>MSED01000003.1:0-1252517 GCA_002099365.1 Phialophora verrucosa | reverse complement strand
CTGAGAAAATTGAATCTTGGCAGTGCTGCGGACCAGATAGGCAAGTGCGACGAAAATTCCATCACGTGGCTTGGTGTTTATCCTTCTGCTCTTTCTGGTTTAGCTTCTCTTCTGCCGCGTTATGTAATACTAGTGGGACGCGTGGGAAGTGAACCTTCTTGGAACAAACATCATTCCTACCTAACGCACCTCTTTTCGACGGATCTGCCGTGAATGAGCTTTCTAGGGGTTAAATCGCATTGCGATGGCCGACTCTAGCACTAGCCCGCGGTCAAGCAGACCCAAGTCCCGACAATCCATTGCCCTGATGCCATCAACCAGGGGATCCGCTTCACGGGACAATGCGACAACTGATATTGCTGCCCTCAGAGCCCAAGATAGGGAAGCTAAGGCTGCAAAGAGGAAGCAACGAGGCAAAAGTCTGGGCCCCGGGGGGCTCGAAGCTCTGACAGAATCATCTGGGAACACCACAAAGGTAATGCCCGCTTGTTGTCGTTGAAGGCGCTTTATTGACTCTCGACAGGCAATAACACCCTTTCAAATCAAGTCGATCTTAAAGCCTACAATACCTTTAACACCGCCCAAAGCCATTCCTACATTCGACGAGCTGCGGAAACGCAGCACAGGGAAGGGAAAATCACCAACAAAGAATGCGGCTGAAGAGCTTTTGATTGATTTCTCCACGCCCGGTCCTAGCAGACAAGATAGCAAAGACGTGTCATTGTCCGGCGCGGAGACTGTCGCGGATCCATTCAGCCCGATGAAACGACCATCGCCGCGAAAGAGTAATGCGACCGAGCAGAGCGCGGAGGCTATCGAGCTGGGACTAGAGGAGGAACGCCAACGCCAGGCAGAAAAGGAAGCCATCCTTGAACGACGAGCTGCGAGGAGGAAATCAATGGCGAACCGTAGGGTGTCATTCGCGCCCGAGGCTACTTTGCATACCTGGAGTGTGATGGAACTTGCGGAAGACTCGACAACAAGTTCCGCCTCGAATTCCACAAGAAGACAGTCGTCCATGACAGCGCAACAATCCCCTGTCAAGTCGCTTCAGTCACCTGAACGAGTGCAGACTCCTGCGACCCCAACTGCGCAGACCGAAGAGGACGTGGTCAAGGAATCCCCAGCAAACCAACGAGATCTGCACCAAAAGAAACGCCGCCGCAGAAGTTCTGGTCTCGCTGAACCAATGATGGATGGCACTGATGAGTCGATTTACTCCTCGAGTCCTTCGGGAGATATTGCGAGCAACAGCAGCCCAATGCAGGTTGAGGAAGGCATTGAGTCATCGGATGAGTCGGATACTGATGGTGATACTGCCATGAGCATGGACGAAGCGACTGTGCATTCGACGAATTCGGAGGAATCGGCGTCGAGCTCTCACTCTAGTCTGGAGGATCGACTTCGCCAAGCAGCAGATCAGGCTGGCACTCGTGGTATTGACCATGATGAACATGGCGACGATCTCCCAATGGAAATGGCAACTGGCACTGTCACGAATGCTTTCCGGCCCTGGGCGCTGAATCGGGCAGCAGAGGTTGACAACAGCGCAATATATGACCGGGAAAATGCCTACCCAATCTTGCCCTCCCTACCAGCGGAGGATGGTGGCGACGTCGGGCCCCGGGACGACGGTGAAGAACAGAGTCATGAGATGAGTATGGATGTGACAAATGCAGTCGGGGGAATTGTCACTGGCCAGTCGCCCTCACAGAATGCTGCGAAGTCACGTCGTAAAAGCGGCATTCGTCGACGTCGATCTTCGGTCAATGAGTCTGTCATGGATGAGACTATGGAATTCACTGTCATGCAGGGAGGAATTATCGGCGGGGGAACCGACAATACCACGAACAGTCGTGCCTCAGATGAAGATATCAGTATGGAGTTTACACATGCTGCTGGAGGTCTCTTGAATGCGACTCGTCGGGAGTCCATGCTATCTGAGATGGCTGATGAGAATGATGCCATGGACATGACCGGAGCTGTTGGTCGGATCCTGGCCCCCATTGAGGAGCAGACCGAGCCACGGACAGACGTTGAGGACCAGACCATTGCCATGGATACCACAAGAGCTGTCGGTGGCATCCTGTTCGGCAACGAGCGGTTGAAGCGACAATCTCTTTCTCATCAAACGCAAAACTTCCCCGAGGCCGATGTGGACGAAGAGCAAACTACGACTATGGACATAACCAGAGCTGTGGGTGGCATTCTTCCTGGTAAAATGCCAGCGATATCGAATCTTGAGCATAAGAACACGGCCTCGCCGCGGGCAATGTCAGAGCCGCAGGATGACGGGGAAGACCAGACAATGGCTATGGATATGACCAGGGCTGTGGGAGGTATTTTGCCCGGTAATAAACGAGCGATGGATGTACCCCCTCGGAACGAGTCGTCGAATTCACCACAGCCCCCGCTCGCAGAACAAACCACTCTGAGATCTACACCAAGGTATCAACACCACAGGGCCTCGATCGCCTCTGAAACTGGAAGCCCGAGTCTTGCCTTGAAACCTCGACCATCAGCCAAATCGCAACGCAGCGCTACAAAATCAGCTACCACTCCACAAGCCAATGTCCATAATACCACACCAGTGAAATCGACCTCGCGAACCAAGCCGGGTACTCCTTCAAAGCAGATCACGCCCCTTCCCTCAAAGCCGGAGTCTCCCAATAAAACCCCGCTCTCTGCAAACGTCGTTCACAGGGGTGCCTCCCCAAAGAAGCTGTTCAAGGCAGAAATCAAAGCCCGGGCATCGCCCGCCTCCACAAACCGAAACCGTCTCTTTTCACCGGGCAGTCAGACACCGAGCGTCGTTCTCAAAGCTACCAGACCATCTTTTGCTCGCCGGCGACCGAGTGGGGTTGGCATTGACCAGAATGGAATAGGCTCTCCTCGAGTCACTGAACTACTCGATCGTCGGTCTTCGATTGGTGACGCTGCGCCTCAATTTAAGCTCGTTAGTATTGAGCCGGACAGATTGCGCTCTGAAGACCCACAGCAACTTGCCCAGGAAGTTGAGGCTGAGAGGGCAGAAGAGCTCCGGCGTGAAAGTGGCAGATTCATCATGGAGCAAGAAGCCGACGAGGCCCAGGAGGAAAATACCACTGCCACGCTAAAGGAAATGATCGAGTCGATGACACCACAGAAGCCGAAGGGCAGTAAGATTAAGGGAAGGAAAAGCTTTGCTGCCGGCGCAGCCAAAGGCTTGCTGGGCAAAAGACCTGCAGAGCTGGATATGGATGATGATGATGAGGCTGACTCCACTCCGAAACGCTTAAGGGTTGTATCCAGAGAAAGCAGCCCGGTAAAGCAGATCCGTCTGCCAAAGCCTCCGAGCAAAGATGAGACGACCGGCAGACTTGGAGCGAGATTGCAGAAATCTTTGCAAGACATGGCCAGTACGGACAACGTGACACCGACTTTACGAGTATGTTCGCCGAGCAGAAACACCGTTCCGCAGAGCCCGGCCCATACCGGACGATTTAGAGACGTCGAGGTCATTGCTGAAGCAAGACCAGAATCGTTTGAGGACAAACTGGACAATGTAATCGGAGCAATCGACGTTTCAACTGCTCAAATGGACGTGGGATCTGCTAAAACTCAGGAGGAGAAAATCTCTCTGCAACAGTTCCTCAACATGACAAACATCCACTTTATTGAATTGTCGACTACGAAAAGAAGGCACACGATGGCGCATTCGATGCCTGCAAGGCCGTCGCAGGAAGGCATGGGTGCTAGCAGCACGGAAGCAAGTTTTGTTGCGGCTGCTACGACACTGCCTCTTCTCGAGTTATATCAGCATGCCACAAGAGAGCTCAAGTCCTACATTTCCACCGGTCGCAAGATCATCCGCTCTATTGAAGCAGAGACTCTTGCTGAACAGCCACCCCTCTTCCGCGAGTATGTGGATGCTCGTCCTGACATGAAAGTTATCATGGACAATCAATTTCGAAATGGCAAAGCTCATGCGCGACTTCAAAGCAAAGAAGGGTGGTATCAGTGGAGGGCACAGCTGGTCGACGGCCTCAAGGCTGGACTTCAAGGCATCGATGAAGGCATGAGAGCTGATCTTGAACTTCTGCAGCAACAGCAACAAACGTTATCCGATGTGCTCCCCATACTGCACCAGGAACGAGTCAATCTTGAGAGTCAGAAGTCCTCATTAGAGCAGAGCCTCAAGGAACTGGACAGTGTCGATCATGAAGTCTTGAACGATTGCCGTCGCCAACTCCAAAATGCCGACGAATACTTCCTCCAGCGGTCTGCTTTGCTTGACTCCTTGCAAGAGCAAATGAAGGAGAAGGAAGATGCACTTCAGGCAGCTGACGAGCTGAAGACTGAGATGAAAGAGCAAATCGCAGAAGCTGACCGAGTACGGGAAGAGCACAAAGGTTGGCCCGTTGCGGATGTTCTGGCTTTGAAGTCCAGAGTCGAAGCCATTGAGAAGCAGACCGGCTGGCGACTCATCAGTGCTGAAGAAGAAGTGGACGAGCCGAATGATTTGGGCGCGGCTTTGGTCATGACATACAAGGACGAGCTGAGACTCTTCTTCTATCCTCAAGCATTCCAGTGTAAGGTCACGGACGCACCTCGACGCAGATCAGGAAGGAGGTCTGCATCTACGAGTGGTCCGACTGCCCCGATCAGCCTAACATATGCACCTAGAGACGTTGAAGACCCGGATGCCCCTTCGCCGGAACTGCCCACGGAGAAGCGCTTCTTCCTGCAATTAATTAGGAGTCAATTGCATGCCTTCGCCATGATGCCGAAGAGATCGGTCGCCTCCAAGACAGTGTTGGCGACTGTTTCCCATGGCTGGAGTCTCGCCTGCAAGATTTCCGAAGAACTTCGCCTGCTCAATCTCATCGGCATCTCCACTGCCACTATCTTGAGTGACGAGAAGCTTGGACTCAAAATCATGATGATGACTCCGAAACGAGGGCGCATTGACATCGAGTTCGCTGTGTCTGTGACAATCTTGAGTGATGGGAATATTGTCGCATCCACCAATGTCACTGCAACTGCGATGTACGGATCTGCTGTGGGATTTATCAGCGGCTCCAAGGGCAGGAAAGTGCAACATGCACTATCCAGGGAAGTCGAGAGCAGATCGCTCGGCGAGGGGGCCTTCTTCCAAGCTGTTCAGGGCTTTGAGGAGTGGTTGGACGCGCAGGAGAAGGCGAAGCAAGAGGCGAAGAAAGAGGCAGTCACGCCCGCTCCGGCTGTAGCGCCGGTGGATGTCGCTCCTCAATCGTCTACGGCTTCTGCAACACCAGCACGAAACCCACTCGCCCCCAAACGCACAAACGCGATTCAAAAGAAGGCCCTGCCAATGCCGAAACAGAGGCTGGAGAAACTCTCGCAACAATCGTCTCAACCGAGCCAGCACATGCAGTCGCAGTCCCAATCTCAAGCTCCAGCTGAGAAAGAAAATTTCAACCCGACGGTCTCGGTGCTCGGCAAATTGAACTCCCAGCAAGACGACAACGGCAGTGGCAATGGAGGCGATTGGGAGGAAATGGTCACGAAGGCGGCCATGCCACCGGACGTGCAGGAGCAGTTATATCAGATGCACACGCCCATTAAGCGGATCGGAGCGTTGAGGAGGAGTCCGATTTAGTAGATGGATTTTATCTTTTACGGTGGTGGACGTGATGGAGCTTCTTCAAAGGGAGGGCTTTTGAAGCAATGAACGAGTCATGACAAGCGTTGTTGGGTTGGATGGGAGTCTCTGTCTTGTCGCTTTATTTGTATTATTGCGATCGTTTATTTGGCCAACAATTCATGAATTGGAGATGGCTTGTCTATGCCGCGAACAACGCTTCCAAGAGTTAGGACGGCGACGAGCGGGCATCTTTGCATCCTCGTTCGTTGAATACAGCGACAACGCATTCTCTCCCGTGTCTGTCTGCTGTGTACAGTTTAGTGTCCGTGTGCTTGCTTTCTCGGGCTTCAATGTGCCCATCCGAGAGGCAGGGGCCATTGCCATTGCCATTGCCACCCCAGACAAGCTCCCTCCTCCCCCCACCCATCCATTCAGCCCCGATCTAGCCAAATACATACAGTTGCCACCGTGCCTACCATCCACCCGACTTGCCGCCAAAGCCCCCAGACTCGTCACTTGCAGTCTTTCCCTTCGAGCCTCCCTTGTCGCCACCACCGCCGAACTGCCCGCCCCTCTTCTGCTGCGCGGCCTCATGCTTGCGCAACTCCTCGGGCACCCGTGATATCGAGCTCTTCATGAGCATCTGCTTCAGATCGTACAGGACATCGTTGTCCTCGTTGCCGAGGAACGTGATGGCCACGCCGGACTTGCCCGCGCGACCTGTCCGGCCGATTCTGTGCGTGTAGCTCTCGATGTTGGTGGCCATGTTGAAGTTGACGACCAGAGACACGTCCGGAACGTCGATACCTCGGCCCGCGAGATCGGTCGCGACGAGGACGTCGGTTTTGCCGTCCCGCACGGACTGGAGCGCCGCTTCTCTCTGGTCCTGCGTCTTGCTGCCATGCAGGGTGACGGAGCTGAAGCCCATGGATTTGATGTCTCGGGCGACGGCGTCACAGTTGCGCTTGATGTTGACGAAGACGATGATCGGGGGACGGAATTGTCCCGAGTGGAGGATCTCGGCCAGGCGCTTCTTCCGCTTATCTTCGCCAGCGACAAACTCGACGCGCTGTTCCACGGTGTCGACGGCTTCGCCGACGTTGCCGATGGTGACGATGGCGGGCCGGCGGAGGTATTTTCGCGCGATGCGTTCAACCGCCGCTGGCATGGTGGCCGTGTACATCATTGTCTGCCTGTAGCGATCTTTGCCGCCGATGTGCTGTGACATGACCCGCACGTCCTCGGCGTCTTCGGTGTCGGGCTTCTCATTTGTGACGGGCAGGGCGGACAGGATCTTGTTGACCGGCTCTTCGAAGCCCAGATCGATCATGCGGTCTGCTTCGTCCATGATGACATAGCAGCATTGTTCGAGCACAATGATGCGCCGCTCGATGCAGTCAACCAGTCTTCCCGGCGTCGCGATTATTATCTCGGCGCCGTTGCGCAGGTTGTAAGCTTGCTCTTCGATACTGTGACCGCCGACAATGGAGACGACAGTGAAGCCTAGTGGAGTGGCGAATTTCTTGGCTTCGAGCTCAATTTGTTGCGCCAATTCGCGGGTTGGGGCGAGGATGATGGCGTAGGGACCGTTGTTTCTTCGCATGTCGTCTTCGTCGAGGCGCGGGAGTTCGGAGATGTAGACGAGAAGTGGTAATAGAAAGGCCGCTGTTTTGCCGGAGCCGGTGACTGCCACACCGATAAGGTCGCGGTTCTGGAGGGCGATAGGAATAGCAGCTCGTTGAATGGGTGAGGGTTCGACATAGCCAACCTGTTCGATGATGTCGAGGAGACGGCGAGGAAGGTTTGATTCTTTCCAGTCACGCATAGGGTTCGGGATGCCGCCGCCTTTGGTGGCGATATTGAAATCTTCCTTGAAGATACGCCAGTCTCGTTCGCGCATTTGGTCGAGTCGCTTCTCGCTCCAGTGTTTGTCGATGGCCATACGGTCGCTGGCTTCTTTCCTCTTGCGTTCCATTTCGAGGAGGGCTTGCGCCCGCTCCGCTCCGGCCACCGTGTCTCTGGCCGCCAGAGCCTCTGCGTACTTTTGTGCAGCTTCATCCGCAGCTTGGTCATCGAATCCACCAAGTCTCCCTCGCCCGAAGAAGCTCGGCGCAGCACGGTTGTTGTAGATAGGGTTGTAGTCAGGCGTCGTGTCCTCCTCGGCGTTCCATTCAAAGTTGAACTTCTTCTCTGTCGTGCGCTTTCGCTTCTTGACGGCGGAGAAGGTCGAGACGTTCATGTCTGCACCCATGTACCGCTGCCGAATCAGTTCCGTTTCTGGCTTTTCCGTCCGATCTTCCTCGGCCGCTCGCTTCTTCGAGTCACCAAACGCTATCGCTTTGGGCGCCGTCGGCGGAGTGAAATCGTGGCTCTTGTTGGGCTCCCGCGACCTCATCGCAGCCGGACTGGTCGGGGCATCTCCGTTTCGCATAGCTTTTGGTCCAGTAGGGGCTCTGGTGGAATCGGACCGGCCGTTGGAACTCGGGTTTGTCGGAGCTCCGAAACGGGTGACAGCAGTGCCATTTTGGGACTTGGCTGCGGCAGCCGCCTCGACTTCTCTCTGACGTTTCTCGAGCGCCAGTCTCTCCCGCTCGGCTTTGGACAGAAATTTTGGCTTGCTCGCCGCCGCATCGGCCTCCCTCTTCTTCCTCAGGAGCTCTTCAACGCTAAGTGGTGTTGCCTTGGGCTTCAGCGCCGGGGCCCGCTTGGGAGCAGGGGGTGGTGGTGGTGGGATGGCATCGTCGACAGGCGGAGGCGGTGCTTCGCCCTCGAGAATTGGTGGTGGAGGCGGGGTTTCTGGTCTTGCAATAGGGTCAATAGGTGGTGCAGACAAGCCAATATCGTGATGTCCGTTCACCTTGGTGTCCGCCATTCTCTCAATGCAGTGCAGCTCCAGCAGTGTGGGGAACTCGCGGTGTCCTGTCAGAACGAATCGAGGGCAATGAGAGGCGTGTGTAGCGGATTCTATGTATGTGGATGAAGCACGCAAAGTGAAAAGCGAGCCTCTGTTCACTAAGCAACTGACTAAGCAGCGGGCCGATGTTTTGCCGGAGACCATCTCAGCCTTGCATGACAGACCAAGCGAGGCTGGGTGCACTTTCCGGCAGTTGATATCTCAAAGGCTGACTCTTTCTCATGGTTGGGCATTCACCAAATATTAGGACCTCCAGGTGAAGGGTGGTGATCAAGATTCGTATGAGAGGATCGACATTAGATGCCTCGGCGGCGCGAGAGGATATGTCGGTTCTGTGGCCAACAATTCCTCAAGACCGGACTATCTGAGACGCATACGTTCCGAAGGATTCCTACGTCGCTTTGACCGATTTCCCGCGCAGGATGGCAATTTCGGCCTCCAAGGTATCCTTGACTCAAGATAGTTGATGGTGTTGAAGTCACGATGCCGGCTGATCGTGACGCGGCCGTGCCGCCGTCCCCTCCGCGAGTCCGGCCCAAGTCGACGGGGAAGATTCCAGTGCACATAGCGTTGTCCCGCTTGTCCCGCGAAGATTCATCACCTATGCCGACAGCCTCGCCACCACGAACATCAACAATCTGGTCACCTGGAACAACATATGTCTCCATCGCTGCACATACTACAGTTTGTTCGAAGAGGCCGCCCGCCCGTACGGAGCCGAGCAGGCGGACCTGGCATTAAATCACATTTTACTGTAACTGTGCGGGTGCATAACGACCACCGCACGACGAACGTGCCTGCAATAGATGACGGTGAGCTGGGAAGATTACAACTGACTCGCGCCAACAACCCAATCTCGGGGGCATTTCTTGCGTTCGACAGCGCGCTCGGTGGCCTACCGCCCTGCACTGCACGGGTAATATCATCTGCTTGGATTTATGGCAACGCCTTCCACTCGAAATAATACCAGGACTACGTGGGCACACAGTTGTTTCCCCACCTTGGTTTCGGGGGAGAGCATCCTGTCTCCCCAGGATCTCAGTCTTTGCGTGGAAACAGGGGGCCGCACATTATGCGACCCAGTGCGTGCATCATAATATAGTGCCCGCGGAGCAGCATGCATACGAGAGAGTACGAGTACAAGGAACTGACGGCCATCAGGATCCGTGCAAACAATCGGTCACCCCGGACCCACCCCATATGTGGGGTTTCTCCACATAGTGTGCCCCATGGTACAGTACTCGTACAGTACGAGTACCCGTTATATCAACTGCCGCATGGTGTCTGCCCCCTCAATCAGGTCGCACACACTTGCTCGTCGTACTCTTTGCCGACACGCATGTTTCAGGTCGGTCGCTCGGAGGAGGCCTACGCGAGGGAGAGATATTCAGGCAAGCACTATAACATACCATGGACTGCACGAATGGGGGGAAGGCAAATCTTGTCCACCACTTAACACTCCCTCGGGTGGTCTTTTCGAGAGACAATGAATTTCTCTAAGCTGACATTACAGCAAGGATGCATTCCCTGCCCTCGACGGCCTTCCATTAGTCCATATCCAGCCTGAGTTATTGGTTCTTTCCAGACTGTCTTCGTTGCATTCAGGCGATGCCCTGTACCTCTTCTACGCTGCTGTATTACTCACAGATTGGCGAGTGAGGATGGACTAATACTCGGTCCTCCGCTTGATTTCAAACCCACGGCCGCGAAGGCGTTTGGGCCAGATGCCGCTCTTGCCAGGTGCGAGAATCCCGTTGGGGTCCAGAGCGTCCTTGATCCCTTCGTTGAACTTCAACGCAGCTCCATTGCCCCAGCTGTAGACATTAGCAATTTGGTCCATGAAGCATAGATGCGTGCGGTATTCGCCGTAGCCCTTTGGATATTCATTAAGCAGGGTTGCCCCGTATAAAGCGTGGGTGGGCACAACTCACTTCTGCTGCAGCGTCGCCAATGAGAAGCTCGATACACCTGTGCGCTCGTCTGCGAGCGTCTGGGTCTTCCTTGTTGAAAGTCAAGCACACTTGGGGGGGCCATGTGTCAGCACGAAAATTCCATTGCCGAGCGTCCCCGAGAGTCAAGCATACCGATGTGGTGGAGCTCTCGCCATCCCACGACGAATGTGCCAATGTAGTCGAATCCAAACTCGTAGAATCTACGCTTGACCATTTCGTACTGCTTGCTGGCGTCGACGCCTGTGGCTGGGGAGATGGGCGAAAAGCCGAGTAGTGAGCCCCTTTCGCATGTCCAATTCAACCATCCAAGTTCGTGGGTATTCGGTATCCCCTTTAGGGTCTCTTCTCTCATGTGGAGAACAGTTTGCCTGGCACCTTCGACCCGGGGTTCGGGGAATTCGTAGGCAGCCTAGGGACCTTCGGATCAGTAGCGATCCTGTGCACGACGCAATTAAGATTTCAAGCAGTTGCAACATACTCCTGGTATCTTTGTGAACGCCGACTTGATTACCGCCCACTGGAGATCGCGCATGGGTTTCGGGCCGTACATCTGTAGCGCCAGATGATGAGTATGAGCGACCCAAAGCATTGAAGGACCCTCATGGATGCCAAAATGGATACAAGAGCACGTCGCGAACCGCCATAATAGAAGTGAGACGGCACTGAATATACGCACCGCGCCGTAAACATTCCAACGGCCAACCTTGATATCTCTTGCGATTGTATCGATTTCGTCATCTGTGAGCACGCCTTTGCTGTTTGTATACGAGGACTTGGGCCCATACACAGCTGCGTCGATGAGGGTCGACCGGATAGTCGGGGCGTTCTGGATGACCATTCCTATTCTGAGGGCTCTGATGGCTTCAACAATGGCCGAAAGATCGGACTCGTTCTGGAATGAGAAGAGATACGCTTGGTAGCCCTGTGGACCACAGACGAAGAAGTCAGATCGGGCGCGAACGTCGGGGGTGTGGCACATACGCCTGGATCCGGCATGAGCCAAAAGCCCATCTTCGTCACTATGCCGTAGTTTGATTGGGTGAAAATCCCGTCAGGGTAGGGACCATAGCCATACTGGAAAGTCTGCCAGGTGTTGTTCCCTGGAAGGGCGCCCATGCCTGTGCGCATGACCTCGCCGTTTGGCAGAACCACTTCCATGCCACAATGCATCGAGAAATGCTCGCCGTAAGGCGTGTACCCAGCACCTCGGTCCAAGGCGTTACCGAGGACGGATCCGCCGCCAAGGTCTGGATTGTCAATCCACAAGTGCTGATAGCCGTTCTGCTGAAGGTAATCGTAGAGCGCGAAATATGTGACCCCGGGTTCGACCAGGCAGGTACAGTCGCGATCATTGACGTTCAATACCTTGTTCATGCGAACACCCAGGTCCACGACAACGCTACCCTTGAGACGTGGCGCTGCTCCTCCGTAACCTACACGACTGTTAACCCGTCAGGAGTATGCGAGTGTCGATAACGCACCCAGGTTGCGCCCCATGGAAGTGGGCCAGAGCGGCGTAAGATACGTGTTGGCCACCTTGACGATGGCGGACACATCCTCAGTGCTCCCCGGACATACCACAGCGCTGGCCAAGAAAGTATCTTTCTCCAGGATATAGAAGAGATCATGCTCTTTCGGGAGATTAAAGTAGTGTCCTTCGTCATCTGGCTTCATCTGTTGCCGTGTGTAGATCTTCACATTTTCCGCCCCAACAATGGCACTCATTGCGCGTAACGCATCTCTGAGGCCAGCTGGGGTAACATCCGGAGGCAACACAAGGTCTGTATCTCTGATGCTGTCGAGGTCGGTCACCGAAGTCATTTTGAAGACCAGCGCAACGACGGAAGAAAGTTGAAGGCGTTCGAAGGCTAGTACCGCATCTTGTCGTGATCATACTGTCTTATATGAACCAGCGAGTAGATACTGAGCCCACCGAAATCCCCACAACGATTGACCGGTCATCGCTACAGGCCTGTGGGGAGTTCGGCGGGCTCCAGTATTATCTACTCGGTTGTATACGACAACTCACCAGGGGAACTGACGCAGAGATGAGAGGCTGGTGAATCTGGGGCGGGTGCCCCACATCAGATGGTTTGTTGCCATGAGAATGGTAATGCCTGGAACAATTGTCCCCTACGCCTCGGAGAAGACCTCGAGGAACGACACATCCATCTCAAGTGGTAGATGCCACGTTGGTGGCTGGATTGACCGTTGACGACTGTCCCCCACTCAGATAAGCCTCACTTCTGTCTCAGTTCAGACAAAGGCTGTTGAACCCGCGCTAACCCTTTCTTGAAAAGGGGGCCTCGGTTTAGAGGCCGCAGGTGCTAATACTGTGTACGCGTATTTCCCTACTATACGTCTCATTCATATTAAGGAGCAGCAGACTCTACATGCCGCAGAAAAGCAGCCTCGTCCAACATCAACGCTCGTCCTTGATAGCGCGGCACTCTGCAGCAAGTCCATCTATACTGTAGTACAGTAGTATAATATACGTAGGCAACCGACGATCCATCCAAAAGGTATCCCCATTCAAAAGCCCATCTTCTCCAACCACGCGTGCACGGTCTCCATGGCCGTCCTCGCACTCTCGTGATAATGCACCATGTGCCCCGTCCGCGGGACCCGATGGCTGAAGTACTTGTCCTGGCTCACACCGGGGAAGTAGCGCTTCGATAGGGCGAGGAGATCTGTCGGCCCGTCACCGCAATCCCCGCCGCAAAGGGGTCCGTCGTACTGTCCCGCGAAGATAGCCGTCGGGGCGTGATACGAAACGACGGACGAGACGTTGAACGACGACGCGCCGGCAACGAGCGATGCCACTTCGCCTGAAGCCTGGACGTCCTCGCGCGACCAGATCAGCTCCGGGACCGCGGGGTCGTAGGCGCCGGCAAAGAAACAGTGCGCGTAGTTCGGCGCGTTGGCGATGGTCTGATAGCCCGGGTCGAGGCCGTCGAAGCGTGCAGGGAAGATCTGGGCCGCAGGGCCGAACTGCTGGGTCGCCGCCGTGACGTTGGGATCGGGGTGCGCATTCGGGATGTGGGTGTAGCCTGTGAGGACTGTCGCGTTCACCAAGGCGATCGTTGACGGCAGAGGGGGGTTGTTGAGGAAGTTGTCGATCACCAGCGAACCGTAGGAGAAGCCGTTCAAGATGATGGTCGAGAAGGACGAAGGCAGGAAGGAGAGAGATTCCTCGCGCATGCGGCTCTCCGCGTGCAGAATGCCCAGAATTTGAGACACGGTCTCGACTTCGGGACTGGTCCGCACGAGTGTTGGATCCGGCCGCGACGTATTACCGCACCCCAGACGGTCAATTGCCAGAGTGTGGTAGCCTTGCTGGCGAGCGAATTCTACCCACGAATAGTTAAATGGTTGGTGGCCTTGTCCATCGGCTGCGAGGGCGGACCAATAGAGCTTGTTTCCCGTCGCGCCGTGGATGAGGAACTGGATGGATTGAGCGCGCTGAACCACGGCTTTGATGGGAGGACAGTACGTGGCGCTGACGTTGTAGGTGGCGGCGGGGACGGCGAAGCCAAAGTCATTGGAAGCCGGGAGATGGAGATTGAAGTCGAAATCATGACATTTTGGTCGTGTGTCTTGGCTCCTCGCGGGGAGAGCGGTGCCGCTGCTCACACATAAGAGGAAGGGGGCAAAGAATGGAAAAAACTCTAGCAAAAACACCCGCATCGTAACAGAGATGAAGAATGGACGAGCGTGGCCCAAACCTACCTTCTATGAGCTCCTTCATGTACTTACGTCCCAGAGGATCACATCGTCGAGGACCGCCGGCGGAGTGTGCCCGGAGCGGTGACAAGGTTGATGATATGCACAGCGACCGTGAATTCAAGCTATCAATCAAGTGACAGAGCACTTGAGCAGCCATTGCGCTGGTCTATTTCCATAGCAACTCGGAAAAGGCCAACTGTGGTAGACGGTGTCAGCCCTTAGTACTTTTGATAGGCGAAGTCGACCTAACCCGGCCGAGCAATCTCCATACGCTAAGTTCTATCGGGAGGAATCCAGTACTTACTCGAGGAAAAGCCGTGCAAGGAACGTGGTTTGAGCCTTGAAAGATGCGTGTTCAACCGGGTCGCTTCTCGGTCCGCATTCCGTAGTCAATAGTTAATCCGCAAACACTGCTTTGGTGCGTGTGCCACACTCCTCATTCCCGTAAAGCAAGAGACGAGAACGAAGAATACGAGGAGAAGTATAGCAGAGGGCCGGTGCGAGCTGGGAAACAATTGGCGACGACGACGCCATGGCGAAGCACTGCAAATGGATCACTTTCAGAACAATGCCGTTTTGAGTCCACCCCATGCAGCTGATTTGTCAAAGGTGGAGAAGCGAGTGTGTTCATCAGTCGGACTAGAGAGTCTGATCGCCGATAGAGCAATGCTGAGTGCAGGAAGAGGAGGAGCAGGGCAGGTTCCGCTCCTTTTGCCTCACACCGAGCGCGACAGACCAACAAGGTCCGTCACAAGACACAAAATCCAAGGTTCAAGTTCCTGCCGCGTTTGGTTCTGCATCCGCAACTCTCGTTGCGCATTGTATCCATCTACCGTCCTTGAAGACGTCCAATGCTTTGCCGTGTTGACCGCAGGTTTCCAACCATGACGATGTTCTTGCCAGTGATCGTGCAAAGCAATTAGCATGGTCTTCTGGAGACCTTACGACAGAGACTTATAAGCTTGTTTCCGCACAAAAACGATGCCAAGTGAAGGCCCAAACTCCATGTCAATATCATCATTGAACCTGTGTACAGCCAAGGCCAGCCATCCTCATCAATGAAGGATATCATTTCAGAACATCAATGGGAAAGCTTCCTACCAGAACAAAGGTGAACCGCTATAGTCTGCCATGCCCTCTCCTGCCCCAGATCAAGTCCAAGGACTTGAGATGCTGAACCATTTGGTCGTCAGTCAAGGCCTCAGTTCTTGCTCCCAAGCATTACACGCTCATGTGTATCGGATTGGTGGAGGCTGCTTGGAGAGGTGTCAGTAATGTTGAGTTAGCTGGGTGTGAATCATAACATACCTGTCCATTGACGACTCCGATTGTTTTGCTCGGATCCGGATTCGCCTTGGGCAGCTTCTGAACCGACGTCGACCCGTTGATCTGCCGATCAAGCGTCATGTACTCCTTCGCGGCATCTTTACTGCCTCTCTCGAGCAAATGCTTCATGTAGGCAGTGACGAGCTCCTGGACCGTTGCCTCCGACAGGGCAGTCTTGGTAAGGATCTCTTCCACGACTCGCCGAATCTGCTCATGATGTTGCTGCTCATCACCACTGCTGATCGGCTGATCAAGTTCGAAGCGCAGGTAACTGGACCAGAATGCAGGACTTTCAAGATACCAATTCTGGTTCTTCTGAAAGATTTCTCGAGCTTCTTCTGCTGAACCCTTCGTCTTCCACACGAGCTTGGCCCACTCCGCGACGAGAGCTGCTTTGGTCGTGCTATCTGTGGTTGGAGCCTCGAGGTGAGCTTTGTAGACCGCGACAGCAGCTTCAAGCCCTGAGTGACGGCG
Source organism: Phialophora verrucosa (assembly GCA_002099365.1). NCBI lineage: Eukaryota > Fungi > Ascomycota > Eurotiomycetes > Chaetothyriales > Herpotrichiellaceae > Phialophora > Phialophora verrucosa. Next base: position 1,236,520 of record MSED01000003.1, on the reverse strand, counting down.
GGTGGTGTTCGCCAATGACACAATGGTTTCAACGTGGTTAGGCATCTGCACGAGAATGGCTTCGTGAATGTCTTTCGCCACATCGACACGGCCCGTCATCTCCTCAAAATAGGCATACTGTAGTCTGGTTGTCGGGAGGGCAATCGGGACGTAGAGACAAGACGCTCGTTGATAGATGTTGCGGACTTCCTCTTCTTTGCCTTGCTGAGCGAGCATCCATCGGGCATATCTCAACCAAAACTCGTCGTGCTGCGCGCACGTGACCAGGCACCTTTCGTACAAGAACTGGACGCGAGCGTAATCTCCTTCGGACTCCTCAAAATCAAGGTACTTTCGCCAGTTGGCGACCTGGGCATCGTCAAGCTCTGTGACGTGAAAATAGGGACGCTTAATCTCGGATTCGTAGGTCCACCGCTTGGTAGTCTCGGTCTGTGTACGTCTGAAGGCCTCGAGATGGTAGTTGTCAATACGGACTCGTAGCTCGCGCTCAACCTCGGGTTGGCTTCGACCAGCCTTGTAACCCATGCCCTCGTTCTCAATGTCCATTTGTAGTTGAGTAAGGGTACCGGCAGGTGCTATTGCAGTAAGTGGGCGTGACTGAGCCATCTGTCGATACTTTTCGAAGTATCTGGCATACTGATGCATGGGAATGTGGATGATTCTGCCCAAGATGGCGAAGATTCGATCATGTGCATCCATACGCTCCTCAAATTCGATGTACTTGTCCCAAAAAGGATGGGCCAGGAAGTCGAGTCCAACGCATGCTGCACCTCTTTCAAAAAGCCTGCATGAATTGGGTCAGCATATTCTGCAACATCAGGGGTGAGGGGTAAGAAAGGAGAGATGGGAGGAAGCAAACGTGGGATCTGGTGTAAGTACGTGATGTGATGCTAAAGTCCTTCAACAGCTCCGCTATAACTGGGAATGAATCCTGTAGCATTCAGGGGGTTTGTGGAGGGCCCTCGGGCAGAGTAAATCAAAGCACCTGACTGGTGATGAGTGAGAATGCAAGCTCAGAGGGAAGGTGGCTGATGATGGGCTCACCAGTGCCGCGGTAGCCATCATCATGAACCAAATTACCAGCTGACGTCGATGACTCGGGCAGGTCTTGCTGTGTTTAGGTCTCGCTGAGAAGGAAGGTGTGTGAGTGACTGGGGTACTTACTCTCGGATCACGTCGGAGTCGTGGCTTGTCTCGGTTTTGAAGGAGCAGTAATTTGTCCATAGGTCGACCGAGTTTGTGACGCTCGCTATGCCACGCTCATAGATCTGCCCAATGTTCAGCATGCCATCCTCTTGTAACCGATCGTGATGTCCTCACCATATCCGCAGCCTCGGTGCCGGCTATTGAGAATTCGAGGTCGGCATACTTCTTCCAGTAGCCAAAGAAGAGAGGGAATTTTCCAAGCAAGCGGTCATAGATGCTTCGCACAGCGGTGATGGCTTGCGAGCTCGAGTTTCTGTTTATTCCACCTTCCAGGCTCTCGCCGGCGCGAACGAGCTTCTCCCACAGCTCAAAATTGTCGGCGTCATCGTTCTGTAATCCTCAATCAGCTCTCGCTCTTTTCTGCGCGGTCCAGCCGCAACATACCACTTCTGCCAACAGCTTCCGCAGCTCGAAGCTCTCCTCATCATTCCCACCGTAAGCGTCCATCCGGACGCTGCCTGATTCGGCGCAGGTCGGTTATGCGATCGAAGTGGGCAGGGTCGATGCAATAAGATCAACGAGAGGAGTTGTGTACGGGAGAATCAGTCCTCAGGGCGTCGTCAGAGAGTACAGGGTGCTATATGCAGCTGATTGAAGATAGCAGGTATGGCAGGTATGGAGGTGTCGGGCTTGAAGCGCATGTGAAAGGCGGGAAAATTCAAGAGGCTGAAGCCAGACGCTCCTCAGTCCAAAAGTCCCGCCCAGTCAAGTTACATAATCCATCATGCGGAACAGTATGTGGACACCGCACGCACTTCGGCTAAACCTCTGCCGGACTTTTGCCAGAGTTAATTGCTTGCTCACTCGGCTTCACAGAGCAAAGTGGAAATCGCTTCTCAGTGTACTATCGTATTCCTATCACTTAACCTCTTGACACCTCTTCCATGCAGTCGGCACCCCTTGCATGGACTCTATATAAAACGTCGACTTCGCGGATCAATTTCAGGCCCTCGCAATGCTGAAGCCCGATATAGTGCTTCTCTAAACCCAGTTAAGGAAGTGAATTGTCACAGAGATCAGCGTGTTCACTGCGTGCTTCAAATTGCTCGCCAAAGCCTCCATTATATTGGCTCCTCTCCTTAGCTGCCGCCCGTCTCTCATCCTCCGAGATGATAGTTGAGCCATCTTTGACCGCTGGTATGGCTTCCTCCTGCCTTGCGCCATGTAGTTTGTCAATCTTCCGTGCAATTATCTCGGTTCCCTGTCGACCTCGAATACGGAAGTACGACAGGCTTGGTCGATCTTTCGCAGGACATGTACAGGTAAGCAAGATTCCCCTACGCTATGGAAACAATGGGAAACACTTTCCCTCCGGGTATCTAGATGGAAACTATTTAGAAGAATTGACGGTTTGTATCCAAGGCCGACCGCTAGGATGATAATCCTAGATAGGATAACTTTCTTATTGGTTAACGAAGTGTCTCTCAGTATTGTCAACACTTTTATATTCCGACACTGGATGTTTTCGACTCTTACTTGTATCACAACGGAGTGGGGCAAGACCCTCGAGAGTATAGAGTAAAGACGTTTATTTATTTCTTTCTGTGTTCCTGTTGACGGGTCGTGGTAGGAGTCTGCATGCTCCATGCGTCTGTATCCAGGAAGAGACGATGCCAGGTGCAAAGTAGGCATATCTATTCCACCGAAGAGTTTCTCACTTCGCCGCGACCTTGCGCTGCGGATGCAAATGCTTGTGCGCATGCCCATGTTCGTGTCCATCATCGTCATTATCGTCCTCATCATGTTGCAATTCAGGCCAATCCTCGAATCCGTCTGTGTAACCTTAGTCAGACCAATCGGGTTTCTCGAGAGTAACAAGCGAGAGCTGATCAAGGAAAAGTGCGGGAACGTACCCTCAAAAATGTTCGCCAGTTCGTCATTGACCACCATCACGTCGTCCGAGGATTTCATCGTCTTCTCCCATTTCTTCATCTCCCGATCTGTCAGTAGACAACTGTCGAATTCGGCCGTGAGACCTTCGATGTCAAGTTTCTCGCCAATAAACACGATCTCTTGCCGTCGATCGCCCCAAGGTTCGGCAAAATCCGCCAGAATGCTAGTCCGGGTAGCCTCATCGGGTGGCCATTGAGCTTCGAAACAATGGCACATCAGCACGTAGGTCAAAATATCAATTACGAAGTGGGACTGCTGCAGAGTGTCGAGGAGGATGCTTACCATCGTCTAGAGTACAGAACCATGGGCCACCGCCTTGTAAAGTTAGCATGGCCCCAGCTTGGCTCCATTCGCCGTGTAAGGAAGGGCGGGTGGCGAGCCAGAAGAAGCCTTTAGACCTCAAGAGCCCGGCGAAGATGGGATTTGATTTCTTGTTCTCGACAACGACCTGTGGATAGTCGGTGGCATTAGCAACGGACACCTTTGAGACTGCTAAAACGAAGAAAACCACGGACCTTCGGATCGATGGACTTGGAAAAGTCGTCCTCGCCGTCGTCAGCCTCTTCACTAGCGCTGAGCATCGACGAGTCGTCGGTATCCTTGTCTTCGTCACTGTCATGTGTGGACGTCGAATTGCTCTCGTCAGTGCCGTTTGTCGATGGTTTCGTCGCGCCGTCGGCATCATCCATTTCTTCATCTTCCTCTTCATCCTCATCCTCATCCTGCAGGTCCCCGTCGTCATCTTGATCCTGGATCTGGCCCTCCATGATGACGAATTTGTCATGGATCAACTTGTACAGGCGTCGAGGATTGAACGGCCGGCGTGCACGATAGACAAAGCTGGAGATTCCATACCTAGACTCCATCAGCATCGTAGATTTAATGCTGGAACGGAAAAGAAAGCATTGTTCTTACTCTTCTGTTTCAGGCTTAGGAGCAATTTTGATCTGGCCATTGATTTCACGCTTGCTGAGCTCGTGCAGACTTTGGAGCCAGCCCATGTTCGTGGCTGCTTTCTCGAAAGAAAACACCTTTGTGGAGATGACCTCTCTGATGTCGACCTTTGAGTAGTTCGATTCAAAAATTTTCGCCGCCGGGTTGAGCTGTTTGACGACCGCCCGAATCCGGGCCTTTGCCTCCTTGTCCACGCTATCGGCTTTGTTGATGATGATTGTGTTGGAGAATTCACTGCGTGCCAGGGAGCTGGTTAGTAGGTATGCAAATAGAAAGTTGTCGTCGCAACAGAAGAAAATACTTGCATCTGATCCACCATCAAATCTGTCACTGTGCGCTCATCTTCTGGGTCAACCCCTTCCTTGCCCCATCGATCTGTGATGAAGTCTGTGGTGGCAAAATTCTGGAAGAAGTTGAAAGCATCAATCACAGTAATCAGCGTGTCGAGCTTAGCCACTTTCTGCAGACCACCAAGCTCCGCCCTATAATGCCATGTGAACACCATCGATCATCGACAGAGTGTGGCGGGAGAACATACATCTCCTTCAGGATTCTTTCATCGTCCTGATTTCCCTGGAGTGATCCATCGTTTGCGGCCTCGATCATGGCTGCTGCAAATTCCTCGGTGAATGTTTCGGCGACTTGCATCGGTTCGCTGATTCCGGTACTCTCGATCAAGATGTATTCGCATTCGCGGTTGCGGGCGAGCCTTGCCAGCTCTTCTAGGAGGTCGCCGCGAAGTGTACAGCAGATGCATCCATTTTCCATCTGTATCAACCGTTCTTGCGTCTGCGAGACCACGTGCCGTCTGATCAAAGAAGCGTCAATGTTGAGCGCCGCCATGTCGTTGACAATAACGGCAATGCGGAGAGAGTGCTCGTCCGAAGTGAGAACATGTTTGAGAAGCGTCGTCTTACCACTCCCCAAGAAGCCAGAGACAAGGGTCACAGGGATAGGCCCCTGATCAAGGGAGCCTGCCTCGGACTTTGCTCTCTGTCGTGTCAGCACAGCCATGGTTCTGGGTAACGAGGGAGGAGACAGATCAGAGGAGAGAGGATTTTCTCCAGAAATCGCAGTTTGTGGGCAGGAAAGATGCTGCAGACATGCTAGACACAATGATAGGGTGATTTAGAGAAACCATATTGATTAGAATGCCGCCAAAGCTAATTGGTTGGGCTGTGAGCAAGTGCGGGTATGTGTGGATTGAGTACCTTAAGACTGGTGATGTGAGGACCACCGCGCGCTTGACCCAAAGCCCTGTAGGAATGAAGTTCTGGAGCGGCGATTGGGGCACCTCGCACCTTGAGTTAGTTGCCATCGCCAGTCAGACACGAGGAGCAAATGCAAGGCTGAGAGTGGGCAGCGCGAGGACTGTCCGGTAACAAAAAGGACGGAACGACGAAAAATCTGCCACTCTATAACAATCGTCTCGACCCCCGTCGCTCGAGGCAATCTTGTCCATCCTGAAACCATCTCTGAGTATGCGTCACTGTGGACGATTCCACGCCACAAGTAACAAGAGGGAAACTCTTCTCTAGCCCTAAAGAGCGATACTCGAAGACCAGAGAACTGGGGTCGTGGGTGAATAGAGGGTGAGAGCGGAGGGTGAGTAAGGGTCATTCGGAACAGGGCGAGGTGAGCGAGGTGTAAAAGCGGCGCAGAGCGGGCGATGTCCGAGGTGGGCTCCGGCGTCGATTCATCTCCCTTCGCGCCGCCAAGGCTACGGGGGGACGGAGAGCAACGATGCGCCTTTTTCCATCCGAATCACCTACAAAGTATGCACGGAGTAACTCACCGTGCTCACCTACTCATCAAGTTCACTGTCTGGTCACAATAGTCTGAAGTGGCTTGTCTCCTGATCACGACACCGCGGGCTCTTTAGACCCTGCTAAATCGCGACAATGACCGCCACAGCTCTGCCTGTGCGGCTACAGAACTTCTTCGCGCGCTACCCTCCGCAACTCTACTCCGCAAAGTTCACCGGCATCAAGATCCCCTTGACGCGAAGAGATGCCAAAGAAGCAGCAGTCGCACGAGCCGCCTTGGTAGAAAACCAGACAGCCATATCCTCCACTCCACACGCACACCCAGGCTTAATTGCACAGCCTGTCTTGGTATCTTCAACACCTTCAGCGTCCGAGTCAATACCTCCCTCAGAAACCCTCGCAGCCGGCCAACAGACAGACCCCTCGATACCCATACCACCACTTCCCGCTTCTCAATCGCTCCAGAAATTCCCGACCAACCCCTTCCTCCCGCGCAAAAACTTCAAAACCGGTCGTTGGTCGGGCCCCAAAATCGGCCTGCGCAGACAAGCCGAGCTCGTGAAGCTCGCGCAACAATACAACATTGAAGAACTTCTGCCGCCGGGCAAGAAATCAACTGCCTTCAAGGAATCTCGCCTGTTAGAGCGTGGGCTGAGGATAAAGGGAACGGGTGAGGGACAGAAAGTCAAGGGTCATAAATGGGAGAGACGGATCGGTACAACGCTGGACAAGAGACGGAAGGCCATGGAGAATATGCCTGCGCTAATTCGGGAGTGGAAGCAGAAAGGCCATGGTAGGGGGTGGAGCAAATACCCCAGTTCAAAAGCAAGTAAGAATTAGATTCCAGCAGGGGCTTTTCAGCTCGGTGTATTTTGTCTTGAAATACCACGGTAGATGGGACTTTGGACCTGCTCTGTACAGTATGAATGAACATATTTTCAAGGGTCCATTTCCATTCGGTCGCTGGGCCTCATGTACCATTGTACCCTCCACCGCTCTAGTATCGACTCAAATGGGAATGGCACCATCGCCATCAAGCCGAGGTCCTCCTATCTCAAGGAATCTCACTTGTGCTCGAATCAGCCTTAGCCAAATGCGCCCGGTTCATTCTGGACCGTCCATCTAGATAGTCAAAGGTTCAACGCAAGTGAGGTCTGATAGCCTGTGGCGCTGTTGCCGATCCAAGTGCTCGGTATGGACCAACTGACCGCTCGCTCTGCCAATGCTCACTGGCCTGGTTGCCATGGGGGTATGCCTGCGAAGTGTCAAGGCAAATATGAGCGGGGGCTGCGTCGATTGTCGGCAGCGCGATGACATCGCCTCCCCGGTCGCTCAGATATCCACCGCTCGTGAGGGTATCTGCTGGCGACGAGCCTCCCTCTAGATAGGATGGTGGCTGATCGGAGGCAATGTAAGGAGGAGGAGGTTCGACAGGCGGCCGCCTGTCCTGATATGAGCTGCGAGGACTGGTTCCAGGCTCCTCCCGCATCTTCCACGGTTTTGGCGGAGGATACGGCGTGTCCGAGGGCCAGAAGAATGGTCTCCTTGGTACCGTGCTCGATGGTGGTAGAGGCGAGTAGCGCACCATGAGCTGTTCCCGTCGCGTTGGAAGCGACGACGCTGGGGGCAAATGGGATGCCGTGGGAGGTGGCCCTTGGCCTAACGGCGGTGTTGGTGGAGATGACTCCGGGACCGCAAAGTGTCGCGTATACCTTGACGGCGACGTTGTAGATACCGTTGGAGTCAGCGAACTGCTCTGCTTCATCCTTCTCAGTCGATCTTGGCGGCGTTGACTGAGGTCGATATATGCGCCGAGTTCATTGTCTTCGACTCCAAAGGGCATATTTGCGGATTGTGATTCCGCGGACCTTCGTGAAAGACTGAAGTGCTCTGAGGGGCCATGGTCGATATATAGGCTCATCAGAGATCGTATCCGTCCATTCGACTAAGGCCATCCGAAGCTAGTCAGGTGTGTGCCTGGGCTTGGTCCTGGTCACGCGTAACTTCCGTTCGGTACTGTATGGTTAGACCTCTGATTTGTTGCGCGGCGCTCACCGGAAATGCGGTGACTGGCTACCACATTTACTAATAACCTTCTGGTGAGGCTTTTGGCGGTGACAGCTCGCCGCATAAATTGGCAAATGCTCGAGAGCTTTTGGTCTTCTCGCCTTCGTGTCGGCTAAACGGATATCTTGCAATTCCTCTTCTTCACCAGATTGATCCACAGGAAGATCTGGAAGATCGTGCCGACCAGCATGACGAGACCACTGAAGAGTTGCAGTCCGATATAATGCTGTCCGTTGTCGCCAACGAGGGCGCCAGCTATTGGACTACCTATTAGGGATGCTGTAGCACCAATTGCTTGGGCCATTCCGAGTCGGGTACCAAGCACTTTAGGGTCGGGACAGACGACCGGGAAGATACTGGGTGGAAGAGGGATAAGGGCACCGGAAAAGAATCCTGTAAAGTTGTCAGAGCGGCGCCTGCAGACGAAGGCGACTTCGCCGAAGGCACTCACCGTATAAGGCGCAAAATCCGCAGAAGGCGGCCGTGGTCTTGATACCAATCCAGGCAAGACAGAGGATGGCGGACACCGAGGCGCACATCACCCAAGGGAGCATCACTCCTATGTGAAGCGCAAGCGTGGCGAATATCATCCGCCCTATAACGGAAGCGCCTTGAGCGATCACAACTGAATAGAGCGCCAGTGCGCGAGACGTGCCGAGAGAAAGCTGTGCATAGCTCGGGATATAGAAGAAGGGCACAAGGTAGCCGGTGAATATCTGTGAGAGTCAGCACTCCTGGATAAGCTTAGCACCCTCCTAACAAGAAAGACGTACGAAGAAGTTTGCCGACGTGTAAAACCAAAACCCAGTATCCTTGAGTGCTGCTTTATCAAAGAGCTTCCGGGTGGTGCCTAAGCTGATATCCCCGGTGTTGCTCGCTCCCCAAAGCAGCAGAGGAAATGCAGTAAGAAACGTGCCCGTCATGATGAAGCCCATTACCCTGACTGTCCAGGCGAAACCAAGTGGATCGATCAGTTGCTCAAAAACAATCGTATAGATGATCCCGCCTGTTTGGTCTTTTAGTAAACCTTTTCCCCCAGATGATGACAAATATGGGCAACCTACCAAAAGGCGCACCGCAACTGACAAGCCCCAGAGCAACTGCTCTTCGCGCGTTGAAAGAGCGACTGACAAGCGCCATGCCCGGAATGAACAAAACACCACATCCCAGGCCTGTGCAGATACCCTGGGTTAATATGATCTGGTAGTACTCCTTCGACAAGCTCAACATGAAGATGCCGAAACATGACATGGCCGCACCACCAAAGAGCATGGTCCGGTAATGACCGAGGTCGAATAATGGTCCAGATATGATGCCAATAACAATCAGAAGGTAGGATGCAAGTGTACCAATCCAGGATATTTCAGATGGAGAACTGTTGCTTAGCAAGTGCGTCTCGTAGTAATTTTGGAAGAGCCCGAATGCGAAAGTGAAACCCCTAGGATGAAATGTGTCAGAGACCCTGGTAAAAGAACACATTCATCGCTCTCACCAAACGTTGAAAAAGACGAGGAAGCATCCAAAAACCTGGAGCCAAGCTCGAAGACCACCATCTTTGAATGGTGGTGGAGGCAACGAGACAGCATCCTCTTCGACGGCAACCTCTTTGCTCACGTCTTCATTCATTTCAGCCGGCTGTACCGCCACCTTCAAGTTGTCATGATATGGACTGGACATCTTGAAAAAAGCCTTCTGTAAATGTGAAAATGGTTCGGACTTCCTTGTCCGCTCGATGGCAAGATCCACGTCCGAAGATGCAGCTAACCAATTGGAAAAAAGAGTCAACGACTGAATGCTCACACACTGAGCGCTGGAAGCTGGGAGGGCACGTATTGAGCGAGCGCCATGATCGAGATCGACAATATGATATATAACAGGAATAGCTGTAGCACAAATTGAATGGCGGAGAAGTCCAACTGCGGATTTAAATGAATGGGACATTTGTAAGTGACCGATCGTAGTGGGAAGGCGCGCTAGTCAACTCCGCATATGGCCTTCATGCTGAACTGCCATCTCCATTTGCCAGAGAGAGGAGGTGCCAGGGTGGTGGTGCATGTACCGAGGCCAGGATTGCCGTTTTGCCGGTTAACATCCAACGCCAGGAGCGGAATTACGCAAAGCGTTCAAGATGGCGTGTGTCTTTGCGTCGGCGAAAGGTACAAAGAACGTGCTGCTAGCGAGTTTCACCTTGGCATTAGAGTCCTCGCTCATTCATGTGTGCAAGGTGTCATAATCGCCAAGGGTGCTTTCCTAGATATCCGAGTAATTATTGCTATGCAGCAAATCAAACCCAGAGTGTGGAGGTGTCATGCCGACGACGGTGAAGCCTGAACTCGAGCTCCAAGTCTAAGCAAGACTTCGCCGCTGCTGCGGGGACGCCGCCAAGCATCAGGGACATGGGCCCGAAGGGCGCAGGACGATTCTGGCATCCGTAGGGAGTGGCTTCTGTCCTTGATTTCTAATAAATGCTGCGATTCAGGATCCTGCAAGATAGGCGCGGCGGGCTGGAGGAGACAGGGACACTTATGTTTCGAGTGTATTGGCTCTGAAGGCGTGGTGCAAGATAACGGAAAGAAGGGTGAGACTGATCAAAGGAAGGATCTCAAGCAGACTGAAGAGAGGCGCGGGCAAGGATCCGGTCCGAACGTCGGAGGTCCTGGAAGTCAGCGTCGGCACCGAAGGTGTCTCAGCATGCAAACATCACGACAATCACGTTGAAGCAGGCGGCAATCTGGACGTGGCTTTACAGCAGCTCAGTTCAGACTGAGTCAAAAACAGATGTAGCAAGAGATGTCCTTTTACGGGGTAAAGGCCACATTCCAACACCCGGTGATTAGCCGCTAAGCATCAGACCTCTTTTCGACTTGACTCCGGACTCTTGTGTTCCCATTCCTCGATCTTTTGAGATACCCTTCAGCCCCTTTCACTTTCCACGAGCATGCTAGCATACCATGCACTCATCCGCACGCATCACATAACATCCCGGAAGAAGGTCGCTCGCCTCAAAGCGGCGGCCAAACAGCTGCAATGCTACGCTCTACTTCGATCGGGAGGAATTCCTGGGGTCATGTATGTCCGTGGAAGTGATCAATCTCAGGTACAGAAGTGGGTTGATACCGTCCATGGTCTGAGATACAAGGACTACCAACTCGTTGCTCCTGTGATGGCTGTCGCTGGAACCGATGTGCAATCTGGTTTCACCAAGGCCGGGATTCTCCAGGAAGTTGAGACTGTGAAGGAGATGTCTGCTCATATGGAGAGAGAAGGGATACAGAAATGGTGGCGTGCTGCGATGGGCTTTGTGAATGAATGAAAGGCACCACAGAGGTCCACCATCATTGACTATTATTGCATGCTGCCAAACTCGATCGTGGAGCGACCCCAGGAAGTCCTCACGCTATGCAATACCCGAAACCATGCCGTCTCCCTGTATCTTACAATTTCTGGTACTCTAGCTTGCCTTCAAGCTTCTTCGCCTCGGCCACCTTTCTTACCGCCTTGTTGAAGTCATCCTGATTGACAGCATCCCGGTAATCCTTGATGGCGAACAGTCCAGCTTCGGTCACCACATTTCGCAAGTCAGCACCGTTCAGGCCATCACTCATCTTAACCACACTTTCGAAATCGATGTTCCCTTCCGTTACTACTCCCGCGGCATGGATCTTGAGGATCTCCAAGCGGCCAACCTCGTTCGGCAGGGGAATTTCGATCTTTCGGTCCAGTCTTCCTGCTCGCAATAGCGCAGGATCCAGGGTATCGGGGCGGTTGGTGGCCATGATGATCTTAGTCTTTCCCAGGTAGTCGAAACCGTCAAGTTGATTCAGGAGTTCCATCAGTGTTCTTTGGATTTCTCGGTCGGCAGATGTGCCCTCGCTGAACCGTCTTCCGCCAATGGCATCGATTTCATCCATGAAGATGATACAAGGCTCGTGTTCTTTTGCGTAGCCGAACATCTCTCTTATCAACCGTGCGGACTCGCCAATATATTTGTCAACGATCGCCGACGAGACGACTAAAGCATAGTCAGCACCAGCCCTCGAACACCGGGGGGTTTGTAGATGTACCTTTCAGGAAATTTGTGTCTAGACTGCTCGCCACCGCTCTTGCCAACAGGGTCTTTCCGGTTCCCGGAGGCCCGTAGAGTAGCACCCCCTTGGGGGGTTTGATGCCGACCCGTAAGAACAACTCAGGGTTCTTGAGAGGTAGCTCAATGACCTCTCGTAATTCTCGGATTTGTTCATTCAAGCCACCAATTCCAGCGAAGGAAACTTGGCCGGGGTCTTCCAGTGACATGTTGTAGACCAAAGGGTCGACTTCCCGAGGTAACATACGCATGATCGTTAGGGTGGTCATGTCAAGCGCCACTCGCGTCCCCTGCTTCAACTTTGACTTGTCGACTTTCGATCGGCAACCGACAACGTATCTGGGACCTGACGACGCTTTGACGATGACTAGAGCATGTTAGAAACCCGAAGAAGCACGAGGGTTCCGAGTACTTACATCGCTCTTCATCAAGCTGCTTCAGTACTTCGCCGATGATCTGTCCGACACTTTGCAATGCCTTGATGTTCTCTTCTGTTGTTTCGAACTCCTTTTGAAGGCCCTTTATGTCCATCCGAAGAGCTTTTAGCTTAGACTCCCATTCTCGAGACTCTAGTAGTTTGTTCTTGTATTGCTCAAGGGCTTGCTGCCTTTCAGGATCTCCATTTCCATCCATATTGTAGACGCAGTTGAGGCGAGCGGACGAGGATGCGGCGAAGTAGCCAAGATGACACCTTGGCAAGTTGAATGGTGGAGGAGACGGGGATCGAATTCTTCAGAGGGTGATGGTCTTGCTGGTTTGATAATTGGGTTCACTGACATTCAGTACCGTGAGCTTGCGCAGGTACCAAAACGACGACGCGGCGAGTGGAGGAAGGCTGGTCGAAGCCAACAGTGGGAAGGTCTCCCGACGCGGTCACGTTTGCCTCCTAACTTGAAATAATTAGCTCGATTGTGACGGAGGACCCTGAGCTTGCAGTGACGTTGGGCATTGACAGGGACAGATTTGGCTTGGGCGGACCCCATGTGCTGGGAGATGCGCGAATCGGTCACCGTCAACAGCTTGGAGGGGTTGATCGTGTCCCGCACCTGCGCAACAAGCTGCTGGCTGAGTGAATTGTTGCTGAGATGCAGGTAAATTTGTAGCGATCAATACCGTCAATTCACTCGTGCCAACAACCCCCACCAAAATAAACAAAGTTTCTCTTCTTTCAATCTTTGCTCCTTGTTCACATCTTCAAAGAGGAAACAAGCTGGAACCCTCCTACCACTTCAGATACATCACTAAGCAGCTGGTTACTGACTCAACACTTCCATCACACCACTGAGAATAGCCAGTAAGTATACTTACCCAGTCGCCTTGTGCAACCTGCCTGGCCTGTAGCTTGCGCAACAAGCTCTTTGGCTTCGTTTCCTTTCGATATCTCCTCTTCTCAGACCTTGTTCTCACGATCGCTTGCTTGCGGTTTCTCACGTTCAATACATTTTCGTCACTGTTCCGATATTTTCCACTTACTAACCCACCAACAGTCATGCCCATCGTCAAAGTTCACGCCCGCTCCGTCTACGACTCCCGGGGAAACCCGACAGTCGAAGTTGACGTCGTCACCGAGACCGGTCTCCACCGAGCCATTGTCCCCTCTGGTGCCTCCACCGGCCAGCACGAAGCCTGCGAGCTTCGAGATGGCGACAAGACACACTGGGGAGGAAAGGGTGTTCTGAAGGCGGTCGACAACGTGAACACAGTCATCGGACCAAAATTGATCGAGAAGAACATCGACGTCACCGATCAGTCCAGCGTCGACAAGTTCTTGATTGAGCTCGATGGAACAGAGAACAAGACCAATCTTGGTGCCAATGCTATTCTGGGCGTCAGTCTTGCGGTCGCGAAAGCTGGTGCCGCTCAAAAGGGCGTGCCTCTCTACGCACACGTCTCCGACCTCGCAGGCACGAAGAAGCCATACGTCCTTCCTGTACCATTCATGAACGTCCTCAATGGTGGTTCGCATGCAGGCGGCCGTCTTGCTTTCCAAGAATTCATGATCGTCCCTGAGTAAGTGACTGCAGCCCTGTTGCACCATACAGTGCTAATAGGGAGTACAGCCAAGCGCCATCGTTTTCTGAGGGTCTCCGATGGGGTGCTGAGGTCTATCAGAAGCTGAAGGCTCTTGCCAAAAAGAAGTACGGCCAGTCCGCAGGCAACGTTGGCGATGAGGGTGGTGTCGCTCCAGATATCCAGACTGCTGAAGAGGCTTTGGACCTTATCTCCCAAGCTATCGAAGAAGCTGGCTACACGGGCAAGATGAACATCGCCATGGATGTGGCCTCGAGCGAATTCTACAAGGAAGATGCGAAGAAGTACGATCTCGATTTCAAGAACCCTGATAGCGACAAGAGCAAATGGATCACCTACGAGCAATTGGCCGACCAGTACAAGGCCCTCGCGAGCAAATATCCAATCGTCTCGATCGAGGACCCCTTCGCTGAGGATGACTGGGAGGCTTGGAGCTACTTCTTCAAGACCTCCGACTTCCAGATCGTTGGGTGAGTTTTTGAACCAGAGCCAGAATTTGCGACAATGACTAACCGTGAACAGCGACGACTTAACGGTGACCAACCCTAAGCGCATCAAGAGAGCGATTGAGTCGAAGGCCTGCAATGCCTTGTTGCTGAAGGTCAACCAAATTGGCACCCTTACTGAGTCCATCCAAGCTGCCAAGGATTCTTACGCCGCTGGCTGGGGTGTGATGGTATCACATCGTTCCGGTGAGACCGAGGACGTTACCATCGCTGACATCGTTGTTGGTATTCGGGCTGGTGAGATCAAGACAGGTGCTCCAGCGCGGTCCGAGCGTCTTGCCAAGCTGAACCAGATCCTGCGCATCGAGGAAGAGTTGGGATCGAACGCTATCTATGCTGGGAGCAACTTCCGCAAGTCCGTTACCTTGTAAGTACGGCAGCGCTTCTGATGCGGGGAGCTTTGGTTGGATTGGGGCACGAAAAGGAACATGAGTACAGAGTGCGCCGCCTTCCAACAGCTTTCGTAGGATGGCAAGCATGCTTTGCAAACGATCCGATAGTGCATAACATATCAATACAATGATTACTGAGGCATACCAGTGTTTGTATTCGAGCTTTCTGAACCTTAAAAGAGTGCAATGCCGCTTTTAATCCCAGCATGATCCGATCTCCTGCTGATTGGTTCTACCACAGTGAACACGAGCGATTGAGAAGTGGCACCATCTCTGTACCCCAAGTGAATGAAACACCACGAAGGACAACTGAGCTGTACTCGCTACCTAAGCATTCCGAACTACGATAAGTGCGTGGTCTTTTTTAAACAATCTTCGTCGCACTTCAACATGTCATAGATGCAGAGTCGAACTCGTTCTCTCCTTCAACGTTAGCACCACCTATCCTTGTATGTGGTGTTAATAATTTCCCCTGCAGCTATGGCAATGAGACGAGGCTACCTTGAATCTACCAGCGACGTGGTATGGCTTCTTGGTACCCTTAAAGCGGGTGACGGCCAGTGTTGTCCTCTGAAAATATCGCGATATAAGATCCCTCCAGAGACCGTACTCGATATTCTTCCATTGACCTTTCACACAACAAGTCCTCTCTCATGTCATCTCTACCATTTCGCCGTCTACCCCGCCGGCGATAAACATCAAGTCCAGGAAAGAAGCAAAGGCTGTCCATGAGCTGGTAAAGTGTTACATGGCGAAGAAGAGAAGTATCGTTCTCGCGGATGTCTCGGCCAGGATGACTACAACAAACAGATCGCCACTGAATTTGCACGAGAAGCGGATCCCCAGGTTGATTGTACGCTGGGCATTATCACCAAACGAGACACTCTCCATAGCGGCTCAAAGACTTTCAAGGCTTTCCACTCCTTGGTGACCGACAAGGGAGGTCGATATTTACGCTTGGTTGGAACGTCCTTCGCAAACGTGACTCCAGGAGAGATTCCACAACGAAGAGAGGGCAAGGCAGGGCAGGATTTCTTTCAGACCAACGACTGGAAACATGTTGCGAAAGACCGGTTCGGAATCGCGGCCCTGAGGAAGCGCCTGAGCGACACCCTTTTGGCCCATATCTGGAAAGAACCTAAGAATTGTTGTTGCAAGATGTTCATATTGGAATTACGAACTGCGAGCAGCGGCTGAAGAGCCTAGGCACATCAGGACGTGCCTTGGAAGCGCAGCGCAGCTATCTCTTTCAAGCTGGCCAGACATTTGCCACGTTGATGCAAGCCTTCGTTGACGAAACCTATCGCGACGCATTCTTCGGTACTTCCGACTTGGAAATAGGGTATAGCAAGCGCCTTCGACCGGTTGTGCAAAACACCATGAAACATTCTGCCGACGAGATGCGATTGCGAGGACATGCCCTCCAACTAGTAGATTCCACACCGAGCAAGGAAGATTTTGAGCATACGAGCCCCAGCCCATCACCAGAGATGAATTCCTCGAGTATGTTGAAAGAGGAACGGGAGAAAAAGCTGTCCACTCTTGAGCGCTCGTTGAAGATGTTACGGTTGGACGTCCCCACGCCATGAAAGAACTTGCCGCAGCTAGGTTTGAAACCCGCAACTATTCAGAATATTTGCGTGAGTTGCGCCTCAAAGGAAAGTTTCATGTCGCGTCATTACGCGGAAAATCGTGGAACTCTGATTTGTCTGGGTCACTAGCCAGACGTTCGTTGAGTAACACACCAGGAGGGCTCCCGCTCGAGCATAGGTAGAGGAGACTCAACATGAACGATGCCAAATCCACCAAAGCCAAAGGCTTGCGCTACGCCATCCCCGGCTTCGCCTCACTTCGGCTCCCTCGTTCTATGCCGACAATTCACAGAGTGTACCTGAAAAAGGGGTTCTTATCCCCCAACTCGAGGAGTTCTTGCTCGGTATATCTGGCCCTGACATTCTCCTCGCCTTCTCTGGCCAAGAATTCGTCTCTGCGGCGGTCCTCCCTCGCATAGCCCACACGCAAGATATACGCCGCGACAAATCCAGCAACGCAGACGGCCAGCCCCATCCCGTAGCCTGTCCAATATCGAGGCGCCTCTCGGGCCAGATAGACGTTCGCCCCGCAGATTCCGCACCGGTTTCCGATATTGATCAAAAGCGCCATGCCGACGGCGCGAGTGGAGGACCGGGCGATGTTGTTCCCGACGAGGGCGACGATAGTCTGGACGGGACAGTAGAGGCATACGACGATGAGGAAGAGGAAGAAGTACGTGACGCCGGGGAGGGCGGGGTGGGGGATGGCCAGCTGGGCGGTGAAGCCGACGGCACCAATGGCGAAACTGCCCATGATGAACGGGGTGCGCTGGTGGACGTAGTCGGACCAGAAGGAGACGATGATGGTGGCGATCATGCCGAAGACGTAGATTGGGATGGTCATCAGCTGCGCGTTGGCAGACGTATAGCCTAAGCCTTGGACGACGGTCGGGGCGGTGGCCGTAAAGCCGTACGTGGCGATGCCGGCCGCGCCCATAGGGACCATAGCGCACCAGACTTTCCAATCCGCAAAGGCGTCCTTGACATGGCGCGAAGTGATCTTGTCCGCATTAGTAACGCGGCCTTGTCCCGAGTCGGTCTGGAAGGCCACGCGACATATGACGAACTCGCGCTCACGCGGCGTCAGGAACTTGGCCGTCTCCGGGTTATCCAGGAGGGATGAAGTAGAGCGTGAGTGAGACGGCGACCGGGAGGAGGCCCTCGAGGATGAAGATCCACTTCCAGCCAGCGAGACCGGAGATGCCGTCCATCTTTTCGATCGCGAATGCCAGCAGACCGGAGAAAGCACCGGCCAGGGTCGCGGCGGTGTAGAAGAACGCTATGCGCCTTTGGAGCTCATAGCGCTGGTACCAGATTGTCAAGAGGTACGTGGCGCTACAGACTCATATATCAGCAACGTCGTAGGACAAATCTCAAGACGCCCCGTTTCACAAGCTAGGGAGCCTCGAGAGTAAGAGAAACTTACGCGGGAAACAGGCCGGATTCTCCTATCCCTAGAAAGAATCGAGCGGCAACGAGTCCTTGGTAGCTATTGACAAGGCCCATCAATGTCATGACCAGCCCCCAGGAGAAGCAGAGGATGGAGAGCCAGATCGAAGGCCGGATGACCTTGAGCATGATGTTGCTGGGGACTTCGAGAAGTGAATACGACACGAAGAAGACGGACACGGCGGCGTTGTATCTCAAGCCGGTGCCCAGCTTGAGGTCCAGGCAGTCCCGCTAATATTGTCCCTAGGGAGTCCAGAGCGCAGTCCGTGTGTCGCTAAGAGGGTGAGACGAGGACATCTCAACCATTTTCTCAAAAGTCTGTAGATTGCGAGTGTTGGCCAGAACCGACGCTACGTGAACGCCGGGGCAAGGTTTGTGGAGAGGGTCTCAGCCTTGACATCGGTACAATTGACTAGGAAAATGGCGGGTTGTACGGCTTCAGGAAAACTGATCTACCCTTGTTACCCGCAATCTTTGTGCCTTGGTGTTGAATTTGTGTTATAACATGACCAGGTCGAGCAGTGATCCGAACAACCTCTCTCGTTCTTCTTCTGTGGCCTCCTCTGTTGCAAGAACAGATGTGGCCTAGGCCTGAGGGTTAATGAGGACCTCGATATGCTTGTCCTTGTGTTCGATCAGAAGCTTGTATCCGCTTTCAACAGCATGTCTCAAAGACACTCGAGGAATTATCCTCTGTTGTGGATTCTTAATCTGACCTTGGACCGTCATGAGTTAGCAGGATTTTCAATGAAGCAATTCCATACGAGTGAGCTGGCCAGGTCATACCTGAGGCCAATGCATCTATAACATCCTGAAATTCTCGTCTTGCACATACATTAGACCCGATATAGCCCACGTTCTTCCGATTCATGAGATTTGATTCCAGGATGGCCGGGGTCTCGGATAAGGCCACGTTGATTAGGAAGCTTTTGACGCGTACAGCTGCGACAGCGAGATCCTATTTCAACTTTGCGATCAGCATTGTCGAAAGGGTTTGGGTCAAGCCTCGAGGCCACCACTAGTGCTCCGACGGGATCGCCGACGAACAATCTCCAAGCAGCCAAAGGAAGACTCGTCCGAAATCGTGGTACAGCATTTTAAGGGAAGCTCACAAGGTCGTTTGGAAGTACCGTGAGAGACCGCGACATGAACATAGAAGATCCATTCGCCTTGTTATTTGCATGGTGCGGCTGGTCCGACACCATCTTAAATCTGCGGCCTTACCTGAAAACCAGCCGCTGTGACAAACATGGCCATAATACTGTGGTCCGACAGAACCTCATAATACTGTCCTGGGGATCAAGAAAAGGAGGCAAGGAGAGAGTCTTCCCATTCTGATTCGTGGCAATTTCCTTCGTGTCTTCCATTGTGTCGTAACAGGTTCCTCTGAGCTTTATGCCGTCGGACACTGGTAGAATCCTGGCCGAATATTCCTGAGGCATGACGATAAACCTTTCTGTATATTTCTTTATATCAGGAATGATGGCATTTTCATTCTCATCGATCTCCGGGCAGTTGTCGGACCCAGAGATGCAGTAGCAGAAGACCATGGCCATCGACAAGGAGTCGGTGTGCTGGTGGTGCAAAACTGCCAAGAAGTTCCGGTTTGTCAGGGATATCCGCAACCGTCACCCATGCTTCCAAGACCTGATACAGCAAGTCTGCCTCGATGGCACTCGCGTGAGTGTCGAGTGGACCAGTTTCCGCGACTTGGGCATCGGACGTCAGCCTGAAATCTTGGGGTCTGGAACTCACGCGCTCACTGTTCGCCGGGAACTTGCTAAACTCAGGTCAGTGACATATTGCTACTGTGGAAGATATGACAATAACACATCTACCATCATCAACATGTGGTCACCGCGGGCAGCTATACCACTTAGTAGAATTGTATATGCGAATTGGAAGGACCAAAGCAGACTCAGCAACCAAAAATCTTTTATGTTCATTTTGGTCCCTCGCATAGCATGTATCAGATAGTGCCTCAACTTGACACAGATGGCAAGTTTCTCTTTCCCTGCGTCTACTCCGAACGCTCGTCGCTGTCACCTAGATTTTCAGGCGAATTTCTGATCTAGGACAAGGGTGGATCTCAACTACTGCCTGATCCGTCCCGTCGCAAGGGGTGGAGTGGCCGCGACCCGATTTCCTTCAATCGTGCCTTCGAATCATCGACGCGGTTCTCCGAGCGAACAAGCGGTGCTTCCAACGCCGTGGCCGTGTCGACGGGACTCAACGTGAGCTTGCCATTCAGCAGCCAAAAGCCCCAGAATGTCGGAATGATCATGAAAATGATGGTGAGCGTTACCGCCAGGGATCCGGCCCAGTACCCATAGATGATCTTGTACTTGGCAACGTCGGTAGTTCGATTGACGGTCACGTTCTGTTCATACCAAAATTCAAGGTCTAGGGAATTCCGCATAACGCTGGACATGAACATGAGATTCCTAAGACGATCCTTGAGTTGATTCTCCAACGTAAGGCGACCGTCGTCCTCCTGGTAACCGAAGAGCCTGTTTTTGCAAAAGTCTGGATCTTCGAGTGAGCTTGTGGGGTAATCAGACTCATTCCGGTTGTCAAGTGTAAAGTAATTAAGGAAGAAGGAGTCAATGACAGCGTTATCGGCTTGCTTCCCTGTGGCGTTGACGTGCCATTTCGTGCCGGTCCAGTCCCAGATCAATTCGGCGTCGTAGACGCTTTGCAGATAATGCACAAACCCACCAAAGGTGCTGTTGGTCGCATTGGCCTCGGAATGTACTGTGAGGTAAGACTCTACTTGATCATCGTCAAAGCTGGTATTGGGATCCAGACCAAGGACGTTTGACGAGAAAACCTTCGCAGATCCTCTCAGAATGGACTTTGGACCCGTTTTAGAAACAGGCATCAGTTGAATGGGGTATGATACCTGAGCGGCACGGAATGTGCAATTTCGAACGGCGTAGTGGCCGACACAGTCGGTTGTGTTTTTGAGGCGTATTAAGAGGCTGAATTCGCCTGGAGTGTCGGCGTCCCAGCCCACCTGGCTGGAGAAGATCGTGGCAGGAAATGGTTGACCGTCGTGACTTTTAGGGTCAATGTCATATGCCTCAGAGGAGTCGGTACAATCAGCTCCGAAGCCATAACTGTAAGCCCGGCCGGTACACGTGCCCAACAGGTCATCGGCACCACAACTTCCAGATCCGTTCCACGCCGGCTCATTGAACCACATGCTGTCCGAACCAATGACACCCGTGTCTGGATCAACTAAGACAAGAGCTCGCGACAAGACGTCGCTGTATGTGCTGACTGAGCCTTCGGAGAGAGAGGCAGAGAACCCACTCGGTAGGTCGGCCGCCATGCCGATACTGATCATGGTTGTGTTGACATGAGTGCCGGGTACAGTCGTGATGGCGTTCTGCAAGAGGACGCCTATGGAATCTTAGCAAAGGACCAGCCGAGCCGGGTTTGGGGAAAACTTGCCATTAAGGGGAATCGACGCCACAAAGAGGGTTGCTAATGCGACATAGTTAAATCTCTTTCCAGCCCGGAGGACGGCAAAAACGCTGGAACCGAGTGACCAAGCTTCGTGAATGTCGCGGATAGTTGCGTCTGTCCGGGTTACGGTAAACCACCAAGCTATGGTGATACCTTCACTTATCGCGAAGCCGAGAAGAACGCTGTTGCCGGATAAGATAGCGGATAGCCATGAGGCAGGCTTCAAGTATTTTACCTCCTTCTGCATACCCCCGTCGATGACCCTGAGGACGATCCAAGAGAATAGAACCGTCATCCCAGACAGGGCTAGAGCACCAATGCCTAGCCATGGGACGTATCGAGCCTTCGTAATGTCCTGAATCTTGACCTCCGCCTTGTTGGTGGACCATGGGAAGAACCTCGACGCCCAAAAGCGAGTGCCATTGATGACACGGCGCGATAGAGGTGGTGTCTGCTGTTGCAGATCATGCTCGGTCGGAGGATATGAGGATACGATGACTGTTGCATCCGCGCCCATAATGACAGCAAGATAGAAAGAAAAGCATAAACCTGGAGGTCGCTTCAGAACACCAAAGAAAATCAACGAGGACCAGCGCTCTGCGGACCCTTATCACAAGGGCAAACTCAATATCAACTTCGAAGAGCTGAGCCGGGCCATGGACTGCGTCGCTGACCCGGTCCAGAATGCCCCATCGCCAATACCGTGGTTGCGAGTTTTTGCGCTGGGCGCCGCAGTTCCAGAACGTCAGGTCAACCCATCTCGCATTGAAGCGAAGGGGAGCTGAGCAACTGCCGGGCAAACCAAGTCATAGAATTCAGCTGTAGTCGAGTCGAGAAGGTATGTTCACAGGATAGATGCTCGGTGGCTGGCTGATAACAAGTTACACATTTGACGATTCAAAATGGCCACGAGATCAGCACAAGGCATTGTGGCTTATTGGCACCAGTGGCCTGCCCGATTCGAGCACTCTTGATGCAAGCCAAGTCAGCCTAATGCGACCTGATAGAACGGCTGGAGCAAGTATTGAAGCTGGGTTCTGCACATCAATGGGGACCATACCATTTTTGTCTCGTGTTTTCTTCCCTTTCATTATCATCCGTTTGAGGCAAATGCCATGAACGGTCGGGGAGTGGAGGCCCTGTGATTTGCCGACTGATCAGTATGCCCAATTGGTAGAATGACCAACCTGAAGGTAAACTTCACATTTGTGCGCAGAGACTTTCGTTACAGTATCTCGAGGATTGCGAGCAAAGTGATTGTCAGTGGGCAGCCAAGTGCGATAGGACGCGCAAACCTGATCATCATGTGAAATTGCCGCCTGGTCTTGTGTTGTTGGTCTTGGAAGGAGGCGATTTGTGACACCGTTCTCGGCCTCACTGCAATCTAGAACTTCAAAGCCATGGTACCGTCACCATACGTCAAACAATGCACTACAATTGGAAGTTAGGACCAGGAAGTGTGTGGGCTCCGTGCTCGACATGAGGAGGCTCGGCAAATTCAGCCTTAGCCTCAGCTGCCGCAGTGATGTGCGCTGCAGCAGTTCTATGCGTACCAAGGCCCTGATGCCGCTCCGGTTGACTTGTTGACGCTTGATGGAGGACCACAACGAGTAGGAGCCCACCGTGACATGATATCAGGATGGGATCTATTATGGATGTCAGGAGTAGGATGGGCCGTTAAGTTGTCACGGAAGGACTGTGCAAGTACAGTACTGTAGAACGAATTGAATCTAGGCGAGGCGGGGTGGCTGCAAAGCCGGGCTGATCGTGTGGGGTGCTGGCTTTCCTTGCCTGGGCAATTAGGGACGATGTTGACATATCGTATGAGGTGGTGTAATCATGTGGTAAGAGGGAGTGACTGAGGTCTGACTGTCGAGTAAATAATGCTGTATTGGGTCGTGACCACCGCCCTCGCACCTTCGCACTCACCTAAGCTCGCCTTCACACTCGTCCTTCGTCCTGCATCAGGTCACCGCTTGCAGCGCCAACGAGGATCGAGAAATGGCAGTGCGCGCCGCTCCCTCTTTTGACGCCTTTTCGACCTTCGACCATGTAGATGGGATATCTAGACGAACATGAAGAGAGATTACCACCTGGAGACTATTCAGCAAACCCCCGACCCTTGAGTAGTAAATGACTCGAGCCTCACATGGTTTCCGTTGTCGCTCCCACTTCATGTTTCATCAACGGCGTTGCCCATGAATGTTTGGAGAGTAAGCTTGCAATGTGACATGGATCAAGTTTTCAGACCAAGGCCTGAGTATAGAGTATGAGCGACAAGAATCTAGTTTATGGCTTAAATAATGTGGACGCAGTTGGAGGAAGAGGTATGTGATCGGAATGAGGACCATTTTTAGGCTTCCGAAGAAAAAATGTACCTTCCAGTGACCCTTAAATAATACAATTTGTGGCTCAGAGCTTATGTTATCTACAGGTCACTTCCGTGACGAGGTAGTCATCTCCGCAGCGTATCCTACATGTGTCCCCGACAAAAGTATTTCAGCTGCCAGTTGGCGCGTCGTTTCCATCTTTGGGAGACCTAAGATTGGGGTGAAAGCGGCCGGCGGCTGTTGGAACCACTCTCTCAGACCAGGACGCAGTACTGTGGCTCATGATTTGACTGAAAGCATTGTCATGGTGGATAGCTATTCTAGCATCGGGGCAAACCGCGACATCTGTCGCAGCTTCCGCCCGTACTTGTAGAAGAGAAACGGAGCTGGGATGGCCAAGACGCACAGAAAGCCGAGGACGCTGGTAGCCCATGCTGTGCCCAAAGATTGGTACATGCGTGGTGCAGCCAATGGAAAGCCGGCCGCCACTAAACTCCTCACGATCGTGCTGGCCGCCATCGCACTGGCAGCGGACTGAAGGTAGATGTCGACCAGAAACGCCACAGCGTTGGTGAAAATGAGCATGATGCCACTTCCGATGAAAAACCCGGCGATGATTTGCGGAACTGGGGAGATCTTGCGTGATGAGGTCCAAGCGAAGAAAAAGAGCCCGATTGGCAGAATGATGCTACCGAGCATGACCAAGGGTAAGCGGTCCTCGGGTAAGACCGAACCGCGAGCCCGGAGCCTGGGACGATAATAACGTTTCGAATACAGGGCCACTCCGATTGCAGATACGACCACACTTGTCAAGATGCTCAAAAAGGGGAGGGTCCCGGTACGAGGGTCCCAACCTCGGCCTTGGACGAAGCTGTATGGAAATGCGAAGAAGGTCAGATAGAGGATCCCATAGACGATGGCAATGTATAACGCCATGACCATGAGCATTGGCTCGACGCAGAACATGATTGCGGGCTTGAACATGTACTTGTGTACAAATTCGGCAAAGGCCGGGGCTTTCTTGACGTTCTGTGCGGTCAATGCTGAGGAGCCTTGTGCCAAATTGAGTTTCTTGTTCGCTCTTTGTTGGAGGGTTGGGCCATATGTCTCGGGGATGAAGAGGAATGCCGGAATTCCCACAGCGACGCCAAGAATGAGGGACACCCAGCCCGTCCAGTGCCAACCGAGGCTGCTTTCGGTGAGAAGGGCTCCAAAGATGGGTCCAAGAGTAGGGCCGACGTAGACAGCTACTGAGTAGACTGCGGTTGCGACGCCACGCTCCGCTGGCTCCCAGAAATCAGCGTACGTGGCACCGACCAGGACCTGAGGCGACGCTCCGAAGCAGCCGGCTAACAGGCGACATACAAGAAGTGCAGGGAGATTTTTGACCACTCCGATGGGTATTTGGAGGAGTGTCCATGCGAAGAAGGCTGAAAAGAGTGGTAACCGACGTCCTTTGAATTCTGATAATGGACCTTCAGCGACAACAGGGTCAGGTCAGCACGAAATGCGACGACTCGGGCACATTGGCAGACGTACCCCAAACAATAGGACCCAAGCTAAATCCCAACACATAGAGCGATACGCCCAAGAGTGAAACTGTTTCACTGACGTTGAACTCCTTTGACGTTACGGCAATAGTTGCAGACCAGACAGAGCTCGCAAACGTGACGGCCGTAGTCATCAACGCCAGAAGAGTGGTAATGACCCATTTCCGCCATATCGGAAGATCGAACGGACTTTCAAACGCCGCATCGACCTCCTGGTTGCCGTCGACTCCGACGACGTGTTTTTCATGCGGACCATCTTCGAGGCGGCGAATAGGTGTAACAGGCTTCTCGAGGTCGATTGACATGCTTCAGCCTAAGACAAAACATATTGACACCACAGACAAACGCTTTCTCGGCGCGGCGAGCAGATTTGAAGTCGACCGGAGCCGTCTGCAGTGACCTTGGTGCTATCCTCATTTCGGAGATCCGTGCCGTCTTAGCCGGTAAAACGCGGCACGAAAACCCTCCACGCCGAGGCAGAATATCCTTGTTGATCTTCATTGAGGTACTTAATGACTTCGACGGGGACTGCGTGACGCGTAACGACTTTGTCTCTTTGTATAATTACGTACCTGTTTTGTGTTACCAGGATTTACTCCGGCTATCTGATGCTTAGGCGGCCAAGGGAGCAGAATATGATCAATCAGCTTCACGTGATACGGAGCTAACACTTGATGTGTACAGGTAATATTGGGCTGAGGCTTTCGATTGTGACTTCGGACTATTTGCTCCGGGCTTTTCAACGCCAGCTGAGCCTCCGCAGCCCGTTATCCGTACTCCGTACAGGTCAACCAGACTCGAGTTGTGCCGTTCTGATCGTCCACAGTAGACTGAGGCGCGCTGCGTTTAAAGGCTCGTGTTTTTAGTGGATATGCGCGTGGAAAATCCCAAGCTCCTACAGTACGAGACTCACACGGCCCGTGCCGCTTTTAAAACCACTCAGCTCTCTCTCAACTTCGCGTCCTCCTTCCTACCTTCACTCTCACCTTCATCCCGAATTCTTAAACGCATCCAACGCCAACAAGGACATCTGCTCTCCTTCTATTGACGTACAAAGTCCCCCCTCCAGCGGACTCGGGCTAATAACTTTCCTCCTCAAAAAGATGACAAGGATAAATTCTGGAAAGAAGGACAATCGCCAACTTCGGCCGAAATAAGTAGAGGATGATTGCCGTATATACGTAACGGCAGCAAAGTAGATCTCTCCGCACGCGCCCAGGATATCAACTCATCACATGACGGAGGATATCAGTTTTCTAGGAGAGCAGTAGGGATTTACCCCTGCCTGAGACACGCATCTTGGATAGCGTGATGTCGCGAGAATAAGGATGCCGCCTTGGCAGGATTAGTATTAATGACCAGATCAAGAGGGTACCAATGAGCGCGGTCACGACAGACTCAAATACGAGTATAACGAGGAAACAACGCTTGTTCTCGAATAACGACGCTTCGTTGGCTCCCGGATGTGGAACTTGACATGTCCCTGGCAGGTTGGAATTCATGACAGCTTGTATTCCAAAGTCTTGCTTGAGCTTGAGCCCCATGATATATGTCGGCTCCACTGAAATGGAGGCCTACAAGTGGGATGCGCTGCAAGACTCCAAAACGTGGATAAGGATCTTGAGTCTAGAACATGGGGAGTTTGATCAGCAGATCGTGGGATCTCTAGACTCAGTGTTGCTCGACTCAGAGTCCCACTACGATGCTACGTCGTATTGTGTTGGCCCTATGGACAAACCTCATCAGATTCTACTTCGCAAGAGCGACAAATGTTACGCTTGGCCGATCACAATCATCGACCGTCTGGCAAGGGGTCTTGTTTGGCGAGAGTGGCGCGCCACTCCGGGTTGAGGAGGTCCGGGATAACGATGGCCAAACTGTTTGCGCCGAGGATGGATGGGGAGAGGCCCGTTACAGCCCACGAGGCCGGATTTCCTAGGGGAGGCGTGACGGTGTCGACGTCGTGGAATGACTTGGTGGATTCTTCAAGCATGACGAAGCGTCCTTGAGTGGGCGTTGGTGGGAGGTGAAGAATGAAGGCTGCTACTTCCATAGCTTACGAAGAATTTGTTAATCTAACCTGTCGAAGAAGCCTGCCAAAGAGGAATCAGCAATGGGGAACTTGAGAAACAAGCATAATCCGTTGCTTCGACTTTAGCATCGATAGTGGGATATGAAATTTACGCGTCAACGTCCTTAGGCTCAGCTGGTGTCGAATAGATCATGCAGGCAAGACGTAGCTCACTCAATGCAGCAACCCGCAAGTCCCTAGAACTCCAATGACTCATCCTCATGCACAGCAGCCTCGGGGAAGATAGTTAGCAGTCTCCCGCCTCGACATGAGGAGCGAGTCCAGGCTTGTTCTCGTTAGGAAAGGAGCCATGCGCATTCGTTCAGCCCGACACGAGCGTTCATACGTGTCCTTCCGATTCTCAACTGTCATAGGGAATCCTCATTTTCAGGCCGACTCTAGGCGGGGAGGGAAGCGAAGAATCGCCACAAACCCGGAACTGGGTGTTTTATTCCTGAATTTCAGTCGCAGCATCGCAACTGCGAAGGCAGGGCTGTGACAATAGACAAGAAAGTATTCTCTCGAGGATGCTAATCCAGCTTGCACCTGAAATAGCTTGTACATCTGCGCCGCTGAGTCTTGAATAAAACTCTTTCTGCCGTTCATTACTCGCATTACGTCGACCGTTTCTCCTATGCATCTCTCGCTTCGTAGAGAATGAGTCAAGGAAAATCATCTTAAAGCGGCATCGTTTTGGTGAACAAATAACGTGACCGTCAAGCGGATTTCGCTTCGCTTTAGCGCGAACCACCGGTGGGGCATAAGGCGGCAACAGTTTTTCCAACACTTGGCATTCAGCGCCCCTTCCAAGTTCCGATTCGAAATTCCTCGTCATTGAACCGCTTCTCTCTGCATCCCATTCTCCATCCGATACGAACCCGATTCACTTTGCGCAGATACTCAGATACAGCTGCTATCCAACGTCGCCAGAAGCAGAGAAAAATTGACTGTGACTTCTCGCGTATCCACACAATCATGCCTCCTTCTAAGTGGGGTGAGTCGTCTTGAACCCATGGCGGGGCAATTTTCCTTCGCATCGAGCAGAAACCCCTCATCTCATGTTGCTAACCTTCTTGCGATGCAGACGACGAGTCCGAGGAGTCTTCTGAGGAAGAGTCTATAGACGTCCCTGTTCCCCGCCGCAAGTTTGCCGACGAAGAAGACTCCGACGTACGTTGGCAGGTTCGGGGAAAGAGACCGCATGGCGAAACTGACACGTTCTAGGTTGCTGATAACTGGGAGGAAGAAGAGGACTCGGAAGCCGAACGCGAGAAAGCCGCGAAAGCAGCCGCAGCGAAGGCGAAGGCCGACGCCGAAGCCGCGGCAAACAAGAAGCCAAAGTCTCAGCGCATAGAGGAGCACCGTGAAGCGAACCGACGCAGACGCGCCCAGGAGGAAGAGGAGGAGAGCTCAGAAGAAGAGGACGACGCAGCAAAACGTGCACGGTTACGACAGACCGAACAGGAAGCCGATCTTAAACACGCTCAGGATCTCTTCGCCAACGTTGGAATGGGACCGAAGACGCGAACCGCGCCCAACAAAGCCGTGATAATAGAAGACAAAGCGAACCCAGGCCAGGCGATCGATCTCTCCAAGTACCCTCTTTTCAAACCCACCACGAAATCGCAGTTTGACGCACTCTCGGCCACCCTGGTGCCCCTACTCACAGCCGCGTCGTCGAAACCGCACTATTCGCTTTGGGTGGCCACCTTTGTGAAACAGATATGCGCCGATCTACCTAGTGCAGACATCAAGAAGGCCGCGAGCGCGCTGACGGCGCTGAGCAATGAGAAGATGAAGGAGGAGAAGGAGAAGGAGAAGGGTGGCAAGAAGAGCAAGGCAGCGAAGACCAAGTCCTCTCTCGCAGCAACGCGGGATATGGGCAGAGGGGTGGCAGACACGACTAGCTACGACGATGGACTGGGTGAGGATGATTTTATGTGATGTGATGCGATGCGACGTTGATAGATCGATTTTTGGGTGTATCTCGCGCACCACACACACCGCACACCAACGTTCAGGCGCAGTTCTTTTCGGGATATTGCATAAGTAGAGCCGATTCAGGCACGCCAATTTCATGAGAAGACGAAGGCAATGAATTGAAGCAGAGACGACTACATAGACCGGGGCTATCAGCAGCAGGCAGGCGGTGTACTCAGATTCATTCAGTAACAAACGTCACATTGCTTAGGATACTTCAAAGCTGGTTTTCGAGCGACCACAAAAGTATTGAGTTATATTGAGTTGACGAACCCCAATTCTGGGCACGATACATGTAGACTAAAGGGCTTTTGTTTCAGCACTTTGCATCCATCTTTGGCGTGCCACACACATACACCTATTCCAATCATGCACACCTCGCTAGGGATGTCCTGGGACTCATACTTCTGCGTTGCAAAGCAAAGCCAGCGCGAATAAAACAGATAATTTCCACAATCAATTGACCTTCAACTGTGGCCCGTGCGCTGTGTGTGGCCGTTTGCACCGCCCGTGGCTCTAGCAGGATTTCGGCTTCGAGCCCGCTCGCCAATCACTCACCGTCTCTTGAAAGGTGTTGAAATCGTGGAATCACTCGATCATACGGTATATGGTATACAGTATCCCGCATATGGTATATGGTGTATGGTGTATGCTGTATGGTTCACGATCAAATTGGTCCCCACTTCCACCAGTGTTCGATGGTCTGGTCTGGTCTGGCCGAGTGACATAGTCAGTCATGCCTCCCTCACAGGAAGACCAGTACCGTCTCGACAAGGACCGGCACATCAAGTACTGGAAACGATGCGCGCAGGTCCTGCCTGAGCCATACACGTCGGGCGAATCGAGCCGCATGAGCTTCGGCTTCTTCATCGTCGCGGCCTTGGATCTTCTGGACGCGCTGGACACGGTCGTCCCCGCAGCCGAGAGACACAGCTGGATCGAATGGATCTACGGCTGCCAGGTCGTGCACACGGGCGGGTTCCGCGGCTTCACGGGCACGATGCTCGGCGGGCTGCGCAGCTACCACAATTGGCACTGGGACCCGGCGAACCTGCCCAACACGTTCTTCGCGCTGGCCACGCTCGTCCTGTTGGGCGACGATCTGGCGAGGGTGAAGAAGAAGGAGTGTCTCGCGTGGGTGAGGAGCTTGCAACGCCCGAACGGGAGCTTCGGCGAGTTTCTGGGCGAGGACGACGCCGTAGAAGGCGCGGATGATCCGAGACACTGCATGTGCGCGGTGGGGATTATGAAGATCCTACAAGGGAAGGGAAAAGACGGAGAAAAGCAGGCCTTTGACGAGCTGGAGTTGCAACGATACATTGCAAATTGTCAGGTGAGGAGTTCTCTCAAAGGTCTACTGAGTGGCTATTGCTGACGACTTGCGTCTATCTCAGTCTATTGAAGGTGGCATTGGTCAAGCTCCCTTGCTGGAGCCGCATTGTACGTCCCTTTCAGCCCTGGTGATATCGTGGACTAGCAACCTACGTTCTGACTTCCTGGGTAGCTGGGCTGAACTATTGCGGCATCGCGACGCTTTCGTTTCTCAGCCTTCTTCAGACACCGGCGGTATCGATTGACGAAATGGCCAAACGATCCAACGTCGACCTTGCCAGCTGTACACGGTGGATGCTAAATCGGCAGACGAGCTGGATCGAAGAGTACGAGGACGAAGTCGACGACGATTATGATGACGAAGATCAAGCCGAAGACCAAGCCGCTCCAGACAGCCAACTTGAGCAAGTGGAAGCTGAGCCATCATCGTTTGACATGTCTCCAATGCAGCAAGGTCTGGAATCCGAAAAATTCATGGCCGGGTTCTGTGGCCGGTGTGAAAAGATAGCAGACACGTGCTACTGCTTCTGGAATGTAGGAGCCCTCGCGGTCAGTGCCTCTACATATCGAAACGAGTCTGTTGCAAGTTTCCCAACTGATGCACCTGCAGATCCTTCAGCAACACCATCTGG
Source organism: Phialophora verrucosa (assembly GCA_002099365.1). Taxonomy (NCBI): domain Eukaryota; kingdom Fungi; phylum Ascomycota; class Eurotiomycetes; order Chaetothyriales; family Herpotrichiellaceae; genus Phialophora; species Phialophora verrucosa. Next base: position 1,205,214 of record MSED01000003.1, on the reverse strand, counting down.
TTGATACGGAGGCAATGCGAAGCTATCTGCTCGGGAAAGTCACCCATATAATTGGCGGCTTCGCCAAAGGACCCGGAGAGATTCCTGGTGAGTTGGCCCCAGATCTTGCGCGAAATAGGTCTTCGAAGACTCCGGCTCACTGAAGGGCCCATCCTAGATCTGCTGCACTCATATCTCGGCCTCGCGGCGCTGGCCATATACAACGAACCTGGACTGAAGGCGTTCGATCCGACATTCTGCATGAGCGCCGAGGCTGTAGAGAGAATGAAGAATCTGAGATAGGTGGCGAAGTTGCGCATTTATACGGTTTCGAATTCGAGATACGGTGGAACGACTTACGAACGGGGGCTCAGTGTGGCGGTGCGGTCCCACATAGAACGGGAGGGTCATGCTCGTATTTTGGTGGTCAGCGCAGCCGTCCGCGGCGTCCGTGTCACACACAGGACGCAGCACTTACAGGACCGTAGGCGGGTCTTGGGTAACAAGCTGGTCACTCCTTCCTCGTCGCAAACATGCTGAGAGCGTCGGACTATATCTAAGTATCTGTCATGCTTCCTCCGAGGGACACTATCTCCGCCAAGCACTGTTCTTACGTTTCCGAAACTTGTGTTTCGAAAGTAGAGGACCGTGAGGATCAACGAGCGTATCCGCATAGAACTAGCCGAAAAGGTGGGTATCAATGCGACGAGGAGGCAGAAGCGAGCGAAGCTCCAGGACAGAAGGGCCTCGACCAATACAGATGCCGTCAGCCACAAACTCAAGTCTGTGAATTGGCACCGTTAACCATTTCCGAAAGCTGATAAGCACTAGCTATTCTTAGGGCCATGAGGGGATGTATCCTTACCAAGAAATGACTATTTGCTTAGCCGGCTTTAAACAGAGAGGCTGCCGACTCAGGCACAGACAAGCAGCTGGGTCTGGGCGATATCATCCCTTAAACTGCCTCCCGACGCAGACTCTCGCTAGAGTCGCTACAGTGCGAGTCTTCCCTGGCAGCAAGAAGACGGGAAACGTCTTCAACCTGTCACCACCACCCATCTTTCTTCGGAATTGAGAACAGTCACCTGTCCTGTCCGTCGAGGAGTATCGATCGATAGGCGAGAAACGTCCACCTACCCTGAGCGGCTGACCGACAGCTGTCGCCATGCCGAAACGCACGCTCTTCACCAACATTACCCCTCTCCCGCCGCAGGTGTCACGAGAAGTCGCGATAGCAATGCTGCATAACCACAACGAAATGATCGAGCTGAACCCGCTCGTTATCGAACACCACCCCATAAAGACCCCTCGAGATGCACCGGCCGACGAGTTCCTCGACTGTGCCTGGCAAGAGCTGACGGACAAGATCCACTTTCTCCCCGGTGGGATGGTGAAAGGCAAAGTCAGCTACAAAGCATGCTTCCACGACATGCCGACAGGCCTACAAACTCACATTTACGCCCCGATGGGCTTGGACATCCGGGAAAAGTGGACGATTGGGGGATCTCTGCCCGGTGAACCCCCGGAGCCGAGAGAACTCGGCCTCGACGTCCCACGAGAGGGCCTGTACATCCGAGAAGACGGCGACATGAAGTGCAACATGCTCATGACCTCGTTCGTGCGCAAGAACCTCGACAACGCGCACAAGGTGCTGGTGGAGCGCATTCTTAAAAAGGCCGAACGAGTGGAGGAGACGGTCAAGTCATTTGGAGTGACACCAATCACCCCCGGCCCCGGGACACCCCGATTCCAGGCCGGCTCGCACATGTCCAGCTCGCAGATTGTGAACGCGCCCGCAATCTACAACAGACCGCTGTCGCCGCAGATGCTGTCCCCGCAACAAGACATGGGCTGGCAGACCATGGCCAACCACCCGGCCTTCCGAAATGACGACAAGCGGATGAGTTATCAGCCCATGGGCCAGCCGCAGCGGATGAGCTATTACGCAGCGCTGAAGCAGCCCGAACCACCGAAACAGTTCCTCGCCGAGTTACCGGGCTCGACATTCCACACCGGCCATCTTGCACCGCCAACGCATGATTCTCCGCCGGTCGACCATCGACTGAGTACCATGTCTGAGCTGTCGGGCTCCGACACCGGGACCTACACGAACTCGCCCAATCTGCAAGCGCAGCAGTCAGACCAGAGTAGCATGGGATCCGAGAATTTTCACGTCCAGAGATTGAACGCCCAGGGATATCCCCTGGACCGACCCCAGTCGATGGTGTCGGCGGCCTCGGGCTATTCAGGCAACACGGACCGGATGAGCATGATATCGGAGCTGCCCTCGTCCCAGCAGCCGCTGCGGCAGCAGCAGCAGCGGCCACACAGCGGTAGCAGGTAGCGGATCGATGGCGCTGGAGAGAGACCGAGACCGGGGCCAGGACCAGCGCTGGGCGTTGCAACGTTTAATGAGTTCGCGGAGATTTGAAGCCGGCACATGTGTAATGAATAGAATCCAAAATGGCGTGTTATGATAAGCATGGAGTTGAGGCCCACTACCTGATCGATATAGCTGGGAATTCAGTCCCATCCATCCCATTTGAACCAAAAGAGGCCTTTCTTTCTTTTCCTTCCCCCCATCTCATGCCATCGATCGATCGAACCTCTTGTGCGAAGGCGCGCCACGGTTGTCGAGTCTATCGAGGGTTCAATGCTGTCTCAGCGACCTAGTTCCCACAATAGTCCCCGACATTTTCTTCATCGTTGTGTAGAGGAAGGCAGGTAAGGTAACCGCGATTTGTGTGCCCGTTGTGATGGGAGGGCCAAGGAATGAGACCCAATCGCAAGGGTACAACGACAAGTGCAAGACGCAAATATAAAGCCGAGAGGATTTAAATACTATATTACCCGCTCTGCTTGTCCAATTTGCCCGCCCGACACTCCGGGGTATGAGGACGGACAGACTATATAAACTCCGGGTAGGAAGACGGGCAGACTTCACAAGCTATGCGCCAAAGATCGGATCGGGCCTCTGCTCCGTAAGTCACATTAGATCTAGGATCCCATGGTTCGCAAGCGGTATGGCCCCTTCGCGCCGTGGCCGACCATCCGCTAGGACTTCCGTCCATTTCCGGGAGTAATGTACAGTATTTCCCATGCTACCTAAACAGCATGATCGAAACCTTTTCCAGTGTGGGTAGGGGGCCGGGGCCTATGTAGAGGTTCGACAAGTAGGGACATTCATGACCCGATGCAGGGCTCTCGCTGGGTGATCAGTCCAGCCCCGTCGCAGCAAGTCAGCCTTGTCTGGCTTTGGCGTGATCATGAGAAACATAAAATGCGTGTTCGAACAGGGAAACCGTAACAGCAGCAGGAAAAGTAGGCGCGGAGGACTGAATCCTTCAGGAAGGCGCCTTCAAACCGGTAGGCGCTCCAATTCAGAATAGGGAAGGTGTCATTCACACTGGAAGGCCAACGTAACCTAGTCCTCCAAAAGACAGGGTATCCTGTTGCGCCGGAAGGAAAGGCGCACCTGAGAAACAGGAATGATTTGCTGTGTAAGGGTTCGTAGAGAGACCGACAGGGTGCATGCGTTGGAACGGGAAGACGTGCATGTCGAGAATGGCATCGTGACAAACTTGTTGCAGGGAATGACCTGTTTCAGTGGCGAGATATTGTCAAAAACCCCGTGACAAAGCATGAGCAATCAAGTCCATAGAGACGGAGGCCAATCGGCGACATAGACTGTAGCTAATGATTGAAACAGTCATAAGTTGAAACAGCAGATTGTAGGTGAGGTTACAAACCAGATATAGGCTAATGACGGTAGGTGGACGGGGAAGAAGGAGGAAATTAGCAAAAAAGGAAGTCGTATACCGTGAGACGTGCGACTGAAGAGGATGAGGTCATGCTGGACAATTGTGTAGCATTGGAACCGCGTGGCAATGACATCGCATGTTGAAGTTCTATACGAGGCAAGGCTGGAGGTGTAAGGCTGCGTCGCAGCGTGTTCTCTTTTGGCAGTCGTCCCAAGAGAGGAAAGCGTATGATTGCTCTCGTGCCGCGTGGACCAACCAGTCCTTGCTTCAGGGACCTGGCTTACCAAAAGTGATTTGATGTAGAGTACCATCAGAATACTCGTAGTGTGTCCTGCTCGTGTGCACCCACATGTCTCCACCAACTAGGCCGTATTGTCCAGTTTTTTAATATGTGGAGCGTGCGACCTTGGCCTCTGGGAGTCGTGGACGAGAGACCTAGCCAATCGTGATGGCTCAGTCGAGATCGGCGCCTCATTGCCATGTGCCGGTGACACTTGGGCGTCACAAGCGTAACTCTGACAACGATGCAGAGGCCGATTAGAAAGCACGCATATAGATCTGCATATTCCGTGCACATATAGAGCTGGCTCTTCGGCCACTGCGTTTCGTGACACTGGTCGCTGAAGCGTCTCATCGACCATGGCCGAGGAGCTTTCGCAACTAGGACGTGTCGATGGTCCTGCAGCTTATGAGTACTGCGAGCAGGCTGTTTCCATCTCGGCTTCGAACTCTGCTGGGCACTTAGACCCCATGAGAGGGCTCGGTTGACCCGTGCGAGAGTCAATCTCTGGAATACATGCTTGCGCGACTTGGAACGGCGTCATGGTCTGCGGGTTGACGGTGGCTAAGGACGCGGTACCAAATTGTATTGGATGATGTGCTCGGTGGCGCTCAGCCTTGAAGCTCAGAAGTCAGATAGGTCAATCTGAGGACAGCGGAGTCAAAGTTCATCCTTACTGGTATGTTCGTGCCTACTCGTTTTCTGGGAAGACGGCTTTCCCTCGAAAAAGCCCTCTAGTTCCATGTACTCGGCAGCAAACACGGATGTGAGGAGGGCCCAATCCTCCACGGTCGGAATGTCCAAATGATCGCCATCGTCATTCATGGTATGCCACACGCTAGGAAAGCGACCAGGGATGAGGTGCAAAACTTGGACGCCTCTGGCGATGAATGGAATGTGGTCGTCCTGCATGACATAGCTTTGGAATCGGTCTGTTTCTTTCTTGTCCTTCTCGGGGAGCCAGGTACGGGACTTGCTCCTGAACAGACCTAACTTGCGAAGGCGTTGTTCAGCTTCTGCCATCCTCACATAAGACCAATGGGAGCTATGTTGCCATGATGGGATGGGAAGATTCTCGGAGGAGCCAAGCAGATCTAACAGGACGAATAGCTCGATAGAGTCGAGGTAGTTCTTGTAGATGCTCGTTGCAGGATGCACTGTGTGCTCCCACTCCTCAGCAAGTGACCTGGCGCCATAAATGCTGTCCGTAGCTGTCCAGCTCAGAAAAGCCTCCTCGCCGTCGAGAAACAAGACTTGTATTCCCTTCTGCTCCTCAAAGTCAGGATTAGTGGAACCTTGCTCCCGCATTGTGTCCCACTTCTTGGTCAGAGCAGCGTCGATAGATTTGACCGCATGCATGATCATGGCACATGGCGCAGCGGAGTCGGTGGCTCCAATGAATCCCTCTGGCCGGTATTTCGAGTCGTAGTGGGCGACCAAAGTCAAGCGTCCGACATTGCCTGGGTCGGCCCATGGGGGGTCTCGAGTCGCGATCAAGTTCACGAAGGGGACTTCATTGTCACCATGGGTAGGGGTTTTCGAAGTTGAGTTCTGGAAAGATACGGTCCAATCTGGAAGCGAACCGCGGAAGAAGTCGACGAAGTGCTGAAGCACCTTCCTTGAGCCTTCGGTGCCCGGAACTCGAGGGATCAGAATCGGAGCGAGTAGATTGCCTGTATGGATGTCGAAGTCAGCCGTATCTGGCTGGGCGAGACGGTCGAGGATGGTGTCATCTGAGAGAGGGGTGTATGCCAGGCCTTGCAAGGAGAGAAGAGAGACGAATGAGACTGTCGTCAAGCACCATCTCAGCGGCCGTTGCCACATTTTGAGAAGAGTCTGCAACAGCGTCTCTCCCTCAGCTCATCTGCTGTTGTAATGCATTGTTCAGCGACCTTGTATGCGAGTGAGTGTTTGGGGTAGAGGACAGTGAAGGGTGGAGGTCATCCCTGCGGATGCATTTCTCGGCGCAGTTTCCGCCGAGTTTCACAAACGCGTGGGATCTCCAACTTCAATGGTTGTTACGACCGCGCTGAGACAGACTGCTGTTGCGACCCTATCGCTGATCATCGATCTCACAGGTCAATGAGAAGCCTGCCTCCGGTTCTGGTGGCCGACATCCGCCATGCCTTCTACGCCTGCTCACGCCAGCATGTGCCCTCAAGTCGAGCTCGTTTCACCACCTTCAAACCCCAACTGAAAGGGTCGGAACAGAGGAAGAATGAGAATTTACCAATACAAGTTGTTCACAGTCGGCTACAGGCCCAGAAAAAGGGCAATGCCCAGTCGTCAGAGCCTTCAGCCGTGCCCTCGCCAGATAGCAGGGAACTTGTTATACCCCCAGACGACGCGAAGTCTCTGGACAGTGACCGCAAGATTCCAGTGCCTCTCAAGGTCATCCCGAAGGCCGACATCGCTCCTGGCCTGACACTGTCTCCGAAAGAGCGGCTTCACATCGAGCAGCTGACAAGGAGGTTGCCTCCTCGTGTGGAACCCAAAGGTACTCGCGGCCTCTTTTTAACCGCTCATAGTAGGCTGACCGGGCACAGTGTACAAGAGGAGAATTCGCATATACACGGCGGGGAATGGCAGGATATATATGCTTACCTTCCTTCGCTTCACCAGCATAATGGCACTGGCTTTTGTCACTATCATAGTAGCTCCGGCCCACTGGGTCAGTGGCAGCTCAATGTCGACCGTTGCTGCCTGTATGTGTCTGCTGCAACCTCAGAAAGTGCTTCGCTAACTCTAGTCCATAGTATGGCTGGCCGGCGCTATGCCCTTCGTATGCATAAATTGGGCTCTCAGGCCGATGGTGACAGAGATCTTTCTTCGACTTCCACCGTCAGCTCAAGGTTCCCCTAAGCTGGCCATGTCTTATGCCACGAGTCTTCCGGCAGACGCTACGCTGGAAATGAGATTTATGCGAGCCACGATGATTACCGATGTGGTGTCATTGAAAATTGCAGATACAAGGCCTACAAAGAGCCTCTGGCGGCCTGTAAGCTTTCAATGGATAGGACCACTTGTCACTCGAGGCTTCCTTCTAAGGCCAAATCCAACTCAGTTCTACGTGCGGCCCGAATCAGCTGGAGGGAGAGCGGCGCGAGATGTCACTCCGGGTATCTGGTCCAAGGTGTACGAACGGCTGACCGGAATCGAAAGTAACGTCACGTCCAAATGGCGGCGATGAGTGATATCCTAAGCATTATGAGCTGCTATTCATCTCACGGTCAATGTCACTGGACAGGTGTGCGGCAGAATTCGCGTATGCCACATATTCATTCACTGGCACAACAGTAGGCCAAGCATAGGCATTGGCCTGGAACTGAGGCTCTCAGCTCTCAGCTATAAATGTGACCATCTTCACCCTCTTTCCCTTCCACATTGACCACCAGACTCGTCTCACTGGATCTCCTCTTTTCATCACCCGTCCGTTAGCAACACAACTACTTAAGTCTTTCACCACCCACTATCACCACTACTGCTCACCACATCACCTCCATCTACAATCCTGTGCAGCAGTCACGATGTCTGAAGACACTAAGAGCAAGGGGGTCATGGCGGGCCTGACTCCTCGTGAGCAAGAAGTTCTCCTCGCAGGCCTTCAGAATCTCAAGAGTGGCGAGCTTCAGGTGAGTCCCAAGCGAGCAAATGTTCTTGTCACGATTTAACACGGTTCTCAGGTCGACTACGACGCCTTAGCCACAGCTCTCGGTTCCAAGAACAGCAATTCTGCCAACACTGCGTGGTGCGCTGTCAGAAGAAAGGTCTTCGGGAACAGCCCAAAGACTGACGGGGCATCTACTGCTGCGGCATCTCCAAAGCCAAAAACCCCGAGAAAGCCTGCTGCCAAGAAAGATGTCAAGGCCGAAGCTGATGACAACGACGGCGACGACGATACAGGCGACGGTAAGACCAAGGCTACTTCTACCGCTCCCGCAAACGGCGAAGTGAATGAGTCTGAGGGTGAGTCACAACCGACATTTGAAACACGTGCAGCTCTGTTCCTCAACTCTTGCTGTTTATTTCATTTTCCCCTCCAGTTCACTCGTCTTTTATTGACCCTTTTGAACAGATGCTCCAGCCACACCAAAGACCACTACTACCACTCCCAAGAAGCGTGGCCGCAAGACCAAGGCTGAGAAAGACGCCGAGGCCGCTGCAAATGGTGAGACTCCAGCTGCTGGCGACGATGAAAATGATGAGAAGCCGCCGGCAAAGAAACGCCGAACTCCTGCCAAGAAGAAGGCCGCCGCCGCCGCCGCCGAGAGTGGTGCCGAGAACGAAGGCAACAACAAGGTCACTCCAGCCAAAGCTACGCCGGCGAAGGGAAAGAAAGCTGCTCCTGCTGGCCAGGTCAAGTCTGAACCTGCGGACGAGAATGAGCCAGCTCTGCCTGCCGCCACTCCTGACGAACATGCTGCAGACGTCATCAAGGTGAAGAAAGAGGCGGGTGGCTCTGATGCTGCAGAGGTAAACGGTGCCCCTCCTAGCAAGAAGACTGTGACACCAAATATCCCTGCTCCCAAGTCTGAGTATGTCCTGCTCCTCTTCTATGCCTCCACAGCCACCTACTAACATTGATCGTATAGGGGCAATAGCCCCACTGACAAAGCCAACGACGACGACGCTGCTGCTGCTGCTGCTGAGGATGGTGACATCACTGAGGCTGATACTACCGGTACTTAAGTCGAGGGTCCTGAGACAGCCGAGTCTCCCACCGCCGCCGTGGAGATTTGAGATCTGGCTCTGCTCTCCCCTCAGTGCAAGACATTACCACGACGAGCGACGAACGCAAGGTACAATTCCAGGAGGATGCACGAGCTAGCGATCATGGGGCCGACTGAACGGATACGGAGCCATTGGATTTTCAGTGCTGAGCAAAGTGAAATCGGAAACACGGATCTTGGACAGGACAGTCAGTCATCGTTTGCCAGCGCAGGACATGAGCTAGGTTGACCGGCGCGAGCTCCAAGGGATCGCCCACTTATCAGGAGAGTCTCGTTCTAGGAGACGGACCGATCATGGCATCGATGTCAAGTATGAGCAACTTAAAACACTCACTTCCGGGGGAAGGAAATGCACGCGAGAGCCACCCGAACGAAAAGTGGAATTGAACATGAAATTGAGATTGAGATTGGAATTGGAACTGGAATTGAACCCAAACTGGTATACACTCCGCCTTTCACTTTCCTTGTCGGCTCACTCATCCCTTATGCATATCGCAATTTCGATCCTCGGTGCGGAGCACTATATTCCGGACGATATTCTTCTTTGACTCTCGCGCGACGATGTCGCGTTGTATTGTCCTGTACAGAGATATTTCGATCTCCTAAATTCGAACCCCAAACTCCGACTTGAACCCAGTCCGCCTGCTTTCACGAAATAATAATCCTTCGCGCTCGTCTTCTGATTCACAGACACAACGACAAAACCCTGATGGCAGGGCACATACAGCTCACCCGAGATGGCCACGCCCTCCTCGATACTTAGACAGGTCCGTTCGCAATCGTGGTATTCCCCTCGCGCCTCACAACGCTTCAATACACTTCATCAAGACCTCCACGGCGCGCTCACCAATGTCTTGGTCTTTGGCCTTCAATATCCACGCAACGTCGCTGAGAATGCCCAAGGGGGCTTCTTCCAATTTATCCTCCTTCTCCTTCTCAGTCCCTCTATTCGCCTTTGCGTGCATGACGTGACTGATCTCCCACTGTTTGGCCGCCTCCTCAGCCCTTTCAATAACCCCCTCCCGGATCCCACACATACTCGCGCAATGCATGCCGAAACTGCCCTCCGCGGTGCCTTCCTCCAGCTTATACAAGAACGTGACTCGGCGGTCCGCATCGTCGACCAGGATCTTCATCCTCTTGGCGCAGATTTCGGGATGATGTGCGAACTCCTGGCTCAGGCTGTGATAGTGTGTGGCGAAGAAGCCCAGACAGCCGACATGCGTGGCGAGATGATGCAAGACGGCCTGTGCCACAGCGACGCCGTCGTGCGAGGACGTGCCGCGGCCGAGTTCGTCGAGGATGACGAGGCTGCGCGGCGTGGCTTCGGCGAGGATCTTCTTCGTCTCGGCCAGCTCAACGAAAAAGGTCGACTGAGCGGCGAAGATGTGGTCCTGCGCCCCGAGGCGGGACATGATGCGATCAAACGGTGTGAGTCGGGCAGACTCGCACGGGAGATAGCATCCGACCTGAGCCATGATCACGGCAATGCAGGTCATCCTGAGAACGGTGGATTTTCCGGCCGCGTTGGCACCAGTCAGCAGTGTGAGGTTTGGGTTCGCGCCGCCGAGGACGATATCATTGGGGATGAAGTCGTCGACTTTTGTGAGGAGGCAGGGGTGGCGCAGATCGACGAGTTCAAGCGTCGCTTTGCCAGTTTCGGGGTCTTCTTCCACAAACTCGGGACGGCAGCTGGGATGGCCTAGGCTGGTGCTCGCTTTCGCGAGGGAAACAAGACAATCGAGTTGGGCTATTATTTTCACTGCTGCAAGCCAAATGTCGTAATTCTCGTCGAATTTGGCGTACAGTTTGCGTGCAACGTCCTTGACGATCTGAGAATGGGTTTCTTGCGCTTCCTGCAGCTTTCTTACCAGGGTGCGCAGTTCAGGGAAGTAGTAGCGCTTGACAGATGCCGTGGCGGACATTTGATCCCAATTTGCAGGAACTTTCACCTTGAGGGGTACTTCCATCTGCATGATCTCCTTGCCGTTGTCGCGGTAGCATATTTTACTAGACCCGAGCTCCCCACGCCATTTGCTGATGAGGGCGTCAAATTTCTTGTTGATGGAGTCGATTGTGGCTTGGGAGTTGTCAAAGTCCTCTTCCACGCCAGGCTCAGGGACCAGGATGCCTGTCTCTTTAGCCTTCTGGCGGTCGAAGGCATCGTGCCAGTACTTGAGACGGGGTCCGAGATCTGGCATAGCCGAGATGAGCTGCCCGATTACACCTTCGCCGTCTGAGGGTCGACCTGTGCCGTCCCGTAGGAGAGACATGGTATGGTCGATCTGCTCGAAGCCCTCAAGGACTTTGACAAAGTCTTGAACTTTGCAGGTTCCAGCGTGGACACGGGAGATCAATCTCTCTAGATCTGGCATCTTTGTCATTTGCGAGGTGAATCGGTCTCTAACCTTTGCATCCGCGTTAAGTGAGTCGACGGCGTCCAGTCGGGCGTTGATGTTTTTGGTATCCATGAGTGGGTGGCAGACCCATTGCTTGAACATACGTTTGCCAAAGGGTGTGATGCAGCGATTGAGAAGTTGGAAGAGTGTGCCTTCAACGCCGCCGTCGTAAGAATTGGCGAAGATTTCCAAGTTAATCAGGGTTTGACCGTCAAGGACTAGACTCGTCGCCTTCCTGATAGGGTCATACCAAGTAAAGTTGCCCATAGTAATCAGGTCCCGCTCGATCTTGAGTGTCCGCAAGTACTGGATAAGAGCTCCGAGGGCGGACATCACGAGATCCTTCTCTCTGGCCTCTTCCAATGCCGCTGGCCATCCGGCGGGAAAGTAGTCTTCTGCCTCTATCTCTTTGACTGTGATATGCCCTTCCCAGAACTCCTTGCCAGGTTTTAGATAATTCCAGATGGTTGTGGGACCGGTGTTGTTCTTGAGGATCCGTAATGTCTTGGTGGTAATGCCACACTTTTCGAGTAAGAGCTCCTGAGGTCTTGTCTGAGCAATAAAGGTCTCGAATCTGGTTAGGTCTGCATCGTCAACAAACTCGGAGACATTGAACTGGCCCGTGGCTGTATCGACAAATGCCACACCGAATGCAGGCAAGTCGTCCACTTCTGACTCCTTGATAGCAACACAATAGGTGGACATATCATCCTGAAGCATGGCACCATCAACCAGAGTGCCCGCAGTCAGAACGCAGGCGAGTTCTCGCTTGATGACCTTGTCTTCCTTGCTCTTTTTGCTGCCAAAGCCGCTTGATTTTTCGTCTCGTTCACGCATGTCTTTTCCAAGAGCGGTTTCTTGCTGGTCGACCCGGGCAATCTTGAACCCTTTTGCTACGAACTGGTTGGCCCACAGTTCAAGGCTCGACTCCGGGACGCCAACCATTCTCATGTTAACGCGGTCTGTCAACTTCAAATCGAACAATTGGTGGCCAATTGTGGCGTCGTTCTCATACAGCTCATAGAATTTACCCTTCTTGAAAAACACAATTGTATCCCAGAACTTTTGCTTGATCTCCCAGTACTGCTTTTCGAATGGGGAGAAGTTTTTCCACGCCATGGGCGGGATATACAACGTCCTCGGATCATAATCGGGATGACCAGGAGGATTGCGATCAATGTCTCTAACATCCTCGAGCCAAGCGTGGCGCTGCTCGGGCTCGGTCATGTGTGCTTTCATTTTCTTTCCACTTGGTTGTTTTGAAGGAACGTTGGTAGGTCGTGGTTGCAGAGGCTGAGGATTCTCAGGATCGTAAGTCCACTGTTGAGCAGTCGAAGTGCCTTCAGGAATGGCCACGTCGTCCAAGTCCATATTCCCTCCATCATCGGCGGCAGGAGTGAAATGAGAAGAGTCGGTTCTTGAAGTGCTCTTGGATGGCCGTTTGCGCTTGGTAGGGCGGCGAACCTCTTCTTCGGAGTCGTCTGGAGCAATGAAGTCGTCAATATCTAGGGCCGCATTAGCGTTGTCCAACTCAACCCAAAGCATCACGCTCACCGTCTTCTTGCTCTACCTCGTTCTCCTGTTCGTAGACATCCTCTGTATCACTATCAAAGAGGCGTCTGCGTTTCGTAGGTCGAGGTTTGGGCGCAGCCTTGGGTTTGAACACGTCGTCATCGTCGGTCCCCTCGCTGTCTGACTCTATGTAATTGATCTTCTTCGTCTTGACCTGTACGTGTCAACGGTCAGCCAGACGCGATTGGAGCGTGATCTGTCAACTTACTCTCCGTGACGGCGTACCCCGGCTCGTGAGCTCTCCCGTGCCATTAGTCTGCTCACCGTCAGCTGACACTGGCGATGGCAGACTCTTGGACGGCGGCAGACTCGCCTTTGTGGTGTGTATACCCTCATCTTCGGGCTCCAGTGCATCACTGGAGGGTACCGGCGTCAGAGTAGAGCCAGAAGCGGTACTGGCTGGTTTCGACCGGCTCTTGGATGGAGCAGGTGTCGAAGCGGGAGCGGCAGACCGAGCACTTGGTGCGGCAGGCGAACTCGAGGAGGGAGTCCTCTGAAAGAAGCCCAACAAGGTCTTTTGTCCACCAGCGGAGGATGACTTCTTCAACCCCGGTGTGGCTGCTGGAGTGGAAGCACTCTTCTTAGGCATCTTGAAAGACTGGCACGGACCTCAAAATTCCTACCGAGGGGGAATTATACTGGGAGAAATCTGAAGACTCGAATATAAAATGAGAGAGCGACCAGAAAGTACAGAAAGTTGAGGCGCGTCAGTTCGGAGAATGGCTAGCTAGCGTGGACCTGACGCGTAAAGCCGCGATGTCCAGGGATTGGTCGTGCCCCTCCTCCTCCAACCCCCCAGAACCCCCAGTTGCCAGCCTTGTTCACACACGACGGAACATGCCACAAGAGAAATGCAAACTCCACCAGGCCCACAGGGCTATTCTACTCCGTATGCTGCTAATTTATTCCGTAGCCTCGAAGTCAGGGTAGGTACACTAGCATGGACTCGGATTCAACTTACGTCGAAAACGCCGAGCATATCGAGTCTTCGCCGTCCCCTGATCGGATTCTGCCTTCATCACCACCTCACATCACACAGTCGCACGTACGAGGAATCACCACATCACCAGGCGCCACATCGACATCACAGCGGATAGTACCGGCTTTGATATCTGAAAACCCGCACGCCCAAGGCCAAGATAGTGAAACGTACTTCCGCCGACCTAATCGCTACTTCGGACCGGCATCGACATGGCTCTCCTGGACGAAGGAGGAAAGAACAACGGCCCTCAGCCTTGACCGTGTGCGAAGCCAAGATCTTAGCACCCATCTGTTCAATGCGTTCGGGCTTAAACGCAAGGCGCATGAATTGGCTGGAAGAGAGCCGAAGCGGAGTAGGAAAGGCAAAGAACGAGCCTCATCTGCCGCTGCTTCTGGCGCCGGAGATGATGTCGAGGCCGAATCCCAGCTGCAGAGCAACGATAGCAAGTTCAGGCTATCCAAGTCATGGACGGCTTGGCCGATGCCTCCCGACCAAGTCCCCAGGGAGGAGTTACTGCCGCAACTGCACCCTGATGGCATACGTCGTGCGCACGCCGATATGAGACCCAGCGCTAATCTGGAAGAATGGCTGATCGCGGCAGCTACACGACTGGCGCGGGAACGATGGAATGCGAGAGAATGGGAAACAGAGTACAAGCCTGCCGCTATGGACATCGAACAAGATGATGATGCTGCTGAAACGGCAGAGATACTGGAGCAAGGCCAAATGGAAGATAGTCCGGGTCTCGAAGTTGAGGATGTTCCTCCGTCAGCACAACCTGGTGATGATCCTATATTCTACTCCCAGCCATTCGCCTTCGACGATGATGGTGATGACAACATCGGAGACAACGGCCAATTTGCGAATATTAAAGACGAACACAGCGACGACGATGCCAACGAACCGGAGCACCGTCCCGTCCCACTCGCCGATGACGATAAAGCACGCCAATACTTCCTCCCTAGCGCTCGACATATCCTTTCCAAACTAGACGATCTGCTCCTTGGTCTGCATAAGGCGAGATACGCGTACGCGGCCAAACCTCAGGGCAGGGCAAGAGGCAGATATTCCCACTCGCAGACGCCGGAGGAAAGTCAAACTCGAGGAAGGAGTTCTTCGCGAGCGGCGTCGAGAAGAAGAGCCCGTTCTTCGTCCGCTAATACCTCCGTGTCGGGCATCTCAAACGTGTCCGCCGCGCGGGATAAGCTCTCGCGCCGAGTTGGGAGTCTTGGGTTGCGGGATTGGAGTGACATCGTGGGCATGGCGAGTCTAACGGGTTGGGACCAAGCGGTTGTCAAGCAGGCGAGCGAACGCTGCGCAAAGCTATTTTGGGAGAACATGCTCTTCCGCACGTTTCACGAAGGTCAAAACAGAGACGGAGCCGAGTCGTATTTCACGGAAAACCTGGCCGACCAGACCGAGGACACAACGCCGCCTAGGGAAGGCGAAGAAACCGCCTCACCGACCGACCGAAATAGGGTCCTTGTCGTCCGCACCTCCAGGCCATGCATAGCCTGTCAAGCATCGCGTTCACGGTGCCATCCTCTGGAGGACCAATCCGGAGCTTCAAGGCCCTGCAAATCCTGCCTCGACAACGACACCACGTGCTCTGGAATCAGAGTCTCCACCATAGAGCGAGCACGAGTCTGCCCGCACCGTTCCTGCCCTCGGCACACCATCCCCTTCCGCAAACAATACCACCTCCAGCGACATCTGGATAGTATGCATGCAGGCGTGCGGACCGCCCGATCCGTGTCCCGATCAAGCGCTCGGGCTGCAAGTGCCCCTTCCAGCGGCCTCCACACTGACTCAGACCCTGACTCCGACGTATCTTCTGAATCTGACATCCATGATTCAGCTCGGATTGTCTGCCCGATCGAGGGCTGCCCGCGGACTATGCGTCCATTTTCGCAAGGGAAGAAGCTATACGAGCATGTCAGACGGATGCACCCTGATGTGGACGTCAATGAAGTCAAGAGACGAGAAGCAAGAAAGCGGATCACGAGGAGAGGCAGCGGGCGAGACGAGAGAAAAGATAGGAGTAAAAGCCGGGAAAAGAGGAGAAAGACAGAGATGGACGACGAAGTAGAAGGTGACGACGATGAAGGCGAAGACGAAGACTGAGATACAGGTCGCAAGTCTGCCGTGCTCTCTAAACAGAAGCCAAGTTGTGGAAAGAAGCAAGACCCAATGAACAGTGGGTCCACGTGCTTATGTAACCGTTGACGCAAGGCTCTGAGTTCCCGCCGCGCTCAAAATGAATTAATTATTGGGGGCCTCAATCTTTCATCTCAGTCTGATCTCCATCAATCCACTTCCTTAAATCCCTTCCCACCAAAAGTACGGAGTACAGCACCATAGCATAATATCCCTTGGTTATAAATCACTCTCTACTTTCCCTTTCTGCATCCCACAGGGCATGCCCTACCGCGCCTACGGTCTCTTAAATTCCTTCAATCCAGAGCACCCAGGCGCCTGCAACTTTTACCAAGTGCTGTCCCGGGAACTGCCCCATCCTGACTAATCGCCCGCGTCACGACATTCTCGATCTTCAAAACTCCAGGCTCGGCGATCTAACACCTTCGAGGAGGACTCGGCCCGTCCAACTCCAGCGACTGGTCTAGAATCCGAATGAGTCTCTGAATTGACCATCGCGACGGGGCATTTCACCATGCCACCCGCATATACTACGAAGAGTGGAGGCATGGGAGGGGGAGTCGCTCCGTTGAAACTAATGCGCAAGGGCACCAAGTCTTGTCTAGAGTGTATGTTCTGTTCTGTTCTGTTCCGACCTCCTCGTTCGTAATTGTTGTTGTGATTGTTCTTTGCCTCATTGTTGCGGCAACTTCACCGTGCGTGCTTGAGCCACGGTTAAATTATGATGCGCAACAAGTGTTGCCTTGCCGCGTTTCATTGCAATGGAGAACTGGGGGATGACAAGTCCAAAGCGTAGCGGGCGTTAGCGAAAGGGAGAGTGGAAACAAACACAACAAGCACGGGTTTGCATCCGAAGAGGGTCTGGACCTTGTTTCTATCTTTGGGCGTTATTTCACGGGTTTCCCAATTCTGGCGCTGGATTGCATACTTCTCAATCAGCTGACAATTGCCCAGGTCGTCGCCGCAAGATCAAATGCAACTACCCTCCCACACCACCGTCTTCCCCATCAAGCACATCTGAAGCGGAGAAGAAATGCATTGAATGCACAACCCATAAGCGCACATGCCAAATCCAAGGCTATGTCGCCTCCGAGACATCTCAACTGGATTCGAATTTGGACAATTCCGCCGGCCCCAACGGGGTTGCAGCGGACCACACCACTTCCAAACCGTCGCAGAAGCCCAAGATCTACAAGCGTCGGCGGCGAGTGGATAGAAGCTCACCTGACGATTCCGAAGATGAGAGGCCACGGATGAAGATGCACTTTGACAGGATGGCGCCTGTTGTGGAGAGGATTGCCAAGGAGCGAGGGTCTGCCCATGTCGCCGCTTCGAGTGGTCAGATTCCGCTGGCCACGAACACAGGAAGTGCCGTGACTTGGAATGGTGAGATCCCCCTCAGCGGTGGCTCCGAGTTTGGCCTCAACCCGGGCAATGCATTCGCAAATGCATTGACCTTCGACATTGCAAACGATGGCGTGGTCGATTCTCGGAAAAATTGGGCCAGTGATGGCTTTGAGACCTTCGTGGTCCCCGGAGCGTTATCTGACGATCCAGCGATGGCGGTTTCTAATGCTCAGTCTATCCCTCAAGACGACGTGATGTTTGGGACTCAGCAGCAATTCCCTAGCTTGGTCGAGCGTGTTGGTCTTGACCCTTCGATCCCCCTGGAAGAACAGAGCAAGAAATCTAGTCCTCTGCTCTGCCAGCTCTTCAACAACGAAATCTTCACCCAGGCAACGACGACTCCACAAGTCCTGACCGAGAGAGTCCAGACCATGAGTTTCTCAGACACCAACACCACCGATGCAGAAAAGCTCCTTTCGACGATCAACTCAGAACCATACCTGCTCGAGGTGCTGGATATCTCAATCAAGTGGTGGATTGCTTGGCGTGACCAGGCTTTTGCCTTGCAGGATGTGTTCGCCTTCTCCCAGGAGGACCAATGGCTTCCCGAAGGACTGGGTTGCAGTTCTTATAGCGGCACCAGTACTAACACTCCGTCTGCATCGTCACCGAGATCGAGTCCATGCTCGGCAGCCTTAAGAAGGACATACTCTGGTGACCAGCCTATCACGCTCCGGGACTTTGTCATGCTCAAGCTTTCGCACTCGGAAGACCCAGTTTCCATTTCGACGGGCCTGCTCTGCGTCGCCTTGTCATTGAGCCAACTTCGTTCCGGGGTGGACGACTCGGTTTTGAACATCTCCACCACCCCGGCTGAGGTCGCCGACCGCATCACCCTAGCAGTAGATACGATTGTCCTCTCGCCGTACTCTAAGCCAGAGTACATGTCAGATGCGGGCGTGCTGCTGCTGCTCATGATGCGTGCCAAGATGTTTGCAGAAAGCAACCAGCTTCGAAAATCGTGGCTCAGCTTGCGCCAGGCTATCGAGGTGGCGAAGAAGATTGGTTTCACCGAGCCGAAAATGGCATTGGACGCCGGAGACTTTGCAGCAAGATTGTGTCCAGGAGAGTTGAGGAAGCTCTTCCACCGCCAGCGGTTTGTGGGTTCCATCATGGAGTTGGATCGCCTGATGAGTCTGGTCCTCGGGTTTCCACACGCCCAGGACGGGAAGTTCACCGATCGCTTGGCCATGGCTGTTCTGAAAGGGCAAGGGCCGCTGGATGCAAACGGAAGCAAGCCGCACGTTTCGGCCGACATTAAGATGCGGGCGCTGCGACGTGTTGTTTCCATCGCCGCCGGTCGTGTCAACGACAGGAACGGCTCTCCTCAGGCAGAAGAGGCGACCCATCAGACCACCATGGACATCCAGGATACCCTCAACGAGGCGGCCGCCTCAATGCCAGATGGCTGGTGGGATGTCAACTCGCACATCCACTATGCCGATCCATTCGTGGCGCACGAACATCTCGTTGCCCAAATGTGGTTCTGGCAGGTCCAAGCATTCCTTCATCTGCCATTCATGCTGAAACCGTGCTCGGCAATGCGTTCTTCAGAGCACCACCACAAGCGGAGGGACGACATGGTAGATGAATACCTGATCAACAGGTATCTCTGTCTGCAAGGATGTCGCGGGATGATCCGGGTCTTCACTCTGCTTCGCTCGGATCCTTCGCTGGCCGTGTACATCTGCGCGTGCGAGGATTTCCAAGGCGTATTCAGCGCTTGTATACTTATGGTGGGCATTTTGATCCGCTTGGCATTTTGTCCACAGACGCTGCCTAGCCCGAACGCCGACATGATGGGCAGTGTCGATGAGGATCTCGCCTTGATCAGCGAAATCAAGGATGTTTTCCGATATCGCGCAGTCCAGCAAGGAGGATGCATCAGCAAGCAAGGGTTGAAGGTGCTTGAGGAGCTAGGCTCCTTCTTACAAGAGGACATGCGAATCGATGATGGCCAGCCGTTGCGTCGGACGGTGGTTCTGCCATACTTTGGTGCGATCCACCTCGAATTGAGACAGCCACGGCATCTGCGCTGCAAGATAATGGACCTCGATTCTGAGAAAGTAAACACGACAACAGATCCGACACCTCCCAGCTCGACCGAGCACTCCGTTGACGGAGGATTTGATCTAGGGCTCTCGAATATGGCTAGCTTTGCAATGCCCGGTTTCGATGTTAGCAACGCGTCTCAAGCCACTGTGCCTGAGGGTAACGTGAACTGGGACCACTTCATTTTTGGGACCGAGTTGGGGCAAGATTGGGAGGCGCAGATGCCCGAGTTTCCGACAGACGAGTCTCTTTGGGAGTGGAATTAGGTAATTTTGTATTGAGCTGCTTCGTAGCCTAGCTGGCTTTTGCCATGTCGCGGATGGCACTCGCGTAAAGGAGATCAGAATCCCTTCTCACTCGCCTGTGTACAGGAGGCTCCGAGACACTGATATTGTTGAACGTGGATAAGGAGCTCAATTTCCGTCTATCAACCATGCTTTCCTGTCGTAACCTCGCGACATCAATGTTGGGACTCGGCAGTGTGTTGTCGACCGGTCCGGTGCGAATCTTTTCCAGGTCTTCCAGCCACTCCGGCGACGATGAACCCTGAGACTCAAAGGAATGCATAAACTTTGGAGCGACTCTTCTGCGACCGGGGTCAACAGCAAGGTCTGAGTGGCGTTTCATCCCGATCCCGGGATGGCTCTCGGCGACCGAGTCGAGAGTATTGGCCAGGCTGAACGTCCGTTTGACGCCTGCAACCTCGACGAGCCTGCTGAGGACGGCGAATTCGAGCTTCAGCTTGACCGAGTAGCACAGGCCCTTGAAGGCCACCTCTGGAATGTGCAAGTCCTTATACTCGACGACTAGCAGGGCGATGTCCATGGCGACAATGACAATATTGATGACGAACAGCTGGCCCATGAGGCGCGCGACGCGTTTCTTGTTACTGCTACTCTGTTCGGAAGCCGTGGAACCAGCCCGCGCAGCCTGGGCAGGCAGAGCCTGGGCCTTGACAATGTCCATCGTCTTCCAGAGATAGAGCCCGGAGATGATGAACTCCTGCACGCAGAAGCCCGTCATTTGGATCTTCTCCACGTAGATGTAGGCGCGAGAGAACGGCTCCCGGGCGGGCGAGGAGGCATAATACGACCCGAAGACGACCACGGTCGTGGTGACGTGGTATACGATGGCGTCCACGATGATCATCCACTTGACGTATCTCAGGATGCGCTCGTTGCCTCTGCCCAGGACGACGCCCAGCCGCGAATACAACACGACGCTTTGGCCCGTGATGGTCGTCCACCAGCCATAGTTGTTGACGACCAGCCCGGCCACAGTGTGGGTGAGGCGAAAGTACAGCAGAATCACTCCCACGGCGTACGGGATCAGCCCGGTGGTAGCAACCAGCAGGGACCAGAAGTAGAGGCCGTGGTAGGCGGTAAAGGTGGTGAAGATCAGCAGCAGGAGTTCAATCGCATTGTAGAGCGAGAGCGCCGAGGTGATGGTGACGATCGTGGTCGTGCTGTCGAAGCTGCCTGTGTAGAAATCCTTCCCCATCTTTTCACCTGCTCGCGTGGGAATTGCACATGGCGGGAAGACCGGAGCTGCGCTGCTACTCAATGCTTAACGAGGGCCACCTGACCTTGCATTTGGAGCGCTTGTGGTGCACTCGCAAAGTAATGGGCAATTACTGGAGTTACAGCCGTCAGCTCGAGAAGGGGCCATCGAAACAGCCGGGCCGTCACCAGGTTTTTATTGAGACGGCAAGTGGCCATGAAGGATTGAGCTCGCATTGTTGACCGCCGGGAATTGGCTGTTCGCGGGTCCTCGCGGAACGGGGGTATGTACGTGGATCTCCTGGGACGATGATGGCAAACCTGGGGGCGGCCTCGGGTTCGGTGAAGGTTGCCCCATGGATGGAGCCTTGAAGGATCCGAGCGTCGGCACGCAATGCGGCTGGACGGGATCCGCTCACGCCTTAAGTAAGAGCAACTGATCTTCTGTACCGCTGATAACTCCCCTTTTACCCCGTAAAGTGGCAACCTCATGCTGGTGGTAATCGTACGAAGAGAAAAGTTCCGTCAGCATGAGAATGTGCAAAGGATGGAACTCGGCATTGGAAAGAGCGTCGAAGAACGAAAGCCGGAAAATTTAAGCCCCTCGCACTCCGTACATACAAGCGTTTAGCTTCTGGAGACCCCCTGCACCAACCTGGACGACATACAACACACCGACCATTTTGACGCCTGCGGTTTATAAATGACACATCCTATCCGACCCAGGTGCCTGGCTTCTTGCTATATCTATCTGGAAGTGGACTTTGCAAATTTACTGGACCGCCTCAACCAAGTCTCGAAATCTTGCATTTCAGGGAACTTGTCCCTGTACTCCCTTGGATCTGCCCCGAATCCGTCGCTCTTGAACCAGTCAAACATGGCGCCAAGTTGCTCGTGGAGCAGGAATTTGATCAGACGGCCGACAACCGGATATGTCGTCGGCATTTCTGTCCCTACGACTCTCTTGAAGATGTCGTTGGCCTCCTGAGCGGTGAGTTCGTCCGTCGCAAATGAAATGGCTTTGCCAGCGTAGGCATTTTGATTCTTGAAGACGTCAGCTGCCAGGACGCCAATGTCGACTGAGGACACCAGTTGCAGCTTGCTATCCATTCCATTCAACTGCCACATGGTTGCAAATGCTCGGCCTAGGAAATCAGGTGTGAGATTCTCCATGAAAGCGACCGGCCGGATGATAGTCCACTTCATTTTGCCGCCTCCCTTTTGCGACACTTGCTTGAGATGGTTTTCAATGTTGAACTTGGAGATGAAATGTTTGACCACGGTGCCACTTCGGTCAGATTGTTGTGGACCGCCGCGTTCAGCTGATGTATATACAAAATGGTTGACCCCATGAGCTGCGGCGACATCGACAAGAGCCTTTCCTTGCTGCTCCTCGACTTTGGGTTTGAGTGGCACTTGTACGCTGAAGACTCCGTGGAATGGCTCCGGCGATGCCTTGAATATAGCTTCGCAATTGTTCAGGTCGCCTTCGATGACAGTGACGTTGGGCTTCTGTGCGAGAGCGAGTGCTTGGGGACTTTTCGAGTTCCGCGTCAAAGCCACCAGATGGAACGGTGGCGTCGGGGGAGATTTGAGCAAAGCCGACAGTAAGGCACCTCCCTGCTTGCCCGTAGCGCCGGTGATGAGTATGCGCTTTAGATTCGACATTGGGTCTGATGGTCACAAGGAGCTACACGAAGGAACTCGGTGAAGACGCTGCTTGTTCAGGTTGACGAGCTCTCGCTTGCCTGGCCGCCAGCATACCGTAATATAGATCAGTCAACCCTACCTGAGCTGGCCGTCATGTCCACAACGAAGCGTACATTCGTCCGACTCCAGCCTTGGTGCCAACCACGGGAGGTGCCAGGCAAAAATGTAGACGTCATCTTCATCTTCACGACCCGGGAGACAGGTCAAGTTGCTCTTTGTATGGTTCTGGACTGACTGTCGAATTGGTCCATGATTGAAAACAGCGGACCAAATCGAACGCGAGGGGAGAAGAGCGCAATATGATTGGCGGAGAGGATCGGGGGATTCTGCACCGAAATGCCGTCGCTCCACGCATCGCCCATGAAACTTTTCGAGCGCAGTTGAATCAATCGACGTGGAGGTCAAGCCGATGATGCGCGCGCATCGAATTGCACATTCACGTCCCGTCCATGAAGACCACAGCTCCCTTTCGATCGGTCCGCCGCTCCCTGTATATTTGCCAGAGTTGTCGCCACCATCTTCGAGAACCGACCTCAGCTCTCAGCAATCCTGTTTCCCAGCAGAGATGGATCACGCGCGTGCACGTACGCAGGATCCAAGAGGCAGAAGAGGAATGGCAGGCCAAAGCCAAGGATATAGAAGCCGGGAACATGAAGTCCATGATGACGATTCTTGAAGAGAGGGGATATGTGAATCAAATTGTTGGGTACGGCAACATCGTCGTGATCGTAGGGCACTGGATTGACTGACACCATCTCCATCAGCTCAAGAGATGACCTGGACAAGCTCATGACCTATCGTCGAATCGGCGCGTATGCGGGCATAGACCCCACTGCGCCATCACTACACGTGGGCCATATGGTGCCGTTCATGGCTTTAGGGTGGCTGTATATCCATGGCTACAAGGCCAACTTTCTGGTAAGGAGGACTGATCGACTTCGTTACGAGATGCAGCAGCCACTCACACCACTCAGCTCGGAGGATTCACAGCTAGCATCGGTGACCCGATCGGGCGTCTAAAGGGCAGGGAAGCCATGTCTCCGTCGCAAAGAAAAGCGAACATGGCGGCCATGCATATCCAGCTGAAGAGACTGGGCGCTTCAATGGAAAAGTACGCAGAGCGCAAAGGCTACATGCGGGAATGGTCGTGGCGAAGGTCTCTCGAGAACAACGTAACGTGGTGGAGTAAAGTCACTGCGAGAGAGTTCCTTTCCATGCTTGGTCGCCATATTCGCATCGGCCCCATGCTGGGTCGAGATACGTGAGTATGCTTCCCTTCTCATCGACGTTATGTCACTGATCCGCCGTGCCTATAGGGTGAAGAATAGGCTGGAAAAGGGCGACGGGATGTCCTTTGCTGAGTTCAGCTACCCGCTGGTACAGGCTTGGGACTGGTGGCATCTGTTTCAGTCGGGCTGCCAGGTCCAGATCGGCGGTGCCGACCAGTTCGGGAACATCCTCGCCGGTGCCGAAGCCGTGAAGCAAATCGCCAAAGAATCGCACGAATACCAAGTTGCTCTGCGACAAACCCAAGTGCTGGATACAAAACGCCGCATCAACGTCCCTTCCGATCCCATGGGCTTCACTGTTCCGCTGCTGACAACGTCCTCTGGAGAGAAGTTCGGCAAGAGTGCCGGGAACGCCGTGTGGCTCGATCCCGAGATGACCAGCGTCTATGACCTGTACCAGGTAAGCAGGCGTCGAGAAGGCCTGACCCGCCGCGGAAGCTAAACAGTTGTGGGCAGTTCTTCTTGCGTTCCGCGGATGCAGATGTCGAGAAATACCTTAAGCTCCTGACTTTCTTGCCGTTGCCCGAAATCCACCAGATTATGCAAGAACACCAGAAAGACGAATCCAAACGCATTGCTCAGCACAAACTAGCCAGCGAATTCGTCGAGCTCATCCACGGCCTGCCCGCTGCTCAACTCGCCGAAGAACAACACAGGAAGCTGCACAACAAGAACATGAGCATCAGCGACCTGAGGGCCAGCGTGGCCGAAGCGAAAGCAACCGACGTGCACCCGAAGACCGGCCTCCCGATGTTTGCGCATCCTTCCCTCAACAAGCATGCCCAGCCTTTACACCGCGAGGACGACCCATCCACCAACGTCAAGCTGCCCCGCAGCCTGGTATTCGAGAAACCCATGAGTCGCATCCTTTGGTCCGCAGGGCTCGTGACCTCGAGGACAGAGGGCCAACGGCTCATCAACGCTGGAGGGGCATACGTCGGGGGAGGCACCGATGCGAAGACCGAAATGGGCGACAATCTCACCTTTACGCCCGTCCGGACGTCCGAGTGGAAGGAGGTGCAGAAATGGATCCTGGATGACAGCCTCCTCATTCTGCGGTCGGGCAAGTGGAGGATCAAAATCGTCAAGATCATCCCGGACGAGGAATACACTGCCCTTGGATTGTCGTGTCCAGGGTGGGAGGAACATCTGCGGAGTATTAAAAGCGATTCAAGCTCGAGTAGCACCGAGACCAAAGCCGGGACAAGTAGTGCTGAGGTAGAACGGAGCCCGCTGGGTGCATCGTGACACGCCTGCATGGTCACTGTCAGTGTCACTGGACCGAGTACCTTGTACAGTAATTTGTAACAAAAGGCATCAGTTGGATGCTGTGTACAATCAACGTCAGATCTCTGACTGCGATTCCGATGCGATGCGTTGAATATCCTTCTCAATACGAGTTACCTTGGGTGTCAATTCGGAATCGATTGGGGGAAAACTTTTTATAACGTCTCCATGGACGAAACACCAAGCTTTTGTCTTCACACTGAACGCCACGCCCGGGGGTATCTTAAGCTGAACAACCT
The DNA here is from genome assembly GCA_002099365.1 of Phialophora verrucosa. Classification (NCBI taxonomy): domain Eukaryota; kingdom Fungi; phylum Ascomycota; class Eurotiomycetes; order Chaetothyriales; family Herpotrichiellaceae; genus Phialophora; species Phialophora verrucosa. Next base: position 1,179,871 of record MSED01000003.1, on the reverse strand, counting down.
CGACTATGCCGTACGTCCTCGCCCATTCTTTTCGGTACTTTTCAACACCTAGTTTTCCAGCATCCAACATCCAGCATGCAACAATCACCACCCAAGACTCTAACACCTACACACAACCTCGAGTCTAATCCTTTAGAAACATCTTGTACGTCGCATTCTCCGTACATTCCTTGAAAGGGTAGCCTATGTCCTTGAGAAAGTCCTCCAACTGATCCCGCTCCGACTCGGGGCACTGGATCCCCGCCAGGATTCTGCCGACATCACCACCATAGTTCCTGTAGTGGAAGAGCGTGATGCTTTGGCCCGGCCGCAGCGTCCTCAGGAACTTGAACAACGCACCAGGCCGCTCGGGGAACTCGAACATGTACAGTCTCTCGTCTGTGACGCCGGATCGTCCGCCGACGAGGTATCGAATGTGCGTCTTTGCGAGTTCGTCGTCGGAGAGGTCTGTGGCCGTCATACCCTCTGCTGAGAGTCGGTTGAAGAGGGCGTCCAGTTCCCTCTCGCGCGCCCCTGCCGAAGAGACGGAAATGCCCATCATGACATGTGCCTTGTCCGGGTTTGAATAGCGATAGCCGAACTCGGTGACGGCCTGCGGTAGGACGGCCTCGACCAGTTGAGCGAACGAACCCGACCGCTCTGGGATCGTGACTGTGAGGAGAGCCTCCTTCTGCTCGCCGAGCGCGGCACGCTCGGCGACGAATCGCAGCCTGTCGAAATTCATGTTCGCGCCACTGGCGACGGCGACCAGTTCTCGGGACGTGTCGTTCGAGGGGTTCTGAGCCACCCATTTCTTCAGCCCTGCTAGGGACAGGGCACCCGCAGGCTCCAGGACGGATCTGGTATCCTCAAAGACATCCTTGATGGCTGCACAGATCTCGTCGGTGCTGACTTCAATGACCTCGTCGACGACTTCCTGGCAGAGTCTGAACGTCTCTTCTCCGACGGTCTTGACGGCCGCGCCGTCCGCAAATAGGCCGACCTCTCTCAGAAGCACTCTCTTCCCCGCCTTCCGGGACTCGACCAGCGCGTTGGCATCCGAGGCTTCGACGCCGATGATCTTGACGTGCGGCGCTATCCTCTTCACGTACACGCCGATACCAGAAATCAAGCCGCCGCCGCCAACACAGCAAAAGATAGCGCGCAGCTTCTGCAGTGAAGTCTGTCTCAGCAGCTCCATGCCAATGGTGCCCTGCCCGGCTATAACGTAGGGGTCATCGAACGGGGGAATGTTCGTCAATCCATGCTGCTTCTCCAGCGCGTGACAGTGGTCCTTTGCCGCGTCGAAGTCCGGACCATGCAGCACGACGTTGCCGCCCATGCGACTGACATTCATATGCTTGATGGCCGGCGTCCCCTGGGGCATGACGATCGTGGCGGGGATCTTCAAGTGCCTGGCCGAATAAGCCACGCCCTGGGCATGGTTCCCGGCCGAGCAAGCTATGACACCCTTCCACGAGACCTCGGGCGGCAGGTGTGCCATTTTATTGTACGCCCCACGCAGTTTGAAGGAGAAAACGGGGAGGAGGTCCTCTCTCTTCAGCAGGACCTTGCATTCGAGCCGGTTGGAGAGGTTGATGGCATGGCTGAGGGGACTTTCGCTGACCACGTCGTAGACTCGCGATGTAAGGATGAGGCGTACGTAGTCGGGGTAGCCGTTCGGCAAGAGGAAGTCAGAGGGCACATCGTAGGTAGGGGTGTCAGCCCGTTCCGAGGGAGGTGTGGGCATGGCGGTGTACTCAGTCATGGCCAGCCCGGACCGCTTGGGCGTCGTGGGCGTGGCGGGAGTGACCGTTCCATTGAGATGGGGCTCGGCGGCGTCCATGGCGACTGTCGACAGTGACTACAGACACGAGAAAATGTCGACGTTGAGCGTTGGGCGTGAGTTGTGGTTTGAGCGTGTGTACAAATGTCAAAGCGGAAAATTCCCAAAGCTTCGTCTCTCCCCGCATTTTCATCTTTCCGTTTGAAGCTACATGCCGGATTCAAAAGTCGATGTCTTTCCTACTCGTATCTGCATCTGAACAGCTCTCGAAGATAAAGTCATCCTCGGAAGTATCTTGAGGCTCAGTTCAGTCGACCAGATCGGCTACCGCGATACAAACAGGAGGCCTAGTGGACAGTCGCCTCCGTGAGCTTTCCAGTGCTTGCACACGAGCACATTTCGCCCCGGCTGCACGTCGACGTCAACACTTTTTGGCGCGGCCTCAGATCTGGTGACCACTACCACCACCATCACCATAATCCCAGCTATCGATTTCAATCCTTCAACCATACTCCCGCAAAGAGCACAGGAACTCTCCAACACATCAGATCCGCAACAAACATGTCTAACGACGCGTCTCCGCCTTCAGAACCCTCCCCGCTCTCCTCCTCTGCCGTGCCCTCCTCGTTCGACTCGACGCCCGAATTCTTCGAAGAAAAGCGCTTTCAGAAGCTGTGGCGTAAGCTGCGTCAAGAGCCCCTCATCCCGTTGGGCTGCGCAGCAACATGCTACGCGCTGTACATGGCCACAAAGTCCATCCGTGCAGGCGACCACCATCAGACGAATCGCATGTTCCGAGCTAGAATTTACGCCCAGGGGTTCACGCTCCTGGCGCTAGTGGCGGGGAGTATTTTCTACAAGGATGAGCGACTGAAGAGAAAGGCCTTTGAGGCGAAGTTGGAGGAGAAGAAGCTGGCGGAGAAGAGGGAGAAGTGGCTGGCCGAGTTGGAGGCCCGGGACAGGGAGGATAAAGAGTGGCGGGATCGCATTGAGAAGGCCAGCGTGGCCGCCAGGGACATGGGCGATGAGCTGAAGGAGAAGGCCGGCAGGATGATTGAGGAGGTTCCTGGACCCGCGGATGTCCAGTCGCAGGAGGGAGGAAAGAAGAAGGCAGGTTGGTTGTTTGGGAACAAGAGTGTGTTGGAGGAGGTGAGTCAGGAGGGCTGGGGTCCTGGGACGTGGCCACAGCGGGCTAGAGATGCTTGGAGGAGGTCTTGACGGTGCCGCGAGAGAGCATTTGTCAAATCTGGAACCTTGCAAAAATCCATGAGGTGTGTGAGGTATATACGGCCTGACACGTTTTACGGTCCACATTGCATACTCAGCTCACACAAATACAAACACAACCTGTCCTTCTGCTTCAGTCATCCCTCCGTGCATGTATGAGCACAGAAGCCCAACCATGGAAATTCCTCAACAAAAGCTTGCAACGACCTAAGTATGAGCTGATGCCGTCACTCGTAAGTCTACTGTTAGGTGCACGTCGTTCAGGCCCGTTTGATCGAGTAGTCTTACATCTCCCAGTATGGACGTGTGATGCATTGAGAAGGGCCATGCAAGGGAAGCCCAGTCCAGGACCGGGGCGAGGACAACTTACGAACTTTGCTCTTGTCCGAGGCTGACATATGTGCTGTGTATTGGGGAAGCTATGTGATGCTACATCAACCCGGCTCTTATGCGAACGGCGCGACCACTTTGGTCCCTTGCGAGCCGTTCCCTCTACTGAACGTGAACCGACGGAAAAATATACCCAAGTATACACCTCGGCGACTTCAATGTTGCGTATAGAGTCGATTGGGGGGCTGTACGCTGCAAACCCTGGCTCCGTGGATTCAGAACCTGGCTGAAGTATTCCTGCATAAGGTGCTCTGGCAGCATCGCTACCGAAATGTCCAGCTCAGCAGGTTCACTGATACATCCTCCACACCGACCCCGTATTCTTCCCCTCCTAGGGCCCTCGTCCACCAGTACGGTAGCGTGACCCTGCGAACAGCAGCTTGGACACGGAAGCCGCCATGAGCATTCGCGCGTTGCCTTTAGCCCGCCACTTTGCTCCGAGCAACCTAGCAGCAGCCAAGCTAGCATGCCACCCGAGCTCTAGGCTTTGTTGACGCCCTCTGCTCCGTCCCGATGGCATGCAGCGCCGACTGACATCAGGCGAACATGGGAACCCGTGTCCATAGATAGATGTTATACCCGCCGTCGCTCGGCTGGAAGGAAAATCGATCCCCGCTCCATAAGTTGTAGCCACACTCCTCACCCTCGACCTTTTACCGGTCCCATCCCCTCCACACCCCTTCTCAACCCATCCCACTCCGCTTTGCCCGTACTGATCAGATATCGAATCCTGTCGAGCTCCTTGACGTCCTTGTTTCGCGCGAACTCGCCCTTCGCGTACGCCACGCTTTCGTCTCTCTGTGGGGAAAGCATGTGCCGGTATATGGAGCGAAGAATGTCGCGATACAAATGGATCACGCGTTGGCGTTGAATGAAGTGGTCTAGCGAGAGCGGCGCCGGTTTACGCAGACGAGACTTGGGCGGAGCAGCTGGGGAAGCTTTGGCTACGGAGGCGAAGCGGAGGAGGGTCGACCGCATAGGTTTTGATTGTTATGTGGCAGGTATCTCGCAGGGAATATGGATGACGAGGCCAAAGTACAGTGAGTGGCACGGGAAGAAGGTCAAGAAGTCGAAATGCCACTTGATTGAGTACACAGTTTTGGTGCAGTACGGTCTTGATGTCGAGGTTCGGCGTTGATGGGTTCCGCCAATGAAAATGCGTCTCGGGAATGACGTCAAGGCAATCGCTAGCATAATTCGATACTTGCAGGCGTTAGCATTCAGCCTCGCCAAGTTCTGGGACTGAGTGGTGAGATGTCCTTGTCCACTTCCACGGATACATCGAGCCTACCAGTGACACCATAGGGCTGAATAGAGAGCTCAAAAGTGCTGCTTGCTGCTATACCCAGCCCAAAATGGGTCTTCCATCCCGCCCGCGGGCAAGAATCACCATGGCAAAGGAACTGACTGACTGTGACGAATTTATTAGACGTCCGGTTTCCAGATTCCGCGCCAATACTCCGTCCAATCCCAATTGCATATTGCTAGAAGCTGCGACCGCACAATTCACAGACAGCACGCTTGTACTTTATACAAGTTTTCATGTACAAGTACTCGTCTACGGCCTCCCCCTCGACTCCTCTCGGCCTCGCTTGGCCCGCATCACGCAAAATCAGGCAACCCAGGCTCTCAACCTAATAACTACTTGGCACCATTCACGCACTCACCTACTGTACTCGGACGAAAGCGTGCGATACGAGTACACGTACTACCGCCCAGCCCATGGCGTACAAGGACGTGGGAGAAGCGAGAAAGGAAGGCCTTATCCCAAATGTAACTAAGTGTACGCAGGATAAGATAAAAGGTGAGCTCAGCTCAGGCAGGTCCCCGCCAAAAAAAGTGGACCAAAATAAACCACGCGCCCACGCGCCTTCCCACCCACCATTACTTCTTCGCATTACCAAAGAGTCAACCTTTGAGCTGAATGATTGTAATTATGGCTATTAACTTACTAAATACTATAGAACACACCCCCAATACCCATTAGACGACTCCCCAGAAGGCTATTATCCAGGACGACGTTAAAAAGCTGGGTGCCGGATTATTGCGTAGTCCTTCCGGACATAACCTTTCTAAAAGGAAGCTTTTCACGCGAATAAAGGTTCTAAATACTACTGGCCTTCGCCTATCCTTAATCGAAGACCCCCGTCGCCTAGGAAATAGCAATATTCGTAAGGAAACCCGAGGGCGAAAGAAAAAAATAAGTATTTAGTCTTTACGCGCCGCGGAAAGGCTTCTTTAGATAGAGGGTCTTAAAGGTTAGTAATTAACTTAAGATATACTTACTATTAAGGCTAATACGGAGATATCTAGTCGTATATTATAATATAAGCTAAGAGAGAAGGGTTATCGGCGCTATATTACTTATCGTCAATCCTAAATTAATAATAACTTCGCTACTAAAAGAGTCGCCTAGGTAAAGGAGATATTAAAGTAACAACTAGCGCCTAAAGACTAATATAACGTCCGATTCTCTAACGAAGTTCATCTCGGATACGGTCTATAAGGTCGAATCTAGGTTATACGCTATCTTTATAAGTCTCAATGCCCTTCTTATATTTAGTAAGTTAACTTACCGCGGGCGGAGGACGAAAAAAAGGTATACGGGTAGGCCGCCGTCGGATATAACTATAAAAGCTCTCTATACCGTTATAAAATAAATAACAGTAACGGTAAGATAATCTAGATAGTATACATTAAGCTTCTTAAGAAGGAGGTCTTATCTTAGCTACCTAGGATTATTCTTAAGGAGGATAATAACTCTAGTTACAGCCCTAGTAAAAATAACTCTATTTAAATATAGAAGATACAGCACTATATATAGTACTACTTTAACTACCCCTATAGCCTTAATCTAGCACTAATTAAGAACTGCTAGAAGGCGCTAAAAGCTTATTTACGTAAGTATATACACTGGGACGATGATACTATATAAGAGGTAGTACAAGAGGGCTAGGAGGCACTTATATAGAAGACTATTAATAAATGGATCGAACAAATACCTTAGAGGCTGCAAGATGTGATTAACAGTAAGGGCCAGCTTACGGGCTACTGAATAATACTAATATCAATACGATTACTACATAATTGTTCATGGTGGCATGCAAATTAGTATAGGGGGGTGAAATTGCCTGTAGGCTAAAATTGGGGGTTGGTCCACTTTTTTTGGCGGGGACCTGCTCAGGTCAAAGAGGTCATCCCCGTCAGTCTTTTTCCTCAGTAAACTGTACTTTTACTCTGCTTTCCACGTCCCGCTCACTCAACGTCACGTCCCTTGATAATCACTCTTCGACGTACTGTGTCCTACGCACTCCTCACTACACTGTAACATCCCCTAACCCAGTCTCACATCCCACAACCTCTCATCCCTCCATTCAGAAATGTACCCCGAAACCGCCATCCACCCTCTCTACCGCGTCTGGTTCACGCGGCTCGACCCCTTCCTCACCCTCATCGGGATATACACCTATTTCGTGCAACCAGAATTCATCCTCGCCGGGCTGAATCCGGCATACCACTCCCCGCCGGCGCCCGAAACCATCATCCTTCTCGACACCGGCGGAGCCTGGTTCTGCGCCTCTCTGATCCTGCAGCTCGGGCTCCTTCGTGCCAGACCTACCGACGTTGTGGTGTGGCATTATTTTGCCCTGGCCGTGGGGGTCGTCGACCTTATCATCTGTGGTGCCATCTTGAGGGGCCTGAGCGCGCAGGGGAGGCTGGGTGTTTCGGCGTGGAGGGTCGAAGAGTGGGTGAACTTGGGGATTACGGCGGCGTGTGCGGTCGTTAGGGCGGGGTTTGTGCTGAGGATCGGAGTGGGAGGTGAGAATGGCGATGGTGATGTGAAAGGGAAGTGGAAGGGGAAGTCGAGTTGAATGGCCTGTATTTCGACGGTCCCGTATTTGTCTCGTTCGGTCGCAGTGCTGTGGAGTGATCTAGGAAGAGCATTCAGGATCCCGTTGAACCGCACGGCATCTACCGGCCATTCCCAATAGGCTCGGATCAGGTTCATCGTTCACTGCTTATTAAAGCAGTGTAGAACTTTCCGTGAGGACGAGAACTCGGATCGTTCATTGACCGGTCTCAACCCAGCCAATACAGGTTTTCTTCGTTCATGTTGGTCGCATCTAAGGCCGTGCGAGCATAGCTGGATGTGTCGTTTCAAGGACTCATCCAAAGTGAAAAGGCTCTGATCACCGATCAATAATTGGCAACGCACAGAACCTCCGTCGTAGCCAAATGAAGTTTCTCAAGATCTCTGGAGGATAGTCAGCAAAGCACCGAATATGAGCCATGGTACAGGCTACGAAAATTTTGGAACGCACGCTTGAAGTCCTCAATATGTTCCAGGGCGATGCTGAAGCCAAACCTAATCAGCTCGGCCATCAAGTACTGTCTTTCGGGATGGGCCCTTGCCGCGGCAGCTCCTGTTAATAGGCTGTACATCGGTTAGTACGCCAGTAAAGACCGGAAATAGGTTACTTACACCCAGAGATAGATGTACGGTATGCCCCACCATGCTGTCAGCGGACTCTTATTCAGTAGCACGCCTAGGCGCTTTGCATCGTCATGATTTCTAGGGTCCTCAAAAGGTATTCCTTGCTCCGTAGCCCGCAGATGAATCTTAGCGGCCAGGCGGGAAGCTTGCAGGACAACGATAGGGAACGCGATCCTCTGGGAGGGTGAAAGCTCCCAAGTCCGCGTTGCTTCCATTTTGACCTGAGACACCAGTTCAGATTGATATTTTGCTCTTGACACAACAGGGCCCGCGACGGAGATATGGAACTGAGTAGCCTGAAAGGCTTCTTTGAGGGTTTCGATAAAACATTGTGGCACTTGATCGTAGATTTGTGCGAGTGATTCAAAGCTTTCGACTTGCATCAACGGTGAACTCTGGTAAAACTCTGCAAGTTTCGAGTCCGGGGATTTTGTGAAGACAGGCGGCTCCATTTTAGTAAACCTCGGAGCATGCTCTAGGAAAGTGGCGGAGAGGATCAGGTCACATCTATGAGTGATCATCAGACCTTCGAGATAAGTCGGATTGGAGTCAATATGCCACTTACGCAATTATAGCCTCAACATCGATGCGTTCACTAGGCTCGCTGAGGTCATTGTATAGACCAACGAGTCTCGCAAGGCCATCAGCGTGAACCGACACCGAATCGCTTCCTCTGACCATCTACCATCAACCAGAATGTCAGCGCTCTGTTCGACGGCTTGGGCGTTGCAGCCATCTGGTCCCGTACCTCGAAGGAGAGTACCAGCATGACAGCTCCAATAAGGGCGATCGGCGGTTTTTGAACCACGTCTCTAATGGAGCGCTGTAGACGGTCGAGAGCATTAGCCTTGGTGCACACGCAGATAGGCACGTTCTCCTGCAAGAATTTGATGGCTGTGGTTTGACCTAGGTGGACCAATCGAATAGTGAAGAGGACCATTTCGTCGTAGAGGCTGCCAGCGAAGCATCTGTTCAATTTCGTCCTTCCGGGTGCTCTTCCTGGGGCGTAGGTTGTATGGGTCAGCGTCAAAGGTTCCGACAAAAAGCTGGTATCTGTTGGATAGTGGCATGGTCAGTTGTATGTTCAATTCCTTGTGATCTCTGGGTACGTACATGACTCCATGATTCCGACGAGCTTGTGAAACTCTCCGGTTGGCATTGAAGAAGGGTCGTAACCGGCGATTCGCCAGCTGTGCAGAGAGAGCGGCATATCAGGAAGGCTGATTTCTCTCCCTGGCTCTTGCCGGTATTGCGGTTGCGGCTGACGATTTTTCGACGGCTTAGTCCTTCCTGCGGGTCTCGGAGGTATATGCTTTGGACGGGGAGGAGGAGGGAGACGCAAAGTTGATCCTGAGCTGGACGGAGACAAGGCGGGTTGTGAAGCAAGCGCAACTGAAAGATCAATGACCCGCTCTACACCAGATGGAGTAGGGGCATTGGTCAGGCTGGAGGTCCTTTTCTCTATTCCAGCACTCGGGGCGGCGGTAGATCGCTCTCCTAAGATGTGTTGATCAATTGGAGTGCAGCGAGCCTCCTGAAATTCTGCGAGAGCGTGAGAAGTGTCGAAGCGAGGGAAGGCGAAGACGTACTCTTTTGATCGTCAAGTCGTTGCTCCCGCCGCAAGTTCTTCATGACCTGCGATCGTACCTTCGACTTTGTAGCTGCATCCTTGCCGATGTCGCGGGTCGATGAGCCGGACACGTTAATGAAGGTCAGTCTCTTGTGGTCCGACATCCGTTTCGTTGATGTGAATTGGCAATGCCTTCCGTCTTGCATATCTGTCCGAACACAAACCTCTGATCGGCGACACTGGAGCATCATCTATTTTAAGTCCTCATGCTGCTCGAAGGCTTGCTTTACTAACCTACCTTGGCAAACAAGAAGGCATGGTGGAATACTGATGGCCGTCATGTAGCTAGCTATAAGAGCTAAAATTCTGGGGGCGGGTTGAGTAAGCAAGTCAGCAACAAGTCAACCGGGGCGAGACTGAACTGTGCCGCCCAATCCTTAATTCTCGGAGGGAAATGATACTCCGACAAAACCATCTGCGATTGACATGGTGCAGCTGAGGCGCGGGTAGAGAAGAGTTGTCGGCAGAAGCTAGAAGAAGAAGCACTCGCAGGAAACGCAGTTGCTGGCCTGTATGACGTGGGTGCTTCAGGTGTTTCTCTTGCCACGCCTCTGGCGTCGCGGGGCCACAGGGGCGTCTATAACCGAGTATGTAAGCAGGAATCTCGGTTAGTCATTCTAGTCGCACATGGTTATCCCGCTGTTGCTGATGTCATCCCGAACTTCGACCTTCGTGCTGCGGCACTCCGCATTGTATTACAGTACTCGCTAACTGGCAAGCCATCTACTGTGTATACATTTGAGAGACTGATCACGCGAAAATAGCATACTACATGCCAGCCCATGCGAAAGTATTCCTAACGTGCCATATTGGACAGTATCTAGCGCTCGATGTTTCCTCAAGGTTACAAGCCATGGAGACTGAAATAAGTCAGATGCATCCGTATGTGCGTTACGAATGAATGCCCCTGAGATAGAACGCCTCTGTTGGAATCAAGTGATGTAGCAGCTAAGTATACAATATTCGATCTCGAACCGTCTATCACTGGGTCATATTCTTTGATATTTCGAGATTCCTTTTCGGTTACCACTACCTGGGCTCTGCTAGACGTCAGACTCTGACAATAGTGTTTATCAATGTGCCCTTTCGCAATACGAGGTTGACCATTCACAGCTTAGCGGCTTTATGATCACCGTTTCGGGACACGAAAATCTCTCTGCGTTGCGAGTTTGAATTTCAGATTGATGCCCGCGACCTGATCTGCGGCGGGCAGGTAGCCAGCGTTGGTTGGCGGCTGCTTCTGTCGCTCCGAAGCTGCCGACGCAGCAACAGCAGTTCCGTAAGTGTGTAGCGGTCCCGGAGGTGGTGGTAGCCCAGAACTTGGCATTATGTATGGATGGATAGGATCCACGTGGTACCCAGTAAAACCCATGTTCGGTGAGGGGGCCGCCTGCCCGTACGCGTTCGCTGTCGGAGCAGTCGACGTCGGAGGTCCAGCAAAATTCCTTCCGTCGCCCAACCAGTGTTGGTTGACCTCGACCCTGTAGTAAGCTGGCATGCCTGCTTGTTGGGGGTAATAGGGCATGCGTATTGGCGCTGGCGGTTGACGAGGGGCCAGTTGTGACCACGCCCCTTGTTGTTGCGGGTGAGCTGGAGCAGTCTGTCCTGCTACGACCGAGGACGAGTTAGATTGAGGCTGCTGGTGGGGTGCTGTAGATTGTACCTGCGCTGGCATCGGGCTAGAGAAAGAGGGGTGATGCTGGGTCTTTGGGGGCTTGTCTGAGAATAGCGGAGGTATTTCTGATTGAGACTGACTGCTGCTAGTCGCTTCTGCCGAGGTGGAAGTGGTGGTTTTGGTGGGTTCACCGGGTTGGGGCGTAGATGCTGCTGTACCCTCAGCGGATGTCCTGGTGGAAATAACTTTGTTTGGCTCTACAGAGCCCCTCCATCCAGCGTCGTCCGTGGCTTTCTCGATGAACTCCACGATAGGTGCCGAGAAGGGAGATTCGGACGGCGAGTTGTCATTGGAAGGTTGACCATCACTTTTCGGCGCCGCCGGTTTAGTCGACTCCTCTGTGGCCGGTGTAGATACGGTTTCAGCTGCTGGAGTATGGGTAGTCTGAGTGTGGGCATTGAATACAAGTGGAGTCGGAGCTTTCAAGGGTGGGATTGTCGGAGTCGATCGAGCTGGCAGAGGGTTAGAAAAGGTTCTCGGCTGGGTGTCTACAGCACCGCTGTGGCCGACTTGGGCATTGAGCTCATGGGTCAACTGCGCTCCCGGTGATAGCGACATGCGATACTCCCGCTGTCTGCGGGCCCAGCGTTCACGGTGACCCAGCAGTTCGGCCTCTGCTCTTTTCCGCGCAACCAGTTGCGCTATCAGATTCGGGTGGGTAGTCATCGAAGGCGTTTCACCCAGCTTGAGCGGAGGTTCTTTTGAGATGTACTGCAGAAATGGTGTAGGACCGCCCTGTGTTGCCCCCGTCCTTGCGGTTTCTTCTCTTTGCCTTGCTGCCACATGCGCTACCATGTTTCGGTCGTTTGTGGGTAGGGATCTTTCTACTGACTTCGGTCCTAAGGTTTTCGACGGACCCGACGCAGCAGCAACACTGGACCCAGGCGCTTGAAGTGGCGAGGATTTGAACGCAGCGACAGCTGTTTTAGCTTTCCCCACGACTTCGGCTTGGGTGGGCGACTGTCCTGCGTCTTTTGATGACGCTCCCCGTGACCCTGATCTCTGCATGTGTTGGGGATTCGACTGAGATTCCGACAAGGGCCGTTTGCGAGGAACAGACTGGGGAGTCGCATATTGTCCTGACCGGGGAGTGTTTGAGAAGGACGACGCGGAGCGAGACGACGATTGAGACGTCGGTCGAGGTTGTGCAGGAGTAGCTGATATGCGCAGCGCTGTGGAGGCATTATTGGCGTAGCTGTGCTGATACTGTCCACCTCCAGCCGTGCTGGCTGTGGACATTGTGGTCGCAAGCGAATGAGAGAGGGCTGTGAACCGACGGAGCGAGGCGGGGATCTCAAAGGAGATGCGAGCTTGCGACGGTGATGGTGATGGCGTCGACGCCAGCGCCGTCTTGCGACGCGTCATTGTCGTATAAACCTCTTGTGACCGAGACAAGGAGACAAGTTGTTGTCCGAGCACGGCTTCGGTGTCTGAAACTCATCTTGATTGACGGAAAGTGCAATTGGTTGCGCAAGTCGATGAAGCGCCCATGAGGATGATTGGTAAGAGTCAATCTGGTAACAAGCGCAGCCCCTGCCCTCACAATCTCCCCGATCCACGTGCTCGCCTGCACTCTCTCTTGGATTGCTTGGATTGCTTGGGTTCAGGCTGTTGACATCTACAATTCAGCCTCACCTGTGTCCTGACTTCATCTCAAGTCTGATATCGGGGGCGGCATGGAAAGGATGAAGCGCCCGCTCTTCGACAGCCTCAACTAACGCCATCGACACCGCACAACTTCCGCTCGCTTGTTTAGCTCCATTGTCATCGAAGCCAAGAGTACATTTGGCTTTCCACCACACGTTATCTTCATTGTTGCCTGCGGAAAGAATGCGCGTGTACAACCATTCCCACACGCGTCGACCTATGTCTAATTTTTGGCCCGCGATAGATGGCCTGGTCTGGCTTGGCTGACCGCCACTGCAACGACTCCCAGCACGAATGGGCCAGGTAGGGATCGATACAGTAACTCGGTTAGCAAAAGTCGCTTGAATGAGGAGATCTGTTCTCAAGCGAGTTTGACCCCCGCAAGGTCATGCCAGGCCGGCTGACTTGACTTCCTTGTCCATAGTATCTCTTCGAACACAGACTTTACCGATCTCGTGGTCGTTCTCCAAAAGCTAATAATGGATACTGCCTTTGCATCAGTACCGTGGATACGAGAAGCTCTTCGGCCCATGGGAAGTTTCAAACCTCTGTCCACGCTGGACGATGAACCGAGGATAACCATGTCCGTGCTCTCTTCACGCGAGAGTCTGATGCCCAGAGCTCTTGTGTCATGCCTCGAGTTCCAATCATCTTTCAGTCTACGCGGAGTCTCCCTCCTACCCCGGGTTTTCGGGCCCATATGGTGTGGGTGGTGGAAAGGAGGAGATGCGGGGGACATGCATGGGACGGCCATTGCCGAATCAGAGCAATTGTTTCAATCGGAACCGCTTGGGCCATTGAGCTGGTTCGATTGAGATACTTCGACTTGGGTTGGCTATACTAGTCAATTCGAGGAGGAGAAGCTTGCTCCATCCGGTGCACCGGGTCTGCGTCGCCTGGTTGAGGCGGGGCCGCCCACTAATAAGTACCTCTGGGATGTCTGGGTCGTGGAGGACTCGAGGGCTTCAGCTTGCAATCATTCCATCCTTGTCTTGTCTTACTATTCTGAATCTCCAGGTTACTCAGGTCAAAATGGGCGACCCATCTGATGCTCAGGAGCTCCCTGAGAGGATCTTGAAGCGAGACCTGTTCCAATTTGCAAGGCGCCGCAAAACAGACTATCCTTACAATGACAATTTGGAAGTCGACGTGTTGATTGTTGGAGCAGGGTTTGGAGGCACTTATCTATTGTATGAGATGCGAAAGGCAGGTTTCAAGACGGTTTTGTACGAAGCCGGCACTTCTTTTGGAGGCACTTGGAGATGGAACGTCTATCCTGGTAACAAGTCATCCTGTCGAATGCTAAGTGCGCCTTGCTGACAGCTCGGAGGTGCTCGAGTCGACTCGGAAGTCCCGATCTATCAGTTGAATATTCCCGAAGTCTATAAGACTTGGACCTGGACGACCAACTATCCAGACGTACGTACTCGTTATCCCCCAGTCTGCATCCGATGACCGGTGATTATCAGCGATGCACTGGACAGTTATCTTTTCTCTTTGTCGCCGCTGTACCCTCATTGCTGGCCACCCAAGCACATCTTCTGATGGTTCTACAGTACCACGAACTCCAGGCATATTTTGATCATGTCGACAAGGTTTGCAGTCTCAGCAAAGACTGTGCATTCGAAAGTGTCGTGACAAGCTCCGAGTTCGACACCAACTCCGGAAAATGGACGGTCAAGACAGCAGATGGCCGTACCGCGAAAGCCAAGTACCTGATTATTGCCGCCGGATTCGCCGCGAAGCGGTACATTCCAGACTATCCCAGCATGGAGAAGTTCAAGGGCATCATGCATCACTCCTCGTTCTGGCCGCCAGAAGGTGTCAATGCCAATGGCAAGCGAGTGGCCGTCATCGGCACAGGCGCCTCGGGAGTGCAGATCATCCAGGAATGGGGTCCGACCGCCGAGCACCTGACTGTGTTCCAGCGCACCCCCAACCTAGCCCTTCCGATGGGCAAGCGCGATATGACCAAGGCTGAGCAAGAGGCACTATACCCAGCCTACCCCGACCTCCTCCGGATGCGCGAATGCAACTTCGCAGGCTTTACCTACGACTTTGAGGAACGCAACACCTTCGAAGACACCCCAGAAGAACGCGAAGCCGTGTATGAACGCCTGTGGAAGAAGGCCGGCTTCGCACTGTGGCTAGGCAGCCACAAGGATTATCTCTTTGACATGAAATCCAACCGTTGTGTATACGACTTCTGGCAAAAGAAGCAAGCTCCACGCGTCAAGAATCCCGAGAAGCGCGCCATTCTCATCCCCGAACAGCCACCCCACGCATTTGGCATCAAACGACCGTGCCTCGAGCAAAACTACTACGAAGTTCTGGATCGAGACAACGTGACGATCGTGGACATCTCAGAGAAAGGCGGCAACAAGATCGAAGAATTCACCGAAACCGGCATCAAGACAAGTGATGGCAAACACCACGAATTCGACATCATCGCCCTGGCCACAGGCTTCGATATCACCACAGGCGGCATGACAAACATGGGCTTGAAGTCAATCAACAACACTACCTTACAGGACGAGTGGAAGAAAGCTGCGTATACTTACTTAGGCACCACCATATCCGGATATCCAAACCTGTTCCATCTCTACGGCCCTCAAGGACCAACACGTAAGTCTTCACGGCAGCAACCCTCCTTCTTCTCTTTCACGTCTTTCACGCCCAATTTCCATTGCAATCACTAACGCTGTGGTGATACCCAGTCCTCGCCAACGGTCCTACCGCCGTCGAAGTCCAAGGCCGCTGGATCCGCGACGCCATCAAACTCATCGACCGTCAGGGCTTGAAGTACATCAACCCGACCCAAGAAGCCAGCCACAAGTGGAAGAGTCGCATCAACGAGTTGTCGGACATAACCCTCCTGCCCACGACACGGAGTACCTGTAAGTGATCACCCGCACCCACACTAGCACCTAACCGTGCCCCCCTTTTTCAAATTGTCCTTTTCCACCGCCACGATCCACTGACTTTTGATCACCCCTGCGTAGATATGGGCGGAAGTGTGCCGGGCAAGGCATTCGAGCAGGTCAACTACGCGGGCGGCATTCCAGCGTATCAGAAGGAGATCCGCGCCGTGTTGCCCAGCTTTGCTGGATTTGAGACCGTCAAGGCATGAGCGTGAGAGTGCGTGTGCGCATGCATATCGTAGTGCCAGTGGAGTGTGGGTGTTGAAAGGCTCGATATACAGACGGGACCAGAAAGACACGCTGACGGATGTGAGTTGGGTTGTGATCGGAGTTGACGATCAGGAGATGGAGACGGAAGAACAGGGTGTTTTCACTGTCAATCACACAGTATCAGGCAGCTAGTCAGTCAGTCAGTCAGTCAGTTAATCAGTTAGTCGCTCAATGTAATGAAACCCTACGAGTACATCAGGCAGGCAGTGTCTCACATGCACAGCGCAGACACCACGCCTCCGCCATTCAGGAAGTAGTGCAGATGGGATGCGTTTCCTTTCGAGGTTTTCGTTCTGTAATTCATTACGTCGATGGGTGGAAGTTGTTTCGTAGGTTACCAGTCTCCCTCATTTCGAGCTGGAAACGAATTTTACTCTGATATTGAAATCCAGACTGAAATGATATTGATACGACGAGTACTCCGTATTGGCCATGCTTTGTGCAACGTGATACTAAACCCCATGCAAGATGGCATGCCATGCGAGTGGAAAGGAAATCATGTCCAGTCATTCTGTCCGCCCAGTCCGCCCCGTCCTTTCCGTTACTACTCATACATAGCCTTGCCCCGCGCTGCTTCGAGAGCTCGAATCCCTTTCCGTGGGTCATCAAGAATCCGCCTTCGTGATCTTACAGTTCGTACTTCTTTGATCTGTCATTGAGCAGGGAGCTTGCCTTACTTCGGTCCACGGGGGCAAGAAGGGAACCTGCCCTACTGCTGCACTTTCCCCTTTCCTAGATGCAACTTGCGCATTGGGGATCAGGTAGCCAAGCTCTCCTGGTTTCCAATGCCATCAACTTGGTCCGGTGGCCAGTTCCCCCTGGTCGTGCATCCTCGAATCTGCTAGCTGTGCCTTTTATTCTTGTGGACACGAACCAACATCCATCACCCTGGCTCATTTCTTGTCGAAATACATCTTGCTGAGGCTGCTGATGATCGGTGCGACAGTCTTGTAGTGCTTCTGTCCCATTTCGACGATGTCGTTGACATTGTCGAGGGAGAATCCCTTCTTTTTGTCTCTTCTATCCCGGTCGCGGCTGTCATAGCGATCCGTGTCTCGGTCTCGGTGGCGATCTCGGTCTCGGTCTGAGTCGTAGCGACGCCGGTCTCGATCCCTGTCTCGGTCCCGGTCTCGGTCGCGCTCGCGGTCTCTATCCCTGTCCCTGTGCCGGTCCCGTATGTCACGATCCCTATCACGATCACGGTCTCTGTCTCGGTCGCGCATGTCACGATCGGAACGTCTGTGATCTCGGTCGGAGGCATAGCCGCCGCCTCCACCTCCGCGGTGCCGGCGATCGTCGTCTCCCCTGCGCCTGTCTCGGTCGTCGTGGGATCTGTAGCCCCTGTCGCGGTCAGAGTAGTACTTGTCTCCAGGGCTGGCTCGCCGGCGGGGTGGCTCGCGGTCATATGGATCGTCTCGCCTGTGACGGTCTGGTTCCCTTTGCGTATGGGCACGTCGCGGGGGAGGTGCATCGAAGTCATCATCGTAGCCTCTGTGCCTGGAAGACCGACCTTTCGGCTCGCCTATGTCTTCTGCCGGGGGGATGGGTTGGCGGTAGCCCCTGGAGCGGCCGTACGCTTCTTCATTGCCATTCCCATGCGAGGTATATCGGGGTGGGGCATCGCCGTCATCATCGAAACTCCTCCTCCTCCTGGGTGCAGCAGTATGGGGTTTGCCTGGCCTGTCATCTTTGGCATCGCGCGGCTCAATGTCCCGCGGATCAATATCTCTCCTGCGGCGAGGCTCATCTCGAGGCTCGATCGGTGCGGGAGACGTCTCGTATCGTGGTCGACGAGGGGCAGGCTTGTCGTCGGCATCATCGGGGTATTTGAGGCCACCATCAGGATCATATCGTGGCCGATCCCTGCGTGAGCGGGGTGGATTATCGTCGTGAGAAGACATTGTGTGTGGTTAATGAAGTTGAAGTGCGAGGAGAAAGGAAGAGAGAGCTGAGCTCTGGAAGCAGAAAGCTGGGGAACATGAATCCTAAAAATTGACTCGTATGAGTATCAGCAGACAAGGGGCCCCAAGGCAGCCCTCAGGCACTTGAGATCATTGCAGCCCAATCGGCCCACAGGTATGACTGGCGCTTGAAAAGGTTGGCAGCAATGCTCCCACTTGATGTGATGGTGGGGAGATGGCGGTGATCTAGCTGGCATGTGCTAGAAGTGCTTCACCCCCGGCAATTCGTTGCGTCATTTGACCTGAGCAACCGCTGCACTGGATTTTCAGGGATCGGAATTATCAGGCATCGAGCTCGCCATGCAGGGCAGAAGAAGCAAAAGCAAAAGCAAAAGCAAGCTCAAAAAGCAGGGTCCTTATGATGACGAGTTGTTCTTCCTGTCGTGCCGCGGATTATTATGGGCGGCTCGTGCCTGGCGAGCTGGATCCGGTGCTCAAACCACCATCTACGAGTACTCGTACGATAATTTAATGGTCTCGTGCAACCCTGTTCCCGGAGAATCTCGGTGCAAGGGGTAACATGCGATGTCAAAGCGAGCCGCTATCTGCTGTTGTGTGAATCACAGGTGCCCGTTCAGGTACTGTGATGTCTCGATGCAGGCAGCCGTGGCAAAGTGCATGGCCTGGAGGCTGAGGCAGGTAGAAAGCCCTCTGTACAGGTTTGTCGGGCTGGTTCACCTTCTGGTCCGGGGACTGTGACTTCTAGAGGTATCTGACTCGCTCTGTGATTTGTACTCGTATCGAGTACACGAATAAGATAGACTGGATGCTCTTGTGCGAAATTGTGACCCTACTTTTTAGATCCAATGCTCATCTTCGCCGCCCCGAGGTTTGGTTGTCTTCCTTGAATGAAGCAGGCTACATCAACGCCGTAGGTTAATGGGTAGAAGCGAACGTCCATTACTTCGACAGCCTATGCGAGTTCATACGGATGAACTCCGCCTCTTTATTGCTATGCAGGACTTGAAGGCATCGCCGGCGTAGTCAAAACCAATCCTTCACTATTCTGTTCAAGCAAACCTCATAGCCTGTTTCGACAGTCCGCCGAGCATGTCTTCAAGCATGTCTCTCTTACGTTTCTTCTTTTGCTCGGCATCATCAACAACAGGAACCGCGGTGCTCTCCGGCTCGTTGGTGTCGGGTTGCGCTGCCTTCTTTTTTCCTTCGTCTTCTTCATCATCTTCGTCCTCAACTACGTACGAGGGCAACCACACACAGATTCTGCCATCTCCATGCGCGGTGTACATCTCTACCCCTTCACCTGTCAGGGCGTTGATTCGCCATACCATGCCATTGATCCTGCCGCCACCAGTCAGTCGACCTAGATTCGAGCCTCCAACTTTGCCCCGTTTCGCTTTCTGCTGTACTTCCGCAATTTGAACACCCTCTGTCCTCAGAATCTTCAGCAACTGGCCTTCACGTAGATGGTGCTGAAAGATCATCCCCTTGCCATCATCGTTTGGCCACCAGAGACATTCTTGGCCCGAACGATGAAATGCTCTTGGTGATAAGAGAGGTCCTAGCTCTCCTTGGCGTTCATTTCGAATTCGTGGGCCAAAGTGTACCAGATCGTTTTTGCCAGAAGCGGCGTCCCAGACACGGATACGCTGGTCATGGCCACTCGTGATGATTTTGTCACCTAATGAATTCCATTGAACCGATGTCACAGGACCCTTGTGCGCCACGGCATTAAAATCAAGCAAGTCCTTTCGAGCGCCTAGCCCTACGGTCGATGATGTGCCGATCACGCCAATCGCGTCGTCCAGATCCAGGGAAGCGAACGCTGCGTTTGCGCGTCGGATATCGAAGAACAAGACTTTTCCATCCGTGGAGCCAGAGGCGAGGATGTGCGACACCTTCGGCGACCAGGCTGAGGTGTATACTGCACCATTAGGTCCGACTAGGCTATGAGTACTCAGGCCTGAGCGGAGGTCTAACAGTCGGACGGCGGGGTGAGTTGTGCCGACGGCAATCAGCGGAGGCGAATTGGGGAGTGGAGAGATGGAATGGCTGTGGGGCGTGAAGTCGAGTTGAAAGGTGTGAATAGGTGTTATTGAAAATGGAGTTATACTATGGACTTTGAGTGTTTTGTCGTAGGAGGTTGACAGGAGGATCGAGGGCGTGGGGTCGAAAGGGTAGATTGAGAGGGACGTCAAGGCGTGCGTGTGAGAGTCTGGACTGGCTTTGGTGAGTGTTGCCTTCGGAGTGTATTTGATTATTGATGAGGCTGGATACTGGTCTTGTACGTGTTCCTCAAGGTCCCAAAGCCGAATGGCGGAATCAGCCCCTCCAGAAAACAAATAACGTCCCTCGATCTGATCGATGGCAAGGCAGTTCACCCCCGCTTGATGGGCGATGTACGGAGGTGGCCTCTTGCTTCCAGAGGCGGCATCCTGTTCATCTTCGCCGGACTCGGTCCTGGCCCATGCGAAGGTGGTATTCTTTTGATGTGCAAGGCTGTCAATCAGGCTCTCATTATGACTTCTTCGGAACGACGCTGATGAGACCGTGCCGAGAGACTGGCCCAGGCGGAATTGATTCATGCATCAGTAATATTCCCGCACCCCTCTGTTTCGGATTGACCATGCAGATCAGGATCAAACGAGTTTGAGTTGATCTATTGTCGAGAAGAGCGTGGAGTTGGTGGCAAGGGACTGGTGACAGGTCCCACGTGGGTGATCACGTCTGACGAGCTTCATGCTGCCTTTGTGACCTTTCGGACCCGTCTGACAGAAAATTGCAGGGAAGTTTGGCCCAGAGGAGGGAATGTGATCAACCTTGTCAATGGTCTGCCGTACTACAGCGCGTATGCCTAAGACCGCTACCGTAGACGCTAGACTGAAAAGGCAATTTGTTCATGGCGCGCCCAAAGCGCTTTTGCATCATCTCCCAAAGAACATGTTACTCGAAGATGGTGCTTGAATTGCACATCTGGGGACCAGCCTTTGAGCTGCCCTCTATTGATGCACAATGCCTAGCGGCAATCCTCTATTTGCACCGCTGCTTACAGAACCGAGACTGGGTGCTTGTGCCGTCAAGCAACCCGCGCGTCACTCCGCTCGGAGAACTTCCTGCACTCCGTGACGGTGATGTCTGGGTTGCCGGATTTATCAACATCATCAACTATCTGCGAGACGTCTCCAACGGCAAATGGGATCTCAATGGGGACCTCGGCGTCCAGCAGCGAGCCGACAATGCGGCACTTACAGCCTTCATCATTTCTCGCGGCCAACCACTCCTCGATCTGTGCCTTTATGTGAGCAGCGACAATTACCATAACTCCACGCGACCCGTGCTCGCAACCATCTTGACCTGGCCGAACAGCTGGACCATACCACATCGATTGCGTGACCAAGCAAAGAAACGGTCGGAACACCTGGGGTTAAGCAGTTTAGATGTGGATGCCGCGCAGGAGGAGGAGGACAAGAAGGCAAACACAGGCTTGACAGCTCATATACCCAAATCTCTTCGCAAACCAAAGCAGACAGTTACAGGCCTACTCGGTCGGAACCAGCAGAAGAACCGATTTCGCTTGGACGCAGTTACAGAGGATTTCTTCGACCCACTAAGCGATATGCTGGGCGACAAGAGCTCTCTGCTTGGTGGCCCTACAAGCAGCATCGACTGCCTGGCCATCGGCTATCTGGCGCTTATGCAGAGGTCTGTGCTGCAGCATGGGTGGTTGAGGCAGTCTCTCGGAACGAAGCATTCGAGGCTGGATGAGTGGGCACGAAGGCAGGCCGCAGAATCATTTGGGACGACCACCGGAGAATTGCCATCATTGCCCTGGCAAGCATGTGTTCCGAGAGGAGTTCCACAAATCTGCCACGAGGTTCTGGAAGGATGCGTCGGTTCCTTGCCGTTCATCGGATCTCACTTCTCGGGATCGGAGATCAGGTACACGCATGCAAGGGACCGTGGTCGATACAGGGAGAAAACCCTGCAGCTGGCGCGATTGCAGCGACGGCGAGAAATCTATGTCGACGTACTGACAGCCACTTTGGCGTCGGCAGGGTTGATCTCGTGGTTGGTACATGAGGGAATACTGCGCCTACCTCGATTGAGTCGACAAACACCTACCCACAGACGATTTGGCGAGGCTGGAGCCCTTCTCGGCCTAGGTTGATTGGCTCCGTGCGGATAGCAAAGCAAGCACCAGAAGGTAAAATTACCGTTCCTGGGCGGCGAGACGTGCCACTCTGGGCATGAGTCAAATTCAACCTCACGCAGTGTCGCCGAAGTCATATGCACGATTACCAAAGAATGGAGAAAATCGGTGTCCGGCTCAGCCAGTCGCTATGTTAGACACTACTCCAATTCCATGGCGCCGTGGGATGGAGGAGAATGATAGGAGAATTTGTCGAGTGTGAAAAGTGAGGACCTTAAGATGCAGCCTTACCTAGCGCATCATCCTGGACATGTCGCTGCACAACCCCTTGTTGACGCTGTGGGATATGACTGTGCCGGAGGCCGTGGGCGCTATGACAGCATTCAATACGAGGGCAGACCCTTTCTGGCAGCTGGAAAGAGTCCCTGCTCCTGAAGAATGTTGCGAGCTGATGATATTTGGAAGCACCTCGTAGAGTAGAAGCGTCTGGCCCGTGACGCAGACTTGAGCGAGGAATGAAAATGGAAGAACGGACTTAGAGGAAAGATTGACGAATCAGCGTCGACGGGTACCTGACGATTCGGACATGGGCCAATAACAAGCGTGGGGTTCATGCGGAGCCTCGTTCAATCGGCGCTCGCTCATTGGCTCGAGCGTCACTATCTTTAAGGTCCTCACTTTTGCTCGCTCTGCACCTTCGCTCCCTTGACCTCATGCAGTGATTGCGACTTCCTCCTCCCGCTCTGGGTGGAGCGGGCTCAACGTGGAATGTTGCGTTCGTCCACCGGGATTTCCAAACTACAACTAAGGTGGTAACACTAAGCTCTGTTTACTGCTGCTTATTTTCTTTTCATCCTTGCTCCGAATCTCGTTCAGGCCAGTAACATCTGTATCCAACACACTAGATCTGCTGGAGTTTGTGGAACTTTGACTCGTGCGTCACAAAATCTCACCTTGGTCGGACCACTATTCGTACTGGGAATAGGTAAGGTTCTTGAATGCATCGTGACCCTGCCCTGGCTCACCGATAGCCGAACTAGATCCTCTACGCGTAAACCAATATATCCCACAGCTGCTCCCTGGCTTCGGGACCTTGCAGAAAATCTTGCAAGCAACCGGTATTCATACCAAATCACCCACCATGGCCGACCTCGGTACTTTCGCGCACCTCATCGCACGGCAAGACGATGGCGACGCGGCGCCGGTTTGTGATACCGGCAACGAATATGACGGTCGCATTGGCCTGCGAGTGGGCGCCCTCTTCATCATTTGGGTCACCTCTTCGATAGGCGCATCTTTCCCCATCTTCGCAAACAGGCACAGAGGCCTGAAGGTTCCAGACTGGGTCTTCTTCATATGCAAATACTTTGGCTCGGGCGTCATTATTGCAACCGCCTTCATCCACCTGTTGGCACCCGCGGTTGACGCCTTGACGGACCCCTGCCTGACAGGACCGATCACAGAATACGACTGGGCCGAGGGCATAGTCCTCATGACCGTCTTTGTCCTCTTTTTTGTCGAGTTAATGGTCATGAGGTATGGAAACTTTGGCGGGCATGCACATGGCCATGGCCAAGAGCACAGTGATGGACGCGGAAACGTGCAACAGTATGAGCTGGAGCGGTCAACACCAGACACAGAAGGGACCGCCCGCGCGGTGGACACCCTGTCGCCTTACAAAGACGCCCCATCGACTACCCGACAGCAGCGTTCTGCCAGCACACACGTGCCGGGTGAAGACCACATGGGCCACGTGAGGGAGCACTCTGAGATCGAGGACGCGGCCAACCCATTTAGCTTCGAGGATTACAAGGCACAAATGACGGCCATCTTCATCCTCGAATTCGGCATCGTATTTCACAGCATCTTCATTGGCCTCACACTGGCAGTCGCAGGAGACGAATTTAATACCCTGTTCATTGTCATCATCTTCCATCAAACCTTCGAAGGTCTTGGTCTGGGCTCTCGACTTGCCGTGACGCCATGGCCCAAGAATCGACGATGGACACCTTATGTACTCGCCTTAGCATACGGTTTGAGCACGCCACTCGCAATTGGTATCGGCTTGGGTGTGCGAAAAACCTACCCTCCAGGCTCCAGCACAACGCTCATTGTCAACGGCGTGTTCGACTCTGTGTCGGCGGGCATTCTGATTTACACCGGATTGGTGGAGTTGATGGCTCATGAGTTCATGTTCAGCACTTCCATGCGCACTGCGAGTCTACGTACAGTCTTGACGGCTTTTTTTACAATGTGTCTTGGTGCAGGACTTATGGCGCTACTCGGCAAGTGGGCTTGATACGCTGGTACTTCGAGATATCCCGGGAGAATTGCCTGGCACGGCACGGCGCGGCATGGCAACGGCGTTTCAATCATGTGGCATTCGTGCTGCTTTCAACAGCATGAGCATCTGGGGTTAATAGTACGCCCTGTGTGTAGATAGCAGGTTCTCTAGAACAGCAGGAGAACGCAGGCATAATGCCGATCGCTTACCGTCTACGAGACGAGATACCCGTTAGTTCTAAATCCATTTCCGCCTCAAATTGAATCAATCAGAGTCATGATCGCTGCAACTAGCTTAGCTTCTACTGCGACGGACTCCCAACTTCTAACAACCCAATATCGGACCAACGTGGAAGAATTCATGCCAGAAGTACAGACATACCGTATCGACCCTTTTTCTGTCTCAATAATTTCACCCGTCCTCTCCTCCAGTAGAGTCTTTACGAGGAGCTGAGACACATCCATGCATCCACCCCGGCTAGGTCACTCGACACTCCACTCCACTCTCCTCCGCCTTACTTGTCTTGTCCCGTCCCGCTCCGCTCCGCACCGCAACTTCTCGGCAGAGCACTGCAATGTCCCTGTCCCTGTCCTTGTACCTGTCCACCACTCCGTGGCCCTGCATACCCGCCGCTGGATGAGGTGCGGGAATCTCTCTTTGCGAGTGAGTATTGAAGTCATAAGCATCTATCCCTCCATCTTTACCGACTATGTGATCTATCTGGATTTCCTGGATCAAACAGCTTAGGGTGTGAAGGTTGAAGCTCGAACGCGGGCAGTAAAGCTTTGACTGTGTTGGATACGCCCGCATCTCCTTTTCCCTTTCATTCTCCTCCCGGGCCGTTCCGGACGGTTGTGTTCGCAGGTCGGGGGTGGTGCGTGTTCGCGGCGTCAGGCTGGCTCGAGAGCCTGCAATGGATTTGCTCCTCGATCCGGATCAAGCGGTACGGGTCTTCACGCGTTGAGAGTCGGGAGTCGAAAATCAAGAGCTAGTCAAGAGCTATGAATTGAGAATGCCAATGGCCAAGCAGACGGAGGAGATTCGTGCGGCGCAAAAAAAATGCGAGAAGGGACATTTCGCAGTCAGCTATCGGCCTGCAGGCCTGCCTGGTAGAGATGGGACTTTCCTGCCTTTGTTTCATGGATCGGGCTTTACAATAGAGCCACCACTGGTTATTTCAAGGCATCATCTATTGTATCAGGAGACTGATGTGCATCCTCGGGATGTCTTTCTGTCTGGCTCTCTCGATCTCCAAACTGCGTCGAGGATGAGCGAGGGTCGGTCCACAGCTTGATCGTACATGTTCGGGACGACTCGACCGGGCCCGAGCGGACCGGCGCCGTGCAGTCGGACCTCCTTCTCAACAGTGCCCGCCTCGGATGTGACGGCCGAGCATAGACGTGCTGCTTATCGCAGGGTCCATGCCCGGCGTGCTCTTCGCGGTTGTGATGGTAAAGCGAGCATGTGATGGGGCTCAATACATTGCAGCTCCGGGTGAGTGGCGAGCTGCGCACTCTGTCATAAGGGTACGCTCTCTGTTGGTGGCAGCTTTTGTGCCCAGTATATCGATGAGTGGGCTTGGGGCGGACGCCGGCGAAATCCTGCGCAGGAATCGATGGATGCGACGCACGTCGCCAAGCGCAATGAAAGGAACAAGTCTTCGCTTGGTATTTATTGCTTTGACGTGCCATCGCCAGTCGCTTCAAGGACGTACGTGAAACCACAAACTTACCACCAGTTGCGACCTCTTCATTGTGAGCAGACCTCACCTGGATGATCCGACCGCAGCATCGACTAATTAACATGCGTAGCGTCTCCTGAAGGGTTCGAGGCATTTCTCCAGCCTTGCAAGCAATGGGGCAGAGCTCGAGCTTGACCTTCTGCTGCCGCTGTTGCTCCAACTGCGGCTTGGATTGCCCAGATACAGTGTCGGGACGCTCTACGCTAGTCCCCTGATATCGTCCCGTCTTCTTGTCGTAGTGCAACTTGTTGGTGTGTATTCTCAGATCTGGAGAATATGGACTCCGTAATTGAGAGCGTCCCGCCAGCCGGGGATATAGAATTGCAAGGTACCGTGGAAAGCGACCATCGCAGACTGAAGAGATGACGACGTTGGACACGAGACGGGCTCGTAACAACTGTGCGGCAAAGTCGAACGTACTGGAGGATACCCCGTGCCATGCTGCAACTCGACTTACCGCTCACGGATCATTGCCACAACCCGGTCGAGTACCAGTTCGGCTGGAGTCAAGTCGGCTGGAGTCATGTCATGCGGTTCCGACAAAGTAATCAACTAGTAGGTTAATTACAGGGCGTGTGGCAGAGTTCACCTTCCCAGCTAGGCCTAAGTTACAGCCAGCGACCATGACATTCATGATGGACAGTGAACAATGCAGTGCAGATGGAACAGAATGGACAGCTCAAGTGAAAAGATTGCAACCGAGGGAGATCGCCGAGCACCGAGCCGAGTCCAGGGGCCGCCGCTTACTTAAGCCACATTACGAAGTCCCCATGGGTCCCCACGTCCCCCAGTAGGTGACGGATGGGCGATCAGAGCATGAGTGTGTGGTAAAGTGGTGGCACCTCCATAGACACCCACACCTGTGAGAAGTCTGGTACTGTATGTATCTGGTCCTCCCACAGCATTTAGTCTATCTACTTGGGGCCGTGAACTCGGTGAACAGTCCGTCGTCGGACAGTATTGGATGGCTCGTTCAGTAATCAAGAAGTGAATCCAGCTGTACCTCGTACGGAGTCCTTATATTCGTTCCATATCACTCTGTAAAGCCAAGAACCCCTTATCCTACAGGAAGGAGAGTGGCTATTAATATTATCCTACCACTCCACCACCCACCGGCATTCAGCACCAACAATGCCCCTCTACGACGTCGAGCACATCACCCCCCTGACCGAAGAGCAACAAGAAACCCTGGCCAAGGCGTTCACGGACGCGCACGCCACGCGGTTCAAGACGCCCAAGTTCTTCATCAACGTGCGGTACACGGACGCGCGCGGGCAGGCTGTCTTCCGCGGCGGCAGGCGCGCCGTGTATAATAGATTGATATTGCGCACGAGGGCCGCCGCCGGGGAGCAGAGATCTAACCAATCGTACGAGGAGCATTGTAGGGAGTTGGTCCGGGTCTGGGAACGCATTGTCGGGAAGGAAGGCAAGCAGGCGTTGCGCACGGTATGGGTTTTGGGGGCTTTGACTACGGCTGTGGAGTGCGGGATTGCTAGACCGAGAGTATGTTTAATCTTACGGGTTGTGTCAGTGTCGGCGGCTCGCCCCTTGTCTATGTCTCCTTTGCTGAAACAAAGACTGTGTTTAGGTGGGCGAGGAAGAGCAATGGCTCGCGGCGAACTTGGACGAGTTTCGAAGATTGGCGGCGGCGGGGGACGAAGACTTTGTCGAATTGGTCCACGAACTTGATTCAGCAACTCATCGATGACTTCCGGACCTATGGCACTGTCAACCCGTGGCCCTCGGGGGATGAGACATAACCCGTGCTTCATGTATTCCTTCTACGGACACCCTCTCCCTGTCTCTGGTCACTTCTATGCCCCGACATGCCCCCACACTCCCAGCCTTTCCTCGACTCCGTGACGGTCATTAAAACAGCCTATCCAAGAGGAATTGGGAGAAGAAGGCTTGGCCTGCCAAGCTCATGTGTCGTGTGCTGTGATCAAAAGAGATATTCTTGGAAGTCATCACCGGTGCCCCCCAATTATCGTTGCTTGGAAATGCCGTCCCACTTGCTTTTCTTGTCGTGGTATCATGTCATCGTACAAACATGAAACATCGCAGTAGCGACGCTGTACAAAAGAACAATGTCGAAAAGTAAAAAAATATCAGTAGCTCCTCCCGTACATGCCTCCTGGCGCTGCGCCATGAGGAGACATGAACCCCCCCAAAGGTCCTGGAGGCGGTTGTGGTGGTCGAGTCACACCAGGGCTTGCAGACGGCACGGGAGGACGGTGGAACATGTTGACCAACCGGCGGCCAACACTGGGCTCGATCTCGGTGCCATCACGGGCGATCTTGACCTCGCGGTTGGCGTTCAAAGGATTTCGCAGACCTCTCGTCCTGTAGAACGGCAGGCGATCGGTGGACATCCACCTGATCTTGAAGGGCTTTCCGAAAGTCTGTGGGCCGCCTGGGCTGGCTGATTCGTAACCTTCCCCTGATACGTTCCCGGCCTCTTCGTCTGTGTGTTGCTCCTCTTTCTCTTTCGTAGCTGTGTCGGCCTCCCAGAAGATCGTCCCTCGGGCCGAATCATCGATGATGCGTCCTTTAGGGGCGGTCGCGGTGGCTGGCGTTGGTATGGTCAAAGGCAGGTCAGCAGGGCTTGGCTCTGGTGCCTCTGGCCGCGGCTGGATTTCGACGTTGGTGATCGACTCATCGTCGATGGCAGACTCCATCCGAGCATAACCAAAATACTCGCCAGACTTGTTGGCGGAAAAGACCAGATAGACATTCTCGGCGGTCTGTCCTCCGTTAGCGTCGTGTATTGACATTGAACGGCAAGTCTCACCTGGTATGCGTTGTTCAAAGCAACTTCATTATGAGCCTGTGTGGCCCATATTCCACTGACGACGCTACGCTCCAGGTCCTCCACGGTCAAGCTCTTCACCACAAAGAACCTCTCCTTTACCTTCCCGATCGGCTCTGGCTCCGCAGTTATTGTCGTGTCAATTACTGCCGCGTCTTTACCACCAACTTCCGCTGTCTCGCCGTCTTCATCTGACACCGGCTGCTGCGCCACTGTTTGCGTGGGTGTCGTCGTGGAAGCACTCCCCCGTCGGAGCCGGCAGACTAACCGGACGCCTTGGAACCTGGTGTCGTGGAAGCGAGTCATAGCAGCTGCACAACTGGCTTCGGTCCGATAATTCACAAAAGCACAGTTGCTTTTCGAAATCAGAAAGACACTCTCGATGTCTTCTGTCGCATCCCTCGCGAAATGGTCTTTGAGGTCGATTATGTGGGTTGCCGGCGGCAAATTACCGACCCAAAGCGCATGGCCAGACTGCTTGGGCTTCCTGGGCGGGCCCCTGAGCGCAGAGGTCTGCAGGGACGAGTTTGAACTGCTTCTTCTCACGGCTGTGCACGTCACAAACGTCAGTCATTGGGGAGCCTGCGTGAGAGGAGTGGCTCCGTACCTTGGGGGTTCAGCTGTGGATAAACGTTGGAGTGTTGAACCTGTGCCATGCTATTGTCCAGCCGCAGCTGTGGAAGCGCATAGCCAGATGCCATTCCTGTCCCATACGGCACTCCGTAGGCTGAAGACGCGTGAGACTGTGGAAAATGAGCCTGCTGCGGCTGCTGCTGTTGATGGTGCTGGCCTGCCGTCCCAGGATGATGCATCGCCGACTGCTGCAAAAGAAACGACTGGTTCTGAAAGGGCTGTGGGACACCCGGAAGTCCTGTATTCGGGACATAAGAGTAGGCCGCTCCCGGCTGCTGTCGTGCGGGCGCGGCTTGAACAAATGGCGATGGATATTGTTGCGCAAACGAATGACTGGGATTCGCGGCAGCCTGGCCGGCAAACTGCGCGCCTTGGTGGTATTGGTACATCATGGACGGGTTGGGAGCGCTGGGTGATTGGTAGTGTTGAGTGTACGGTTGCTGCTGAAACTGTCGCATTTGATAATCTGGCAAGGTGGCAGCCATCGTCGACATGTCCAGCGTTCCGGTACTCGCAAAATTGCCCATGGGGAAATGCGGTCGAGGATAGGATTCAAACTCCATGTTGGATGGCTGTCCAGGGGCCGAGCTGGCACCAGGGAGTGAACCTTGCAGTGGTCGGTCTGGTAAAGTCAACGAGGGGACACTACCGCGGTCGTCGCAGTACAGCGCATACCTTTTGCGGATTGCTCGTCGCTCGCTTGCGATATGGGATTATGTCGAAGTGGAGGTTCGTCACCCATTCCGAAATCCTCAAATATAATAGGAAGTGTGTAGTAATGCTGGACCCAGAAGACAGCCATCAGTCAGTCCATTTTGCTCGATGGTGAGACAGCCGATTAAGCGCCAAAAGAGAGTACCTCAAATAGGTATACCTAGGCTAGGTATGTGGGAAAGTCGATCTTAATCGAACTGAGCAGCAGGCTGAGCACGGATCAGGAGAGATCCGGGTGCTCTTGTTGGTTGTCAAGAGGATTCTGTTGAGAAATGCTCTCGCTCGTTCGTCTGTTCAAGAAGGGAAGTGAAACACACAGGTCGGCGCCAAATTTGGAAGTGAACGTGGCCGACAGGGGTGGTCTGGGTGTTTCACAGGGCTAGAAGAGGAACGCTGCTCTCTTGTGGCAGTGTCCAACGGCAGCTTCGTAGAATCATTGGTCTAATGGGCGTGCGGTGAAAAGAAGTGATGGTTAAGAAGGGGAGTCACGCCCAACCGTGTCTCATATCTGGCCTCAGTAGCATGGATGGTAATGACTGGCGGGGATAGCGACGCACAATGTACTAAAGCCTTTGGGACATAGCAAGTAAAATTCGACAACGGCGCCAGGGTCCACTGCAGTCGGTGGCCAAAACGAACCGTAAAAGCGTGATTGGGAATAGCCGGGATGGAGCCCTGGTCGAGGTGGAAGATGATCAGGACTGACGGAGAGGCCAACGGTATTGCGATGCTCGAGCCTGAAGAAAGCGCCCGGGTGGATAGTCTGACAGAATCAACGCGCAGTATGGCGACGAACGCTGCATTTGAAAGGGGAATTTCCGGTCGCGAACTGCAGCTTCGACCGGTGGGCTGATAGGGACACTGGGAGGGCTTAATTGGTCCGGATCTTGGATGCGATACCCAAGGCCTGGAAGGAAGCAGCTGTGGGTATGGCGGAGTAGCAGCAACGGCAGCAACTCCCCTCTGAATGGGGGAGTCGATCTGGCATGGGAAGGCTCACTTACCGTTAGACCAGAAGGTGCAGTGGCTGAAGCCTCTTTCCTGCACAGTGCCGGAATTGACATCCCCGCCGCGGTCGTATCAAAAGCACAGCAGCACAGCGAGACGCGATGTACACAGTATAGATTGTCGCTAAGCCTGACGGTGGGTCGACCGGAGATGGACTCGGTACGAGTAGTGGCTGTGTTCCCGTCTCCTTTCGGAAGCGATGGCCGGCCCAAGGTTTGCGTGGACCCAGCACCGTGTACCGGGTACAGAAGGACCAAGAAGATACTTGCAGGAATCTATTGTGGCGACATTTGAACAGCAATCTGTTCTCGTCTCTGATTTGGTAGAGACCACTGTGTTGCGTGCCCATCGCTTATTTCGATGGGCCTGCAAGCCCCTGGCGCTGTCCCACTTGGAGCGCAAACTCGTTTCTCGTCAGCACTGTACGGGCACGAGATGGTAAGAATCAAGATGAATCCTGTCTAAGACGTTGATACGAACCTATTTTGCAGCTGAGCTGCCCACATTGAGGGTGCAGGAATGGGACGTTCTGGACCGTGTGGAGTTCGGGCTGAAGCTACAGCAACGGAAATCTTTTTACCAGCCAGGAGATAGGCAAGCCACATTTCCCGTTAGATGGCCACGCATCCGAGGCTTGCTCCCCACTGCTCGGCTTCTGCGGCATTCTGGAACTCCCACCTTTTACAAGCAGCCTCGCACCATTCATCCTGCTGTCTAGGAGGTACTCGTAGTCTGCTCCCACGTTGCTATCTGCAGTCGCATGCGCTGATTCACATACCTTAGAAAGGTAAAGATCCTCCTGCGGCAGGGCGACGTACGCAAGACATTCATCGTCGACAAGGGAAGCGTGGTGTCGATCCAAAACTAATGCGCGAGATGGTCAATCTTCGCAGATCATGAGAAAATGTCTCGTTAGCCCCCCGCTAGACCCTCGTGGGTGTGCTGACCAGTGCTGTGGGACGTTGAAAAAGTGGACGAACGAGCACGGACACCGGTACACTGTACTTCGGTTGAAGCCAATGTCGCTACACAATTGTCTGCACAGGTCGATTGAAGAGCTCTTGTGGTTGCATTTTCGACCACGTCAACGGCCCTGATTATTCTAGCACGCTCCGAGTACCATTATGGCCTACATCGCTCAAGCACAGAGTAAGCCTTCCCGACCAGGCGGCTGTTGGGATCTGCCCGAGTCCATACGGGTACCTCGTACCATTCATTAAACAGATTCCAACTCCCGGGTGGCCTGTTTGTGCTTGTCCACCGCATGCGATGACGGTGCATGGCATCATTCTGCACAATTTCGCTATTGTTAGAAACAACGCAGGTACACCAGCGCCCAGTAGCGATGGTGATCGGCTTGCCAGATGATCTATGTCAATCAGTGATAGTTTGCTTGCCCGTTGTGGCTGCTGGATGTCTCACGGCCAAGTCGTCCGGCGGCTGGTGGCGACAACGAGTTTTCACAGCATATGCCGATCCTGTGGAGACCGTCAATGTTGGGTTGTCGAGAAGATCCGAGACTCTCGAGCCTAGATCTGGTTGGACCCTTGCTGTGGCTGAGCAGCTGGCTTTCTCCAGGATTTCGGGTCAGATTCCACGTCAGTTTGGTCGAAATCAATGGAGCCACGATGCGGTTTCCGAATTCCCTGTGTCCGAAGACGGTATAGCGCGGGGCGGAATGGAAAAACTTTGGAGCGCTGCCGAGCTGCGTCATAGGCTTGGCGTGTAGGGTTTGTTAATTCCAACCTCAGTTCTCGCGACCGTCATTTCTTCGTGGCCACCGCGGGTTATCATTGCCATTTCCTGCCAATCGCTCGCTGATCGATTCGATGGCCGGCAGACGTACCCAACGGGTCTCACTGGGGCCTGCGGTATGTCTCTGCCGCCTCCATTATTTGTTCTCCTCGTCGCGACGGTTGCAGAAGCCAAAATAGTACACGAACATTGGCACTCCACAGGCACCCTTACCGTGTACTCATTTGCTGCTGCGTATGCCAGAATTAGAACTGCCTGGATCTGTCGGCTGTCTACTGGTACTCGTAGAAGAGATGAGACACGTCACTTGACTTCCACTCGAGCTGTGGTAACCTTCCGACTGGCGTGACTTGTACCTGTCCTAACCAAGACGCTGATCCAGACTCCTTAGGACCCCCCGGTTTGCCACTCAAGCATTCGCTCCGAATCCTCGCCTTACTTGAACGGACGCTGCGTGTTCCGAATCCCTCGTGTCGCTCCTGAGCTAGTGTCAGGTACACACATTGCGCTAAGCACTGTTCGGCGACTCGTGTGCTCAATGGAACATTTGCGGAAAGAAGCAGTACCATCTCATTCCCGACCTTAGGCCACCGAACCCCGAGTCGGCGCGTCCGAATATGTTTCGCTACATGAGATGTACAAGGCAATGATTTTCCTCAAGCTGTCGAAGGTACATGCCTCGTAGAAAGATGAACGTCCTCGAGGTACTTTCGACCACGCCGTTACGAGTACGTGGCATGCCTGTGAAACTGCCGCACCACCTCTTTGTCCAACCAAAGCTGTACCACGCGATAAAACAAGGGCTGTCCGGGCCGGAGCGATTCCCCTTTGCGTTGTGTGGTACGATACCCGGTGCTCATGCGGTTACCCAGTTCTCCATATCCGATGGCACTCATTGTGGCGATACCTTACAACCAATCAACTCGGCAGTATGTGCAAAACGCCATCGTGAGACTCAGACCAATCATCATACAGAGTCGCCGACTCGGGAAATTCTGGAGCAACCCACTGGGCCACTATCAACGGTCCAACAACCACAACCCGCGCAATTCTCGGTTCTGAGCTTTCGCTATCATTGCGTCTTTTTGTTTATGGATCGATGGTATTTGCTACAGCGCCAGAACCCGAAACTCAACGGCTTCAACCCTATGCATGCTCGCTAACAGAGGCCAGGTCCAATGAACACCCATCATTTGGTTCTTTGGGGTTGTGCCTTCTCTCGAGCTAGAATGGACAGAATATCATTGGGTGCCTCAGGCCGACACTTCATACACTAGCGAGGACATGCTCTCGCTTCGAAGACTGCAGGTTCTCCAACGATGCTGGTTCCTCGCACCCTTCACCGGCACACCCTACTTTTCCAGCCTGTCATTCACAGTATCGACATCCCCAGGCAAAGCACATGTTGGGAGCGAGGGGCTCTAACTTTGCTCGACGGCTATCGGACCATCCATCCGCGTATCTCGACAATCTCGTCCCCCATGACGAGCCAATGGCATGGTCATGGGCAAAGGCAGGCAATGAATTGTGCCAGTCTGGTGAACTACTCGCCAGATCTCTGATGTTCCACAATTTTCTCATGTTCCTCTCTGCGCGATCACTGGCTACGGTACCACGTCTCCCGAGTCGTCCGGTCACTCGGTGGACATGATTGAGAGGTGATTCCATTAGCTATCATCCTCGCGCTCGCAGCTCGAGGGAGATGACCCGCAACATCCAGAGATCCACCCTAGCAAACGTGGTTGACCGAAACATCAGTCCTCCATCCTGGAGCCCTGCGCGCCTCCACTATGGGGAAAGGAGGACTCGAGAGGTTGAATTCTGTTTGATGTGTGGTCCTGCGGAACTCCCCTTTTCAACGTGCGCCCACTTCTCCATGTAACCGCCGCCCTCGCCTTACCCGCCGCCGTGTATAACGGCTTCAATCCAGATCACCAATCATCTGTCTATGAGGCACTTGGTCGTGAAGTCTCCTGTCTGACCGGATCTGACAGTACTTGGTCTTTTGAATGCGAAAGATCTTGGTCTCTGCATATGTGCAGTGCTCCATCGTGAATTAACCAGGGGGAAGATTTTCGGACGGCACTGCCAGAATTCTGGCGGCCGCGCCAGGAAGATTTCGCAGGCATCCCTGTCCCCTTATTGGCGCTTTGTCCCCGATAAACCACAATGCCATCACTTCCACAAACGCACACTCCGTTCTTTGCTCCTCCCCAACATTACCGCCTTCGCAGCTACCCCGTCCGCAAGCCCTGTCACCTTCCTTTGTTGGTCTTTGGGCCGTGGGTGCATACTCCTGGCTCCTGAGTCCGAGTCAATCGCACCTCTTCAAGCTTCCTCTCATCTCGCATACTCTGTGTCTCTCTCTTTCTCTGCATGAAGAGAACCGTCCCACAATCTCCTGAACAGCCCTGAATCATTTCGGCAGTTGCTAGAGATTTCCTATTTGCGTCTATGCGTTTAGCTGCAGCGGCATTATCCTCGAATCAACAGCAAGAATGACACTGGAGGAGACCTCCGACCACGGTCGCTACACCGTCCAAACAATCATTCCTCGTTTTCGCTTGTCTCCTGAATCCCGCCGAGGACATGTTCGTTCACACAGCTGCCACACCTGCCCCTTGGACAGTCAGGTAGGTCTTGTGGAGGAGACGTCGTTGCACTACCGCGACCAGCAGTGTGTCATTCCCGTACCCGTCATGCCCGCCCCTTTCTTCTTCCCCGGTCAGAAGCCAGGCCGGTGAGCTTCTACGAGACGATCGCTCTATACTATAGGACGCGCATGGAATGAGAAGGAGCTTATACACACCCGCGAAACTCTGTCGGGAAAGCAGCCTCTGGCCGCAACCACCGTACCCTAGTCACGACCCAGAATGCCAGAAGTGCCAGAGCCGTCGCACCAGATCAGATCAGATCAGATCAAATCAGTCGGCCTGAAAATTCCAACAACTGACTTCCGTGTCCAGTGATGAGGTCGACCGACACATTCCCTGGGCGCCGGCAAGCCTACACCACCACTGTTCAACCCCTATCCTATTCCCAGGACACCCCATCATCGCATTTGAAAGATACCACGCCTCAGCGGCGATTTGGACCAGAGAATGAGATACTGTACTGTACCCATCTGAAGGACTTTGGTGGAACAGGAGAAGAGAAGATCATCACAATTCAAGGACTTCCCGCGCCATCGTTCCTGAACATCGGTCCCCAAAGTATATACAGTAGAGGTCTTGTGCATGGGAAGACCAACCGCAGGCGGTCGCAGACATGGAAACCCCTTGCACATGGCATGGCATGGCATCACCTCAGATCGAATAGCATGAACGGTAGGCTGGTTCGTTTGTCCCTAGGATGGAAGATATGTCCGGAATCCACGTCTACGGAGGAGACGCCCAGGACATAATATATGTGTGTAGGATTTACGTCTACGGAGAAGAAACCAGTAAGCTACCGAGTACAGCACACAGAACACGCCCACGACTGCCCTTACCACCACCACCACCACCACCACCACCACCACCACGACGGCTATAACAAAGTTTGAGAGTGATTCCCCCACTTGCTTCCATCCTCGTCCGGACCCAGCACTTCTATAATGTGAGGCGCCGTCCACTCTCGACACTATCGGCCATCCTACCGGCAGGGGAGACGAGAGACTTGCAGTCAGCGTCTGGCCAGATGAGATCCTGGGGGGGGGCGCCTCATTTGTTTCTGGTGTGCTGTTCGCTGCAAGTAGATTGGACTTGCGAGGACTCCCCTATAGCTTAACATGACAGTTGTACTCTTTCGCAGTCAAGGTTGCGGCGGGGGGTTAGAGGCACTGAAAGTTTGGGGTCAATCCATAGTATTAGCATTATCGTCGCGCACCGCATGCTTCCCTGCCAATGAGGCATGTACCCAAGCTGTCCGGTGCTGTCTATGTAAAAAGGCAAAAGGCAGCGCCTTGTCCGCGGTGTGTCTCGACCCTTCCTCCCTTAGATCTTTTCAAATGTCATAGCTTGAATGGCTACCCTGCCCATCGGCTGTACGCAGATAACTTTTTGGTAGAGCCCACAACCTCGCTCACGTTGTCCTCCCGAGCCCGTCTGGATCCCAAGGTCATAACCTCGTCGCAGTCATCAAAAACCGTCGTCCATCATTTTCAACTCGAATCACTGTTCAAATACACGAGCCTCGGCCTCGGCACATGCATCAACCGCGTCGGAGTACTCAACACGTCAAAAGAATGGCTCTCGCAGAGCATAACTGGCCCCAGCACGTTATAATCAGCACGCGACCTGCTGTAACGATACTACCGTTCCCCCAGCCCCGTGACCTTGCCGGCAAACCTTGCACCGGCACTGCCACGCTTCTGCAGCTTATTCGAAGAATCCGAAAACGAGGACATGGGTGACATTTTGTTCATGAAGGGGAGGGGGCCAAGTGTATCTGCGTGGGCGCCGTGACCGGAAGGCGCCCGCGTTGTGCGCTGTTCGATGTATAAGCGCGCAGCTGCGGACAGTGGAATGGCCGGAAGCTCAACGGGGATTTCAGCCCCATTCTGAACGAGTAACTCCGCCATCGGGAATGCCTTAACTGCTCCGGACGGCGGTGAGTCCGAATGTGACGAGACCGGACGAGCTGGGTCGGCGGCCGCAAGGGCCATAAACACAGCATGAGTGTTCCTAGAACGATCGTGAGCGTTAACGTTCGCCCGCTGAGCAATGCCTTGTAGAACGCCTTGGATCTCGTGTCTCTTGATCGATGTCAGCAGCGCGTCATCCGCAGTCGTAAACTGAGACGCAGGCTCAACATAGGCCCGTTCGACATATTTCGCTGTAATGAACTTCAGCCGCTGATCTCGAGTCGAGGTCGGCGTGGGTTTCAGAGAGCGATCCAACAATGCCTCCCAGATCATGTTGCTGATCCTGTTACCGATGAGCAGCAGCAACTCGACAATATCGTTGGTGAAGGAGTGCACGTCCAACGTCAATGACCGAATCTTTGATACGTGCGTGCCCAGTGACCGGTGGATACCGCCGCATTCAATGCATAAAATGATGCCTAGATTGAGCGAAACCCATTCGACCTTGGAAGAGGAGCCACAGTCCGCGCAGAACTGGTTGCCTTGATCATTGTTTCTGATCTGGTCGAGCAGCTTCGAGGGATTCTCATCATAGCTGTTGCTGCTGGTTCTGGTGTAGGTCGGCCTAGAACCCACAGTGATGCGGCGCGATACTCCACTCCCGTCACTTCGCTGAGAATACCCGTGTGGTCCAGATTGCGAGGAGCTTTTGCCGAGTAGAGCATGCCCAAACTCACGTACAGACTCCCGCGTACCCGGCTCCTTTCGAACTTGCTGCGGCGCTTGACCGCCGGCTTCGAAAGCGCTCTGAAGGGCATTGTTGATGGCGTTGATCCAGGCATTCATATCGTCTTCGCTTGTGGCCTGGTAGACTCGTTTGAAATGCGGCGTAATGACCTCAAAGCAGAACCTCCGCTCTGCATCCCGTGCAATTCGTACTGAGGCCATACGAAGGTCGATTGGATCGCGGTGTAAATCCAATTTGTCTTT
Organism: Phialophora verrucosa; assembly: GCA_002099365.1. Lineage (NCBI taxonomy): Eukaryota > Fungi > Ascomycota > Eurotiomycetes > Chaetothyriales > Herpotrichiellaceae > Phialophora > Phialophora verrucosa. The sequence goes on along the minus strand of MSED01000003.1, from coordinate 1,141,284 downwards.
CCAATTACTGTATTCGGATAGTTTTCCTTGGTCAAGCACGATCCAGAACTTGTGCCACGCGCCTTTCGGGTCAAGGTGGCTGTTCGGCTTGCTCAACGCCCACAACAGCCCCTCCTTGCGGTATTGTCCCAGGATACTCTTGTCGCTGGTTGTTACCGAAGTTTCGTCGAGGTCACGAATGCCCTTAAACTTGCTAGGAGTTGGTGTTAACGAGTTGCCACTGGGTGAAGTCGATAAGACGGTGTTCAGCGCGACATTTGAATTCGGCGTAGGTGATAACGTTTTGATCGATGCATGGCCAAATTGGGAGCTAGCACTGTCGGCCCTGCTGAGGTCGGTGTCGGAAGTATAAGCAGTATACCCATTCTGGCCGGGAACTTGGGTGGAGACAGCAACAGGGGGAGGTTGGTGATGCGTCTCCTGTTCCGCAGCCACAGGCCCGTTCTTCTCCAGATTTCTTCGCTTTTCTTCTCTCTCCGTCCGTTGCAGATTATATTCCTTGTCGGCTGCGGAGACTTCCCTGACGAGGGCATCTAACTGTGGCGTGAGGTTTTCCACCTTTTTGGCCGTGGCTAGGAATGATTTCGCCTGGCCATCCGCATACTTTGTGAGCTGTGACAGGAGTTCTTGTTCCTTGCGGCCACCATGCAGATCTTGCATGAAAGTCGAGTAGTCAAATCGTTTCAACTCAAAGTTCTTCCTCTTGCTCTGATATTTGGAGTCGCTTTCTGCACGCTTCTTGTCCTTGAGCGAATCCTGCCTTTGACCCAAATAGCGGCCAACATAGGCATAGTAGTCTCGGCTTTCGTCGTCGAAGTCCTTCTTTTTGGCTTCGACCTGCTTGATGTCCATGTTATACAGCTTGGAGATGGGATCGATGATCTGTCGCTGCAACAACGTGCTGTTGCCCTTCTCATACTTCATGATATGCTGGGCTATGTTTGTGAAGTAATGGTCGAGAGCGGGCTTGAAAGCCGTAGCGCTTGAATTTGAGGCTTCTTGGAGCGCTCGTAAGAAATCAGACATTGCTTGATTGCACTCGACTTGGGCCTGCTGTGCAGCTTCGGCTTTCTTCAAAACTTTCTTAATCTGTACTTTCATCGTACCGGTTTTTTGCTCAAGGGCTTTCATTGTAGCCCGAAAGACCGGACCATCATCAACTGCGCTGACGTCGTCCCCGGGGCGTGGCACGCATTGGATGTCGATCACAGGCATCGCAGGCGTTGATGTAGGAGCGCTGGAGCCGAACTCGGCGGCGTGTACTTGAGGCGAGGGCGGGTTGTGTTGGTCGGAAGGACCTTCTGAATCGCTGATGGCGGACTGGTATGACTGTGAAGATGGCATTCTATGCCTCTGTGGAAAGACCGGGATCTCCAGACTGGGTGACGCGAGCGGTAGGCCGTTGGCTGTGGTCATATTCTGAACCCAAAAAGTGAAGGATGCGAGTGTGTTGAGCCGGTGGGCTCTAGAATCGTACTCGAGGAAACTGCAACAGCTGCGCCAACCTCCGCCCTTGTCCTCTTGGGCTTTTGGAGGCTTCCAGCGCCATGTCCACTCGTAAGTCACTGCAGGACTGCCACGGGTTCCAAAATCACCGATAAATTGCACGTTGGAGTTTTTGTGTAGATTGGGGTCGGCGTGGAATTCTCGCGTAATGAGTGTGTCCAACTCTTTGGCGTTGTGAGCATAGGCAAAGGTCAGCCCGGTGACGGCAGCATCGAGAGCGGGAGTGGACGTGGAGGGCGTCGCAGGCAGAGGACTGGAGTTCTGCCGAGTTATAAATGTAAAGCGTATGTCGAGTTCGTCTTCAAGGTCTAGCCGGGGGATAAATGAGAGCGCCGATGAATCAGGATCCTGCACGACAAATCAGAAAGTCATTCCTCAGCGGGGGGACACGCGACAGACCTGTATGTAGGAGATGGGTCTGTAATCGGTTGCGTCTGGCTTGCCGACAAGCCGGGTTGCGGGATATGCATTTGGCGCAATGGTCAAAAGTACCTTCCGCTGGCCATTGCTAACGACGATTGAACTGACCGAGACTAGCAAAGTCAGCCATTAGCCGCTGAAGGTGAAGACAGTGGCAGCACATACAGCGCGTTTGGTCCTTCAGGTAGAGCAAGGCGCCCTCGTCGAGTCTGCTGCTAATGTTGCCCATCGCTGACTGCCTGAGAGTCAGGCGCGATGACTAGAATGCGCCAGGATGGGCAATAGAATGGTAACGGGTGGCTTGGTTGGAGGGGTTGTCAAAGATGATACGCGAAGTGTCAATGTTGGAGCAAATGTCGGCGGGAACGAATGCCAAACCACTAATGCTGATGTATGAACTATGATCAGTGGTCAAGAGTGAAAGGACGAATCTTGAGTGACAGGCTTCAAAGAGAGAGGATCTGTCGCAGTGGTTGGTCGCAGTTGACATGTGTGTCTGTCTGTCTGTCTGCGCTGCGCTGCGCCTGAAGATGTGAAACCGGCGACCGCGAATCTGTAAGACCAACAAGCGAGGAAGGCAGATGCGGTGGGGGGACGCCCTCGACACCCCGGACTCTGCCAAGAGTTCTTAGTTTCGAACCGTCCCTCCAGCTCGCAGCCTGAGTGGCCACCAAGCTAGTTAGCAAGGTTCGTGGTATGTTCCTAATACCAGTACTCGTACCAGGACTCACAACCAGATATCGTCTAGACGCTGACGAGAGTCCGACCGCGACAGCGTCGTGGCTGGCAGCCACCACTGCGCCTTGGGCCTCTCATGTGATCGGATGGAGGGGACTTCGAGTCTGACGTCGGGCGAGACAGTCGTCATCGCCACTTTCTCAGCTCGCTTCGCCTCTCACCTAGGTTCAATCTGCCACAATCCTCGCCTGACTATTCTGTAGGCAGCAGGAACAGATTGGGATGGGCCGGCCGCCGGCAAATGTGGTGATGCGAAGGGACAACAACTTCATGTTTGCAGGTTGGTTGCCTGTGGACGACGTTCTATGACCAGCACGAATGGAATCCTTCAACTGCGAGCCCTCAAACCATGTTGCAAAGTTATCGATCATACTGACCCGACGGTCACACATTGTCTAATGCGCCAAGGAGCCTCTCAACAGTCGATCCTAAGTCAATCGTAGATATAGGGGAGAGTATTGCAGGGAAATTGCGGGCGTTTGCTTGATCTGGAGGAGCTGCTTGTCAAAATGGCCATAGTCAATGCAAGGCTAGTCCAAGATATTACTAATGTACGCGATATACTACCTGTCTCGGCACCTGGTGAGAATGACCAGGCTGCGGACTGACCACGAAATGCAGACTCGAGAGCATTTTCGCGAGGCGACCGAACTCATCGTCAAGTCTTCGGTTGCTCTGGACATCATTTGCCGCCCACGGTAGTGCGTGGGCCCTTTCAGTTGGAAATACAGTTTCGAACTTGATCAATAAAGTGCATACATCTTGGTCAATATGCTCGCACTCGGCGATACGAAGGTTGCGGAAGTGGTTTTGCACAAGGGCAGGTGTCCTTCAGTAAACGCGAGCAGAAGTACTTGTCGATAGAAATCGATCTGTTTCGATCTGCTCCTGCCCTGCCGCAAGAAGAGATGGAGATGATGTCTGCATTTAATATAGCTGTGGTGTCTCCGTAACTCTTCGCATTCGTTGCTCTAGGCCAAGGAGCGTAGTCTGATACGTATGGGTGGTGTTTCGCAAGTGGAGAAGATTCAGAGTGAGGGTTGGTTGTAAAAGCGGCCCGAATATCGAGCGCCTTCCGGCTCCGAGGGGTACATTTTGAGCCGCCAAGCCAAAATTTCCGCAACATTTCCAAAGATCTCTAGTTCTGCTGCACATGTCACCTGCACCCCGGCAGGAGAAAGGCCCGCTGGCGGCATGAGAGTAGAGGCGTGCAACGGATTCTACTTCCCCTCTCAGCAGCGACCCTTCGCTATCTTCCATTGACAATGACTGCAAAACCGGCCACCGAGCCCCGGAACGCGGGTACCCCGAACCAGACGTGAGCAGCTGCTTTCTATTCCTGTGCTGAACTCCCTGCTGACAGCTGTGTAGGCTTTTCGTCAAGAACCTCCCTGAGAAAATCAACAAGAATGAGCTGAAACGCGCCCTGTACATGCTTTTCTCCACATATGGACCCGTGCTCGACATCGTTACTAGCCGTGTTGGAGCCAAAGGCCAGCACATGCGAGGCCAGGCGCACGTCGTCTTCCGCGACATTCAGACAAGCACGCAGGCAATGAGGGCTTTACAAGGTTTTGATTTCTTTGGCAAGGGAATGGTACGAGTGGTCACTCCGTCTTCGGTCGAACTACAGCGTTAACCTTGTGTTGCAGGCGATCGTCTACGGAAAAGGCCAGTCAAACATTATTCCCAAGCTTCGGGGTACCTTCGAACCCCCTACTGCTACGGCGACCGGTGCCCCCGAGCAAACAGCTCTACAAAAGTCCATCTTCAACGCTCCCCCAAGCGCCGCATCTGGTAAACCCGCCGAGAATGGTACAAACCCTTCCGAAACCGCTGCCGATGTAGGCCCACATGGCACAAAACGAGCACGAGAAGAGGAGGAGGAGGACGAGGATGACAATGAAGTGGAAATGGAGGAAGACGAGAGCGATGCGCCTATGGAGGAAGATGACGAAGATTAATCGAGGCTCTAAAACAATCATACCCTCGAAGTCAACAATCATTCTTCAGCAGAACGCCGTCCGATGGTCGTATTCGGTATCCGCGTACAATACTGATCCGCTCTAACGGATGAAGGCGGACCCGACCATGCTCACGTACATTTGAGGGAACCGACACTTGTCGTGGGCAACGTGACAGGTTGTGGAAATTCTGTCGACTAAGCGCTCAAAAGCTTACTAGGGATATGCAGGTCCACGGCAGACCCGATCAGACCCAGCCAAAGGATCAGGTACTCCTCTGGTGCGATGGTCTTGTCCGGCTTCAAGACCGAGAGTGCACCTTGCGTATTACAAGGATGTAAGAAGAAGGCTGGCAGATCCGACACGGGGTGATGCTTCAACAATCAGCTGGCTTCAGTGACCAGGCGGTGGGTACGGCTTACCGCCATACTAATGCCTCCCAGAACACCAACGCTACGCAACGAAGCGCTTGACGGCTGCGGAACCAATTGCTCATATATCCGACCCAGGCTTATCGGCTGTTTGTCCGGTCCGTATTGGCATGAAAACCAAAGCACCGGCACGCAATAGGTTGGCGACAAGACGATGGAAAAATCCACAGTGAGGCGGTCGTCCTCTGGACACCTCGAGACACGCTACAATATGTCAGCGCGCGGGCGGAACAGAAGGGGTGAACCGAATCTTGGTCCCCGACGCACAGTATCTTTGATCGAGGAGTCTTCGACCTCGTCCTCAATCATGTCCTCGATATCTTCCTTGTCTGCCTCCGTCTCAATTGCATCCTTGCCTTGACCGCCAGCAACCGTATGATGTCCACTTTGCAACGAAATAATATTCCGTCTCTGTCTGATTAGCAATTCCTCTCCCGTCCACCTCACGCCCAACCAGTCCGTATCACTAATGCGGTCCGCACTCCTGCGCTCCAAAGCCTTGCACGCGGCGGAAAATTCGTCCTCCGTGATGGCGGGAAATGCCCGCAGCGAGCACATAGATCAACACCATTTGAGAGCGCCCCCAGGTGACCGACGGATGGTATGCAAACGAAACGTTGGGCGCCAAGACAGAAACAGCTTGTTCTATTATCAAGAGAGGTGTCAAATGCCAGGTTAATTATTGGAGAGCCAAGGCAAGCGACCTCGAGTCTTGAAGATGGAATGCCAAGGCTAGGCACTATCCTACTTGTAATCCTCTTCCGGACTAGGATGATGCCGCCCTGTGCTGGCTCCACGCCCCAATCGAAGGGGTTTCCTTGCAGGCGTCCTCGAGAAGGCCATGAGAAGTCCTCCGTACTCGTAGAATCCGCTGCTTTCGACCTGAGTGTGATAGACGTGCTGTACAAGTTACTCCGTAGCCCCGGGAGAGAAAGACGCCTTACCAAGAACTGCTCGAAGCCGATTGCCTACGGACTTTGGGTTCTCGACGGCCCCAATTATCCTTTGAAGGGGTATTACGAATTGCGCATTGCACCCGGGCGCAGTCTAGCAGGGACTCATATATGAGCCGCACGTGAGTGCCCAACACACTAGAGAAGACTGTTGTACAGTCGGGAAGAGATTAGCTACCGGACCCGCACACGCGCCGTACGACTGTGTTTTGGTGGACGACAAGCCCGCAGCATTTGACCGGGCGGCCGATCCCTGGTGAATGGATCCTTCACGAGGTTCGATCCTTCAAGAACCGTAAGGCTAATGCTCCTCCCTTGGGTCTGAGAGGTTCCTTTAGTCCAGGCATCTTCGTCTTTCGGCGGGAGAGTAGGCGGCATACTGAGAGTCCCGTGGGAGTACCAGTACCAGTACCAACTTGATTCAGAACCAGGGCCCCGAAGATATGCTGCCGCGGATCGGTAGCTGTGCAATGTTTGGTGAACGAGCAGACGTCAAGTCCACTCCGCCGAGGTCTGCACTCCCTGTCGATAACAGCCGGTTTGCCACGCGCGTACGGTCGAGTACGGTCGCAGAGCATAGTGGTGTATTCCCTGCCGAGTCCTTGAGGTTGATGTCCAGCTTGTCGCCGAGTGCCAGCAGCTCTACAACTACGCCTTCGTGGCCTCGTTCAGCGGCATACGGAAGTGGAGTCCTAAGACATTCATTTTGTGCGTTGACGTCGACATGCCGGCCCGATGAAAGCAGTGCTTTGACAAAATCCACGGCTCCGAACATGGCGGCGTAGATCAATGGTGTGCGCAAGCAGTTATCCCGGGGATCAAGCTGGACATTCTCGGCCATCTCGAACATTCCTTTGACGAACGCAGCAAGGCAATGACAGGCAGCTTCGAACATGACACCTTCAAAGGCAGCTTTCTGGTCATGGACGTTCACGTCTCGGATGTGCTGCAAACAATAGCTTCACGACTCTGTCGTCACCATTTCTAGCAGCTAGTTGGAGCGGTCTTTCTGGTCGCACGGAAATCTCTGCCTTCGTGCCCGGGTGCAATGACTCGGCTTTTGGATCCGGGTACATTCCACAGTAAAGAAGGAATTCGACAATCTCGTAGTGGCCCCAAAAGGCTGCCCACGGTAAGAGATTGCTGTTCTCATCCCGTCTATCTGGAGACCCTTTCCCAGGATATTCCCTGCTCCGCTTCTGAGGGCTCTGATATCGAAGGAGGTAGTCGACCACTGCATTACACTTATTCCCAGCCCCGGAATGGGGGGCTTGTGGCAAGTCTAGTGGGTGAACTGGGCCGAATTTGCTGTGAGCGGACAGTGCTTGCACTACATCAAGATGGCCGTGGAGGCCCGCGTGGAAGATCGGCGCTCGCCCGAAAATGTCGGTGGCATCTTGATCGATAGCTGGATGTTTGAGCAACAAATCTACAGCATTGGCATCCGAATCTAATTTACTCAAGTGTCTCGAATCCCATTCGCCCCCTACCTCGTCGAACTGAGTCTCCACCTGAATCAGGTATGATGGTGTTGGTCAAAGGACAACCGCCAGTTCAGTGACCTTGAGGAAGAAACGGAATGCTTATAGCCCGTGGTGAAGTCGCGCGGATATCTGAACGAGTATGTACTGTGTGTCTGAGCGCGGACAGTAGTGCCGAGGGTCTTACAGATACGGTACATAGCTCGAGCGATCCATGGAAGAGGATTTCATACAGGCTTAGGTTCCAGGTTTCTGTTTCCTGGCTCAGATTCAGTTTCACGTCCAGACTCAGTTCTTTCCGCGGTCCGTTTTCGGTCTGGGGGTGTCATCTCCATGCTATTACAGGGTGGTATGTACTCTATGGCTCTTGAATGCAAAAACCAAAAATGGGATAAGATATATACAAGAAGGATCGTCCAACTCGTCGATACGGGCCCCTCATGCTACACTGCACTATACTATGCATTGCAAAGTGAAACGCCTAAGGCTTCCCACTGACTGGCGGGCCGTCCAGCTTGAAATATCCCGGCTCCAGCTTCTGGAACACGCCCGAGGGGTCGTACTTGGCGGCAATGCTCTTCAGCTTGTTCTTGTTCGTGGCGCCGTAGCTGGCAATGACGTCCTGGAACTGGCTCGCGTAGTTCATGTAGATGTAGTCCTCGAACAGACCCATGCTCTGGCCGAGCGCGACGGTGCGGTCGATGATGCGCTGGTTGGCCTGGAGGATGCGGGTGTCGTCGGCGACATTCGTCCACATCATGTTCAGGTTCAAGAGGAGGTACGGGCCGTTGGACGCCGACAGGCCGAGCGGATTGCCTCCGTTCTTAGTCATGGCTGCCAATTGGCCTTGCGAGATGACCTGCAGCGTCGCAGCGGGGACAATCCCTGCGGCGTCCTTGATGGACTCGATCTCCTCGTAGAAGATGTCTCGGACGGAGGCGACGTGGGCTTTGTTCAGCTTGTACGTAGCTGCCCAGTAGGTCTCGCGCAAGCCGTCTGGGTTGCTGGAGTTGAACTCCTGCGTAAGGTCAGCCAGCGTGCGGACTTTGGTGGTGTCCGAGATGGCGGGGAGGGCGAGGTATTCGGCGAATATGGGCGCGTTGGCGACGGGCTTGGCGTACTGCAGGTCTGCGGCGGCGACGCTCAGGTCTGCAGACTGGGCGTAGGCGAAGGAGAGGATCTGCGCGGCGTTAGGGTCGGACGGCGAGTTGATGCCCACGTTGTAGAATGCGTTCACGGCGGCGTCGAATTGGTCTTCGAGGAGGACTCGGCCGCCGCCCCACATTTGGCCACCGGGCAGGGGAATGGCGTTCAGGGTGAATTTCGTGACGATGCCGAAGTTGTTGCCACCGCCGCGGAGGGCGAAGTAAAGATCGGAATTCTGCGTGGGGCTGGCAGTGACGATGATGCCGGATGCGGTGACGACTTCGTAGCTGGCCACGTTGTCGCATGCCCAGCCGTAGATGTTAGAGAAGAACGAGATGCCGCCGCCGGTGGTGAGGCCGCCGACACCGATGCCAGAGACTCGGCCGCCGATGACGGTCATGCCGGTAGGTTGCAGCGCGGTATACACGTCGAACCACTTATTGCCGGGGCCGACGTCGGCGGTCTTCTTGTTGCCGGAGAGTTGGACCGTGTTGAGCTTCTCGAGCGAGATGGTGATGCCGCCCTCGATGTTGGAGGCGCCGGCAAAGGCTGCATGGCCGCCAGATTTGGCCGCGAAGGGACATTGAGTAAGTCGTGAAATCAAAATGGCGATCGATATCGAGGGCGCATTCGATGGCTTGAATACGCAGAATGGGTTGACGCTTCCTTGCTGGACGGACCAGTAGCCATCCGTGAAGGCATTGTAGCTTGGGTCATTCTGCTTGATCACGGAAGAGCCAAAGAGGATCTTTAGCGAGTCGCACTGAAGAGGAAAGTCAGTCAAAGATTGGCCCAGGGGACGTCACTCCGTAAAGCAGCCACCAGCGGGGTGTATAACTCACAGCTATCGAGCATCCAGCCGTGGAGGATCTCGTTGTCAAAGATTCCAACTCGGGCAATGCGGAGATATTAACCCCTTGGTCAAGAAGGGCGTCGGTCACGTTGAAGTCAGCGGGCTCGAAGGTGCTGCCCTGGGCCGAGACCAACGCTACCAGGCCCAATGCAAGGGCCGCCGTGTACGAAGAAAAAAGCATATTGGCTGAGAGAGTGAAGCCAAGAGATAGAAAGAAGAAAGGCGTGGAGCGAGATGCAATTTGATCTTCGCTCAACAGTCGACGAGAAACGAACGCATGCACAAACACGAAGCGAACAACACTGGGATCGAGAGGAAAAAGCAAGGTACTTAGGCGACTTACTGCAGCCCAACATGGCTCCTGTGGAGCATGTTTCATTTGGCCACGTGGGTGAAACCCTTTTGATTGATGTTGCCAGAAGGAGGTTCAACAGATGAGACGCTACAATCAAGCAGTCGACTATATAAAACTTCAGGCCAACTAACACTCTGGGAGTCAGCAAACCGCACAGCTACCGGGTACTAAGGGGGATCTATCGAACGACCAAGCTATAGTGACCTCGTACACTGTCCTCAAACGGAGTCAAGGCGGCGGACCTTTGGATTTTGCATGCGACGGCGTGATCGTGAGAGTTGCTGCCCCTGAACCGTGCACTTTGGGCCACGAGCAACAGCAGCGAGCGCTGCACAGCAAGCGAGATTGAAAAGCACGCTTCGACTGAAGGTTCACGCTGTGCCACTAGCGTCAACGTCGTCAGGCACCATGCACCAAAAATGCAAGGCCTCATGCCTGCTTCACGCAGTCTCCAGGAGACGCGCAGAAGTCAGCACCCGAGGCTTCAAGAAACTTGCCGGATCGTCGGCGGCGTGCTGTGAAATGCAGCACTGTCGATCCCTTGCCGAATCAGGAATGGCGGACTACCGGGTCCCCGGGCTCGGATCACGGCCATACTAGCCTGTTATAGCTTAGCCCACCAAAGAGAAATTTCCTCTGTGACACTGTCGAAAACACCCTCGGGCTACTCGTACACTATCCACGCTACCCTTCCTACCCTACCCCTACCTAACGAGCTCTCTGCCTGCTGGTCGGGGATCTACTGCAGCCCTGCGCTTTCTGACCAGCACCGTGTACTCGCACTGGTGCATTGTAACTCTCTCATATTACCCATATGCTTTCCCGCACCGAAACAATACTTATCACAATTCTTGGTCCTGCAGTCTGCTCTGGGGGCGAGATATCGACTACCACGGTTTTCCAGCAGAGACCACTGAACGGCCCTTGTCGCCGGAACTTTCCTATCCAAGTCTTGTGAAGGTTTGAATGCCTGCGGTCGATCCAGCTACCCGGGAGGGGTGGCTGTTGGGCTACTCGAGCTTGCACTCCCACTAACAACGTTTCTTTGCCACAAGCGATGTTACTAACCAGTCACCCAGTACTACCCAGTACCCAGCCCGGGATAGTGCTCCCTTCTCGAGCGCCCAGAAACAGTTTGGTCATCAGTAACCCCCGTCCGGATATCTGCATCTCAAGACGCCGTTCTGGCGGGGATGCTGGGCTCGTCGTAGTGGCTCATAACATGCCTCACCATTTTCCCTCGTGCAGACTCGCCTTTCCTACCTTGTTTCATCCAGAAAGCTTCTTGTCGAACAGGTTTTCGTGCTTGGTGCCAGTTATATCTGGTTCGTAGGGACCACATCCTTCCCGCACACGGGTATGGGAGCGGCACGAGGCTCTACCGTCGACCTTTCCTCTCCCTCTTGACCTCGCTCGTCCCCGCTGGGATCCGAGGTTTCGTTGTGCTACTCCCACAAGCGAGCCTTTTGCTGCGTCGACACGATCTGTTGCGTTCAGGATGTCTTCCTCCCAGAACTATGTTAGCCAGAAGCAGCTTCTGGGGGTGGGATATGCCATGATCGCAGTCACCACCCTCGTCTTCGGCGCGAGAACGTACATCAGAGTGCAGCAACCGAAAAGGATCCAGACCGACGACTACTTTCTCCTGCTGGCCTATCTCTGCTTCCTTACGTTGACGATACTGTACATCGTCCTGGCTCCGACCATGTTCCGTGTCACCAATGCGACCACGGGGCTCACGCCAATATACCCGGAGATTCTGGCGGACTCTTTGTTCATGATCAAGATCTTCTTCGCCAACACGATGATCTTCTGGTTCGCCCTCTATGCCGTCAAATTCTCGTTCCTCTCGCTCTACCGACGTCTGATGCAGGGTCTTCGCCTATACATGCAGCTTTGGTGGGCGGTCGTGATATTTTGCGTCTTGGTATGTAGCACCCTCAACGGAGCGTATCCAGAATTGACGATCTAACTACTGGGGTCAGACATTGATAGGTTGTGTGATCTCGAATTTCACCAGCTGCCACAGTATGCACGCGTGGTTTACCCCCGGCGAATGTACCGAGAAGAGAGACGTCCACGCTCAAATAGCCTCCCTGTACTATGCGTACGCGGTTGATGTTCTTTCAGATCTCTTCAGTAAGCTCGGCGCTCTGTCTCCTTTCCGAACGCATGGTCTGTGCTAATTTCACGCCTTCGCACTGCAGTCATGTTCCTGCCCTTGCGTTTGATCTGGAACCTGCAGCGACCCACGGCACAGAAAGTTGGAATCGGAGGTCTCTTCTGTGTTGGCTGGATCTGCATTACTTTTGCCACCATTCGAGTCGTCCAAATCGGCGTCAAGGCGAACAACAGTTCGACTCCGTCCTCGTCATGGCTCGCTCTATGGGCCATCGTCGAAACCGCGGTCACTGTCATCGTCGGCTGCTGTCCCGGCCTCTACTCGAAAGCCAAAGAGGTCCACTCGACACGCAAGACATCATCCAAGAGAAGCGCCTTGGCCCAGAACTACTACCACGGGAGCCGCGGGTACGAGAAACAGGTCACCGGCGCAGAGGACGACAGCAAGATGGACTTCGAAACCATGATCTCTGGGAACGGGCGGTCTTACCACGCCGTTACCACCGGTGGCACGCACCACAGTATCGAGATGAAGAACATGCCTAACAAGGGCCCCAGTGCACAGAGCACCCAAAGGGGAGAGGGCACTAACGGCACTTTCTGGGAGGGCGACGAGACTTCCAGCCAGGAAGAGTTGAACCAGCAGAAACACATCTATGTCACGAATAGCATCGAGATCAAGGATGAGGACGAGTCGATCCGTGGAAGCAGCCGGAAAGATGTCGACTTTGCGAAAAGCGTCGTTTAAACCAAGCGGAGGTGTATCACCCAGAATGCAATCTCAAGCAGCTTCCTGTACAAATGTATGATACCACGGCTGGACGTGTATGATGGATGACCCGGTCCTACGCCCTAGCGCTATAGTAGACAGCCGTGCTGCTCATAGCAGGTTAAGTAAATTGACGGTTTCCCGGAGAATTGGCGTCTGACAGGGATTCTTGGGCAGTGAGATTCTGTCGCGGTCCTTTGTTAGCAGTTGCGGCTACAGCCCAACCTGTAAAGTGCCTCACAATGGCAGCCGCACTTCAACGTAAGGCTGATTGATTGATTGATCTGGTTGCTTCGTACACAGTAAGCCGTTGAGCTGTACGAGCACAGTCAACTGCAGAAAGCCAAAAAGGCAAGGCAGCCTTGCCGAGTGCGCGCATACACAGCCACCTGGATACCCAGCGATTTGCAGCATTGCAGCCACTGTACCTCGTATATATACAGGCACGGACAAAGGTCTAAGTAGCTATGGGTCGATAATAGGACGAAGAGCCTAACGGCTGCAAGAATACGCAGTGGGTTTAATGTAGCCTGTGGCTGGTCTCATGGAAAGGTGTGCGCGCACTCGGCAATCTTGCCCTGCCTTTTTGGTGTTCTGCACTTGACTGCGTGGCTTGCGGCAGGGTCCTCTTTCACCCTGTCAATCCGCCCAATAGTCAGTCCTCTGACGCCTTTTGCCTCATAGGGTACCGAGTAGCAAAGTCAGAGACCGTGAGATTCTTGGTGTCGCTGGCAGTGCCAACAGCGTCAGCGAACCACTGGACGTGACATGGCGACAACGGGGGTGAGAGCGGGGTGAGAACTACGAACTACTAACCACCCCCCTCCATGTGCCTTAAGTCTATCATGACCATCTACTACGTACCATCAGCTCTGTTTCACTTCGACCTTTGCATCTCTACTCTCGCATATTTCGACCTGGGTTCTCTCTATGTCCCTTTTGTTGATCCATGCTGGACCATTCATCTGGAGCATCGACGATTGCGGATGTTGCCCTTTTGTGGTATTTGCCAACGGTCATGGACGGACTGGTATGAACGGTCTGTCCTGTCAAGCCGTGTTACAGAGGCCTTCTATGTCTGATACATACGCCAAAGATGTATATTTGCAATGCACAAGGTACAACGCATCGTGCCGTTCGGAGGCACACCCATTGGTCTCAGGGACTCCGGCTCAAGCACTTCTTGGAGAAGTGAGGTTGCGCAAGGCTGACCCGTCGGTATAGACTGAGGCGTTCCTGGATTTAGTGTTGGTAAGACGGAATATTGCAGAGGCATCTGAGGGATCATTCGAGCGTTCACAGGATGCCCTGTCAAACAGTAACATCTACTCCTCTGCCAACGATACCTCGGTCGTTGATCGCGTTATCGAAATCTCCACGGTCAAGCCCATCGAGACTACCAGGAGAATTGGGACTGACGACCACAAGACCTACTCTCATCATTAACGCAGAGCGTACAAAGATAGGATCTTGAGATCTTTAAGCGGCCATGTCGGTGGTCAGACCGATACTATGTGATCGTGGTCCTCCCGTGCGATTCACCGAGATGAAGCTGTATGGAGGCTGACCATGCAGTGCACACGCGTGTGTTTTGAGCAAATCACAGATTTAAGGTCCTCAGTTGCCTATTGCGCCAAAACGTGCTCACATTGGTCCCACCCGCATGTTGAGCAAGTTAGTACCTACTGCATTGGGATGGCGGTCCTGGCCCCATGATGCCATTGGCAATGATTGAATCATCTGCCATGTACCGAGTATAAGGGTGCATACACTCTTTCCCCCTCTCACTTTCGGGTCATCGTGGTTGCTGATACCAAAAACTCCTACTCGAACAGCATCCGACCTGAGGCCGTTAAGTAGAACAACACCCATTTTATTATAACCTCGTCCGAGCACGATGCCAGTGACTTACGAGTTACCTCCGCTGCAATACAGCCTCGATGTGAGCGGGTGCCCCCTCGCCAATGACTATTCTGAACCCGGAATGGTGTGGCTGACGAGACAATTGCTTTGTAGGCGCTGGAACCGTCCATATCAGGGCAGATAATGGACCTCCATTACAACAGACACCATCGAACCTACATCACCAATTTGAATGCGGCGCTCGGCGCACAAGCAGAAGCAGCCTCTTCCAACAACCTGGTGAAGCAACTCGAGCTTCAAGCCGCCATCAACTTCAACGCCGGCGGACATATCAACCACACTCTGTTCTGGGAGTCCCTCGCCCCTGCGTCAAGCGGGCACAACAACATCTCTGCCGCCGCTCCTACCCTAAATGACGCCATCACAAAACGGTGGGGCAGCTTTGACGCGTTCAAGGCGGCCTTTGAGGCCTCTGCGTTGGCGATCCAAGGGTCTGGCTGGCAATGGCTGGTCCAGGATCCGCAGACGAAGGCGCTGGAGTTGACAACGAGCAAGGATCAGGATTTGCCCAAAGGAGCAAAGGGCATTGTGCTGGGCGTCGATATGTGGGAGCATGCGTATTATATCCAGTACTTCAACAACAAGAAGGAATACCTCACCAAGATCTGGGATGTTATAAACTGGCAGACGGCCGAAAAGAGATACAAAGGCGATCCACGGGCTGCGTACGGCTCGTTGGCTGGATTAGCTGGACATTTGTAGTGCTGCCACCATAGTACTGTACCGGACGAAATAAACAAAATAAACACTCCAGCATTGTGTAGCATAACGAACATGTTGCAGATAATCCTACGCTTTTGAGTCTGAGTACGACGATAAGAGGAGCACTTTGGACGGCACAGGTTGTTATGAGAACTGCAGCGGAATCAATGGTGATAAGCAGAGTTCGGCATCTCGCAGACTCACAGACGGACTACTTTGCGGAAAGTCGGTATTATCCACCAGCCACTTTCTTAGCTCGGCTTTTCGCAAAAGCTTCTGCTTCGACATTAGTCTCCGCTTCGAAAGTCTCCGTCTCGAAAGTCTCCGCTAGCATGTCGTCGTCTCAATGCCGCTTAGGAGAGTATCGAGTACATACATGCCTCATGTTCTCAGCACGTATTCCAGGGTGAGGTACACCCTCGACCTTTGTAGCCTCGCGGTCTCGGCTGAGAAACACTCCGTTGGAGATGAAGGTCCTCATTTTTAACTCCTTAGGAGGCCCTCAGACAGTCTCGTTCCGGGCTGGGCAAGCTGCCAATTCTCATATATCTGCGAACCCCTCGCCTTTCTGTGAGTCGGCTTTGTCCGTGTATGAGGTGAAGTCAAAGAAGGCAGGAAGCACTTGCAACCGATCCCGAACGTAAGCTCAATCGAAACACACGGACAAGAAAATGAGTGATCTCACAGCGCGCAATCGCGAGCATTTCGAGTATGACCTCCCCTTGGCGAACTCGTCGGACAATGTGAGGTTTTGCTAAGACTCGGACGCGTTCATAGTCAGGTTGCTTCGAGCCATCTGAACAACTGGGCTCCTCTCATCCAGGCCGTCATTGAGGAATTAAAGGAGAGAAGATCATGGATTAGCTCCAAGCTGGGCGATGATAACACTTCGAAGACCGACAAGGGACCATCAAAGCTGCTGGACTATGCTTGTGGCTCCGGCACAGCCTCCAAGGCACGTACAGTGTTCCATCTCCAATCAGGGTAACGAGCGCAAAAAGGCGCAGATGGATGCTGACACGACCGGGCTTGTGCCTACAGGCCCTGGCTCCCTATGTCGACGAAACCGTAGGGCTCGATCTGTCCGAGAACATGGTTGCCGAGTACAACAAATGGGCGGAAGGCCAAGGGTTCTCTCGTACCAAAGCCCACGCACTCCAGCTGGATCTGCTCGCCGAGCCACAGCCCACCGATCCAGAACTCTCTGACTTCGACGTTGCAGCCGTCTGCATGGCGCTGCACCACGTGGCCGACCCGGCAGGACTTCTGCGTAGATTATCCAAGACGTTGCGACGGGGCGGTGTTTGCGTGGTGTTGGATAGGGTGTTCATGGACGAGAGGCCTGAATTGCGCGCAGACCTGCCCGAGCAAGCGAAGAACGTCCTGCAAACCATCAACAAGCACGGCTTCACCGAAGAGGACATGCGGCAGTACTTCGAAGGCGCTGGCATGGGCAACAACTTTGAATATGTGGTCATAGCACGACCGTTCAAGGTGACGCTGTACGGCCACGACATGGAGCTCAAAGGCTTCATAGCACGAGGGGAGGTTGCTTGACCTTTTTATGGGGCTGTCTCGAATTTGCCGCTGAGGCGAAACTTTATTCGATGACGCCCATTTAGCCTAGATAATGATGAAAGGCAGGGACGATCAACGGGTCGCTCACTCGGTCTCAGATGGAAGCATATCATTCCCTGGCGCCACATACACACAATGACTGCCACCGGCGACATCGCTCTGCGCGCTGCTGCTGCTGCTGCCGCCGCTGTAGTCAGAGCCCAGACGTAGGGCTCCAAAGGCGGCCTTCGGGCCCTCTGGTCGAACATGAAGGTCATTCATTTACATTGCCATCTTTGCATCCCTGGTACGTGACATCAAGCACTCCGAGTGCAGAGTGAGCGGCATAGTTGAACTTGGAAATTCTCTGCCTTGCAGGGCGGTTCCCTCTACGGCTACCAGCAGGGCGTCCTGGGCCAGACGCTGGTCATGCCGGCTTTTGTGAGGATGTTCCCGCACGTCGTCGTCGACGACAGCGCCAAGGCATGTTTGACCTCGATCCTTCAGCTGGGCGGGCTCGCTGGCCGCCGGATATCCTGGCCGAAGTCTTCGCGCGCACGCACACCATCTTCTCCGGCGCGCTGTGGGTGGTGCTGGGCTCGCATCTCACTGCCGGGGCCGCGACCGAGGCTTATCTGTATGCTGGCCGGTTCTTCACCGGTCTAGGGGTGGGGCCGCTGTCGACGGCCGGGTACGTTGGGCCTTCCCCTTTCTTTTCCATTGAAAAGAGTTAAGAGTCCGTCGGCTGCTCCCTCATGCCAATTCCCAGTCCATTATACAGCGCCGAGCTTGCGCCGCTGGAGGTGCGCGGCTTGCTGGTCCCGATGCAGCGGCTCGCCACGTGAATCGGCATCCTCTTCGCGTAACGGATCTGCTTCGGTACGAACTACATCGGCGGCACGGGTGACGGTCAGTCCAACATGGCCTGGAGACTGCCTCTGATCACCCAGGGTGTGCCCGGAGTGATCTTGACCGTGGCGTCTGGTTCCTGCCCTCCTCGCCCCGTCTACTGATGAACAAGCCTAGGGAGCAAGAGGCCTGCCAGGTGCTCAGCCTCCTCCGGAGCCGTCCGGTCGAGGACCATTTAGTCACCGTCGAGCTGCTGGAGATCAAGGCCGAGAGTATCTTTGAGAAACGGGAATTGGAGAAATCCTTCCCCGGCCTGGCCGCCACGGCGAGTGGGAAGACCCTGGCGACGCAGATCGCGCAGTATGCCATGATCTACTGGACCCGAGGACTCCTCAAGAGGGCCGCATATGCTGGGTTGATCATTTTCTTCCAGCAATGGTCGGGGATTGACTCGAGTAAGCTTGCCTCCCTCCCTTCCTGTCCATTCCCTGGCTGATCCATTTCAAGTCCTCTACTACGCCCCCATCATCCCCGCGCTGATAATCATCGACAAGATCGGCCCCGCAAGCCGCTTCTGATCTCGGGCTCCCTGTTAATGTTCTGCTGCCGGCTCATCACCGGCGTCATCATGGCCAAAATTTCAGCATAACTGGACGGGACATACGGCCGTGCCGGATGGGGCATCGTGGTCATGATTTGGCCGTACATGGCCGGCTTCGCCTTCAGTTGGGGTCCTGCGTCGTGGGCACTGATCGCGGAGACCTTCCCCCCTCTCCATTGGCGATGACCATCGGCGCCAGTTCCAAACGGATGAACAACTTCATCATCGCCTTCATCACGCCGCCCATACTGGCGAGTATTTCGTGGCCGCTGCCCGTTACCTTCGCGGCATCTTCTGGGTCTGGTGGTTCCTGCCCGAGACCCAGGGCAAGACGCTGGAGAAGATGGACAATGCGTTCAAGTACGTTGGTTGGCCCCCTTTTGTACCCCCTATACCACGGCACTGATCCCCCTAGGTACAGTACAGATCAAGTCCAGCGCCGAGGACATGGCGGTGCTGCTGCAATCCAGCAAGAAGTCGGAACTCAACCGGGTCCTCCACGGTTCGTCGCAGCGGCAACGGCAAGCTGAATCGGACAAGACCGGCCGACTGTTCGAGGTGGTGTAGCTTTACGAGTAGAAGATAGGAAACACTGGTAGGGGTGTTCTAAGGGGAAAACACGAACCCAACGTGTTGTGTCACTGAGATCGTCTATTCCTAGACCTTCTATTTGAAGATGCGTCGGGAAGCAAACGTTGGTTTCCCGAGCCTGACTTCCCCCGTGCACCGCAAGATGCAACGTGTCGTCCAGAGAGATATCGGAATCCGATGTGCCGCTTGATGAGGGTCGAATTGGGTGAAACGGGCACGGCAGGTGACATCCAACTTAGACTACACCCAGATTCGAGTTACCCCTGACTGAGAAATCCCGGAATGAGACGACAGGAAAGCGAATAGTACTAGAATATTTTGAGCAAGAAAGAGATCCCAGAGGCGCAAGGTATGCTTTCCGTATCGAGAAAAATGACTCGACATATCCAGCAATCCTGGAGACATGCCTTCACTCTCCCCACGGACACTTCACGACGGCGTGGCGCACAACGTCTCTCTCTCGGGCTCCTTCCACTAGTCTCTCGTTCCGTGCATCGCCAGGTGCGCCCGGGACATAAATTTCAGCGACGGTGTCATCTAGGCTTATCGTGACCTGCATCTATTTGCTAAATGCCGGTGGAGGTTATCCGATCGGTTGAATAAACGGCCACAACAGGGACACTTATATTCAGGCGGTATGTCTGAATGTTTCAACCTGACGTGACGTGTCAGGTCTTTCTCGTGGTTGAAGTTCTTGTCGCAGAACTCGCACCTATGCTTGGTCGACACGTCTGGCTTGTGTCCTGGGCGATAGAACATCGGATCTTTGGATTGCGCGCGTTGAGTGCCAGATCTGCTTTGGGGTCGGGGACTACTGGGAGGCTGGGAGGCAGGTTGCTGGCTCGATTCATTTGTTGCGTCCATTCCACCTGGTGCGTCAGACGGGCGTGGGAGAAGCTGCCGACGGTTGGAGTTTGTCCGGAGCAGCCGGGCCTCTTCGGGGGCTGCGATTGAGGCGGGAGGAGACTGCCGTAGGGACCGTCCCACAGCTGGGAGCATCGCCGGTGTAACTGTTGTGGCAGGTGCTTTTCCCCTTGCTTCTTCGTCGACAGCTTGTGGAACTGTCTCAACAGATCCTGCTTCCAGATGTCGTCGAAGCCCCTCATCCAATGCGCCAACAGTCTTGCCGGCAGCTGTTATCCCCTCCTCAATGGACGCCGAGTTTAACAGGCTTTGCTCTGAGAATTCGTCAATCATCTTCGTCATTATGTCCTCCAAGTCATGATTCACATTCTTTCTGATATAGGCCTTGAAAGCGAGCAGCGTCCTGCGGCGGACGTCGGCGGCATTGAGATATGGAGATTTTCCATGGCTGACCTCTGTCGGGAATAGGAGATTGAAGATTCGAAACCATTTCTCGTCATCATCCCTCCCCCGGCTCGCCGATGTGGGGTTGTTGAACTCCTGGTCTAATTGCAATCGCATCTGGCTCGTTAGGCCTTCAAAATTCGGGGCAGGATATTTCGGTTCACACGTCCTGCTCCGAATATGCCGATCACAGTTGGCTCTATTGTCGAAGGAGACGCCACAAGAAGGGCAATAATAATCTGGTGCGCAGTGTTTTCTGGTCAGATGTCGATAAACGTCGCTGATTCCCCCGAGCTGCTCTTCCTCCTCGAGACATGATGAGTAGAGGTCCGGATCTCGCCTGTAGAATGGACAGGCGAAGAGGTGCGTCTGGTGCGCTGGTGTCTTCTGGCGCCTCGGAGGAAGCCGTTCGGCCTCCTCGTCGGACGCACTGGATGTTCGAGTAACAGACCGAGAGCGTTTACTGGGTCGAGACAGCGCCGACGAAGAATGCTCCTCCATGGTTACGTCTGACCTGTGAGCCAAGTTGATTTTGATCCTTGGATACAGGATGAGATGACCGCCTGCTCGCGCCTCTCGACCTTGGGTTGCTGTTAAAAGCGAAGAGGAGTGACCAATAGCCGCCCTCTCACGCCCCATTTTTCGCTTCGGAGGCCAAGGAGGCCGATCGATCACGCGGCCTCAGGGAACCTGTGACCAGTGTAGAGGGGCCTCCAATGAAATCTCATCTTGTCGCCCCGGAGGCCGAGGAAGCCGACCGACGGACGCGGTCTCAGGTTGCAATAGGGAGGCCCCCAATGAAATTGAAAACTTAAAAGCGCCTCTGCGCCTCATTTTCTCCCTCCCTCCTTCTCAGCACTCATTCTGACCCGCCAAGCCCGCCTCCGAACCCAATTCACGTGACACAGCATGGGTAAGTGGATCCACGCCTTCGATTGGTCATCATGGTTAATATGACACTCACACTCGTAGACATTGACCAATCTAAGCAAGAACGGGGAGCGATTGTCGTCCATGAACTTGCTACGGAAGGACCACCCGGTTCCCAACCAAATGGTGCCGGACTGAAGTTCGAAACCCTGTCATTTGGAGGGTCTCAACGATGCGCGACACCCTCCCTCGGTGATCCCAAGGAGCCCGATCCCGCTCACAGTCTGACAAGCCTTTTCGCTCACAAGGTTGGCGGGCAGATCGTGCGCCTTCCACATGGCACCGTTACGTGGGATGTTGACGAGAAGAGCTTTCAACAGGCCAAGTGCGTAAAGCATGCAGCAGGAAGCCCTGCGCCCGGGTGCCAAGGCTGCATGGATGTTGGCAAGAAACGGCACCTCCATGCCATCGCATCCATGATCAAGGCGGGCGAGAGAATGAATGAAATCAAATTTGGCGTGACTTTCAAGCAGGCCATTGCCGGCAAGCCGGCTATGTTCGACCTCGTCTACCAAGACCATCCTACTTCAAGCCACCTGGCCGTCGCATTCTTCCCCAACGCTCTGGGCAACAAAAGCAAGCCAAAACTCTATATCAACAGCCCGTCCTTCCAAGACGACTATTTCCCCTATGTGTTCAATATACTCACACATGAACTGGGGCATATTGTAGGGCTGAGACACGAGTTCGCTCAGCTGCCTGTGGACGAGGCCACGAGGAAGGTCGTGAGGCCTGAGGCGATTACCAACGAGAGCAAACATCTTTCCGTTCAAGTGGGGAACAGAAATGGGGCCTCGTTCATGAACTACTTTGACCATCCAAAGCAGATCATTATACAACAGTCGGATGAAACAGCCTTGAGAGAGCTGTACGCTGCAAATGTCGATGAATTGGGCTGCCCAATCCAACTCGTTGACCTGAAACAAAAGGGGGGACCACAGAGTGGACCACGGCTCTGAGCGTACCTCACCAGATTTCACGACCGGTCACGACCGAAGGGGGCAGATTGGGAATGCCCCGGGGCATATACTCCTGGCATATATGCGCCTCCCCGCCATGCTGCGGATGTATATTGCACTCCGAAATTCTACCATATAGGTTGTCAGAAGGGACCCATTTAGTCCAGACTAGCATCGCTGGCAGAAAGTGAAGCAATGTTAATCGACGCGCCAGCACACCTACTTAGTATATTCAGTGCTGCCGGCGCTGCAAGGGTGGATGATCGAGCGAGCTCAAGTTGGTCCTCGAAATCACCAGTGTCCGTCGCGGGCGACGGAGAGTTGCCATTTTGTCTATGCGTGGACTCCAAGGTAACAACCTGTACCACCACCAAGAAATGCCCAAACAAGACAATTTGTTGCTCCCAGCTAGGTAGGATGGCTCCTGTGACATGCTCCGTGTCGACCACCATGGTCGTGCATGTCAATATATCGAAGTTGGTACCTTGATCCCGGAGAAAACTGAACAGTTCGCTATCCGAAGATCCCGTGAACAACATCGAGTTGATGAGGATACGGACTGTACGGCGATGGATTCACGCCACAGACAACTGGGAGATCAATGGGAATGATTGGGGAGATTCAGCGCACCGGCAAGCACGGCTTTTCCAAGCTCCCAGGATTTTGATTCCAGTCTCTCCAACGCAAGTCACCTTGGATCATCGGGCGAACGCGCTCTGTGACCCGTTGTTGCGCATCCTTGCGTGCTGCGCTTGATACCCGGGAATCTGTCAATCTCCTGGTCGCATAGGTAAGCTGCGGCCATCGCCACGACTGCGTGCCTCGGCGCCATCTGTGTGTCGGCGAGAGGAACGACCAATGGCTTGTATTCATTCCGGTCGGAGTCGATCCATACCACTCGCGGAGCTATATCAGTCGCATAGAGAGATGGCAAGCGCCGAAGAACGCATTCAGGGAGAGTCTCGAAAACTGCTTCTGATACCCCTTGTTGGCCGGTGAAAAGGTAGACCTGGCAGTAATATACGGAATACACGCGCCGATGACAAGGACGTGCACGGATCAATGCCAGCCGCAGCAGTGGTTCCTGTGTCTTCCCGTAGAATGCAACGGAGTCTATTATCGTTCCTAGGCGCCATACAGGACCAACATGTCAGGCTATAGATCCATTGTTAGAGGGAATAGCTTCGATATGGCATTCTGAAGATACCGTCGGAGTGTTAGATCGTGCGTGCAAGGTTGAGCCGGGAGATGGGCGTCTATAAAAGCGGCGTGTCCGAGCAAGGCTGAGTGCGGGGAGAAATGTCCAACCATTCCGTCCCCTCAACTTTTGAAGAGCCTTCAAGAACCCTGAGAGCCTCATCGAGTCTCGATCTCATTGTCCTCAAACGAAAGCATACTGGATTGTTATACCATAACACGATACTTACAGCTACGTTGATCGCCTCACGAAATGTCCGCCCGCCCCTTGCGCGAGGCGCCCCGCGATGTAGGCTTAGCCGTTCCCCATTCCTATCCTTTCCCTGCATGTATCATTCAGGCCACTGTACGGAGTAACTAGACTATCCATCGAACTCCGCGCCGGGGTTGCTGCTCTGCATGCATGAACATTGTACTGGCCAACATAGACAGACTCTCTCACCCACCTCCCACACCACACTATACTTGTCCCCGTCCCCGTTCTCGTTCCTTACTCGTCCTGGGAACAAAATGCCTAGGGTTCTACACAATGTCAATTTCACTTACACTTACACTTCCTTCCAGCTCCCTTCCATCACCCAGCTCGAGGACTCTCTGGTCCTCTCGCACTTCACCGCCGACGACGCCTTCTCCCTTGGCCTCGCCATCCGGCAGCGCCTGCGCGCCCTCTCCCCCAACCCGGCCGTCGTGAGCATCTCGCACGCCAACTCGCAGAACCTGCTCTTCCACGCCACCAGCCGCCCTGGAATCCAGCCGGACAACGACATCTGGGTGGCGCGGAAGCGCAAGACCGTGCACCGATGGGGCGTGAGCACGTGGTTCATGCACAATAAGTTCAAGGGCGACGAGGGGGAGTTTGCGCGGAAATATGCCCTCGGCACGGGGCCAGAGGCCGGGTCGTACGCGATCCATGGCGGTGGTGTGCCCGTGCGGGTGAGGGGCGTGGAAGGGATTGTTGGTGTCGTGGTCGTGAGTGGGTTGAAGCAGGAGGAGGATCATATGGTCGTTGTGGAGGCGTTGGAGGAGTTCGTGCGGCAGGAGGGGGGCCTGGATAAGAAGCGAAGCATCGAAGGGGAGGATCCCGTGGTAATCGATGCGTAACGTTGAGGCCTTTGCGCCAAGAGGACAAAGGTGGGATTGAAGGCTTGGGGAGCCGAGCTGGTGACCCTGAGATGGGAATTCCTGAGACTGGTTGATTCGATTCGATTCGATCTTGTCGTCTTATTCATGGGTCGGTTGCATGGTCTGCCAACCCCGTGCGAGTCCAGGACCGGGGTTGGGAAAAAGAAAATGACTTGACGGACATGGGTCATGTACTGTACATGGGAAGATGTGTTGCGATATGTACCCTTGTCGGGGTCAAAAGCATATGCATCTCTCTATCTCTCTCCCTCCCCCGCCTCTCTCTAGCGAGACAGTCAGAATGACGATTGTCCGCAGCTCTCTTTCAGCTTCGCTTGAACCGAAGGCTTTTTTGACTGCTTCGCCCCACGTTCTAGTGGATCAATCCTTCGTCGCCTTTGCTTCTATATGATACCCATGAGTGGTCACAGTCGTTAGCAAATCGAGGGCCGAAAGTCAATTTCCCACGTAAGACCGGGCATGTATCGAGAAGTGACCAGCGCTTCGAACAGCCTACCTCCGACTGAGTCTCCTTGGTCGGCTGCGGTCTTGCGGACATTGGCAGCGAAGATTGCTGATTCAGAAATGGCTTCTATCTGCAGGAGACGGTTTGTTAGACGTAGAATGGAGGGTTACCATTTTGTGAGCAGGGGGTCCCAGTGCAAACAGAGTATTACTGTCTCTAGGCACCAAGTAGGTAACCATTGGCCTCAGCTTTACTCGGTACTGGGGAGTACAACGACTGACAAGCAATTATTGTAAGAGGCAATTCAGCCGAACATCGACACGACGCAAGGCTGCTGCACCTTTGACGCGGCTCCCAATCGACAACCAGGCGCTCACACCTATTCCATCTCACCCTGCTCCTGCTCTTGCAACACTTCTTGCTCCTTGCTGGTCCTTTCAATACTTCTGCTGCCATGAACCATTATCCTCAAGCCTGGGGCCGTGTAAGCACCTCGAATGTACCACCCGCCATCAAGCTAACCTGTGTAGCCCCGGGATGATGCGTATGGCCCATACGATTCTTCATATCTTCAGACTTCGATGCCTCAGACCCATACTCAATCCCCTGCGGTGACGGGAACATCAGTATTAGGAGTCAAATTCAACGGCGGCGTGGTTATCGCAGCGGACAACTTAGGTATGCGGTCAAGCATACTCCTTCCGCTCTTTCTAGCACGCTAACCTAGTCTCTTCAGCATCGTACGGCTCTCTGCAACGATTTACGGATGTCAAGCGTCTGCGAACGTTCCCTCCCAACACAGTCGTCGGCTTTGGCGGTGATGTGTCAGACATGCAATATCTTGACCGACTGCTACAATCGCTAGATATCCGAGAAAACTACCTCTCTTCCTCCGGCCATTCTCTGAATGCACGCAACCTGCATACCTACTTGTCGAAAGTCATGTACAAGAGGAGAAGCGAGTTTGACCCTCTCTGGAACATGCTGCTAGTGGCGGGTCTGGACGAAGAAGAGAAGCCGTTCCTGGCCAGCGTAGACCTCCTGGGAACTACGTTTTCCGCTCCTACTCTGGCCACAGGCTTCGGCGCGCATTTGGCACAGCCCCTGCTGCGCAAGCTGATGCCCAAAGACGAGGAGAGTGTCCAAGACGTGACGCAGGAACAGGCCGTTGACGCGATCAAGGAATCCATGAAAGTGCTCTTCTATCGAGATGCAAGGAGTTTGGACAGGTACAGCATCGCAATCATTACCAAGGACGGGGTCAAGCTTAGCGAGGATGAGAAGCTGGAGAATCAGAGTTGGGCATTCGCCGATCAGATCAGAGGCTATGGGACGCAGGTCAACTGAGTGAACAAGATTGGATTGTATGCATATGAGCATCGCAGGTGTACGGCGTCGAAGCGGGCACTGCGAGCACTTGATCATAGTGCGGTTACCGACGGCGAGCAATGGGACCGATTCCAAGTCTGACCGAGCATTCCACCTAGGCAAGTCGGAGTCATCAAATTCGCATTCGCGCCGTAGATGCTACCATATCTGTTGCTCCGTCGCGCTGCAAAGATCTAGGCGTCGAGCGCAGCACAATGTGATTGGTTAGCCTTGCTGGTGGTGAGTCAACTGGAGGCCTGGGCTCGTCGTCAGTCGCCAGCAGGGGTGTGGCTTGTGTTGGTGCCGATGACGTGCAGTTCCGCTTTCCGAATTTGGAGTCAAAAAGGTTTCTCCAGAAAGTGCTCGTAAAAGATGCCGCCACTGCCTGCAGGTTCAGGACAATCTCACTACAAGTGAACTGGTAGTTCTGCACATATTTCTACGTCTCATCCAGGCTCCTTGAGTCCATCCTAGATATCGAGCTTAATCTAATCCTGAAATCCACCTCGCACACCCTCACTCCATCTCCGGAAGCCTCCAATATGGAGGGCGCAGCAGTCCAGCCAGCACCTGCGCCGAGCATCAGCAACAGCAATAGAGGAAAAAGACACAAGCGGCCAAACGGCCCCAGAAGACCTCCATCGTCCCAGACAGACAACTCAGGACCAGTGAGAAGTGTCGGAGCAAGAGCCTTTGGTGGACGTCTCACACGGCTTCACCCAGACGCACCACCTTTCGTTCCAGCGTCCATTGCCCCCGTATCGCCGTCGAATTCTCAGTCCCAGCCTCAGCCCACGAATGCAAGACCACAACCTCCTCGTCACAACAAGAAGACGGCCCCTCAACCGCGAGCTCAGACACAGCCACAAGGTCGTAGGGGCTCGCTGGCACGCTCGACGGCTCCTGACATCGCCACTAGGATCCACGAAGATATATCACACAACGTCTACGAATGTGCCATTTGCACAAATGAAGTTGGGCGGACCTCGAAGGTGTGGTCATGTCGGACCTGCTGGACGGTGTTCCACATCGGCTGCATCAAGAGATGGTCGAAAAACGAAGGCTCGGCCGTCCAACGGCCTGCTGGTCAAGATGATGAGGAAGTTCCGGTCGGAAGGCGATGGAGATGTCCGGGTTGCAATCTACCCAAGGATACATACCCGTCAGCATATACTTGCTGGTGTGAAAAGGAAATAGATCCGAAGGCGGTCACAGGACTGCCACCGCACTCTTGTGGCCAGACCTGCGGTCGAGAGAGAAAGTTCCCCAAGACATGTCCACATCCATGCGACCTATTATGCCACGCCGGGCCATGTCCACCATGCTCTGCAATGGGTCCTAAGCAGAGCTGTTTTTGCGGTAAAGAAGAAACAACAAGGCGATGTCTGGATACGAACTACGACGCCGGCTGGAGCTGTGGCGCTGTCTGCGGTGACATAATGCCGTGTGGAGAGCATTCCTGCTCGAGGCCTTGCCATGAAGGCCTCTGCGGTGCTTGTACTGCCCAGATCGATGCTCGATGTTACTGTGGCAAGGTCGAAAAAGAGATCCAATGCAATGACAAAGAAGAGGAGAAGGCAAGTGCAGACTGGGTCGGTCTTTTCGATTGTGGTCAACTCTGTGACAGGCAGATGGACTGCGGGATACATCGCTGCGAAAAGCCATGTCATCCTCAGGGTGCAACTACGCCGCACTGTCCCAAATCCGTCGATGTAGTCACTCATTGCCCTTGCGGGAAAACTCCTCTATTCGAGCTTAAAAATGAGCCCCGGAAAGCATGTACCGACCCGATCCCAAGCTGTCGGAAACCGTGTGGAAAGACAATGTCTTGCGGCCACACCTGTGCGCAAACCTGTCACACTGGGGAATGCAGCCCCTGCGACCTTGAGATCTCGAAACCGTGCCGGTGCGGCCGCAACTCTTTTGACGTCATCTGCTACCAGGCCACGCAGGAATCACCTCAGTGCTCGCGTCTGTGCAAGGCTGCACTAAATTGCGGGCGACATGAGTGTGGTGAGCGATGTTGTACAGGAGAACGAAAGGCCTCTGAGCGTCAAGCTACCAAGAGAAAGCTCAAAGCCCTTGGTAGCGTCACGCGGGTGCTGGAAGAAAACTTCGAGGCAGAGCACATCTGTACTCGTCCATGCGGCCGTCCGCTCAAGTGCGGAAATCATGTCTGCCAGGATCTATGCCATCGGGGCCCATGCGGCAGCTGCAAGGAAGCAATTTTTGACGACATATCGTGCAGTTGTGGCAGGACCGTCCTCCAGGCACCGCTGCCATGCGGTACTCAATCTCCGCCGTGCAATTTTCCATGTAACCGGGCCAAAAGCTGTGGTCACCCTCCAGTCGCGCACAATTGCCATGCCGAAGAAGAAGGATGTCCAAAATGCCCTTTTCTTACCGAGAAAGATTGCCTTTGCGGCAAGAAGACTCTGAAGAACCAAGCCTGTTGGAGGGCAGATGTGTTGTGCGGGCTGGTCTGCGGTAAGGCGCTCAAGTGTGGCTCACATTACTGCCGCAAGACATGCCACAGGCCGGGTGAGTGTGAAGACGCACAGGAACATTGCCAGCAGGCATGTGGCAAGGCAAAGAAGACTTGCGGGCATCCTTGCGAGCGACCTTGTCATGCTCCGTCGGCGTGTAAGGAAGACAGACCATGCCCATTCAAAGTCATGATCACATGTGATTGTCAGCGAAAGAAAGAAGAGGTCAGATGCAATGCTCGGGCAAATGTACCTGCGCCTACAGGACGGCAGACGTCCTTAAAATGCGACGATGAGTGCGCGCGGCTGATCAGAAATCGCTCTCTTGCTGAGGCTCTCCATATTCCTGACGACCACACCGACGACCATGTCCCATATTCGACCACTACCCTCAACTTGTACCGGGAAGATATTGCATGGGCACACAAACAAGAAGAAATTCTGAGAGTGTTTGCAGCAGACGAAAATGAAAAGAGATATCACTTCAAGCCGATGAAGAGCCGTCAGAGAGCATTTCTTCACAGTCTGGCTGAAGACTTCGGACTTGATGGAGAAAGTCTGGACCCGGAGCCACACCGCCACGTGTTGTTGTTCAAGACGCCCAAGTTTGTCAGTGCTCCGATGAAGACTCTGGCTCAAGCCGCGAGGATCAAGCGTGCGCAGTTGAACGTCTCTGCTCCCACCACCTCCGAGCCGGAACGAAAAGCGGACGAGGTCAAACACGAATATAATGGGCTTTTACTGACCAAGCCGAGATTTGCCTTGACAGAAGACGAACTGCGGGCTCTCATCAAGAAATCAGCTCCAACAACGGAGTTCGACATCATTTTCCTGTCCAAGGATCAGGGAGTAGCGCTTCTCCCCACCATGTCTTCTGTCAGTCCTGACCAGTTGGTCACTCTCCTCACGAGTCTCCAGCCTACTATTGCCGGCGAGGTAACGAAAAATGATATGGGCAACTCAGTTGTTCTGTGTCAATTTGACACCTCCGATCTCGAGCCCAAGATTGTTGAGCAACAAGGGCAAAAGGCTTCGGCAAACACAAGTGGCTGGTCTCAGGTTGCGGCCAAGAGAGCGGTTCCCATGGTAGCACCTCAAGTCAAGCCTGTCGGACAGCGGCCGGTTTATACTGTGCTGGGAAGTCGCCTGGCAGAAGCGAGGAGGAAGAAGCAGGAGAATGAGGAGAAACTCCGGAAAAAGGCCCAAAACCAAGACGTTGTGGATGACTGGGAGAAGGAGATCGACCAGGAAGAGACCGCGGAGGCTGAAAGAAGAACCAGCGAGGCTAGCCAGGAAGACGTCGAAGTGCGCTAATGGTGTTTCCTGCAGCACTCAGCTTGCTGTGCACTCAGATATCAAAGTAGTCCAGGTAGTCGCAGGTCTAAGCGTCAAGACGAGGCTGTGCTTGGAGCGGTCGCCAGCTGAACCGGGGCGTGCTAGGCGTGCTTGGGGCTTAGTTTCGTGGGGCAGCAACCGAACAAAGTTCATCCGGTCCGAAGCTGCATGACGTTACTGCTGCCCCTCTCTGCCCTCCTCCTGCGCCTCAGGTCGCATGTGTGCTACCCATCTTGCAAACATGAGATCCTTGCTGCCGGTGCCATACCAAGGTTTCCAGTTCTCTCCTTGCTCTCTGTCCCGCAGGACCAAGCAACTTGGCAGCACAGATTGGCCTAACTGTCACTTGGCCACGGACTGCTCAGCTCCCTCGTGCCACTTGTCTGACCCACATGAGAGTCAAACGTGACTTCCAAGTGATACTGTTATATTCGTGTCTTTCCTTCTGTCCCAAACTCTTCTTTCTCTTCTAACCACAGACCATCAACTGCACCCAAGTTTGTCCCCCTTACTCTCAGTAGTTCATCCATTAGACAAAGTCCCGATCTCATCCCCACTTCACAGCCATGGATCAACTCAAGGGCGCCTTCAACAGCTTTTCCGGTGGCAACAACGATGAAGCCAACAAACAAGGTACCGCACAGCAGGGCAGCTCCGGTTCTGGCAGCGGTGGTGGTGGTTTCTTGGGCGGCATCGGTGACAAGCTCAATTCTGCTGCCGGTGGCGGACGCGAGAGTGAAAAGAATGAGGATTACCTAGACAAGGGTAAGCTTGACCCAGACCCGTTTGAGAAGATTTGTCTTCCTGGATGTTTTGTTATGGTATGCTCACAAGATCACGGCTTTACAGGGATCGACTACGTCCAGGAGAAGTTCCTCGGCCAAGGCCCTCAAGACAACGAATCTGCCGTGGAACAAGCCAAGGATGAGCAGATCAGTGATTTTATTCGAAACCAATGTATGTACCTTCTTCCGCAAATAATGTTCCTGTACTTCTCAAAACAGGATGCTGACATATTTTTCTCACTCCAGACAAATCTGCCACCGGCAAAGACGTTCCCATCAAGGACAAGCCCACCAAATTCTAAGCTATTGCTCGAGTCGGCTGGCTTACACCTGGCAAGGTAGATTGAGGAAGGACCACAGCGCTTGAAGCCTCTGAAGGTGTACCTGCCAAGGGGCTACAGTAACTGCTCCGGACAGTACAAGACACGGGAGCCCATTAGGCTGTACCAATCAGGGAACGGATGCACAGTTCCGCTGCTGGACTATTCGCTCTGCGTAGCAAGCGCATCATTAGACAGACAGAAGCATTCACAACCCAGTAACGAGATGATGGCAAAACCTGCTGATATTTGAAGAGCCTTTGCTGAATACCCAGTGCGTTGCAATATGATATCCGGCGCTAGATGCATAGCTTTTGACGTCGTTCGCCCTCACGACAAGGGCCGCGGCCTCAGCTGGAGTCGACGAATCGCCTACTCAATTTGCTGTAAGCGCTGAGTCCAATGTTCCGAGCCCACAGGAGAAAGACGAGTGAGTACATTACTCTCAGCCACCGAAATCACCTTGCTCAGGTCACGCGTTATAACCCTACAACCAAGCCATTTGTAACGAACCTCACCGTTAATTGAGGAGTTTGGTAACTGAAGAATTTGAATTGGTCTTTTGTCTATCTAGCAGGGCGATCGTGCGGGTATCCCGTCAATTCGTACGGTCATCCAACCATGCAGCCAGCCAGCCAGCCAGCCAGCCAGCCAGCACATCCTCCATAACTACGGCAGCCCTGACTAAACAGCAGACAGCACATCCTCCATGACCAAAGCAGAACAGTTTTTCTTCCACATGGTCATGTTGAAACCCATTCTGAAACGGCCCTATCCGATCCACTGCTCAGTTCCTCATTGCTTCATTTCTCACATCCACGAGTAGTTAGTTCTATTCCTTGTGCGCGACCTACGTAACAAGCATGACTCCTCGCGACCGTCTCTGGGCCCGCCCGCACACTTGTCCATGCCAGTGTCGAGCGGCTACACTAGCTAGCGAGCTCCTCACTCACTCACTCATTCGCGCAGTTAGTGATGGAACAGCCTTGTGCTCTGCTCGATGAACGTGATGCCTAGGTTCTCGGCCGTGTCGAAGACGGCGCCGTCGTTGTGGGACCCGGTCGGCGCGGCGATGTATTTGACGCCACTCCGCGCGGCGCGGTACACGTTGTCGACGAAGGGGAACTGTGGGTTTTGCGCCTGTCAGTGTTATCTGCATTTCCACCGCCGCGTAGAAAAGACATGGAAGATAGGGGCTAGGGCGGGGCGAAGAAAGGGGGAGGCAGGGAGGCAAAACGTACGAATGCATCACTGCTCACGGCGACTTCGCTCAACTTGGCGAGCCAGTCTCTGCGTTCGGCGTGGGCGAATGGCGTGGGCACCTGGCCCGGGGCGAAATTGCGCTCGTAGTCGGCCTTTTCAAAGTCGCTTAGATCGGCGTCGACCTGGCCCGAGCAGAGCATGTCGATGGCGTTGGATTTCTCGGCCCGCTTGACGCCCTTGGCCCATTGGATGGCGAGGGTGCGCTCGTGGAAGCGCATCCACCAGTTATCCGCCTTGTCGCCGGCGAGCCGCGTGCAGTGGATGCGCGACTGCTGGCCCGCGCCCAGGCCGATGACCTGGCCGTTGAGCGCGTAGCACACGCTGTTCGACTGCGTGTACTTGACCGCGATGGTCGCGACGGTGAGGTCGCGCAGCGCCGAGTCCGCGAGCGAGCCGCTCGCCGCGTCCTTGGGCCGGATGACCGAGTTGAAGGTCTCGGCGGGGGAGATCTTGACGTCGTTGCGTCCCTGCGTGAGGTTCACGCCGTAGACGGTGCGTGTTTCCTGGGCCGGCGGCTCGTAGGCCTCGTCGATCTGGAGCACCAGGTATTTGCCGGCCTTCTTCTTCTTGAGCAGCGCGAGCGCGTCCGGCTCGTACCCCGGCGCGATCACCCCGTCCGAGACTTCCCTCGAGATGATCTTCGCGGTGGGCACGTCGACTTTGTCCGACAGCGCGATCATGTCGCCGAACGAGGACATGCGGTCGGCGCCGCGCGCGCGGGCGTACGCTTGCGCGAGGCCCGAGTTTTCGATCCCCTCGATGTCGTCGACCATGTAGACTTGACGTTCGCGCTCGGAGAGGGGCACCGCGATGGCCGCGCCGGCGGGGGACACGTGCTTGAAGCTGGCGGCTGCGGGGAGGCCGAGCGCCTGCTTCAGTTCTTTCACCAACGGCCACGCATTCAGGCTGTCCAGCAGGTTAATGTACCCTGGCGAGCCGCCGAGGACGGTAAAGGGGAGCGTGCCCTGGCGCACGAACGCCGAGGCCGGTTTCTGATGCGGATTGGCGCCGTAGCGCAGCGACAGTTGCTGGACGCCATTCCCGGCGTATTGTTTCCGGAAGAAATCGGAGATGGCGGCGTCGTAGTCGGCGGTGTGTTCAAAGGCCTTGAGCGCGTACTTTTGGCGGCTCTCGGCGGTGATCTCACCGCGTTCCAACTCCTGCAGGAAGTGGTGGTAGTCCTCCGGGTCGCTAAGGATGGTTACGCGGGAGTGGTTCTTCGCGGCCGCGCGGATCAGTGTCACGCCCCCGATGTCGATCTCCTCCACGGCTTCGGGGATGGTGACGTTGATCTTGGCGACCGTGTCCTTGAACGGGTAGAGGTTGCACACCACGTAGTCGACCTTGTTGATGTTCTGGTCTGCCAGGTCCTTTTCGTCCGAGGCGAGATCCCGGGCCAGGATCCCCGCGTGCACGGCTGGGTGGAGGGTCTTCACCCGACCCGACAGCATCTCGGGGGCCTTTGTGATGGCCGAGACATCCCTGCTGGGACTCAGTATGGGGTTCAATTAGCAGGGGATCTTGAGACTATTACTCGACGTCGAAGCCCGCTTCCCGGATCAGTTTTGCTGTGCCGCCGGAAGCGAGCAGCCGGACGTTGTTCTTGATCAGGCCCTTAGCGAGGTCAAGAAGACCGGTCTTGTCAAAGACCGACAGAATGGCTAGAGCTGTCAGTTGGATCGTGCAAATGATTTTGTGAGTTGTTTGACTGGTACAGGCTTACCTATCTTTTGCGAACTCATGGTGGGGGTTCTTCGGCCGGAGATGAAAGGAGGGTCTGAGGGGGTGGATAGAGGAGTCCGCTATGTCCTTGAGCGCATCGGCAGTTGGCAATCAATGCGTGGCTCGTGCAACCTGTATCAAATGCTTAACAAAGATAGATTTGCTTCTTCTGAGCCACGCTGTGTGCATTTTGCTTGTCGCGAAGAGCAGTGGGGCGAGATTTTCCGATATTTGCGCTTGAGGGCTTTGGCGCCCGACGTGGTGCCAAGATGCCAAGCTTACGGCGATTCATTCAGTCCTTGGCCGCAACACTCGGCGACTCCAGTGACTCCTCATGGCCTTCCGATCAAGCTTAGATGCTTGATCGAGCTTTGTACGCTTGTCTTCATGATCGGCATCCGAAGTGCTACCAAGAGCCCCAGTCGGCGAATGAGCGCCTGGAGGGAAGCTGCCCGTTTAGCGAGGATTATGATGAGCGCTTCGACCACGCGAGGCCGCCAGCGTCCATGACATCAATGGACGGCACCACCAGGACACCACCACCTTGATCTGCGTCGACCGACACCGTCGACGGTGTCGCTTTCTGCCACTACATTTTGCTCGTGGAAGCACATGTCCAAACACCTCTCTTCTGATTCGTCAAGTGTCTCGAGATACGATTCTGTTCAGACTGGTCAAAGATGGAATTCTGTGAATGTCTTTCCGCTGAAGAAGCGCGAGGGAATGGGATAAGACGTCACCCTTGCAATGCCATTCTGCTCATCAACACGCAAGAGGGAACAAATAGATGATGGTCGCCCGATTGAATCTATGCCTCCTGGTTGATATCATGCTCAGGTTCTTAGAGCCCTACTGTTCTAATTGTTCTCTACCTTGACACGCCCCACTGTTCCGCGACAATGCAGAGTCAGGACTTTGGGGAACGGAGGCGTGATACCCTTGTTGCTCCTACCGAGCGAGACGTGGCATTCCAAGGTTTACCGGCTGAGCACAAATCACTCTTGAAAGAGACGTTGTATCCTGACGATTCCTACAGTCAGCATACTTACTG
This sequence comes from Phialophora verrucosa, assembly GCA_002099365.1. NCBI lineage: Eukaryota > Fungi > Ascomycota > Eurotiomycetes > Chaetothyriales > Herpotrichiellaceae > Phialophora > Phialophora verrucosa. The sequence goes on along the minus strand of MSED01000003.1, from coordinate 1,106,012 downwards.
GTACGTCCATACTCTCGCCAGGTTCATCTCAACGACAACCCTAACTTGACACCGATGATAGGGCCGATCTCCCCGCCGGTCAACGTGCCAAATGGATAAATCGGCAGCACAGTTCGGAAGCCAATCGAGAACTGAAGGAGATTTGGGAGATTTTCAAAGCTGATCCACTGGACCCATTCTACAGATACCTCCGCAACTATGCTGTTACTGGGGTTGGCTTTTTCACCGAAGGTTACGTGTTGTTTTCTGTTGGAAACGTTCTACCTCTGCTAGAGGTCGTTTGGCCCCGTTGCTGGAAAGAGCACGAAGTCTGTGGCAAGACTATGGTACAGGCGATCAGCTACATGGAAATCCTGGGTATAATAGGCGGCCAAATCATGGTTGGTATCATCGGTGACTGGATCGGTCGGCGCTGGGGTCTCATCCAAGACGCTGTCATCATGTTGACTGGAACCGTTCTGCTTACATCCATGTGGGGAGTCACCTTGTCTGGCTGGACCGTGATGTACGGAATCAGTCTCTTCTGGTTTTCAATCGGAGTGGGCGGGGAGTATCCCATGACCTCGTCTACGGCTATGGAAGGTATTCATGGTGCAGCAACCTCGAGGAACGATCGCTTACATCGAGGGCGCTCCGTGGCATTGGCATTCCTGATGCAAGGTTGGGGCCAGCTAGGAAACCAGTTGGTCCTCATCGTCGTCATGCTCATCTTCAACCATAGCATCAACCCTGGATACGGCGAGACCGCGGCGCAAGCAACCTTCCGAATCTCCTTTGGGATTGCTATTCTCTGCCTCCTTTACTTCTTGTACATTCGTGTATACAAGCTGAGAGGAGTGGACGATTATTTGAAGGCTTCCAGGAAGAAGGGTCAGGTTACCGGATACGACGTCGCGTCTTTGAAACTCACAATGAACCACTACTGGCACCGACTCCTGGCGACAAGTATGTGTTGGTTCTGCAATGATTTCCCGTTTTACGGCAACCAGATCTTCAGAAACGTCTTCCTCCAGATTGTCACATCCAGCTCCGACGAGGTGGGAACATTCTGGCTTTACAACCTCATCAACATTGGATGTGAGCTTGCTGGTTACTACTTGGCCGCCCTGCTCATGGACCACAAACTATATGGACGCAAGAGGATGCAAGCTGTAGGGTTTATCATGACCTTCATTCTGTTCATCATCGCCGCAGGTGCCTATCCAGTGCTGGATGTTAAAGGACCCGGAGGAAAGGCCTTCGAGTTTATCTATTTCTTCAGCAGCTTTTGGATTCAATTCGGACCCAACTCCACCACCTTTCTGGTTGCCGGAGAAGTGTATCCGGCACCGGTACGGGCAACGGCGCACGGATTCAGCGCTGCTGTGGGCAAGCTGGGGGCGCTGGCTGCAACAGTTCTTTACAATTACATTGGCGGGAGGACAAAATTCTGGGTAGGTAACTTACCGTGTCGACTTGCCTCTGTGAGGAAATACAGTTAACACGTAGAATAGGTTGTTAGCTGGTTCGGACTCCTCGGCTTCGTTCTTACAATGCTCTTCATACCCGACACGACCGGCCTGGATCTCCGTGAGCAGGAGCGATACTGGCACTTTGTTCGCCAAGGCAAACCTCACGACTACCACGGCGTCGCCATCCACCCCAGGCACCTTAGCTGGTACGAGCGTGTCGTATTGAAAAGGCATGTCGCCTACAATCCGGAATTGGACCGACAAGGTCGAATCAACGAGCTGCGCGAGCTGTACGAGAAGGTCGAGGGTTCCAAAGCTGCGGAAATAGACGACGAGAAGACTCTGCCAGGCACTAACCAAGCCGATCTGGACGACAATGTCAGCAGGTACTTCGAGCTGGAAAAGACAAATACGAAGACGCAGCACTCGTGATCGGACGTTCGTATACGTGACAAGACTCGATGTCATTCACATGTTGGCGGTCGCGGAGAAAACACGATCCCGTGATGTCCGCCTTACAGCCGGGTATATTAATCTTTAGAGCCTCGGGCCTTGTGGGTTGCGAAAATCCATGCGCGCGGTGGTGGTGGTGGTGGTGGTGGCGGTGGTCAGGCAGTGCACTTTGTCACGAAAGTCAATATGTCCAAGCAATGAAGAAGAGGCAAAGAGGATATCCAAAAAAAGGGATTCCCACTACCCTTCAGTGGTAATACCCTGCATATTAATCATATCAAATTTTCACTACTACGTTGACGGATTCTCGACGAAATTATGGCTCGCCCGAGGAGTACACATGCACTTGAGACACGGTACGTTCGCTCCGGCTCCAGCCACGGGCTCAGAATATCTAGCAACGCTCAACGTATGGCCAAATCTTACGAACACCGGGATGTACCTGTGCATGAATGTACAGCGACAACGTGACTGGGCGTGGATCGAATTCTTCAGAAGCGAACAGTGAACAGCGAACCAAAATATCAGGGGCGTCATGTCCCTTAACATGGGGTATCTAGACGAACCAGGGATAGGGAGTGACAGACACGCTCTCTAAGCATACATATATGCCGATCATCGCATTGGATTCGAGGGCAAGGTTGTGATTTGTGACTGAGAATCTCAAGTCAAAGTCAGACACACTTGTTCATCCTTGGCGAAGACGGGCCTGCCGGCGGGTTCTCTAGGCGGGATATCCGGCGGCCTACAAGTACACGAAGCGTGTGTCGAGAGTTACTATATGCTTTGTCCGAGCCTTGGTCCGGGGCTCCGGCATGGTCATTTTCGCACTAGGCCCGACCAGACTGGGTGGCCCAAGGAAAGGAATACACTGTGATCACGCCAAGTTCGAGGTACTTAGACCGGACGGTAAGTCGAATAAAGACGTCTGCCATGTTCGATGAGACCCCCTTCAGACCCTTCCAGACCTTCTTTCAGAACCATCATAGCATGGCCACCAAGACCCACAACCTGCCCGTGCTCTTCAAACCAGCAAATCAAGACTTCAGCAAACGCTGGTCTTCCTTCAGTCCCGCCAAACAAGTCCTCCCGAAGGGATGGCAAAAGGCAGAAGGCCGACGTCCTCTAGCCGAGGCCATGTTCTTCGAGCGCGACGTGCCCGTCCGTCTGAGAGACGGGACCACGATCTGGATGGACGTCTTCCGACCCGTGGGATCGGAGAAGGAGCCCATCCCCGCGATCGTGGCGTGGAGTCCCTACGGCAAACAGGGAAACGGTGCGTTTGTTTGTGCGCGTCCATCCGTGCGCTGTTGGTGTGCGTGCGTGTGCTGACTGAGTGACCTTCGACGGCTCCCAGGATTTCAGAGCCTTGATAATGTGCCGTGGCGGGCGGGGGTCCCGAGGCATGCGACGAGTGATCTCGAGAAGTTCGAGGGGCCGGATCCCGCCGAGTGGTGTCCGCGGGGGTATGCGGTGGTGAATATCGATCCTCGCGGCGTCTTCGATTCAGAGGGCGATATTCAGTACATGGGCACGCAAGTGAGTCACGTTTGCCGGTTCCGGGGACACTTCCATCCATGCCTGTCTGGTAGACAGCTGTCATCAAGCTGTCAAGCCGAACAAATGTGGCGGTGAGCTGATGATGTGGGTTGATCTGAGCTGATCTCATCCCATCTCCTCCGAAATAGGAAGGGCGCGATGGGTACGATGCCGTTGAATGCATTGCCTCTCAGGAGTGGTGCAACGGAGCCGTTGGATTTGCTGGGAATTCGTGGCTTGCTGTCGCGCAGTGGTATGTCATGTGCGACTCGGCTGAGCTGATGGAGGACGTTCTTTCTTGCTCCCTCAGTCTGTCACTGATTGACGTATATGAATGCGTCGTCTAGGTTCATTGCCGCAGAACGGCCACCTCATCTGAAAGCCATTGCGCCGTGGGAAGGTCTGTCCGACATTTATCGCGAGCAGTATGGGAGGGGCGGCATCCCGAACCCGGCTTTTGCTGATTACCGTTCAAACTTCAACGGTACGGCCCCTTCGGTCGAGTTTATCATATTGCTTGAATTGCCTGGCGTGTCGCTGATCATCTCCCCCCGTACATGCAGGCAAGAACCGGCTCGAGGACGTCGCAACCATGATCCGTCGATATCCACTCTCCAATCCATACTGGGACGACAAGCGCGCGAGGCTCGACCAGATCAACGTTCCCATCTACGCTCTGGCGAGCTTCTCGACCTGTCTGCACACGGAGGGGTCGATCAGAGGGTTTTTGTTCTCGGGGTCGAAAGACAAGTGGTCCGCTCCGTCCAAACCGAGTATCCTATTGACCAAACAAAAAGCTGACTGAGAAGATATAGGCTGCGGATTCACCACACCCAGGAGTGGTATGATCTCTATCAGGAATCGGCAAATGACGACCTCCAGAGATTCTTCGATCGATACCTCTACGGCAAGGCCAATGACTGGGAAACGACGCCGAGAGTGCGGCACAGCTTGCTGGGGTTCAACCGAGACTCGGTCGTGGACAGGCCCGAATCCGCATACCCTCCCAGCTATGTCGAGCATAGGACATTTTTCTTAGATTGCCAGGCCGCCACCCTGTCCCAGGTCCAAGTTCCCGGCAAAGTCTCCTCGATTGGCTATCGATCAGACTCCTGGGATGAAGACGGTGTGCACTTCGTCCACAAGTTCACCGACTACACCGAGTTGATCGGCTTTTCCCAGGTCAAGTTGTACATGTCTTGCGCGGAGGCCGATGATCTGGACGTCTATGTCATTTTGCGCAAGCTGGATAGAGACGGCCAGCCACTGATGCACGTCAATATCCCTCTCGAGAGTCTCCCAGAAGGCACAGCGGCTGCGAATATCCCAGACCTGAACATCTTCAAGTACCTGGGTCCCAACGGCAGACTTCGAGCCTCTCACCGGCGGCTGAGTGCTGACCCAGGCGTCACCGAGGAGCAAAGCTTGTTGCTCGCTCCCGCTCTGGCCTGGCATTCCCACGAGTACGAAGAGAAGATCACGCCGGGACAGATTGTCTGTCTTGACATCCCGCTGTGGCCCTCTGGTATCATTTTCGACCGTGGAGAGTCCATCCGGTTGGAGATCAAGGGCCACGAGGTGACATTGCCAGAATTCCCCGCGTTGCATCGTGTTCCCGAAAATCTGAACCGTGGGAGACATGTCGTCTACTCCGGGCCCGAGTATCCATCCTCAATCGTGTTGTCCCTGGCTTCTGGCGATTCTGCTAGTTAGCACGTACGCAGTATTATTGAGCAGTGAATGAGTGAATGGATTTGGCTTCCAAACCTCCCCTCCCCAAAAAATCACTCCCCGATGCATGAAGACTCGAGGACATGTGTACCATACTTGTTGCCTTATGTGCCCAGATTATTGAGCTCATGAGCCCAGTCCGTCCAGAACAAAGCTTGCTGGCTGTCATAGGGATAGCCGCTGAGCCAATCAAGGTCGTCCACGGCCTCACTGAGACTATCAGCAGTTGCATGCGGCTGTAACAGTGTGTCGACACTATGGAATTCTGCTCGCTGTCCCGAGTCAGAGGGAGAGCGAGGCGCGGTATTGAGATCCACGTGCTGGGGCGGCGAGGCTGGGTGTGTATCCAAGGCCCAAAGAGGTACTTTCCTGGCTCGAGCAAGTGTTCTCTTAATGATGGCTGTTGCATTTCTGACGACTACACATTCATCCATGGCTTGGAGCACGGCGATCGCACGGTCAATGTGAGCGAAATGGCTTTCTAGTCCCTGCTTGGTTCGAGGAAGTTTGTGAAAGATCGCGGCTAGCAGTGTGGTGGCCGCAAACAGGGTATATGTCGCATTATACCACCTGAAACATTTAGCAAGAATGCGTTGTGCGCTTTCTGGTGCTTAAATCTTATCACTGGGGTCCGTGGCATACCAAGTCTGGAAATAGTCCTGGGGAAACGTCAACTTCCGTCCCGGTCGACCAGAGAATGGAGGCAAAAGAGAATATAGACAGGAGTAGTTGGTAGGTACTTGCCGACATACCTCAGTTCGGAACGTTTCGTACATTACATCGATCGAACTTTCTGCAGTTTTCATACATCGGCACTGGCATTCTCGAAGGCACGTGTCCCCGTCTGGCCTGGTTGTTTTCTCATGAGTCATGAATACGGCATGTAGGATCATGCGGAGGTTCAGGTAGCCTGGAACATGGTTAGAACCGACTCATGCGCAGTGGGTCCTACCCCAGGCGTACGAATCCTAAGCACGACCGCCTGCTTCTTGATATAGCTGGCGTGGTGGCTTGGCTTCAACGAGTTGCCGAAGTCTTTTTGACGCTCAGTCCGAAGATGCGAGGGAACTTGCTGCAGCCAATCCTCCAAGTCGGCGTCAAGCGCTTTTGCGCGACGGAGCTTCTCTTCCATTTCCCAAGCTCGGGTATACAGATCGAGTGATACTTTCCGCATGATTCGTGACAGCCCAATCATGCAAGGGACAATCTGCAAAATGTGTGGACTCGAAGGTGACGCTTCCGGATCGGCTGTTGGTAGCCCTTGTGCGTGGTATTCGTCCGACCCAAGACTGTCCGGTCTGCCCAGGGCAAAACTGGTCTGTCTGTGCATGTCTCAGTGCTTTGCTACACTTGGAGCCAATCCCTCTTACATGTCAAGGCAATAAACAGCCCTACTGGACCTTAGCTGTGTAATCATAGAAAAGCATCCTGAGGATCATACCACCACGTTTTCGATGCTGTAGTCGTAGTCCTCGAGTCAGTTGTGTCCTGACTGATAGATTTCCGGTTGAGCCCGATCGCCAATGCGGTCCTTGCCGCTTGCCCGGAGTATAGGTATGCAACTAAAAGTGGTGTAAGTGAGAAGAACGATAGCAGGGTCGGCCTCGGTATACCATGAGGGTTGAGCTGGTGCTGACATATTTTACTCTCAAGGTATGAATGTTAGCGTGTAGAGCTGGGATGCTTTGCTGTACGGCATACCATCATATAAAAACACTGAACCATCTCGAGGTCCGTTGCTGTACCAAGCCGTGCCACTATAGCATGTGCCTCGTTGAATAGCCTACGACTCCATGTAAATCGATCTGCTCCAGACACCTCCGCGTGATCAGACCTCATGAAGAGGCTCCCGAGACTCAAAACGGCATAGTAAAGGGCGATGAAAGACAAAGGTTGTTTCTCTGGTCTATTGAACCACAGGTCTTCGCAACGAGCCAGAAATACATCTTCCTCCAATAATGGTTGAATGTAGTGGATACTAGAGAAGTAAGCATCAAGGAATCGCCTTGCTACCCGGAATTGAAAGCGATCAAGGCTCCAGTGAGGCTCTCGGGGTGCCGGCAGACTCTGCGATTTGCCAGGCTGAAAATCGGTGCTCTGCAAAACAGAAGCCAACGATCTTTCCTGTTGTCCACATCCAGGACCCGTAGTCGGACATTTTGACAACCTCTCGACATGGCGGAGGAATGCCACTGATGAGGACGATCCGTAGAATTCAAGGTTGCTTGTATGCGAGCTGGCGCGCAGCTCATAGGACGCTGTGTATTGAGGCGCGATCGAAGATGGCGTGTAGCCGAGCTCGTCTGTCGCAAGTGGCGAGGATGCCACGCCATGCTGCTGGCTGTGGTCGACAGCATAGGGCGTCACATTATGAGTGACGTTGTTCGGCCCGAAATCGATGCCATGCTGAGCTCTTTTCGGCATTGACCCTTGGGTGGGGCGAGGAGGGCTGACGCTTGCAAGGTCTTCGACCTGTGAGACTGGTCTGCGCGTCGAGGTTAACTAGAGACATGTTACGAAAACGGAGGACTTGCTCTGCTCTTTGCCTCTTGTCGTGGTGAGCACGCGAATATGTACACTCCAAGTCATGGTCTGGTCGATTGAGTCAGCCACACGCACTGGTCCGCAAGTCTCATGTAGCTCACCAATGCAATATGTGCATGGCTGGTCCTCGCTACAGCGGTTTTTCCTAGCACGGCATATTTCACATGCTTGCAGTGCTCTTGGCCGCTTTGGTCTCGCGGCTTTCTGCATCCTTGGATAAAACCACTTGGGATTGACGGTCAGTAAAGGTGTAGGATAGCCTGGTAATACGCGGTGTTGGAAGATCATGCTGTCTTATGCAATCAAGAAGGAGCAGATCGGACGAAAAGCCGGACGGAATCTGCAAAAGGGGAGTTGACTTTGGAGAAGGGACATAGTCAGGTGCTGTAGGCCTCACCAGCCGCTGTGTCGCACACCACGGAACCTAATTTGGCTGGGCTACAGTAGTTTCGAAGTTTGATCGGCCATGAAGAATCCCTGATCCTTCTGGAAGAGCCAGCAATCGTGCTGGGCTCAGCTCAATCCTTCACCAGACCTGAAATTGGCAGGATACAGTGTGCACAGGCGCCGTCAGCACAGCATGGACGTTCTGGCAACTTGGTCCCCACGTGCCATACGGACAGCAGGAATGATCACACTTAAAGAAGGATACATTGTGCAATTGGCTGTTTTACAGAATCAGACACGGCCGCACTTGTGAAGTCGTGCTGTTGATGCTTGTGGACATCAGACGGACGTGGTTCTCCATTCTCCTCCTAAAGATCTCCGGAGCCATGAGGCTTTTGACAACCCGATCGAGGTCGTATACCTAGTATTCGATGTGCGCAGTGTGAGCGGATTCTCAAACGGGACCGAACCATTTCCGGGCTACCAGCTAGACATCACGAGAGACGGGACATCCGGCGGCAATGTTCAAGACGAGAACGCAAGTGTCCCAGCCCCCTGAAGCTTTGAATTTCCCCATCCATCAGCATACCGAGTAACGTGTTGTGGCCAACGAGCTCGCCTCAATTCAGGATGGATTTATCGCAGACCTATTGTTGTCATCGCGCGGTCGCTCTGGGCTCGAAAACTATCGTTCGCACCACTCTTCAGGGATGCTCCGAGGTCTGGCAGGTGTGACAACCACGTTTGCTGCTACAAGATTCCCCTCTTCGGCATCACAGGAGGGGCCCATCTTTGGGGTGTCCGAGGGTTCGATTTCACACATCGTCTTGACACAATCCTCCCGCTCGGTTGATGCTTTTACATGAAATTTGCCTCACGTTCAGCAAATTTGGTGCTAGACGGATCTACTTTCTACCAAGTCTGCTGCAAAGCCATGAGTTTGGTTGTGCCCGTGTTCTTGACCGGTCAAGATTGCCTCAGAAGTTAGACGGACTGGAGAGGTTTTGCTACAAGGGTGGTCTCCTTGCCAATCTAGGGCGGGTCATCCATCAGTTAGACACGTATGCATATTAGATCGTTACATCAAGAGATCCCTGCTGTGGGAGGGCAAAGCCCTAGTCACGCTCTTGCCAACAAGCTTACGACTCATGTGGGCAATCAACCGCTCAGAAAGACCGAGTTCAGCGGAGGAAGCGAATCAAGCGGCTCGTTGGCTCTCTTGCACCTTCTTAGCCACGTCCAGGATCCACTGAATCGTCTCCCTCTGAGCGGTCACATTCGGCATATGACCTGCCTTGATGCTTGTGACATCAACCCTTCGACCACTCACTTGCTCGATCATGTCGATCGTAGGTCTTTGTATTATTTCTGGAGGCCCAGCCAAGTCCTCCTCGCAGACCAAGTATGACACGGGAATGTCCTTGTATCCAGCATAGGTCAACTTGTCGACGAAACTGGTCGCCGAGTGCTTTGTGAAACCCCTGACTACTGCCTCACCCTCCTCAGGAGACAGGTGCTGCAAAAGAACCCTCGCGGTTGCTGCCGGATCCTCAATCAACATCCAGCCATTCTCCTGAAGAATTGTGTCAGACAAAAGAGAGGTCTATAGCTAGGAAGAGATGAGAGACTTACATCAACCGCCATAGACACACTCTTGTCACGGTCTGGAATCGTATTCAGGACATCCTGAGCCGATTGTCTAATGGTAGGGACAAGGCATGTCATGTAAGCGAGCTGAACAATCCCCCCGGGTTTGCCTTGCGCCTTCCTTTCCTCTTTTGCCAGCCTCTTTGGGCTTTGGGAGATCGGGACACCACCATACGAGTGTCCGATGAGGATCACGTCTTTGCCTTGGTCCGCCAGTTTCTCGGCTGTTTCTGCAATCAAGGCTGCGTCTTCGTACATCGAAGGTGCTGGAGTGTCTCTGCCTTGCCGGCTGCCTGGCCCGACGCTGGGCGGATGGATGCCTTGGATCTCGTAGCCTGCCTCCGAGACGGCAGCGAAGATTGGCTCGTAGGCTGATGGCAGATTGAACGAACCCGGGCAAAAGATAATTGAAGGTTTAGACATAGTGATGATGGAGAAATCCGGTGACGAGAGGGTTCAGATGCACTCGAACGCATGCTGATATTAAAACACCGTGCAAGTTTCTGCGGAGTGCAGAGACTCGGATCTTGAAGTGCTTACCAATTCTAACACGGCATGTCCGTGAGGTGATGGATGACACACATCCTCAAGAAGCTGAACCAGCCGCCGGGTTATATCAACTTAGCAGGACATCCTCCAAGTTGAACCGGAAGAGCCGCCGGCTGAGTTCAGCGACGCAGCAAGCAGTGAGACGCAGGTGAGTGAGAAGCGAGCGATGGAAAGACTTGGCAGGGATGTTTGTTTACTCACCCGTAGTGGAAGATGGACGAACCAGACACTAACCAAGTCTGGTGTAAACTGATTGTTCGGAGTGCACCTGTGGTAGGATAGCCTTGCATAGGAGTTGCCAACATTGCATCTTCGACACCCCTTCACATTAATACCAAATGTCGGTCGCTCTGCGCCCGCGTAGTCACGCTCAGCGCCCGCGTAGTCACGCTCAGCGCCCGCGTAGTCACGCTCACCATGACAGCAGACCTAACAGAATGTTGACACTGTGGAACAATGGGTGCAAAGACCACATATATTAGTAGAGCATCTAAGTTGCTCTGCCGTCCCATCCTTTCACAATCCGGACGTAAAGCGCCAGTAACCCTCGGCAAACCACGTTCGAGTTCGTCAAAGCAGCGAAACCAAAGAAAGCAGATCGGTTCAATTGCGAGCTTCCAGCTCGATCTGCGGAGGAGTTTGCTCGGTTCGGGTTGGTTTGTCTTACTGTTGAGTTCACGGCTGCTTCCGAAGCTCGGCGTGGCCATCAATCATTCACAGGCTTTCCACCCAACTTGAAACCTAGGTTTGAGTCACCTTCATTTGGTCTGTCTGTGCGTGTAGCTTGCATTCGCTCCCAGTATCCATCACTAGTTTTCCTTCACTGTCAATAACCGACCGATGACTTCACAGCCCTCTTCTTGTTGCTGCTATTCTTCCCCTTTCCACCTGCCAGCCGTCGTGAGCGAAAGTCTCTCCTATTCACCTGCCGCTCACTGACCAATCACATACATGGACATTGTGTAATTCGCTAGGTCCCGTACAGCCCAGCGTCACTCACCTCTACTTCGCATTGATATTGAGACGAAACCACAAACAGACCTGACTCGTTCGATCTCCAATTTTCAGGACTGCCTGTTCTGTCAACAATCCTTTTCATTGCGCTCAGGACTCGTCTCTCTTTGAGACATTCGGCCTCACCAAGCATCTCCCGTCGTATGCGACAGACACATCGCCAGCATGTGGCTGCCTAATCCGAAGCGTGATCGCACTCTCCCAAACCGCGACCGCCAAAACGTTCCCCGGTCAGTCTTCCAGCCACCAAGTCTACCTGGTCCGAATCCCCAGGTTAAGGTCGCTTCACCAGCAGCTCGTGCTCTCGCAAACACCGCCAAGCCTGCTTCTTCTCGACCAGCCAAGCCGTTTCGCTTCTTCGATCTGCCTGGCGAAATCAGGAATCGTATCTACGACCTGGTCGTACCCGAAGCCCGAGTCATTGTCTCCGGCACCCACCCTCAGAAAGAACTCCAACAGTTGAAGAAGCGTGAGCCCAAGAAGAAACACCAGTCACCCCGGTACCACATCCGGGGCACATTCACGGGCGAACCTACAGAGGCTTCTCTTCTCTTCTCCTGCCGTCAGATGAATCACGAAGCCATCCGGTATGTGTACGCAAGAACTACATTCTGCTTCACCAGCTTCGTCGTTCTCAGAAAATTCCTCAAGAACACCCCCGAAGCGGCTCGCACGAGCATCGTGAGCCTGGAAATCACACATACTGGATATGGCGAGCCTCCATTGCTGGCAGACCGTGAGTGGAAGCTGAGACACGACGCCAAGTGGTCAGAGGTACTTAACCAGGTCAAACAACAAACAACACTGAGACAGTTGGTCCTCGACATAACCAACTTCGACTGGCCGATCCAACTCGAGGTTAGAGAGCCGTGGGCCAAACCCTTGCTTGCGCTCGCCGATGATGGCCTGGATCGTGTTGATCTCACACTGGAGCATGACGGGTTCCCACAAGAGAGATGCACAGCCGCAGCGAAAGAGCTCGAGAAGAGGATGATGACCTCAGATGGCAGGAAGAAGAAGAAGCAAGAGGCGAAGCGCAAAGCAGCAGAGGAGAAGAAGCGGCTCGAAGAGCCAAGACGCAAGGCTACAAAGGTGCTGACTATCAGGCTTCCAAGTGGCACAGCTAAAACAATCGGATCCGGCAAGAAACTTGTCAAAAGCAAAGGCCTCGAGCAGTATGCGGTCGCGCAACCTCCGATCGCTTTCTGCTAAATAATGTGTGTTCGCGGTGGGAGAGGAAATCGAGCTGGTGACGTTGGCTGTTGCAAGAGCGATCACGGACAAAGCTGCACAGTACCATCACACAAAGGGTTTTTAGGGCAATGGTGGCGCGAGAAGAAAAGCTTATGGAAGGAAACTACTGCATGGCATTGCTGAGCGGTGACAGGCAAATGAGCGCCTGGACTTTCATTGCAGAAAACAAAGGGCGAGCAGAACACACATTTGTTTGCTACCAGCGCTACTCATCAATTGAGAGATGCCGCGTGTGCACAAAAGCTGGCAAGAGCCAATATCCAATATCCAACATCCAATCCAAACATAGAAAATCCGAGGAATATGGCTTTATTCACTGGTCTTCTCACCCTGACCAACTCGGGCGGTTGCATGATAGCCCAAGGATGCTCTGATGCCCTGATACCACGATGCCCTAAAAATAGATACCAAGGAGGAAGAGGGGTCGGAGCACGATCCGGGGAATCGTGGCTGCAGGCCTCGACTGGGCGGGCCCAATTAGGGAGGGCGTGGGAGGGCCAGTCGAGTCTTCTGGCCTTCAGCCGTCGATCCGGACATGCAGGATCCGTCTGCCGATTGCCCAGTGGGCAGGCAGAGGTCGCAGAGCCACGAGATCGCAGCCACAAGATACCATCATCCAGGCTTGACTCGTCCCTCACTTCGTCGATTGTACTGTCTCACGTCGAGCAAAGATCTACCGCATGCTCGCGACTGCCTCTGACATCTGTACATCCTGTGCACATAGATAGAAACAATGGTTTATCCACGCCACCTAACTATCGCGAGAGGGAGGGGTCTTCGGCAGTTCCAAGCGTCTAATGCAGAGCGATGCATGGTCCAACGCACGCTGAATGGCCGAGGATGTGATGGCCACCTCTCAGGCAGCTCATTCGCTCATTGCCAGCGCTTCACCAACGCCTCTCATCCAACCAAGCAGCTCTTCTCACTTCCGTCACGCAGTCGCTCGACTCCATCTTCTGCCAGCGGGACCTGCATCTCTTCTCTCGTCGCCGTGTGCTCTCATCCAACCGCCAGCGCGACTCAATTGAAGCGCCCATCGAATCCCATCTCGGAAAGAATGGCTTCATCTTAACATAGTAGTCACGGATTATTGGAAAGGCAGCCCAGCGGTACAATCGCATTTACTTACTCCAGCAGTTCCTTCTTGTCGTGCTTCTTCTCTTCCTCTTCTCACCTCCAGCTCCAGCCTCAATCCTTCCTCTCTCCGTGTTTATATTCGTTCCAAGCTCGCGCAGGCTTCGCTGAGTACATTTCATTTTGTTCTTGGCCCGATATCCTAAGAGCCGTCGCCCAGCACTGCCCAGCACAAATTCTATTGCGGGCCTTACATACTCCGGGCGAGCAGACACAGGTAGACCGGCCGCTTCACCGACCGCAAAGCGCCAATTGCTGCAACGCTTGTTCCACCCTTCAATCCCAGGCACACAAGCAGATCTCACCAGGAGAAGCAGACAGCTGCTGCTTGGGTTCATTTGCCATTGCCAATCGCACGAGTCACATCTGTCCCAGCGAAGCGCTCGCGGGTCAGCTCACCTCGAGTCTCGGCCCACCTATTACTCGACCAACTCGCCCATTCTTCCTCTCACTCTCTTCCTCAAACCACCTCGTCGTCTGTCTATATCATTTCTTCAAATGATCCAGAGCTGGTTCTCGACGACATAGCGGACATACTCGTGCCACCAAGGCCATCTACCACCGTATTTATCCCTCCGATCTCGAATATCTTGGCCTCTCCGTCTCACGTCAGCATCGGCCGCTACCAGTCACGATTCCGACATACGAACAGCAATTGCAAATCAGAGTTGGGGGAATCCCTGTCCGACGTTACCCTCACGCAAAGCCACCCCGCCTGCTTGGGCTGAGTTCGCTTGACACTATCGCCGCCTCCGATAAAGACTAATCGCGTCCCACCGCCATCATGTCTCCGCCATCCAACTTCGAACCTGTATCACCTATCGACCTCACTGCCGACTCCAAACGTAACCGCCGCAGCGTAGGCTTCAATCTCAGCGTTGAAGACCTCGACGAGAAATCAGACGTCAAAGCAACAACCCGATCAATACGCACAAATTCAACGGCGTCCACACGTTCGTCCACGGCTGGTGGTAACCCACCCGTGGTGAGGCGGGCTCGCTTCGCCGAAGCGACGACTGTCTTTTCACCCGCCTCTGGCCCTGGCGATCACCAGTCGCCCTTTGCTGATCCGTCGTCCAGGATGGAGGGCGCCAGCACGAGTCAAGCTCCAAAACCATCAGACGTTGGGTTCGGTTACATTTCCGACAACCAGCCGGTAGAACAGAATGTATACATCACCCAAGATCCCAATGGGTCGGCGGGCCAGCCACTCAAATCCGCACTCAAGACACCGGGTACGGCCTCGAGAATGCTGAATCCTCTGTCACCCACCTTCCGAGAAGAACAGCTCCTGGAGAAGGAAGAAATGAAGACTGAGATCCAACAGGCCAACGACCTGGTAAGTCCATCCGATCCTTTTTGTCGCCGACGGCGGTGATTAACAACCTCGATTAGAAAGTCAAAACCCGCGTTCGCATGGCCAAAATGGTCCTACGAGGGGTCAACTTCTCTTGCTCACTCATCGTCCTCGCCATGCTTTCTACCGTCCTTACAATCTTCCACGCCACGAGAAACCTGCCCAACCGCAACAACCTGCCCGCCTGGGCACCCAAACAGAAAATCTGGCCACAAATCGTCGTCCTCAGCATCGCGTGTGTGTCACTGTTATTTTCCATCATTGTCATCCTCGCCTATTGCAGGGGCGGCCACCGCCGGGCCGAGAAAGTCGCCGTCTATTACACCATGTTTGCGGTCGGCTGGTTCATGTTCAGCATCATCATGTGGCTCGTCGGGGCCGGAATCTTGCACGGGAGTAAATCTTCAGGTGGTGGACAGGATCTATGGGGCTGGTCTTGCAAGGACAACAAGCGACGACAGCTCTTCCAAGATGACGTCCATTATGCTTTGGTCTGCCGCCTGCAAGATTGGTCTCTCATCTGCTGCATCATCGAAGTCGTCGTCGAAGTCATCGTCATCGCCATCTACGGCATCGTTTTCTACAGATTCTGGTCCAAGAACCGTCTGCGGAAGTCCATGGACGCCCGAGATCGCGCTCGCACCGATCTTTACCTTGCCCAATTGAGAACCCAGTCTGCACCTAATACACCGGGATTTGCTCAGACTCCTCGCACCCCAGGGTTCCCCACCATGATCAAGACCCCCATGGACGCATACTCGGCTGCTGAGCAGGGATCAAGTCCCACACAATTCGTCTCACCTCATTCCGCCACCAGCAACACCACAGCCTCGCCATTCAAACTACAAGCGCCACCGATCCGCCTCACGAAGGCGACACCCACGAGCACGGCAACAGAAGGCTACACATCTCCGTCACATGAGAGATTAGCCATGTCGACGAGTCCTTCACCGCCACCCGCGAGAGCGTTGAGTCCACCTATGTCGCCCCCGCCAGAGGATAGATTCCACGAACATGTGGCTGCGGCGCCGGGTGAGCAGGTGTACGAGGCCGTCCCCATCCCAGGAGCCAACTATGTCCCTCCAACCCAGCATCACCCGGGGCAGGCGTTCTGAACGGGGACGGACGAGTAGGGGGGAGCAAAAATAACGTGCTGAAAGATGCGCACCTACATATGTACAGGATTTAATTACTTGACGTTTTGCCCAAGCCAGGAGTATGAGTACGAGAGGGTGTGAGAATCAACTCCGAGCGTCGCGTTCAGGCGTCCACGGGAAGGAGTGCAAGGCAGACAGACAGGCAAGCAGGCAGGCAGGCGGGCAGGACCAACCCAAATCGGGGACCTTTTCATTTCATATCAATCTTTTTTTAGCCGTCGCTTCTTTTCCTGGCAGACTCAAACCACGCACGCGATCAGTGACAGTATGGTGACGTACCATTAACACCAGCATCAACACCCAGATATCCATTTGCAGTAGCTTACTATGTTACCCACGTATGTACGTACTGAGACATCCAAGCTCAAGAATTGACAATTGATAATCGAAGCTCGAAGCTCGTAACTCGAAGTTCGAAACTCAATGAAAACGAATATCCGAGTTTGTTTTATCCGCCAGGAGGAAGAACTCCTACTCCTTGACGTACGTTACGTATCCTGAGATACTGTCAATAGAATCTGGATGGATGATGGTTCGGTCATCTCAGCTTTATTGCTTTATTACTTTACTTGTTCATTACTTCGGCACAGGGATGTACTCTCGCACTCCCGCTCAATCAATGCCGTTCGCTGGTATACTTAAATGGGAACCTGACTTTAAACCGTCCTAGTTAGTCGATGGTCTTTCATTCTTCGGGGAGCAGGGTAGGGCAGGACAGGGCAGGGCACATCAGACCCGACGATGCGTCTCGTGCGCGGACTGACCTCCAGCTTTGTGTGCCTTGTTGTTGTTCCCACTCCGTGTCCAGGCTCCATCGCCTGCTCTGCTTCCTCGTGCTCATGCCGCTGCTGCCGCTGCTCTGTCGGTCTTCCTTGGCGGCTTCATTCTCTGTCATACTCATATTCATAATCATACTCATAGTCATAGTCAAGCCTACAGGTTTTGGGACGGCAATTACATCAGCCCGCCGTACGGATCATCGCGCCGTTCGTAGTATGCTCGGGTCTCACCTCCGCTGGCCCACCTCTGGCGCTGCCCCGAGGCGTTGGGGCCGGGCGAGACCCTGAAGCCAAGGAACTTGTGCGTCTTGACCGCCGCGTCGGTCGCGGGTTTAGATTTCGGCTCGTGGTGCAGGTTGAAATAATGGTGCGAAGACGTTTTTGCCGGGCCTTGTCGAGGCCTCGCGCTGGCTGTGATGCTCCGGTCGGAACGACCTGGTGCTCCTGCTGCGGTGGCGGCGGCGGCAGCGGGAGGGTCGCGGGAAAACATGGCCCTCACGGACTCCATTTCCCGAATGTGCTTTGCGTAGTCTAATTCGAGGACTTCGTGCGCAGAGTGTTGGCCCCGCTCGATCTGGCTGAGATATTCCTTGACGGCTTCCCCGGCGAAGGCGAGGACGAGATCCGCGTCAAATGCTGCGGCGGGCTCGAGGATGCCGGCCCCGACGAGCATGTCGAGCGCGGCGCGGAGCCAGTCTTCCTCGGGCCCGTATGTCGGTGTGCGGTAGAGGAGGGGCGATATCTTTTGCGCGAGTTTCCCGACGGGCAGGCTGTGCGTCGAGAGGAGGATGCGCAGCGACAGTGTGAATGGCTTGTTGGGGACGTCGGAGGAGATACTTGTGGTCGTCCAGCGGGGTCCTGTCGGTTCTGACGGTTCTGACGATTTGACCGGGACAGGGAACTCCTGCTGGCGGAGCTGGTGCCTATGCATGTCGAAGAGTGCTGTTCCGGGAGATGCCGCGACATTGCTGTCGTCCTTTGAGAGACGTCGTTGTGACGAAAAGAACGACTTGGCTTTCGGCCTCGTCACGGTCGGGGGCTGTTGAGGACTGTGTGGGGCGGAAGAAGTCGGGCTGAGGAGGATGGCCCAGTGGATGGCGTTGGCGCCTTGAGACGACGACACCAGCTGTGCCGGCGTGAAGCCTAGGACTGTAATTTGAGACATGATACTCAGAAACTTCTCTTGGCGAGAGGATGGGAGAATCAAAATGCCTTCTTCTTTGCACTCTTTTCTCGTAGACACGAGGACGGAAAGTGGCAAAAAGTCCCCGTCTCAAGGCTTTCCGAGATTGAGAGAGGGCGAACCTGGGGAATTGGAACCTCAGGCTGCTTTCTATATCTTCCCAATTCCACAACCTCGGTAGCTTTTCTTGTAGCCAAGTCTTGGTGATATGGGGTGAACGTGCTCGGGGCGATGAATCCTTCCGATGCGGCCTTCGCTGATTTGATGACTGTGCGTGTAAGGCTGATGCCCCTGGCAGACGGGAGGATGAGTGATCGCGGCTGATGTGGGACAGATGACCGACCCTGACAGGCTCGCGGTCGAGATCTGCTGCTTCTTGATGGAATGTGTCGATTGTATTGGGAAGGTGTCCCCCGGGATTGTAGCGATAAGCTATTACCTTTAGGCGGCGACAATGGAGCTGTTTATGTTATCAACCTCACTGTCGTTCTGCACGAAGGATGCGAAATGATGTAATTGAGTATGCTTGGTCTCCGTTGGTGTTGTGTTGTCTCTTTCCCAACTTCCAATTCGCTTGATAATGGTGCTGCGTGCTTATGTAGGCTGGAAAGAACCGAGGCAAGTGACTTGATATGCAGGGACTTTCAAGGTAGGAAGATGGCGAATAGCCCTGCTGAAGCCCGTACGTGCGAGAGAAATAACAAGGGGCATGTACAAGTTGAATTGGACAGGTGAAGCTGAGTACGGAGTAGTAATCAGGGATAACAACCCGTGAGATTCGAATACAGGGGCCACTGATTCGTCTGGGAGAAGTAGGGCCAGTTGCTCGTATAGTGGTTTAAGCGGCCTGGGGCATATGACTGCTGGTATGCCGGATCTAGTAGTGTGAAGAGCAGCTTGACAGAGATTGCAGGAAAAGAAGGTCTTCATATACCAATGAGGATACATTACCTTTGAGCGGCCTTAATCCGGCCATGGATCGATGAGCATGCAGCATGTGCTCCGGGGACAGGGAGTGATGACATGGAAGTCAATGAAATCACGCATGCTGCGCAGAAACGAAAGCGATCTGTGCGTCAAAGCAGCTCGACGGCGATGTCTATTGATGCTTGGAATGGCAAGCGAGAGATAGCGAATGAGGGATGAAGTAATGTTGCGGCAATTAGTCCGGTTCGAGTCTTGGGAGCTTGAGGGAGCAGTGGAAGAAAGTGGATGATCTATTTGGCAGTTCCATCAGTTCCAGCAAATGAAAGAGCAGGAAGCTTCCGCTGGGTCATTGTCCGAGCGATCACCGAAGAGGCTGAGAAACTTTCAAGCCTTGTGGTCGACACAGAAAAGGATGGACATATATCGGAGTAGAGACCGAAAAAATTTGCGAGAAAGCTTTCACAGAGTCGAGATGAAGAAATGGAGCAGGATTGTTGTTTGCGGGAGCATCGCATTGGAAGTCTTCGCACAGAATCTCAAAACCGCTTCAATAATCTCTCCTCACACAGCAAATATCAGCCAGTTCTTACTCTTCAGGTACCGTTTGAATCCTTGTTGCAACAGTGTATGGACGACTTGGGCATGGGAGGCCGAGAACGAGTGTTGAGGTTCTACTCGCACAGAGAAACCTGTGAAAAGAACGGCTGCTGTCAGTTCAAAGTCGCGCCTACCAGCTGGGAGGGTCGTACGAAGCAGCTTGAATCTTGAACGGAGGCGAGAGACGCGAATACCGGTTTGTCCTTCACGAGTTCCGCGCGGCGCATCTTAGTTCCATCGAGAAAAGGTCTCCGGCAGGAGCACGAGACCGGGTGTAGGACGAATATCGAGGTGTTTAGCTCTCTGGCGTCCACCAGCGGCAAGTGTTGTCTTGTGCTAGAGCGAGAGGGTCAGTAAAAGGTAAGCTCGTAGAGGCCAAGTGAGCCACGAACTCGCTGCAGGTTGGGGGAGCTTGCACGTGGGATCTTGTCATATCGGAGTGTCAGATGTTGTTGTACAACGAAGGTGATATCTGTATTATTACACAAGTTGTGTTCAAACCCACGCATATGGGCAGAATGTGATCTCAACACGCTGCTCCCAACTCCTTGATGATCATATCTTCGGTGAACGTATGCAATTGCAATAGTTCCGAGGTAATGTGGTGCGCTCATGAACTTTTCTCTCCAAGTACTATGGTGCGATGTCCCCTTTGTGTCATCTGGATGGTCCTTCGCTCATACTGTAGAGGGATAGTTTCCACCTCTTTTCCTGTTGAACGCACGCTGGTCCTTGAGCCAGCGTCGGTATCCCGCTACACTTCCCACCTTCTCGCCGTAGAAATCAGGGACCGGGTTGTTCGTGCTGGCGCCACTTGGGTTGACTCTGTGCTTCTTTATTCTTTCGAAAAAGCCTCGCTCTTTGATATTGAACTCTTGGAGCCGAGTACGATGCGACAGTCTCCAAACAGCATTCCCAAAAGCCGGGCCTATCAGCCAGCCAACCACGGTAGAGCTGAAGGTGGCAATCACTATTCCAATGACCGGATCGGTCGGGATTACTTTGGTGATGTTGTCTGCAAGCGCTGGGATCTCTGAGAATGCATACAGCGCACCGCCCGTGGATGCGAGAGAAGTGAGGATTGAGGATGCGAGGGAATACCGTCGTCGTACGGTTCGCATTCGAAAGAATGTGTTCCAGTCAAGGGCAGTAGCAGGTGAGCCGGCTGCTGAGACGGAGGGGTTCGCGGAAGTTGAGGCATGTCTTGTTCGGCACAGCGAAGGCGTGAAGAAGGATGAGGGTGTAGTCGACGCGGGCGGGTTTGCAGCTAGGGGGTGGAACCTCGCAGCTCGCAGCTGGTATTGATGTCGTCGGATCAGGACAGCTGACGAGAGCGCTCGTCTCGTCGCCGACAGCGCATTGTGTGATGAAACCAGCGTGGGACGAGATTGTGTGAGCTGCAACCCGAGAGTCGTCGTTTTCGAGTACATGATGAGCCTCCTGTTCAACTAATGCTGATGTTGGAAGCAATAAGTTTCGGCTCTTGTCACGGATATCTTAGTTGCTCATGGTGGAAATGATAGCAAGGTTGAACAGATTAAGATGTACTAAACGAGGATGAATTTGCACGGACACGCATTTGCAGCAATTGACTTGGTGTTTGCTGTCACTTCTGTTTCCAAGTCATTTTTCCGAGCTCTGCGGGCACGTGCAATTCGAGCTCCTTCACAGGCTCATTGGGCGCTACCTACGCAAGCAGGACCACCCCCGGATGCAATCGTCGTGGAAGCCAACTGCGCGGCACTGACACTGCAAACTACATACATACAATCCTCGCATTGCCGCCTGCGATAATTAGCCGTGATCGAAGGCTTGAGTCAGCATCCAAGGCCACCAAAGGGCATGAGGTGGCCCGTGCATGATGCGGAAGCAGTGTGCACCTCAGCTCGGATAAGAGCAGGCGTCTGATGCTTCGAGATGAAGACTTCAGGTGGTTCTAGCCTCGAGTCAGACCCGTGCACCATTCCATCCTCCCGCCTAAACGAGTAGTTAGGGCCCTGGGAACCTGCCCACTAGCCTATGGGGAGGCCTTGGGCTGCCTGGGAAGGTTCAGCACCTGCTCTTGTTTCGGCTACTTCAAAATGAAAATAAGCCTATCGTTGTCCTCTCTTTCTCCTCCTCATCACTCGTACCATAATTGAGCTGGGGAGAAGATGCCATGGCAGCGAGTGTGCCATCTGCTTCCCGCCTATGCCGCATTCGACTCCTGAGGCCGTTGTTGCCAGCATCCGAGTCTCGACGGGTTGTTTGTCCCGCGTCGGCGCTGCTTGAGTTTAATTGATCCTCTCGATCCCTCCCCCCCATCTCATCCGTTGCCTGCATCCGGGTGATGTTGAGATGACACAAAGGCCAATATCGGATCGCGAATGTTGATGTCGCTGTACCACGCTCGATCTGGGTGACACCTCTGCACCGCCGCCATGCCGCGCCCAAAGAAACCCGACCAGGATGGAAAAGAGGTCAAGAAACGGTCCAGGAACGGATGCTGGTTGGTTCATGCCTTGTCCAGTGCTCAGGACAATAAACTCATATGTGCGCTCACAGGCCTTGCAAGTCAAGGAAGGTCAAATGGTAAGTGATGATCCCGCTCCGTATGCTGATGGTGGTGGTGGATGCTGACAGTGTTATACAGCGGAGAAGAGAAGCCCGCCTGCGCCAACTGCCAACGACAGGGCGAGACGTGCGACTATAGCATTCGGCTGAACTGGGACGGTCGGACTAAGAAGAAAGAAGAAGGAAATGCAAAACCAGGCTCGGCACCCATGTCCTTTGGCACTCCTCAGTCCACCAACGGCTATACCAATGGCACCTCCGACACCAGCCCAAGTGCGAACGGACACACTCCAGCGCCCTCCCTCGCCGTCCATACCCCCAACTATTCCCTCGAGCAGCCTCCATTCGAGTCGCCTTTGCCAAGTGTCAACGACTTCCAGGTCAATATACCCCTCCCACAAGCCAGTGAATTCAACCCAGCCATACTACCCCCGCCGCCCATACTACGGACTCCTCAATGGGGTGACAACAGAAACGGAGGCACTCCCCCTCCACTTGATCATGTTCCTCTCTCAACCTCTGCCCGCCATCCGCTCGGCCTCCCGCCTTATCCCTCTCCCTCAGAATCCGGATATGGAAGTCCCACCCTCAACGGGATGAACAACTTCAACGGCTATTCGATGCAGATGCCGCCCCCCATGCACACATCCAATCCAATGAGCTACCACGAGTCGATAAATTCACCCTACAACCCAGCCAAAAGGATGAAGCTGAGCCCTAGGACAGACAGTTTCGGCCGGTCCGCTGCTAACTATCAGCGCGCCGGGTCTTATGGCCCCAACGACATCGAAGAAATTGGTCCACGAGTTCAGTTCAACCCAAACACCCCAACCTTCTTCCCCTCGTATCTAGCTAATCCCTTGACGCCCGGGACGTCGGCGACGTCTCAAAATCAGGATAATGACGATCGTCGGATTTCTGTCAGCTCTCTGCTCTCCGAGGATCCAGAGCCTGACGATCGCAGGGGGTCCGCCACCTCCAACGGCCAGAATCAAGCACCCGACGAACAGATTCCGCGGCGTGGATCTCTCCATCAGCGGATGATCTCGTACACCGAGACGGAGACATACGGTCAAGATCGTGGGAATGTGGATCTTGATATTCCTCGGAATAACGATACTATGGCCATCTCTGGCATGTCTCCATCCGAGCACAGCGATTTCGAGTCGTGGCTGCACGACACCGACCTGGGCGTCCCCGAATTCGGCTTCGGCCTGGTCAGTCGAGACACCGTCTTTGCTAAAGGCGGTTATTATGCATCACCAGTGCCCATCAAGATTCCCCGAAAGCTTGAACCATTGCCTCTCACTCTCTCCAAGAACCCAATGAATTTGCTGTACTTCCATCACTTCCTCAATCACACCGCGAGAATCCTTGTCCCACATGATTGTCCCGAGAACCCGTTCAAGACGATATTACCCAAGAGTACGTTGCCGGACCCACTTCGGTCGTTGACCTCGTCGCAATGCCTTACTGACATGCCATAGTGGCCGTTGACAACCCGAATCTGCTGAATCTACTCCTTGCCTACTCGGCGTGCCATCGAGCTAGACTCCTGAACCATCCAGAGCCTGCCAATCGAATAGCGCTCTGGGTGCGGGACGTGTTCCCTTCGCTTCGACAAACGCTGGATAACGTGTCAAACTATGAGGTCTCCAATGCCAATCTCGCGACGGCCATCATGCTGTCCTCTCTGGAGATAATATCGCCATCGAGCTTTGGGGTATCAATTCCCTGGCAGAATCACCTCAGCATTGCCCGCAGCATCATTCGTGCCCGAACAGGTCCACATTCGATCTCGCGCAAAGACCCAGTCATGTACTTCCTGACACGGTGGCTGGCATATCTCGATGTTATGGGTTCATTGTCAGGACGACGCAATGAAGAGCCTCTGTTTGTCGGTAATTACTGGGCAAACTCACATGAAGATAGTACCTCTGCCAAGGAGTTGTCCCTGACAGACGACGAGGCCGATGACGAAGACGATTATACCATCGACTGTCTACTTGGATTCACCACTCGATGTGTCCAGATCCTGGCTCAGGTGGCTGTTCTGGCACGAGAATGTGAAGCGGCCGGCCGAATGGATTTGCAGACAGGGCAAATCAATGAGGACTGGAGACCATCCATGGACATACTGCAGCGGGCAGAGAAATTGCGCCTGGAGCTGGAAAAGGCTCAAAACCACGAACAAATCTCGTGTGCTCACCACAGCCCTCAGATGACCAAGGCCTCACTATGCGGAGCTCAGGGGACCCGGCGCCCCTCGGCCTATGCAGAGATGTCGCAGAAGGACGTGGAGGAATCGTTGGCAACCAATTCGGCGTTTCACTGGGCCGGGTTGGTCCACTTGCTGCGTCGAGTTCACAACAGACCTCGCAGCGACCCGGAGGTGCAGCACGCAGTACACGAAATCGTCAAAATCCAGCAACAGAAGATCAGAGAAGGCGGAAGTGCCGAAGCATGTTTACTCTTCCCCATGTTCACGGCTGGAGTTGAAGCGGAGGACCAATTGGATCGAGCAGAAGTCCTCAGTCGTATCAAAGGAGCTGAAGGACTTGGAATGTGTCAAGTCAGCCGAGCCAGAAGAGTCATGGAGGAAGTGTGGAAGACTGGGGTCAGTTGGGAGTGCCTGACTACTGGGGACTTTTTTGGATGACCGCGCCGATTTCGACGCAGGTATTTGCAAGGACGACATGAAGCTCGAAATCCGAGTCTCGGCTGAGACCGTTAGACTCTGATTCTATGCTATCTTACGATTGTGTTTTGCTGAGCGTCGGAGTTGAGGGGCATTGCAAAATACCCAACTGTCCTTACAGAGAGTGACACTCGTATATAGGATTGATTGTCTCTTTGTTGCTGATGCGCCAGATCTTGGACCTTGGACTCCCCTGCAAGGCTGTAGTAGAGCCGTGGCCCTTATGACTATTCAGCCCGGAGCGTTTACGTCAGCATTCAAATTGTACCTCATCGATGCCTCACCATCTTCTATTACCTACCACTCCTACTCAATACCTACCTCTTTTTTCCCTTCCCATCACGCCTTCTATCCCATAGATTGACTGGTTGATTGCCTAACAGGGGCGTTCTCGGAGTCCCACGCCTTGGTGCTCGACGTTCATTGCATTTCATTACGTCAGGGTTATCAGCCAAACGCTCGGAAAAGAAACCCGGCACAACTTGCCCATCGTCTGTCTTCGTCTTGACCATCTTCCCTCCTTCCCAGCTTCAAAGCCAACAGGCCAACAGACGAGATCATGTCGACCACGAAACCCAAAGCCAGCCCCAACCCCAATGCCGACACCCTCCCTCTCCCGGACCAACACCCGCTTCAACGCCTGCGCGCCCCGTCGCGCGACCTCTCCGCCGCACTGCACGCCCTGGGGCTCGCGTCCTTCACCTACTCGTACAACTGGCTACACACGCACCCCAACGAGATCAACTCGGCCTACGGCTGGCACTTCCAATACCTGACGATCATCGGGTTGACGCTCGCAACGCTGACCTTCCTCCTGGGCCTGCTCGCCGACCTGAGTCTCAGCCCCGGGATCTTCAGCGCCAAGAACACGCTGAGCATGTGCGCCGCGCCGCTCGAGCTGCTCGTCTCGCTCCTCTACTGGGGTCTCCGGCTGGTGGACCCGGCGCTCGTGGTTCCGCCGGAGCTCGAACTGCCCGTGGGCGCGGACCTCAGCTTCCACGCCGCGCCCGCAGCCTTCCTCCTGCTCGATCTCCTGGCGTTCAGTCCGCCATGGGGCATTACGGTGCTGCCGAGCCTGGGCGTGTCGTGCGCGATCGCCCTTGCGTACTGGTTCTGGATCGAGCTGTGCTTTAGCTATAATGGCTTTTATCCCTATCCGCTATTTGCCTTGCTGGGGAGTGCGCAGCGCATGGGCGTCTTCGCAGCGAGCGCTGTCTTGATGGCCTTGAATACCGTGGTTTTGAAGTGGGTGTATGGGCGCGTTAATGGGGTCGAGGGTCGGAAGGGGACAGGGAAGAGGTGATGCCCGGGCCGGGGCACAGGCGGGGCACAGCAACGAGTGAGCTTTTATAGGTATTGAAAGCTCTCATGCTTGGTTGGATGTGTGGACGCACGCGCGTGATAGAGCGCCTTGAGAAGGGGTTAGACACTTGGATGGAGAGAAGTTGGATAGATTGTATATACACAGGTGATAGAGTTGAAGATGCTAGATCGTGCGTGGGGTGTTTGCTTGATTGGATATGGCAGGACGGGGTGTACAGATCAGCCTGCTTGCTCGGTACTGATGGGCGATGCGTATATCGACCTGATAGAGAAGACCGGTTTGCTACACTAACGTGCCGTAGACTGTGATTATATACGGAATATGTCCTGGAAATGTCCTCTTCCCTGTCTGAATTCGCATCCTATCCCCCTTCCGCCGGTTCTAGACATCGTGACGAGCATTCCTGCTCAGGTGCCGGATCTTCTCCCCACGCTTTGCATTGTTAGCACGTTCCTCTCGACCAAGGGGGACAAAGGGGCAAGCTATGAACAGACCTTGTAAAATACATACGGCAGCGGCATGAAGCAGATGGCAATGCCTCCCAACAATGAATTGCCCGGCCCGATGCCAAGTCTGCGGAAGAGTTGTCGTGCCTGTCGAACAGCGCGTGAGCCAACTATCAACTGCGCGGTAATCGTATCGGGGCAAAGCATGCCGACTTACAAAGAGCGGGAATATCGCCCCAAAGGTCGCCCGAAACAAGGCATTGCCCGCATAAATGGAGGCTGCAAACATGGGGTATGAGATCCCTAGATAATTCAGCACGGGGGTGAACAAGGTGACGATGCTGATCGTGAAGGACCCGGAGCCGATAATCGGCACTATCCAGTGCACACTTTGCCGCGCCGACCAACCATACCAGAACAAGCAGATAGGCAGGGCCGCCGAACCGAAGAAAGTAGGAGGGAGGACCATCTCGGGCTTGAAGCCCGGCTTCGTGAACCGAGGGATGATGCCGTGCTTGACCCAGAGGAGGTATAGTGGCACGGTGATGAGCGCGCCGCCAAAAATGCCCAGGAAGACGAGGCCCTGTTGGCCGAGACCGAAGCCGTAGATGTCGCCGAAGACGAGGGGGAAGGACTCGAACCAGATGAACAAGACGCCGTAAAGGAGGGCCGTGTACAGGTCCAGCGAGAACACAATCGGCTCGGAGAAGGTCAAAGTGAAGGCTCGGCCGAGCAGCACGGCGTGATCCCTCCAGGTATGATGTGCCGCGTCGATCTCAGACTGGCTCCTCAGTCGATCATCGCCTGTGCGCTTGCGAAGCCTCTTCGCGCGACGGTACAAGATATTTGCGGCGCTGGTCTCGGGGAGCAGGAAGAACATCATGACGAGCGTGCATGAACACAGCCACGTGAACACCCAGATCGTCCAGCGCCAGTCCTTTGCTGCCGCGACGTAGCCGCCGAGGATGGGGCCCATGACTGGACCGAGGATGCCGAACGATCCCCAGATGCAGATCCCGTACGCGACGCCGGCGGGTTCGTACATGTCCGCCATCGTGGCGCCGCCGGTGGCTAGGGCTGGGCTGCCGACGAAGCCCGTCAAGAGGCGGAAGGTCAAGAACATGGCCATGTCGACGGCAAATCCCGTGGGAAGCTCAAGCAAGACAAACGCCAGGAACGTGAAGAAGTAGATGTCGTTGCGCCCGATCGTGGCCATCTCGGACATGGGGCTCCAAAGCATAGGGCCGAAACCGTATCCACTAGAAGAAGACACACGAACGCCGGCTGGGTTAGACAGGAATTTCCATTCCCCAAGTCGAAGAAAGAGAGTCCGATAGAAGAACAGGAGCGTCTGACTTACAGTGTGAACAGCGAAAGACCGAGTGTCGCAACCGTCTCGCCGATCCCAAATTCTTCCATGATGCTCAGCTCACCCGGCACGTAGATAGAACTGGCGATATAGAAGGCGAAGTTCATCAAGCAGATTTGGAAACTGACCAGTAGTTTCCACTTGCTCGGCCAGTTGCGTGGGTTCTGCAATGGCATGTAAGATGGTTGATTCCCCATGTTCCGATGGAGAGTACGACACCTACCTCTGGATCATCTGGACCGTACCAGTCTATCAAAACGATATCTTTGCTCTCCTCGACGTCGTGGTGGCGATCCGATTGTCGTAGACTGATGATGCGCTCCAATGTTCCAAGGTCTTCAGAAGGGGTGTCCTCCTGATTGATAAGACCTTCAGGCTTCTCCCTGCTATCGTCGACTGGCTCCGGCGGCTGTGAGCGTCCTGTGTCCAGCTCGTCTCGCTTGGCTCGCTGCATCCATAAGGATGGATCGATCTCATCGGGGTATTGGAAACACTTTCTGCCGGATAGGAAGCGGACGAGGTGGCCGAACTGGGTGTCTCTGAGCAGTTGAGTATTCATTCTACAGCTCTAAATGATATGACGATTGTCTTTGTATTTCTTTGCTCTTTGGCCTTCTTGTTTATTGCAGAGAAGAGTGCTTGTAGCGGAACGGATGGAACATACCAAATCACTTGCCTG
The DNA here is from genome assembly GCA_002099365.1 of Phialophora verrucosa. Classification (NCBI taxonomy): domain Eukaryota; kingdom Fungi; phylum Ascomycota; class Eurotiomycetes; order Chaetothyriales; family Herpotrichiellaceae; genus Phialophora; species Phialophora verrucosa. The sequence goes on along the minus strand of MSED01000003.1, from coordinate 1,077,240 downwards.
CCGTAGTTATACCTTTTCACCGATTACCAGGAGCCGTAATTGCATCGGACTTGACATGGAGCTTGGATGGTTAAGACCGAATACGCTCCGTGAATGGTGGGAGCTATGCGACTTTCGTCTCCCTGAGATCGTCACGAAGCTGGGAGCGAGGCTGCGATGAAGAATGGCTTCGCAATAGCGAGAGGTGGGAACTAAGCCGCTTTGGGCGCTTTGGGACTCGACGCCGCGTGGGGTGTCCAGAGATGGTGATAGCAAGGAACAAAACGATGGAGAAGATGACACCGCAATCCGAGTGGTCCGCTTCCTACAGCAATACTCTCCACGTTCTGCTGTTGTCAGCCCAGTCAGTCTTCCATGTGCAGGCGGCGAATCGAACGGGAAGTTGGAAGAATGTACTCCGTATGGATCGTGACATTCATTAGTTCAGCTGCCTTCGTGACATTCATCTAGGGTTGTCTCTCTTCCGGTAACCGCCCCTGACTTCGCGAAGTCGCCTCTCGTGCTGCGGGTCACCAGCGTCTCTTTCGAGGTCACTGTCGGGATCCCTCCGTCTCTGGCTCCTGCTGCGACTCCTGTTCGCAGGCTCCATGTGAGAACCACGAGAGTCGACTGGCCTGATCTCGTCGCCTGCCCTTGCTTTCCCCTTGGACGATTGCCGGCGTGAGGCAGGCGGCCTACTAGTGGGTCTGCTTTCACTGAATCCGGTCATCTCAGGCTGGCCACGCTGGTTGCGGTGCGAGGACGATTCCCGCTTCAACTTTTTGTCTCGTCTACTGGAAGAGGATACAAGCGCACCACTTCCGACGATTGCTGGGTCGTTATGATATTCCCACCCCTTCGTGTGATGCATGTGCTTGCAGCAAAGGTCAGCTGATATTCCGTAGACAATCTAAATCAACTAGCTTCTTACCTGATGCGGGCCCCAGAGTTCCGGAGTGGCTGAACGGGCTCCAGCTCTTTTCTCGTCACTGGTAGGGAACCCTGAGGCTGCGGCTCTCCGATCCTCAAGCTTCTTCCGGTGTCGACGTTTCAGGCAGACCAATAGCCACGCAAACAATGGAAGTCCCACTGCTAAGATGCCTAGCATCAAAATCCATCGCCAGTGTCCCTCGATCCTAGTATGCCCATTAGCGCACATCGCAAAGAGTCCACAATGTACCTACCAAGATTGCTGTGATGAAGGCGCCGGAGCTGACGCGCTTCCGGTGCCCGTGCTTGTAGCGGTTGGGGCAGGAGTGGAATAGCTTGTGACGGTCACAACGGTCACTGAGGCGGTGGCCAAAGGGTCAACCCCTTGGCCGACTTGTTGGCAGAACCCGGTGAACCATGTTTGCAGCAAAGCTCTATCCGACTCAATCGTACATTCGGCGGCGCACACAGAGTCGGGAGTGCCGTAGAGGGGTTGTAATATGCTGCTCTGACAGAAGCAGTTCTCATATGTGATCTGGTTGGTGGTTGCGACGCTCGGCGGGACACAGGAGGACTGCGCTTGGAGTAGGACGGCGCAACTGACTGCGCAACCAGGGAATTGGGGGGAGGACGCCGTCGGCACAATGCTCTGGCCCGAGACAAGACGCAGGAGGGTGAAAAGACTGGGACATAGTGCGAGGATCGAGGCGCGCATTCTTTTCATCGCGGAACGTCTCTTATCGAGTAGGAATATAGCGGTGGCTGCGATCCGTGGCTGTGTTGGTAAAGAGCGTGTGCGGAGATATGGCTGTATCGGTGTCAGGTCGAGCAAACAGCTTGCATGATGGGTTGTCGCATCGATTCGCGACTCAAACGAGCGAAGAGGCTGCTGCCATACCACCCACGGCAGCGAGATAGTAAGGTCAGAAAGGAGCGAAAGACGCGGGAACGACACCTAAGACATGCTGGATTGCGCTGGACGCGGGGGGGTTGGATGGAACCTCCAGAAGGGCAAATACACGACGGCAAAAGAGGTCAAGCTCGAGGAACATTCTTCAGCTTGCATGATTGTGGATGATAAGGTTGCACTTTGCCTGGAAGCAGATGCGGCATCCAACCGGCGGTTGTGCAATTGGCCACATGTTGGCATCTTGAGCAGCATAATCCCGGCATCTGGCAGAAGGGGCGCCGGATAGGTCAATGCGGAAATGAACTTTGTCCTTCATGACAGAACCGTGTTCACCCTTCCTTTGGGAGGCTTCCTGAGAACAATCAGAGGCACTCGACATGATGCGCATAGTGGAAGTGATTTGCTATCTCAATTAACTCCCATATTCCAGTACTGTGTACACTGGCCAGTTAATCTTAGGCGCAAGACAGGAGCCTCTACCTACCTATGTAGGGAAGCCTAACTCCGCCCCTTGGCTCGGAAGCTTTCGCCGAGGCCTCCGCTGCGACTTCTGAAATTCACAAAACTATTTTCCAGTCCCCCCCGTCAAGTTTCAAGATCCCTTGCATTGGTGCTGGTGCTGCACGCTTCAGCACTTTCACTTCTCACTGACACCATGGCGGCCCGTCCATCTGACTCGGCTCTTCTAAGGGGCCTGTTCGAAGACCTCGCCGGAACCTGGGCTCTCAATCGCCAACTACGAAGCGCAGACCCTTCAGAACCGTCGGGCCGATGCGCCGGTCAAGCTCTCTTCACAACCAGGCCGTTGCCTTCACCTGTGATGGACTCCGATGGAAAGCTGCACCTTGCCGACACAGAGCTTCTATACCATGAACATGGGGAGTTCGAGATGATGATGGCCACGGGTAACAAACTGACCGATGTTCCTACCTTCGCCTTTTCGAGAAAATACATCTGGCGCTTACAGAAATCCGAAAATGGACATACCATAAGTATCTGGTTCACAAAACCGGGGACTGAGACCATCGACTACCTGTTCCACAAAATAGACGTACCGTTTGACGAGGACCAGAAATCGGAATCCGATAGCAGGCTTGTCCTCCACGGAACCGGTGGCCATCTCTGCGCGGAGGACTTCTACAGTAGCTCCTACGCTTTCACTTTGACTCGATCGAGCGAGGATTCTCCCTTCAAGCTCACTTCCTGGACGACGGTACATGAGGTTCTCGGCCCAAAGAAAGATCAACACATCGAGACAACTTTTGTCAGGTCTTGATCAAACCCTACCGATCCAAGTTCTTCAGTAGCAGAAAACTGGTTCGGACATATGCAGCGAGCCAGCATTGTTCTCGCTCCTCTTGTCGGGTTGACCTTCCAAAGGAGACCTCCCGATTCTCAGGATGATCGATGATGACGAGAGACACCTCCGCTAGCTTCGAGCTAGCAGTACTGATCACAATCCCGGATACAAGACATCTGAAGATTCAAGTTCTACGGCGTTTCTCCCACAGTGCTACCGCTATTACTCGCGAACGAAAAGCGCGGTTGCCATAAGCCACTTGGTTTTAGAGGGTGGGCGAAGGCTGCTGTAAACCGACTGAGCCTTTAGCTGAATATCGCTAAACACTCCCTGAGCATAGCGCCGAGGGCTCAATCGAGCCCCTATCAAGGCCTTGACACGGGCCAGGATGAGTCGGGTGTTCGACCCGATCAACCCACCCAAGGGATGTTCTGCCGACGATTACAGTACCTAGGCTTCACCCTTGCCGTCTGGAATTCACTGTTCGAAATTCAGTATCTTAGCTTCCGGAATCAATGACCTTTTAAAGGTCACAACTACGGCAATTTCATTCAATAGCAGAATGCTACCAAAATCATTGGAACTCCACGAGTACTAATCGAAACTGGAACGGATTGTGCAGGAAGGCAAGCTCATACCTCCCGGGCGGACGGTGCAAAATATGAGGAGGACTTCTATCAGTTCTTCGGCTTCAAAAGCTCACCAAAACCATATCTCGTAAGATATCTATCTCTAACCAAGTCATGCACACCCGCAGAGATTTCGGTTTGTCCTCCATCATACTCAATAATAGCTCTGAATGGCCGCTTGCCATGTTCGGCGTTGACGACACGATCAATCGCGTCAGCAACAGCTTGCGGCGTGGCTTCAGGGCTGAGAAGCTTTCTGCCGCTCTCTTGAAGCACTGCATCCCAACCAGCCAGTGGACTCGATGGAGACCAGAGCTCCTCGGCTCTTTGAGTATCTCCGAGATGCAGTGCTGCGGCGAATATATTCGTACCCGTCGGAAAGAAGCCCGGAAGAATAATAGATGTCTCGATTCCGAAGGGACTCAGTTCAAGTTGATAGACTTGGGCCAGAGAGTCCACTGCGGCTTTGCTGGCAAAATATGCTCCGGCAAAAGGGGCGCTGGAGCCATACACACTGGCTGAAGAGACGAAAATGAGGACTCCGCGACCTTTGCGACGCATGTGCGGCATTACAATCCGATTGACTCTTTGCGGACCAACCAAATTGACCTCGAGAAGTTTGGTGAACTGTTCTGGCAGAAAGCTTTCTGTTGGACCGTACGCGAGAAGCCCTATCATTGACGTTAAGCGGCAGCATCTTCCCGGCCAAGGTTTCCAACTCACCTGCATTGTGGATAAGGCCATCAATAGATCCTTTCTCCGAGATGATTGTGTCGACCGCTGTTTGGATTGAAGCATCATCTGTCACGTCCAGTTGCACAGGCACAATATGGACCTGGTTCGCCCTTGCGAACTCCCTGGTCTCTTCGTAGAATGCGTTGGCGCCATCGTCAGCTGGCAGGATTCCAGCGTATACCTGGTGGCCAGACTTCGCAAGAGTTCGCGCCGTGAGAGCTCCGAACCCGGTGGCTGCGCCTGTCACGAGGACAGTGAGCTTTTCGGACATATTCTCTTAACTCAGGTGATGATAGGACCGTTTGTAAGGGAAGGTATGGTCAACCGGGCTTCCAGGCTCGTATTCCAGACCTTTTATCTCCTGCAATGGAACTGCTCCAGTGCTTGCCCAGCGTTCAGCCTTGTGTCAGGCTTGCTAGCATTCCCAAGGTCTCCGGGGCTACGTGGCTATGTGATGGGTAAGGATCGGAACCATCCTTTAGATGAGTTTGACACGGTGCCGAAGCAGGCTGCCTGCCCCGAATGGAATGAAGCCGGAGATACCGTGTCATGAAGCCCCGGACTGTCTAACGTCGGGGCATCGTTGTGGAGCGCACTCCTGTTGCGGAGGCGGGGGATATCCGGGGGATCCAGCCCGCGCTCCAAGACTCGGCCATGGCACAGTGTGGGTCGGCAAGGCTCAGAGAACCCCTTCTCTGTCAATGCTGTATGCATTTATCTATACGTTACATGCAGGTCCGCCACGTGGACGAGAGCGCTCTACATGGCCATTTACGGAGTATTGCCCGATCGCCTTTCAATCCATTATGGCCGTTTCCGATTCAATCGTCTCTGCAGAAAAGATTTCAGGAGAAGAAGAGGTGCAGCTCGAAGACCTAGGCCATGAAACTTTCTCTGACGATGTTCACGATCCGCTGAACTGGTCTACGCCACAAAAGCTCACCGTGCTCGCGGTGCTGTGTGTTTGGATGTGAGTCTTCCCCACCACTTGCCGCCACTTCGCGTCGAGGGCTGCAGCGCTCTTCCTCTGGATTTCGCTTCCTGGTGGCCAATAGTAACAGCTCAGCAGGTACGTTGGGACAGCCAACGTAAGTCTCGTTTCCTGCAACACGTCTCGATGATCTGGGTGTCCCTCATGAAAGATCCTTTGAGATGGTGCCCGCGATAGTCTGCGACGACCTTCGAGCAGTTGCACTGACTCATCCTGCCACCAGATCGTGATAAATGGGCCGGCATTCCCTGCAATCACCCGGGAGTTCCAAATTTCTTTCGCAACAGCCAGCTATCTGATAGCGGGCTCGTCACTGGCATATGGGTCGGCGTCCTTGATCTGGGTTGGTGTGGCCAATCGTTACGGCGTCCGGTTGACTTTTGTGCCCTGCGCTCTAGCTGGGGGTCTAATATCGATCTGGGGTGCTAAGGCCACCACCTTCTCCAATCTACTGGCCGCTCGCATCATTGCTTCTGCGTTTGTGGCATCTCCGGAAGTTCTCGCCCCTCAAGTCATCGGCGACGTGTTCCACCTCAAGTACCGCGCTAGAGCCGTCACCACTCTTTTGGTCTTCGAGGGTGCTGGGTTCCCCATGGGTCCTCTTATTGGGGCATATATCTATAGGTGAGTCACACTATCGATAATAGGCAGAAGTTACACTGACCAGCTGTCAGTGACCATGGCTGGAGGTGGACGCAGTGGATCATGGTCGTTCTTTTACTTGCCACAGCGGTTTTGCTCTTTCTCTTCTTCCCAGAGACTCAGTACACCGCAAGCACGACTGCAGACAAAACGCGCCGGACATACATCGACAGTCTCCGATTCTGGCGTGTGAGTGGCGGAGGAACGGCAAAAGTGCACAGGTAGCAGTTTCACAATCGTGGTTGGTACCACAGCTGCTGACGATCACAATCTAGCCTCGTATCAGCGCTGCTCTACCCATTCCCGTACATTCTACACCCTGTCGTGATGATGATCACCTTCTGGGGATCCGTCATGGTCATGGTGACGAATTATGTCATGGTAAGGATGCTCTCAAACGATGTAGCTGGTTAACCAACCACTCATTACTTCCAGACGGTATCGACCTTCGCTTTCACCCAAGTCTACGGCTTTTCCGTCAAAGCGACAGGCACCTCTTACGTTGCCCCCTTCATTGGCATTCTCGTGGCGGTCGCCGTCAGCGGATATATGGCAGACTGGTATGAGATGAGAAACTTACGCATCGCGGCGAAGAGCGCCGTCAAACCTCACCCAGAGACTCGATTTGTGCTTCTTCTCATCACCGGTTCTATGGGCGTTGCGGGAACAGCGCTCTTCGGTGCTTGCTTGGGCGACAAATGTCATTGGATTGGTCCTATGGCCGGTTCGTTCGGGTGTATGTTTGCCTTAATATCTTGCGATTCCCTGAGGGTTGAGATCTGACTGATGACCGCTCGCTCACAGGCCTCTTCAGCTTCGTCGCCGGGCTGTCCATCTTATACGCGTACCTGATGGATGTGTACGAAGCACGAACAGACGCAGTGCTTGTCATGTTCAACGGGATTAAGAACATCGCTGGATTTGGCATCACCTATGCAGTGTTTCCGTGGACGGCGGCCTCCGGATTCACTGTCCCTCACGTTGTGCTTGCGATGATCCTTTTGGCGGCCCATCTCATTGTCGGGGCCTTCTATTTCATTGGCCCTGGTGTGCGGAAGTGGACGGCGGCGAAATTTGTGACTGGTCGGCCTTCGCAGCATGGAGACAACTTCTGATTTGTCCTCCAAAATACAACGCTATCTGCTGGAGAAATTGACTGTCCACGTCCATAGGGGAGGTCAGAGCGCACCAGATTTACTGTCTCGCTGTTTTTGACTTTCGGAAATGACATGGAAGTAGGAGAGACAGAGCTATCCAATTGCCGAGGGCAAACTAGCATTACTCGTCTTACCATTGGGGACCCGCAACACGTATATCATCACGAGACTGGCACAGCTTTCTGCAACGAGATGAATAATTGTCGAGTGGGCCAGCGATCCTTCAATTTGAGGTTCTGAGGGAATAGAAGCGGTGTGTTCCGGTGATCAAGAACGTACATCGGTACAGTATGGGGTGGAATCTGGGAGATCGGAGGGAAGTTTCATGCTGCATTGCACGTTGGATCTTCACGGTCCAGGTGGTTTCCTCCTCTCATTATCATTTCATTTCGACTGTGACGGTCTGCTCATTCCATGTGAATCTGTTGTATTTACATGTCCTTATTTAATAGACACTGGTTCCAAAACCATTAGCCTACCACCTCCGGCTGTACGCCCTAGAGCGTATAGCGGAAGCCCTCGATGCCATCGATGGCCGGTCCTCCCTCCTCTACCTTTTTATTCTCACAGTGGAAATAGAACACCATCGCACCGGTCATCAGGATACTGCAGCAGGCAAACGCAATGGACAAATAGAGGCCAAAGTGATACTTTGGCGCATCCTGGGTCCTGAAAATGAGTGCCCCGGCAATCCCGCCGACTCCCGCAAACCCGCCTTGCAACGGCAGCGCGATCTGGCGCTTGCTTGACGAGGGGAGATTGTTGATGAGGAAGGCGATTATAGTAGGGATGGTGCAATTGTTTCCGATCGTCATCAGGAAGACACCCACCATTCTGGAACCCAGGTTTGTGCCCCATCCAATCAGGACGATGCCAGCGATAACCAAGACCATGTGAGCAACGATGAATGGCGATCGAATGTGGACACGGTCCGCCCACAGGCCTGTCCCGATGGAGCAGAAGACGGACAGGATCATCGGAGGCGTGACCAGGATCTGGCTAAGTGCTGTGCTGAATCCGAAACCCTTGAGGATCGAGGGGAGGAAGAAGGACAACGAGTACGAGCCCGCGGTCGACCAAAAGAGCAGGAGGGCCAAAGCCCAGCATCGCCAGTCGCCCAGAGCAGCGAGCAGTCGCTGCCGGTTCATTTTCTCTTCAACCTCGCCGCGGTCATGGTGGAGACGTTCCTGGATATGGCGGAGCTCATGCGGTTTCAACCACTTGGCCCGCTCGGGAAATTCGCTCACGTAGTGGTAGACGGGCAGCGCCAGGACAGCCGTGACGAGACCAGGGATGATGAAAATCCAACGCCATCCGCGAAGTCCACCTACACCTTCCATCAAGCTGAGCGCGTAGGAGATGATACCCTGGAAGCCATTGAGAAACGCACCGCTCATGTACCAAATAGCGATGCGCTGGTGTGTTTCGTAGCGCTTGTACCACGACGAAATGATGTAAGAGCAGGTTGGCTTAACGAATGATCAGTCTAGTCTCTGATTTTCGTCTTCAGACGGAGCCGATGGAGCCGACTTACTTGAAATGCGCCCTCGAAGGCACCAAGGAGCACTCTGACCGCGATGAGATCTTTCCAATCGTTGACAAAGCCACAGCACATGGCGAGGACGCCCCAGCAAAAGACAAAAAACGCGAGGTATGCCCTGACGCTGACGCGGCGAATGAGCATGTTGGATGGGACCTCGAGCAAGATATACGTCGGGAACAGCATGAGAGAGACAATCGAGTATCGATTCCCCGTCAGCTCGAGATCGACCTCCATGCCGGCAACCTTGGCAGATCCAATGTTGGTCCGGTCGAGCAGCGAGAATGCGTAAAGAGTCGCGAGCCAGGCCACGATATGGAGGTCGATACGGCGCAACAGTTTCTTGTCGCTTATGGCCGGGTATTCGTCGCCGCCTAGTGAGTCCTCGTGGCAGCCGATGTCGGGTTTCTCATCCCCGAGGGCTGTGCTGTCGGAGATGATAGCCGCCATCTTGGTCTCCGAAGTCACCATTGCGGCTTTCAGCGTCGAGAAACAAAGGCGTCGAGGCGGAGAGCAGGAGGTTCACAATCTGAATCGGTCGTTGAAGCCTTCGAAGCTTGAGCTCTGGGGTCTGGAGTCCGGGGTCCATGGAGGATTGATATTGATTAAGTACGTGGATCTGGGATCTGGGGTCCCCACGTTGTCGGCGGCCCACTCATGCCTCGGGGTCAACGGGGCCAATTGAGACGGACCCCTTGGCCCCGCTCGGCCCGAGGTCTGACTCTTGAATGGACGAGTTCGAGATCTCTCATTCCTGATCGCGTTAGTTACGGTGAACCGTCCCTTTGGGATCACTCTACCAAGTAATGCGAATGAAAACGACAGTCTCGGTCAAGTTTGTCGCTAGAGACGGGGTCGTCGCTCGGGAACCTGGAGAGTCGAGACCGTTTGGCCATGGAATGACACGGTGCATAGGCCCTCTATCGGGGCTAGCATAACTAACTGTGTGTTTAGGCTCTATCCTACTACAACACAACCGATTCCTGTATTATCCGCAAATCTAGAGAGGCAATTACACAAGCTTACCGAGGCGCAAGTCAGAAATCATTATCGCAATGTCCCCATCTGTGTTAGCAAGCATAGGGTAGCTCACTTTTCTTCGCATCGAACTCAATCTACTTGGCTGCATCTCGGGCGAAAGTGACAGAGGTTTGCTGACGCTGCTTTCAGCATTACAGAGTCCCCGGGTCAGCGGTCTAAGTCAATCAGTGCCTCTAGTTCTATCTCTTCAGTTGGCAGTGTTAGCCATTTAGTCCCATGTGATACAAGTCGGCCTCTCGTCGACGCCAGTGTCCACTGGAACAGATAGCGCATCAAAGTTTGACCCTCGAGGAAGACCATTTTTGAATGTCAGGGTGATCGGCGCCGAACAAGTCCTTTTTGATCAGCAATTTAGGAACTTTCAAAGTTGTTGTCTTGGGCAATTCCCGAACAACGCGTAGTAATGTCGGTAGTTTGTAAGAAGAGAGTTTGTCTCTGAGAAACGATCGAAGCTCTGGCAACGACAGGGGGTCCGCACCCTGGATGCATGTTAGGGGTTTTAGATTTAGTAGGGAGATGAATTTCCTTCTTACCTCGTTCAATACGACGGCCGCCGCAATGCGTTGGCCAAACTCATCGTCGTCGACGCCGACAACGATCGCCTCAGCAATCATTGGATGTTCGAGGATCTGCCGCTCCACATCAAGCGCGGAGATCTTGTATCCGCCAGATTTAAGGACTGCTTGGTTAGCTAAGTTCGGGTGCATGGGGATTGTACATACTGTCAACCGACTTGCGTCCCTTGATGAAAAAGGCTTCCCCATGCTTCTCGGCCACATCGCCGGTCTTGAAAAAGCCATCGGCCGTTAATGACTTCTTGGTAGCGTCGATATCGTATACGTATCTATGTCCGTCAATGTACGCCCTCGACAAAGATCTCCCGGGTGAAGGTCGACGAACTTGGAGAAAAGGAATGGGGACCGGACGAAGATCTCGCCCTCGTCTCCGTGTTCAAGATATGATTCTATGCCCGGATTTGTCGTGCCCACGGAGCCCTGAATATTTCTGTCAGCGTTCCTGTAGAACACCTTGCGTTCAAACTCACCGTCACAGCAGGAACTCCAGGACGGTGGGCAAAAGGATTACCAAACTCTGTCCCACCATACCTTTCCGCGATTTGCCTGCCTCTGCATAGTTCCGCCCATTTCGATGCGATGGACGCGGGCAAAGCGGCAGAGCCACAGTGGAATTGCTCAATACTTGAAACTGCTGTCTGATACAGCTCTCTTTCATCCGCGTCAATGCCTGGTGACCACTTCTCCCAATGTTGCAGCAGACGGACGTAGATCGTTGGGACGGCGGAGAACAAATTGATGCCTCCCAACTTGATCCGTTCCCAGACCTTGACGGCGTCAAACCTGGGCGGAGTGAACTCCACGCAGCCTCCACCGACTAAAACAGGAAGGATGTTGACCAGCAATCCCGTGGCGTGGTGCGTAGGCAGCAAGTTCAAACCCACGTAGCCTGGTCGGATATTCTGCCTCCAACATTGCAAGCTCGAAATCGCAAACAAGTTGTACCGTCGCAGGGCAACCCCTTTGGGAGGACCAGTAGACCCCGAGGTGAAGATGATTAACCCGGGCCTGTTCGGGTCTGGAGTCTTGGATGATGAGAATATCAGGGCGCTTGGAGTTATTCCCGGCGTGTTATCGACCAAGTCATCCAGAGTGACCACAATGTAATCTTCTTCATTCTCCTTTGCTGGTGACCCAGACTGTGCTATTCTGGAGTACTCTCGAGAGCAGATCGTGGCCGAGGCTCTCGATGTACGCAACACATGATTGAGTTCCTTTTGGGTGATATGAATACCTGTCCTGGTCGTCAGTCGTCCGAGAATCCAAAACGGCCATTTTGCGCGCACGCACTTGTAGGGACTGCGATGCCGCCCAGTGCCAACACCGCCAGGAACATGACGACGAGCTCGTAGCCACGGGCAATCAACACGAAAGAGGCCTCCCGCTCGTCATAGATGGTGTCGAGTGCCTTCGGAGAGATTGCGGCCCGTATTCGATTTCGAGCAGCGACCACATCACTCAAAAGTTGCCGATAGTTCACATCGATGCCGCGGAAAGCATCTCTCACGGCTGACGTGCTGCTGTGGAATGCCAGAAAATGAAGTCTGTGGAAAAGGAGATCATGCGGCAGCACCAGCGGGCCTTCGTGGCGAGTGGTCAGGTCAGTGCGATCAAATGTCGCGGGATCAAGTGCTTGAGGAGGTGCCATGTGAATGGGCTGCCAGCTACTTTCACCGCTGGAGCGCTCAAAGAGGCTGAAGTTATTCTATCCATTGCGAAGTTGACGGATCTTCGGACATGACCAAGGGTTTTGAGCTCGAGGCTTTTCCCAGACAGGAGCGCTGGATGCCGAGCAGACCAAGGCCCGCGCAGGTGCCGTCAAATTCCCGGCAAAGAGTGTCTATCTTTTCGCACATCAACTTCACGCGTTCCCCTGTACACCCTAGACCAGTGTATTATGGTCGTGATTGTGTTATTCACGTATTAAATTATTTGCTGCCATTTCGAGAAGCTGCCAACAATAGAAAATCCGGACCACTGAAGAGAATTTTGGCCTCTACTGTTGATTATCCTAATACGCTTGCAATTATAATGGAGCTGAGCGGCGAACTTTCGATTGAATTGAACATTGATCCCAGACGTTAACCCAGCAGACTAGACTTTGCCGTCAAACGTGCACAAACTCTTGCTTCAATCAACTCGAGAGTCATGCAGGCACTTTCGTTAGATCGAACACAACTTTATGGACTTTCCTGGCGGCAAAATCCTCGTAGGCTTGTGCCGCATCTTCGAGAGACATCTTCACCGAACACAAAAATGCGAGCTTGTCTTGCTGTTTCACGAGAACATTCAGTGCATCTTCAAACACGCTCCGGACTGGACATCTGCCGAATCCCATTTTCACGCCTTTGCCGTACAGAGTCAGCCCCTGCAAGGGAATAGTATCCGTATGTACGCCAACGGAACTGAGCGTTCCGTACGGTCTGACCAATTCTAACCCAAGCATGAGAGCGTCAGTCTGTCCGACAACCTCCATGACAGCATCAGCACCTCGGCCTTCAGTGACGGACTTTACCTTCTCGACGGGATCTTCGTTGAGGTGGAGTGGGATAGCCCCGACTTTTGCGGCTTCTGCAAGGCGATCAGGGACCGAGTCGATAGCGTAGACATGTTTGACCATCGTGAGGGCAGTTGCGACCGCACAGATTCCGACCGGGCCACATCCAATGACAACGGCAGTCATCTCATTGCGACGGCTCAGAGGGAGCTCCTTCACGAACCGCGAGGCGGCAAAATATCCAGTCGGCATGATATCGGCCATCAAAACCAGCATCTGCTCGGGAATTGCTGAGAGGTGACATTAGAGCACCACCACCGCGACACTGGCTAAGCTCTCACTTACTGTCAGGGGCTTTCACCACACTGGTATCCGCCAGAGGCACCCTCACGAACTCTGCCTGACCACCCTCGAGCTGACCAGGCAGGCCGAGCATCAGACCTTTCGTGCAGCGACCAGACTCTCCCAATTGACAATAGTAGCACGATGAGCATGCTGTGCAGAACGGTACAACAACTTTGTCTCCGACCTGTAGGCGCTTCACGTGCGATCCCCTTTCCTCCACCGCCCCAACAACTTCGTGACCGATCACGAATTCCGATACCACGTCGAGACGGCCATGATACCAATGAAGATCAGAGCCCTAAATGCGAGATGTCAGTTGGGCGGTTGACAGATCTGTTGATGCTTTGACGTACGCAGAGACCTGAGGATGTCACTTTTATGATCACATCTGTATCTTCTTGCAGGCTCGGACGTGGCCGGTCTTCGACGGCAACCTAAATCGAGTCCGCCATGAGATTTCGGCTTCAAAACCGACCACGGAGGCCACCTTACCCTGTGGGCTCCTTTTAAAATAACGGCGCGCATCGTCTTGGTTGCCATGGCTGGGTTCAGAAATGTTGAGCTGTGCGAAGTATTTGATTTCTTCGGAGGCCGAATGTAAAGCGGCTGCGAATATTGTGGAGGTAATTATCCCGCTCGTGTCCTGAAGAAAAATGGTTTCTTTGAGCAACGTTCAAGCTACCCTGGAGTTTGGTAATCTAGCTTGCGACACTCGCGAGTCATACAAGCTACGCTAGCATCGATCATGGGGCACTGTGCTACCACTCGCTGAACAGATATTGCATGATCCCCGTAAGCATGACCTCCCCAGTAGACCAACCATGCCCGCTCGCGCCGAGGCACACACCACCGGATTGACCAGCCTGCCAGGGCGATTCTATTACTTGATCGCCTGAATGACAAGGGCTAAGCTGGCGGTACAGTACCTGGGTGAAGAGGCGTCATGGGATCAACATAAAAGAAGCTCTTTTAGTTGTGATGCTGAGGGTCACTAGGAGATCCAGAATCTACGACCAAGCCACCAGGGGCAGCTCGGCCCGAGGGCAGATGCAGCAGCCACCGTGTAGGTTGGCGACGTTATTTTCATGGCCGAATTGCTATCTCTTGCAAGACTAACGTGTCGGGGGGCGGGCCTCGGGTTCGGAGATCAACATTGGGTGGTTTTACCTCACTGTCCAGCCTTGTTGGTGTTATTGAAACTGGATCAGAAAGCACGAGTAATTAACTCCAAGCTTTCAAGACTCAGTGAAAACTGCCCCTGCGAGTTGCCAAAGACCATCTCTGGACGGAACATTTGATATCATGAAGAACATTGACCTCCAAGACGGACAAGGCGGGCAGGTGGTGACGTCCTTTCTACCAAGACCCCACAATAAGGACCAAACACTATCGGGCACAGTCCCTGCGGTAGAGGATGTGACCATTCCAGATCAGTTGTTTGGTGCTAAGCAGCGTCTGAGAGTGGTCGTGATCGGGGCTGGCGCATCTGGGCTCAATTTCTTCAAGAGGGCCGAAGAGCAGGCAGAAAACCTAGACATCGTGTGCTACGAAAAGAATCCCGATATTGGGGGCACATGGCTGGAGAACCGTTACCCCGGTTGTGCTTGTGAGTCTGCAGAAGTTGTCATTCATTACTTGCTTCATCCACTAATTGTTCGGAAAGGTGACATTCCTTCGGTCGTCTACCAGTTCCCGTGGAGACCTGCTCGCTGGTCGCAATTCTGGTCCCATTCAGAGGAGATTTGGGGTTATCTCAAATCGGTAGAACAAGAGAACCGATTTGTTGAAAAGTACGTCCGACTACAACACCAGGTAGAGGCATTATCATGGAGTGATAAGGACGCCAAATGGACGGTGAGCGTCCATGATGTTCAACGAGATCTCCGATTTGAAGATCACGCTGATGTGGTTATTAATTGCACCGGCGTGTTAAGCAATTGGAAATGGCCATCGATCCCAGGCCTACAGAGTTTTCGGGGAACTCTACTCCATTCTGCCGCCTGGGACTCTTCGGTCAGTTTGAAAGGGAAGCGTGTCGCCCTCGTTGGTGCTGGGAGCAGCGCCGTACAGATCTTACCAAGCATCTACGAAGACGTCGACAAAATCTACACATGGGTTCGCAGCAAAGTCTGGATAACCGGAAATTTCAGCCAGACTTTCACGCGAGCCGACGGGTCTAACTATCGATATACGGACGAACAGCAGAAAATCTTTGACGACTCTAGTCATGACGAATATCTGGCGTACCGCAAGATGGTCGAGGAGCCATTCAATCGGCGCTTCGAGTTCATTGTCAACGGCAGCGAGGCGCAACAAAACACGTTCGATTATTGCAACGAACACATGCGGTCCAGTCTCCGGAAAAGACCTGACCTCATCGAGAAGATTGTGCCGACCGACTTTTATGTGGGTTGCCGAAGACCGACCCCCGGCTACGGATATCTTCAAAGCCTCTGCGCGTCGAAAACTACGACGTATACGGACAGCTTGAAGACCGTCACTCAAAAAGGTTTCATTGACCCCGAAGGCAACGAGCAAGAAGTCGACGTTGTCATCTGTGCCACCGGATTCGACACCTCCTTCAAACCCCGGATCCCACTGCTCGTTAATGGGGTGGACATGCGCCAGAAATGGGCTCAAGACCAGCATCCGCCGTCATACCTCAGTGTTGCGTTGGGAGGGGTGCCGAACTATCTGACATCTGGGGGTGCATATTTCCCTGTCGCCCATGGATCATTCTTTCCTCTCATCGACTCTTTCTGCAACTATGCCCTCAAGCTCATTGAGAAAATACAGGTCGACAACATTGCGTGGGTGGCACCAAATGAAGTGAAGACGAAGCAGTTTCTGCGGCACGCCAACACCTTCCTTAAGCGAACGGCCTGGAATGGACCTTGCTCGTCATGGTTTAAGGGCGGAACTGTGGACGGTCAACCCGCGCTGTATCCCGGGTCACGGCTGAGCTTCATGAAGCTTGTCGAGAATGTCCGGTTCGAGGACTACGACATCGAGTACCTGGATCGAGAGAATCCTTTCGCTTTCCTTGGAAAGGGACAGCATGTGTGTGAGGAAGATGGAAGCGACGTCACATGGTATTTAGGGTCGTCTATCAGCGACGAGACTTTGAAAGATACCCTGCGAGAGCGAATGAAGGCGCCAGAGTCAGCGTGACTGGCACTTGTCTCCTCGCTTCTACGCAGAGCCCGGGCCTCTTTTGACAGTGAAACCGGAAGTGCAACTGTTGGGGTGATTATCCATAGGAATACTCATAGAGTGTATGCAAACCCATCCTCTCTCTAAGTGTAAGAAGCCATTCGCGAAGGGGCGACTGCAGAGAATCCTCATAGAGCCGTAGAAAGTCCGATTTTGCCAATCACCTGCCGCCGAGAAACTGTAGGTACAACCCTTGGATAGTGTTAAGCGGTGACCAAAGGGATCTTCTTGCCGAGTCTCGATGCGGGAAAGGACATATAAGTTAGCAACGGGTTGAGTGCTAGTGCTCCCGAGGTACTGTTGAAGGCTGGGGGCCGACGAGGGACCCATTTTAAAAGAGTGACCGGCTCTCATGTTCTATTGAAAGGAGCCGCATATTATCTTGAACGCAAAACGTTTTGACCACTTCTCATGCACCAGGTCAACTGCAGTTCGATAATCAGCACACATCAGCCATCGAATTTGCGCCATGGTCTCAGTTCAGGGCACAGGTTTCGCCCTGTCCGAGAACTTCTACAATGTGATCAACGGGGAAAAGCGATCGAGCCCGCGAAAAAGCCATGGCACGAACCCATCCACCATGGAACAACTTCCCGATGTACCGATTGCATCGTCTCAAGATCTGGACGACGCTGTCCGTGGCTCCAGGGCAGCATTTGTTGAATGGTCTGAAGTGCCGGGCGAGAGAAGAAGGGCATTGGTGAATGCGTTTGCCGATGCTTTGGAGGCACAAGCCGAACAATTTGCTCGTTTGCTGACGCTCGAGCAAGGAAAGCCGGTCAGTGAAGATTCGTGCTACCACAGGCTGTCATGACTTTTGCTGACAGGATCAGCTCTTCCTCGCCCAGGGAGAGATCGAGATCGGCGTCATGCGAGCGCGAGAACTGTGCAACTTGGACTTGCCGGAGACGACCAGATTCGAAGATAAGCGACGGAGAGCTATCTTGTCATATACCCCTCTTGGGATTTGTGCTTTGATTGTCCCTTGGAATTTCCCCATTTCCCTGGCCACTCAAAAGATAGCTTCGGCCCTGGTGACTGGAAACACGATCATCTTGAAGCCCTCCCCGTTTACACCATACTGTGGCTTGAAGCTGGGCGAATTGGCTCAGCAGTTCTTCCCGCCAGGTGTTTTCCAGGTCCTCAACGGCGATGATGAACTGGGTCCATGGATCACAGCTCATCCTGGGATCGACAAGATCAGCTTCACAGGATCGATTGCGACGGGAAAGAAGGTCATGGAGAGTGCGAGCCGGACATTGAAGCGCGTGACGTTGGAGTTGTCAGTTTGCGCCCGGGAGCTAAAAATCGTCCCTGGACATTAATGCTGACTGCTACAGAGGTGGCAATGACCCTTGCATTATCTGCGACGATGTCAACATCGAGGAAACGGCGGCCAAGGCAAGTACATCCAGATGCACGACTTCCCGTCATACCCTCGTCCTGACGATGTTAGGTGGCTACTATGTCCTTCCTGAATTCGGGCCAGGTTTGCATTGCAGTCAAGCGGATTTATATTCAAGAAAATATTTACGATCAATTCCTCGCTGCGTTCGTGGATCGCGTTAAGACTTTCCAGCTTGGGGATGGGTTCGAGGATGGAGTTTTTGTCGGGCCCCTCCAGAATAAGCAACAATACGAGACAGCACAAAGGTTCCTCTCAGATATTGGAAGTCAGAATCTGAAAGTTGCCCTGGGTGGTTCCGTTGACAGCACCAGATCTGGCCTTTTCATCTCTCCGACGGTGGTGGATCGGCCACCTGACACATCTGATCTGGTGAAAGAAGAGCCTTTTGGTAAGCGTTCCGGTCATGCACAGGACAGTTCAACGCGGACAAGCACTGATACTTTCTAAGCACCGATTGTACCATTACTCCCATGGAAGAATGAAGAGGAAGTCATCGCTCGAGCCAACGAGACTAACACAGGCCTCGGAGGCTCTGTCTGGTCTCAAAACATTGCCCGGGCCACGAGAATAGCGCGAAAATTACAAGTTGGAACGGCTTGGATTAACGAGCATGGGGCCCTCGATCCTCGTGTGCCATTCTCAGGCATGAAGGAGAGCGGATATGGAACAGAGTTAGGGATCGAAGGACTCAAAGCGTTCTGTAACACCAAGGTGATTTTCGTTCCAAAGTAAAGGATTGGATGATTTGAATAAGCCTGGGAGCTCAGGTAAGAGCTCTTCTTGAGCCTGCTTACCGTGATATCCAGGACGATAAGTCAAACATCGGGGAGTCTTCAGACTGCTCATCCACGGCAATGAATTTGAAATAGTAGAATTCAGTACACCTTCATTCATGGTAACACGCTCAATTTCCAGCAAATTTTAATGGAAATCCTAGCTCTAAGCAGTTATTCGAGACGCACCATCTGGGAGGACTTGTGCTATTTCCGCCGGACGAACGCTGTCAAGCCCCCCGGCGACCGGTTGGATCAGGGTGGCAGGTGACTATGGATGCCTGTATGAACGTCTCGTGAAGCCAAGGCGCCTTCGCAGGTCAAAGGTCATAAAGCGGCCTATCGCCACGGTCTGTCCTCATCATATATGTTTATCCTCAAATCATTTCGTGCCAAAACATGTCCTATAAGCAATTGTGACTGGATCTGGAAGAGGTCTTGGGTGGTCGTTCCACGATTGCGGGGTTACCAGCCGAAATCAAGGCGAGGGTTTTGGTGTTGAAGGCATACCTAGAGCGCACGATCCCCAAGAGAGCCGACGCTGTTAAGATAACGCATGGTGAGGTGGACCGTGTTTGATAGAATGTACCGACCTGCAGAACCAGGGCTTTCGAGGTCGGAATCTCGACACGGGGACATTCCATTTCCATCTCTGGACCTGAGCGTGGCCCTGAGCCTCGCTGCTTCAACCTACGAAGCTCCTGCACCTGACTGAGCACGGTGGTAGTCGGCCTGAGAACGCATCACTCGCGCCCACAAGCTGGTATAGTTACTAATTTCTCTACATTACGGGGCAAGCGCCCGTCTACCAAGGCCGTCCCTTCGCGGGAAGATGCCTCTCTTAAATCTGACTATCGCCTGTCCTGCTTCGACTGGCTCAGGCAGGGACTTGGTAGATGTGGTTAAATTGCTCCTTGAGGCGGGCGCGGACGTAAACAGCGTGGACCACGAAGGTTGGACAGCACTGCATGTCGCCGCATCCTGGAACAACGCCGCGGTCATCGAGGAGCTCGTGCAATTTGCGGGCGGTGCTTTGAACTGGGACGCCTTGACAGACGATGGTCAGACCGGACAGTCCCTGTCGTTGGGTGCTGGGTTTGACAAGCGAGTACAGGATATTTTCCGAAACCAGAAAGCTTCCCACGAGGAGGTTGGTTCAAGTGATTCTGAGTCGGACGAATTTTTTGACAGCATCGACGTACAATGTTAATAGCGCTTGGGAATCAAGAGCCAGGGCGTGCTTCTAAGGTCCTGTTGCGAAAGACTGGAAGGTTAGGAATTACGTCCAACCCGCCTCCTTCGCATGGCTCACTCATCTTGTAGCCAGCTCTTACATTGGTTCCAAACAGCCTAGGCCATATGTTGAGCATAACCATCGTTGGCTTGTGGTGACTCGGAGCCTGGATGCAGCAAGTGCACCGAATTGTGCACCCGCAGACCGGACGGCAGGAAGATAAGCATGCGATCCCCCTTGTATTTGTGAACGTCTTCTATTGTGAACTCGGTCATTTGTCTCATTTTCTTTGTCGCTTTCCACAAGACTGGCACTCGGAAGTCGACAACACTAACAAATATGTCTACTCATCGCCCACGATTCCGACGCTCGCCTCCCTTCTGGCGCACATGACCCTCGCCGCTTTTGCTCAGTCGCGTCCGGCTCAACATCGGCTTAGGGCTGGCCAGCCACCTGCTGACTACATCGGGGCGGTCCGAATCAGTTACTCTTGAATTCAGTTAGTAGGGGAATAGACTGGCATTTTCGATTACGTTCATCGCCGTTTTACGACTCGTGCAGTGACATATGGCTTAACCTTCAACGCTAGCCACACACAGTCTTCTTTCTCTCCACATCGATCTTTGCTTCGCACTTGTGTGTCCGTAGCGACCAGGCTAAACAACACCATTTCCACAGGGGTCCAACGATCGGGTCCATCGACCAAGTGCGTGGTATTGCTGTCTCTCCGTTCGCGGGCCACTTCATACCGCAGGCAGACTGGCAGGAAAGAAAGATGGAATACCACAAGCATTACATTCCTCTAGAGTCGAACCCGCAGCTCTTCACCCAGCTTACTCACGAGCTCGGGCTGTCAACCTCCTTAGCGTTCCATGACGTATTGTCGATCGAGGACGCCGAGCTTCTCGCGCTAGCACCACGACCCGCGCTGGCCCTCATCCTCGTCTTCCCTACTTCCCCGACCTACGAGGCCGATATCGCCGAGGAGGGACGAGGAGCCATTGAATATACCAAGAGCGGCGAACAAGAGGATGTTATGTGGTATAAGCAGACCATCAATAATGCCTGCGGCCTCTATGGTATTCTCCATGCCATTAGTAACGGAGGTTCGAGGGATTTTGTCAGTAAGAACGCCCTCCCCAAGAACGTTCCGTCATGACCCTATCGCTCTAATGTGGTGTCTCTGATATAGTTCCCAGCTCCCACCTAGCCGAGCTACTTGGGACTTGCACGTCATTGCAACCCTTGGAGCGTGCCACTGTATTAGAGGAGGACGAGCAGCTGGAAGCGGCGTACAAGACCGTTGCTCTGCAAGGAGACTCGGAGGTACCCGCCAATCCCGAAGACGAGGTCGATTTCCATTACGTCTGCTTCGTCAAATCTCACAAAAATGATCACCTCTACGAGCTAGATGGCGACAAAAAGGGGCCGGTAGACTGGGGCCTCCTTAGCGAGGTGGATGACGTGCTTTCCGAGACTGCCCTGTTGGCGGTTCGGACTTTTATTCAACGCGTAGGGCGCGATTCAGGCTTCAGTCTACTCGTGCTGGCTCCAGCATGAAGAATGGACAACGTGCTGCCCTGGCCCCTCCCTGCGAACTTGATGGTTGGAGTTATTGGTCGGGCACGATCAGCAGATGATGAAATCATCAAGCTTGACATCGATTCTGAGTTGGAGGCCGCCGAGTGGTTTCGGCTTGCTGAGGTCAGACAAGCGTTAGGGGCGCAGACAGATACAGAAGGATATCAGTCAGTCCATGACCTCGGAGGCTGCGGTTTGACGTTGCCACCGCCGACCGCTATCGCTCACCAACTGCTTGTAGCAGTCGTGGATGAGTATTTTCAGATTGATGCTGTAAATGGTGATCTGAGGCACTTTGCGCACGCTCGCGTAGTGATCCAATCACTACAGAGAAGATTCAAGGGTCTAGTGAGATTGTGAAGCACCCGCTCGGAATGCGAGATCTGTCTCGAGACCAACGATCCGATTTCACTGCCGCAGCCTGATTTCAAAGCTACTCGAGAGGCAGTTGGCCTTTGCACCGTGTAGCGGCAATCTGCGGGGAGATCAAGCATACAATAATGTTTTCTACGACGGTGGATACGATGACGATGTTGAAAACCGCCGACACTGGGACTGAAGCTAAAAGCAATTAGAAGTCTCACGCTAGCCTTAAAGGGGCTGCGAGCAGTGGGGCGTTCGCTGGGACGGGAAGTAGCTCTAGCCAATTTTGGCACCTTCAGGGTATAGAAGAGCATGCGAGTAATGAGCGAATATTCGGTAGCAAAGGAAGTCGATGACTGATTCGAAGCATGAGGGGCATCCTGGGTCTCCGCAGAGGCACTTGTCCTGCAATTTCAAGCATCCACGTTCGTTTCAATACAGCCCAAGAGTCCCTGCGACGCAGACACATGATCCGAACTATCCACGTGACGGGCCGGCTACCACCGCCCAAGACCACGAATGCTCATCCCCGTCAAAGCAACATCCGTTTCCTCTGCCTGGAAGGCGGCACAGGAGCTACTAGACCTTGTGTGGCGCCGTGGTGGTGCTCTCCACTTGCATGGCTCCACCCTTGTCCTCCATGACCGCATTCTCGACCGCAGGACGTTCTCGGTTAGCAAGACAACCCTGTCCCCAAAGGCGGCCGCAATCTCTTCGAGAGTTGTCATTCTGAATTCACTGGCAGAGCACAAGGTTAGATCAGCGACCATGGCTTACAGATTCGGGAAGATGTATCGAGCTGGGGGCAGGCCCGCGGTTTTGTTTCGGGGTAGAGTGGTGTGATGGAGGACTTATGGGAAGTAGAAGTACGCCACGACAAGGAAGAGAAAAGAGCCGCCAACGAAGACGTAGTAGTAGTTCTAGCTCCAACGAATGAATGAGAGCAGTCCCGTGTCCGAAAATAAGGGGTTAGATCGAAAAGGCTGCCGCCAGAAGGGAGGAGATTTCCTCGACGGGACAATCGAACAGACTCACCTCTTTGATATTGGCGAGCGCCTATGGTCCAGCTTCGGTGACTGTAGAGAGTTAAACAAAGCGCGGTTAGCTATTTTGTCGAGGAGAACAGTAACAGTCTAGACTAATTTAGACTATTACCTACAGTATAGCATTAGGAATCAACAATGAAAGGTGGGTCCTGCCAGCACCCCAGAGCTGACACCCCCAGGGGATTGCTTGACAGGGAATCGAATCTTATCGGCACTGCAGTCACCTGCCTGAAGCATGCCATACATGTGCCGGAGACTTATTTGATGCCGGCGAACAGCCAGACTCTGCCCGGACCGAGGCTTCCCAGCGGCCCTCACCAATCCTATGAGACGCAACCCATGCAAACCTCTCCCCGAGGCTGTCTTTTGCCACTGCGAGGCTTTCTATCCTGCATTGGACAATTAGAAACTTAGAACAATAATTTACCCAACTCACCAACGCGAGCGCAACCCGTCAGATACAGAGGTCGCAACAATGTCTGTCACGGTCAGGCATCGAGGACGGATCGCTATCATCACGTTGAATGTCCCGGCGAAGCTCAACGCCCTCACGTCGGAAGGGTTCTTCCTCCTCGCAGACTGCATGCGTACAGTTGCCAAAGACCCAGAAATCGTAGTGACAGTGTTGACCGGCAGGGGCCGACTGTTCTCGGCGTACGTATTAGTACCACCAGTCTCCCCCTGAATTATGCTGCTGCTGCCCCCAAAGTGCGGCGACAAGCAGTCTATATTGACAGAAGATCAGTGGTGCAGATATTAGATGGAGCAGGAATAGTAACACCGATGGCCTGCCTTCTACGCTACCGGTACAACAAGAAGCACTACTGCAGACGCAGAGTGCACCGTTTCGCCAAACGCAGCTACGGAACCTCGCGCACATCATCGAGGTGACCGAGGCATTCTATACACATCCTAAGCTACTTGTGACTGCTTTGAATGGTCCGTGCGTGGGCCTTTCAGCGGCTGTAGTCGCATACTCGGACTTTATATACGCCATGCCCCACGTCTACCTCTTCTGTCCCTTTACCAGTATCGGGATAACCGCGGAAGGGGGCTCAACAGCCCTGTTCAGTCGGCGCATGGGCTTCAAAGTCGCGGCCGAGGCACTGATCATGTCGAAACGCATCCCGTGCGAGGAGCTTGTTCGATGTGGATTCATTAACGAGGTCTTCGACACTGGAAACGATGTGGACCGATTTGTCGACAGAGTGCTTGTGGAAGTTGAGACGTGCCTGTTCTCAAAGAACCTCGATCCTTCTAGCATGCTGCATGTGAAAGCTCTGATGAGGAAGCCAGAGATACCCCTGTTTGCATCACAAACGGTTGAAGAGACTTTGGGAGTCGTTGAGAGTTTGGCAAGGGCCGCGAAAACGGCTGACCGCGCCAAAGAGGGCAAGAAGGGTGCTCGGTTATGAGCATGACAGCCCGTGCCGGGACTAATGCAAACGCGTTACATTGCGACCAGATGCAAGGCGATGCAGCAGAATCATGCTTGGTTGAGCATCACCAGCGAGACCTCTCCAGCTTGTGTGGTGAACAATGAGCGAGAAAAAGTAAGCTCAAGAGAGCAGCTCATCCCGGTTATTGTTGGTGGGTACCAGCTCGAAAATGGTCCGAGAAATCACTTCGAAGTGGTATACGCGGACTCGGGAACACCCTTCGCGTAGGCCAAATTTTGGAGCCGAATAATAGAGGAATGTAGGCTGAGTGCAGGCAATGGCACAATAGCTTGTCCCGTTCCTCTCGAATCATCTGTCGCTTTGTCGTCAGCCTTGCTGGGCAGGCCGTGACCATGGTGCTCTGACGGTAGCCGATATCGATCTACCATGGCTAATGTTGCGTTCATCAAAGCGTGGAAGAAGCCGGCAGGATCATAGAGGCTCGACAGCGTGCGCGTCACTCTGGAGCACATGGCTAGCTTCTCCAGCATTAACGGATCATAGTTCGATGCCATTTTCAGGTGGACGTAGAAGATGGTCATGGGGATCATCACGCAGCAGATACTAGCTACCCATTAGTTGGGTGTCACTTGTGGGAATGGGAAACATCCCCGGATGTAGCAGATTGGAGCGCGTACCTTCCCGGAGGGAGAAAGGCGGAGAGGGCATGAGCCTCGAGGTTTTCCAAGATAGCGACAGTTGCAGCCACTGATTCACGAAGCGCCATGCGAGAGGCCTCGCGAAGTCTCATTGCCCACGAGGTAAGACCGTCCTTATCCACAATCAAGGTGGTTTGGTATAGTTCCGACCTAAAATACCTGTGGAAAAGTCAATAACCGCCACCAAGAGGCGTATATCGTGAAAGACAGGGAGCACGGAGGTGGCGCTTGACGTACTCGTAGGAGAGCATCGTGTACGCATGTGCTATCTTGAAGGCTTTGAAGTCTGTCGAAGAGGATGAGTCGGGCGGCTCATAATCCAAAAGCTGTCTGTTGTCCTGCCTCCACTCATCGATCTTGAGCTCGACGTTTTCAACAGATAAATGTTCCGGTGTCGATGGCGCAGTCAGGTTTTGCGTTTGGTTTGGAGTGTATAGCGCGGTCCGGTACACCAGCAACTTGCCTAGTTCAGCCGTGCGCATCTGAAGCTGGAAGATGGCCACGAACAGTCGATAGGTTTGCTGCTTGGTCTCCTTGCTGAGGTACCACGAGAAACTACAGTCTTCCTGGAAATCGTCCACGGAGATCTTGGGGCACAAGGGGAGTGCCGAATCGAACATTTCGGGCCGACTCGTTTTCTTGATAGCGATCAGTGAACAGACAGCCCGAGACAGAAAACAAATGCACGCTCGCTTCCAGGCAAGCTGATCTGGATTGGAAGGAGTGGAGCCCTGTTGAAAAGCACTGTTTTCGACCAGGAGGTCGTAAGCGGTGGTGACATAGCGCTCGTTCTCGTAATAGCGGTTCTCATAAGATCGATAGGTGCTTAGAAGCAAGCATATCTGCACCCTTCTCAACGGGTCATCTTCGCATCCAAGCTTTAAAAGTAGCTTCCGGGCAGTCAGTTTTAGGCCAGATGAACGGGTGGTTTTCCTACTCACGGCTGCTCTGGAGTAAAACTCGCACGTGGCGGCAAAAATTGTGTTGTACCCAGTCACTCTCTTTCCCTCGGCTGCTAAATACTGATGGATTTGTCAGGTTTGAGGTCGCTAAGGGGATTCTCACAATACTTACCGGGGTGGCGATGAAAATAACGGCGTACAAGAGTGCCAAACTGATAGGCTTGGGATCTTCTTCAGTGAAAAGTTGATGAAATTCGCGTTCGTTGAGAACCGGGAGCCTGGCTTGCATGTGTGTGAAGTATAGCATAATCGAGGTTTGAATCTCGTCAGCGCTAGGGAGCACGAAAGCTCTCTCTCGCACAAGCTTCGTGTGCCTACTATCATCCTTTGCATAGGGTAGTGACCAGTCTCGAAGCCATGGATAGGGTGACTTGAAATGGCACGCAGTGTCCACCGGTGACGGTGTTGTGACACTAGCACCGCTGGAACAGTCGCCGTCATTATTTGGCATATGTTGTACAGGGTGGAAAGGAGCCGAATTTAGATAGAAGGGGTCACAGATATCGGACACATCCATGAATTGGCCAAAGATATCCTCGTCATTCACCATTGCCTCGAAAGAGAATTCCATGCCGTACTCTGGCCCCGCGTGAACATCACCGAAAAATGCGGCAGACGATTTTGCTTGAGAGCCGAGCGTGGATAGCTGTCGTTCCTGGGTCTCGTTGTTAACGGCGTTTTGATCAAGATTACGTATGAACTAGCTTACCTCCTGTGTCGTGGCAATAGGGGCATTGTTGGGCATGATTGCGGTGCTGGTGTGATGTTGAACATCGACCATCGCGCCGGATGGCTTTTGCGACGAGCTCGAGTGGCTTGGAGCGTTCGCGGAAAAGTTGTGGCTCGGGACCGGTCGGCCGCTATGCCTCGACCTGATTGAAGCTTAGGATTTTGAATCACATACATGCAATTAATCCATACACACGAGGGGCAAGAACACAGTGCAAGTTATCTAACGTGCAGTTTGTGCATGGCTGAGGCGATCTGGAGGTGATATCGCAGCGGACTTTCCGACCACGACAGCTTAGACAGGCTCTGCTGGCTCTGCCGCTGCGGATGTGCGTCTTCTGAGGTGAATCCGACATGGTGTACAGGGGGGAGAGATTTGGGGAAACGGCGGATCTGATAGAGACCGAGAACTGGGGTAATGATATGAGTCTTTGCTAAGGGCTCCGGGGCCCCCGGAGGTGGGGCGAAGAGAGGGGGAATGGTGGCGCCTGATCCTATGTCAATAGATCTGGAGGGGTGGCTTCGTCTCTGTGTTATGAGAGCAGGCTTCAAAGACATTGGGAAGACCTTCTCATCAAGATGACGGTACACGGTCCAACGCATCCAACAAGTCTGCAAGGGAATTGGAAGAATCAGTCGCACTTGCCTAATTTCAGAAGACTCTATGACCACTAGACGTTGAGACTTCTACCACCTGACGTGCGAACAATACTAAAATCTGGTGACAAGACGTCGGAGGGGAAGGACGATACGCCGGGCCGAGGGCCGAGGGCTGGAGGAAGCCGCCAAGCCTGGGCGCCCCGGAATACCTGAGTACGATAACTCCGGAGGGGAGGCGGTGGGGAGGAGGCGGTGGGGGGGAAGGGATGGAAATCTTGCAAAATCCTCTCGAAAGCTCACACACAACGGAATCCGCCATCTACCATGATGTCGGTTCCGGTCATGTATCGACTCAATGGTGAGGATAGGAACAAAATCACGTCCGCAACCTGCACAAATGTCAGTCCCATCAGGCTTCTCAAAGTCGAGATCGAGCCACAATCCTCACTTCATCAGGCTGCCCGTAACGTGCCAGAGGGACTGTAGCCAGATATGCCTGCATGCCTGCAGATGGACCTTCCGGTCGCTTGGTCATCGGTGTCTCAATAAACCTTTTGTGGTCAGGATACAGACGTTCGGCAGCGTGCCCACGAAGATGTCTCACCCTGGACAGACAGCATTGATGCGTATCCCCTCCTTGCCATAATTGACCGCGTCCTGCAAATGAGATAAGAATCCAGCAATCAGGCCAAATGGTTGATACGACTCACGTTTCGAGTGATACCCAGCACCGCATGCTTTGCAGTACCGTATGTGATGTTCGATCTCGCACACTTGTGGCCATAGATCGATGACAAATTGACTATCGTGCCCCGGCTAGCCCTGTACCAACCGCTGGTATTAGCCACACAATCTGGTCATGGAAGCAAACGAAATGATAACATGCCCCGGAGTGAGTCCTTCTTGCTTCAGCGTGTGCTTGATTTGTTCTCGCTGGCAAAGCCACACTCCAACCATGTTGATATCTATACCAAACATGAATTGTTCTCGAGACGTGTGCACCGACGGCAGAAATGGGCCTGCCACCCCAGCGTTATTGACCGCATAGTCGATCCGGCCAAACCGTCGGATGGTGGCTTCGTGAGCATGGATTACTGACTGCTCATCACTCGAGTCGATGTAGAGGACCTCCACCTCTACGTGCGGGTGCTCGTCCCTGAGCCGTTGCGCAACTTTATCCAGAGACGACAAGTTTATATCGCTGATCGCCAAGGAGGCAGCTCCGTATTTGGCGAATTGAAAAACGGTGGCCTCTCCGATGCCTACAAATCTGCTTTTTGAGACTCTATTCGGGCATTACACGCGGACACCGAGCTCACACATACCCTGACCGGCACCCGTGATGAATGCAACGCCTCCATTGAGTAGCCTGAGACCGGTGAATACCATGTTCCCTCCTTACCTGGTTGATTGAGTCTTGGTTCAAAATCTACTTTCCCAAGCCAGAAATGCAAACCAGTGCTCTGACGACGTTTCGTGGTTCAGATACCAGTCTTGAACGACAGAATCGACAGTCTCCAGGGGCTTAATTAGTACGACCACGGTATCTGGTTGTCTGCTGTGGTCATTCCAAAGATACGTGGACACAAAATCTCCGTTGGCCAAACGGGCCGCCGGCATAGACATTGGGCCCGCCCGGGCCGAACTCTTGGGCCACAACGCAGCCATGTACATGGTTGATGCAGAGCTTGTCTCACTTTGCTGACCTACGAGCAGGATACGTTTTGGTATGCGATAAACGTCTTCACTATGTATGACCTTCACAGCACGCACGTAATGAGATGCATCAACATAGATACCGCGTGTATGTAGTTGTTGAGGCCAAGCAGCGATGAGCTAGGAAATTGACCTCCGGCTTTGTATCAATCTATCGCAGGCTCAGAGCAAGAGGGAGACTACATTCGTGAGGGCAGAGTGACCCCTAGTACTCCAGTCGAGAGTTCCTCGTTGTCGAGGTATTATCTTGGTCACCAGTTTCCCGGTGTTGGATCCGTCGAACAACTTCAACCAGGTCCTTGGAACGTCTTCAAACCTGGTTGGCACTACGTGTTCAAGCTCGTCGTTGATAGTCAGCTTCCCTTGTTCGAGGGCACGAATGAATATCTCCGTCACCTCTTGAGCTTTGTGCACATAGTCGGCGGCAATAAATCCCCTGATCTGCAATCTCATACTGATAACCTGGAAGTAGTCTGATGAAATTCGATTAGTTGTCAGGGCATTCTAGCAAGCACGCACGACCAAGGACTGGAGAAGTCATCTTACTCGTCAACAATGTGCCCCTGTCTGAGTTGTATCCCGAAATTGATCCGCATGCAACAACAACTCCATTTTGCTTGAGTTGGCCCAGCATGGCGTCTAATATTGTACCCTGGTAATGTTAGGACATGGATTCTTGATACTGTAAACAAAGTCAGGTCGGGAACATCAACTCACTCCCACATTGTCAAAGTAGATATCGACACAGCCCTCAGTGGCTTTGATAAGGTCATCGAAGAAAGACGGGCTTCTGTAATTCAGGCACTTATCGGCGCCTAACGTTTCGACCACAAACTTGCACTTGTCATCCGAACCGGCGACCCCGATGACCTCTCTGACACCGATGATCTGTTGAGTGCTCTCAGTATTAATACATATTGCCATGTGCCGCGAGGGAGTCAAGTCCTAACCCTTTTTGCTATCTGCACGACCATGCTACCAGTCGCGCCCGCGGCGCCACTAACAACGAGACGGTGGCTTGGTTTCGCCTCACCAACCACCACGACGCCATAATAGGCAGTAAGGCCTGTCGTTCCGAAGACTCCAAGGTAGTGTGAGAAGCTCAGACCGTGGGGCAGAGGCGATAAAGGGGTGGCATCTTTGGCATCCAGGACAGCATACTCATTCCAGTTCACGCGGGCCAGGATAGTTGTACCCTTGGGCAGAGCGTCACTCCTTGACTCGATGACTTCGCACACACCACGCGACTGCATGGGTGTGTTGAGGTCGACTGGCTTGACGTAATGGCGATCGCTGGGGAGGTCATCGCTGGATTTGATCCAGGTCCGCTGAGCAGGATCGTTCGAGAAAAAAAGCACCTTGACGAGAATTTGCCCTGGCTGAAGCGGTTGGAGATCTCTCTCTATCAGCGTGAACGTAGGATCTGGGCCGGAATACGTCGGAGTCTCCTTGGGGCGATTTGATAAGATCCAAGTCCGCGTCCGTACCATGGTTGTCAATAGGTCGTATTGATCGACTCAGGAGAAAGGATAGTCACTATGTTCAGAGCAGCGTGCTGCGGATGATTTGGTCCCGACAAGACGTCAAATTCTTGCAATAGCGGTTTTTGACAGACCAGACGAAAGATGGACCTTTGTGGAGACGGCTTTTTTTAATATACAATACGGGTGCAAAAGGTACCATGTCCAATCAAAAGTTTTGAGCTTGCCGTATGGATCACTCCTGGCTGGCTGCGAATGTTCCGCCTCGCCAGTATATTACAAATAGCCTAAGCGAAACTGGAGATAATAGAGCAAAATACATAGCAGTGAATGAGCCATGGGCCGAGGTGATAGAGTTCATCGGCACAAGCCAACCGTGACTCGGCGATCAATGTCATCACTATCCCTTGTCTGTGGCCAAGTTCTGGATTTGAGAACTGCACAATGATTGGCTTCGAGTAAAGCTAGGAGCAGCAGGTAGTCATTTGTTCGAGAGACCATTAAATTAGCTACTGTTGTTGATACAAAATATGGAAAAATTTGTGATAACATCGAGGAAGTGCCACGGGATGGCAGTTCAAGGGCTATATATATTTAGCGTAGGTCTGCCTTTTGGCTCGCTCATACCAATTGCCCAGGAGATGAGACAGTGGCCGAGTCAAGACCTTCGCGGCGGCATCAGCTGTCGTTGGACAGTTCCAGCCTTTGTGCTCAAAGACGCAACCGACGTCTACACAGCCACTGATATGTAACCCCTGATGGAGCTCACAAGTGGCAACGTTGAGTGAGTGTCTAGGTATAGTTATGTCGTGCCGCGTTGGGTAGCAGTGGGTGAAACCGTTGTCCTGACGTGCTCGTCTTCCCAGCGCTGCCGTCTATCATGCCCCATGATGACGACCAAATTATTCTTTCTCGTCATATCCTATCGTAATAACAAATCTACAACTGTGCTTAGACATAGTCTCATTCGGATATCAAGCCCGCGGTTAGAATACCTCCTGCTAAAGGTCTAGGCCGTCGACTTGGTCGCTGTTCAACAGCTTCTTGACCCGCATGGCTGCTGTGTGGAACGGCATTCCCTCGTCTAGCTAATGCACTCCACCGCCCCAGAGCCTTGCCCAGCCAGTGCCTAAATCCGATAATGCCGTGCCTTCGACCCAGACGGGCACTCGACATTCTCTCTACGCTCCAAACTTCACGTGAACGACCTTTGTAAGAGCTAGGGATTGTAATCCTACGGACTTCAGCCTAGAGTAATTGCCGCAACTAGGCAGAAGCATTTCAATGAACTGGGTAGCTACACGGCCTAAGACTTATTGCGGCCATTCCTTAAGTCTAATCAGCCCAGCACCCTCAATAGAGTCTATGCTAAAGCTATATACACCTGATTGGAGCTCGTCGTTTATATAAAATCGACTCAGAGTATCCAGTTCATCATCCGTTGATCTTAGCAAAGTTGAAAATTATACTAAAAGCATTGTACAACGGGTTCAAACCAAACCATCCCCATAGCCATTGGGAACGAGGTCCGCATCCATCCTACCACAGCACAACAAGATTTTTAGTATGCGTGTCCTTGCTATTGGTTGTGGTGGGTAGACTGGTCCGCTCGTCATCAATGAAGCATTGCAGCGTGGCCAGAAGGTTACAGCCTTGATTCGGAATCCCTCTACACTTGCAGCCAGGGAAAACCTGAACATCATCCAGCGGAGCCTTCGAACATTGAAAGCGCTTCCAAGGCAGTCCAGGGCGACCCCCTAACTGCAGTGATCGTCACGCTTTCATCCTCGACAAAACAAGGGAACTCGAGTCCTGTCGGACGCGCACGAAAATTTCATCGCCGCTGTAAGAATGCATGGCGTTTCTAAAATTGCGACAATGTCTTTATTTGGGGTTGGGGTCTTTTTTGCGAATATCACTGTAATTATGAGATGGGTGATTTCCAACACCGGATTTAAGCATTCGATCGCAGACCATAATCATGTCGAAGAGATACTCAAGAAGAGGGGATTGAAATACGCGTTGTTGAAGCCAGCGAGACTGACTGTGG
Source organism: Phialophora verrucosa (assembly GCA_002099365.1). Classification (NCBI taxonomy): domain Eukaryota; kingdom Fungi; phylum Ascomycota; class Eurotiomycetes; order Chaetothyriales; family Herpotrichiellaceae; genus Phialophora; species Phialophora verrucosa. Next base: position 1,044,715 of record MSED01000003.1, on the reverse strand, counting down.
CAAACAACGCGCCAGTTGAGTTCCTTGGCGAGGATGGCAAAGGATTCGGTGTTTTCGCGGGCTTGGGGGGACTCTCAAGGGCTAATGTAGCGGCATGTCTAGTGGATGCCGTTGAGAAGAGCACTTGGGATGGAGGCACCTTCGTGATATCAAACTAATAGCATCTCAGGGTACAGTTCTCAGCAATATTCAAATTGTGGCGGTGGTAGGGGTGTTGACGTGCATCCTAGGCTAGTTCAGGCCCAAGGTAGCGACATATTCTATGACCAAAACGGACCTTTCTACAATCCCTTTCTGTTTCCAGACCTGATAGGTTAGGTGGTTATGGAGACCTAGGTCAGATCCCTTTGAGAAATAAGCGTGTCCATCTTTTGATTCCTCGTTCGCTCGCTATATCTACATATACCCTCATCTCTCTACGACCTAAATTACAACCGTAATAGGTTATAGTGGATAGGGTCATATCCTTAGATTACCTTGAATCGGATTTCGCTACGGTAGCACCCCTACCCTTCTGTTTATTGACATATCTCGTCCTTTTCCAGAGTGCCCCGAGTTTCTCCTCCAGTACACTAATTACTGCTCTTTACGACGTGGCGCATTGTGCTCCACGTCTTTAGTCTTCTTGGGACCTGGAATCTTGGAAGCCAGGTCAAGGATGGGAATCTGGATTGGGAATTCGGTGGCCGCCAGAGCCAGAGCAATTGCGAGATACCTAGGGTTACAGTCAGCTTTCAAGATCAAGAAGTCGGCATAGACAGGAGTTGTGGGTCAATGTACCATCCCATGATTAAGGTGACCATCCCAAATCCACCGGCAATCTGTAAGTAGTGCTCAACCTGACCGAGGTCCCCGGGGCTAGCAGCGTGCCCAAGCTTGAACTCGGCGGCGGCGACAAAGGAAAATAAGAATATAAGGGAGAATATGGCGAGCGCGAGTGGAAAGTTGGTCTTCAGGGAAGACAGGAAGAAGACAAAACTTGTCAGTGTCCTAAAAGCACCCGTCAGCGCCTTTAGTCCTATTGCAAAGTTGCATGTCAATCCCATCCTTACATGGTGATGCTGTAAAATCCCTGGCCAGCGGTATAAAGGACACTAACGGCGCCGTTGGTTCCGTAGGCTGCTGTGAGGTCCATGACTGGGGAGAATGTGTAGCCAAGGTTGCACCAGTGAGCATCATAGATGATGAAGAGGGCGAATGGAAACGCTATCATGACGCGTCAGTTGATGAAAGGAACTACAGAACTGGCGGGGCGAGGGGCTCTGAGCGCACTGTTTCCCAGAATGAATTCACATATTCCCGCAATGCACATCGCAATACCACCCAGGAAGTAGTAGGATCCGCTGAATCCGATCGTTGCTGTTTGATGCGTCAGCCCATGGGATCTTTTTGACTCGACCTTCCTTCGAAGGCCACCACAGAAAACTCACAGGTGTTATTAGAGCCCCTGAAACCAATGAAGGAGAATACGGTCGGTGTGAAAGGGATCAAGAAGCCGAGGACGCCGAGAAGAGTTGGATTTCCTGATTGCAGCTGATAAGTATTGCAGAGCCTGGCATATCAGAGGCGGACCAGGTACTTACCCAGTCGTTTTGCAAGGTCTCCTCGAGGAGCGGAGGGCTGGAAGAAAAGTCGTTCATATTGCTCCGGGCTGAGCTGCAGGGTGACCTGTCGACTGAGATGGTTGCTTCCGTCTTGGGAGACGGTGGGCTGGGCTTTGTCCAGGTACGACATTGTCGAAGGGTCTTGCTCCATGGTCAGAACAGTCGATTGCAACACGATGGGCTTGTTGAAGAGGTTGAGAAGCGACGGAACCACTCGGCGGCTGCCAGCATATAAAGAGCGCAGAGGTCCCTCCTGGGAACAAGCTTTTTATCAAAGCTTACGCGATCTTAGCATCAGCCATTGATGCTTTTCTTCGGCTTTGGTAAACCTAGCATTGAGTCCGATGCCTCGAGACATTTGAAGTGACCAACCTTCCTGCATCGGATCCAGGACTACCTCCAGGGTCAACAGCCGATCATCCGAGCCAAGGAGGACTTCCGGTCATTGTGCGACGCGTGTACTTGCAGTTTCGTGAGCGGTTGTTGTTGACGGCACACAGTGGCGCCGGCGAAACCTACCCGCCCATTACATAGACTTCCTCCCCGTCTTCCCCATGGGGCTGGACTAACGGGGTCGCAGATGCAGATAGGTGCAGCCAATTGGCTCCGTTACATGAATGCGAGCGATACGAAGTCGATTGAGACCTTCTGGCTTGCCTCGTGGCACGGAACGCTGGCTGAGTGCGGCACCTGCCCGGCCACAGATACCGAGGTAGACTTACCTAGGTATACAAGTTAATCTCCTATGCATTGCGGCAAGACCTGACCCCAGTGTCTACTCTCGCCATCCTTGCAATGCTCTTTAACAACTAGGCAAGTGAGTCACGGATGCATCCTTATCACCACCTCTCTGGCATAGTAAAATGGTATCAAGAGCAGTTCGAAACTTGGGTGCTTGTCACCCTCTAACGGAACGGCAACAAATGGTGGTGTGTGGTGGTTGTGGGATTTCATCCACAAATTCTGTAGGCCACGAGGCAAGGGTAATTCGAAGCGGATTACCAGAGGTCGAAGCAAGCAAAAGTACTCCGGAAGTCAAGCTTCTGTATCCCCCAATAGAGTGGCTCTCATCCCGCACCAAGTCTCGCCTACAACCCTAACCACACATTAAGGAGCTAGCATCTGTACTCCGCACTCTGCGTTGTCACACAGCCCACGGACTGTCCTATTCGGTGCCAATCAGAGTCGCCCGCGACATTTGCTAGCCCGTTCTAATTCAGTTTGGTCTCTATCTCCCCCTCCGGTACCTGGCTTCGGCATCCCAACTTTTCATTCCTGACAGAAAAGGGTGGGGGAGCCGAATATCTGTCAGTCAACCGGGCCCAGTCCCGGGCTTTATGGTTGCCGTTTTCAATTCCCGGTCAATGAACGGTGCGGATCCTCGTGCGTTTCGGCTGGACCAAGCTCCATCACCATAGGGACGGTGTGTAGGAGGGAATTAATCTTGACCCAAGGCCGGTCATAAACGAGGGAGGGCAACGTGGTCTATCCTATCGTGTCCTCGGCCCCAGTGCCGACCTACGGTTTGGCAGACGAGGGTAAAATCAATGTCTACCCCAGGCTCTTGGGACAAACTTGGCTAACGTACATTTTCCGTGCGAATTGCAAGAGCGAGAGATGGTCTGCAAGCGAAATCCGAAGGTTCTCTTAACCATGTAATGTCATAGGGACGATGGGGAGCTCTTGAGCAATTGTGTGCAACTTGTATGGTATTGATCGAAACGCAGGGTTGCCTTGCGGTGGGTGATGATTACATGCTCTGGTGCCTTGCACATTCCCTGATTCGTCTCCACCCCGCAACAGTACTTGATCTTCGGGAACTATTTACAGACAAAGCTATCTGCTGACTTCACATCTCCGCTCACGTAGTGAGGTTTGTGGGGATACATGCAAATGTTTCGACTAACCACAGAACCATCAGCAACAGTGTCATTAGCGAAAAGTGCACCTGGAGCGACACCTTGCTCCACCCACTTCACCAATGTCTCCAAGGTCTGTGCGGGAACGGGTATGGGTCCATTGTAGGTTGCACAATGTTGAGCACCTGGTACCAGGTACAGACGGTGGAATTCGTTGACAGCGTCCGGCCCTCCCATCACTGCTTGTACACTTTCCAAGTAATTGACTGTGCCGTTGGGGAAGATGAGCTGATCGGACATGCCATGCCAGGTGATCATTTTACCACCAGCATTCTTGAATGGCGTCAGATCTGGATTTCGAGTGCCGATGACCGAATCAAACTGCTGAACGGACTGATAAAAGAAAGTGGTGAAGTTTTCAACGGTCATGGTCGTGGTATCGAAGGAAGGATCCAATTGTAGGACATCTTGCATCCAGTTTTGGGAGATGGAAAAAGGGGCTCCCGAGGTAGCAGAGCTCGTGTTGGCAAGGCCTGCAAACGAAGTACCAGGAAGGATGCCGTACCAGAGGAATTGGCCCGAGGGAGCTCGAGGACCGGCAAAGATCTGCTTGACCACATCGGCGACCTCTTTGGTGATGGTGACATTGGGGTTGCAGTCAACCTGCTGCCCGACTAGCGACTGCGGATCGAAAGGACAGTTGAAAGGGTCGCTTATAATCCCATCAGTTGCTCCGTCCAAGGGGTCGCAGAGCTTGATGCTTGCGTTCTGAAACGCCGTCAATTCGCAAAGAGAGGGATAGACGTTGGCTGTCTGCATGACAACTTGAGGCCAGTACTCAGCGACCAAAAAGTGCGCCCAGTTGATAGCAGGCGCGTTGGCAATGATTCCATTGTAGTCACCAGGATACCTTTGGGCTTCCATGTGTCCCTGGCGGCCTCCAGTCGAACAGCCAACCCAGTACGAGTATTTGGGAGCGGTGCGATAGTAAATTTGGCTGTCAGCCTTGCCGACGACGGCCAGATCATGGAGCGAGCGTGACGAGAAATCTGTGAGTAGAGGCCAGTTGACTTCGCCGTTTTTGAGTAGCCATGATGAAACAGGAGCGCTCGAATTATGGCCGCCGTCGGTGTAGGCGGCAGAATATCCCGCTACCACCGCTGCTCCTAGGCTACTGGCCGGCCCTCCTGTGGAGAAGCCACCACCGCCAATGCCTTGGAAGCGGCCATTCCAGGTTGAAGCGTCAAGTGGAAGCCAGACTTCGACGAGGACCGTGTCGTTAGCTCCTGGATGGGTCAAGGTGATATTCACATCACATATATCCACGGTAGTCAAGACGCCGCGCGACGAATTTGGCGAGTTACCAATGGTGGAGAAGTTCCGCAGCTCAGCACTTGTCACAGAGAGAACTGTCGCGCCTGGTACTTTGGGAGTCGCCAGTGATGAGCATGCTGTATTGGCTTTGGTAGGGGAGCCTTGCGTCAAAGCTGCGCAAGCGAGGACGGCTAGACTAATTAGAGACATGTTGACGACTCTGAGGAGCCCTGCCGCTGAGAGGGATTGAGTAGAGCTGTAGATTATTCGGAGGACGGGGCATACTTATACTCGGTTGCCATCTCATATTTGTTCCCTTGTGTTTAGCTCTAGCGGTGACCGTGTTCGAGCGAGAGGTTAGTACAATGGACCCCAGTTCGTCGGATGCTTGAAGCCTCTCGAGAAGTGCGTGGCCCAACGCTGCTTCTGCCGTCTCTACATCCCGGCGGCACCTGAGGATTGACCAGACTAAATTTGATGTTGCCGGGTTTTCCATCCATCCAGTGGCCTTCTCCTTCCAGTCTAGGCGAAGCATCCTTAACCCAGCATCGGCCATGGTCAACCGGACCAACGCTAAACACAAGACAGATCAAGATCGCCAATGGCAGAAAGCGCTTCGAAGTCGTTGCTTCGTTAGCGTACCAGCACGAAGAGGCTCCAAGTTCCCCAGGTCAGAGAGGTGGGGTAACGCGTCCTCCCGAGGTTTCGGGCGAAGGTGTGCGAACCAATTGTGTAGATTGTTTCGACTGGAGAGCTGGTTGAAAGTGCGGAGGTCAAATGGAGACGAATAGTTGTGACCACACTAGTCCTATCTTAACGGGGGCTGCCAAGGTGACACAGTTCAGCAGCAGGGTTGAATAGCGTGAGGAGCGCAGTTACAGGGATGGCATTGTTCCAAGATACTCCGTGTATTGACAGCTGAATCGAAATGGTCCTTGTGAAAAGGGAGCAACTGATCTTTGCGTGCTGTTCGATGCTGGGAAGAAGTCGAGGTGCATTTCAGATGACATAAAATAGACATAAAATAGACATAAAATAACCATACCACAAAGCAACTTTGAATGACACCCCGCTGGCGACACCTCGCATCCTACATCTATCGGCCTTCCGCAGCGGTCGACGGACAATAGAACCTCGAATTCGACTCCGCAATATCCGGTCAACTATGAAGAGACAGTGCTCGTAGCAACGCTTCGCCTGCATCGAGCAATGCAATCTTCTCAGTGTGTCACTGTAACATCAAAACCGAGGTAAGAACTGCATACCTTGGTCACCGCCCATAGCGAGAGAAAGATTGGGAACAGCCGAGAACAGATACCGCAAATCTGCCCTCTGCCGCGAGGGATTCCTCAGACCCTGTGATACCCTATAGGTGCCTGCGCCTCGACGACAAGGAGTTGCCGACTCAGGACTCACCGTTCTCGGGGCAGCGGCTTGGACTCCGTACGGCACTGCCACACTCGAGACTGAGTGGCTCAACGTAAAGCGTGGGATAGCGGTCCTGAAACCAATTTACAGAAGCCGACTGCCTGAGAACTTCGATCCTTCGGTCTCAGGGGCCAAGTATCTTTGTGCTTGTCGACCTGTTTAGTACCTCTCGTTATTACTTGCGTATCGTTCTCTGCAGGAAGCGAACTCTGGCCGAGAGATGACCGTTTCGAGCGATCTATTGTTGCTGCTGTCATAGCAGATATGTCCATACCGAGAAGGTTACTCGAATGGCAATGGAGAGGTTCCAGCTGCATTTCCGTTGAATATTCAGCTTTCACATCATATACGTGCACCAACAGTGACAGAGACTCCTGCGCCAAAGCGTGTAATTTGCCTAATGCAATTCGTTCTTTTCTGGTAGCCCTTTTGGATTGCTTCGAAGGCACGTCAGGAAAAGGACGTGCAGAATGGGAGAAAGCGGCAATTTCTGCCTTGCTCGTTTTGGTGAACTCTTAAACGTCGAAGACAAATGGCTTCGGCTTTCTGCCATTGACTTTGACTTTGAACGCACCATGGGTAAGCAAGCTGGATCTCAAATTATTTCACTTTCTTTTGCGGTCGCCTGCGCTTAACATGATGATCAAAGAGTCTCAGGAATGATCGCTGCTCCGTTGCAGTCTTTCTTTGCCTGCTTTACAATAACGAGCGCTTCAAATTTTTTCACGAGATCCGAGTCGACGTCAGAGTCCGAGTCGGAGTACTGAGCTTCGGGTACCAGAGTTTTTCAATCTATCTCTTCGCCCGTCACTGGCAATCGAGGCCCGTAGCCTCGGTATACTCTGGTGCGCTGCGGGACTCTCACTCGGATTCGGTCAAGACGCTCCCAGCTCTCGCAAAGGATGTCCTGGGGCCTGGCATTCAATCGGCATTTGCTGCGTCACCATCGCACCCGCGTTCTGTCCTTCGAATTGTCCGGAAGGCTGGCTTGGTGAGACTAATTCCGCTTGAACCGCCGCAGTACTAGTTGCCAATTGTCCGCCCACTATGTTGTTGCTTGTCGATCCCTCTTCATTTATGTGACGCGCACTGTGCTCCGGATTATCTTCATCAAGTCTTTGCAAAGTACGCAATTCGATAAGTCCACTTCTTGAAGGGTTACCCACAGGCCAGTGACAGCGCTCTGGTATTTTCTGACAATAGCCACAGACGGGTTTGACACTATCACAGCGCTTTCGGTTTGTGATACACCGGCCACATCGCGGCCTCCGTACGTTGCTCTGACCCCAAGTGCTTGCCCGACCAGGATGATTTGTACGGACGATTTGGCGACCTTGTTCCTGGACTTCAGGTGAGTCAGCTTTGTTCCAAGAGCCAGTCTCTATTCAAGCGTATTCGATTCTCAAGCTAAGACTTACCTTGGACTTCTGGTTGTGGATCGTTTTGACAATGATTATTGGTTTGATGGGAAAGACCGGAAGTTCCAGGACCTGCCAGGTCCCGTATACCATTCGAGGTGGACCCTAAACCCAAGGAATCACTCATCCCAGCGGGTTAGTCGGGGGTATATATCAAAAAGGAATCGTGGCTAGGTGACCCCGACGGAGAACCCTGTTGGCCGAGGTATGTCAATGAGCCGCGGTGGTGGTTTGTGCTAAGCAACCAAGGTCAACGCAGACCAGTCTGATGGTGTTGTGTATGGTCGACCCGTTTTGATGTGAGCAATAAACTCAGTCGCTATGTCTCTCTGGATCACTGTAGCGGATGCATAAAAGACACATTGACTGAAATGTTGAGAGTACACAAGTAAAAGGCATTTGGCAATACCTCGTCTACTTATACTTACGGTCTTCATGCAGTCACCATTCTAGTTTTCGCATTTTCCTCGTCATTCCTGCCAAGGTACGAGGTACTATTCCTGTTCTGTTGCGTGCGGTCGTCCCAAGCCGACCGCAACTCTCGAAACAGGTATAGTACAATCTCGGCCTGGGGAAGCACACAGAAATCAGTCGAGCTGTGAATGGCCAGCGCAGTTCAGGGAAAGTAACAGCCTTGTTGGTTCGAATATCCATCAGGTGAAAAGTGAAGTGGAAGATGGTAATGGTGTACCCATCTCTCGAAAATAGAAGTCAAGCTCCAGCCTTATCTGGTCCAGGGAAGGTTTATCACATTTCGGAGTATGTGACAATCCTTGAACGTTCCATAAGAAGATTTCTGCCTAGTTAGATGATATTCAGGATCACATGGGTGAGCATGCTTGAGCAGACACCTCTGTGCGAAAGGTGCTCGGTGGAGTCATCACGTTTTGTATGATTCGAGCTCTAGGTTGGAGGGGGAGAGGTGCTTCTTATAACACAACTTTCTGGATCTCCTGGGAGATACTAGTTAGGAAGATGCTGAGCGCGTAGTCAGGCAGATGGGCCTGAACGGAAGGCGGATTTCCCGGCCACGACTTTTCGGACCAATTTAACGATCACAATTCAACCATATCACGACAAACTAGTCCAAGGTATAAACATTACTAAATAATTGCAGGACTTTCTCCTCTACAGCTCTTCGCGGCCATACCTCTTCAAGAATAGTACCTCGCATCGCCGACGAAGTTCTTCGTCAATATGGTTCTCTATCGCGATCGGCGATTGTTTCTATGTGACTAGGCACTGGATCGAACCATCTAGTCGTAGAAATGGATCGTGAATATTTATTACCTTGCTAGCCACAGAGAGCAGTAGGTTAGGTACGTGACCGAGTTCGTTTCCAACTCAGCGCCAGGATTAGGTCGAGTGACGAGAAGATCGAAAATTGCCAGGCAGCAGGCTCAACCAAAACAAATGAAGAGTTGCAGCTGGGAAACTTGTAGCCGAGGATCGAAGAGGACCCCCTGAGCCCGAACCGGCTGCTGCGAACGGGCACCTGACAGAGCTCCCTGTGGCTCGCCCAGTGCTTGGGCGCGCACCCCCTTACTCTGCCGTGGCTCCTACGACGCTTTCCCGTGCTTGGCCGGGCCTCTTTTGATGCTCCTTCACGTTTCCGGTCAAAGCGGTCTCGCTCCCTTTCCTGAGCAAAAATGGTAAGGGATGAAGCACTGTTCGGGGTATATATATATATATATATATATGTGTGTGTGTGTGTATATATGTATATCCTTGCTTCGTCACCATTCAGTCGGCGGGAGCAACAGCGATCAACGACTAACGGCTAATGGTTTCTGCGATCTCGCTAAGGAGTATTATCTCTCTGCAAGTTGAGAAGCACCTTTTCTCCCACGGGGCTTCCACTGAACGCGACTTTCATCTCCATGTCTTCCACCTTCATCTGCGGATCGAGCTGCACTTGGAAATATCTGAAGAACAGCGCCGTCACTATTTGCAATTCGAGCATGGCGAGGCTAGAAATTAGTCTGTTAGTTTTCGAGGTTGGCCTTACAGTCAAAGGATTCGAGAATGGGGGGCGCAGGGAATTAGATCTTGAAGTCATACTGTAGAAAGGACAGGAACTGCGGGCAGCAGTGAATTTGGATGAACGAAGAAACTTCGTCTCGACTCACTTTCGACCCAGACAGGCTCGTGGACCTTCTGAAAATGGATTCAATCCTTCCCTGGCTTTCGAGCTGTCGCCCAGGAACCGGTCAGGGTTGAACGTGTCTGGCGAGGGAAAGTAGTCGGGGTGCATGTGCAGGGTGTGGTTTTGGGCGCTGACGATTGTCTGGTTTGAGTTGGCTGTCAGTGATCATTGCTTGTTTTATGTTCCTCGCTTTTGCGGGATGAGGGACAGCAACGCTCTAATCAGTTGGACGTGCCGTCGGAAGTATTGTCTTGACTTACATCTCGCGGAAGCTCCAGATCTCCCACTTTTATGGAGGACACAACCCGCCGTGGCATCGACCCTGGAATGGTGGGGAATCTTCGCAGACTCTCACTGATGACCGCATTCAAATAGGGTAGCTGCTGGATCTTCTGCACCTCAGGGAGGGCAGACTCGTCGCGGGGCCAGCAGGGGAAGGCCTCGTGTAGTTCAGCCTTCAGGCGTGAGTAGATCGACCGGTCAGCTGTGACGGCATAAACCAGGAAGGCCAATGTAGAAGAAGTGGTTCCGGAGCCGGCGAACCTGCATGACACCGCGGTTTTAGCATGGATCCCGTTGTCGACGTCGTTGGTGAGGATACACACAGTGTGCTGATGATCTCTTCGGCGACTTCCAGGTCACTCAGGGATCGACCCAGGTATTCGTCATCCTTCTCTGTCAACTTTTGAATCCACGGCGATTTCTGCTTGAATTCCTTTAGACGTTGTTCCCTGACCACATCGAGGCAATACTTTCGTCCGATTAGCTTTGCTTTATCAAGAGCAATAAATGATCGGATGTGACTAGCCATATCCCTGTACTTACCGTGATCCAACCGGCTTGGATACGGAACGGCTCCCTGATAGACTTGACCGGGAAGTTGACTCCATGCTTGGTAAGGAAGGGGAAAACAGCCCGTCGCGCAAAATTCTCTGGGAAGACTTCCAGATCTCGAATTGCGGGATGCTGGGTGTTGTTCTCAGTCATCTGCGGGTCGTACCCTAGAGTTTGCATGACTACACTTGAGGGTTAGCCGGACACCCACTCCCACAATCACTTGACCTTGCAGCGTAGCATACTGATGTATTCGAGGCCCAGCCGATGCAACCAAGGGTAAATATTGACCGTCGCAGATCCGTAACCATCGAGTTTGTGACAGAGAGCCTCAGCCTTCTTGACCAGGCTCGGGGATAACTCCATCAACGGCGCTTGAGCAAAATTCCGCGACATTAATTTCCTTCTTGCAGCGTGCTGCTCCCGATTTCTGCAGGTGAGGTTAGCAGCGTCCTGCCACTTGATGCGGACATGTCGATTCGACCTCATGGAGAAGATGTTATCGATCCCGGTGAAATTGCCTCCAGCGTAGAAGTCGGTCTTCAACACAGGAACACCATGTCCGTAGATGGCTTTCAAGTGTCCTGGATTCGCGAATGATACTTCATTGGGCCCGATGCGAACGACCTCCCCATATCGCACGTGTGCCTCTGTATAGTTGTGGTCAGAACGAGTGATACCCTTTTCAGTCATCGCCATCTGTGGACAACTCTTACCCTGAACCTTATGCGCCCTCAATAGCTTGGACGCATAATATAATTGCCATGATGTGCTCACTTTCGCCAAGAATGGGCCCGGAACTCGGCTCAGAGGGTGAAAGTAGAGTAGGTACAGGACTCGAAATAGCTGCCATGCCGCTACCAGGACTGATGCATTCAACAACAGCAGTCGCCATCTGGTCTCTACCGTGGTGTAGGCCAACGACATCGCCTGAGAGAGGTCTCCGGCCGAGAACAGCATGGCTCTGGTGATTAATCACTTCTGGTAGAGGGGTGAGCAAAAAATCGAACAGCGAGTCCTGTCACGGCCCCATAAAGTAATAGTAGTACCAGAAGCTCTCGTACAAGCTGGATAGATGAAGAGCGTCGATGAGCCTGTTCTCCCCAATCGGGCGACAAGCACTCAGTTGGCGGGATAAAGCACTCCACCAATTCCGGGGTACACCTATTCGGGACAGGCTGGGGTCCGGGGTAATTCAGCCTGCATTCCCCCGGCAGGTACATGCCATACTCCGCAAAGGCCCCTGCACCCACCCGCTCCTGTAGCTGCCATGCCATGCGGTGTGCTACGGATCGTCAACCCATGAGCTGGGATCCGATCTTCTTACCGACCCGCCACGGGGCGTCCTCCCGGAGGATGTCTTTCTCTCCCCAGGACTTCCCGTGAGCATGCGATTGAGCTCCGGGTAATCTGTCTCGACGATGGCTTTGACTGAATAGTGGCCTCATTATCCCGTGCACACTGACTGTCTTAATGAAACACTCGTGTCCAAGTGATCTCATTTCGTATCTCTTACTGGATTGCACAAAGGGAAGGAAACAGTGCTATTGGCCCTGCCACTGCTCGCTATTGTAAGAATGATCGACAATTTGTCCCTTCCCACTGAAGGGGCAACAGTCACGGTATACGCGTTGCCGACCGGTCATTTGCAACTCCCGGATCGCTGGCTCTTCGAAGACGCCAGCAACGACCTGCGACGACATCGACAGTACTCGCCCGATTTCAGTTTCCTCATCAAACACCCCCGAGGCAACGTGTTGTTTGATCTCGGTCTGCGCAAAGTAAGTGCCTTCCATGAAACCTCCCTCCATCGACCATATGAAGCGCTCACTCGACCTTTTTTGACTTACTTGTATGGGTGACAGGATCTCGAGAACAATCCGCAGGCAATCAAGGACGAATACGAGCTCATATCCGTTGAAATACCACATGACGCCCAAGAGCTTCTGGACCAAGGTCCCGAGTCTGCCGCCTCAGTCACGGCGGTGGTTTTGAGCCATTTGCACTTTGATCACACGGGCGATTGCACGAAATTCCCGGAAGCTGAGCTTATCGTTGGTCCAGGCAGTCGCGCAGCGACGACACCGGGATGGCCTGAAGCCAGAGGCTCGCCCTTTGACGGTTCCATACTAAAACATCAGCACTTTCGGGAGCTCGACTTTGACACAGACACGTGGCGGCCGCTTGGACCGTTCGCGAGAGCGGTCGATTATTTCGGGGACGGATCGTTCTTCATCGTTGACGCTCCTGGACACATGGATGGACATCTGGGTGCTCTAGCAAGAACGGGGGAAGACGAGTGGATCTTCATGGGAGGAGATTGCTGCCATCATCGATCCCTCCTGGCAGGCACCAGACCCATGAGTGTCACTGTTGGGCCAAGCAAGACACCCAGCTTCCATCGGTACCCGGACGTGGCCAAGAGCACGATTCACAAGGTCAGGCTGTTAGAGAAACAGGGTTCAGTTCTCGTAGCTCTTGCGCACGATGCCAGACTAGACGGCGTCATGCCGGTGTACCCAGATTCGCTGAATGGGTGGAAGGGCAGTGACTGGAAGAAAACGCTTGACCAATGCCTGGCAAGGGACTACCCCAACGAGTATCCTCCACACCGGTCTGACTGACGTTGCCGGACTTCGGGACGATCGGACAGAAGAGAAAAAATATTGGACAGTCGGGATGGTTGCCCCGATTCCCAAGCATGACCAGGACGAAAACGGAGTACTCGTAGTAAGCTAAGTAATGGCAAGTTACAGGGAGCTCCGGGCAGCTGACTCACCCAAGCAATCTCCAAGCTCGGCTCGCTAGCTCACTGCTCCGAGCGATTATAACCCCGGGGAGGTGTTCTGGGGCAAGCGAATCAAGGGACGAGCTTCTTCCCCACGATGTTGACTGCCCGCTCAGGCGCTTCCTATGCATACCCGCCACTTGGACGGGAGTACCAAAGAGAATGCTGAGCTTGCCAATCTGGAGGAGTTGCGGGGCGTCTTTTGCTCTTCTCGCTCATTCTCCGTCTGCTGGCGGCAACCATTCGCTGGATTCTGCAAAGGCAGAGGTCAGATACACTTCCTCCGTATCCTACCTGAAGAATCGCAAACCCCGACTGCCAAGATCGAGCATCTGCATCTTGCGAGTCCGATCCTTTCCCGTAATGAGCAGGGCACATCACGACTTGTGGCCCAGGCCTTCGGCTTATGACTGTTCAATAATTATGCGGGATAATTAACATGTATTGTGTACCACCGTCGTTCTCTCTTCCCTCTACCCCTGTTCATACCTCTAGCATTTATACACATCAACAACACCGCCTGCACCTTTGGTGATCTGACCTTTCCATCGCCTTCGAGATGTCTCCGCCAGCCCCAGCGCCACCGTCCGCGCTGCCGCCGGTGGAGGAAACCAGCGAGCCCCAACCCAAGCGACGTCGCATACCGATCGCGTGTAATGCTTGTCGCAACAGAAAGTCACGGGTAAGATTAGACGTATCGCACTTTGAGCGTGGTTGAGTGCTGAAAACCCGGACTACAGTGTGACGGGGCACAGCCGACGTGTGCCATGTGCAAGGACACAGGCAACGACTGTATCTATCTAAGGCCTTTGACCCGGCAAATCACGGAAGAGAGTCGGTAAGTCGTTCTTCCTTCGTCGACTGGGCTCCATCCATGGCTTGCCGCTCATTCCCATGCAGACCATACAGAGACCTCGAAAGGCGATTGCAGGCTTTGGAGGAGCTTATCCACTCGTCGCATATGTCTGAACTCGCGAAGGAAGGCTCGTTGGGCGAAGAGGCGGCGCGCAGACGAGCTGCATTGTCCAGTCCTTCGACGAGCACGATCCATGTTGGTGAGTCAGACGACACCAACGCGCCCGAGGAGTCTCGTAGTCTGGCATTCGCTGTCGACCCCATCGATGGGATGGGTGCAGTGCTATCGGAGCACGAGGAGAGATCGACCTTCCACGGTACGTTCAAGTCTGACGACGCCTTCCGAAATCTGCTAAGCCGTTGGTTGCAGGCCCGTCCTCCAACATAACCTTCACTCGCTGTATTACTCAGACGATAGCTCGGGTGGGCAATATTGTGTATCCTTGGAACAGTGGAAATGACCAGGGTGTTCCATTGGGCTATGTGAATATTACTCATTCACCCGAGAGCACTAACACTATGGCTCACGGCAAGGGTGGTAGCCAAAGGACCAAAGAGTTTGACAAATTCGCCGTGCCATCAGAAGGGCTTGCGGCAGAATTGATCCAGCACTATTTCTCCGATGCAGGAAGTCACAGTCTTTTCCCGTTTCTGCACCGTCAGTCATTCATGGAGCAGTACGCACACATGAGGAAATATGGAGCCCGAAGTATGCGGAGAACATGGCTTGGTCTCTTCAATATGGTCCTCGCCGTGGCCACCAATAGTAAGTGCTTTAGTCGGTATCCAGCTGAGGGGTTTCAGGTTCAGTCCGATGCTAGTTCTGACACTCTTATAGTGGTTGACCGAGACGATCTATTGTCTACCGTCCGAATAAGTGAGGCGCAGAATTATTACGAACGGGCAGTTAGTCTTTGCGATAGATATGTCCTCAGTGGCTCCAGCTTGGAGCTTGGTAAGCACGGCGCCGTGTTGTCTAAGTAAGTTACAGGGGTTGACTTGCGCAGTTCAATATCTCGTTTCGCAAACACAGTATCTACAGGCGACTCACAAGTCCATCCAAACAAGCGTGGCTCATTCCATGGCTGTAAATGCCGCGATTCGTATCGGACTGCACTCGCGACAAGCATCCCAAGCATGCCTGCCTCTAGAACGGGAAATGCGCAAACGGACGTGGTTTATGTGCATGGTATTCGATCGGTGAGTATAGTATCTTATTAGCTCATACTTGGGAAACCAGCAAAGCAACCGACTGACGGGTCGCCTTTCTGCTGCCAGTGTGCTGAGCATGACGCTGGGCCAACCACCCGTCATCCCGAACAGTTCGATGACTTTGGATCTCCCTGCACATTTCGCACCTGACACATTGGGAAGTGGAGGAGTTGAAAGCCACACCGATTACAGTCTGGGACTATTCGTTGCGACGATGTGAGTTGGGGAACCCCTCAGTGGCCATGTATGAGAAAACTCCACTAACATCAATTGCCCGGGCAGAAAGCTCTACAAGATCCTAGGAAAGGTCATCGAACAACAATACAGCCAGAATCTGGCCCTGGAGGCGTCTCCGGAGCTACTGGATATTGTCGCGCCGATTCCTAGTATCGACAATGAACTCCGCGAGTGGGAGCAAGACCTGCCCGCAGACCTCAAGACGATATCCTCCCGCGAGTTGCAGACGATCCTTTCATCCTTGGTCACAAATGGACCCACCTTGATCGCGAAGCGGTTCAAAGTACATCTAACGCTGCGGGCCCTCAACGTCCGATTGCTCCTGCATCGACCTGTACTGGTCAAGTATCTCGAGGCGTCGCACTGTTCGAACATCCCTGCCGCGGACATTGCGGTGCTGAACAGGCTAGGGTCCCATAGTATCTATATGTGCTTCCGGTCCGCCATGGAAATCATCAACATTGTGAGTACGCTGGTTCATGAACGAAGCGCAGCTAGGCGCTTTCTCAATGCATGGTGAGTGAGTCGATGGCGAGACGATTCCCCTAATCATTGACAAAACTAACTCTGGACATACTTATCAAGGTGGTTCACTCTCTACTATAGTGGGTTTTCCTTTCTTCCTAACCATGCTATGCACCATCCTACCAGTTCGAAACTAATGATAATACTGCATATCATAGCTTTCAACGCCGCGCTTGTTACTTTTGGCGTCATGATGATATGTCAAGATCCTGCACGGGTCATTGCCGATGCACCTTCGAAAGAGGCATGCAAGGACGGCTTGAACAAGGCCGTGCAGGCGCTCGCGAAGCTGGACCGCGGCAACAAAATGGTCGAACGGTGCCATGACTACCTCGAACGGCTCATTGTCGCGACAACGGCTCTCAGTAGGTCTTACAGTGGGAAAGTGATTGTCGTTGTCAAGGCGCTGTTCTACCCTGCTAATTAATTATCTCTCCGCAGCATCCGGGGCAGACTCGATCGATCTGAGCGGCTTCGAACCTTTGTCGAACGGTGGGACACGCCTCACGAACGGATCGGAGACGTTATCAGCTCAGACATTCCTCAATGGACACGGAAACTTCGAAAGGAACGTCGGCGACATTATGACGGGTGATGATCTGGGCTTCCTGGATCTTTATTTCCCTCCAGAAGCGGGAATATCTTCGACACTGAGCAATACGGACTTTGCCTCGGGAATGGGCTACCAGTCATGACGGACGCCACACGCTGCAATTGCGTAGACAGGATGGTTCCGTTTGCACATATGTGCCGAACGACAACCTTTGATGCACGGTTGCAGCGGGTGTGCACATCTCTCGTCAAAAGCACAAAAATCTTCAGTGACTGCTGCAGCGGGTGTGTACACGGTCTCATAAAAACGTCCCATCTCGGCGCGAAACCACGGTGGTAATCTCATATGATAATCATGGCAGGCGAGATTCCTTCTGTAAGGAAGCACAGATCATCCGTCGCCTGCTGAAGCGTTTTATACCTGGCATCCCGGAAGAAACACGACCTAGGCCGGTCCGACAACAGCCGACCTGGTCCGAATTCCTTACGACACACGTTGGACGACTCGGCAGTCTTACATCAGAAGGAGCTTCTCCGCGTTCTTGCTTTCCACAGCCTCTAGCTCGCCCTCTTGAGTGAACACACCAGGCCCTTCTTTCTCCAGCACCGTGGCGAGAAACGCAACACCAGAAGCCGGCGTATAAGGAAAATCGCTCCCATACAGCAGCCGACTCGAGTCGACGTAGCGTAAGAGCCCGTGGATCTGGTCGGGGAACGGGAAGCCAGCCAGATCAAAGAAGAACCGCTCTTGCAGGGTCTTTTTCACTGACGCAGCATTGATTCCATTCTGCAACTTCAGGATCGCCTCGGAAAACGTCGTAAACCGTTGAATGACTGGGGGGAGCGCACCGCCAGCGTGGGACAGGATATATGTGATGTTGGGATATCGCGCAACTGTCCCACTCAGGAAAAGGCTGATCACACATCTTGTCGTGTCGAGAAGGTACTCGAACATTGGATCTGGGAACTGCTTCAAAGGCGAAGCCCGGACCGGTCCTTGCTCACAACTTGCCGAGACGCAGGGGCCTGTTGGGTGAATGAAGACCTTGGCTCTCCTCCGATCAAGTTCGGCGAAGACTGGATCGAGCTTGCTGTCGCCCAGATATACGCCGTGGTAGTTGCTCAGAAGGCCGAACCCGTCTGGGTTGAGGTTGTCGAGCGCGTAGCTGATCTCGGCGAGGCTCTTGTCGACAAAGGGCAGCGGCAACGACGCCCAATACCCGAATGATTCTGGTGCGCGTCGCTTGAGGTCCGCCGCGTACTCGTTGCAGTCTCTCGAGAGCGTGGCGGCTAGCTGGCGATCTCCGGGAACGATGTTCGTGCCAGGCGACGTTATGCTCACGATGGATTTTGTTATTCCCAGATCTTTCATGAACGCCAAATGGGAGTCTGGGTCCCAAGCCTACGTTCAGAACATGAGCAATTCAATTCATTTTCGACCGTCTGACCATCCAAGAGTAGGTCAGGCAGGAACTCACAGGTATTTCGGGCATGCCGTCAGGTTTTCCATGACCATGCTCCTCACAAGCTCTACGCCAGACCGGCGGTATAAAGTGAGCATGTGTGTCGATCCGGCCCATTGTCGTTTTTGACTTAAGTAGCGTTATGAACGGTCGAAGTCTCCGTAGCGAAGATGTGACGGTGATAATTAGACGTTGCAATGCATCTCACCGAGATATGCGAAGGGAAAGCTGAAAAGAAGAACAAGGAGGAGGAGGAGGATGAGAGAAGCTAAATTGGTCGTTACGAAACTACCATAATGCAACCGTGCTTGAAAGGACGAGTTGGATCTGCCCCGTCACCGAACGGCCCATGAGGCCCACGCCACCCACCTGGTCTCAGCCTTGCAACCGTCTGTCACTGCTTTTTCGGGCTCTCTTACCACGCTTCTTGGGCCAGTGACGACCTTCTTGCCTCTTCGATCGCGGTACAGTAGTCGTCAAGGCCGAAAGACTTCCCTCCCCACGGCTGTATCGGAGCATACACACCCGCAAAGCTGGGTTGATGATCAGGTCTGAAGTTTACCGAGAAATGGCACACAGTTCGCGGACTTCAGGGGAATTTCGGATGCAAATGGATGCCTGTTTCGGGATGCTCCCCCGACCACAATGTGAAGGGAAAGCGCTACTTTTCCCCCACCGTTGATTGCTCCCCGGGTGCCCCATTGCAGGTAGCGACTTCGGACGGCACTCTGGAGAAGAACCCAGCCTATCAGAATGCTGTTCTTGACACAGGCGGCGTTCTGCTCGCTGTCGCTGATGCCACAGCACCATGGCTTTTCTATAAGGATCAGGGGAACTGAAGGGCCGCAATGGCCTGAAAGTGAGTCACAATGACTCCGAATTGGTGCCGTAATGGCGTTGATTTTGGTATGGGCTATCTCTGAGGAACTAGAAAGGAAGAGTGGGAGACTCGACAGAGAAGATAGTCAAGTAGGCAGTTCCCAAAAGGGAAGGTGTGGCCTGCTGGTCAGGTGATCCCTGACATTTTCCGATCAGGGCCCGATATTATACCGGCGAATGTCGTGCGACTGACGAGAGCATAGAGATGAAGGAATATTTTCTGGTGCAGCCAAGTGGCAGGCAAATGCGAGTTTTTTGTCACGTCGTTAGACATTAAGCATGTGGTGCGTGGTTTCCTTTTGTTTGATCTGTCATGGGAGGCACGGTCTCTCTTACCCAGAACTCAATACATTTTTCAGAAGACCTAGTTTGAGGAAAGTACAATATTCGTCCGATCGACATCCTCCCCTGACCACGCGCTCATCGGCCCCCAGAACGGACAGCGATAGAAGTCCTACAGAGGGCACGATATATCGAGCAGCAGGAAGGAATGATCCTGCTTCAACAGCAGCTCAGCGAGTCAGCATGCAGAGCCCTGACAAGCGTCCATGCCTACACAATGCCTAAAATAGACTGAATAAGGGGGAAGACGACGGTGAGGCGGCAAGGACGAGAGTAGCCACCCAGAAGGTATACCGCTGTACCCTCTTCCTGTCGTCATTCCACCACGGAGATACCGTCTGCGGTTCGGACTCATCGAAGGCGTGCTTGAGTATGACAAGACGGTCCCTACAATACTTGAAATTCTCGATCTGACGAGTAGTAGCATTCAGATGCTTATATCTACCGGCTTGGATATCTAAATAACTGCTTTTGCTTCTGTTTGAACCATTTAGTGGTATTCCGGTCGTTTGATTGGAGCAGCAGAGACAAGGTGCGCAAGGTCTCGTCGAGGAACCCCAGGGCGAAAGGCGACTCTCTGGTCGAGCTTTTAGAATATTGCAAGCACATGGATGGTTTGCGCGACACTTACGTGTTGAAATCACGGTACAAGTGCAGAAAAGACGCATGGTGGAAGATGAGAACGAGGGTGTCGTCGTC
The DNA here is from genome assembly GCA_002099365.1 of Phialophora verrucosa. Lineage (NCBI taxonomy): Eukaryota > Fungi > Ascomycota > Eurotiomycetes > Chaetothyriales > Herpotrichiellaceae > Phialophora > Phialophora verrucosa. The sequence goes on along the minus strand of MSED01000003.1, from coordinate 1,024,560 downwards.
CCTCATCGAGAGGTGATCCACGATGTTGTCTGTCCAAGACACTCGAATCCTGGATATTCTTTGCAAGTTTCGGGCATTGGAGATCTCCTCAAACTCAACTTGGGTGTCGAGTTCATGGTCCGGGGCGAAAGTCTCGTTGATGAAGGCATGGATCGTGCCCTCCGCCCAGTGTAACTGAGTCTGGCCTGGGTTCAACGACGGTCCGATATTTCCCACGTTGAGCAAGCCCACCGACCACGAGTGTAGGCCATGTGGATTACATCCATTTTGACGATGATTCGGAATCCGAATCAGAAGATAGAGCCTTTGTGGAAGGAAACAGCAGACGTTTGTAACCCTCCCCATACGCGTGTGACACTATGTTTGGGATTGCTAATCCTACCACTAACGGGCAGTCTGTCAGAATTCTCCGCTTCCACCCAGAATTTCAGTCTATCGTCTCGTCAACCCACAAGCGCTATGGCCTACCAGTGAAGCTTCGATCCGACTGATCGGACCCTGAGATATTCTCTGGGCAATGATGAGAGTGCCAATAACTTGCTAGAGAATGCTGTGCTCTCGGAAGATCCTGTTGAAATGGGCGCTCTGCATCGGGTAGGGCAGTCCTCGTATGGCTACCAAAATGACTGGGCGTTGTTCAGAATCAGTCCCGAGTGGCCTTCTGACGACAACGAAGCGAATCTGCCATGGCCAATCGAAGAGAAGATCCACGTCTGCGAAATAGCCTCGGTCGAAGCCAGGAGGCCGGTCATTGTCGCGACTGGACGGGGGGGGCTCCACCGGATGCTCTGTCTCCTCCACACCCACCTTCGTTCGCGCTCAAGGCTCTTACTGTTTTGGTAAATTGTGACTGCCAGCGTCGACAAGCCGCTGGGTGAGTTTCCATGGCCTCTGAAGTGCTTCAGGTGGAGAGCAGCTTACACGTGGGCATCTGGTTCCCGGAGATTGTGGTTCTTGAGCGCCGCCAGCAGACCGAACTCCTTCAAGCACTCGATCGACTTTGCCGGGTTCATGACTGAGTTAGGGAGGGATTTCCAGAGCCACTCGTTAGTGGGCGGAATCGCTTGGAGAGAGACGATCTTCGAGGCCCCTGAGGAGGATGAAGGTTTGGAGATGCGCGTAGAAAAAGGGATGTACAAGGTGGAAATATGACTTCGATACTGCGGCCGAATCTCAGCATCTGCTCAGCACGAACAGGGGTACCTAGCATACCCCTCTTTCTAACCAAAATCTGGAGGTCCGTCTGTTAGTGGTGGTGTGACATCCTCTATGTAGGGGTCAGCCTTGATTGACATGGGCCTTTTCCTTCGATTGCAATCCACCACAAAGCAAAGGAAAGATGATGACCTCGAGAACGGGAGCACAGGTAAGGCGCGGGGCTGCCCCGGCATCGGGCTCCAGGCGTCCGTCTCCATCCGCTCGACTATCTTCCCGACGGCGAAATGTCATTTCTATTGGCTTGAGACTGCTTCAGGGCATGATGTCCACGACTACATATACTTCTGCGCTCTTCAACGGGGCAGAATCTGCTGTAAGTAGAACGCGCAAAGGCACGACAAGACTCCACTTACACTCGAAATGGCAGCGACAAATAGAGATCTTCGCCAGAGAGACGACGACCTTGGCCTCCCCGAACCATTTGCTTCCATACCACGGTCCCCTCTTACCCTTGGTCCCTCACCCATCCATGCCCTTCCCAATATCTCGGCAGCCCTGGGAGGAAGAGTGTCCATATATGCCAAGCGCGAAGACCTCAACTCGGCCCTCGCCTTCGGGGGCAACAAGACCCGCAAGCTCGAGTACCTCATCCCGGACGCCTTGGCACAGAAGTGCGACACGCTGGTCTCCATTGGCGGATATCAGTCCAATCACACCCGCCAGGTTGCCGCCGTGGCTGCCAAATCGGATCTCAAGTGTAAGCTCGTACAGGAGAAGTGGGTTGACCACGATGACGTGGGCTACGACAAGGTGGGAAACATCCAGTTGTCAAGGTTGATGAGCGCAGACGTGAGGCTCGATCAGTCTGGGTTCGGCATCGAGCACAAGCAGACTCTCAAGAGATTGGAAGAGGAGGTCCTTGCCAGAGGGGGAAAGCCGTACGTAAGTTCAATCAGCTCACCCCCTCTTTCCTTTTAGCTTCGGCACTTGACCCTCCACCACCCGATCAACGTCTTCCATAAGTAGTGTTGGGAGAAAAGAGCAATGTACCTGGACGTCGACTTACTGTCTCTCACTGTACCTATTAGTACATCCCTGCCGGTGCCTCGGACCACCCACTCGGTGGCCTGGGCTTTGCTCGCTGGGCCTTCGAAGTGTACGCCCAAGAACGGCAACTCAACGTCTTTTTCGACACCATCATCGTGTGTGCCGTCACGGGCAGTACCTTCGCCGGCATGATCGCCGGCTTCAAGCTGCTCGAACGCATCTACCCGGCGGCCGCTGCCGCCCCATCAGGCAAAGAGCGCAAGATAATCGGGGTCGACGCCAGCGCCAAGCCCAAAGAGACTTTTGACCAAGTCCTCCGTATCGCGCGCAATACGGCTGCCAGGATCGGGCTCAAGGCCTCAGACATCTCGGAGGCGGACGTCGTTCTGGACACGAGATACCATGCCGGCACGTACGGACTGGCCGACGCGGCGACGCTGGACGCCATCCGGTTCGGCGCACAGACCGAGGCCTTCATTACCGATCCGGTGTACGAAGGTAAGAGCCTCGCCGGGCTGATTGATATGGTCAGGCGAGGCGAGATTGAGGAGGGGGGTAACGTGCTGTACGCACACTTGGGGGGCCAGTTGGCCTTGAATGCCTACTCAGACATTCAGTGACATGAGCCGTAAGGAGCACGGAGTCGGCCAACGATATACCCAAGCCCTGGCTGAGCATTCCGTACAGCGAACTCAAACCATTGATAAGCTCTGTACCGTTTATAAGGCATCATGCTATTTTGCAGCTGCTGTACGAGTTCCTGAACTCATGCCAGACCCTGGCCACCAGCCCATGCGAGCTACTGTCTGTGTTATCTTCCCTTCCAGGATACGGCTGCTGGTAGTTGAGGAAGGAACAGGAGGTCTTATTTTCAGTTGCTAGAGACTTGAAAGGGCGGGTACGAGCTGAGAAAAGGTGGACGAGGACTGCATGCAAACATGGGGGTATTGGAACATGTATCGGAGAAGTCAACAAATGTATCCGGGGGCTTGAGAATGCCGATCAAATCTTCCTGTCTGCATTCAACCAACTGCTTCAACGTCGAAAATGTATCAACTAGAAGTAATAACAGGCCTCCGTGCGGTCAGATGTCGAACGAGTCTTTTCAGGGCATGAAGTGCCGGAGCTAGATCTCGAAACTCGGTTACACTGACAGAGGTTCCTGTCCTCGAAGAGAGAAGAGAAGAACTATCCGGATGGTTATTTGTTGCTTTGCTTCTGAATGTGGTGCTTGCATCTTTGTGGAAGAGCCTAGAGAAATTCAATCGGTTGAGGGATGAAGAAATGCAATGAGACTGTAGTTATCTAGATATTCCGTCCCGGCGTCGATCAGATGAATCCGACACATTCAATCTCGACATCGGTTCCACGTGCCAACTCCTTGACGGCGACACATGCTCGAGCCTGTTAATCCACCTTCGGTCAATATCAAACTCTGTAGAGGAAGTGGCAGAAAGGCATTATTTCTCTTCCCTGCAGGACTAAGGGGGAACTTAACTTACCGGTCGTGGCTCTTTGAACATGGTGTTGTACGCTTCATTCAATACTGGTACATCCTTTATGTCCGTCACAAAGATGAGAACCTTCAGGACCTTGTCCAAACTGGACCCTGCGGCTTCTAGCACAGCTTCAAGGTTCTTCAAGCATTGAATCTGCCGAGACCCGGGGGCATCAATATTACTCAATGCGCCTTTCTGTCAGCAGCGCTCGACTTACGGTTCGGTCTCCAATAGTACCCTCAACTATCGCCCCGGTTTCGGGATCTGTACCTAGGACGCCGCCGCAGAAAACGAAGCCATTTCGAATGGTTGCTTGGGAGAGAGTTGGGTTTGGCTTCGAAGCTTTATTGGTGGAAACCACCTGGCGCTGACTGGACGACATGATGATTGACTGATTTTCCACAGATCCGGTTATGTTTGATTGTCGTGATCTGACAGCTGGATATATAATGCGAATTCATCCTGCAAAGCGGGTTCGTCCATAATATACAATATTGGTTTGGTGTGGATAAACGCACTCCGGAGCCTGATACGAGAGACATGCTAATGAGCTAATAGGAACGGCGTTCGTGGAAATCCGTTCGAGCTGTAGCAACCGACTACCCAAGATCATGGGAGATGGACCATGGAACGAGCGGCTTACTCGAGGCCAGAAATCTTTGTGGCAGAGTCGACGTGTCCCTATCAGCACCCCCCATGTGCGGGTTCCGTATAGAGCCGATCCTGCCAAGTCGGAAAAGGCCGAATACGCCCTTTGACTCTATTTACAGAAGTGGTGCAAGTCGAGCTCCTTTCCGATGGAGGTAAATAAAACGACATTGACGACGATGCCATGGAGGAGTCGATCCCAGGTCTTGTTGCCATGTTAGTTCTTCTACAAAAACGTTTGAGGTTCGAAAATTCCTTGGACTCTTCGGTCCTTGTGTTTCCGAAATGATTGCCTCTCAAGAAAAGACTGTTTTGGATGCCGCCATCCGGCGCTATGTGGAGCGGAACCCAACATCACTGGAGATACACAAACGGGCATTGGACTATTTACCTGGCGGGAACACAAGAACCACGTTATATTCGCCACCCTTCCCGGTGAGCATGAAAAGAGGTCAAGGATATCAGTTGTACGACGAGGATGGCCATGAGTGAGTCAGGCGATCCATTGCTGATTTTTATGCATCTCCCTCAGTTCGTCAAATGTGATGTTTGGACTGACAGGGAGCAAGATACGTGGACCTCGTAGGTGAATTGACGGCCGGCCTCTATGGCCATTCGCATCCAAAACTCCAAGAAGCATTGATCACGGCCTGTCGAGAGGTCGGGCTCAGTCTGGGCGCAACCAACGTCCACGAGCAGGTGTATGCCTCGCTGCTGTGCCGTCGCTTCAGACTAGGGCATGTAAGATTCACCAACTCGGGGACAGAGGCAAACATCCACTGCCTTGCTGCAGTCCGTCGATTCACTGGGCGGGACAAAGTGATTGTGTATCGTGGTGGCTACCACGGAAGCGTTCTAGCCTTTGGGACCGGTATAGCAGCCAATAACATAGACAAGCACAGTTGGATAGTCCTTCAGTACAACAGTGTTGCAGAAACACGAGAGGCATTCACGAAACATGACGATATTGCAGCCGTTTTGGTGGAAGGTATGCAAGGCTCAGCAGGGTCGATTCCAGCATCCAAAGAATTCCTCGACACTATTCAGGATCTCTGTCAGAAGGTCAGTGATCTGACCTGTTTGTCCCCAGTTTGCTTCCTCTGAAGCTGGCGGTGCAATTCTGACCTTTTTGGCTCTGCAGAGTGGCGCCTTGTTTATTCTAGACGAAGTGATGACCTCTCGACTTGCCCCGGGGGGATTGAGCGAATTATGGCAACTGAAGCCTGACATGGTCACATTAGGCAAGTACTTGGGCGGAGGAATGCCCTTTGGCGCCTTCGGCGGAAGAAAGGAGATTATGGCCGTCTACGATCCGCGGAATCCTGCCAGCCTTGCTCACTCGGGCACGTTCCCAAACAACACGATGATGCTGATCGCCGGACATACCGGGCTATCCAGTGTTTACACCCCGGAGCTCGCTGTCGCATTCAACAAGTGGGGTGATCTACTACGGCAACGACTCTGTCACGTCTTCAAAGGATCCGTATTTACGGTCACGGGAGTCGGTTCGTTAATGTGTATACACGCTACAGCTACCGGACTGGGCCCTGAGCAGATCAGATGCAAGGATGACTGGGATGCTGTCGAAGCGAGTAACCTCAAGATACTATTTTGGCTAGAGATGCTAGAAGCCGGATTCTGGTTCCATCGGAGGGGTTCTATCGCATTGAACATCGAACTCCCAGTGGAGGTTCTGGAGTCATTTATCGAAGCAGCAAAAGGCTTTGTTGAGAGGCATGGGGATCTTGTGTTGGTGCCTGAAAAGTCGTGAGCGAGGTGTTATACGGTAACACCAGAGGTTCGTTCCAATCAAGGAGTTTCACTACAGTGGAGAAATTTAACCGTCTTCACGTAGTATAGTCCTTCATCTAGCGCACACAACATCGTCTGTAATTGCACTTCTAAATTCCAAAGCTGGCTAGAACCAGACCCTTCATCGTCTGCATGAGCACATATCTTTAGGTGGAAGAAACACTAATGGCGGTGGGAGCTGACGATCTGATGCAGGATCCTATAGGATAGTTGAGGTCACAAGCTATCAGGGTGTTGCTGAGGATTGGATCTGACCACTTCACCGAGTGTAAAACTTTCGATGTTGATAGACGATTGAGGACGGCTATTCTACGGCCAAGGTAGGTCTTGACAAACTATGTGGAGGGCGCGTCTGAAAGTCGGCCTATTCCGCGACATTGGGTTCCATTTCCCTCCTGATCGGTTTGAACCGACCCTGTCACCCCGTCGTGGGGACCGGCACATCGCACGACATGAACTTCGCTTTGTCCGTAGTAAATCAAGGGCATGGCGCATTTAAAGCATTCGAGATCAGAAAAGAGAAACATTTTATCAGAACAAGAGGGGGACGTGACTATCGTGCGTGTCGCAACCGCCATTGGACGCATTGGGGAGCTGATTTTTTTGACCCAACCACGCCGATCAGTATGCTGAAGCCAAAAGTCCTATCGCTGGGAGAACCGCAGTATGTCGACAGAGAATGGCGGGCCGATTTCGAATCCAAATTCGACCTTCATGTGAGCTTTCTTGCGGATCTCATCCTACATGTCAAGTTCGGGAGACTGACGGAGGGCTGTTCAAGGTATTGCCGTCCAGTGACCGTAAGACAATGGTCAGGGGAGTCGCGGACAAGGTGGCCAGTGACGGACCTTTCGACGCAGCCTGTATTCTCATGAATAGTGGGCAATATGAGCCTTTTGACGAAGAGTTGTTCGGCCCTCTTATGCCTCAGTTGAGGATCATAGGCTGTGTCAATGCCGGGTACAGTGAATTTGACATGGACTACTTCAACAAGAACAAAGTCGTCGTCACCAATACGCTCACTGCCGTGGCGGAACCGACAGCCGACATTGCCATCTTCTTGATGCTCGCCGCTCTGCGAGATACTTCGCAGAAAGAGCTGTATGTCCGCCAGGGAGGGTGGAGAGAGGCCAAAACACCTCCGACGGATCCTCATGGTAAGACCTTGGGTATCATCGGAATGGGCAAGATTGGTCGCGTAAGGCCTTGCTGAAGACATACCTGATTTGCCATGTAAACCTGACATCAGTCTAGCATGTCGCTCGAAAAGCGGCCGTTTTTGGCATGAAGATTCAATATTTCAACCGAAACCGGTTACCTGCTGATCTCGAACAGCATTCCAATGCCACATATTGTCCGACGCTAGCCGAACTCCTGTCCACATCAGATGTCATCTCGATCAATACGCCTCTCACAGCGGAGACGAACAAGATGCTGGGAAAGAAGGAATTTGCCCTCATGAAGGACGGAGTCTTCATCGTCAATACCGGCCGGGGAGCTGTTATCGACGAAGAAGCATTTATCGATGCCTTGGAGAATGGAAAGGTAGCGAGGGCCGGGCTAGATGTGTTCGTGGGCGAGCCCAAAATCAAGTAAGTTGACTCCGAAAATGCGTTAGTGTTTGTCGGTGGACTAACAAAATGATCCCTCAGTCCATACTTCGTGAAGAGCTACAGGTGTGTTCTTCAACCACATATGGGTTCGTGGACCGATGTCGCCTGGAGAAATGCCTGTCAAGAAGCAATGGACAACATCACTGCACTTTTTGAGACTGGAAAGGCGAACTCGCAAGTCAACTCATGGTAATTGGCATTGGTGATGGTATGTCTATCGAGGTTCGCGTCTATTTGAGTGGCTTTTACCCTGTGAGCAAACACGACATCATCTGTCCATGGCTACAGAAAAAGTGGTACAGCTGCGTCGTTGGAGAATGTAAACGCTGACCAACAAATCCAAAAGCCGGAGAACAAATATAGAAATAAATCATTTCACGCATAGCTAGACTCTGAGCAGGATGGGTGAAGCCGCCGATGGCTGGAAGGAGTCAAGAGCATCTACCAGATTCAACCCACGCCTCGATTGTTTTCACTGCGCTTTGACTCCTCCGTCTGCAGAGTGACAAGTGCAGTATTCCAGAAAAGGCAATATGCCAGAAAAGCTCGCCATAGACATGGAATGACTTGAATGCTGAGCCAAGTGTCTACCCAGATTCATCAGTCTCATCCTGGGATTTCGATCAAATCTAGTCATCTAGAAAGTCGAATCTATGCGGATTTTCCAAGTCTCCCCCGTGAGAGTCTTAGTATTGACCGATATTATTGAATGTAATTCTCCTAAATGGACCCTCCAACCACTGTCAGCACTCGTTCGTTCCTTCTAGAACCTGCTGCGTTGCCTCTACAAAGATCTGCACCAGTTTCTTCACCTCACGTTCGTTGATGATAAAGGGTGGAGCAAAGATGACCGTGTCACTTGCCGGCGAGGCCAGGTAGATCGCTGCACCCTTGGACAAACAGGCCTGTACCACTTGGGCCGCTATGGGACTGTCTGGCTGCGTGGCGAATTCGACCCCGACAAAAAGACCCAACCCTCGAGTCTCTTTCAGCATCGGCGTACGCTCCCGGAGCTCCCGCTCCAAGAGTTTACCCATGACCTTCACATTGGCGAGCAGATTTTCATTCACCATAACCTGTTGTGTCGCCAATGCTGCCGCACAGCCAATTGAATGCCCTTGGTATGTATGTCCGCTGATGAAGGGATGTGAAATTGTCGTTGCTTGCATGACTTGGTGAACCTTGGGGCCGACTAATATGGCCGAGACAGGCTGATATCCTCCTGACAGGCCCTTTCCGATCGTCTGTAGGTCTGGGGCAACGTTACCGAGTGACTGCCACGCATGGGTTGTGCCGAGTCTGCCCATGCCGCACATGACTTCATCATATATCAACAGAGCGCCGTATTTGTCGCACAACTCCCTCACGCGGGCGAGATACCCTCGGGCCGCGGGCACCGCTCCCAATGTTGCTCCGCTCACGGGTTCGAATATCATAGCAGCCACGGAGGAGGGGCCGAGCTTTTGGAACATCTCCTCGTACTCGACGATAAGTCTGTCGACGTACGCGTCCTCGTCTTCGCCCTCCCTAGTGTCCTTGGTGAAGAAGCAGCGAGAAACGTGATGAAAGGCCTCGGAAAGGATTGGTTCAAAGGGTATTCTTCTGGCCATGTTGTATCCCGCGGCGAGTGCTCCCAGAGTGTTGCCGTGATATGAGAATTTTCGACAGATATAGTTAACACGTTGAGGTTCTCCTCTGGCGATGTGATACTGTCTCGCTATCTTGATGGCGGATTCGACAGCCTCTGACCCTAAATATTGGAGTTTAGGCTTCCTTTGCATTTGGTTGGAGAGCTGTTTTCCATTTACCAGAGCTCACCAACATGACCTTTGTAAAGGCTCCCTCACTTTGCTTAATCAAGAGAGATGCGAGTTCTTCTGCAGGATCGGTCGTGAAGAAGGATGTATGCGCATAAGCAAGCTTCTTGGTTTGTTCCACAATGGCCTCGATCACGGCCGGATGACCGTGACCAAGGCACGAGACGGCAGCGCCACTGCAACCATCCAGTGTTCGGGAGCCATCAGGGTGTATAATGTACACTCCAGTGCCAGCTGAGGCGGTGATGTATTCTTTGGCCAGGGAGCGATGAAAGACCGCACTTTGCTGTGTCGGCATGACCATTTTTGAATCTGTACCTGACTTGAAAATGTTTGGGTCGACACAAAAGCTACTCGGGGAATCTTATGGACGTATCTTCGATTTTGAAAGCCCAATAGTCACATCTGGGATGAGTGCCTGATAGGGTCATCGTTCGCGGAGTAGAGCTCCACGTCTGATTGTGCTGGAAGGCGCTCCTTGTAGACAACCGTCTCGATCATCCATCGTATGGAAGGCTGCGAAATCGCGCTCCGTGACCCGGGCTAGGTTGGGATCCATCTCGGCTTTATCCGAACATGCTGCTGAGCAACTGCAACTCTCATCAACCAGGAAGGTTGTGCGATGGTTTGAGGCATGTTTAAGTCGAAGACGGTCAAGTAGAACAACACGACAAAGTTAACACCTCGCTTTCCCAGATGCTCAAAGTTATTATCACCGTCCTCCTCTTTGACAAACATAATTCTACACTATCCACGACAAGTCTTCAAGATGAGCTCAACGACGACAACAGGCACAGAGACCGCATCAGTCCCGACTCCGACACTCAAACTGAGGTCGGCTGACGATGGGGTCCTGAACTGGAATATCAGTAACGTGCACGGCTTGCATGAAATTCCTACTTTCACAGACAAGCTGGCAGAGCGAGAATGGGCGAAACAGCATATGGCAGCTGCTTTCCGGACCTTTGCTCGTCTCGGCTGGGCTGATGGTGCCTCAGGCCACATCAGTCTTCGAGACCCAGTGAACCCGGAGTGGTTTTGGATTAACCCTTATGCGATGCACCTGGCTCTGATCAAAGCAAGCGACTTGGTCCTCATTGACCAGCACGGCAGACCCGTGCTGCCAACTCCCCACAAAGTCAATGCCTCTGGTTTCCTTATCCATGGGTCGATTCATCGGGCCAGACCGGATATCAATGCGGCTTGTCATGTGCACTCACCTGCTGGAAGGGCATGGTCATCGTTTGGTCGGGGTATTGAAATGCTCAACCAAGGTACGCGTTCTGGTGTGAGCAGTTTTACCATTGCCGTCAGCGGCTCATAGGTCACTTGCTAGATGCATGCATGTTTTACGACAACTTGGCCGTCTACAAAGGATTCGGTGGAGTGGTGCTGCTAGAGGAGGAAGGTCTCCGTATTGCCGATGCTCTAGGTCCTACCAAACTCAACATGATCCTTCAGAACCACGGGTAAGTCCACTGGTGAACATTATCCCACGTTCCCATGGCTTTGCTGACTTGTTTTCCAAAAGACTCATCACCTGCGGCTCCACTGTCGACCAGGCCGCGGCCAACTTCATTGCCCTCGAACGAGCTTGCCACAATCAAATTTTGACAGAGTCTGCTGCCGCAAATGGCATCCCAAAGGTTCTTGTTGGCGAGGAGGAGGCTGCGTTCACTTGCAAGGCAACGTCAACCCCGGGATGTGCTTACATGCAATTCCAACCCGAATTTGATTTGACGGTGGCACTGTCAAACGGTGAAGTTCTCAAATAGTGTCCACATCATTGACATTGTTTGGGCCGATATTTGAAAAATGTAAATAAGAAAATGATGCCATGAATTCTGTCCCATCCTTCTGCGGGACTTGCACAAGGCCAATTCATTGTTAACGGGTGTTACTTGTCAGGGTCCTCTCGGTGGTTAGTGTCATCAAGTGTCTAACTTCATGCACCAAGTCGACACCACCGAGACTGATGTAAAGGACGTGTAGACTCTATCCATTTCTCTCCCGATTCAATGCGCGCCACTCGGGAACACGCGATGGTACTTGTGTATTTTTGGGCGGCTAACGACAAGAATTAGGACAAACGGAAGACCTGGTGTTGCCACGGGTTCACGGCTGCTACTCTTGTTCCGAAAGAAGCGTGCACAAACCTTACACAAACCTGTCATTCACTTTTTAGAGTTCTAGGCAGTGTCAACCAGACGGGGAAGGGCGCACCTCCTTGCACATGGTGCCGCTTATCTCCATGGAAAAGGCTGGGGCCTCCCTCCGCTGATAACATATGCGGGCACGGCTTGGAATGTCCCGCTAACTTTAATATGATGGAGAGATGAGTTAGTTCCCTTCAGAGAATGGCACCAACGGAGTATTCCATGTTCCTTGCTTTTCTTATCGGCCCCTCGATACTGGCGAGCCCTTCCCACCCAACCGATCCTCGGAATCATCCATTATTTCAACTGCGCCGGCGATGGGCTTCGTCTAGGGGTGGTTCAATCTTGGGCAAATATTATCACTGAGAAGTTCAGCACGCCCTTCACAATGACGAGCGCCTGCCCCAAAGACACCTCAATACGAATGTCAGCCGTCCCGCAACCATCTACAAGCCCACGTTCGTCTGCTCGTCGGATCAGGGTCTACCGTGCTTGCGTTGCGTGCCAGCAGAAGAAGCAGAAAGTAGGCCAAAACATTCGAGTAGCACTTTTAATTCCGCAGAAGCTTAGGCTGATCGTTCACCCTCTTCCAGTGTGATGGCCAGGCGCCAGCATGCCGAAATTGTGTTCGAGCAAACAGAGGTTCTACTCTTTGCCGCCCCATGTGTGGGCGACGTTGCTTATTCCATGTTTACAGTCTGTGTTATCCAGGACCCCGCAACTAAACGTCGACACCCCCGGGGCTACATTGAGTTTCTGGAGCAACACAATACGTCTCTGGAGAATCATGTGGCCTTCCTCGAGCAAACCCTCCAAGAGTACCAGCCTGATCTGGGACTCGACCCTCTGCCGACTAACAATGCGAGCCGGAGTACTCCGGGCGGTAGCAGCGTTCGACACGAAGACGATCCTGCCATGCATACGTTAGTTTTCCTTTATGAGCCCTTTGGTCCTCCCGAGCTAATGATATCGTGTCTGCAGTTCCTCCGAAGACGCCGGCATTCCGAGCGTCGAAAGGCCGGGCAATGAGCCACCCTCAACAGACGGCACCATGAAACAAGCCAGCAACGACACAGCCATGGATGATCCGTCCAGCTTGGAGCTGCTGATTGTGAGGTCGGCTGGTGCGGAGCCTCATTATTTCGGGGCATCCTCCGCCTATTCGTTCACCAAGATGTTCTCAGCGAGCCTCCGTGCCGTCCGTAGACAGGCCCCAGGATTGACAATGTCAGGCATTGTGGATGAAAGCTGCCGAAGTCGCGGTTCCACAACGCCAGCTCTATTGCCAAGCAGAGCACTCGTGAGTATGCTGACAAACGCATACTTTGACCAGGTGCATCCACAGTTTCCCTTCTTACATCGGCCAACGTATCTGCAGTGGGAGAACGAAGTGCTGACAGCCACGGAGGCTGGACTGACCCCGAATCCAGTGAATACCTTCTTTGTTTATGCGGTGAGTTCAACCTGCCTCACAGGACTTAGTTTCCTCCTGACGTTGTTAGCTGTGTGCGGTTGGGGCTTTGACGGGTCCCCTGGCGGGCGCGACTCTCCCCGAGGTACGTTTGAATTCATACCCATTTATCATCGATATCCTGACTATCGTTAGGGTTTGTATGCTGCAGCTGAAGGGCTGTTTGAGGAAGTGATGCAGCGAAACTCCCTGGAATCGATCCAAGCCATCCTGTGCTGTGCCATGTACTCGATTCGCTCTCCGATCGGCGTATCCGTCTGGTATGCGACCCTTTACTGTGCCGTTGAGCTGGGAACCAGTGGTTAACGTTGGTAAGGATGCTGTCTGGGCTCGCCCTCCGTCAGTGTCTCGAGCTTGGTCTTCACCGGAAGATTCGCTGGTCCAAGATCAAGTCCGACCACTTGAAAGTGGAACTGCGCAAACGCGTCTTCTGGTGCGCCTACAATCTCGATCGAGCAGTAAGTATAACGCTTGGCCGCCCGGTCGGCATTGCCGATCATGATATCGATGTTGAGGTAAGATATTACCACGCGCCGTTCGAGGCACCAGGGCTAAAGCAGAAACCAGTTTCCATTGGACATTGATGATGAACACCTTAGTCCAACCGGACCGACCCGGAAGCCACGGACATCAACAGCGGAGCCGGTAACCGTCATCTCTTCTGCCATTCACACTATTCGGTTGCGGCAGATCTGCGGCCGGATCCAGAGTTCGGTTTATCCCCAAGTAGGAGCCAAGGCAGCAGTCTCGTCACCCGAAATCTATGAAAGCTTCAAGAGAGCGCTCTCAGACTGGTTGGAGTCGTCGCCGGAGCAATCCGCCTCGAACCGCTTGAACAATAACGCATTCGGCTCGCGGGAGTGGTTCAGTCTCATGTACCACCAGTGCATTCTTCTCCTCTACCGCCACCGCCTTGTTCAGCATCGGGGAGACAAGAGTCATTCTTTATTATACATGGAATGTGCTCACTCGGCACAGTCTATCTGCATGACTTACCGACAGTTGTATATCAGCCAGCGCCTTAACGACACCTGGGGCGCCTTGCACGTTCTGTTCCTGGGGGGCGTCACCTTCTTATATTGCTTGTGGTCGAGTCACGAGGTGAGGATGGCATACAGGCAGGACAAAGTTTCGGCCATCTGCACCTCGACGATAGTAGTGCTTGCTATTATGGCTGAACGGTGGACAGCCGTTGAACCATATCGCGATGCCTTTGAAATGCTGTCGAGCGCGACGCAGACGATGCTTGCCGAGAGACCAACCGCGCTGGCCGCTCCCACCATGCCTGTCATATCGCCTACGGGCTACGATCAGTTTACGGACTATTTGTCCTTTATGACTGACTTGGGCATGTGCACATCAGTAGAAGAACTGCTGTCAAATATGGTAGAATGAATAAACCCCATACAGCCTCCTAGATCGACTAGATGTACGGTCTCGATGAAAGAGCTACTGTTGTCCTTTTTCTTTGTCTTGCGTGGTGGAAGCACAGATCCTGGACTGTACATGTGTTCAGCAGCGAGTGATTCAAAAGGGACTCGGTCGCCCGGAGGCCTTGAAGTCTCCAATCGGGACATCGTTGGCGGTCTCGCGAATTCAGCCTATGGTCGGTCACAATGACAATGGCGTAAACCGGGCTCTGGGGCCGAGACTCCAATTACCTACTACGGTATGTGCTGCAGCACCCTAAACCACATCCAGAATGGCGTCGGTGGGGACGGTGGGGGCATCGGCGAACCGACCTTCCAAATCCCTACACACCAAGCGACCCGAGTCTGGCTGCACTCGGGTTCTTCCGATTAGGTCAAACGAATCATCTCAGGGTGTTCTTGAGTCAAGTACGGACAGTGTCTGGAGGCGGCGTGGGTGGCCTGGCCAGTTGCTCTCCTATCAGTCAGTATTTCACAAGTCTGACATTGTAGCGACGAGCTGGAATCTTGACGGCAGTTGCATCAATCTCACACTTCATTTCACCATGTCGACCACTTCAACCACAGTTCAAGAGGCGCACAAAGTGCTGGCCAAAGCAGAACAGTCGGAGGAACCATTCCTCGAGGTTGATGATGTTGATCTGATTGAGCGAATTCACGTCATTCCCACCTTCACGGACAAATATCTTGAACGAAAATGGGCAAAGGAGCAAATGGCCGGCGCCTTTCGTGTATTGGCAAAGATGGGCTACAACGACGGGGCCGGTGGTCACATCTCTTTGCGTGACCCCGTGCTGCGAGATTGCTTTTGGATCAGTAAGTCCTGTCGAGCCACACCGGATATCGAGAACAGAACATGTTTTCTGATCCCCCTATCAAGACCCGTACGCAGTCCACTTCGGCATGATCACAGCGGGTGATTTGATTCTCGTCAACGAAGCCGGCAAGCCTCTCATACCGACCAAGGGCCATAAAATCAACAAGGCGGGATTCATGATCCATTCGGTGCTCCACAAATCTAGACCTGATGTCAATGCTGCAGTCCACACTCATTCACCCTATGGTCGTGCATGGTCGGTCTTCGGAAGGCCGATCGAGATGCTAAACCAAGACTGCTGCTATTTCTACAACGACCTTTCCGTCTATGAAGGATTCGGAGGCGTTGTCCAGGGCCAGGGAGAGGGCGAAAATATCGCCCGCGCTCTTGGCCCCGTGAAGAAGAATGTCATTCTACAGAATCACGGGTACGTTCGAGATTTAACCGTGCTCACATCGTCGAGGCCTGCGTCTAACCTGCAAACACAGTATCTTGAGCTGCGGGGGCACCGTCGGCGAAGCTATGGGGTATTTCTTAGCCTTGGAACAAGCCTGCCAGGCCCAGCTTCTTGCTGAAGCGGCAGCAGCCAACGGGATTCCCAAGAAATTGGTGGGCGATAAGGAAGCACAATTTACAAAAGAAAAAGCCGGGAACCCCGCGGTCATGTACATGCAGTTCAAACCGGAGTATGATATGGTATTGAAAGAGAGTGGCGGGGAGTTTCTCGAGTCATAGATATTAAGTACTCGATAAGCTTTGCAAAACACCGAACATAGTACTGAACAGAGAGATACTTTTCTATCAAAAAGATGAGTGGAAAGTCTCGGGATAGTACCAGATGATATTTCCTCTCATGCTGCCTCTCCGGGAATCTTCCACTAGGTCGTTGGTCTCATATGCACGCCCTCCCATCTCGTCTTGGTAACTGTTCTTCCGAATGATCTGTTGTCCGCAAGACTCATTCTCATATTCGACGCCTGTAGTCTTGTTTTCTTCGCGCCCCTATTCTACTGGTGCTTCTTTCTCTATAACTTACAAAGTAGCCCATTCGAACCGAGGATTGACAGATGTTGCCTCGAGATTTCCTTTATCGTCGAACACCTGAAAAAAGGACCTCAGCAAGAGAGAGCAATGGATTTTTCTGAGGTGGAACTCACCCCGCGAGAGCCATCGTCAAACGCAGTTCTTCCTCAAGAGTCTTTACCACCCATTCAACTCCTTCTTGTCCGTTGTACTAGCAGAGAAATCAGCGGTATCCTATCGGTCAACGCCGCGACACTTACCGCCAGGCCCCAAAGCGGCGCGCGTCCAACGAAACAGCAATCGGCACCGATTGCAAGCGCTTTGAAGATATCCGTCCCTCGACGAATGCCGCCGTCGATGGCAACCTTTATCCGACCTTTTGCTGCCGCCACGCATTCCGGTAGTGCATCAATAGTCGCTGGAACGCTATCCAGTTGCCTCCCTCCATGATTTGACACGATGACCCCATCTAGTCCGTAGTTCACGGCTATCTGTACATCCTCAGCAGTGTATACTG
The DNA here is from genome assembly GCA_002099365.1 of Phialophora verrucosa. Lineage (NCBI taxonomy): Eukaryota > Fungi > Ascomycota > Eurotiomycetes > Chaetothyriales > Herpotrichiellaceae > Phialophora > Phialophora verrucosa. Next base: position 1,007,552 of record MSED01000003.1, on the reverse strand, counting down.
CTCTGAGTGTCAGTGTGGTGGCTCCCAACTACCGGCTGTAGTAATACTCACTTCCTTTAAGCCATATCTCAAGTTTCGTGTTGGCTTTCACCCAAGGGATGCAGGATTGCCAAGAATTGCTCGGATCCCGACCAGAATATTTATAGCTACGGTGAGGGGCTGAGGTGTCCGTGGTTTGACCGTTCGACGGCGGGGTGAGGTTTGGAAGAGACATGCCCTCAGGGAGCTCGAGTTGCTTCCCAGATCTCTCATGATAACGTCTTGCTAGTGCCGGGGCGTCCACTGTGATGAAGAGCGCCCGATAACCCGCAGCTATGTGGTGAGATCAGGCCATATGTTAGCATCAAATGACGAGAATACAATCGTCGGGAGAATTCTTCTCACTTACCCTCGGCTCTTTTGATCCAATTCAAGGTCATGTCTCGATCTTTGACAATGCTCAGCTGGAAAGCATAAGGGTTTCCGTTGCCTGCTCGTCCGACATCTTCAATCGACGTGGTTGAATATGTTGAGAGGCCCATGGGAATATTCATTTTGGCCGCTGCACGCGAGGTCGCCTTCTCGCCGTCTGGATGTGCTAGGCAGTGCATTGCAGCGGGCGAGAAGCCCAACGGAAGAGCGATCTGTATCATCCGTCAACAAGATTGCCTCCCGCGCTTAAGGAGACTCCAGGCGTATGGGTAGTATTACCTTTGACCCCAGGAATTCAATCGAGGTATCGATCTTCGAGACATCGGCCAAGATTCGGGGCCGAATCTTGATACGGTCGTAGGCTTTTTCATTTTCTTGGAGTCTATCAACCAACATCAATGTCCAACATTCTCGCGGACTCTATGGTGTCATCCAGTCCCTACGTGATCATGTCCATGGAGCCTCCATTGAAAAAATCTAGCAAGCTTGAGTAAAGCTTTCTCTCTCACGATTTCAGTTCCAAGCGTGCGTACCTCGAACGATCGGCGGCAGTTTTTTCGAAGCGGCTTCTTTCAGATCTGCTATGGTCAAAATAACAGGCTCTGCGGTCGGCACATCCATCTTTGCAGCTGGCCGGATTTCTGCCCAAGAAGCAGAGTTTTCGGGGCTGATATTATCAACAGTCGGACAAGGTCTGAGGCGACAAGAATTAAGGACCTAGGCTTATGCTCAACCGCGACTACGCGACGCAGCGAATTCGGTATACTGTGCGACCGTTGTTACTTAGTCAGGCACGCTGAAGCACCGATAGGCCTTTTCCACCACCTCGTGTTGTTAATGTCCGATTGTCGGTTCTGGAACCAGGAAGCGTTCGGCTTCATCCGATCCACGACACCTGTACCACCTGTCTCCTGAATCGAAATGGGACTTATCCGATCCATTATCGGACCTTCCAGAAGCCATGATGGAGCACTCGGAACTGCTGCAGCCAGGCTGAAGCAAAGACGGAGGTGTCGCCGCCAGGTGTGGCAGCCTCCTCCAGGGCAGATGAACTGTCGGCACCTTCCACATGCGGTCTCATTCTTGGGGCGTATCATATGCGTGCAATCGCTGTCCGTTACTCGTTCAGGTGACCGAGGACTTGTGTAGAAACCTAGGCCGCCGACATCTGTGCCATTGAACTCGCGCCCAACGGCCCCGTTGTCGAACTTATAGAAAACACTGGACTCCTGACTTCTGGTGGTTTTGGTTCAGCATTGAAACACCTGACCTGTTATATTTTCTTTTCGGGAGACGCAGTCGACTTTCACTCAAGACCTATCTCTGGCATTCAGCATGGACGGTGAGTGGAGCAGAGCCAAACCTCGAGAGGTCCCCATCGATTATGCGAGGCCCCTGAAGGTCATCTGCATCGGCGCCGGCATGTCAGGGATCCTATGTGGAATCCGATTCCCTCAGAAGATTCCCAATCTGGACCTAACCATCTATGAGAAGAACGACGAGGTTGGCGGAGTTTGGTATGAGAACAGGCACGTTTTCACTCAGACGGGATGGCCACCTCTGCTGACTTTGTACAGATATCCTGGTGTTACTTGTGGTGAGGCTTTTTGGACTGACGGTCTCGACAACTCCTGCAATCGCTGATGACCAGCCTCAGATGTGCCGTCGCATTGTTTCCAGTATACCTTTGCCAATAACCCCAACTGGTCTAGGTTCTTCGCTCCTGGACAAGAGATTGGCGACTATTTCAGCAAGGTTGCCGAGAAATACGACGTCAAGAAGTATATCCGCTTTGGCCATACATTCAAGTCGGCACGATGGTTAGAGGACAAGGCGCAATGGGAGATCAAGCTGATGAGAATGGCCGATCAGCTGGTAAGGCCTGCCCGGCTACGGTCGACATGATGTTTTGGATGCTCATTCTGGGATAGGAATTCACCGACTACTGCAACATCTTCATCAAGGCTACAGGCAATTTGAACAAGTGGACATGGCCCAAACTGCCGGGCCTTGAAAGGTACAAGGGCGAGCTGATCCAGCCAGCTAACTGGAAGGAATCGTTTGACCCGACAGACAAAAGAGTTGCTGTTATAGGGTACGGCGCAACAGCCGTTCAACTGGTTCCGGCCATCCTTCCAAAGGTTCGGTACATGGACCATTACGTGAGAGGTCAAGCGTGGATATCACCCGCTGGGTATGTTGCTGCGGACGTTAGAAAGGCGGCTGACCCCGACCTTCATAACTGTAAGTTCCCCCCCTGGTCGCAGCCAAGATGACCTCCTATAACATCTCCAGTTGAGCATCCCGCGGAAGAGAGAGAGAGATTCTCAAAGAATCCCGACGAATATCTGAAGTACCGCCATCAAGTCGAAGGATTTGTCAACCAGGCGCAGTTGATCCATTGGGTAGGATCTGATATGAATAAGGCGTTTTCCGCGGCAACAGAACAATCAATGGCACGCCGGCTCGCACGCAAACCGGAGATCTTCAAACATCTCAGACCGACTTATCCAGTTGCGTGTCGTCGCGTCTCACCTGGGCCCAGATATCTTGAATGTCTAGTGGAGGACAGTCTCAACTTCATCCCCAAAGGCGTTAAGGAGGTAACGGAAACTGGAATTGTGGATGACGATGGCACTTTCCGGGAAGTGGACGCCATCATCTGCGCGACTGGGTTTGATACGTGAGTCCTCATCCCTCTGCCTCATCTTGCAGTTGGTAATGCTTAACTCGATAACAGATCGCTGCGACTACATGAGACACCGATATATGGGAAGGAAGGGGTATCCCTCGATGATCTCTGGAGTGATGAACCAGGGGCATATATGTCCATATGTCCACCGCAAATGCCAAATCTTTTCCTTTTCGTTGGGCCCAACGGTGCCCCAGGAGCTGGCTCAACCATCCACATGAGCGAATGTGCCTGTGATTATATGGTTCAATGTATTCAGAAGATTCAAAGAGAGAATCTTCAGTGGATGATGCCAAAGTCAGTATTATCTCGGTGGAGCTTTATCTCTACCAAGGCGGAGACTAACACTCATGGTCCTAGGGACAAAGCTCTCAAAGCCTTCATGAGGCAGGTCGATCGCTACTTTGCCAAATCAACCTTTGCCTTCACCGTAAGGACTCCCCCCTCCCCACGGGTGGTTCTCCCTGGAAAGAGTTCTCTGACGTGTCTCGCTTATTTCTTGACAGTGCAATAACTGGGCGAAACGAACGAGCAATGGGCGAATGTTAGGCTATTGGCCTGGATCCGCTGTTCATCAGCGAGCCACACTAGCAGCGCCCCGGTGGGAGGATTTCGAGTACTCATCCTATGATGAAGACGAGGAGGACTCACTTGCGTGGATGGGTAATGGAATGATCATGGCGCAGACCGAGGGCAGATCCACCACAACCTACCTTGACCATCCGGATATCCCACCAGTGCCAGGATTGAGTCCTGCATCATCGTCCCCGTTGAGTCAAGCGACGACCCCTTATTCTCTTGTGAAAGAAGCTCAGGTACTAGGCATCGTGGAGGGCATCGAAAAAGGGTTGAACTAAGTTGCATACATTGGGCCGTAAGTAGAACCGCTTCTTATGCGTTTGCATGGAGCATTCTGCAGAGGCGCAGCGATTCTGAATGACCATCTTCACTATCGGTAGCAGGCCAGCAAAAGAACAATCTATCTACTGTTAAACCGACTGCTTTCTAGTGGTCGTGTTCATGCGACATAGAAAGATCGAATAAGCACGCCATTTGCAACAACCGGCTCATGGGCATCCCGTAGTCTGGTGTCAACAGTCGTGGTAAAATAGGGTTCTTCTCTAATTGCTTCTCGGCCGGCTGCGAAACCGATCCAAAGCATAGATAACCATCCGCAAGGCTTGCTGCGGTGGACATGCCTATCTTCGCTTCCAGATCTTCTGCACTGTATCTATCTCAGCAAGGGGTTCCAGGTCGGCCGTTGTTTCTGGTCATGGGCAATTCCCGAACTTGAGGCTGTTCAGAGGAACTTGAAGAGACCAATGGCCGTGAACTCGGTTGTCTCCGCCTTTCCCGCTGGAAGCAGTGGGCAACGCCAATTACTGGCCACCGTCTTATCGGGAACGGGGCATACAAACAGATTATGGTGACCTTCCGACGGAGCATTAACAACGATGTAGACGGGTTTGCCGTTGCCTCAGCGTGGCTCGTTCCAAGCCCATTCGGAAACATCCTGAAGTGGATCTACCTGCCGTTAGTTGAGATATCAGGCCTCGAACGGATCCAAGGTCAACGAGCGTCTCTTCGGCTCCGCATTCTTACCAGTGAGTATTTAGCCTTTGAGCTACTCGTAAGCTAAACGCGAAGCCACAAAATCAGCTGTTGTGGCCTTTTGATATGGGACGTTTCGTTACTCTCCCTCTTGATGGGCTATATTAATATTCATCTCATCCCATCTCCAGGACCTGCCGAGCTTGAATGAACCCATCACATAGACCATATTTCCGCTTTCCTTCTTTTGAGTCCACCAAGATGTCTGTCATCGAAGCCCCAAAATCCTTGACTGAAAAGGGTGACGACAAGAAACTCATGAAGGAATTCCATGCCATGGGAGTGGAGCCCGACACTGAGAGTGTGGACGTCGGCAACCTGGACACGGGGGTCAATCGCCGGGGCTTCTTCGGAGAGGCCGCTCAGGCTGGGGGCAAGCAATATCGTGTACTTGGCCGATACAAGACCTTGATGGTCTTTATTCATGTCGAGATTGGACTGGGAATCCTGAGTCTGGCATCGGTGTGCAGGGTTTTGGGACTCATTCCGGGACTGATTGCGATGCTCTTCATCGGCCTCCTCGCAACATACACGCCATGGATCTACTTGCAGTACTGGAAACGAGCTCCGCACGTCGACAACATTGCAGACCTGATGGAGGTTCTGGGCGGGAAACCATTGTACATCATCGGTGCCATCGGCTGGATGATCAACGTTACGTTTACCTGTGCGTCGGCCTCGTTGACCATGAGCGTGGCCTTCAACACCTTGAGTAGCCACAGCGTCTGCACCGTGGGCTTCGTGGGAATTGCCGTGGTCTGCTGCTACGTGCTCACCATCCCACGATCGATGAACTTCGTGGCCTGGTTCTCAGGTGAGTTGTCTCTCCGTCACTCTATGTTACCCTCCACTATTAGTCGCTAATAATCCATCCAGGACCCGCCATTGTCGGCATCATTGTCCCACTTTTCATCGTCATCATTTCACTGGCAGTCGACAGACCACAACAAGCTGAGCCAGATTGGCACAAAGAGATGCAGTGGTTCGGACATCCGACGTTCCGGGAGGGTCTCTCTTCCTTCATGAGCATTGTCTACTCTTTTGGTGGCAGACAGGCCTTGATCACCATCATGGCGGAGATGAAAGACCCTGCGAAGGATTTCATGCCGGCAATGTACATGCTGCAGTCGTTTGGTATTCCCTTGTACATTGTCGCCGGCACCGCCATCTACGGATTGGCAGGACAGTACACGACGTCCCCGGCGCTGGGCTCGGCACCCCTAATCCCAGCAAAAGCGGCGTACGGCATTGTCCTCATCACTCTGTTCAACAGCGGCATGTTGTACGGTCACGCGGGCATCAAGTTCTTGTACGTCGCCGTCATGCGCGACTGGCTCAAGATCCCCGACCAGGGGACCATGAATACCGTCAAGACTTGGGGCATCTGGATCGGCCTTGGTACGGCCTTCTGGACGATTTGCTTCATCATTGCCAATGCCATTCCCAGCTTCAACTCCATCATCGGCGTCGCGTCCGCTTTGATTTCTGTCTGGTTCTCCTACGGAATCCCGGCAGCATGCTGGCTACACCTCAACTGGGAGAACCAGTTCAGAGACTGGAAGATGACGGTCAAGTCACTTCTGCACTACTTGTTAGTTGCTTGTTCGGCCTTCCTGTGCGTTGCAGGCATGTGGGCTGCCATCGAGGGGCTTATCATCCTATTCAACAGCTCAACGTCCACCGTGCACGGCCCCTTCACATGTGTCGACAACAGTTTGTTTTAGTCACTTCATCCCTGTGTGTTTGGAGAGGAAGAAGAGACCTTGTGCCATGAGGAGCAGGAGTTGTCCACTCCCCCTATCAAGTCTACCTCTAGAGGGTGGTGGAACTGCGATCTATGGCAAATATCTCTCCCACCACATCAACTTGGCAACCCATTCCGTATCTAGCCTTAGAGCAATAGATTGTTTCATCAGTCCAAACCCAGCTTGTCCTTGGGTAAACAAATGCTGTCTCGGGTATTTGGGGCTCGAGCAGGATCAGGTGGTCGGTAAGCTTCGAGAACTGGAATACGCGTTGCGCGTCCTACATTCAGTAGTGTTTGGAGCGACGACCATTCTCCTCACCCAACACGCTCCGTCTGTTGATTGGCAGTACAGACCTTATCGAGAACAGCGTTCTGGTCAATCGCTTTCCATCATAACCCATCGTACCTTACCCGGCGTTTCTTTCTCCTATACTATACACTTTTAACTCGCGCTCCCATAAGCGGACAATGTTGCTTGGTGCAAAGCCAACGAGAGTCTCTCGATCACCCGCAGAGACGGGCCACGCTCTAAAAGCCAGGAGATACACTCATCCAACGCGCTACCCGATTGCTCGTTGAGCTGGCCCAACGGTTGAACATTGAATCCTCCTTGTCGAAGTACCCGATCTCCCACATTGAGGAATGTCACCGATCCTCCACCCCTCGATCGAAGCCTCATCTTGTCCACTGTCCACAGAGTCCCTCTGGAGACTTCCCCAAGACTGGATCCTTGTCTGGTTTTTCGACGGCCCAAATCTTCTCGTAGCACCCGACATCCTCACCCCCTCTCTTTGAATCCCAATCACAGCCGTTCTCCGGATAAGCGCCGAGCATGGTGAAACCGGATAGTTTGACATTGGCCAGCGCCGCTCTGGCATCATCCGCGCGGATGCCATGTCCATTTCCCGGACTGAGCAGGGTGAATTCGGCCTCGGGTTTAGTGTTGTATGTCTTGTGAGCCGTGCCCGCCGGGAGAAGAAAGACATCTCCCGCTTTGGCTTCGATCTCGATCCCTCCTGGTTCCCGAGCGTGTCCGTTGGTGTTCTCGTCCATATCCAGCGAAGTATCGGCGACACCAAATCGGATTGTGGCAGTCCCGGAAAGGACGACCATACATTCATGCGCACCGCCGTGGTAGTGGGATCTCTGAGTAGGGCCATAACGGTATATCCACTGGACGCGCCAGCCGTTCTGGGTGAAGAGATCGTACATGTCGGCCGCCTTGATATTATCAGTCCCAGGCGACTTGAGTCCCGTGTAATGTAGGAGCGGGTAAGGCGAGTTGGGTATCAACGCCGTCGGCGGCAAAAGATATTTTTGAACGTGGACGACCATGGTGCAAAAAGTGTCTCAAGACCTACATGTAATTCTGACTTGAATCAAAGGCCGAGGATGTAGCAGGCGTCCGGGCGCCGGTATTATTATGTCCACAGTCACACGCCCGTTCGCAAGATGTGAAGGAAGGTCGTAGTGTCTCTGTATTCGCTAGTATGATTGGCGCCACGCCGGTGTCGACGGAGTGAGCATAGCGATACCGAAAGGAGAAGGGACTTGGTTCGCACTACTATGAATTAATTGAGGAGGCAGATCTTCTAAAGTTCCTGGGTGCCTAGGCCACTCGGAGCGGGCTTTGGTTGTGTTCGGCTCGATCCGATTTCCACGAGTAGTTCAGCAATGCGCTGATTGTCCAGGGTTGTACTAGTCTGTCTGCTTCCGGGCCGAAAGACGGGCCGAGCTAGTAGGCCGCAGATAATCTGGTATAAGCGCCATGGGGGAACTGCTCTCTTGCCAAGGCAACAATCTAGCACGTTCCCTCAACGTCGCCGGGACGGCCCTGAGTGACAGTGTTTGTCCGAACTAGAACCAGCGCACGCACGACATCTGGGCGTCGAACGACATTACATGTCGGGCCGGTTGACCACAAACCAGCCAGGTTTGGGGTAGAGTTTGATCCAATTCACCATTGAAACTCAGAACTTCCAATGAAGGATTCTCGCTGATGGGCCGGACTATTATTTGTGAAGTCTAACAGAATCAGCACGGGAACAATTCCAAGCGTGGCTGAAAGGAGGGCCACACACATTCATTATCCCCAAGCACGAGTTGTCGCCCATCTGAGCCATTCGTGGGGGATAATGCAATATGCGGACTCCAGCGAGCAGTTGGGTTACCATGTTGTCGACATGATCTTCTGGCAAATTCAAAGTCAGGGCAGATATCCGTATGAACCTCCTAGCCAAGGCAAGGAGCGCTTGCTGATATTTGACTCTGGCCTCACGGTAACGTGGTACAAGCAATGGTTCTGGCCATTGGCTCTTCCTCTTCAGAATCTCTGGCATACTCAATTCGAGCGCGAGCAGACTCGTCATACTGCGGTTAAGGGGGTAACCGAGTCTGACTAGCAGCGGTTAAGAATGTCGTTTCTGCAGAACCGTCGGCACGAAAAAGCTGGCTTGCAGCCAGACAACGAGTCTGCCCTGCCGCAGGTTCGTCGGAAGCAGAGCGGTCAGCCACAGCCATAAGCCCGCCAGCAGCGGTATGCCAACGTTCAGAGCCACAACGGTAATGCTGTTTCCGCATGGGCTAGGATAGTCCGTATCTAGGTGGCCAGAGCTCACTTACGAGAACCGCACGTGATATACTTCTGAATGCTCAAACTCGTCAATGGTCCCACTGTCAGATTTCCAATATGCCTTGTTGACCCGCATTGTATCGTTGAGCCACATAGCATGCTCGGAGAGCTCTTCTCTTGGGGAAACAGTTGGTATGGAGTCGTCCAGCGAAGGAACTGGCAGTCCATTTGCAGTCATCGCTCGGAAGTATGACTTCTACTTCTCATAAGAAAGCCCTAGACGACACAGTAGGCGAAAGACCGCAAACATGGCTCGTCGGTTGCATGGCATTCATCGCTGGTAGAACCTGCCATGTCAATGTCCATGCGTTTGAGGAGTTTCATCGACATGCCAACATGGGCCCAAGGGACTCCGAAAAGGTGGTGAACTTGAGGTACACCATGGCCAACGCGTCGTGGCAGGCATAGCAGCAGAAGGGATGGTAGATGTTGATGCCGTAACCGATTGTGCCATACTTGGTCGCATTTGCAAGTTGCGCCAAGAGTGAGCAGGGAGCCCATCCTGCAACCAGCCGTGCCATAACTGATCTCTCGTTGGTTCGCGAACAGAATTCTAAGACAAAATCACCAGCAGTGAATCTCTGTGCTGAGAGCATTGTAGTACTTATAGCTTTGGACGGTGGCTCCGAACCACTGGGAAAACCGGAGCATGACTTGCATGATTCCCAAAGTCTGGGGCTGGGTTCTTAGAGCTGTGGTGGCTCTACCTCGATGGCGCAAGCAGAAATCCGGTTCATTCGTTTTGTTGATCGAGCGTCACAGTGTGCAAGCCAAGCTTGGCCTTGAACACAAGTGCAGCTGTAGACGGCTGAGCAGGTATTCCACCGTGTGCATCCGGAGCGGAGACTTGGCACTATTGAACAAATTTGCATCCCGTACCCCGCTACCGAGTGATAAATGGAGTCAAACCGTGCTTCAAACTGCAGCAGGATTGAACTTTCGTTGGGCTGGGATGGTCTAATTTGACGAGGGCGTAGGAACATGCTCGCAACACCGGATCAAGACTCGTGGTGAGCTCCATATCTTGTGGATGCCCAGAGCATGAGGGCCAGAGTCACCTAAATTACACCTAGTGAGTCAGGGAGGAGGGGGCAGTCTTCGACACGATCCATTTATGGTATGGAGCTAGCATTTGGCCTACTCATGGGAAAAGGCTATGAACGAGTCAGGAATGAAGACTCGCCGGGATGATGATCAATGCTCAGAATGGTGGTGCGCGACCCAGGAAACTCACGTAAAGTGTGACGTGCAAAATATGCATGTCAGTGCGGCGAAATCAATATACGAGATCAGTTTCGTGTAATATCCTGGGTCTAGTCATGCTCGAGCTCTCTGGCACGTATGATTTAAAGGGTGGTAAGTTGTTCGGCAACTGAAAGAATCGTGAGACGCGTATCAGCTCGCGATCTCGCGATCTCTCGACACGACCAAAGGGGTTTAGCGGCTGAGCATAGATACACAGCTCCAGACAGCTGGTTTCGGCCCTGCTTTTGATCCTGTTATGAGCGTGTCCCAGGTCTTATCGCACGATACAATCCTTCCAATGCTCAGAAGCTCTTGACCAAGCCCGCAGAAGGGAAGGCGCCGATCCTAGCTGTGCCGCGTGCTCCCGAAGGAATTGCGCGTGCATTATCGTACGCTGAATTGCTCTTTGCGGCCCCGATTGCCCCTCCAAATGCAACCTCGCAAGGAGCTTGCAACCGGCCCACCCCGGTAAAGATCAACTGACTATGTCACTCAAGTTATAACAGATCTTGAACCGTCCAGTAGGATTCACCTGATGTCACCGGCGTTCAAGCTTCAGCAAGCTTTCCCGGAGCTTAACCATGCACCCTTGTGGACAGCAGTTGTGTACCTGCCGGGGACGGACAACCCCCGCCCACCACGGTTTGTAGCACGACATTACGATGGCGACACCCAGGCGAGCTGGCAGGGTACTTGAAGCCAACCGTGGAACGTTGTATTGCGACGTCTAGTGTGGTCCTCGCCGGAACTGTATTCAGTAGAGGTGAGTTTGCAGTTGGTCGAACACAGTTACCACGATTATGCAGTCCTTCAAAGCTCTGCTCTTAGCCTTCACGGCTGGCATTGGCCTTGCTGCGGCGCAAGTCGGTCCTCTAGGTAAAAACGGAAGACCGACAACTTACACAGCCTACACCTTTGATCAACCGATCGATCACTTCCAAACCAGCCCCCGGTATGCGCCAAACACCAACGCCACTTTCAAGCAGAGATACTGGTTCGATGATACGTACTACAAGCCGGGCGGGCCCATTTTTCTGTACATTGGCGGCGAGGTCAGTGGGTCGTCGCGTTTCTCGAATCTCGAGACCGGCATTATTCAGATCCTCATGAATGCTACCGACGGGTTGGGCGTCATTCTGGAGAACAGATACTATGGAGACTCGTACCCGTTTGAGAATTCCACAACTGACAATCTGCGGTTCCTCACAACCGAGCAAACAATCGCAGACAACGCTTACTTCGCGCAACATGCTACTTTCCCCAATGTCACGGGCGGAAACAACCTAACAGCCGCATATCACCCGTGGATATTGTATGGTGGCAGTCTCGCCGGAGCACAAACCGCCTTCTCGCTAGTGGAGTACGAAGGGCTGCTCTGGGGAGGAATCGCCGCCTCCGGTGTCATCCACGCAGTCGTGGGATATCCCGAATGGTATGACCCCATCCAAGAGAACGGGCCTCCGGACTGCATCAGCCGCATCAACAACATCATCGATAAGATTGACTATCTAATCGATACAAACAACACCGCAGCCATTCAGCAATTGAAGGAGATTTTCGGGCTCGGCACGCTGAGTGACCTGAGGGACTTCGCAATGACAGTAAAGCAAACCCGGTCTCTGCGAGAGCCAACCGCTAATGAGAGATCAGATTGCGTTCCCGCTTGGCGGACCGATGAACTACCCCACCAACACCTGGCAAGAGCTCAGTTGGAGCCCTCCGTCCGATAATCCGGACTTCTTCTGGTTCTGCAACAACATCACGGATATGAATGCGCCAGCAAATATCACGGCCGTGGACACTCAACTGGCCAACTACACGAACGGATCGGCCTGGACCGGCCTGGGGGCGTACGCCAACTACGTCAAGGAAGTCATAGTCTCGACCTGTGAGAGCGAAGATTTGATCGATACCCCTGAATGTTTTTCGACTCAGAACCGTGAGTTGCCCCTTGCGGACCTTCGCGGCCGCGTCTCTAGCTTTAGATAACGACGATAGCTAACATCCCGCCAGAGACTTTCTACGCTATCACCGACAACTCCGGCAGCAGATCTTACCTCTACAGCACATGCACCGAACAAGGCGCCTACCAGATGCCCCAACCCCGCGGCAAGCCGTCGCTCCTCTCCCGCGTCATCGGCCTCGACTACACCCAGCAATGGTGCACGTGGGCGTTTCCGCCGGGGCCTCTCTCACCGCAGGCGGTCCCATCCCCGGACGGGCCAAACTCGACCTGGTACAACAAATACGGGGACTTCAACCTGACTGCCCCGCGGCTTGCGCTGATCGATGGAGGAAGCGACGTCTGGCGGGATGTGTGCTACCACGGACGCAACGCCAGCACTCGGTATGGGGAGAATCAGCTGCTAATCACGGGTGGGGGCCATCATTGGGACAGCACGGGCATTCTCAATATCAGTGCGGAGCCGGATTTCATCAGAGCGGCCCACCAATGGGAGATACGACGGGTAAAGACGTGGCTGAAGGAGTGGAATGCTACGAAAGGAGGCGTAAGGAAGCGGGACGAGCTATGAACTTCAGGCCTGAGGACACACGGCGCAGGTACTCGCGCAAGTCCCAACACAGAGCACAGGAAGCAGTCTAGAGTCACGGACAGGGACGTAGTCGTAGCGACTAGACCGGGGCCCAAGTCGCCCGTGTACTGTGTCCCGTGGGCTGTTTCCGTCTTAATGTGAAGCTTAAGCAGCTTAGGCTTGGGAGTCTCTCAAAGAGATGGCCTCAGGTCTTCCCAATGACAGAAGTACATGTATTTAGCTGCCTCGCTAGCATAGAAAACTCTATCATGCAGTACTGGCCCAGATTAACTGTGATGCAATGGGCTGAGTTGAGCCCTTGAAATGACTGCGTTCGGAAAAACATGTCGAGGAAGTAGAACAACCTATTCCGTACAGCAGGATCCTAAAGCGCCAGCATCCGAGTGCAGTGCAGGTCGGGCTCAACTAAGCGTCACTTCTGTATGATGGCGGCGGAGCCCGTCTTCGACGTCTCACAGTTGAGACACTCGAGGCAGCTGGCGCGTCTCTCATCCCGGGCCCCAAACGGGCCAGGTTCCTCTGGGTTAGTGCTGGCGTGGAGGTCTGACGCCTCCTGCTTGCGGTCCGAGTGGAAGAATGCCCAATTCTCCGACTGTTCAAGTGACTCGTGCTTCTGCTCCCGGCGTACATCAAACCGGCCATATCGCTGGCAAGGCTGTTATGGTGCGTGCACGTCGATCCACCGTTGGGGGTGTGCCGCTCGACGTACGTATGGGTCGCGGTCCCGCAGTCGGTACATCTCTGCGTGTAGAGGATTGTCTCATGGTTCATGTGTGGACGCACCGGCATCGCTGGCCTTCTTGACGACACCGCCACGGCTGAGTTGAACCTCGACGCGGTTGCGATGTCGCTGGAGCGCGTGGCTCTATCCCGCTGCGTAGGGGGGGTTCGGGAACGACCCGAGAGGGAAGGCGCAGTGGAGTACCGTCCATGGGTAGCCTGTGGGAAACTCGAGGATGGGTATTGATAGTTGCGGTTGCCGCCGTCGTCGTCGTAGGACCGATCACTAGAGCAGCAGCAGCCCATCTTCTCGAGGGGTGAAGCAAAAGAAGATATCGGCCTCAAACACCAAAACTCTGGTCGTAAGTAAAGTTTGCCAACCGGTTAGATTCTTCGTCGACACAAAATAGCGAAGGGCAGAGGCAAGAGAGACGGGAAGTCCTCAGCCTCGATTGAAATCGAACCTTGACTGGGCAAGAATGGGGGTCCGAGGATGGATGCCACAATCTTCAGAAGACCTAAAGAGTCGGGCAATGTGAGGCGCATACTACATCAGCCTCCACAGCAGACATCAAGCCATAGGAGGGGGGTGATGTGAGTACCGGACTCTCGAGGCCGCTTCGGGACGCAGAGGGCGCCACTGGGGAAGCGAGGGTGTTTTATTTGCAGCATTTGCCCCAAGGCAGACAGGCCATGAATACGACAGGTGCGGTGGGAAGGTCATCTCCAAGTGCGCCCTGCTTTGGTTATCATCTCGTTGTGTGCCCCAACCTACTCGTGTAGGCCGCAGACGGGGCGTCGGTTGCCTTCTCATCGAGCGGATAGAAAGAATGCGCCTTAACATTTCGCGTAAAGCGGAACTTCTCCATTAGTAGTTCAGATACGACAGGCAGATAGAACCTGTGGGTACGCCCACTCTGTTGCACAGATTCTCCATCGTAGCCTTCAACCCCGGCGCTTACTGTGTACACTGTCTTCGACCGCCAAGGGGGTCGAAGTTATGAGGCTGAATTAGGGGAGAGTGTGCTCAAGGGCACGTCTTTCAAATGGGAGGGTGGCGGTGGCAGTATAACTACTCCTGCTGCAAATGCGCAACTGTTTCAAGCTTTAGTTTTGGGCAGCTTCTTCTAACATGAAAAGTATATAAAAAGTAAGGGTGACCATTTCTCTAATGACCTGCACCGGAGAAGCCTAGACCTTAGTCGCCGCTATAACGATTGTCCAGGAAGGTTAATTAAAAAGCGTTATCGGTGGCTGTTCTGCCGATGCAGGCAACCAAGCTCCGGGGACTGCTCCAGTAGTATCCTACAGGGCGGCATTGCTTTCATGGCGAGGGCGGATTTTACTTGGCACGAGACGTGAAGGCTGAACAGCCTTAGCTTTCTGCCTGCTCCTGTGCGCGAACATTTTAGCAACAATAACAGCTGTGCGTTGTTGCCTCCGCCCTCCATCTGGGCGATGCGATCAATCTCGACGCTGGCAGTCCGGCGAGACAGTGGGCGCCCATCATGATGCTCCCGAAGCCCAATGCCTCGTTCAACATTCCTAGTATCCACGATGAGATAGAGCTGGATTGTCGGATATACTACCCGCGAAAGACTGAGCGGAACTTCAGGGCGTTTGCTCGAAGCTTCGCGATATTTGCACATCCATACGCTCCCCTAGGCGGCTCTTATGACGATCCCGTGGTGGCTCTAGCTGGTAGCCTCCTACTCCAGCAGGGCTTTCTTTTGACCACTTTCAATTTCAGGTAGACATCGGCTCTGTATCGACGGCTTTACCGAATTCTGACGTGGTGTAATTAGAGGAGCTGCTGGATCAGGGGGCCGAACTTCTTGGTCAGCCAAGCCCGAGCTCAGCGATTACGTTTCGGTCTACGGGTTTCTACTGCACTATATCGATGCTATCTTCCGTGGTGCTGAAGAACAATCATGTCGAAACGATCCGCCATTGTTAGTTCTAGGAGGCTATTCATATGGCTCGATGATTGCATCTCACCTGCCGTCAATGAACGTGGTGGTCGACTTGTTCCAGTCCGCAGCACCAGACTCAGCAGAGACCGAAATCAAGCATCGAGCGGAGGCGCTTTCTCGTGATGCTCGAGCTTACTTTGACATTTATTCAGTACCAGCGACGTCAACACTTCCCATATCTCCAGGGAAATCCAGAGAACAGGCCAGGAAACCGAAACCCGGTGTCATCATGGGCGGTTACGAGTCAGGGCGAATCAGCCGGGAAAATTCCAGAAAGAGTAGTATCGACGGGGAAAGGATCAGACAGAGTTTGGACAAAGTTCGTCGAAAGATCGGTTCTCGACCGGACAGTCCGTCAACTTCAACATCGGCGCCAGCAACTGAACCAGTGGCTTCGCCCCCAGCGAAAACTGCCCCGGTGTCGCCAGATGTCGCCTACCTCGTCGTATCTCCGATACTTTCTATGGCTGCTAGCTTTACCACCATGTTCACCAAGCTTCGATTTGTAGTCAAGGGTCATCCAACGGCTTCTTCATCGGAAGGCGAGTTTCATCAATTAACAGTCCATCCGTGTTGCTGCTTGTATGGGAACAAAGATGCTTTCACGTCTGCTCGCAAGTTGCAAAAGTGGACGGAAGAGCTGAAATCACGACCGGGCTCTCGGTTCACGGCAGTCGAGGCAGAGGCCGGACACTTCTGGCATGAAGCGGACGGCATTGTTCGATTTAAGCAAGCAGTAGTCGAGTTCCTCGAGACGTTGGCAAGTCGACATGCTGCGAGTGCCGAAGATGACGGACGCTTGTAACTTCGAGAATTCCACCGCTAGTCTGGGATAAGATGGGTGTCCCAACTGCCGAAATCGGGGACACATGCCGTACGCAGTAGAGATAGTAGAAACCTCGCCAAGCACAATGCGCTTCCGAGCAGGTCTCTTTTTGAGCTGTACTATGACGTGAAGCTTGTAGAGAAGTTTGGTTGCCTAATCAGACTACAGCAGGCATGCCGGATTTGGACGTTCAGCTCGCTCTTAAAGGGCATGGCAAAAGACTGCACAAAGGCTTCCACACTCGAAATGATGCCGAAGATGTGTATGGGTGGATATTACAGCCAGGTGCAGATTTTGAACGAAGAGCACATGCTTGGCTTGGCTTCTCGAAATCCAAGGATATGGCACAGCATCTCGGGAATAGCCTAGCCACAACAAAAAGCCGGCGTCAAGCAGGGATGGCTGTGGTCGCACTGACTGGATGCCACACAGCGTCTCGGCAGCCAAAGTGTGCAGATAGAGAAATGTGGGTGGTGATGGATACGAGACGCGGGTGTGGCATAAGGGCATGCTTGTCAGGAACCTCGAGACTCGAGGTGCATTTGCATGTGATGGGAGATCGTGCATACACCAGTGGTACCTTTTCGCTCTGCCTTGATTGGGTGCTCACCGGACTCTTTGCCTGCTTTCTCATTCGATGCGCCTGACAATGAACATATCACGCGCGCAACTTGAAAACAGCAGCATGACATCTCCATTCCGTCAGGAATACCAATCGCCTAACCAGGCCGCCCCCAGCTGAACCGTGGGCGATGTGGTCAGTTCTCCAGGCCATTCGGTTCGGTCTTCCCCAGCCCGCGACTATACGAGTAGGTGACTGTGGAGGGAGCGCGACTGGAGGGAATTGTTTTCCACAGGACAGTGAGATTGTTAGTACTTGTACTCGTTCCCAGCCATGTCATAGTTCGCCCCACAGACCCTCTGGCGTTCCACCTCGTCGTCACCGCTCCGAACCTGTGCACCGGAACCTCTGTCTTTGTTTGGTCCTTCTCATTCCTTCTGGGACGCCATACACTCGGCTGCCGAGTCGCTTTTCGGCCGACTGGCTAGATGCAACAATAATTCATCTGCCACGTCTGGCATCAAGTCTGTCCATCCACTCCTTCGTCTGTTCTTGCCTTGGTCCAGGTCGTCCCACGGCACGAGGTCACACGCATTGCTCCAGAAAGTGGCAATCTGTGCCTGGATGACACAGCCCTCTCTCATTTAACACATAGGAACACCGAGCCTTCCGCATGCCCGTGACTACCGTCTTCACCTATTTCGCTCATTCTAGAAATACCTACCAAGGACCCAACCTAGCCCGTCTCTGTGGCCAAATGGCCACGACCTCACCATCACCATGGCAATCTTCCTATCGGTTGTCCCGTCGCGCTCCCCGATCTTCTGGTCATGCGTTGGCGTATACGCCGATGTCGTCAAGCTGTTATCGCCGAGCAAAAGACTGCAGAAACTGGCTGAAGAGATAGCAAGATACAGCAGAAGACCTCCCGAGACACCTGAACAAGCCCTTATCCGCCGCATGAACGAGGCCCAAACTCTAGCCGAGTACGAGAGCTGTACCGTCGAGTTGGACCACCTTCAAGGCCATGAAGCATGGAAGAAAGAGAAGGACTCGATCGAACCGGGCTACAACCCTGACGTTATTGAAAACCAAATGGTTCATTTGAAGACTGCTGTGATTGAGCGGGATACAGCGGCTCTACACCACCTCCTGCGGACAGGCCTCAGTCGCGACCTGGGAGGCATGAACTCGCTGCGCCTCTACAAGCATTCATGGTTCGGCACCAAGAAACTAATAGACGATTATATCAACACTGTTTTAGAGGCCATTGATACATTTTCCGAGATGAGCAGTCGCAATGATATTCCTACGGTAGAGGTCCGGCGTTCTCAGCAATCTTTAGAAGACGCACTGAAGTTTTTTGGACGTTCAGCTTTGACATTATCTGGTGGGGCGCTTTTGGGTATGAAGCATATCGGCGTTGTGAAGACTCTGTGGGAAGCGGAACTGTTGCCGGAGATCATTTCAGGAGCCTCCGCAGGGAGTATCGTGGCCGCCATTGTCGGAAGTTCTACTGACGAGCGCATGGTGGAAGTCCTCGATCGCTTCCCCTTCTCGGATCTGGCCGTCTTCGACCCTCCGGGAACGGGCAGGGTGGGATGGCTCAAACAGCGCGTTCGCACAATGCTGCGGACCGGCGCATTCTTCGAAATGGAGAACCTGAAGAGAGTGATGAAAGATTGGCTGGGCGACATCACCTTCCGAGAGGCACATTACAAGACGGGTCGGGTTGTCAACATTTGCGTGTCGAGCGCCGGTAGTGCGGAGCCACGACTCCTGAATTTTGTCACGGCTCCGGACGTCTTCATCTGGTCGGCAGTCTGTGCATCTTGCGCCGTGCCCAGTGTCTTCTCGCCCGCCAACATCTACGAGAAGGACCCCATTACCAGGGAGGAGAAGCTGTGGATGCAGAACGCGAAGCAGACATTTGTGGACGGATCCCTGGATCACGACATCCCTATGCGAAAGCTGTCCGAAATGTTCAACGTCAACTTCTTTATCGTCTCCCAGGTCAATCCACATGTCCGACTGTTCCTCGATAGAGAGGAAAGTTTCCAGGGAAAGCAGCCCGGGGCTCCGGTGCCGTTTCCAAACCCGTTCCAAACAGCCAAGGAGCTTCTGAGAGAAGAGATCATCCATCGGGCACAACAACTTGCAGACCTTGGCATCCCGCAGGGACTCTACAGGTGGACCTCATTGTTCAATCAACAGTATACGGGCGATATCAACATATTACCCGACATCCGGCGAAGCGAGTACCTCAACATGATGATGAACCCCACATCAGAGTTCATGCTGAAAGCCACGGTGGCTGGCGAACGGGCGACGTGGCCTCGGATGTGTCGTATCAAGAACTGTGTGGCCATCGAGCTGGCTCTGATCCAAGCCATCCATACTTTGAGAGACAGGGTGAATTTTGGACCCGAGGCCAGAGCTGCTCGGGAGCAAAAGAGGTCCACTAGCAGAGGACGACCAGGACGTGGCCGGTCGGCTCGTCCATCATTCCTGCGACGGCGCAGTCTCAGCATCGAGTCACCTGTCGGTGGTGGGAATGGACTGGCCCCGCCTGTACCACTAAGGGTGCGCCGCAACGTCAGTCTCGGTAATATCTCGATGAAGCCGACTTTTTCTATCACCACGCCTCGGACCACGCCGTATCTCTCGCCGCAGGTCGGTATTGAGCAGGACATTCTGGCGGACGCGTTAGCCATGACGTCTGCACAGTCAGAAACACTCAGTGGGACGGAACCAGACAGCGGCCTTCCCAAGCCGGGCACGTGACTGGAGTCCGGATGGTTGCCTAACATTTACAACGATACCCCTGTTCTACAACGCTGTAGCATTAGAAAGATAGCATTTGATAAGAATGAACTGTACGAAACATGTCCTGATATGTGTAACGTTGCGTGCTGCAGCGACAAGACGCACCCGCCGTGGACCAGAGCGACACCAAAAAGGCGGTGTCTAGCCAGGAGAGGAGCGGAGATGTCGAGAGGGAGACGTGGCATTGGTTCACAGCCGCCAGTCGCGCGGCAGTGGCAGCATTTCTTCCTTCGTCCACCTCCACCTGCAGCTGCACAGTCGAACCAGTCCACCATGGACAATTGACCGATTGATGGCCAAAGCCACGCGCTGTTACACAGCTTCACGCCAGAAGCAGCCTTTGCAACGTCCGGCGCAGCCATGGATCTGAGGGCGATGCTGAATGAGTCTCAGCCGGCGCAGCGACAAGACCATCCAGGGCAACCGCACCCTCCGCCTCGACTTCACACACATCAATCATCCTATGACCGCACCCCGTCGTACGAGGCGCATCCTCCCCTCGAGCGCCCGCCGTTGCTGTCGGCCTCTTCATCCTCGTCATATCACCACCACCACCAGCCGCCGCCGCCGCCGTCCAACGAATACCGCACCTCTGCCAATGGCTCCTATTTCGCTGTGCAGTCGCCGCACCAAACCCAGAATTCCGCCTCTGCCTCTGCGTCCACTCCCAGTTACGCGCAGAGTCCCGGGCCATATGCTCAGATCCATACTCCACGTGAAGGCATAGCACCTTCCCATCCGTACCAGTCTCCCTTTGTGCCCTCGCCCTCTCCGTCTGGGCACTACCCTCCGACACCTGGCTCCGGTCACCACTATCCCAACAGCGCCACGCCGTCGACGGCGACCACCTATCAATACCCCAGCGCTCATCCTTCACTGACAGGACAGTCACCCACCCTGAGAGAAGACTACATTTCCGCAAACGGCAATTCGCATGCGCGGCCACGGAACCTTTCACCTCAGGCTCAGTTCCACCCTCCTCCAGCGACGCCCCTGGGCCCACCGGTGACCTACCCCCGTCCCTCGCCGCACCCTCATCGACCGACATCCCATGGCCACGAGAGCGTGCGAAGACTATCCATGAGCTCGGTAGGCTCGGTACAAAGTAGGGACTACAACCAAGGGCCTCACGATCATTCAAGAACCGGCAGTGGCAGCATACAAAGAACGTACTCAGGGGACGTGCGTGAACGCGAACGGAGCATTGAGAGCGTCAGTCCGAAGACAATTCCCAAGCCTCCTCCAGCCCGCCAGCAGAGTGTGAGCCGATTTCAGGACCTCATGTCTGATCAGTACGCCGGGGCTCAGCCCCCTCCGGCCCCCAATTCCAACTCTTCGGTCGCGCGCGCTCATACCACGCCGGACAGGGCCTTGGATTATCAGCACTCTGATACCACTCCAAAGTCATCGTCGACGTCGATTGATCAGAGGCCCGTCGCCCAGAACCATAATTCTGAGCCGAGTCCAGCCCCGGCTGCTCCAAGCCATTACAACTTAACACCCCAGCCGGCACATACACCTCTACCAGCACAACTGCAAAGCCCCCCCGCAAAAGTACACTCACAATTTCCTCTCAAACGATCTGCAAGCAATATCTCCGACATTACAACAACCCCATTGCCACCCAGAAAACGCCCACGCCGGGACGAGATCCCCGTCTGGGCACGGAGCGCACGCAAACTGCCATTGTATTTCATCAACGCGCGACCTCCCAGTCCTGCACCACCATCTCTTCCTCCACCTTCTTCTTCCACAAACGACGTGGCTGTGAAGAAGGAATCTGTGGGCTCCCAGATAGCGAATGGACAAGAGCGACAACCTGCAATAACACCTCCCACCGAGATCCCATGGGAGCCTTCGATCGTGAATGAGCCAGCTTTCGATGATGTTGTTCGGCGCGTCTGTGATTGGATCTTTTTCACCATTGGCAATAAGCAATCACCCGCTGGAGGAGCGGTATTTGAGATTGAAGCCAAAGTCGGCATGATTTTTGACGAGGGGACGGGAGATCGACTTAATTTGCCCGTGGAGACAGAGACCGTCTTCGATCGAAAGAGCTACAGAGGCCGGACGAGCTTCAAGAGTTCCATGGACGTGGTAAGTGCTAATCTGCGCTGGACTGTGGGTTCCGTAACTGACAAGGGAATCAGGCTCAGCACAAGGCTCTGAACGGATTCTTGAACAAGCTTGTCCAAGATTCGGTGCGGGAAGCTCAAGAAACAGGCCGACCACCGAGAATCGGTTACGATCACCCGCACGAATATGACGCATTCTACGAGCTCACCCTGGAAGGCCAGAGTCATCTGCCTCCGTCCATATTGACTTATCTCAATCACAACCACAAACCGCGAGTGCGGAGGACGATTGACGAAAAGACTAATATGGTAAAAGCGCAGATCATCAAGTCGCGGATTGCCGATCTCGAAGTCTACAACCCGCGGACGGCCTTCGATTACCGCATTTCAATCTCAATTGAAAGTCCTTGGGAGGGCGATCCGAATTGGCTAACAGAAACGACGGAGAGTCGACGGGACCGACAAAAGGACCGGATGAGTTACCGGCACCTGGCTTATCAGATTGACTTGACCCAGGTCAGTTACCCCAACTCGGCAGAAAAAGAGCACGAGTTGGAGGTCGAAATCAGCACAGAGCAGATACGACTCGAGTTGGCCAAAGCAAAAGCAGGTCAAGCCAATCGATACGAACCACTCGTCCGAGGATTCGTGGATAATGTGAGGATATTGAGTCGCCTGTTTCCTTGCTAGACAACACGGACAAGGGGTGGGTTGGCGTGGCAGCTACTGGTCAGCGGCGGTGATTGGAGCCTCAAAAGGCAGGATTGGAGAGGTATTATATGAGACGACACGCTCTCTTTCGGTTTTTTGATACCCTTGTAATATTAAATATACCACGGCGCCGACAGTAGTGTACTTGAGAGCAGTGACCGAGAATGCACGTGACGTGATGACTAACCGTGGTAAGGCTCAGGCTGCTGCAAGGTTACGAAGTGCAGCGCCGAACACGTCAATTGCAGTCGCCGTCCATCTGTCTGCGCGAATCTATCGATTTCCTGACTCTCCTTCAGCTTCCCCATCACCAATCTCTCTCACTCACTCTCTTTCCTCTCCTCCCTGTACACTAGGCTTTCTTCTCATCGGTTGTCTTCTTACCTGCAACGCCGGGTTGGTCCGTCTTGCCCGACCGTTGCGCCTTTTTGCCCCTTCTCTGCGGCATCCATCAACAAACCCGTGCCCGGCCATCGAGAACGTCAGTCTGCGCTTTGCGCAAAGACACAGAGCAGACATGGTGGGATTGGTGTCGGCTGCCGGTCTGGTCGGCTTTCTATCGGAACCTGATCCGGAGCTCAGAAGCTTTGCTCTGAAGCAGCTCGACAGCCAAGTTGATCTGTTATGGACCGAAATTGCTAACTCCGTGGGCCAGATGTGAGACTTCAGTGATCCACAGAGTGTCGTGTCCGGCTGACTTTATCTTCTAGTGAGGCATTATACGAAGATGATTCCTTCCCGGAGCGCGAGCTCGCCGCCATCGTCGCATCCAAAGTGTACTACCATCTGCAAGAATATAATGAATCCATGGCATTTGCCCTCGGCGCTGGAAAGCACTTCAGATTGGACAACCCCGGAGAATTCGAAGACACCATCATCTCCAAATGTGTAGATACTTTCATCGCCCTGTCCGCCAGTCGAGATCCCACGCTCGCCGCCGCCAATGCCGGTACACAACCTCAGCTTGACACGGCTTTCAGTCAAGGAGGGGATGGCGCCGCGAGTATGTCCGCCAGCTTGACATCACCCGTCACCCCCTTCTCTCAGTCCGTCCTCCCCTCAAAGTCCCTGCTCTCGAGACAGAATACCATATCCTTCGACCCTACTCAAGCCGGCGTCGAGCTGGGTGAGGTTGGCTCGCCGGAGCGCATCATCCAAGAGCGTGGTTTACAGAAGGCCCTCACCCGCGTGATCGAGTCGCTCTTCGAGACATGCTTCCGAGAAAAACGGTATCGTCAAGTGGTCGGTATTGCTTTAGAGGCACGCAACCTCGACATTCTCCGTCGCGTGATTAAGCGAGCAGCCGAGGACGAACGAAAGGAGAAGAGTGAAGGTACCAAGAAGGGCGAAGAGCTGATAGAGTATGTCTTGGACATCTGCATGAGTGTGGTGCAAGAGCGAGGCCTTCGCAATGAAATTCTCAAGGTCATCTTGGAGCTGCTCAACGAAATCCCTTCCCCCGACTACTTCGCCATCGCCAAGTGCGTGGTTTACCTTGACCAGCATTCTTTGGCATCGAACCTCCTGCGTCAATTGGTCGAGAAGGGTGACCCCCGTTCGCTGGCTGTTGCGTGCCAGATCGCTTTCGACCTCAATGACAACTGCACACAGGAGTTCCTCCGAAAGGTTAAAGAAGAACTCGAAGAGCTGTTACCCCCGAGGGATCCCAAAGAGAATGATGAGATGGAAACAGACCAAGAAAAGGCCGAGGGCCAACTACAACAAGAACTGCAAGATTCTGCGGGCGCCCCTGCGCCGTCGGAAAAGTCGAAACGATGGGACTGGAATGGGGACCAAGTGGACGCAATCAGCAGGATGTGCGACATCCTTTCTGGTTTCATATCAATATTCCTCAATATTGAATTCTTACACAACGCGAACCGAGTCGACCTGTCGATACTGAACAAGGTCAAAGACAGTCTAGAGGCCCGGTACTCAATCTTCCATACAGCAGTCACCCTCTGTGCTGGCTTGATGCACGCCAAAACTGCCAACGACACATTCTTCCGCAATAACCTGGAGTGGTTGGGCAAAGCTACTAACTGGTCCAAGTTCACTGCCACGGCGGTTTTCGGAGTCATCCATCAAGGAAATATCACCCAAGCTCACCGGCTCCTGAGCCCATATCTACCAAAGCCAGTCGGTGCTGCCAGCTCCCACGACTCGCCCTACAGCCAGGGCGGTTCGTTGTATGCCTACGGCCTGCTCTGCGCCAACGACAAGGGCAAGGCTGTCGGGTTTATCCGTGACAAGTTCAAGGAAGCCACCGAGGAAGTCGTTCAGCACGGCGGTGCGCTCGGTCTCGGTATTGCAGGAATGGCCTCCGGAGACGAATCCATCTTCGAGGATCTGCGCAATGTGCTTTGGGCCGATTCAGCCATTAATGGCGAGGCTGTCGGTCTGTCAATGGGTCTTGTCATGCTCGGATCGGGCAATACCAAGGTCTTGTCTGACATGATCCAACATGCTCACGACACGCAGCATGACAAGATCGTTCGAGGTCTTGCTCTTGGTATGGCCTTGATCATGTACGGCCGTCAAGAGGGTGCAGACGAGCTGATCCAGGGTCTCCTGAACGACGCGGACCCGACCATGCGCTATGGTGGAATCTTGACCATTGCCATGGCCTATGTTGGCACGGGCAGCAACAAGGCTGTCCGGAAATTGCTCCATGTCGCTGTCAGCGATGTCAGTGACGATGTGCGACGAATTGCAGTCCTCAGCTTGGGATTCATCCTGTTCCGGAAGTACAACAGCGTGCCCCGGATGGTGGAGCTGCTCGCCGAATCATACAACCCTCACGTCCGATATGGTGCTGCCATGGCATTGGGTATCTCCTGCGCCGGCACGGGTCTTGCTGAAGCTATTGACTTGCTCGAACCCATGCTGAAAGATCCCACCGACTTTGTCCGCCAAGGCGCCCTTATTGCACTTGCCATGGTGTTGATCCAGCAAAACGAACAGATGAACCCCAAAGTTGGCGCCATTCGGAAAGCGATGCTCAAGATCATTGGCGATCGACACGAAGATGCCATGTGCAAGTTCGGATGTGCGATTGCCATGGGCATTATCGACGCCGCTGGCCGAAACTGCACAATCAGCCTGCAAACTCCAACCGGCAACCTGAACATGCTCGGCATCGTGGGCGTTGTCGTCTTTACCCAATACTGGTACTGGTTCCCATTGACGCATTTCCTGTCGTTGTCGATGACACCCACAGCCGTGATTGGCCTCGATCAGAAGACACAAGTTCCAGTGTTCAAGTTCCATTGCAACACTCGACCCAGTCTATTCGACTACCCACCTGAACAAACAGCCGCCAAGGACGAGGCACCCGAGAAGGTCAAGACCGCCGTGCTGAGTACCACTGCACAAGCCCGTCGACGAGCCGCCAAGAAAGAGAAGCAGCAGCGACGAGACAGCATGGATGTTGACACAGTCACGCCCGTGACGCCCAAGATTGGCAATGCGGACAAAATGGACACAGACGAGGCGGGCATGACAGCGGCACCGAAGGACGAGTCTGACGCCAAAGACAAAGACGCGAAGCCCGCATTCGATGCTGAAAAGAAAGATGGCGAGAATGGCACGACCGCGGAACCCAGAAAGAAAGCGGAAAAGGAAAAGGTCGGCTACGAAATCACCAATATGTCTCGTGTGTTGCCTGCCCAATTGAAGTACCTTAGCTTCCCAGATCCGAGGTATCAGATTGTCAAGCGGCCGACGGGGGGCATTATGGTCGTGCTTGACACGGAGCCCGACAAGGAAAGGGAGACGATTCCGTTGCTGATCAGTCGGGTCGATCGGCCTGAGACGGCGCAGCCCACAGAGGAGGTGGCTGGAGGTGGCACAGCGGCACCACAGACACCCGCGGGGCAGAGGTTGGGTGGTCTCGAGGATGTTGGCGCAGGAGCTGCGGCTGCGGCGGGTGTGCTAACGGCGATCGACGAGGATGAAGAGGGTGTGGAGGATGCGCCCTGTCCCGAGGAGTTTGACTATGAGAGTGAAGGAGAGTAGAGTGTGGTTGGCTGGGCTGCGGTGAGAGTGTAATTTCTCCTTGTCGACGGTTACTCAAAAGACTCGGGAAAAAGAGTATTCTTGAGTTCGGGGCCACCAGTATCAGTCTACGCAGGCAAGAGCTCACGCTCGGAGGCCATTCCGTCGGTGGCTTCTGTTTCTGTATTACAAGAGAGCTACAATAAGAGGGCTTCATGCATTTCCCTTTTTTGGTTTGCTTCATCTCTCTCTTAGAAGTTGACACACAAATCTCTTTATGATACTTGACCACTACCCAGCCCGCCCGCCAGCGGTGGTTAGGGTGACCCGCGAACCAAGAGAGAGAAGATGATTAAACATGTTGTACAAAATAGTTGGTGATTCATACTATACAATACATGTGGAGTACAGTACTCCGTATCTTCCCTTCCCTTCCCTTTCCTTTCCCTTCCATTCGCTTTGCTCCGCGTTTAAATAGTCGGACTGACAGTACTTGTATGATCTGGGCACTTTTGGACTCATGGCGCTCGGTGCTCGGGCGTGGGATGGCTTTTGTGGTGTCATGCTTGGCCGAAGTACAAGGGCTATGCTCGTCCGGAGCAAGCCAGCACGTACGTATATGTATGTACCTTGGATGGATGCGAGGTCAGGGCTGCGAGGACAGAGTAAGTCGTAGAGACGGGTGAAATGTCGTGAGCGACGGGTGGGCTTGCTGGGTGAAGTCTGGTGTCCCACATACTCGTACACACTTTCCTCGTCTTCTTCTTCCTCCTCTTCTTTCGCGGCCGTGATCGTGTCTCGTGGACTGGTCGATGCGCGTTGTGCATTGAGCGATTGGTCTCACGATAGTTGTCGGAATCAGTATCGTATTGTCCAATGCGGTGGGTGGCATTGGGCGGCGATATGACCACCATCATCACACATTCCTTGACTCTGTCTATCTCGTTCTGCGCAATTAAACCACGCCGCCTTCCCACGGAACCTCTGCCCTGCTCTACGCCCCATCACCGGATCCGACAAATCAACTGTCCTCCAATCTTCCGTTCGACGCATTCCCGTGCCTCCAGGATGCCCACGTCCGTACTCACGTACAAGCACTCCCCGGGGCGGGTCAAGCCCTGGACGTAGCCGCTCTTCTTGCCCAAGACGAGCCTCCTCAGGCCCTCGACGTCCATCCATATCCGGCGCGTGGGCTTGCTGACCAGCTCCATCTTCTCGATCACCGGCGCCGAGTTCCAGTATTTCAGCCCCAGCCAGAGGCGGCGACTCGCCACGTTGTGGCGCGTGACGGGTTCGATGGGCGATTCGGGGTTCGAGGACGAAGGGTGCGAGAGGAGGTTGTGAGCTGGCGGTGGCAGGGGTCCGCCGCGCACGACGGTCGAGAGGAAGCCCGAGTTTTGGAGCGCGAGCATCAGTTTCAGGTGGAATTTCGTGTCTGGGATGGAGGTGAGGCCCAGGCGGGCGCGCGAGGCGTTTTGAAGGTGAGAGCACGTGTTTGCTAAGTGGACGAGCGACATGGCGGAAACGGTGGTGAAGAAGAAGAGGAAGAGGATCCCCCTAGAGGAGGAGAAAGAGGAGGAGGCCTAGAAGTAGGTGTCCGCGAGAGGGTTATGTCTCGTGCTTGGAGTTGTGGTGTCTCCTTGCTCTGGTATGGTACGATGCCTTGCTCTGTTGGTCTCGGGGGGCGGGATCGGCGTCCTCTTCGATTCTTTGTACGTTGGTCCCCTCCTTGTTCTAGGCGCGAAGGGAATCGATTGAAAGGCGACAGCTCCAGTTGGTTGCTAGAAGCTAGTGATGAGCTGGGCAGGATGAATGGTGGTGGGTGTTTGAGCATGGAGCATGGAACATTTCTCAAAAAGTTGCAACTGCTTCTCCGAAGTCGCGAGGAGTGCCAAGATCCGCCGCGATAACGGAACAGTGATTGGCTGGAGTGTTGGTGCTCGTATTCGTACTCATGCTCAGAGTGAGTTCGCAATTAATCCCTGACGACTCCAAGAGATCGTCCAATGTTCTCCTGCAGCATTGAGATGCAGTGCTGACCCTGTCCCCGAGCTTGATTGAACTAGCTGCAGGATATCGTTGTGAGTCAGAGGGCGGCAGCATCGATGTGTTCCAGATCTCTCATCAGTACCACCACCGCCGGATGCTACCACCATCGGATGCTAGAACAAACCTCATTTTCTCCTCACCGTGCTCGCCCTTGGTTCTTGCTTGAATCACATATCAAACATGCATGTCCGCCCAGCCCTTGCAAGAGATCTCTCTTATATAGGCACAATCGCCACAAACGCCACGTTCGACGACGAATTGACACAGTTCCTAGCCCCGCATCGCCACAAGCATCCAGAATGTCTCCGATTAGGGTTCCTCAGGCGTGCGAAGAAGAGGTTCTACGATGGCCATGTCGTCCTCGCCGGTGTAACTGACCGAGATGATGCTTGGTGGGACGGCGAAGAGAAAGTTGTGGGTTATTTGTCTGCTATCTCCAGCACGCAGAAGATGGAAAATGGAAGGAGGCCGTGGTTTCCGTCTTCCTGGAACGCACTCGAACTCCAACTTCTCCGCCTGGAAGAACTCATCGAATGGTATACCTTTGCCGACCGCTCCGTCTCTCGCTCAGCATGGCTGCAGTTCTTCAACGGCATGGCTGGAAGCGGGCCATTCGAGGACATCAAACAACACTGGGAAATTGATCACCTCTCTGTCGACCCGGCTTATCAAGGCAAGGGCTTTGGGACCATGTTGGTGAAGTATGTGCAGGAAATTGCTGCACGTGATAAATCGCCTGTCGTTCTTCTTGCGAGCAAGCAGGGCAGATCGCTTTATAAGAAATTGGGGTTTGGCGACGTGGGTGCTGTTGACATGGGTCCCGGTCAGCTATATGAGGCCATGGCTTGGCATCCGCCTGACGGTGTGACGGCTGGTCATACTGCGAAGATTGTCGAAGGCCTCGATGAACAGGGGCGGGTAATTTGACACTGGCATTGCGATGTATCGCTAATACTGTCGACACAGGAACGTGGATTTCCATGTTTGCAGCGAACACAACCCAGACCCACATGGCCCACAGCAGGGACACCGCTGGACTTGAGCCTCATCGTGGGCAATTGTGGTCGCTTGTTGTCGAAAACCGCACTATCATGTGGTGCAAGCATCGAGCCTCCACCAGGCCTCCAACTACCAGCATCGTCAATGATGTCCTATAGACGATATCAAACTCCTTTGCAGTCATTTGCCCTGATTCGTCCCCGGACACGCTATAAGCTTGGGCCGCTAAAAATGGTCTGTGCAGCCACGAGGTGGTCACGGCGCCGCAGCAAAAGGAAAGGAATTCTTTCCCCAAACGATCCTTGGCATACACGAACAAAGAAGCTTTGACCTCGACAACTGCTGGCTCGGTCGAGAGTGTAAATACCGGAAGCATCCATCCACTGATGACTTCGAAATACTTGCACAGCCGCAAACGGTCAACGGCAACCAAACGGTACAATGGAGCAGCTAAAGTATGCACACAGGTCCTCCCCTTGGCCGGAAAGGCTGCATGTGTATCATCCAGCAACGATATCTATCAATATCATCGCACGCTGCCTCTGGCTAGTTAATCCATGAATATGGTCAGTCCAGCACACTCTGCTTCCCAAGGAACTCCGGCGCTAAATCGCAATGCAACTCTCAAACACTCACGCAGTGCCTTCAGAGCGTCCAGCCGGCTAAGGTCAGAGAGGCCGAAGTCTGCCACCTCTCCGGGCGAGGTCGAAACAAGGTCTACAGTACATGCGACAACCTTTGGTATAGAGCTCGAATTTGTCTTCGCATTCAAGGAGGACCTATTGAAGCATGTGATATCTAGAAACGATCTTGGAGTAGACATTATCAAAACTCTTACCGCTGATGAGCATCGACAACTTGTAGCGACAGAACAAGTAGCCAACGGTGTCCCCGTTCCTGCTTACGACTGTCGCACACGGACCCCTTCATGGGCAATGCACGTCCCAGAGACGGACGTGACCTGTCAAACGAAACAGTTCAAGGGCATGGGCTTCGTCAGGTGTGGTGGCGGGAAGATGTGGGTGCGTCGATATGTGATGGAGCCACTTCTTATTGCGAAGGATCTTCTTGACCATGAAGGTCTTGACTCTAATGTTGTGGGATGGATTGAACCTCATCCTCAGCATCAAGATGTTGTGG
The DNA here is from genome assembly GCA_002099365.1 of Phialophora verrucosa. Lineage (NCBI taxonomy): Eukaryota > Fungi > Ascomycota > Eurotiomycetes > Chaetothyriales > Herpotrichiellaceae > Phialophora > Phialophora verrucosa. The sequence goes on along the minus strand of MSED01000003.1, from coordinate 976,782 downwards.
AAGCCGCAAATATCATAGTCCCAGCCGAAAATGGGCCCGGTGCAAGCATCATGCTCCGGAAAGCCAATATGGACTACACGAAATGGACCTTGACGAACGACCATACCCTGGTAGGAGCACTGCCAAGTCAACTCCACCACTACCTGAGGAATCAGGGTGTGTCTGAGGACGACCTGACGAATTGGGATAGTTATGGCATGGAGATGATATCTCCGGTATTTAACCTCGACAGGAAGTATGAAGCAACTGCAGAGCTCGGAAGATATGTGCGGACCTTAAGAGGGGAGAACACTTCAACTCTGCAATCTGTGTGGGCCAGTGCACACCTGCACGTTGGATTCAACTTTGACAACCCGAAGGACATGCCTATGCTGCTACTCCAACATCTGGCATATATCCTGGTCATACATGAAGACCTCATATCGAAATGCCATCCAAGGAGCCGTTGCGGAGTTCCAATCCCTCAACAAGTGTTTGAGGAACCCGAGCTCGGAGATCTAGAAGACGAGGATTTCAATCCCGAGGACTACGAGCCACCTCCACTACCAACGGAGGACGAATTGGAGCTGGAAAACGAACAGGCAGTCCTTGCATTTGAGGCCGCTTACACCGGCGTCCACCCAGGTGCAGAAAATATCAGTTCAAATGCTCGACATCTGCGCAGGACGCTCGCAACGCGGTCGCTACTTGACATGAAGGACGCCATCTTCAAGCAGGGCGGAAATATCTTTGACCTGGTGGACGTCCTCCAACATCAAGACGAAAAGGGTGACACGTACAGAGGGTACATGTACAACTTTGCCAACCTCGTCAATTTGGCGCGCAACGAGACGAGTTGGAAATCGATCAAGCCCACTGTTGAGTTCCGGCAGCACGCTTGCACCACAGACCCTGGCGTACTGGAACGTTGGGTCACATTGCTGGAGGCTATTGTTCGCAAGGCTGAGGACAACGCTTCCAAAGCCGTTGCAGAGGCTATGATGGAGAAGACGTACGCTGAACGGGAAAGCAGTAAATACCCTACTTCCACGGGAGAAGCGCCTTGGCCGTATCAAGATATGAAGGTGTTCTGCACGGAGTTCCTGGGCCTCAATGAGCAAGAGGGCGGATACTGGCAAGGGAGGTTCAACACGTTCAAGGACGATCGACCAAACGACATTGCCGCTTGATTCCGTGGGCTTGGTAATTGATAAGGCCTTCGACGGCAAATCACGACTTGAGTGTGTTAGTCGATCTGTCCGTGGCAGTAGCTCCCATGTGCGCAACGCCTTGCAAAGGAGAGGAAGACCTGCGGCACTTGTGTCGGCAATAGTTATTAATAAAAGTGATTCCTACGTAAGAGCATTGCTGTGAAGGCTGAAGGTAATACTGGGTGCGGATATCCACCAAGAGTATCATGTATTCAGAATCGAACGGGACAGTTGTTACATGACATGGGTGTGGACCGGTCATGCGTTGACGCTGGCAGCCTCGCCTCTCAGCCTCGCCGGCGGCTTCCCGGCCCGGTTGTATCGGCGCAAGGCGCACCGGTCCCGTCGCTCCTGCCGCCGGACCTGACGCCGATTTTCGCAATTGCAATTCGTCATCGGCTCTGTTTTTCAGTCCTGAAATTATCTTAACGCTGTACATCTCTTCCGCACGAGTATTTTCGCCTGACTATTGCTCCATCAAATACTCGCTTATCGACTTGGACGAGCTTGAAACTTTCCAGCTTGGCCCGCCCAAGATCCACATGATAAGCCCCGAAGTTATCCCCGACGAATGCCCTCACCGCCGGTGAAATATCTTGATGGTCAATCCAGACACGATGTAGGCACAACAAGCGTCCCGTTTACCGACGTACCGTTGGGGCTGGATGGAGCCAATGCTAGCCGGGAAGACTTCGAGGGACTCCTCGGTAAAGGTGACCATGAGGACAACACGGCGACGCAGTCCTCCAAACGGCCCGACAGGCCGACCCTGGCACCAGGCATATCCTCCACAGCTCGACGACCGTCGTTCATCGACGAGGAAGAAGATCCGGTCCCCGTCACCACAGCCGTATCAAGTTCGGCTGATGATTCGAGAAAAGAAGCACCGGTGACATGGATGTCACTACCTAAGAAGGGTCAATTGGCCGTCCTGACCATTGCTCGACTCGTCGAACCATTGACAGAACGATCTCTTGCAGCATACTTGTTTTACCAGCTTCGATACTTCAATCCCGATCTCCCTGACAGCGTGATTGCCAGTCAGGGAGGAATGTTCACTGCCGCTTTCGCCGCCGCCCAGTTTCTCACTGCGGTCTGGTGGGGACGCGCCGCCGATACGCCCTGGATTGGCCGCAAAAGAGTCCTGCTAGTGGGGCTGTTTGGCACCTGCGTCAGTTGCCTTGGTGTGGGGTTTGCCAGGTCTTTTGCTCAGGCGTTGTTCTTCCGAGCCTGCGCAGGGTGTCTGAATGGTAATGTGGGTGTTATGAGGACTATGATCAGCGAGATCATCCAAGAGAAGAAGTAAAACTGCCACCATACGTTGCTGTGATCATATGATCTGACCGGGCTTGACAGGTACCAGTCGAGGGCGTTTCTTCTTTTGCCCATGTGTTTCAACATCGGTAAGTCATACACTGGATGGAAGAATATTGGACTGACCATCTAGGTGTGGTGGTTGGCCCTATCCTGGGCGGTTTCCTCGCAGATCCCATCACTTCATTTCCCAGTATTTTCGGCCCGGGCTCCACGATTGGGGGCAAGGACGGTGTCGGATGGATGAAAACATTCCCCTACGCTCTGCCAAACGTCCTTAGCGCCATCTTCATCCTTTCCGCCGCCATCTTACTGATTCTTGGTCTCGACGAAACCCATGCTGCACTTAGAGATCGACCAGACTATGGCCGAAAGGTCGGCAAATACCTGCAAAGAATGCTCTTCCGCCGTGGCAAGCAACAGGGATATGAGTACTCCGAGATTGGAGGACACGAGCTTGGAAACCAGCTCGAGCTCCAAGATGCCGCTTCCTCTCCGCGAGACTGGGATCCCGAATCTTCGGCAACACCACAGACGCCCACGGCTGCCAAACCGCCATCGTGGCAGAAGTCAACGATCCGGTTCCGCCAGATTTTCACGCGGAACGTCGTGTTGACACTGTTCAACCACTACCTGCTAGCCATGCATGTGTCCGCCTTCAACTCCCTCGTCTTCCTCTTCCTCCCCGCCCCACGGTCTTCCAACGCCAATGCGCACTTGCCCTTCCTCTTCACTGGAGGCCTCGGCCTGTCATCCGAGAAAGTTGGGCTGGCCACTGCCATCATCGGCGTCATCGGCTTCCCCTTGCAGATTCTCCTGTACCCGACCGTGAATAACAAACTCGGCACTCTACCTGCGTACCGATGGTTTCTTCCGTTTTCCATCCTCGCATACCTCTTCATGCCGTACCTCGCCCTCCTACCGAACAAGGCCTACATCGTCTGGCCGTGCCTCACTATTGTCCTCGCGTTGCAGGTCATTAGCCGGACTTTCGCCTTGCCCGGGTCGACAATTCTCGTCAACAATTGTACGCCCCACCGGTCCGTGTTGGGGACGATCCATGGATTTGCGCAGAGTGTGTCATCCGGTGCAAGGACGATTGGACCGACGCTCGGAGGGTGGGGGCTCGGACTAGGTCTTGGGGGCAACTTTGTAGGCGGAGTGTGGTGGATCATGGCGTGCATCGCGCTGTGCAATTGGGGATTGTTGTGGGTTTTGTACGAGGGAGACGCAGGTGCTTCTGCCGCGGTATAGACGTAGGGGTTCCGTTATGGAGCTGAATCACGAAACTGAATCACGAAGCTTGAATTATCGACAAATGATTATGCCCGTCTGATATCCTAGCTCTGCTGTAGATGAGCTTGTTTGGACACGTACCTGAATCACCTCCGAATGCTGTCCATGGGGCCACCCATCCGTCTTTCCGGAGAATACTATGTCATCCCAAGTCGGTACTTGTCTGTGTTCTCTGTACATACTCCGTACGGGGCGAGAGTAAATAATCTCCGCCGTCAGCCTGCACACATACACATACTCATACACATACTCATACACATACTCATACACATACAAGTACTCACACGCACGTAAAGTAGACTATCCCTCCCAGTGCCGGAGGCGAGGAGGGTTGACTAGATATATATATCCTATACATGGACATGCGTGCGTGAAGGATGACTTTCTCCATGGGATGGAAAGGATATTTTATCCCATTATCAATATCAACATCGCATCGCATCAATATCACATAACATCGCATCACATCACGTCATATTATCATATCATCATATCATGTCATGGCACGTCAGGGGCCTATTGGCGGTTGAAATCCATTCGATTCTGTGATGGGGCCATGAAGGCGTCTAAATTACACCTCTCCCAAGCGTTGGCGTGTCTGTGTAATGGAAGTGGGTTATGCACGTCTCTGAGCAGAGGGGAGGATAAGATCATGGAATAGATCGTAGAAATCTCAGATCTCCTGGAGCTTTGCATTCCAGCCCATTCGAGGAGGGTTCGTTGTTGACATAAGACTCGATCGACCCTTGGCCATTCAAACACCACGCAGCAGTCAATTCGACTGTTGCGCCCTCTCAGTCGCCGCCTCTGCCCTTAGAAACCTTCCGACTTCGGTGTTGGCAGGCTGACTCTCCGCTAGTGCACTCAAGCCACCGCCATCCCGTCTTTTGGTTCGGCCGAACAAGCAACCCCAGAGATCTTCCTTGTCCACCATCTCGCCACCGGACTTTCCAGCAATGAACAGACGGCTGAGGTCTGCAGCTTGCAACTCCATCGAATTAGCCGCGTCGATCGCGTTTTCTTGCAGGGCAGTGTCCGAGCGAGGAGTCTTCGCGATCGAAGCCGAGGCCGTGGTCGGCTCACTCTTGCCTTTGCCCTTCTCGTCGATGCTGCTGTTGGTCTTCATGTGGGCCAACCGTCTCGTGACGCTGATGTCGTAGATGGACTCCTCGACAGTGTCGGCGACCAGGTACATCCAAACGTTGGTCGCGCGGTGTTGACCGATCCGGTGCACTCGGGCTATTGCTTGCAGCTCGATCGCCGTGTTGATCAGCGGCTCGCAGAGGAAGACGTGGTTTGCAATGACAAGATTCAAACCCGTCGAGTGCGCTTTCGCGTGGAGCAGGAAACACTCGATCGCGGGGTCTGATTTGAACTTCTCCGTGCCATTTTTCACATCGATTCGGGTGCACGAAATCTTGACTGCTTCGAAAGCGCGCGCGAGGACGTCGATGAATTCCCGATATTGGGAGAAGATGATCGACTTCGACCCCGGATCATGCTCGCGGAGCCACATGAGATGGCGGCAGAGGAAGTCGATCTTGCTGCCGTAGCTGGGTCCTCGCATTTCGACGTCTTTGATCTGGTTCAACATGGTCGTGCTGATGTCGGAATAGATTGACTGGTCGTGCTGGCGGTCAATGCTCGAGCCTGGCGACGAAGCGGTCGAGCCAGCCGCAGATTCCGCCTGCACAGCAATCTCGGCAGGTTTGTATGTAATGTCGTAGAAACCATTGGGAGGTAACCTGGTTTTACACACGGGGCAGTTGTGGTGCTGATTGCACCACAGCATGAAGCACTCCTTGCAGAAACTATGACCGCAAGAGGTCATTGCCCCGACTTCAAATTGGTCGGTGCAGATAAGGCAGACTCTGGGTGCGGTGGACTTCGAGTCGTCTGTCTTCATGTGAACCAGGTATCGGAGCTTGGCCGAAATGGAATCGATTCTCTGCTGTAGCCTGGCCTCGTCGGCGAGAAAGGTCTGATAAAGCCGGTCGTCAAGCGGCTGTCCGACCGTGTCCTCTCGATAGGGGGCAACTTGGTCGGATAGTTTTTGCAGTGCTCGGTAGTACTCCAGTCGGCTATTCATCGTGTCTCTGAAATGGTTGACCTCCTGTTCAAGAGCCGTCAGAGCCCTCACCTGTGCGGCCCCAAGTTCCTGCACACTTTTGAGAAGCCGCTCCAGTATCGCCAGTTCGTGGCTCGCACGGCTCTGGTTGTTGCTTTCCTGCCACTGCAGAGAAGAGACCATCTGTCTGAGTTGGGCGATAATGCCCCGGAGGCTACCAAACTCACTAACCTTCACCCGCTTTTGTTCACGCTCTGCCAGGAGCTTGAGCATCACGTCGGGAGCTGGGCCTTCGCCTTCCTTTGCGATGCTCAGGAACTGCTTCATTTCCTGCTTGATGAGCATATTCTCCTGACCACTGATAGCCTCAGTGCGGTCGGCAAGCAAGGCTCTGAGGGCTTCCATGTAGGCGTACATCTCGTCTTGATGCTTCGTCGAGCTCTCGTACTCGTCACCCTGTAGTTCGACACCCTCGTCCTCATCAATCAGCGCTTGGCTCAAAAAGTCCGCCATCTTTTGCCGGAGGTCATGGAATTGTTCCGCTTGTACATTCATGGCTTCACAGAAGAAGTGAATCTTTTCGAAGATCTTTCTACTTTCGATCCCACCGAACCCTGTTGGCGCTTCCATGATGGGGATTTGGGGAGCACCGCCGGCAAGGTTTGCTCTGGTTGTCGTCACCAGCTTGTTCACATGCCGGGTCACGCCCTTCAATAGCTCGGCACGGATAGACTTTGCTTTTTCGTATGCGGCTGTTTCCTGTTTCTCTATTTGCTGATATTGGTCACTCTCCGGTGGATGAGCCGACTTGAGCTGGAAGAGCGCATTGGCCGTGAAGAAACAGGCAACGTGGTGTGTTTCCAGAGCGGATCGCACTCGAGCGTTCAGGGCGGATAGGCGGAGATTTGTCTCCTCGTCGCCCTCCTTCTCCTTACTGACGCCCCCTTTCTCCTTATTGATCCCCAAAGACACACGTGCTTGGTCGTACTGTGTACCGCACTCCCTTACCATGATCAGGGATTCGTTGAAGGCTTCTCGCCAGATCTTGAGCGCCTCCCCACTAGCTTTGGCATTTTCTTTCAGTTGTCCTCTTCTTATCTTTGCTGTGAGTCGACCACGCTGTGCCGTACGCAGCTGACCCTCGTGCTGGTCGATCATGACATCCAGAACTTCCTCGACGGTGCGAAGAGGTCCGTCCGTTTTTCGACCTAACGCGCGCCTGTTGCGACCGCCGACTTCTGGGTGTAGGCAGGTTTGACGGAGACGGGTCAACCAAGTCCGCATCTTTTCCACCACCGTGGGTGATTCTGGATCCCATTCATCCGTGAGAGGCGCACCTTCACGATCAAGGTCCAAATCTTCGCAGAGGTCTTGGAATAGCTGGCTGTAGTGCTGTTCTTCGATAGGGGTAAACGGGATGGTGATGGTGTGACGGCTCTGGGGCGGTAGGCGTAGGTCTTCGCGGACAAAGTCTTTAGAATGCCTCATGACGACTTCTCCCAGCATGTCCCGAAACATCGGTCTATAGTACGTAACGAGATAATCCCATAGCCGAGGAGACCGGCACCACGGGGAATACCCGAGAAACAGCAACAAGCCAAAGAGATCTCGATGGCCCTTCCGCAGCGGAGTGCCTGTGACCGCCCACGCATGAACTCTTGGGATCAGGCGTGCAACTGTGGCTGCTGCAGATACGCCGCTTTCCACCATCTGCGCTTCGTCCAAACAAACACGCCACCACGAAACCTGGGTCAGGGGGCTCTTGGGCGGCTCTTCGCGCGTCCTGTTGTTCCGCAGGTTGCGGTCAGGCTTTTCTGCAACATAGTGGACCTCCTTTGCTAGGACGTTGTACGTGGTCAGGACTACGTCCTGATCTAGGAGGTTTTCGAGCTGCGATTCGCCCGATTTCTTGAAGCTGCTCAGCCCTTGATAATGGTACACACGTAGACTAGGCGCATGTTCCTGGATCTCGTCCTTCCACTGCTTGAGTATTGATGGAGGCGTGATGATGAGAGTCGCAGAAGACGGTGGCAGCCTGGAGGGCTCCATGGGCTTCGCCGGCCGGGGGTGCAGACATAGCAGAGCAATGACCTCCAAAGTCTTACCAAGGCCCATCTCATCTGCGAGAACTCCGCCTTCGGGGGACTTGAAATGTAGCCCGACAGCTGCCAGATCTGTACATGCAACGCCCAATGCGTGATTGACATAGCAAGTTTGGCCGGACCGTGCAATAAGCTTCTCGAACCCATGCGGAGCCTGATTGTCCAGTCTCTCGTTTCGGACCCGGAAGCGTCCATCCGGCTGCTCGACCATGCCTTCCCTTGAAAGCAGCCACCTAACAGCACGTCTCTGGAAGGGAAACAACGTGGATTCGAGAGCTGGAATATCCAGCTCCCTAGAATTGGCTTCTGACTTCTCGGGGACATGCACGTTGTCGTAGAACTGCCGGGGCTCCCACGGTGCGAATACCGGCGAGGTGGGCATTGTGGGCGGCATATACCTTGCGAGAATATCAAGCAGTGCCGGATCTACCTTATCTCTCAGTGCCACTGTATCTTCCCACAGAATGGAGACCTCAAGTGTGGTACCCTGACTGGACTGTCGGACTAGGGCATAGGCGCACGCAAGCGGTAGCGCCGCAGGATGTTTGTATCTCGCCACCGATTCGAGTTTCCTAGCATCTTCCAAGATCTGTAGATTATTGGGCGGCGCATCGTCTATCAAAAACCGCTTTTCACGAGGCCATCTTCCGCGCATGAATCCGATTTCATAGGCTCCTTCGTGTTGAGTCACTTCCCTCAGAGTGACCGCCAGGAAAGCGCCATCGGATCCAGCGACGAGAGATGGATCGGTGGATAAGTCTGTGAACCTCGCCCGAGCAAGGACGATATAGTCACAAAACGGAGCAGGAGGAGAGGAATAGTCTTCGTCGGCATCTCTGGTTATCCGCCGTCTCTTTGAGGCAGGCTCTTCGAGTCCCTCCATTGCCGAGTCAATGGCACGCGAATCGAGAGCGAGGTGTCGGCGATGAGACAAATGAAGGAGACGGCGAGGGCAAAGGCGAAGGCGAAGGCGATGGTGCAGGCAGAAGACCGCAACACTCGTGACTTGTCGTTATCGATAAGGAGCCAAGAGAGCCAGACAAACCACGTGGGCGGGGTATCGCACGTGTTCACGTGACGCATTACTAAGCGGGAGACTCCCCTACGCGAAGCGCGTCGAAGGTGCTTCGTGCTGTCGGTGCCCGAAGTGCGAGCTCCAAGTGCCAGTATTACCTAAAACACGGCCGCGGAAAAGGTTCGCCAGGCTTTCAATCCAGGGCCCGGCGGCGCCGATTAGGCATCAGTTGATGTCACTGGCAGTCGGTGCCTGAATTGAGCATTACTTGCCTCCTAGGGTAACGCCGTTGAGCGAGTTGCTGTGCCTATGTACGAGGTATCAGTGCCAACGACCTTGGCGCTCTGGCGTTTTCTTGTTTAGCGGTCGTGGGTTGTGTTGTCGCCACCTGCGGAATCTAAGCAGAGCTCCAACGTCCCTTTCGCGATATTTTTGCCACTTCGTAGATGCAGAGAGTTCAATGCCATGATTCGTGACTTCTGGTGCGCGGTTACCAGGAGCCCGACGAGGAGCTGTCCTCGTCATCTATGTTGCCTGTCTGGCTGCCTCGGACTAGTCTCGAAGCAGGCGCCCTGCTGGAGCTGACTGGTGCTTTTGTGCCTCCATGTCCCTTGCGACAGAGTCAAGCAGAATGCGACGTATCTCGGGGCGGCGGATCTGATACCTGACTCTGGCCGCCTGCAGCCCTGGTTCCACCATCCTTGTCTTTGGACTCCAGGGCTTCGATGTGCTTCATCAACGATTGGTTGAAGTCCCTCAGCATGACAATCTCATCCGCCTGCATCTTGACCCGGGCCCTCAGCTGGTCTAGCTTGGCTTCACTGCGCAATCGGTGGTTCCGTTGTGCTTTCCTATTCTGTTCTTTTCGCCTCTGTCAGGGAATTGGTGTTAGCTGATTCAGCTCCAGACGAGGTGCCATGATGAATCGCGGCACGCAGTGGGCGACAACGGCGAAAGCGGACGAGTCGACCGGAACTAACCTCTTTCTTGTCGCGTTGACATATCTCGCAGGGGCTTTGTTGGCCAGCGCATCGACCGTGGCCAGGGCATTCGAACTCGGCGCTCGGACTTTCTTGGATCGACGAGTCGGCACGTGTCAGGCGTAATGACTCGCCAGGACTGCCGTATGCTTCCGGCGCGAAGTCGAGTGGAGAGTCGAGTGGTGTTAGATCGTCGGTCAGGTTGGGAGCGACATTGTTCGGCATCGCAGACGGGATTAGGTGACTGGGCTGCAGGTTATGTCAGGGAAGCTCCCGGCCCACAGACCTGGTAATGTCATCGCCCTTACATCAGAGAAATCGGTACATATGTCCATTTCCATGGCATAGAAGTCCAATGTCTGCCAGTACTGCCCTGGTATGTAACAGTACGGAATGTTCTCTGGCCGCTGCGGTTGTGGCTGAACTCGCTGCGTGTCGAGGCTGCCGGCGTGGAAGACGGAGACGAGGCTATTCATGTTGGGAGCCCCATCGTGGGATCTCTTCCACGGTGCCGTGGGCTTTTCTCGCATCGTGGTAGATGAATGGTCTGTGTGCAGTCTGGTCCCTTGTGAAGGGGACGGCAAGAAATGTCGATAGAGCGTACTCAGGCCAGCAGTGAAGCGCGAATTGTAATCCTCCAGACAAAGGACTATACGGTTGACCCTGGGGAGAAGCGCAGCGGAGGGTTGTAGTCTTGTAGAAACAATCTGCGTGAACAGTTGGAGATTAGAACAGCAGTGTGGTCAATTGAAGCAACGGCAGCCTCGTATTTCTTGCGAATCAATTCCTCCTTGCGCGGAGATGCTACCGCCTCATTGGATTGCCGCTTTTCTGTGGGAGAGGGTACGTGAGATGGTATGCTGTTTGAGTGCGAAAGGTTGCTCCTACTCCTGCCAGATACGAAGAGATGCGTCTTCCGGTACTCGTATAGTGGATCCCCGTCGATCTGACTGTTTGATTAATCAGGATCCTGCATCAAATGCGCTGCGCAGCGCCACCAGAGAGGAGGTAGCGCCCTATTTGAGCAGTTTGGCCAAAACAACAAGACGCCGGTAAGGGCGACGCTGGATTGGGGCCAGCCACGTGCATGAGACGCGGCCATATCGAATCCGGTAATGGGATCCAATGAGCTGATGAGCCAGGCCCGAAGCGATAGAGGTCCTTCGGGTGAGGAGACTGAGGCGAATGGTGAGCGAGTAACGGAGTATACTTGATCAGGCGTCCTGTCAAATAGCGTCCCGTTCTTCCAGGGTGCGACTCGTGATGGGCCGGGGTCGTTGCCAGGCACGAACCAGTCAACTCGAGAAAATCCTCCTTCCCGTTTCCGTCTTGGGTGATCGGGAATCATGTTCTGTTTAACCTTGTTCATTTTGCGAGAGAGAAGCTGCTCGAGGAGGTATGCTAAGAAACAGGGAACAGACGCAGTCATTATTGGACGGAAGTCATACAGTGGATGCTTCACTTGGGCAGGTGTTGATCGAGAGCACTAACACAACAGGTCTTCGTCCACCGCTTCAAGAGATGCGCGCCGCACATCTCCTTCATGGTGTGGAGCTCATGCCTAGTGAACCGTCGAGAAATGAAATGTCTTGTCTTGCACCCAACCTCGCTTCGAGGTGCCACAGCCGCTTCATGAAAATGATCTCCTTGGTGTATTTGGTCCCAGCCAGGGAGCCATCATTATACCATCCAGTTCTCAAGCACGCTCGGGGTCTGTCTTCGGGGATATTGATCGACTTGCCCATTACTATATCTAGACGAGCCGAATGCTGCGGGGACGAGGATGTGTAAGAGTGCCTGGTATGGACATGGTCAACTGCAACACTGGGCAGGGTCTGTTCTCGAGACGGGATGCTGATCGTGCAACTGGATGTGGGATGCTACGGCACAATTCCCGCCAACATTAGTCGCGATAATCCGCGGTATGGGCTTTTCGGGGTTGATTTCGGCCATTGGTTGGAATTGTCGAGACAGGGACAATGGGGATGGGGAGTCGGTCATCTTTCAAATGGCCTAGCGCTCGCCGTGGAGGTGCCTCGGTGTCACTGCTGGGCGCGACGAGATTGCCGAGCCGTTATGTGCGGGTTCAGGCCCTTCTGGGACTTTGGGACCATCACTCTAGCTTCGTGCCGGGCTCTCATGTCTGGGTCCCGATATGACTCAGCCATGTGCCTCAATAAGTCAGCAATCGCTTGTGGTTGATTCTGCAATCAGATAATCACGTGGGCGCCGCTGCCACTCTGTCCAAAGTATGGTATACATGGAGAGTAGGAGTGGACTTCATGATCCAGGCTAGAGATAGAATCGATTCCGAGTGACTTCAAACGCGGCTAGCGAGGCATATCCAGCGCCGCGCGTGTTGATTGCATGTATTGACATTCAATGCCGACGCGAACGTCCCCCTGTCGCCGGTATCAAAGCCTTCAAATTCCCCCTAGTACACAGCGAGTATGGAAGAAGCCATTTTGAAGAGCGTGGCACCTGTTCAGATGGCCGTGGAGATATGTGTGGCTCCTTGAGACTTCGGTGTGCTGATATCTTCGCGCTAGAGTCCGTTTATCATGAGTGCACTCTTCCAAATGATGATTTCATTCAAAATGATTGGCAGAAGGACAAAGGCCCCGGCCGATAGCCCAGTATGAAGCAAGCTGCAGACCGGGATGTGGTTCGCTTCAAAAAGTTGCAAACTCACGCCCAAGAGCCGTGGACGGGCGAATGAGGCAGACAGTGTGGGTTCTAGGAGATGTGAAGATGGCGCCAGGAACAGATGCATGGAGAGGTTGATGATGGCCCAGCCCAGTCCCAGTGGGTTGCAAAGGATTCAAACGAGAGCTTCTCCGGCAGTTACCCACCAGTCATGATGAATGGAGAACGGCGTTACCAAACCCTGAACAAGCACAGCCCTCAAAGGCGATGGAACTTCTCCCGAGGACAGTAGTCCCGGAGCCCCGACATCAGCTCACCGTCGTTTGAATGGGACGCTATGTTCGTTCTTTGCGCTCCCGGGGTCATCGAACGCAAAGGTGCACTCCAGGAGAGCTCAACGGGCTCGGCCACAACCCAGTTCGAGAGGTAAGCAGGAACCGGCGATTCAAAGCTTCTGTCAAGGGCTGATCATGCCGGTTGATGAAAACAGTTTACGGCTCCGGTGAGCAGCAGTACGAGACTCCATCCTCTTTGCGTGGCTCACTTGACGGCCCATATGCTCAGAGATTGGTCGATCGTGCTCATACCCTGACTTGTCTGAGAATAGGACATGCCCTGGGATCGTGCCGGCATATCGCCACGGTGAGCGGAGCGCCGCCATTAGGCATCATCACAACGTCAGGGGGTGGCGGGAATGTGGACGGCCTGTAAGTCGAGTCGGCCGGCAAGGTGGAAGCCTTATCCAAGAACAGGTGTCAAACAGGCGATGGGTAGAGTTAGCGCCTCCACCTTGCATGGACTGACTGTAGGGGCCTTGGTCTGCAGCGTCGTCCCAGATGTATTATTCCCCCATCAGGACCGAAACCCACATGGGCTGTCTAAGGGAAAGAAGGGACAGACCTGCTCGGTGCCTGCTTCAGTCCCTGGCACGTATGTCTGAGTGGGGCTTTTCTCGCACGCGGCGTGCGCACTGATATAGTGATGCTTCTGTTCTCCTTTGTCGCAGTCGAGGACGTCTCCTAGTCACCCCTGAAACGCTTGATTGTCTGCGAGCTGCTGCTGGGCTTTTCCCCGGAGTTCCGACAGCACATACGTGAGTCCATCACCATAGCCTACAAGGCATTGACGAGGTAGGTTGCGACAGACTGCAATCGGCGATGAGCAGGCCGAGATGTGCTGTACTCAATGTCAAAACTGGACATCCATTGATGGCGATCACATGATGCCAGGTGCTGGAAGCTGCAAAGTCTGCCTCATGAGCAAATCCTATTAATAATTGAGATGCTGCGTTTGTACGGTGCCCTACGTCTGGCTCAACCTGTGCTGTCGTACTCGGACGTGTTACCAATACCCTTGGGAGCAGGGTTTTCGCCATCGCTCGACGGACGAATTTCTTCTGCATTGCTCAGAGTCGAGATTCTGAGCAGAAGGTCATCGACTGTACAACCTTGAAGGCTTGTGCGATGCCCATTTGCTGTTGCCTGCAAAAATGGGCTGCAAAGATCCCGAATGTTTGCCACGCTGAGGCTGAGCCGGTTCAGCTCGGAACAACCAGCTGGCCGTATTCGGACGAGCATGGAAACTTCACGGACTCCCTTGAGCACGCAGCAGCAGCAACGGCACCATCAGCATCGGTCGAGGAATATCCGTCGCGGTATGCCTGCGTATTCTACAGTTGCCACTCGGCAGTTCTGGGTCAGGTTGGAGGCTACGTGCGCTACACGTCTGGGGTAAGAATACAGGCTGGAGAGGTCGCAAGGGAGGCCTGATGCAAGCACCTCGTACAATCAATCCATATCCACATCGCTCTCTTCACCATCGACATCGCCATTGGCATCCGAGTCGTCGTCGTCGTCGTCCATGTCGTCATCACTTCGTTCAGCGAGCAGATCTTGTGTGATTTCGTCGTTGAGATCTCGCCCTGCTATTCTTGTAGCTTGCGAAGCTCTTCCATTGTTAGGGGCCGAAGCATGTGCTGGCAACCCGTGCGTCCGGCGTTTCTTGCTTGTGCCGTTCGTGACTGGCTGAGAAGCTGCTGCAGTGAAATTGGTTGGGGCCGCATGGTGGCGATGGAGACGGGCATGGTAGACTGCCAGATCACGATCCCCACTCCAGACTTCCAGGCGTCTCCCCGTTCTCCTCAGGAGCCCGGCCCACGATTCCACTTCCTCGCCGTAGTCATCTGGCTCATATCCGACAGGAAGGGGCTTAGCTTCGGTGTCGACATTGGTGTCGCCATACCATCTGCGGCCAAGCAAGCCGCCAAAGCCAGAGCCGCCCGCTTCTTCTTCCTCTTCGCTGTCATAAGTGGGAGGAAGCTCGCCAATCCGCCTGGCGGCTTTGAGCAGCCACCTTCCCCCCTGTCTCATCTGCCGGGCCTCTTTGAGGGCGTATCTGCGACGTCTCCTGAGCGCCCATTCGACTCGGCGCTGTCTGTGCTCTTCTAGCTCTCGCTGGTAGCCCGTTCTGGCTCTAGCCTTGGTGCCTGCTCCCACGCCTCCGGGGTCAGCTCGGAGCATCTCACTCTCGTTCTTGCCGCGGGGTGTGCCGAACTGACCGATGACCGGATGGTTAGCACCACCAGGGTGCAGGGGCTGGGGTGTTCCTCGGTAGCGATCGACAGTGTCGGGTGTACCGGCATTGCGTCCTGGTTTGAACACGCTCCTTGGGCCATCACTCTGTCTGGGCCCTCCTCTGATACGCGTGGGAGTGTTCTTGCCCCTGACACGCTTGTATCGCCCACGGCCGGGGTGAGGATCAACTGCCTCCCAATCGTCATCAAGACTGTCGGCTTGGCCTCCGAGGGCACTGGCCATGACATGTCCATGTGCATTGAGGACTTCTGGAGCAGGGGAACGTCCTACACCGGGACTAGCACGTGAATCGACGTCCGAGACCAAAGAGTCTTCGTCCCCATACGCTGCGCCCCTCTTCAGGCGTTTGAGCGCCTTGTGGTCTGGATTCCCCGGGTCAGCCATGACTAGTGGTGGGTCGTTAGCATTTTCGGCCATTATCCTCCTCCTTTCTTGGGTCATTTTCTCGGCAAAGGCAATTTCTTCTGGAGGGTCAACATTTTCAGCATCTCCTTCTTCCTCTGTGATCATGACCAATCTGGGCACCAGCAGTGGAACGGTGTCCGGGTCGTTGGGATCTTCATCGTCTTTGTATTCTCCAGGGCCGTATGGATTTCGCAGAGCATCTTCTTTGGTGAAGTTGGACTCGAGATACCACCACATGAGCCACAAGAATGCCCTAGCCCTGCTTGCAGATGAGATGGTTGGTCGCATGGCGAGGTCAAAGAAGTCGACTTTGTCGGTGAAGTGCGTCTCGCTGATTCTTGGTGCAACTTGGGACAAGACGAATATCAGGTTAACCGGATTCGTCCTCGGAACCGGCTTGGCCTTGAGCTCCTGAATGCTTCGAGGCTCGACAGTGTCTTCGCTGGCCCCTTTGAGAATGCTCTTCAGCCTGGGAGCATCTTGTAATGACTTGTAGTCTCTCTGGCTCTTGTACGCTTGCAGCGAAGGGATGGAGTGGTATGTCCTCAGCTGAGCCCTCATTTCGGGAAAGAAGTTGAGGGTGGTGTTCATGCGGCCGACATTGACCAGGAGGCATATCATGGCCATGTTATGTGCAGCCTGCCGGTCAAACTGAAGCCTGTCTTTCAGAATCTTGCTCGTCTTGGAACTTCTAGCCATACAGTCGACATAGATTTCTGAGAAGTAGCAACCGGTCTTGCCATCGCTGATCCGCGTGAAGACGGGTTGTGTATCCTCGATGACCATTTGCAAGAACTCGAACTGTATCTCCTTCCGCCACAGAGGTGTTCCATCCGGCTTCTTAATATGCCTAACCTTGCTGCCGGAGTACACCGAGCCCACGGTGCCGTTGGCTTGTCTCCTAGTGCCAACTGCCGTACCGATTGTCCTGAGATCTGCCTCTGGAGTCGCTTCTGACTTCTTCGTTCTTGAGTGGGTGGCAGAGACGACGCTGCCCTCATCTTCGGTCCCTTCATGAGGTTGCTCGTGTATCCAGATTGCACCCTTCCGCGGTCTCGCTTTTCTTCCTGAAGACGATTTCTGGCGGCCGGTCCGACGGCTGGCTGTTGGGGTGGAGGCTGCAGGGGGCTCTTCGACAGACTCAATCTGCTCGTGTTCAAGATCTGCAAGATCAGGTTTCGCGTCGTCAACTTGGTCGTCGATGGTGTCGCCGTCAGAGGGCGCCGCCGAGGGCTCACGGGACGTCATCGTGGTGTGATGTTAAGCAGCGAGGCTAGAATATGGATACAAAGGACATTAGAATCACCATGAGCGACGTACTCAGCTAAGATGCCATGCGTACTTGGTCAAGGAGAGGAAGAGCATGCGGCGCGACTCACCAAAAGCGTAATTCGTGGCTCGGAAAACCTGCCTCGGCCGGATTTCGAAGCTGCGGCCTCTGAGACTCTCCTTTGGTTTCGCTTCATGGGAACCTCACAGTTGTTTTACGAGCCACTTGGAGATTGACTCTGGCAGATGCTGCATTCTTAGTTCGTGTTTCTGAAGCCCACGTCCTCCTTAGCGACTATACTGAAGCCGCACGACGTATTTACGATGCTCTCGTATTTGAGATGCGGCCAAGCGCCCAACCAGCCATGGATGATGACCAATTAGACAATGCCATATGCTACATGATCACTCCAAGGGCGCAGAGTATTGAAAGAGCAGCTCGCCTTCACACAAATATCCTCACATAAACTATAGTCGAGAGAAGCTTGTTTGACACGTATTGCGATGCTTTGAGTCAGTCGGACAGCTTTCGCTCAACCCTACTAACAATGCGCTCCCGTCCCTCCTCTCCCGACCTTCAAGACTACGACATTGACCTTGAAACAGGCTTTGTCGCCGCACACCCCACAGAGCTCCCCGCCTATTATGCACCATGGTGCAAGCTCCTTTCGGATCTTCCATGTCTTCTCAAGTCAAAGACCTTTCAGGCAAGAGCCGACGATCTTGAGCTCCTCAGTACGGATCACCTCACGGTTCCGGCACACTGGCAACGTGCGTACGTACTCCTAGGCTTTCTAACTCAAGCCTACATCTGGCAGGAGAAGACGATGCCTTCAGCTATTGTCCCAGCCACCCTAGGCGAACCTTTTCTCGAAGTCTGCGAGTACCTGGGTATGAGACCCGTCTTGAGCTATGCCGGGCTCTGTCTATGGAATTGGACACCACTGTCTCAAGACGGCGGCGTGCATCCAGCTCGAGCACTGAGCGACTTCTCGAGCATCAAGTCCTCCGCTTCATTCACCGGCACAAGGGACGAAGATGCGTTTAATCTGGTTCCTGTGATGGTTGAGGCACAAGGTGCCAAGCTTGTGCCATTGATGCTCAAAGCCATCCTGGACGACCGAAAAGGCGTCTCGCAAGATCTGCCCTCGATCTTTGACGTCTGCGCCACAACCCTTTCAAAAATGGGAGACCTCTTGTCTGTTCTCCACAAGAACTGTGATCCAACATTCTTTTATCACGTGATACGCCCAATGCTGGGAGGTAGTGCTGGGGCAGAGGGACTACCCAACGGCGTCACCTTGAGGCGCAGCAACGGGCTCCCGGAAATTGTCAAGTGCGTGGGAGGCAGCGCCGGGCAAAGCGCTTTCTTTCAATTTCTCGATCACATGCTGGGCATTCGTCACGAGTCAAAGATGCTGGTTGAGTTGAGAGGTTACATGCCGAAGAAACACAGAGACTTTCTGGAGGCGGTGGAATTGTTGCCTTCACTGCGTGATGTCATTGACCAATACCCGGAAGAGCCTGGTCTGCAGACAGCCTTTCAACCCGTCATCGAGGCATTCCAACGCTGGAGGACAAAGCACGTCGCCGTCGTCTCCAGATACATTGCCTTACCTGCTGCCGCTCAGACGCAAAGCAAGCATGCCATGGAGGCAAGAGGGACCGCTGGCTCACTACCGATCCCGTTCTTGAAGCAATACCGAGACGAGACCACTTTCGAGCCCGCACACTGATACCTCTGGAGCATCAGATGGATGCGTAGTCGTGGCTACTGTCCAGGGAACGTTGTTTCGCGGACGCAGGTCAAGGTACTTTGCCTTCGCGGCGTACCCGGCAGTAGCAGAATCTCAGGCATGTTCTCGAGAATACAATGCCTTCGTCAGTGACGTCCGGCCTTATGAACTAAAACCACCTGCTTCCACTTAAGGGATTGATTGTTTAATCTCATCGCCATGTAAATAGAGCGAACTCTGGTGCAACGCAGTGTAGCCCTGAGACCCATCCTTTCGAGGTGTTTACCCGGACTTAAGCTCTTAAGATCGTCCACGACGGACCCGCTCCCACGACCATGCACTCTTTGACGAAGATAGAGTCAAGTGATGTGATTGAAAACTACACTGTTTGTATCTGGAGACTGAAGCGCAGAAGCCCCCATCTTTGCGTGCTTGGTGTCCAGGTTGGGTCTACCGAGAACTGGGCTGATCTTCCCGCTCCCCTCCCTTACAACCAACGCCATCTGCCGGCTTGTCACCAACACATGGCGGACCTGAGACCAGTATTTCCGAAAGTGACTGCCAGTTCAGGAGCAGGTTGTCGGACGTGCAAGGTTCGGCGAGTCAAGGTAAGAGAGTCTCACCCCGTCGCTGGCTCAAAAGTAACCAGATCAGTGCGACAGAGGGCTCCCGGCATGTCACAGATGTGTCAAATCCCGCAGAGTATGTGTCAAGGCCCATGCAACAAGCGGCGGCTTCGCCATTCATGTCGAAAACAGATATGCCAGCGGGGTGGTAAAGCGACCGAGAGGTCCTCGCTCAAGCCTTTTGCGGGCGTTGGACTTTGACCTCCAGACCCGAGCTCTAGTCTACTACTTGAACTACCATCTGCACACGCCCTCGGAAGTGCAAAAGCTGGTGGGAAACGTCCAGAACAGTGTTTGTCAGTGGGCTTCTGTTACGAAGCACTCGCTCATCGACTTGGCAATTTCTTCCATGGCTCTGGCAGTCTTTTCACGCACACAACGCCATCAAGCGGCAGCGACGGAAGCTCGGGAAAAGTACGACCACTTACTGCGAACAGCACAGGTCGCGCTGCCGGATCTGGTTCAACGGAATGTCGATGCCGCTTTGCTTGCTATCTTTCTCATGAGCAGATATGAAGACTCGATGCATGCGCCTGAAGAAGGCCTCTCGGCTACAGCCTTCAGAAGCTATTCGCACCACGACGGCGCGACTGCCATCCTGAAAATCTGGCATGAAAATAGTCTCAAGGTCATCCAGCCGGCATCCGACATCATCAAACATTCGCGCCGCGGGATCATCAGGTCTTTCCTCTTGCGGCAGATGGCAGTGCCGGCATGGCTGGCAGATGGGGCGCATTTTGGCGAGTATGGGCTGGAGCTCGAATACGACCAGCTCCTGGTAAGAGTGGCCAGCATTCGCCACCAATTCAAGGTCCTTCAGCGAGAGAGGCTGCGGCACCACCACCGCACCCAAGAGGTCTATTTGCGGGCTCAGGACCTGAACACTGAGGCAGACGCGCTCAGTCACGCATTGCAGGACTGGTCCACACGGCTCCCCAGCACGTGGTGCCCCCAGCGACACCTCGTCCCCGCCTACGTTTCCTTGCCCAGGAGACACTTCTTCTCTTCAACCGTCTACAGTTACTCAAGCGTTGCCCATGCGGCTGTTTGGCTGAACTACTTCGCGACAATGATGCTGCTCAATAGAGCACAGTTGAGAATCCTTGAGCTCACTCGACCCGCATCAGATGACCTCGCTGACGAGCAACAGCGTCAAGAGGAAGTCTGCTGCTCGCAAATCAGGGTGATGGCGGATGCCTTATCATCAAGCATACCGTTTGCACTCGACAGGTTCGCCCTTGCTTCGTCCTCCAAGACGCCAGAAGAGCAGGAGTGGGTTCTGAGTAGTGACAAAGAGATCAAGCCATACCTTGGAAACATTACAGCGTGGCCTTTGAGCGTTGCCTCGAGTATTGGCGGGTTGGAGGGCGAGCTGAAAGATTGGTTGAAGGCTGAGCTGGTACTTGTTGGAGCGACACTCGGTGCAGGCGTTCTTGAATGCGCGCAATCTTGCGACTGGCTTGAGTTCTGACGCAAAAGAGTTTGCTTGACCTTGATGCGAGTACGTGTGTCACTCTAGCTACAATAGATTATAATCATGGATCCTGGATCCTTTGGAGGGGCTGACCGAAGTTGGCCCGATGCGCGTCGGACTGAGCACCGCTTCGACGCCGCTCACCGTCTCTTTACCAAGTTGACAATGTCCCTGCGTAGTTGAGACCGAAACCTGACTGTCGTCCCCGGTACCGGCAAAATGGTCAATTGGATCCTGGGCGAGAAGTTCTACCAGCGATATCCGCATCTAGACGGGGTAAAAGCTCTTTGGGAAACGAAATGGAAGTTCCCCTGCTCGCTGGGTGTCTACCCTTTCCACGACGGCAAGCTCGAGGACTTTGAGCCAATCTTTGAGAAACTGATCAAGGACAACGTGAATGATGCTTACACGGACAAATACACCGAATACTTCTTTCCGGTAGCTGAAAAGCTCACCGACGCCGCGATGTCAGCCCAAGGATCCGACCGGTCCAAGGCTGCCGCATTGTTCAAGCGAGCTGCCTGCGTCTACCGAATATCTCGATACCCTTCGCTCGATGCAGGCTCGGGAGTCAAGAGGAAAGCGTTCGAGCTGCAAAAGCAGGTCTATTTGAGAGGGGCGAGCCTATGGGATGCTCCCATGAAAGAGGTCAAGATTCCACATACAGCGGCCGAGGGGGCAGATGGCAAGGAGATACCTCTCTTCGTCAGACTACCTAAGGGAGCGAGCAGCGATCACAAATGCCCTGTCGTGCTGTTGATAACAGGGCTGGACGGCCATCGGCCAGATAACAGGTGCGTCACAACCCCCAGGTTCGTGAACTCGCCAGAGACCACTAACTAGCCCTGTTCAACCCGATAGCGAGCGCACAGATGAGTTCCTCGCCCGAGGCTGGGGATGTGTCATTACCGAGATCCCCGGAACTGCCGACTGCCCTGCGGATCGCCGTGACCCTACATCCCACGAACGACTTTTCACAGCGATCCTCGACTGGATGGACAGGCAGCCCTACTTCGACATGCGGAAATGCATGGCATGGGGTCTTTCCGCGGGTGGATACTGCGCCAATCGACTGGCACATACGCATCACTCGCGCCTCGCAGGTGTAGTCGCCCAGGGAGCCGGGTCTCATCACTTCCTGGGTCGAGAGTGGCTGGATCGCGTCGACGACCATGAATACCCCTTCACCCTCAGCGAAGCATACGTCGCCAAGTACGGCTACAAAGACTGGGAAGAGATGAAGGAGAAAGCACAGGACGATTACAGTCTGGTCACAAACGGCATCGTGAACGGGCCTTCCTGCAGGCTGCTTCTCGTCAACGGCACCTTGGATGGTCTCGTGCCGATCGAGGACAGCATGCTGCTGATGAATTACGGAAAACCAAAGGAAGCCCGGTTCTACGAGAACATGCTGCACATGGGATATCCACCTGCGAACGAGTGCATTTGGCCGTGGATGGAATCTGTCATGGCCACAGCCTCATGAATGAGTTGAGGCGCAGAAGGCCCTGTGACTACGAGTCTCCTCTGATCCACTCGCGGTGAACTCAGAAACCCTGCGAGTAAATCAACTCCCAAGCCCTGACGTTAAACACCTTACTCTCCTTGATGGTCTTGACCGTCCAGGGTGTGCTATTGGCAGCCTCCCCTTCCTTGCTGTCCAGCCCATCCAATCCGTCCAGTTCATGGATGGCCAAGTACTTCGGGAGCTCTCCATCCGCCAGCGCCGTCCTCGGGCCGAGGATGTACCTCGAGGAACGACGGTACCCAGGCAACTTATGCAGCATGTCTAGGTGCTCTTCTCGATACCATCGGTCAAAGTCGGCTTCGTCAACCACATCCATCTCGACCGTCACGCAAAATGGGGGAGCAACTCGAACGGACCGTCAGCATGACTTCCTCGTGCGATCGCCGTAAGGATACTGACCTTCTCCCCGACCGTCAGGGTCATAGTCCTGGATCAATTTGTAATTCCGCGCGTGGAAGTCCCCTACATCATGCGTGGGTTTGTTGCCCTTCCAGAGCTCGCTGGAATGCCGCACGCCGTCCAAATATTCCTTTGACTTCAAGGGTTCTTCCAAATCCGTCTGGTACAAGACCAGATATTTGCGCGGAGCACGCTCTTTGGGTGCAAGCGAAAAGTCAAAGCTCTCCCTGTACATGGCCGCCCGGACGGCCGTCTTGGTGTTCACCAGATCCGGGACCTGATTGTGGTGAGAAGAATGTCACTGGGGGCAATTTATTGGGGACATGACGGTACGCACATGTTCTTGGGTATACCATTTCACCCAGAGGTCATCGTCGACTCCAGACTCAGGCTTCGGTCGCGAATTGACCCACAAGAGATATTGTTGAGGCATTGTGTGTTCAAGGTAGTTGACTGGTTACCGATTCGCAGTGGAGATCTACTTTCAGCGAACAACCCTCAGAACCACGCGAAAGCCTCTTTGCGTCGTGCACCTCGGGTGATTATTCTATGCTTTTCAACATAGCCCGCTGAGTGGAATCTCTGCTTTGGACTTGCTGTAAGGAGCACTCGTAACTGTATATGTACTCGGTTCTTCTCCGTACCCCTGCCCCGCATGCGATGAGTCCTGATATGTATTACCCGAGGCAGTCGCCCCTAGATGGCGTGCCAAGTGCTATTGGAGTTCGGACTCATTCTTGGTGGCACGGTGGCTACGAAGTTCATTCTCTGGAAGTGGTTTCCAGAACGACGCAGAGTCTCGTACACTGATTCTGTATTCGCCGGACAGAATGCAGTAGGACAAGGACACGCCCGTCATCCATACGGAGTAATAGTCATGGTCTGAACGTTTCGACGATCTGGATACTCCGTACTCACGGTATGTATGCACTCATATATTTATATACAGACACCTCGAGACAGACGTAAACTGTATCCCCATCGCATAAACCCACCGTTGTCAAGGAGTTCGGCCCCGGCGCGGAACTTGGGAATCCTCACCAGTGCTCTCATTGCCACCCGCTAGGTGGCGCCTTCATCGTGACCTTGACTATAAGCTTCTGGATTGTTCCCCTCCAGGTCATTTGGGCGCGAATGATAAAGTACCGTGCTGCCGAGGATATAGTTGACGAGGGCAAAAAGGCCTGCAAGAGTTGCAACGAAAGCAATCTGTCTAGGTGGCTAGGCGGCTTGAGAGACGCATGAAGTTTACTTGCCTTCAGGATTGCAACATCGGACACCATCCCTCGCTTTGGGTGGGAGCTGTACTTCTACCTTCAAATCCGACGTCAACTCAGATTCATAACATGGAAGACGCATATGATTTCACCTCAAGCAGGTATCCTGCAACACGAGCTGGTTCGTCAAGCTGCTATGAGCCACCAAATCCCCGTCACTCCCACTTCACTTTCTGGGAAAGGCCCTCACTCGATATACCTTGCAACATGCCCGGTGAACCAGAGCACACCCGTGGCCCGGACATGGTCTGCAGGATGTCACTGGGGTCTTGTTGTGGCACACGAAGATGGCTCACGGTGGCTGCACGAGATCACCAAGACCGGATCTGGCCAGCTCGTTGGCATTCCCGAACCTGAGCGATTCGAGCGTCAAAAAGGCAGACTATGGAATCTAATGGCACACTCCCCTAGCGGCTATACATTCCTTAGACCGTATGTTATCCACAACAGATATGGTATGGATCCGCTTTTGTCGCCAGAATCAAACCAAATGCGTATCCAAACTAACTACAGTTGTTTCTAGCGAAGGAATTGAGGAGAGCCTATAAGCTGCTGTCTAACAACTGCCAAACTTTCTGCGATAGACTACTCGAATGTATTCGGATTCCGCTGGATCCAAACGATGTCTTCCAGTGGCTCGACTGGGCTTCCAGCACCATCAGACAGGCCATCATTTCCCGGCGATGTAAAGATTTTGAAGAATTGGCGCTCCTTCGCCAATTGGGGTTGGTAGGGCCGACGACGTCCTTGCCGATCAGCATCCAGGCGATCTTCCTGGATTCGCTGGTCGTGTTGATCGAAATTGGCGTGTACCTCCGGTCTGCATCACTGGCCGTACTCCTTCTGGCCGCCATTTTTACATATGCTCAGCACGGTAATGTCCCTTTGGTCGATCGACTCATCAGACGCGCAATACGGCCAGACGCCGACACGCTTCGACTAATCTACGGCGAACTCTACCCTCGTGAGGCTCCAGCGGCTTCAAAAAGAGGGTTTCTAAAGCAGTAGCACCAAAGCCGCCCGCTAAAGAGGAGTGTAACGGAAGTCCCCGACGAGGTGCAGTCCAGACTCAATACTGGCTCGAGCTCCGGCGAAGATTTAAGCTGCCCCTGGGCTGCGATATCTCTCAGCCTAGCATAGCATTTCAGACGGATATAGCCCTTATCGACTCTGTTTCGAGACCTGGTCTCTCAGCGGTAGGGGCATCGGATCGTGCCGTGCGGTCATCTGTCGTCACGAACTACTTGTCCGGGATTCATCCTGGCATGTTACCCGCTCCTCTCTAAGGGACTTATCATGTGGCTGAGGTCGAAGACGCCTAGCTGTCGGGAGAACTGACCAAGAAACACGGGCAACTGGATTGCTGGTACAAGGCGTTTATGCCCAGTGCGAATGGGGACGAACGGGGCTCTTCTGCCCTAACGCCACGTTCACTTCCGTCACGGAAAAGACACATTCCACCAAGCTTGGAGAGGCATCAGGAGAGATATCATTGAATGGCGATGTCGGCAGCAACGGTGAACAGGACAATCAATGGGTTGGATTGATGTTTCTATTTCTCATCGTTGCATCACATGCTACACGCCCCGAAGAGCCAGCCCGCCGCGAATCACATCGAGGTTGTTTCGGAGGATCGGTCAGGTGGCCTCTGTAGGGTGCAATCGACGCTCAAATCGACGCTCAAAGGGGCCCGCTGACTGGCATTTCTCTCTTTACAGTTCTTATTGATCCTGTGATTACGGAGTAGGGGAGTAGATATCAGAAATCGCTACTAGCCACGTAGTGCAGCCTGGGTGATCGATCACGCTACGTACTGCAGTCGCCTGAGGCCCCTTGCCAAGCTCCGGTGAAGGTCGTGCTCGCAGTTGGAAAGGCGTAATCAGTAATATCTGTAGGAATACAAGCCAGATGCGGAGGTGATTGTGATCGAGGAGGAAGCTTAAGGCACGCGTGTACCTCAGTCGTGCTGGTCGCGCCGGTCGCGAGGAGTCAGGCTCCCACGTCGCCTCGCAAAGACATGTGGACCTTACGGAGGAGTAAGAGAACAAATGCGTGTAGTGCTCTTTTACTCGCCCGCACCGGCATCTTGGCATCAAGCCACTGTGTCGAACTCGCAAAAGGGGGTCAAAGTCCCGCCCGCCGTCACGTTGAACGATTATCTGGCAACTTCTTCTTGGGATCTCGTTTGAATCCCTCCAGACACTACTCTCCGGAAGAACAAAGTCAGCAGCCACAACGGGATCGAATCTTGTGATCGAACTGAGAGAAAAGTTGACTGCTACGATCACAAACGTCGAACTCTTCCATCGACCACTGAACCCGTTCTCCATTCAAAGATCCTCCTCCACAGCCATGGTGCGCTATATTCCCTTCCTTCTCATCGTGATATCTCGGTTTCTGACTCACAGACGCAGGCCCAAACACCCGCCCAACGCCGCGCCAACGAAAAACACGCCAAAACCGTCGAGCGGCGCATGGGCAAGCCCGAGTCCGCCATCAAGAAGAAGGAGACCAAGAAGAGCCCCGTTGGAATTGCTGCGGTTGGTACGTTTTGTGTCCGCATTCCCCCCTCCTCTCTTTTTTTTATAGCTTTGTTTGGGGTTGTCTGGTGTCTGGTGTCTGGGCCCGATCAATAGTGATAGTGACGCTGACTGACTGCTCGAAAGCGGTGCTCATTTTCGTCATCATTGCGCCGTTGTTGATCGAGCAATTAAAGGTGTTTCCGTATCTGTGGAGTTTACTCTTGGATCTCCTGGCGAAGATTGGGCTGGTTTCACGATGATTTCCATAAAGGCATCTTCTGCCCTTGGCGCGAGGCGCGAAATACGGGTTTGACCTCTGTGCTGGGCGAGTCCCCATTTGGACCCAAGGAATACCTCGAGGAATAATATCAAGCGCGACGAGTACTTCGAAATGAAGGAGTCATCTCGATGCGTTCGCTCTCGATTCTGATTACGGCTATATGTGTACAAATTAGGACTGCCCTCCTTTCAGCGCTTTCAAACTCGCAGGCGCTTCGAAGGAGCCAGTCCTCTCGGTTCTCTCACTTTCCATGATTCTAATAAGGAATCCCATTGGTGATCAACTGAAACTCATCATACACTCGGGTTGTCACGTTCGCCGCGCTCTTCTTGATACACCCCAGCATAAACTCGGCCGCCTCCCTCTCGCTCTTCTCCAGCACAAACCGGTTCTTGAAATTTCGCATCGTCTCTGGTTTGAAGCACGGCAGACCCGAGTCCAGCATCAGACTCACCAGGTGACTCAACTTGTCGCAGTAGGGACGAGATGCAAGGAATGCTTTGATGGTAAGTTCCTCGAACCAGCGGTACGGCTGCGACGTAGCGGGATCGTCACCGCCCATCACCGCAATCATTTCTGGCGTCAGCTTAAAAGGGGCGCGCTCAAATTTCACCCCCCCAGGGGCGATGTCGAAGCAGAATCCAAAGTCAATGTGCAAGATGTGACCCTTATCGTCAATCATGATATTTCCGTTATGCCGGTCTTTGAATTGCAACAGGTAAGTGATGACAGAGTATGCAGCCATCGACTTCACAAATTCAGACCGTGCTTCTTGGTAGCGTACCGAGTGTTCGCCGCCGTATTTAGTGATGAAATAGTCGTGGAGGCCGTTGACGGCTTCGCGGCCCAGCATGTCTCGACTGATCGAATTGGGAAGCACATCGATGACGCCGCACCCAGGTGCGGTGGCAGTGACTCGGTACGGGAAGACGTAAACGTCGAGGCCGACAGAGTTGAATATCCCGCGGAAGGCGGCGATCATTTGCAACGCGAGGACGTCTTGCCGACAATCGTCTCCAACTTTGAAGATAGCGCTTTGCCAGACCTCATAAGTCGACGGATTGCTGTCAACCAATTCGATGTTGGAGATTTCACTGGTGTTCCTGCGACTGTGACCCCTTCGAGCGTTCTTCTGAGTATGATCCTGTTGTGCGGACTCTATCAACTCGTTCATCTCCTCGGTCGACGTTTCCTTCTTCTTGCGAATCCGGAAGGTTGCCATGTATGGCGCCTTAGCATGGGATTGCAGAGGCTTGCCGGATTTGCGATCAATGCCGACCACAACACCATCCGGATTACTGGGCAGGTACACGCCAACCTCGACCTTGATTTTGCGCAATTCTTCCTCAATCTTCGCTTTCTTCTCTGGTTTGGGCCTCTTGATGAACGGCTTGAGCTTGCCCGAAATGTCGGTTACCTCATCGAAGAACGCAAACTCTCGCTCAAAGAAATCTTTGTCCGCCCCAGAGAAACTCGAGATCAGGCTATCCATCACTTTGTCCAGGGTCGGCTTGACAGGATCTGGTATTTGTGAGTCTTCGTCCTTGTAAGCGTTGGCCTTTATGTTCCAGATGATCTGGTGTGCGAAAAGCTGCGAGAACTTGCCAGTTTCGACGATGTAGCGCTCAACATAGCCCAGCGTGTCATACCGCAAGCTCTGTACAATCTGCGGGACGTAGAAAAATGTAACGTCGACGGAATGGCTCTCGACTGCCCTCATAGCATATTGAAGGACGAAGGGATGGTTTCCGAAGGCAGGCATGAAGTAGGTGACAGCCTGTATCGGGTTCACCGGGTTCCAATAGAGCAGATACTTCAACTGGAAGGTCAGATCCGAGGAGAGACCGTCTCCGAGCAATAAGTCCATCGCGCTAGCCTCATGCAAGGCTTTCTCTGGCTGATTCAGGAGCTGGAAACGAACGTCCCGGCGAGTTTGCTCATTGGGGAATCGCGTGACCAGCTGTATGGCGAGCGCGGGATCCTCAGCCCATGCGGCACGGACAAAACCTGCGATTTGGTGGTCCAGTTGAGCAGGATGTCCGGCGGGCGCAAGCGGTGACAGCCAAACACTAAGCCTTGTGATTTCGCTTGTGAGGAGTGCTTCAAGCAGCTCCTGCTTCTGTTGAGGATCTTTCCTCGTAGTCGATGCTGGTAAGATGGGTGCCCGACTGGCCTGCAACTGCGCCGCCACATCTTGCATGACGCGGATTTCGGCTTTCAGTTGTAGACGGTTGCCCCCGAAAGACCAATAAGGCGGTTTTGCGAACCATTGCAGACCGACAGACAGGATAAGGTCCTTCAGTTTCCACTGGGACAATTTATTAAAGCACGTGCCGAGTTTAAACACCCGAAGTGCAAAGAGAACCACGTGGAATTGCATGTCGCGCAGTAGTGGATGTCCATTGACATGAAGGAAGCCCCGAAGAGTGCGTTCAAGCATCCGGATGAAGGTTCGTTGGGTGTTGGCACTTCCAAGCCTGATGGCGTTGAAATGACTCTCAAAAAACTGCAGCAGCCTGAAATGCGGTGAAATGGTGTTGTGAGCTGTCTGTGCTTCCTTTTGCAGAGCCGCCCTGTCGGATGGGGCGAATTCTTCCTTGACATAGAAGGGATCGCTGTGCTTGAATTTGGGGTTGAAGATGCCTTGCCCGCGATCAATACTTCTTTCCCAGGCTTGTGCGACCTCTGTCAGAATCCTCGGCTCCATTCTTGTGTTTTCATGGATAACGCCCAGCCACAGCGAGATTCCCAGCTTAACAGACTCTTTAGTGAATATCGCAAGGGGTATGTTCACCAGAAGATGCACAATCGCGGTCTGCGATTTCTTGCTCTGGCATAGGAGCGCCGCCGCACGCCGGAGCACATCTTTGACCTCGGACGCTCTTACATGTGCCTTCTGAAGTATTCGTTTGTGGAGATCGAAGAGGGCATCGTGTAACATTGGCGTCGAGTCAGAAGTGGCACGTCCTATCGACGATCGCCGCCCAGTCGCATCGTCGACGTATGTGTTCTCTCGTTGGTCATCGGGCACTCCCGTGAATCGGTATTCTTGCCGCGTAGTGTATTGAGCGATGAAATCGGAGGCCATGTTGATATTAGCGGCATCGCTCCTGTGGTCAAGCGCATTCAGTCTATAGTCCATCGGAGGAATCATGGAGCCCATTTCGAGGGCAAAAGACCTGCCCAACGAGATATGGCCATACGCGCCTGTATCATCGAACTCGGAAAGATAGGTCTGAAGGAGGCCTTTCACATCCAGAGGCGCCACTCCCATGACCATAGTGACCCATTTGCGGGCGTCACTATGCAGGTTCTGTTCAGTACGTCGGCGAAAGGCGTAGTCGTCGGACAACTCAATCGTGATCTTGCCTCGAGTAGAGGTGAGGGTAGGGCGCCACTCGTACTCATCAGTATCTGCATCCAAACAACTCGACCACATCAAGGACAGCAATTCCAGTAAGGCGAACAGAGCCGATTTCTGGCACAAGGCAGAAGGTGCAAAGGTGACGATGTGGTTGACTGCAGCTCTTGCAACTTCCTGCATTTTACTGCTTCGATGACAGCAACCACTCAGGATTCGAGCAAGTTGTCGAGAGACGTATGGAGCGCTGAAGTCGTCTTCCTTTGCACTAATGGCCTTTTGAGTGTATCTGTCCACGACTTTGTTGGCTATCGAGCCCAGGCATGCTCCCATGTGGCTGCTCTGCGTGCTCGGGTCACTGAAGTAGTCCAAAATTTCCGCGCAGCTACCAGAAGAAGCGCGGAGACTTTCGACCAGGAACACGGCATTCAGAAACACGACTTTCTGATAGCTCAGTTTGCCAATCTCGGATTCCTTGTCTGGTATGACGGCGATCAAGGCCTTCTTCTGAGCATGCATATGCTGCGGATTCATGCCCCTCCTCAAGACAGTGTTGATTTCGACGTCTGACTCCAAAAGCTCTGCACGGTCGTCGTCGACAAGAGGCATTGAGTTCATCGCCAGTACTCGAAGTTCCTCGTAGTGTTGCTGCCCGAGGCGCGACTGTAGAGTGATTCCGTGCACAGCCACGTTATACCAGACTTCTCTGGCCATGTGCAGAATATCAGTGTCATCAGCAAGTGTGCTTTCTCCTGTAAGAGCAGGTTTCCGGGAAGCCAGGATGGATAGAGGCTTGAGAAGGGGTGCTATCTCCTTTGCAGCCTGTTCCACCTCCGCGGATTGTTTGAACTCTCCTTCGACCACGTCCCCCTTGCTGAGAATTCGTTCCAGCAGTTGCATGGCGAAGATCTTGAACAAAGGCGAACGGTTGTCCAAGTTCAATGCCAGGTACTCTTGTGCATTTCGGACAGCTTCCAGAATCTGGACATTATTTTGGACGATAGCCTCGTGGTGCAACCGGGTATAAAGTTTCAAGAGGGTCTTGAACTCATTCTCCTTCCCAAAAATGGAAAGCTTTGCGGATTCTTGGACAATATGAGCATCTACCACCAGACTGATCCTGCCAACTTTCTGTAACATCATCATCTGCACGAGTGCGATTATCTTACTGTCGCTGCATTCGGTGGCTATGACCACGATGGCATGGGCGACATTTCCGCACACTAGTGATGTCTCTTCGTCGCCGCTCAATGACAGGGAGATAACGCTTCCGGTTCGCAGCCGGGTGGTGGACGACATAGATCCATAGTGGCCATTGGATTCTGCAGCACCGTGAAGTTGATGAGCCTTTTCTGCGCCTGTCTGTGAACTGAGAACGTTTCCCAGAGAGTATATCGTGGTGATTACGGCGTCTTGTGACAACATGCGTAAGATATGTGATAAACTCTGCGCAGCAATGGTCACCGCGTCTGGTCTCGAAGTACCCCGAACAATGAATCTCAGCAGGATTCGAGCATAGTTGTTCGCACCCTCGGGCACGTACTTGGCAACAACGGCTAGACTCTTCAGCACAATATCCGCGAGGTCGGTATCTGTCATTTGGACCTGGTTTGCAACCGAATCTTCCAGCCATGCAGCAAGATCTTCGGCATCCGCAATTTCGTCATCCAGGACCAGGCAGTGCAGGTATGCCTCCAGTGCGTATGCTTTCACGGAAAAAGCAAGTCGTTGCTGCCAAACGGAGCTTAGCTGAAGGTAATCCGAGCCATCCTCCAAGACGCGCATCTGCTCCGTGATGATGTCCACCAGATATTCCATCATGTCGTCGGTGACACTGTCATCTTTGGAGCGGTTGATGTGTGTGCCAGCGATATACTGGTCGAGTATATCTCCGCATTGCACTGTATGTTCATCGCAAAGCATTCTGGCGGTGCATGCAAGTACCAGCTTGACAAACCCTTTCTGCAGCATCATAGCCCCGACGGGGAGACCTTGGGCAGCAAACCGCCTCAGATACTTTCTCCAGTCTCGTTCGCCGGCCTCGGAGGAAGTCGAGTTTCGAATGGCGGATGAAGCAGTCTCGAGGGCTATGAGGAAACGCTCCGACAGCGCTTCTTTTAGATTCCGGATGAGTTCGACTCTTTCATAGGCAGTCCAGAAATTCTCGTGGATGGCGGCAGCATCCAGAAATCCAATCAAGGATACCGTGGCCGCTGCGATCTCCTGAGTCTCGTTTCCTTGCTCCTCATCTTGTTCGCCAACATTCAGCGAAGTCAGGGCCGAAGCCGACTGGGACCAATTCTGTACATATTCTTTGATGCTGGCAGAGACAGCCTCTTTCAGCGGAGGAAACCGGAGGCCGAGGACGAGGAGGGCCGTGGTGAGTTGGTAGGTGAGAGCGGTCCATGGGGCGGGTCTGATCTCCTGAATGAACGGAGAAGGGGAGAATAGTTGCGAGTGAGACTCGGGGAGGTAGGCCGTCAGCTGTTTGGCAAGGCGGTCGGCATGCGAGATCTCATGTAGGTCATGGGCGCTGGCACACAGGGCAAGCAGCACGTCTAGCTCGCGGGAGCTCATAGGCACACGAGAGGTGGGCGCGATCGAGCGGAGGACTCCATCAAGGATGCCGCCATTTCCCGGTGGTTTGAGCGAGGGCATCGACGAGGTGAGTCGTTTGAAATCGGCTTCTCGCGTCGACGACCGCACCGAGGAGAGGGCCGCGAGCTTGGAGAAGGCCAGCCGCCGCAATCCTCCATGGCCGCTGCAGTTGTGTTAGTAAGTAAACGGTAGGTGTGAAGGTAGCGGCAGCGTACACGTCCATCTCGCCGTCACTGGGCGTGTTGTTCCACAGGCGCTGACTTGGTGAGGCCACATTAAAAGGTCCAAAAGAATCAAGGGAAACATGACGATGGAGTCTCCACTGCCATACTGTTGGCCTTGGCCCGAAGCGGCAATGCTGGAGCTCATGGGTGGCAGACACAATTCTATTGGGTGTGCCTATAAGCTCTGCTCTGGGCAGTACTGTTTACTCATTAGTTGGCGAATTAGTTAAAGGACCCGAGTGCCCAGGCGTCCAGGCTCCAACACGTGATATGCTTACCGATTGCCGGGGTCGCCCTCCAATTGCACCCAGCGCGTTGCGAACCTCCTCGATTTTGTATGCCAGTCTCTTTCGACTAGCATAGCCCCCTTCGTTCATTCTTTTGCCCAGAGCTCTACAGCCCGAGAACTGCGACAGACCAGGTACAGAAGCCGGAGCGTGGTTTCCCAAGCCTTGTAACACGCACGGACTTTCAAACCTATCGAATATTATCCGTGCGGAAACCGAAGAAGTATCATCCGGAAGGTGCTCAACTGTGCTCGTTTGCTGGTTGGGGGGCATGTCTCCCAAGACGGAAAAGAGCAGCCTGAAGCGGAATAGAGTGAGAAGATCGCATCTTATGTGTCCCTTTGGGTCTGACACGGCTGGAACAGTTCAGCACAGGCGATGACCAGGAAATCAAAAAGCCTCGTCGTTCCCAAAGAATCTCCTCACAGCCCCAGAAAGATCCGCAACAGCAGACACCGCTCAAAGACCATTATCTACCTTCTCCTCTGACGAACCACGAGTCCACAGCTACCGAATATAAGGAGCACACCGCGACTCCTCCAGAGGGCCGACCAAGCCAAATCCGCCATGTCACGCCCATCGCCTCGCCTCCGCTTCCTCAGTCCTCACCTCCACAAGATACGCAGCCCTTGTCGCAGTTTATATACCCTCCGCGGGATATAGAGCCTGACCTGACTGATGAAGATGGTACCTGGGGCTACTTGTTCCCCATGACCGACAATGGCCATCGGCTGCAGATGAAACGGAGAGCATTTTGCCCTGCCCCAGCAAGGCCGCTGGAGGTAGCGAGGCAAACTGTCAAGAGCAAGAAGCGAGGCAAGAAGGACCTGATCGAAGCGGAGAAAGAGTACGAGCAGGAGAAAAACGACAAGGGATTCCCGGCTGGTGGATATCTCATCGGGAGACACCCCGAGTGTGACATGGTCCTTGATACCCCGACCGTATCGAATCGACACTGCTTGATTTTCAACGAGTCGCGCAACGGTGACATGATAGCAATCCTCGAAGATCTGTCAAGCAACGGTACCTTTGTCAATGAAGCATTGCTGGGCCGCAACAAGCGGAGAGAGCTCGAGGATGGTGACGAAATCACGATCTTGGACGAGGCGAGATTCGTCTTCCGCTACCCGAGAAATCGAGATTCTAGTGCGTTCAATTCGCGATACAGGATCCTGCAGCAGCTGGGAAAGGGTCATTTTGCAACGGTCTACCTCTGCGTAGAAAGATCGACCGGGTTCAAATTCGCGGTCAAAAAGTTCGAGAGACGAATGGGAGAGTCGCAGAAGTCTCAGACTGAAGGCCTGGAGCAGGAAATTGCTGTCCTGATGAGCGTCAGCCATCCCAATGTTCTGTGCCTGAAAGAGACATTTGACGAGCATGACGGGGTGTACCTAGTTCTGGAACTGGCTGCCGAAGGGGAATTGTTTAACCTGATTGTGACCAAGCAGAAACTGACCGAAGCCGAGACGCGGAAGGTCTTCATACAACTGTTCCAGGGGACGAAGTATCTGCATGAACGAAACATCGTCCACCGGGATATCAAGCCTGAAAACATCCTGTTGACCGACAAGAACTTGTCTATCAAGTTGGCAGATTTTGGGCTGGCAAAGATCATCGGAGAAGAGTCATTCACCACGACGCTCTGCGGAACGCCAAGTTGTAAGTATATGTCCTCCCGGTGGTCTGGACGCTTGTTAATCGCCCATCAGATGTCGCACCGGAAATCCTGGAGAACACCCGGCACCGAAAGTACACTAAAGCAGTTGATGTCTGGTCCCTCGGAGTGGTCTTGTACATCTGTCTGTGCGGCTTTCCACCCTTCTCGGACGAGTTATACTCCCGAGAAAACCCATACACCCTTGCCCAACAGATCAAGATGGGTCGCTTCGACTACCCTTCGCCGTACTGGGACTCCATAGGCGACCCGGCACTCGACCTGATTGATCGCATGCTCACAGTCGACGTCGAAAAACGCATCACCATTGATCAATGTCTAGAGCACCCTTGGACTCGGAATGCCGGCTACATCAACCCTGCAGATTCGCTTGACGGTCTCACCGGCCAAATGAGTGCATTCGACTTTTCGAAGCGTAAGGTCCAGCGCGAACGCACACTGCTAGCCAATATCAACGACATCAAAGTGAGCAAAGTCGTTGAGCTCAATGGCGGCCAGCCGATTCAAGGTCAGCCCATGCAGATTCCTGGCTCACCGGCTCATGTGAAGGTGTGGGAGAAGAATCCTGCCGGGAAGAATGTCATGAGTACAGCGCGGGGCAAGAAGCCGGGCAAAGCGTCTAAGAATGTCGAGGAGGAGGTCCCGAGGGAGGAGCACCCGGCAGCAAATAGGCAGCAGGCGGAGTTCATGAACATGGGCGGCAAGGGGGACATGCCCTTATTCGCCGATGATGTGACATCGAGGTATCTCCCAGAGGAGGTGCCCAAGCGTGGGAAGAAGTGAGGGAAACCCGAGGATCGACTTCTGTGCAAGACCTGGAAAGTACTTGCATAATGTTACGACTCTGATTGGGACATCCTTGGATCATGTGCCTTTTCTGCGACGAACACAGCCTGGTTGGATGAGAGGCCAGAAGCCCTGTTGTATTGTATCCAGCAACGGGCGTCTTGAGTGTCGTTCTGGCTCCCTGACGCAAAGCGGGCTCGACGATCTTGTCTGGTGGTGACTGTTGTGCCGTATAACGACAACGTACAGCTACAAGTACTGTCCGCAACGGTGCTACGAGCTTCTTTCTGCCGCGGCCACGGGGACATATTGGATGGAGTACAGCGTTAGGGTCAGGCTCAGGGTGACGGCATTATTGCTTTGGCTTGGCGTATATCAAAAGGTCGACAAAAGTTCAGGATCCGGATCCGGATCCAAATGCAGTATGGGTATCAAATATTGATATTGAGATGACTCTGTGATTTCAGTGTGAAGTACATACATACTCCGTACGAATAAGATGAGATGACTGTGTGTAGTTTCAGTGTGAAGTGCATACATACTCCGTACGATAAGATAGACGCCTCGTAACCGCTCGGACGACTGTAGCTGGTTAATAGCGAATCGTCGTTGGACGAGAAGGTTCTAACCTACTATCCTACTAACCTACTGTCCTTGTATGCCTTCGATACGCATTGAGTACTTGGCTTGCTTTATCGGAGAGTATATCCTTATTGATTGACCTACTGTCCTCGCATGCCTACCATATCGCATCCACATAGTATCATTGCGCCAGCTCGACGGATATGTATGTAATGTAAGTCAGCGTACCGTCTTCGGGCTTACAATGTACCGAGTACTCGTACGAATTCTCGCACGCGTACTTCATCACCGAAACACGACGGATTTGAATCGGTCGACCGCTGTCCAAGGCCCATGCGCGCGCGAAATCCTCCCCTTCTTCCGACTCAACCTTACGCCGGCTTGACCTTGATCCTCACGCCCTTGGAGTCGAGCTTTGGACTTGGCGCGAAGAAATCGTGCGCGAGTTCCAGATCGCTCTCGTCGGTGTCATGGAGCTGGAAAACGAAGTTCCGAAACAGAGCCACGAGCGTCATGTGGAGCTCTGCCTGCGCGAGACTGGGAATATCTCGTTAGTAAGTTAGTTAGCCAAGCGTGAGCGGACGGACAGCCAGCCGAGCAGTCAAGGCGCCAGAGCCCATCACAACACCGATGGAGAGGTAAGCCGCTTACTTGATGCCGAGACAGCTTCGTGTCCCCTTGCCGAACCCGACGTAATATCTCTCCAGGCTCTGGCCGTTCGGGGCCTTTTGACTACCGATCCATCGTTCGGGCCGGAACGCCCTCGGGTCAGGGAAGATGGTCTCGTCGTCGCACACGTCCACGTTGGTCATGCTCACGGGCGTCCTGGCCGGGATGACCCAGCCTTTATATTCGAGGGGCTTGGACAGGAGCCGTGGTTCTCGGGCGGTGACGCCGTAGGACATGCGCACGCCCTCGCGCACACAGCCAGCGAGGTAAGGCAGCTTTTCAAGCTCCGTCCACCTTGGCTTTGCGTCGGGGTCGGGAATCGCGGCCTCCAGCTCGGCGCGCAGTTTCTGAAACACGGCCGGATTGTTGATGATGTGGAAGGCTGCCGTCGAGAGGGCCCAGCCCGTAGTCACGACGCCGGCGGCAACTACTACTGAAGCCTCGCCCTGGAGGCGGAGCGAGTTCTTTTCCGCTGGAGGCAAATTGCCTTCGATGAGTTCCTGGAAGACCGTTCGGTGGGTCGACTTCTCGAGCACGTCTTTCATTCGCCCGGACTTCATGGCGTCGATTTGCTTGCGGAAATCCTGCGAATTGCATCATTGATCGATGGTCAGCGACGTGCATCCCCTGAGAGGTAAAGCAGGCGGGCTCAAGCAACATCATTTTCCACATACACCTTGCATTCGGAAGAACTGAGCATACTCGGGCTGCATTTTCACAGTGAGCCACTGGGGGAGGTTGAACAGGATTTTCGGGAGCCAGGGGAACTGGAGAGATACATTGCTGAACGCGTTGGCCGCCATGATCGGGTCGTGGAGGGACTTTTCAAACTCCGGCTGTCGTAGCGCCCCGTAGCTCAGGTTGAAGCAGTACTCCAGGATGACTTCCTCGGTGAGTGCCGAGAACGCTCGGTTGATGGGCATGACCTTCCCTGTGGCCTGGAACTCACGCACCCGGTCAACCAGGATGTCGATCTTCCCCTGAATCACGTCCTGGAGTTCGAGAATGCGTTGTCGCGAGAACAGCGGATTGAGCGCGCCCCGTCGGATCCGGTGGAGCTCGTCCGAGGCGGTCGCAAACGCAGAGTCGTGGTCCCCGAACCGGCCAGCAGTCCAGGCATACTTGTCCACGCGGCCAGCTTTGGTGTACAGAGTTTCGTAGAAGTCCGAGTCCTGGATATGCAGCTCATCCGGGACGATACGCACGATAGATCCTGCGCAACGCCCGCATTAGGAAGGAGATACTGGGTATTATGTCGTGGACCGTGAGTCGTGAATGGGGGGAATCAAGAATCGAGCGGTTATCTACCGTATTGTCTGTGCAGTTCCTGTACCTTGAACGTGAACTGTCCTTTCAGCACAACATCGTAGTAGGCTTCATGCCAGTGGCTGATGGCCGCATATTTAGGGCCGGGGAACTTTGCAAGCGGGTGGAAGTACAGGCGGTAGATGACCAGGCCGAGCAGGTAGAGTGTGTATGCCCCGGCGGCGGCGAGGAGAGAGCTGACAAGACCATAAGCAACGGCCATGTTGAATTGACACTGCCAGAAAGGTGCGAGAAAGGGAACAGTCGTGGGGATGGATGTGCAAGTATGCACTATTTAATCCTACATCCTCCATACGGGGTTCCGTACGGGGTCCTCGTTCCCAGCATCCACCCTGGCGCAGTCGAGCGACATGCCGTTCCACAGCAGCGCTCGTGGCGGCACCACCGGGTTTGCTGCCCCGCGGCGCCAAGAATGCAACGATGTGCCTCGAGGCCGCGCTACTGACCCCTCGGGGGCTAGCCGCCATGGAAGGAAGGGCGCCCGGAGCTGCCCGGGGCCACCAACATCGACACATGGTTGTGCCCACGAGGGACGGGCCTCCCTAGCCCTCACCGCGCTTAGCACTGATAAGCTTGCAGAAGTGCTCCTTGGCCGCGCCATCCCCGGCAGCTTGCAGACACAGCACAGCTGGTGCACAGCACACAGCATGTACTTGTAGTAGGTAATCTTGTCAAGTCACTTCCGGAGACTCTCCCGCTTTCCCGTCCTTCGGCTCTGCGCATGGCCTAGGTGTTCGGAGCTGCTTGCAAACGAGCAGCACGAGATCAGAAAGACTGAATAAATCAGAATGGCGACCGGGCAGGATGAAGCAGCACCATCGTCCGTTCGAGATGGCGATCTCCAGGTGGACAATGCCGACACGGCAAGCGCACCAAATGAATTAGCCCTTGCGGCGTCGGTGCCGTCGCTAACACACATCCCCAGAGAGACGAGTTCGACGCAGATTCCGGCTATGGCGATGACCAGCAGTCGTCCATCAGCGAAAGTCTGAGATCTTCAGTGTACAACTACCGCTATGAAAACGGTCGCACGTACCACTCGTACCGCGCGGGTGCTTACCATCTGCCGAACGATAAACAGGAGCAAGAGCGACTAGATCTGCTGCATCACATCTGCAAGATGTTACTTGGTGGGGAGCTCTTCACCGCGCCGCTCCCAAGCGATCCCCATCGCATCCTGGACGTCGGCACGGGAACGGGCATCTGGGCTGTCGACGTGGCCGACCGATTCCCCGGCGCCCTGGTGTTTGGCACCGACCTCAGCCCGATCCAGCCGCTCTGGGTGCCGCCGAATCTGAAGTTCTACGTCGACGACGCCGAAGCCGAGTGGACGTGGGAGGAGAATGAAAAGTTCGACTTCATCCACGGCCGCGCTCTGTGCGGCGCGATCGGCGACTGGCCCCGATTCTACGCGCAGGCGTGGAACAATCTCGCGCCCGGAGGCTGGATGGAGATGCAAGAACACTCTGTGCGTTTCTTCAGCGACGACGGCGGCTTGGAGCGCGCGACGGCCTGTGTCGCCGCCGTCGCGGAACTCGAACGGGCCAGCGAGCGGATTGGCAAGCCTCTCGACGTGGCTCATCTCCACAAACAGTGGATGATCGACGCCGGCTTCCAGGACGTGCAGGAAGTGGTGAAGAAGGTGAGGACGCACCCACCGGAACTCTGCAGTCCCCTTTTCTAATACCGTCGTCACCCGTGACAGGTCCCAATTGGACCCTGGGCCAAAGACCCCAAGCTCAAAGAGATTGGCGCGCTGTACCGCGTCCAGATGCTTCAATCGGTTCCCTCGTTCATGCTCGCCTACTACAGACAGATCTTGGACCACTCGCGCGAGGACACCGAGACCGCAATGGCAGAGGTCCAAGAGGAATTTGTAGATCGAAATCTCCACCTCTACCAACAGTGGTACTTCGTGAAGGGACGGAGGCCGGTTCAGTAACCTCTTAACCATTGTATTACATATAAATCCTTTTCTAATCCGAGACCGAGCGAACTTCGGCTTGGGTTCGAGACAAATCACCATTCAGGGTCAGCCGTTCGTAGAGAGACCTAAGCCTAGATTTATCCAACGACCATCAACCGCACGGACGATTCTCTACGACTGCTTACTTTTACCCAACGAATCTGGTTGACTATTCTGTCGATGATTCGGCCTCGCCTCGTTCACTGTCAATGGGGTCAGGAGTCATCAAACACTCGCCGTTCAATATTTGGAGCTCAAAGTCGCATTTCGTCTTTCATTCTGAAAAAGCCGTATGGTGTGGTACGTATCAAGATCTCACGCTCGCTTGCTTCCATGCAGTAACAGCTTCCGTGAAATGCTCTTCCACCTCGGATCTCCAAGTCTTCCTAAGCCCGATATTACACCTATCATTCCGTGTTTGCTTCTCCGTCTTCAAATTGCACGTCATCTTCATCATCTTGCTCGTCGAAGTCTGGAACCAAGTCCGGTTCATCTGGCATACCCGGTTGTCTGACACCGTAGCTCTGGCCGGGGATGAAGGCAGGAGCGCTCGCAGTTGCCGCTCCATCCGGCGCCGGGTTCGGAGGGAGGTGGATGGCGTGATGAGGGCCGACGATATTCGAGGCCATTTGAATGGCCAGAGCCTCATGTGCCAGCCTTTGAGCCGCGTTACCTGCCATTATCCGTGCAGCTGCCTGGACCCCATCTTCGACACGAATATCCGGCAGCGCCTGAGCTGCGAGAGATCCCGGACGGAATTGATCTCTCAAGCGCTGGATGCGTCGGATCAAGTCCCGCGCTAAGGCGCCCATATCTTCTAGTTCCCGGATCTCATCGGGGTTGTTGCTCACGATGTCCGACCGTAAAGTAGACTCCGATCGTGACGGACTGCTCGCCTCCCCTTGTTGCTGTCCGGGCGTTGCAGGATACTGCGTGTTCAGACTTGTGAAGAATTCAACCAAGCCCTCAATTGCCAGTTCTGTAGTCGAAAGATTTCCTGCAGCTCCACGACTCCTTCTTCTCTCCTCGAGAGGTTTCCGCATCTTGTCCTTTCTCTTCTTCAATCTTTTGATCGACTGCGACCGAGCGTTCAGAAATGCTTCAGACTTTCGTTTGCATTTCCCAGAGATCATCCTATCCCAGCGGCAATTAGGACAGAAGAATAAGGGTTCGCCAGGCGCAGGCGTGGTGGCTTGCAAGGTGGTCATGCTATTGTCTTCGTCTGCTGGTGGTTGCTGGCACCCTTTGCAAGGGCACGGCGGCTCCAGGGAGTGGGTGCAATCGTTGCAAATATGAACCTTGCATCCGGCGCATTGATTGAGGGGTGCCGGACACCGCCTTCTGTGATCGCCTGGAGCAGATCGGGTTGCTGGACAGAGGAATGCCTGACAGCCTCGCCATTTGGGTCCTGAGGGGATGTCAGGACGTGGATGCCGTCGCGGTGCCGAGTTCGGCTCAGGTGTTGCCGGGATGGAATGGGCCGAGGGTGCGGGAGACGTTGATCGGGATAGGGGACCAGTACTGTTCGAAGCTGGTGACAGTGGCCGTAAAGGCCGATCGGTCTCTGCCAAGGGTGTCCGCACAGCCCTCGCCGCGATTCTAGCCTCAGCAAGACGAAGCGGCTCCGGAGTCTCTGCCATCGCTTCAGAAACGGCCACCGGAGGGAAAGTGGACGCAGGCATCGTGGCGGCTCGCGCAGCCCTTGGAGTGCTGACTATGCTCTCTATTTCCATATTGTCTTGTTCTCGCGCAGATTGCTTGCCTTTTCGTTGTTTCATCACGGCAGCAAGCAACTTCTGCTTCGACATGTATTCCTGCTTCTCGAGCACGAGGTCTTTGTAACCACATATCCTCGCTTTGACCCGATCGCCGATGTCATGCTTGAGACAGATGGCAGTGTCGCAGGCCTTACACTTGATTTTCCAGTGTTCAGTACTGTGACAATCATCGCACAGGACTCTGGGCATTGAGACGGAGGGATGGTCTTCTGTACTTAGAGTTGCTGCCATTTGGAATAAGCCATCGATGGACTGCCATCGACCACCAGGGCCTGGCTGGGTAAGAAAGTTCTCTGGTTCGGCTGGTCGGTCAGGATTGAACTCCGGGTCCTCCCATCCTTGTCCACGCGGAAGCGGCGCCGCTCGTATGCAGTCAACGTCTCGAGCTGCGTTGTTGCTGTAAGTAATTCCACCGCCTCCGGAGAAAAGCGGTTCTGTGCAGCACCATTTGAACTTGGGATTGGGCAGGCTGTTGATGTTGGCAAGCTGATTTACGTTGAGTGCTCCGAGAGGAGGGAGGTCTTGGTCTTGCATGGAACAGGGCGACACAGCACAGCCGGGGGCCCACCAGAACTTGTTCTTCTCTTCCTCGGGAGCATTCTTGTTCCGCAAATAGGGCCGGTCGAAGGCGCAGCTGGCACATAGAGTCTTTCTACATCCTGAACAATGCATCATGACTGAACACTGTTCACATCTCTCCAATATTTGGGCATCACAATTTTGGCAAGTGATGTTCTCGACGAACTTCCGATGCGAGGCTCGTAGATGTGCGGGTGTGGATT
The DNA here is from genome assembly GCA_002099365.1 of Phialophora verrucosa. NCBI lineage: Eukaryota > Fungi > Ascomycota > Eurotiomycetes > Chaetothyriales > Herpotrichiellaceae > Phialophora > Phialophora verrucosa. The sequence goes on along the minus strand of MSED01000003.1, from coordinate 934,027 downwards.
TCGCCTCTGGACCTGTTCCAATGGGCTCACCATTCATACCCTCCTCGTCGTACTCCCAGCTCCTGCAATCTCGTTTCCGCTTCTTGCTCGAAATGCTGAATTCCTGGGGATTTTCAACGGGTCCAAGCCAGTTCCGACTCCTCCAAAGGCGGTCGTAGACCACCCACACCTCTCTAGGATCCTGTGGCGTGCGCATCTTCACATAGCCTCGTCGGCGATAACATCGTGCTCCAGGACTAGTACACCAAGCAGTATCCGTCCAAATGCCGAGTTTGTGGCATGTCGATACCAGTTCGTGCGTGGGTTCACTGTCGCTCTCTTTGCGTGCCAGACTGCTCGGGAGATAGGGTCTCCTTCTGTGATGTCGACATCTGTAGGTATAAAGACTCTTCAAAGCCAGCGTCTCGAAGCCTTGGGGAGGACCCTTTGAGTCCGGTGTGTCTCGGGCCAAGGCATGCATCAGTAGCCATGGGTTGATGTGGTATTTCAAGGAGACATTCTTGCAACCCCGGACCGAGACGTGCAGCAGTGTCTCTCTCCTCAAGATGAGCACGGTTGATGTCAAGGTCGTCCCGCTCACCGCGGTGTTGTCCAATTCGAGACTAGCCAGCCTCGTGCTGAACGGGTTTATAACCGTCAGGATGATCTGGTCCAGGGCATAGTTGCTGGACTGTCTCTGCCCATTAGCCCCATTAGCGTTGCTGGATTGTCCCCGCCCGTGCGCGACATTGGCTGCGATCGTCGTGGTAGTTGGCGGTTGATATAGACGCCATGAAATGTACCGCCACGAGGTAGGAGATCGTGCAAAGAAGTCTCGTAGGTAGGGTGAAGTCTGGTACAGGCGGAAGATAGTCTCAGTCGGAACTTGAGCGAGGAGTGATCGGAGAATGGGCAAGTTGCAAGTGATTAAGAGTTCGAATGGAGATGGCATTGTCCGCACGGGCACTGGTTCCGGCAGCAATACCGGTGTGGGTTCTGGTGTTGTGGCCATGTTGGGTGGATTGGTAAAGGACTCGAGAGGCCGGACGACGCAGGTGTCGGCCTCGCCGAACACATATTTCGCTTCAATGAGACCGTTGACAAGTTCAAGTCGGCAGTGAGGAAGGGACAGCCTTGGGGTCCATCAGCTATCGCCGTCACGAAGCTGTGGTTGGTCGCCCGATATACGTGAGTTAGCAGGATGAGTACAAACAGGGCGTTGAATGAGAAAGGCGCAGTTCGGATTGCCAGCGAAGACCCGAGGTCATGTGATGTGCTAGGTCCTTACCGGCCCTTGTCGCCCTGCCCGATGCCTAAACTGGCCGAATTGGGTCGCCTGGGCGCCCCTAAGCGGACACGCCTTCCGGCCGCCCAGACATGCCCGCAGGTGCCTAATCAGAACATCACTGTGTAGGCGGAGCTTGAAACAGTTCGGAGATACGAGTATGTACATACTGCAGGATCTGAATCTCGAGGACACTAACATGGAGTACTTGTATCACAGGGCCTCACCTCTCACCAGCATGATTCCCAGAGTCCTCGCTGGATACCTCAATAACTCCCTGACCCTCACATCCCGATCATGCATCAGAAACATTGTGATAGCAGTGCACTCGCTCTTACATCTCACGCTCATCCACCACTGTCCCAGCTCGCTCATCATCGCCAGCCAATGCGCCAGAATCAGTAACGCTCGTGTGTCTCTGTTGAGCAACAGATCAAGAAACTCATCTTCGACGACCGCAACAAATGTTATCAACTTGTTGAACGTGGTCAAGCTGGGTTTTAATCGCCGAAAATACAGTAGGTGTTGCAGTGCTTCGTAGTATGGGTTCGTTCCGCGTGAAGTCTCCTCCGTCACCTCGCATACTTCCAGAAACAAACCGTGTGTCTCGTCACCAGCTTTTGCAGTCATATAGTCTGGGGCCGGTTGGAATATTTCTGAATCCAGGAACACCGGATTCCAGATGGAACTCCAGATAACGTCCCCCAACTGGCCTCGCAACGCATTGAACCCGTGGTGAATGGTCAACCATGCGAGACATTCGCGCCGCGATTCTGGCGGTGCGTAGATGAAGCTTTTGCTGGGATCGGGCAGAGGCTCACTGAGCATGAACTGGTGCACGCATATCAGCATGACGGCAGACATTAAGCCATCCATATTCTTTTTGGTGGCCCCGTGAGACAGCTCGTCTCGGAACAGCTGCAATGCTTTCTGCCAATGATAACCGGCGGCCAGCTGGCTTTGGCCATGTTGAACTGGATGTTGAGCTGCAGGAAGAAGATGGCAGAGGTGATCAGCAGATACCCCATTGATTGCATGCATCAGGTAAGGCTTTTCAAGAGCAAGCTCCATGGCAGGACCCCGAGAGATCATTTGGCCCATATCAGATCCGAGAGAGCAGACTGTGACTGTACCAAAATGGCTGAACGTTTGCATAACTGGCGTCATCTTGTCCGGAATATCCAGTGGGAGACGAAAGGGCAAGCCGCGTGTCAGGCTGAGCGGAGTTGAAGATCTTGAGCTTGCCTGTGCACTGCAGCCACTGCTGCTGCTGCTGCTGCTGCTGCTGCTCTCGATCAGGTAGGTCGTTTCGAGGTTTCGCGCTAAAGGATGACGAGAAGACGGGTGGTGGGCCTTGGGTATAAGGACACAGTCCCTTCCATCTGGTTGCCACTCTCTCACATAGTCACAATCAATCCCATGATTTTGGCACTTGAAGCAGCCACCTTTCCTGTTCTCATCGCACTAAGGCGACAGCTCAGTCAACCACAGCCCTGCATGAACAAATTGAAATACAAACCTTGATACGTCGTTGTTTGCAAGACTTGCATCCAGTCCGACTCTTCTTATGCGGCTTCCTTGTGTGAAATGCGACTTTCTGTGGTGTGGATTTGCCTTTGGATGCTTGACACGTCGACGAGAGGGGAACTCTGAAAACTGTTTTCATCTTGATTTGCTGCCTTGTGCCGGCGTGCTGCCGCCCTAGGTCTGCTAGAGGAATCGGTGTCAATCGTCCAGACTGGCCTGAAGCGCTGCGATGGCCCGCTTGCAGGCTTCTCCGCGGCTAGGAAGGTGAAAAAGTGGGAGAATAATGGAAGAGGTAAATACGAAATTTGCCTTTCTGAACACCAGGCAGCCACATTCTCTTCAGCTCAAGTCTCGTATCTCGATGTTGATACGAAGAGGGACATGTATCTGCGGCGTAGGCTTTGGCTCTCAAAAAGGAAATCGTCGTATTCGGCTGGCAGAGCATCGCTATCGCTTGCGACCAATGGATCCCGTCTCTGCCACGACAAACCTTAAGAGTATCGTCATAATGAATTGAGGTGGCTCTTCTGCCTCCAAGAACCCTAGAACACTTGACCTGTGCAATAACGTTGGCGCAGCTGCGCCTCTATATATGCATCCGTAAAAACACCGCGGTCCTTTCCTGCAGATATGCAAAAGCAGGTCAGACCCAATTTAATTAAAGGCCCTCGCCATGCAAAACTGTATCTTATACACTTCAGAGGACTCTGCTATGCCCATCAGCCCAAACAACAACCCTCGCTTGCCCTTTTGAATGCGCCTTGGAAGAACTCCTGCATTGCAGTGTAGTGAAAGATGATGCCGAAGACAACGGCCACGTGCCAGATATTGTGGCTGCACCCAATGTAGTCGAACGACCCAGGCCACCACTTCTCCGGAACTTGGCTGGCATAAATGAGCGCGCCTGTGAAGTACACCATCATGCTTTTTGCAATCGGTGCATAGAAGTAAAAGGTCCACTCCGGCCCTCGCGTATAATTCAGCTGGAGCACAGGTGCAAAGCCGGTCACAGCCAGGGTAACAAAAAATGTCACCCGGAACCAAGCCATGTCAGCTCGATTAAAGCTCTCTCGCCAGGGAAGGATGGCTCCAGCAAGTCCAAGCACGGCTGTTAAGGTCATGTATATCGTCCTGGACACCGGTTCGCAATAGAAGGCCGTCCATTCAGTGCTGAGAATGCTCGCCGCTACCAGAAGCGAAATGCCTGTATAGTCGACGCACGCAAATCGATCATAAAGGCACTTGTCTGAAATACTGTTCATGGTGTGCCACATCGTAGAGCAAATCAGGCACTTGCAAGCTGCGGCGAAGAAACAAGCAGCAACCAGAACATCCATCTTGCTGGAGAGGGGAAATGCTGCTGACGAGGGATAGAAATAAAATGCCACGGCAAGCACAACAATTAGGCCAATGCCGTGCGACCAAATGTTGACCATCTCATTGTGGGCGTGGAAGATTGAGCCAAGGCATTCGACCGGTGTCTTGTGGAAGCGGTAGCCTTTGAGGATATGTGGATTGTTCCTCCATGGGACAGGGAGATCTTCGTAGTGGATGAGCCTTGTCTCGGCAGCACGTGTCAGTGCATGTGAGACCGACTCGGCAAGAATATCTTTTGCGCGCAAGGCTTTATCGAGGCCGTCCTCGAACATCTCCCTCGTGGCGTTGAGTGAATCATCGACCTTCCTCCATCCAGTCTCAAACAATTGATTCTTCCTCTCGTGCATCCGGGACTCCAACTCGGCAAGATACGACTCCATCAATCGCATGCCTTCTTGCGCCTTCTGTTCAAACCCTTCGCGAGACGGCATGATGTCGTTGTATCGGGTCTCGAGCGTGTCCACCAATATCAGGGCACGATGTCTCGCAGCGCCCCATAACAGCTCCCCAGAAATCGAGGGCGCACAAGAATCCCGGACATCTCTCAGCGCCAGGTAAGCACGCTCCAACTGGGCATCGAAATTTGTGAGGCTCTCTTGACGGTATTTTTCTAACCTGTCCAGCCTGTTCCGGAGCTCGGTAAGGAAGAGATCTACGCGGACAAAGACGGCGTCGGCGCTGCAGATACTTGACTGCCGCCGGCGAGGGATCGCATTGTAGGAATGTCTTCTGCCTCGACGTAAAAGGCTTGTCCGCTCGTCAAAGCCGGACGGGCTGGACTCGCGACTGGTGGACGTAGCTTCGAAGAGGACGGTCTGTGTTGCGCACGACATCTTGTCGGGCTTGATCGTAATAACCATGCGGCAGCTTGTATAGTCTTGGGAAGACGATTGAAGAGAAAGAGGAAAGGAGGGTTCGGCGTTTGATCACAGGGATTCAATAGTTCGGTAAGAGGCGTTTGTTCGGCGGCCCTCGGGAGGGTGTCTATATCAGTGGCGCAGTAAGCGTGTCGCGTGCGTGTCAAATGACGGACTTGTGCTGCCAGGGAGAATGCGGCCTAGAAAAGGGTTAAAGCAGTTAAGGACAGTCGTGAAGAGTAGAAGTATATACACTACGAGGTAAATTTACGTTGAGTAGATATGCAATGGCAGTCGTTGGGTGGGGGAAGCAAAAGAGAAGCGAGTGGCAATTCATGAGGTCGTCGACTGAAATGTCGAAAGGGGCGGGAAGATGACCGCATCAGCGTCATTTGATTAGGGTGCAAATCAGGCGGCCGTGGTGGCTTGGGCCACTCTCGGAGCTCGGTGAGTGGATGACCACGTGGTCGCCAATCTTAGTGTGACCGAAATTGGCATACACGTGACAAATAAGTTCAAATGACAGCTGTCAGACACAGTGATGATTATTTCTCCTCTCACACTGTTCTCATGCAAGCAACTCTTCACATGCAAGGCTCGTCGATCCCAATTGGTGGGCGTTCTACAGCATTCCCTGTGTTCCTGCAAGCACACTGGCCAGATTTACAGCGTAGGGATGCCCGACACTTGGTTCTGCTGGCATGTGCTCGATCCTTTGCAGTCTATCCACGTCGCGGTCATATTTCCTCACGCATGCTGCTCATCAGTCTTCCGGATTGGCCCAATCATCAGGATCTTGCGCTACAAGTCGCTCTTAGATGTCCCTTCTAGACGGAGAGGAGGCCGCTCTAGAATGCCCCATCTTCGTCCGAGCATGCCTTTTTCCGGAACCGCCCTTGAATCCAGCAACGGTACATCTTGATGCGCCGCTGCCGGTTGACGATCAGCCGTCGATCCACGTCCAGGTTCAAAACGTCGAATCCCCTTGCCCAGATCCCCTCGAGCTCCTCTTTCTCGAAGAAGTAGACTCTGGTGCCATCTCCACGAACATAGAAGTTGTCCTCCATCCACCTTCCGGCTTTAAAGCGAACCTGTGCAAGATCGCCTCTCCCGTAGTCTCGGAATAACAGTTCACCTCCGGGCTTGAGAACGCGTTGGATGTTTGTCACTGCTTGCTGCCACTGTTTCGGGTTGAGTGCTGAGAAAACAAATATCATTATCACAATGTCGACGCTGCCTTCCTCGACCCCGGCCGGTAGCGACTCTCCAGCAACATCCCAGGTCTCGGCGGCCATGATTCCGTTGGAGTCTGCGTAATCTTCTGTATTTCTCATCGTCTCGACAGCCTTCTTGCTGAAGTCGACTGCGAAAAGCTTCAAGTGCGGGTTCTCGTTCATCCTCAGGATAGGAAACGCAGTGTTCCCTGCTCCGGCGCCTACTTCGAGGATGACTTGCTTCCCAGCGTCCTGCCTTGTGGCTTGTTTGAGTATTGGGAATTCCTGGACCAGCCACTTTCTATCCTTGAAGAATGTACTCGTTTTCTGCTTGTAGAATAAATCCCACCATTTTTCTGGGTTGTCGTTGAAGCGCGCTCGGTCAAAGTCAGAGACGGGAGCCTCACGTTGCGCGGCATATTGTGCCTCGCAGAATTCATAGTGAGCAGCGTCGGGGACTACATGGTCCCAGGCATTGTACTTGAAGACATCGTCCTGCTCCGACAGGTAACGCTGTCCGAATTGGAAGGGATCTGTCTGCTTTGCGTTCGTGGCGGGGTCATGCGAGAGGTGAGGCGGAATTGTCACTGCATGAGGATGAGGATTGCTCAAGTCAGTAACGTCTTTGCTGGCGTCATCTTGCGATACGAGGTTCAGTGAAGCGACCGCGTCCTCGAGTCCCCTGTCTGGCGCCATGTTTTGAACGCTTGAGAAGAATAAATTGTGACCGACCTCGAGAAATATTTCACCGTTGATTGCCCACTCCGATTGGCTAGACATCCACGGGCGTGATCCAAGACAGCGAGACAACTTCCCAACCCACGTCCTCTCTTCCCTTCCTGCCACCCAACTCCGCAAACAAAGCCTGGATCCTGGTTTCGATATTAAGAGGCGCGAACATGGCAGTCGGAGATCAGATCAGAGACCCGAACCTACAACCCCTGCTACAGACGTCGCAGGCGACCTTAGCAAAGACGCTGTCCGTCCTTTCATGGCTCGAAGAGCATGCGACAACCACGACTCCCTCACCTGAGCTGAAGCTTGAACTCGCGCAACATCAGAAGATACTGAATGCATATCTGGCGAAACTGCGAGGTCAACAACGGCAAGCAGCGTTTGGAGCAAGAGCGACCAAACAAGAGACAGCAGAAGCAAGGCAAGAGGTTGACCGGTTACTCCTACAACTCCAGAATCTGTACTACGAGCAGAGACATCTGATGGGTGAAATTGGCGCTTGCGAAGGTTATGATCATGCCTACACACATCTGCCACTACGGCCGCTGGATGAGTATCTGGCCATGTTTCCTGATCAAGCTGAATCGTCGGAGCAAGAGCTGATGCCACTGCGGATCGAGCACGAAAAGCAAGAGCGCGAGAAGATGGAGCAGGAGAGGCTGGAGTTAGTCAAAACCAAAGAGGCGTTGGTAAAGGAGAACACGAGGAAGAAGGATGAACTCAAGAAGATGGATGAGAAGCTTGAGGCTATGATTGATGGGTTGAAGCCACTGGAAGAGGCGTTACTGAAAGATCTATGAAAGGGGACACTTCCCAAGGACTCGTTTACTATCCATTCCATGGCGGTGCTCGCCCAGAAAATCTGCTCGGATGCCTCCCCTGACCAACTACAGTACCAACCGACTCACTACGAATTAACCCGGCGTTGAACATGTTGGGCTAATAGTCTCAGCACTCTGCGAAGCGCATTTTTGACAGCGCACTCGACATTTCAGTGATATACGGTCCATCACACTCGACTCAAGAGCTCTGCATCAGGTTTTCGATGGTACAGACCGTGACGAGCGTGCAATCAACACGAGCCAGGCCCAAGTATAGGATACTCTCTTCTCTCAGAAGGGCATTATGCTAGATACTAAGGCAGATAATGCTCCATATCGATCTGATGGGCAAACGAATCTGCTAGTCAGCGACCTACAACGACGAGCTTGGATGCCGCGGTCCACCAAGCATTTTGCAACTATCCGAGTCCTGGCTGGAACCCTGCGCGTTGTCGGACACAGGGGATCGCGGGTTCATGCACATATCATCGAAACGAGGACCGGTTGAGTCAGCAGCAGGAGCACGGATATTGGTGCGAGAGTGCTCTGCAAGCAGAAGCACCGCTGGAAAGTGCCTACAATCTCAATTGTGTCGATGGCGATTTAGCGATATCTGCTCGGTATGAGCGCGTGATGAGAACCAAAAGAAGCAGATTCACACAGATTTGCGGTTCTCTCTCTGTCTTACCCCGCTCCTCTCTTTATAGGTGTGTGGTCTATGGAGACTTGACGCTACTTGCATCCAAGCCCTGTCCAATTTTGGGGTTCCCGTCCTGATGAGCACTTCTATAAGAGCTTGGTCATAACGCATACCGGCGGATCACCCTTAGCAAGGAAGCGGCAATGGTCTGGACATTGCATTACCATGGCCGGAAGGAATTTACTCTGCCATTGTAACAAGTCAGCATCCGATAAGCAAGCTTGCACAATGGATGCCAATAGGATTGTCGTGACCGCTGAACACCATCACCGCGGATGTTCAGGTTTGGGACTGTCGCCATTTCGCTCATGTTGAAAGCAACATCTTTGTCATCACGATATGTACCCGATCTGTGACAAACGTGGATGAATCAAAGCTTTTTGAGGCACGCGACCCATCGCGTGCTGCGTAGGTGGAGGCGCAAAGCAATACGTTGTACAAAATAGGACGTGAGGAACCTCCAAGGCTTCGATATGGGAGTGAAGAGTGCAAGTGCGCAGACTTTGTGATTAAACGAATTTCAGCAAAACATGGAGGAAGAATATGCTTTGCAGAACACAGAACGAAGAAGGGCGTAAGGCATGCGTTAAGAGACTCTCTCAAACTTATGTTGGCGTCGATTGAATCCATAATTAGCTTCATCTCTGACCAGAGGCTGAGGCAGGCAGGCGGTTTTGTGGCTTGGCAGGCGGCCTGGTCTTGAGCCCTCTCTTTAAGCATTCTTACATTTCTGCTTGTTCTACCTTGGTGTTGGAGGCTGACTTCACTCGTGCCTAGCCAACGTATGTATCAGTGAAACCAGGACGCAAAATGTCTTTCATTTCATCACTCTGCTGCACGTCCAGCGACAGGCCAAGCAAGCTGGAAGCGGAAACTCGTCATGCCCGCATCATCTCCGTCACGAATCCTACAAGTGCGGCCAGCACTCGTCACCTTCCACAGCGCTGGGACTATCCACTTGAAGAAAACCCCCCAGCGTACGAAGCCACTGTCCAACAGCCCTCGCTCATTATAGACGAAAAGCAGCGGATAAGCGTCCAATTGACTGCTGGAGATGACAATGGCACCCCTCCTCCGCCATCCCCACGTTCCTCCGTAATCTCGATCCCCTCAACACGCCTGACCGACCTCACAGCAGCACAGACTGGTGAAACAGTGAGGACAAGCCGGAGGGAAAGTCTAGCACTGGAAATGATTTCCACAAGGGGGAGTCTACCACCTTACTCTTACTACACGCGGAGGAGTCCGAGTCCGGGGTCCTCTGTAGGAGTGGTGGGTGACGGCGAAAGAGACGATGTTTGGCAACATCCAGTTATGGCGAGTAATTGGCTTGAGGTACTGAGCCAGGATTCCTTGCCACGGAATTCGCAGCGAAGAAGCAACCGTCAAGAGCATGGGGAGAGCACAAGGGGAGCTGGATATGGCTGAACAAGTCGTTTCCTGAGTCGTTACACTCGTCAGGTGTCTCTATGACTTCCACTACAAGTCTCCTCACACGACAAGCTGGATTTGACGTTGAAGCTTGATAAACAGCTCAAAGTCAGCTTGGCCTCCGTCACGGGTGGCACCAGTGATCCCTTCGTCAGCCCTCCGGCGGATACTGAAGTTTGTTCGATTTCAGATCGCCGACTCGGTATCCCCGGTGGCACTGACAAGCAATCTCACCGTCTCGCCTCCGAACCTTGGTCGACGGACCCAATCAGCTTGAGAGTTCTTCATCAGCGAGGAACGAATGGACAGGCTTCCACTCGTTTCGACAAAGCCTATTTGCTGGGCGTGATATACGGCCCTCAAGAGCCGAATCGAGCTTGTATCTTGCCCGACTCTGGTATTAACAGTACCGGAATCGGTGCTACATGGCAAGCGCAGTAGGTATTCAAGACGATTGCGATGGGAGCGATTCTCAATGCATTTCTCCTTGGCCATGTCCTGGAACGCCACGCCCAGTTGCTCAATTATGCTGCCAGTAAGGAACCTGGCATTGACGCCTTTCAGACCGTGAGAAGTTCATGAACATGAGGAATCTTAGAGGAATTATCGAAGTAAGACCTGCTCACGCTTTTGATCAACCTGATGGCCAAAGCCTATTGTGCAGCTTAGAGGCGATATACAACTCTGTAGCATATCTCTGGTCATCACTCTGATGTGATTCCTTCCTCTGCATGCTTTAGCCGTCACCCATATCCGCCTAAGCACCAAACAGCTACTGTACCATCGGGTCAGCCTGCCTCGATCGCCGCCTAGATTCTGGGGAAGAAGACGGAACAATTAGGTGCATGACGTAGGACACACACAGCATTTTGGTGGCCAGAGGCTTGTTCGGTTAAGCGGGCTCGGGATGCAGAAGCACTACGCCCCAAGCAAGCAAAGAGCGCACACTCACCGTCGCAACCCAAGCACTTTCGCGGGGTCGAGAAATGATCGACGCTGTGATTAAGATCTCCATAAGCAACTTCGTGCCGTCTCTTCTTCCGTCAACATGCGCCGGAGTCCTTCACCACACCTGCGACGCCTTGGACGTGGATTCGATCGCCAACCGACGGCGTTGTTGAGGCCGATCTCAATTCACCACATTTTCGCCTCCTTCGCCAATGCGACGATATCGGCCGAAGCAGGGGGCAGATTGCGTCGCCACGGAGATCTTTCTTGACCAAGAATGCCATCCAATTCCACAGCATCGTCCAGCTCGTTCTCGTCGGCGGGCGAGGGAATTGAAGGTGGTTATGATGGCGATAGCTTGACCATCAAGGTTCTCATTGCCTTCTTCCTCGGCCTCTCGCTGTACAATGTGGTCGAACTGCAGGTTCTCATCTTCGGGACATTTGCTAAGTTCAAGGGCTTATATTTCTGGAGCTTGGTCATCTCCGGCTGGGGAATTATTCCCTACTCGCTCGGGTTCCTCTTCAAATACTTCTCTATCCTGACCGGCGGAGCACGATGGTTTTCCGTCTTCTTGCTTTCAATCGGGTGGTACCCCATGGTGACAGGGCAAGCAATTGTGCTCTGGTCGCGCCTTCACCTCATTGTCACTGGCGAGAAAGGCGATAGGATTCTCCTGTACACCAAGTGGATGATCATTGTCGATGCTATTGTCCTCCACATCCCCACGACCGTCCTTACCATCGGCTCAAACACCAACAGCCATCCTCAGGCCTATGTGAGCGGATACAACGTCATGGAGAAGATACAGATGTGTGGCTTCTTTTTACAAGAAGTCATCCTGTCGTCCATCTACATCGCTGAGACCATCCGCATCCTCCGCACTTCCGTTCAGGAAAGCACGAGGAGACTCATGTATCAACTCATGGCCATCAACATCCTGATTATTGCCATGGACTTGGGTCTCCTGGGTCTCGAATGTGCTTCTCTGTACATTCTCGAAACGATCACCAAACCAACATTTTACTCGATCAAGCTCAAGCTAGAATTCGCCATCCTCGGAAAATTGGTCCATTTCGTCGGGGGAAGGAAAGCGTCACTTCCAGTCACTAGGGACGAGAAGCGTAATTCGTCCGCGCTGAAAGGCGAATCCGATATCTCGGAGTTCGTGGACTTGACCAAACTCAACACCGACGTGACAAGGACGTCGCAGCCGAAAAGATCAAGTACTCGAAGTCGGGCTGATGCTCGAGATCTGGACCTTGATCTGGAAATTGCAAGACTCGAGCATGTCGAAACGCTTCCCTCTCAGGCCGGACAATAACGGTCTAAGGGGAGACGCGGGGAAAATATGAGCGCTAACGAAGTGACGGAGAGGGCACGCCCAAGCCCGAATGGTCGTGGCAGACGAGGAAGAGGTTGCCTCGCGCGGTAGGAGATACGGACCGATACGATACAGGGGGGAATATCGGTATCGCCGCATCAACGCAATGACGTTCTGTATACAGCAGGTACCTGTACCAAGACGCTAAGCATTTCAAAAGATGAATCCGCAATTTGTCCTACCCCGTAAAAAGTGGCCGAAAAAGAGTGTTAGACGTCCTATGTACAGGGCCGCCCATACCAGGGACGGGGGCCCTGGGGGCTCCCTCAACTATTTCCGCGAAGCTGATCTTAGTTGGTCTTGGAACAGCAAAGCACGCTACTACCGCGCAGCCCTGAGTTCGGCAAACGAAACAAGCCATGAAGTGTCTCGCCGCCCTCCACGATCCAATGCCTGCTACAACGATTCTCATTGTTCTCCCGTGAGGAGGGTACCGCCAGTCCTTTAGCATGTTCTAAACAAGGTTAGTCACATATAGCGAGCGCCCGCCGCCTCCAATTTGCAGTAGTTCGGGCTAAGTTTCATTCGAAGACCTTAGGGATCGACTCAAGTTGGACGGCTTGGGATTGGGCCCCCTGAAATTTGAATTGGGAGACAGTCATTAACCTCCATCTTTCGGGGCCAACAAACAAGCAGCAGATGAATTGTCCCACAACCACAGATCCATGGAAGACGACGGCCTGATCGAGGAAGCTATGGAGAGAGACGATAGACGTGGAGGCCTCGCCAGAGTCAGTCCTACATGGAGAATGACTTCAGGTAAGAAAGAACACCCCCACCGATGTGAATGTAGTTCGAGCGAGGAGCCCTGATGCGAAGCGACTCCTCGGCGGTTCCGGAGCTGAGTACACAGCAAGGGCCTGAGGGTGGAATGGCCCCCTACGTCCTCATACCCCCCCCATTGTGTCGCGACGACTGGTGGTGTTGATGTTGATGTTGATGCGCGCGAGCAGGTTGCGAAATTGATCATTTGGAAACCGAGAATACTAGGCCAAGGGGAGTCGCTGGCCGCGAGATGTCGCGCACCGTCTAGACCAGGAATTGAAGACGACGGACCTCCTCGACAGGCCGGTGGGAAGGCACCTTGTCGAACAGGATGTTCTAAAGCCAGTTGAGGCAACCATTAAGCCGTTCTCTGAGGGGGTAGAATGAGACCACACGACGGGCACTCTCTCTCCAACGACACGCACTAGCGTTTGATATATCTCCCAGAGCACCTGACCACAAGCACGATCACAAATTCCACGTACGCGCATCGGAGCTTATCTACCGATACATCTGCTAGACACCCACTCCGCACACCGGCCCTGACCATGGAACATCTAGCACAAACAGGTCCATTTCGAGGACGACGCGTCTCCACCTCCTCCACCAGAATCAGATCTTACTCGACGACCTTCGTCCCATGCCCATGACGAACTCCCGCATCGAAGTCAGACTGCCCCTGCGACTACGCGACGCACTCGAAGGCCCAAAAGTCGACATCGCCATACTCTCTCTCCGCCGCGCAATACTCGCGAGACTCTGTCTCCGCATGTTCTCGTTGTTCCGCCGTGCTTCCTGGTCTTCAAGGTCGGTGGGCCGATATATGTTCGCGAAGCCACCTATGATCGACAAACCATAATGAGTTAGCATCATGCATGACATGAAAAGCTCAACGGTCGTCGAAACCGCCGATCATGATGCTCAATGGAATGGAGTGTATGGAGATGCTATACCTCTTCCGATATGATACCCACCTTGGACAAGGACAATCCCCGGTGCCGAACGATCATACAGTAACCGCGCCATGTCGTCGTCTTCGGCCTCCGCGTCTTTGCCATCGTCGACTTTCCTTGCGAACGAGATGTTGCCCTTCCCTCCTATACCTGTCGAATATCGTCTGCCAGAGTTGAACTGTGCGGGTGGGTGTGCGGACTGGGACTCGGCAGTCCCCAGCGGCCGGCGCGTGTCCCGCGTCGATGCGTTGATGGAGTTACCTTTCGCCCAATAGTTAGGGGGGTGCTTCTAGACAAGCGAAAAGCGAAGCGTGGCGTGGCGAAGGGGAAGTCATCGCGATCGTACCTGCGCCGCCGCGCCCGAAGTGGACGTAGTGCACTTTATCCTTGGTCTGGCCGTTCATTGTGCGGTCGAGATCGAAATGTCGAGGGTGTTAAATTGACAGAGAGGGAGAGAGGGGGACCAGAGCCGCTCATACGCTTCCACTCGCACGGTATAACTAACTCCCCACGTCCTTAAAGGGTGGTCACAGCGGCAGGACGGCTTCAGGAGTGCGGTACCGCTGCACAGATCCTGCAAGAGCTTTGAAGTAATATCCCAAGACGGACGGTACGAGTGCTGTGCCCCTCGGGTCACGAGTCAGTCAGGAGCCACGAGCCACGAGCCACACCACAGATCTGGGACCAGAATCAGAAAAAGAAGCAGAAAGTATTGCTTCAAGTCGACTTCCGGAGTGACGGCCTCATTTAATAGCACAACCCGAACATATCAACAGGCATGGGTGCAGGGCATGCAGGGGACACACCTCCACCTACACACGCGCACGCTGATCGAGGATTCGAAAACGCCAATGATCTCAGCCCGAATCGCACAACACGGCACAGCATAGCACAGCACGAACCGGCGTGAGGGATGGACGGATGGTTGGGGATCGTGGGATCGACGGACCCCGATGGCAAACCCAAGTGGCCCGGCACAAGGCACGAGTACCCTGGATGTACTCTGTCCGTCCTTTCCTATCCTGTTGTGTTGTGTTGTACTCTACTCTATATCCTACTGGCCCGCATCGCGCAAAGATAAGGCTATACGAGCACATCAGGCCGTCAGACCAATAGCCGTATCGATGCCTCGTACCTCCTTTTCAGTGGACGGATCTCCGCTAGTACGAGTATTCACACATTTAATGCTCATATTCGTATCCATGTTCGTGAAAGCATGAACGGAAGGAAGGAATCAAGGACAGTCAGACGGCCAAGCGGACAGGAATCCCGCTCAACAACGAGCTGATTCTCATGCTGATTGCCATCCATCTTCATCCTCGACGACCATCCATGAATCCATCCATCCTTCCATACATACATCCATACGCTCGGCCGCTCGCTCGCTTACTTACTACAACGCTCGTGCTTGGCTCGGGTGTAAGCTTAGCGTTACAGAAAATCAACCAGGAAGGGAAGTTCATTGGCAGCGATGCCATTGGAAAATCGAACCCGAATCCCAACTGAAGATCCAACAGGATACAAGCCCCATTTTCCGAGTTCGAATCATCTCACAGATCGATCTCAGTAAGACTTTCTAATTAACAAAGTCACCCACTACTATGCGAGTGTTCGTCTAACGCTAGGGTCCAATCAATCCAGGCGTGGAACTCGCGGGTTGGGACAGCGCTGGGCGGGCTGGGCTGGGCTGGGCATACTTCATCTCAGTCAGACGGACGGCGTATCTCGTATGAGTGGGAGGAGGAGGAGAGATCGAGCGGCCGAGTTTTGGACATGCTGCATTACTCGTAAATGTGCCATGCAGAGTCTTGAACGCGTGATTCCAAGTATGCGCGATTTAATGGGTGTGTTGGAAATCAGTACGCATGCCGTCTGCCGTGGTTGCGGTAGTGCTGGCTTTTACCCCGGATTTGTGGCGTGCAGGGCGTCTTCATTGGCCGGTTCCCCGCGTGGGAGATAAGCTCAAGGTCAAGGTTTGGTCAAGACTTACCAAGCTTTTCTCTTAGCGGGCGCGATGGGCGCATGATGTGGCGTGGCGGGGTGATAAGGGATCCTGTGGCGATTGGTTCCGGAGGGAGGGGTTGTCTCCAATAGTCGTGCTTGGTCCCGGCCTGTGTGATGGTCTGGGATGGTATGATGTGGTATATGCCTGTTGTGAAGGGTCATAAGAGTTCCATGGATGTGCACGAAAACGATCCTAGAAGGAGGGCAAGTCGATCGAGTCTGGCGCGAACGGAAGAGGGTGTGGTAGGTGTATGGTGCACTTGCTCGCAGGGAACGGGACGTCAAACGCCCTTGAACCCTCCACCATTCCCTTTGCGCATGAGTCATTGGCTGTGGCGTGTCCGACTCGCTTGCGCACGTCTTCAAGAGGGCCGTACAAAGCTGTCGGGAAGGATTGGCCCGGCGGGAGAAGCACTCGACGTGCCGCCTCTTTCGTGCCCCTTGCGTTGCGTTGCCTTTACTCCGTATGCGCGCGTACCGTCACTGGAGAACAACAACTGTCATAGGCCACATGTCGAGTGTTACGTGATGTTCATAGGCGGGAGCCCGAAGTCCTACTTCTGTGTACGAACATGGTCTTCGCATCCGTTGATGGCAGACTCCCTCGCGAGGGCGTCGGTTCCGTTTAGCCGGTCGCTGTGCGTTCCTCTGGCCAGCGAGCATGGTTGCGGATAGCTAGTTCATCCTGCGGCGCGGCGCCCACGTCACGCCTTGTCCTCATGGTCGTTTATGCTTAGTCGCATGCGTGTGCCATGAGCTTTGAGCCAGAGCTGACTCCTTGGTTGGGTATCAGTTTGGCAAGTGTGAGATCCATCTCTTCGAGCGACATGCAGGTGGGCTCGGCCACATCGAATTTGGGTACAGTAGACGGACGACACGGCCAACTGCGGTCCATAGTAGAATACGTCAACGGCAGACTTCTCTATGGTCGTCGAGAGGAAGAAGACCCAGCGCACTGCCAGAAACAGAATCCATGACAATCATTGGGAGCCGAGACATTAATGCCGCGACGGAAACTCGCAAATACATACCTTGGCTGAAGGCTGGGTAAGACGGCGAGGAATCCCTCTCCAGGAAGCCAGCTGATATGCCCATCATTTGCTGGATGGGAGGAATAAGGAAAGGATTTGTACTCATTGACAGCAGAAGTGTAGGTCGCTACCGTCCCGCAACAAGTCAGACCGCGTCAAGACTGATGGGTACAAAGATTACTTCTTTTGTCTCCCCAAGAGCAGGATCATCTTCGGCCCGCCTTGGCGATGTGCGCAGACGTCCAGCCGTGCTTCATAATGACCACCATTGTGGACTTGCCACTGCACAAGCCACAGCTCAAAGACGACGACGGACGCGACGGACCGGTCGCAGAAGATGACAAAAGCCGTCAACAAGAATGCCAATTCAGAGCGGTGGAGTTCCCCGGGTCCTAGAGCCGTGAGAACATCCATGGCTTCGATTCCACGGGTCCGCCTGCTTAAGTATGTACTCATTCTGGGAGCAGAAATTTGGCGTAGGCGGCGAATGACTGGATTGAGGAGTCAGTGTTGAATGCCACGCCATTTCCGAAGGTGGCAGTGCCACGAACTGCAGGATTCACGACTTGTCAGAGTTGCTATTGTCGTGTTAGGACATCGGGGTCGACGTGATCGAGATGCTTCTGGGATAAGAGGTCAGTAACTTGAACTTGTGTCTTGAAAATTCAGAAATGACGGACTCCCTACAGGTGCGTTTGTCGCTGGTGGCTGGTTGTTGGTCAGTGATCGCTTCAGCGAATAGTCGACTCGTGGAAGCACAAACAAGCCGAATGCATTGATCGAAGACGCTGCACGTAAGGAGTCGAATCCAGAACAGGTATGTACCTACTACAGCACAGGCCGATGGCGAGACACGCTCGCGGCCGTCAACGGAGGTCGCCCTGTCTGCATCTACGAGAAAACTCCCCACAGACTCTGCCTCTGCCGAGATAAGCTGGCGGGCGTCGACGGGAGTTCGCCCTCTCCGTATGATCGAGAAACTCACCTGGGCACACTGCCTCTACTCAAGCCTAGGAGCTCGATCAGGGAAGAATTGTCGGCCTTGTGCTGAAATCAGGTCGCATGTCAATGCCCAACATTTGTCGAGCCGAACATTCGCGCAGATAGGATCAGTAGCCCTGGGTTCAATGCAGGAGCCTTGTCCCGCAAAGGGGCCATGGAAGTTGTCCACTCATACTGTACTCGTTGACTCCCACGGCGGTGTCAAACACCTAAGATTAGACCTTCTAACCACAATGGCGAAACTGCGTGCCCTTCTCGTGCTGGGAAGACATCAATACTAGGCAAGTCCTGTGATTCGCAGCTGGGCCAGAGTCGTTGCCTTTCGAGAGTTCGCATTCCACGGGGATGGAAGCGAGAGAAGTGAGATGCCACGCACAGACTAGAGAGGCAGACGTGGATGTCGTCCAGTTTGAGCGAGCGCGCGAGATGGATACGAATGACTGGGGTGCGCATGTTGTGGGCGTCTGTACTCGTACACAATACTCCGTACTTACAGTAGTAAAATGGCAAGCTCTTCGCCATCACGGATCACGAGGTTTCCGCAGTCGCGTAATTAAGCCAGCCATGTCTGAACGAATGGACATAGTCGAGAAATCAGAGTACAGGAACTCATGTGTGCAGCATCGAGAGTCACCACGGATAGCTGGACAAAAACGTACAAGCCCATCGAACTCGCCTGTCTTACATGTGTACCCAGTCGCGACGGCATGCGGAGTATTTACTCGTTGGACCTTGTTTTTCGCGACCTGCTGGAAATCGAGGATTAGGGAGCCGTTGCCGCGGTTTCATAGCCAACTTTGGCATGTCATGGCATGGGATGGCATCGTTTCCAACTCCCGCAGGCGATACATACTTCCTGTTTTGAGGTGGGCTTGTGGATCCTGTCATGTCCGACTACGAGTACATACCTGTCTTGAGGCGGGCGTGTGGATGCTGCGCTGTCCGACTCTGTGCAAGGGATGCCGCACAGGGCGTCGATACCCACCCGCCCCTCGTTCCTCTTCCCCGTGCCGTGTCGCAGGGGAACGTGGCTTGAGATTCGGATTATTAGTTGCAGGGGAAGGTGATTACGAGTACGAGTTTCTTTGTACATATGAGCGAGTGGTTGTGATTGATTGTGAAAGGTGTGAAAGTGTAACTCAGGAGGCACTATCGATGACGCGTACCGAGTACATACTGTAGTAGTACCATGTACCCCCTACTCGTACTGTACCAGGCACGCATGTGCAACAGACGGCCGCGGTGTTCGAGTTCTGTCGCTGCTTTTGTTTCGGGAACGATATCCATGATGGAGACGGGGTCAACGCGTGCGTTTACCGCTCGCATCAAGACGGTGCACGAGCGCAAGCCAAGGGTGGCCTGGCAAAGTTTCGGTTGTAGAATTTGGTCGACAACCGGTGTGACTTACAGCACGTCTAGAGTCACATTACTAAAGTACATACGAGTACGGTCGGTGCTTCGACGGCTGCAGCATCATGAGCATGCACGCAGCATGCACGCATGCTAGGACATACCCGGATTGTCCTTAGCAAGGAGTTCTCGTACTGTGCCCGAGAACGGATTTCGCTCTGTCTCTCCTGTCCGAGATTAGCACCACTGGGCCCGGACTCCCAACTGCCGCGATCGCAGGGTTGAGAGGTGCAAGGGAACATGCATGGCAGATGCATGACTTGGAGGTCACTGCTTGCTGCCCTCTCACTCCCCTTTGGTTGTGCTGCAATTGGCGAGTGTGTGAAAGCAAGGGGGCCAGCGCGGGGCAGCGAACCCCAATTGCGATGCCAGGATCGATGGCCCTATTACGAGGACCTGGGTACGAGGACGAGGCCCTGAGTTACCGGCCCTCCACCCCTCCTAGCCTGTTCCGTCCCAAGTGCATCTGCGGGCATTCCATTTCCGCAGTTCCCCTGGCGCCATCGCTTTCCCCTTGTCCATCGTTTCCCCTTTCACAGGCACTGGGACGCAAATGTCATCCAACCCACGCGATACTCTCCATCGGGTCCAGCTTCACAACTCGTGCGCGTGCGTGCGCACAGTCGAGGCCGAGCTGAAGGCTCAAGGTTACACAGCGGTGCACGACTACTCTTACGAGTACTCTACCTGACTCAGTCAGGGATGCGCAGGTGAAAAGTGCATGCCCACACGGTGTTCTGTACGGTGCCATGGTCTCTGCGCATATGACCTGTCAGAAATTTTGGACGCCACGAATCACGCTTTCCTATGTACGAGTATGATGCGAACAGTGGAGAAATACCTCGTAGCCGTGCACGAGATGTAGATACTGTGTTCATAGTTTTCTAAGCAGACACGTACAGTAGATAATGCCTTACCCTTCTAGGCATGAGTAAGTATTCCGCTTTGAGGTGGACGAGTGTTTTCGATTCCATTCCTGTGTGGCCGTCGACATGAATTTGGCCCTCACCCTTACATATCACGAGTCACGAAGGCGCCTCCCACGCTGGAAGTCCAGATCATCGTCGTGTCGGCCGGCAGATCCCTCAACTGCTACTCGTACCGGGTACGGGAGTGACGGGCATGTGTGTACCCTGTACGGAGTACGGAGTACGCATGGAAAAGAACACGGCAGGGCTGCCTTCCAGAATATTGTGGGCAGTGGTTCCATCCTTACACGGTTGTTGACTATTACAGTAGAGTGAGGGCCAGAATTTGTACCGTGTACGAGTACCAAGTACCGGAAGGAAGTGGTGTATTGTGGGCATTAAACCTCCCGATGGATGGGGGCCCTAGACGGTACGAGGCAACGGGCACCTTTTGGCCGGGCACGTCCGCCGTGGACGGTCCGTTCCATCAGCTTGTTTGGCTGCTACTGGAACGATCGATTGGAAATCAAAAACCCGTTCTATTGGCCCAGGAATCCAATCTTTGACTTTGACTTTGTCGATGCAACCAACGATGGCGACGGATTGGGTTGTGTGGCCGTTTCAACGGCTTCGCGAATCGCCGCCGCGAACTCGCTTGCGCGCACGGGAATTCGCCGTCGGAATCATCCATCAATCAGACGATCAAGTCACTCAGTGTACAGAGCAAAGTCCGAGTCCGTTCCTGGGTATGATCGGATCTCTACGCACAGTAGCCAAAAGTATACGCTCCGTTATGGCGTTACGGTGACGTCGATGTTTGGCGTGATACGCAGGGAACCTCGGCGGCGAGCTCTCCCTTCGCCGAAACCCCTACCTTCTGGGTAATTGCCCTGTGAGCGTCGCGAAGGGCGAAAGTATAATTTCCACAGTAATATACGTCGCCTGATTCCCCTGGAGTTTCTTTTCCGGGCGAGTCCCAGCGGTTTCAGGTCTAAGGTGATGGTGATGTACTGTGTCTGTACTCGTACTTGTACTGCAGTTTGAGTGTGGCCCAGCAGACTGTGGACGAGTACCACCGTACTCCGTACCGAGTACTGCTTCTGGGTCGCTGACAATGCCCCGCAGGCGATCCAGCAGAAGGACAGACAGCGAGTGTGCTTCATTTCCTTATCAGGGCATGTTCGTCCGGCACCGAAGGATTTCCGCCTTACCTCACCTCATTCTGAATAGCCTCGAGCCTCTGACTGTGTACTGTGTACACAATACCGGGTTACTGATACAAGCCCGTCCTAGGCACTGGGTACCGGATGCCTCGGCGTCAACCCAGCGCCACATCCTGCCTGGCTGGCAGGCTGTGATCGCTGAACGCCTGAAGGACCAGCACGACTCAGGATTACTCGTTATTGAAAGTTTCTTCTAGACGTTGCTGACCCTCGTGGGGCAGCCCTGAATGTTGTGTGTCCGTGTGCACGCCTCCCGACGGGTAACGTCTCGTCCCGGGCGTCGAAAACACCGTGCGCCTTGGTATGTAAGCCCCGGCCGGGCTCGAATCAGGAAGTTCGGCGGTTGAAATCCGATTGGGTCGTTCCAGGCACCGGCCAGGTTGACATCACGGGCCTCGTCTCCAACACGAGCAAGGAGGTACCGGCATCAGCCTTGCATGGTCTGAGGTCTGAGGAGGGCCCCCTGGATTTGTTTCCATGCATCGATCCGGCGGATGACCGTTGATCGCTCTAATCGCTCGGGGGACCCAGAGGATGATCCTCCGCAGGGCGAATCGAAGATTCGAAGGTGCTATGTGCCCAGTACAGGTACCGAGTACGTATCGCAGTAAACGGTCCTGCAAACCCACTACGAGTACTCCTACTGTCGGAACGAAACAAGCTTGCCTCGATACTCCGTGTAGCGGAGAAATTCTGCTTCCTAACACCGTCTCCGACATTGCCAGCATGAGTAATAGCCCCCTTCGGTTACCTGCTCGTGCTGCTACACTTGCTCGAAGCGTAAGGCGGCGCTGCGGCACCGGGAACAAATATCCCTTCAGGGCATGTGGTATGTGCTATTGTGATCTGTGGTCTGTGGTCTTCTCCATCGAACTCGCAGCGTCACGGGGAAGTCAGCTTTTGCCGTTAGCCTGTCAACCTGGCAATCTCCGTGCATGCGTCGCTTAATGTCGGCAACCCCGCCACGGACGAAACACTGCGCACAATTGCCCAACTCGAAATGGTCTGCGCGCCGGTATGTGGCCGTGTATGTGCATCATCCAGGCGTGAATAATCACTTACTGCTGCGCTATCGTCGCCCGGTGCTTCATCATGCTGGTAGAGTAAGCATGACGGTGATTGAACATGCTATGGTTGAAGGCAAGAGACACGTTTGATGCAATAGCTTCTCGGGGAACAAATGACCTGATGTTTCATCTTGAGTGGATATCGCTTTGTATAGAATGTTCGTGGGCCATATCTGTAGCAGTAACCCCAAACCGGCATCGTGGGACCTTTTGTGTTCAACCGCAACCGTATTGGGTTGTTGCCTGTTCTGCCCTTCCTCCGAGTGATCATGCTTCCGCATCTATTTCAGTTCTCCCAAAGAGGAGGACGTCGAAGGTTTTGTGGCGTCGTGAAACAAAAGAATGAGACTGACAAGAGGAACCTCCCAGCGCCATCGCTAAAGAAACTAAAGAAACAAGAGGACTGCACAGGTCCTTAGATAGCCATACACCTTGGACGCCATAACCGGTGTATGTACTGATGTCCATCTCGGACGCAAAAAAGCCGTGGTAGACCATTTCTCGAATAGGATCATTGTTGCAAATGGCTGAGATTGCGGTGCTGTTGTACCCGTCGTGCATTGGATGATGCGTGTGCTGAATCAAAACTCATGGCTGATAGAAACCTGAAAGGCGATACACTTCATGTGGATGGTCGTGTCAATGCCTGCCCCTTCGGCGGGCGCTTTTGCGACAGGCTCAGCAGAAGTTGGCCGTCCTTCTCGAGTTGGCGCGCATCCCGGGGCTCTCTTCGGGAACGATGCCTCGCAATCGACCGCGGCCGTCGCATCCTGATGCCTCGGCGAGTTCGGGCGGGCCCACCCTCGTGGAGGACTTGTTTTGCTCGAGTGTATGTGATGGGAGGCATGGTGTTGGAACCGGAATCGCTGTCAATATCATGCACGCCTGCAAGCTTACCGTCGGCCTGAATAGGCGGCATGCCGTCGTCCGACAAGGTTCTTTTCGGCTCTGAAGACGGTGGTGGCGCGGGATTCATGAGTTCGTGTAGATCCAATGCAGACCGCGAAGGCCTTTGGCGAGTTATGATAGGCGGCGGCGTGGAGGGCGTAGATCGAGACGTGGGTTCCAAGTCCAAGGCTGGTAACGGGGTGAAGGTGTGAGGTTGTATCCGAAAGTTCATCAGGTCTTCAGCGTGAGGTGAGTTGGGACAACATGTTTCCTCAATGGGGTAAGCTGCAAAGTACTTGTCCAAATCCTGGAACGTGGACTGCATTCGCGCAACATGGTGGGCTTCGAAATCGCCATTGCGGGTTCCCAGCTGTGAGATGGCGAATTGACGTTCATGTGTCTGTTCAAGCATTGACGAGTCTGAGTACCGTTGTAGTTGATTCGGGCCTATCAGAGCGTAGAAAAACACGTTCTGCTCAGTGAGATGGGTATACCAGTGAGGACGTCGCTCACTGAAGGTTGATGTTAGTAAGAACGAAGAGCTGATAGATAGAGCTCGAGACCTACTTGTGCGTGAAATTGTCCCATGTGACCATCGTTTCGAGACTCGAGGTCGAATCATAGGGTTCAGTGAGGTGTGGTTGGTCTTAGTCAAAGCCGTGGTCGAGGATAAGACTGGTATTATACTCTCATCAGGCTGACATCAGGAGCGTCGAGTGCAAGGACGAATAAGGCCGAAGCATTGAATTGCCCAAGATAGCAGGGGAAGGTTGCAGGACACGGTGATATGCCTGTCAGCCCTATCGAAATTTAAGCAGGACCAGTGTTTTAGTTGATTTGCCCGGCTCCGCGTCCTGCCAGACTCTGGAACTGGCTGACAAGACACACGAATTGTCAGTGCTCGTTCCAGTCGAATTCAGACCCAAGTACGAGGTATTCAGAAATGATCTGGACGAGGCCCGTTCGGTGGTGGAGCTGGCGTGACAAGTGACGGATGGAACGGGTGGATGAGGATCCGACGTCGAGGTGTTTGGAACCAATGAATGCTGACAGGGCTGGAGAGCTACGCAGTACTGGACGACAACTTCGTCCTCCGTCCGAAAACCGTTTCGCTCAGGACGGGTACCTTGGAGCGACGGCGTTTGCAGGCCACGGGACAAATTGACGACCGCTGGTAGATCTTAGGTCGGGGTTACTCCGTAGATATAGTACGCATGTGAAGGAGTTGAGGACGCCAATGGACATTGGTGGAGTATCGACTGCAGCACGGAATGGCGGATTGCAGGAAGGTCTGAGCGTGAAATAGTGAATGAGGATTGGAGGAGGCAGGCTGAATGAATCAGATGGGATGCCAGTTGCAGCGCGCTGAAGCCGGTACGCTCTGGGTCGTGACGAGACGGGGATGGCGATGTCAGAGGTTAGGGACGTGTGAATCGAGGTACAGCTGGATTCGGCTCTCGTCGTCTGATGGACAAAGACGCGAAAAGCAGCGGCGGATTATTAAAGTGACAACTCCCTGCAGATGAGCTTTGAGGAAGTCGCGGATTGTTTGTTGGGTTGATAGCGGACCTCGCGGCCCAGCTTTTGACAGCAGGATGACCAGGATGGCAAGTTAGATTTCTCTTGCGCTCTACTTCAAAAAGCAGCGAGCTGCAGTATGGAGATCAAGCCGCTGGACGGGTACGCTTGCATGGAACCCGATCAAGGGTATTTTGGGATGCCCCATGACCATTGACCAGGGAGCCACGCCCCATGCGTGTCCAGCGGGTTTTTGGTGCCAGATGGTCTTGGGCGGCCCAGAGCTGCGGATGGGCAGCCAGCGTTACGATTGGGAGACAGCGCCTCTGCCAGTCCAGAAGGAGTTGGTGACCGACTGGCGAAAGACAAATGCGAAGAGCGCCGGCTTGTTGGATCGTCGTGGAGAACACGGAGATGCGCATGCCAACTAAGAAAAAAGCGGTTTAGCAGCGAACTTGAGCTGCAGAACCGTCGCCGAAGTTCGTTTTAGGCCCAAGAGCTGATGCAAGAAGGGGCCTCCACCACCGCGGAAGAGACGCCAGGGAGGCCAAGTGCCCCCCATTAATCTTTCCAGTTGACAGGAATCAGGCTCGGGGTCTCCTGACTTAGGCACAGAGGCCTTGGAGCTTGGGCGTTAGGGGGCCTTGCTCCCTATTGATGCTGATAATTAACGGTGATCAGACAGGGTCTCGCTACACAACACAGTTTTCTTTTCTTTCGCTCAGTTCACTTCCCTGCCAGCCTCATGCTGCTGGGACCAAGACTCCGCGAAAGAAGCCTCAGGGCATTGAAGTAAAATTCTCTAGTGGTCCGCAGTATTATTTATCAGGTGATCTGGCGACTTGTACGAGTAGCATTCTGCACCAACAACGCTTTTTTGACATTTCCGTTGTAGTCTCCATCAGCTCGCGGTAGAAGCGATGAACTCTATCTGAGTGTCTAATTTCTACAGGACCTAACTGAACACTGGGCGGCTGAAGCGCTGTCAATGCTACAGTGGATCGGCGATCGGTAGGGTACGTCCAGTGCTCGGAAGACAAGCTGCTAGTGCACCTCGAGCTAACAGCCAAGCAAGTCAAAACCGCGAGGATCCTTCTCAGGCTATTGTCAGGGTGGCTTGTTGGATACGAGGACGGAGGACGCAGGTCACTCCAAGACAAGGCACGGTAAGTGCCGTATGCAAACATTTCAAGGGTGCATTAATTGAACATGAGGCGCAGGTGTGGTGTCGCTGTTCCAGTTTCCCGGACGGATTCTGGTTCGTGAGCAGTGAGCTGTCAGCAGTGTCGCAAGGACTTCCCGCCCATTCGGCGCGAATAAGGCGCGGGCCTTGTTTAGCCAAACTCCTTTCGAAACGCAAGCATCATTGGTACGGGGAACCAGGGACGTCATCCTTGGACAAGGAAACGTGGGCATGTGCGCATTCCTGCCTGACAACCGAGTTTCTGGTTTATGGAGTAGGATCCAAGCTGAAGGCCTTCCCCACGATCATTTGCGAGCTAACTTTCAGATGCAGTTTACGTACTCGTACTCCATAGTCTTCCCAGTGAAGCTGTCATCGAACCGAAAGCCCTGTGGTCGCCGAGGATGGAGCAAAACAAAGACACAGTGCTGTATAAGGAGTAGCGAGGAAAAAGGAACTAGAGGTCACATTGACGTGAAGCCCGAATCGATCTACCTCTTGTCGTCTATCCCCTGCACCTTGAGCGGGTCGTCTTCGCCAACGCACGACCAAGCAAATGCTCAATTCACGGTGCGGAAGACGGACGTTCCTGAAACCAGCGCAGAGAGGTGCAGTTGGTGCCTTTGCCCCGCAATCTCTTGTAAGCCACATTCCTGGGTGACGGAGCCAGCGCATCCAACCATTCCATCAGAGTCCTGGCAGTCTCAACACTGCAGCTTCCATCCGGATCAGATCAACCGGTCTCCCACCAGCACCCGTGATAGGCCCTCGAACGTGCATAGACTTGGCACGTTCGAATTGCTTCGCCAACTCCCGAAGGTATACGAAGGAGGCTTGCCGCTTCGACCAGGAAGGAAGCTCAATGCTATTCTCAATCTTCGTCTGGCTCCAAGTAGAGAAGTGCCTGGCGACTGGCCATCACTACAATAGCAGTTTCGGGTCTTCACGATCACTAGTTGACATTGTGGGGAACAGGAACCCAGTACTCCGTACTCCTTACTTTGTACAAGCAATTCCAAGTATCTTTTGCCCTTTGTCGAGGCCCGTTCTCGATGCATGCATGGCCTGGGCTGCTTGATGTACCTCGTATTGTGTACTTTGCATCGGCAACGACATTGCCGACAAGTTACTTTCCAGAAAATAGGCGCAGCATTGGAGTGCACGATCTGACTGTGTCCGCTACTACAGGCGCATGCCTGCTGAACTTTGTTCTGTCAACAAACCCTCGTAGACGAGCACAACGAAACGCGAACCTCGTTTGCTGGACGTCTGTGCTTCCCTCCGAGTAGTCTGAATGTACTCGTATCGCTCGAAGTACAGGCGACATCCGAATGCGAGGCCGGCCCTTGTGTGACAGAGTGAACAACCGCGCTGTTGGAGCGGCACGTGGATCGCATCCGAGCCTCGAGAAGCATTCATGCTCTTCTCGGCTGTGAAGGGATATCTGACGTCACAACTCGCTTGTCCCCGATGCGATGCTAGTACGACGGTTCTAGCAGTTGAAGCGAACGCTCAAGCAGTTCTTAGTAAGGCCGGAGCTTCCCCCGACAAACCCTGCAAGTCTGTTGTGTATGTATGTAACCGAAGTTTCATGGCAGTGAGACGAACAACGAACTTGAGAGTTCAGGCTTGAGGAATCCACACTGAATGATTAAACGCCACAAATAGCAAAGGGTCGCAACAGACTCGAGTGCACTCGGAACAGCCATATGAGGCGCGGAGGTGGAGAGCGTCTGCCTGCCTCCAGTCCTGTCATCTCAAGCCGGATATTGAATTGTCAAAAACTTCTCAGGTTGCCGCAGAGTACCCGTACGGAGTATCATCGACTCCTGTTCCCTGGGTCAATTCATCATTTCAAAAGCAACTTGAGGTGGCACTGTGGGTCAACACCGTAAGGCCAACGTCGGTCGCACACAATTGCCGGCTGATCCCCTCGCTTGTTTCAAACCATATCCTTGTGCGAGGATAAGGGTCCGCTCCTGGAACAGGGAAGGCTGCGGGTGGACGAGACCTTCCGGTGCCCTTCCGCCTAGTCCAATCCTCTGATACTTGCATCAACAGCAAGGCTAGCGACATCACCCGAAACCAGTGTCACGCCACACTACAATACGCCTTGGGAGAAGCAAAACGCAACCCGTAAGAGCAAATGCAGCGGCGATGGCTGATGATGCTTTGCGCACCATCCAACGTGCCGTGTGGAAAGCCCGGCTGCCTCTTCAGATAACACTAGCCGCTTCAGAGAGCCGTACCTTTGATGGAGCAGATCCCTACTTGGTAAGAAAGTGTTTGCGTGGTCACGGGCCTTTGAAGGCCTGACATCCTACGCTCAGAGGGCAAGCACATAGCAGACTGACTTGTAATGTTGCTAGATTTCTCTTCCACGTCTGTCGTACCTCCCCCTGCTCCTTCC
The DNA here is from genome assembly GCA_002099365.1 of Phialophora verrucosa. Classification (NCBI taxonomy): domain Eukaryota; kingdom Fungi; phylum Ascomycota; class Eurotiomycetes; order Chaetothyriales; family Herpotrichiellaceae; genus Phialophora; species Phialophora verrucosa. Next base: position 905,407 of record MSED01000003.1, on the reverse strand, counting down.
GCGGCTGCATGCCTTCTTCTCGAGTTCACTCATCGCCGATCCTGAATCGATATCACCTTACTCCGGCTTCTTCACCTACGACGATGTACCCTTGAAATGGCATCTGCCGTTGGGCCTCCTCTACGATGTCTACGTCGCGTCCACGCAGGATGCCCGACAAGACCACTCGACCCCGGCCCCTCTGCCTTTCAAGCTGACTGTGCATTTCACGCCGGACCCTGAAAAGCCTATCCTTCCGGAGGCAACTCCCGTGGTGTTGCATGACTCTTTTATCAACTCGGTCAAGGAGGCTGACTTTCTGAGGTCTGGCACGGCAAAACCGATCATGACGCTCTCTGCCCAAGAGAGCAAGGCTCTGTGGACGTCGACTCAGGAAAGCGACTTGCCGACTTTCTCCAAAATTCACAGCGCCCTAGTTCCGCCACCAGGGCAGATGCGACATATCCCGCTCCGACTCTACTTACCATCTGCACCAGATCAGGACCCAAGCAAAGCTCAGATCAAAGTTCTTCAGTCACATGTTTCGCCAACAATTGCAGGTGCAAACCAAGGGGCCTCGCCTGCGGCACTGCGAGGCGCTGGTATCACGGGACAGCCTCAAACACTGGGGACGGCGTTGCATCAGTTGGCTCCCAGCTTGTTTCCGTCCAGAAGGACCCCGATTCTTGCAACACCACTTCTGCATGGTGCACCAGTACCAATGAGTGCTGCCCTCGAGGAGCTCGTCAGATGGGGTTGTTATGCTGATGGCTGGGTGTCTGTGGTCATAGCCATGCGCAGTTGACGATGCCAATACTACGCTTGGCTAACAAACAACGGCAGCTCAATATAATCCAAATAGCTATTGCCTGAGTCTTGTAGCGACGCCAGTGAGGGCCTGCCGACGTCATGCTGTGGCTGAAAGTTGAAACGTGCTCAGCCACAATTGCGGGATCAGCCTCTGAGATGGCCTCCAACAGCCGCCCACTGACCTGTCAAAGCAACCCATCACACGTGGTGCAGGCAAAGCGTATTGTCCTACCCGATAAACAGGCTCGTCGACATGCTATTGTAGCGCTTTCTGAGAGATAGGGCGTGTACCTGTAGCAACCAAAGTCGAAGAGTCGGCCATCCCGCTGCATCGTCAGCATGCCTCCGTTCCCCGGTGAGGAAACACTGACTACAGTGTAAGGCGCAACCTCGTGTGTCCCTCTCACATGCCACCGCAATCTAATTTGGGCACTTTGCTACCAGGTACGCCGACCTACACTCTTACTTCACAGCGCCCAGCCCTCGACCGGCCCTCCATCGCTTCGATAAAGCCGCCTACTTCTACATCTACTACAACTCCACGAGGCAGACCAGTCGTGTCGAAGCCGCGATCTATGCTGGAACGCCTGATCAGACCGCCTTCAACGGCTTTCTGGACAACGTGAAAGTGATCCATTCCCACAGATTCCCGACCAGGGTGACACTGGTTGTCGATGGGGACACCGCGAACACTTCGCCCACCTCGCCGCGTACGGCGCGAGATCCGGATGAATGGCGTCTTGCCAGTTCAGATCCGCGAGACCCGGGCACATCAAAATACAAAATACATACCGTCGACATCTATCTCTGGAATCAGGACGATTCCAAATTGGTAATGGACATCTTCAAGAGACTGCTCTCACGCAATCAGTTAGCCATTGAGGAGGATCAGGAAGAGCCTCCCCACCATGACATGGTGAGCCCTGTCGTTCAAAACCTGGAGAACGTGGCTATATCCGATCCGGCATACAAAGACTGGCATCATGATCACGCTTCAGAACCTCTACACAAGCCGGTCCAGCCACTTCCCCAAGCTGCCGTCGCTAGCCGATCGCCTGCTCCCGGTCAAGCAACGGCAGCTTCGCCTATCTCAGTCGCTGCCAGCGGCGGAGCGAGAACATCTGCCAAACAAGCACCGGTGACCGACTACACACCTCTGGCTTATAACCCAGCAGCGCCCGCAGCACCTGAACCAATTGCGCATAGAGAGGACACGCCTCCTCCAGTTGATGCCACCGACGGGACAGGACTGGCTGCCGCGGCGAAGCATGACAACCCATACGTCCCCCCACAGCACCCACAAGCCTTTGGGGGTCCGCCATCCGTAGCTGCCGGTGCGTATGGACATTATGGCTCTCCACCACCACCACCACCCTCCTTCGGGCCTCATGCCACCACGTCACCCACACCGTCTTTCGGGCCTCAAGCTGCAGCGACAGTGGTACCATCCTTCGGCCCTCACGCTTCGTCGACGCCACTACCGAACTCCCCTCGGACGTCTGTGTCTACAAACTTCGCACCGCCCCCGACGAGCGCAGGTTCCGACAGTAGCCGCCATCCGTCAATAGCTGCTCAAACATACGTACCCCACGGTCACGACCCGAACTCTCATATCTTTGGTCAGCCGCCAGTGCAGACCCCTAGCACACAGTTCTACCAATCAATCAATGAGCAACCGCATAAACCACTGCAACATGTACAGCCTCAGTATCCCGACTACCTGGCCGCCGGACAACCTCCGGCACCGGCACCGGCACCGGCAGGTCCTCCGCTCGGGGGATACTCTGCGTACAACTATGGCCAAGCGCAACCACCCCAGCCTGCTACAGGTGGATATGATATACACAGTCAAGTCTACAGACCTACTGAAACCGAACATCAAACACACCACCATAATAAACCTTCGAAGAGTTCAGGGTCGCAGCACAAGCCGTCTCACACAGAGAAGATCGAGAAGGGTATTGGCAAGTGGATCAAGAAGGTTGAGAAGAACTTTGGATGAAGGAAGGTCGACAATCTGGTCTTTTGAAACCATAGTGACTTGGTTTTTTGGCACCCACACACTTTGAAATTAGCAAGCGTGGCGAGTTCAAATTGCAATTATGTCTTCAGCTCCGCAAACAAAGCGATCGTCTCTTCATCTGTACTGTGCCCTTCACAAGTGTCTCGAGATCAGCCTCCAGCTCTTGACCGCCCTGTCTCTTAGCCCTCTCCGGAGCTTTCGAGAGGGGAAGAGCGGACGCCCTTTGTGATCATCCCAACACTTCGATGCCTGCTCCACAAATCTCTCTCGGTGTTTTGCTTCCCTGGAGGGTGTAAATTCGGTGAGAGTCTTCTCCGCATCGATCTTCTCCTTCTGACGGTTGACTGCTGATGCGGCGGCTGTTGAGATTTTTCCTACGTCTTAGATGAGAAAGAAGGTCCCCCAGCTGTTCTTGGATCCAAAGCTTTCTGGACTGTCGACATTTCTAATAGCCATATCTCTGAGAGTGCTTGCCCCAGGTATATACGATTGGAAAATGAAGGATGTTTGACCGACCCGTGCGACACCAAGCGGTCTAGGCGCAGGGATGATACCAGGCACACATGCGTTGAGATATTGGAGGGTAGTATACTTGGTGAGGTCGTCAAGGTTTGCCACCCACCACCTTGACGATCGCGTTCGGATCGCATTTGAAGATTGTTCTTGTTGTCGGGAAGGGCCTTTATAGAGGATCTCGCTGGTAGAGAGGAGCTCTGCCAGACGCTCAGAAATCTTCAATCCATCATAGGGATCCTCGGAGGCTGCCAAGATATCCCTGAGCAAGGGGGCGAGCGGGTATATAACATCCGCGGGCCGACTAAAGTCAATTATGGATCGTATATCCTCCTCAGTGGACCTTGTTTGCCGCGGCTCAAGAGCATATGACGGTTGTTCTTCCAATAAAGGTGAGTAGGTAGGCCAGAAAGAATAAGCAATGGTGTACCTTCACGCTCAAAGTTCTCCATCTTTCGCTGTAAGCGTTGGGAGTAGTCCGAGGGAAACAACTCCAACAGATTGACGTTTAGGTCATCCTAGAAGGCGCGCCGAATCTTTCTTGAACTCGTCCGTTAAAGTTCGTGGCTTCGGAATCCTTGCTCTGCGTCGATTGGAGTTCATTATCGCCCTTCCTCCCCTGCCAACTTTCTTCTCCTTTGAGTTGCATGCCCACTAGTTCAGACCGCCTCTCTGGCTTCGCGATTGGCGAAAGATCTTCAGTACTCCTCGCACTGAGAAAGAGCGGAGTTGAACAGGTTGTGCGCGTGCAGTAAAGGTAGCTCTATGTCGAGTAACTCAGGGCGAGGGAGTCGGCTCTCTTGGCCGATGATTGTCAATTCACGCCAGGGCGTCAAAAGGTCGGAGGGGATACTGAGGTGAGTTGCGCGTCGCGCGTGGCATTCAGAAGTGAGTTATTGGGCTTGTCGGAAACTTAGATAATGAATGAAGAGACAAGCTGAATGATATGTGTCCGAACCTGCAGCTATCGTAGTGAATCTAGGAATTCCCAAGAGTCATGGCGCACGAATCAGTCTCGAAGTCAGCCAACACGCAAGCCAAGCTATATCACTACAATCCGTACATAAAGGTATATTTCTTATCCCCGTACCTCTTGGGGTTTGTCTTCTCGTCCTCAACCTCCTCGGGCGTCATCCTCGCAAGCTTGGCTCTACGTCTGTTGTTCACGGCCGCCAGCGTGAAGCGGTAGGCGAGATATCCAACCAGTGCGACGGCAATGAATGCCAGCGTGACGTAGAAGGGTCTATCGAAACCGAAACAGTCAGCACGGCGGTATTCGACAGACGAGACAGATATGCTGTGCTCCTATACACACATAATATCTGCAGAACAACTCACATGAGGTAATCGGGCGCGTATGATTTGCGGAACAGCTGGGAGCCAATGACTCCGGAGAGATTGCCGAAGCCGTTGAAGCCCAGGACGAGAGCCCTCTTGCCTGGTTCGGGCGTGTTTCCGCTCAGCCAGGCCACTGTCAAGGGCGCGGAGACGTAGCTGCCGAACAGCAGGATGCACAGACCGGCGTATTTGGCTCCGTGGGTCTTGGTCGTCACGGTGATGATGAGGCCGACAAGCGTGATCAGGAGGCCGAAGAAGATGTGATAGCCTCGCTCCTTCCTATGGCACCGAGGTCAGTATATATGTGCTGTAAGTGTTGTCGGTATGTTTTGAGGGGTCAACGCGAGCGGGTCTTCCTGCTCTTGCGGGTGCTGCTGCTGCTACAGCTCGAAGCGATGCTTGTGCTTCTTTCTTGGTGTGCTTACCTTCTATCAGAGCTGACGGCGAAAAGGTACAGTCCCACAGCCCCACAGACATAGGGTGGCACAGACATCTGAGAAGGTCAGTTGAGTCAAGTCGAATAGGGGCTTTCGGAGCGTAGCTATTGGACCTACCAGATTGGCCGAAATCGAGGAATACCCCAGTCCATTCACCACAAGGGGCAAAAAGACCGAGAAGGCCTGGCCCGGCACGCTGGCCAAGATGTTGAAGAACAAAACATACCACAGCTTCCAGTCCTTACCCGTCTCGATGACGTCTCTTTTGTTCAGTCGCTCGTTCTCGAGCCCGCTGTTCCCGTAAGTATGTTGGACGTACAAGGCGTTGTCTAGTCGTATGCGCTCCGCCGCATACTCGCGGTCCTTTTTGCTCAGGAACCACGCGCTGCCGGGACCGAGGGGCATCCAGAACCAGGCAACGAGAGCGATCAGACACGTGGCACCACCTTCAATGATGAAGAGGTATTGCCAGTTCTTGAGGCCGTCGGTTTTGATGTGGAAGACACCGTATGCTGCAGGCGTGTTAGTGATTGGTCTGGATTTTTCGGCGGATTCCATGTCCTTACCTATGCAGCCGGAGAAGGCACCCGCAACGGCGTATTGACCGTAGAAGAGGCCGATGCGCACAGCAAGGTCGAATCGCGTGTAGAAGGTTGAAAGGTAGAAGACACCTAAAACACGACACGGCACAAGAGCGCCTACAGTCAGCATGATGGAATCTGTTGTACACCCGCGACGTGTGGTGCAGGACAGGGGAGCCTACAGCAGGGGTAGAAGCCAGCCTCGAAGAGCCCGATCAACAGTCGTGTACCAATGAGTGCACCTGCAGAAGAGTCAGCGGCAGTGTTTCTCCAACATGCTGCGCATGCTGACCGCGTCCTTTGATCCATGCTTGACAAATCGTGAGGATTCCCCAGCAGAACATGATAATAGGGACCCAATTCTTAGCCCCGATCCATCGTCCCACTGCAGCAGAGGGAGGTTGGAACAGCACGAACGTGATGAAGAACAGGCTGACAGCCAGGTTCAGGTCGTCGGGATGGGCTCCAATATCCGTTGTGAAGCCTAGACTCGACTAATCATCAGCCGCGTACAATGGACATACACCGACAGGCGAAGGTAGCTTGACCAGCTCGACTTACCCTGCGTTTCGGCATTGCCCACGTTACCCTGCCCACTGTTAACGCCCAAGAATTGCATGAGGACCACCGTTGACGATGACTCACGCGATCCAACCCGTTGAAAAGGTACAATAAAGACAAGAAGGGCAAAAGGAACATATCAAACTTCCGGTTCAATGCTCGGCTCAAGGCTCTCTCCTCCTGGGTCGTTGGAACATGTCCGGCTGGGACATTTTCCTTGTCTCGCAAATCGGTCTCAATTCCGGACATGCCAGTTTCAAGATGGTCTAGGCCAGACTTCTCCGCCATCGCTGCGTTATGTCGGTGATCAGGTTCCTGCAAAAACCCAGCTCAATAAGATGATAGTGAACATGATCAAACGAGCGTCTTTTCCTGGAGCAAGTGCACCTCATTTTATACCATGGTCGTTGCTGTAATGGCCAAAGTCCTGGTTGAGGGTACGGTAGCCGTGGATTGACCCGATGTTGCAGTAGCCAAAGTCTGGAGATGTGGAGATTGGTTGGGGTACGAAGACAGGCAAAGCAGGTCGGGCAAGTCGTGGTCAACTTTTAGAAGGGTTGAATTAGGTCGGGTTTCCCTGGGCGTTGCTGGAGGATGGAGAGCAACCTGCTGTGCGGGGTGTAGGCTGGCAGAGATAACTTGGCGGAAGGGAGAAGTTAGAGCCCACGTTCTCAAATGTACTGGGTACGGGTAGGGTACCCTGGTGGTGTACACACTTGCGGGTAGGGTACCCTACTGATGATTATCACGGGTAGGGTACCCTGAGGATATCCACGGACGGACGCTGATATCACTTTGTGAGTAGGAGCGTCAGGGTACCTGATCCTGTGTATTCTCCTTCCATAAGTACCAATCTGTGCCCGTTTCGGGGTGAGGGCAGCAATGAGTTGTTGACCAAGAAGAATCGTTTCGCTCGCAACATGGAGTCAACGATGACGCCACCAAGTATGGAAGCTTATGAGACGAACCCGAAGACTCTGGATATAGGCTTCAACGGCGTCTCGGTGTCGACTGATCTCCGGGGAACGGTAGCGAGATCCTAAGTATGTCTAACGACAATAAAGCTGACCAAAGCTCCAGATATTGCAAATCAGTTCTTTCCATCCCAAGCACGGCATTGTCCTCGCGGAGCCCTTTGAACAATTTGACGGTACCAGATTCCGGGATACTCTATATGTACGAGAATATCGAAGTCGAATGCTAAGGTCGATAAAGAATGGTGTTCCTGGGTTTGGCTTGCGTTTTGAAGGCGAGGTCCAAGACCTCCGGCTGCATCCTGACAGCCTGGGGCGGGCGACAGTCTCCTACCGCACCGGTGGTGGTCTTGCGATCACAATATCTTTGCGGGTCAGCGAGGGTGGAGAGGTCATTCAATCCGCGGAGGTCAGGTCATTCGTCGACTCAGCGTCCAGTGTCAGTTTCGTCATGGACTTCGGGATCAGTGTCAACAGGGCCTCTTATGGACAACTCACCGAGGGTGGACCCATTCCACTTCCCAGATCGGAGAACATACTCAACACCACCAAAGACCAGGAGGGCTTCTTGATCACAAACACACCCTTAGGTGCACATCTGAAGGGATATCTTGAAGGTGATGGCCAATTGGTCGATATCAAGGACGCGCTTCAAGAGGAGACTTTCGTCGACTCTCCGGTTGTAAGGACATATTCCGGACGGTTGGAGATTCCGCCTCGCGGGGCACGGGTCTTGACAGCAAAGTTTATCTTGCAACCAGGAGTTGTCCCTCAAGCACATCGAGACACAAAGCTCCCACAACGAGTGGGAATCGCGAAGCTCTGGAATACACCAGAGGGAGCCGGAAGGTTCATCATCCGCAGGAATATTGAGTACATCCTCGGAAACTGCGCGATTCCGGTACCACCGTCCAAGCAAGCTGTGTGCCTTATGACAGATCATGTTGCTCTGCCATTAGGATGGATGCGAGACAATTAGTATGTATCATTCGCCCTCGCCAGCTGTAGCTAACCAGTAGTAGTTGGCAGGTCCGGTTCCTGATAGACGCCTACCTAAACCTCGAGAACTTGACTGACCCAAGCAACGCACGGGAATATGCCCAGATAATCAAAGCAACGGTGAAAGGTCACTTGATCTGGGTCTTCCGCTACGCGCAGAGGCCGCACAAGTTCTGGCACAGATCGTACCTCACGACCGGCCGGCCAAAGGATGGGCCAGTATTCCAGCTTGACCAGCAATGCTACCCACTCCTTGAATTGTCCGACGTGTGCGAAGCCTTTCCGGAGGAGCGGGAGCTCGTTGAAGATATTCTGCGGTCAGATACCGTGTCGCAAGTCTTGGACCTACTCGAGGCAAAACGAGATTCACGAACTGGGTTATTTCCAACGGATGAGACACCAGGTGATGACGCAGTCGAATATCCTTTCCACTTCTCAAGTCACATTTTGCTGTGGCATTCGCTGTCCAAGCTCGCCAAGGTTGCCGCTCGACTCATGACAGGGTCTGCCTTGGAAACACGCCTAGCGGCCCTCGCTGGAGGTGTGCGTACATCAACGCTCGATCACTTCCTCTGTCCAGAACCTGCGACAGGAAAGCCGGCCTTCGCATATCTAGTTGATGGCGCAGGCCAGCTCACATTTTACCACGATGCTAACGACATCCCAACCCTCTTCGCTCCTTCGTGGGGATTCACTAAGACGGACGCCGAAGAGCAAGCGTGGCACAACACAATGCAGTTCGCGTTTACGACGGCCAACAAAGGTGGCTATTATGCTGAGGGAGCATTTGAAGGGCTAGGCAGCATCCACACGCGAAACCCGTGGACATTGGGATACTTCCAACAATGGAGGTATGCGCAGATGAGCGGAGACCGCCAGGCCGAAGCCATTGCGTGGAACAAAATATGTGGCGTGATGCTCTGGGACGGCATGTTTTCAGAAGCAGTTGATGGTCATTCAGGCGAAGTAACCAGTAAAGCGTGGTTCAGCTGGCCTGGGTCGATGATTGGAAGCGGGCTGCTTGAAGGCGGGAATCGAGAGCGGTATCTCTGAGGCTCTGTCTCTCTTGAAGCCCGCGTAGTCGGAGTAGTGATTGGTGACTTTGCAGTAATGGAGGGTTGGTCGAAGGTCACACAGGTGAAGGGAAAGTGAAATGAAGTATGAACGCCTTTTGGAAGGAAAGTGTGCCGAGACCCAGCTCTAACTTCCTGAGCGCCAAGTCCAAGTTCTAGACTCATGATCAATTGCTGCCGATGAAGCCGCATCTAAGTCAATGACTGCACACGGCTGCTTGAGTATTTCTTTCTCTCTTCTCCGCTATGTCGAACACGAATGGAGCGTCTGCCTGTCAACCCTCGTCGGAACAAAATTGCTCCCGAATTGAGGAAGCGCGTTGCTCAAGCGTAAGAGAGCTCTTCGACGTACCTTTTCCAATTTGCATAGACTTACACTCAGTTTCTAATTTGAAGGTGCAATAATTGCAATGTCAGGCGAGCAAAATGCTCCGGAGGTCAGCCGTGCGAACGATGCCGCAAATCATCAAGAGATTGTATCTATCCCCAGGCCGAGCAGACAGTGTCCATTCCGCGTAGAGAACACGACAAACTCACCGCCAGATGCGCTCTTCTCGAGCAAGCACTTGCGGAAGTCGTCCCGTCTGAAAGGGAACGGGAAAAATTGCTGCAACATGCCCAAGCCAAGACTAACGCCCCAGAACACCCTGCAGCAGCAGATCTCGACCAGGTCATCACCGCAGAGAGTCAGCACCTCCGGGAAGGGCGCATACTGACGGACCCCGACGGCACCGTACGCTACCTAGGCGAATCCTCCGGTGCCACTTTTCTGAATCACTTGCGAGAATACATGGCAACCGTGTTTCCGTTGGCCTTTGAGGCGGCCTGGCCAGGCTCCTCAAATCCGGATATCACAGCTTTCATCTCCGGGCTCGGCAGGTACCAGACCCACGACAGTCGCCCTCTCCTGACCTCAGCCGTGGACCCCCTCATCTTAGCGACCAGGGAGCAAGCTGCAGCGATGGTCGCGGAGCTTCGAGAATCCGCTCAGGATGGTCAAGGCACATTCAATTCTGGCGGCATCTACTACTGGGTCGACAGCGAAGCCGTTATGAAAGATTACGTAGCGTTTGTTGATGGTGTTAGGACACTCGAAGTGAATCGAAATGTTGTGGCTGCCAACGCCGTGTTCGCCGTTGCCTGCCAGCTCAGTCCGAAATGTGCACCAGACTGGGAGTCCGGCTTCGGACAGACCTTCTTTGCTAGAGCAAGGCACCTGATTGGGAATCCTCTTGACGCCTGCTTAATCAACGATGCAACTGTCCTGGCTCTTCTTGGATTCTACCTGCTGAATAGCAACCGCCGGGACGCCGCATACATCTACATCAGTGTCTCCATGCATATCTTGATCGTCCATGGAGTCCACCGAGCGTGGATGGTTGATGAACAAGGCAAGCGGCTGTTCTGGACTGTGTATGTGCTTGACCGATGGCTGAGTTGTCTGATGGGAAGACCAGCTCTCGTTCCAGATGACGCAATTAAGTTGGATCTGCCTCGAGATACCGCCGGCTTACCCCCAGCGGCCGGTCTCCGTGCACACGTCGAGCTCTCTAGGATTTCAAACTATATTGTCGCCAACGTGTATGATATTGCACGCGACGGGCCTCTCATGAGTACTCTGTGCATTCAGAAGTCTCTGAGATTGTTGACGTCGTGGTCTGACGCCCTTCACGCATCGGTCCAAGGCACAGAGGAAAATTTTAATGGCGATCGAGCTGTAGTGGAGCTACACATGGCGAAGAATCAGCTCATTATCCTCGCAGTGCGACCTTTACTTTTCATCAACGCCAAAACGGTCACCGCGGACATGCTTCTCAATGCTCGAACAAGTGGCCATCATATTTCGCACAAGGCCGAGCTCGATCTCTGCGCCGATGCTGCCAGACATAATGTGCATCTCTGGAACAGGCTACTCACTTCCGAACGTCCTGCAAGGCTCTCTGTTTCGAGCGTGCACTATCTGTTCAATGCTGCTCTTACGTTGGAACTGTATCGACTCCTGGCCGACAAGGATGCGCAAGGCGACTATGATGCAATCGCTTTCGTAATTTCTGTGCTTGACGTGGACGACGGCAGTAACAGCACATATGCCAAAGATTGCGCACGGGTCCTTACAGATTTCAGCGTAATCATGAACAGGCTGGGCAGTATCGACTTGTCAAAGACTGCTTCTAGAGGAGGAGATCTTCGGGGAAACGGACAAGGCCTGCCATCTCATTCTGCCATTGTCCTGTCTCCGGGCAACGAAGCCAGTTCAACAAGCTACGCGGAGTCGTACCGTCACTCGCAAGTCAGTCCGGGGTCTGCGCGTGGCGACTTGGATGCTACACAATCGACTGGATCAACCGGCTCACCGTTTGATCGTCGCGCCTACAATGAGTTACTTTCGTGGTTGGAGACCGACAATCTTCAGCACCGGTTCGACTTTCCACATCGATCTGGATGAGTGGTGCAAGAGCAGATATGACGAAGGATTCGCAGAGTCCAATGCCTGAGGTTAGTACGGTTGAGCGAGCGGCGATTGTCACGGGGTTTCGCTGCATTTCCACCGACTCGACGTTTTTCCCAGGGCTGACACTGTTCGTCCGGATCCAAAGCCCAGACAGCTTGGCTGATGGTCACGTGGACTCAGCCGAAATGCATGTGCCGGTATACCAGGCACAAGCCAGGAACAGACCAGCTGAGGGCTTATATAATCCACTTCTGTCGAGATTGGTCGCCAACAAGGATTCCGATGGCAGACAGTTCTCTCCACTTGAGACCTATTAGCAAGGGATAACGTGATGGCGGCTCTTTCGTACTACTATAAAAACTTGCTGCTCCTTGAGAACAGGAAAGTCGACACAGAACACGAAGCACACGACATCTAGCCATGGCTCCGGCTCATACGCCAATTGATCGCTTTCTCCAAGGTATAAATACAGCCAACCTCGAGCTTATGTTGAGTGCTTTTACTTCAGATGCCGAGGTCATCGACGATGGAAAGAGCTTCAAGGGCGATGCAATCCAGGCCTTGTGCGAACATGGTATCATAGGCCATCACGCGCAAGTCAAAATTCTTGAACAAAGGCTTCTGGATGACGGCCGAGCTTACGCTCACATTACCATGGAAGGAGATTTCGGCAAGGATTTCGGTATCCACGAGCCATTTGACTTGTTCCTTGCCGCAAAGCTAGACAACGACAAGATTCAGCACATCGACATGGGTGATTTGGACCCTAGGAGACCAGCCATGCGGGCTGTCTATGCATCGGTCGGCAGCGCAACCGATCCTTTGTCGTCGATCCGCATCAGCCCCAGGAACGTCCCTGAACTGAAGGAGGGCTACGTCCGAGTCAGGATGCAAGCTGTGGGACTCAACTTCCACGACATCTTCACTTTGCGGGGCGTTGGCATGCATGAGATTCGGTTTCCAATGATTCTTGGCAATGAAGGTGCTGGTGTACTTGACGACGGCACTGAAATCGCAATCTTTCCCAACCTGAGCACAGACCCGGACTTCAAAGGCGATGAGACGATCGACCCGCACCGACACGTATTCGGAGAACTTGTGCAGGGAAACTTGGCAGAGTACGCTGTTATACCAAGACGTAACGCGGTTCCGAGGCCGAAAACCCTGGATGCAAATTCGGCTAGTGTGATGGGGATTGCCTGGTTGACGGCATATCGCATGTTGTTCACGAGGGCTCATTTGCGGGCAGGGCAAACCGTTCTGGTGCAAGGGTCTTCCGGTGGTGAGTGCATACTTGACGTTGCCACAGTCCCGTTTCAGAAACCTCAAGCTAATGTGCTATTCAGGCGTAACAACAGCACTCATTCAGATGGGATCTGCAGCAGGCTATCGTGTATGGACTACAGGCCGGACAGAAGCTAAACGTGCTCTTGCACGGTCTCTCGGCGCCGAGCGTACATTTGAACCTCTCGTGAAGCTACCAAATCTCGTCGATGCCGTCTTTGACACATCAGGAGCAGCAACGATACCTCACTCACTGGCATCCGTGAAGCCAGGGGGCATGGTGGTGTCGTGTGGGATCCACTCGGATGGCGGCTCGACAGAGGTCGCAATCGACCTTATGCATCTTTTTACGAACCAGATCTCCCTGACTGGGGTGTATACGGGGACAAGGGACGAGTTTGTCGACCTCTTGAACTTTGTGTCCACCAAGGGGATCAAGCCGTACATCGGCAAGATCCTGCCTTTGGAGCGGGCAGCAGAAGGGCTGCGCGATATCTGGGAAGGCAGAACGAACGGCAAGATCGTCGTCACCATCTGAGCCGACAGAGTTTTGAGCTAAGTCCGTGGAAGGAGTAGATACATACAATAAATACAAAAGTACCTCACTTCTCTTGCGGAAAGCTGATGCCCCGGCCAAGACGGGCTTAGTCACATTCTCATCGGCCCGGGGAAAGTCGATGACCGAATACAGCTGCTTATCGCTTCAGTGTCATTGTCGCTGTCCTTTACTCTCTGCTTCATCCTCACCGAATAGATTTCGTCGGATGCTTCCGGCCTGCCTGGCCTAGAAGTCGACTTGCAGCTGGGTTATCTGACCAGCACTGTCTGAGGAGAACTAGACACACGGGCTTGAACCTCTCTGACGCGTGGCCTCCATTGTCGTCGAACGCCTGCTAGCTACGTCCATCACTACCATGGCTCTCTGGACCGGGTTCCCCGCTGGGATCGGAGTGAAACAGACGGGGCAGCCAGCCCTGCCGCCTCGGAGGCCGCTCAACTGCAGAGCCAAAAGCGACGATTTTGGACGCAAGCTCTCGTGCAGATTCATCCTTTCCGACGGGGTAGGTCCTACTAGCCATCGACGAAATACTTTCCTTTTGAAGGTTGGGTGGTCTAACTTACTGCAGATTCTCGAAAACGGAGTGCAGGATCAGGACTGTGAATCGATTCTTCTCAGAATGCCGTACGAGATTCTGCTTGCGGTCTACGACAGCGTGGCCCACGCGCCCTCCCAGGTAGCGCTGGCCTTGACGTGCAAACGCATGGCCCGAGCGGCGCGAGACGTCCAACTCTGTCTATCACCCACGTCGGCCAAATACGCCGGCTTTCTCCCCCGAGCCGTCTTTGATGTTCCCGAGCTGATGACTCAGTTGAAGCCGTGGATGCCGGCCGAGCTGCGTCTGTGCAATCACTGTCTGACCAATCGGCCTCGGCACGAGGAGTACTGGGCCACCGTGGTGGGTTGTGAGGTGAGCAACTTCTGGATCACCAAGACCGGGTGGGAGTTCCGCAACGCCAGCTGGCACAAGCGAGTCCACGACATATGTCCGGCGTGCCATGCGTCGTGCAGCCTGAGCGACTTTGTCGACTGCGACGGATGTCGGGCTCTCGGACGGCTCGGGGACGTCGATTGGTCGCGCGTGTCGGATTCGTGGCGGAGAAGGACCGAAGAAGAACTCCGCGCCGGTATGTTTGCGACGGGCCCTGGTTGAATCATGGGGAGTTGACAGTCTCTATGTACCTGAAGGCGCGGAAGAACGAACCGCGACCCCAGGCATGCAGTCGATCAGGACGCGGTATCGACGGGCCCATATTCGCCGATTTCGAGACATTCAGCATGCACGGTCGCACTGATGCGCGAACAATATGCTTGGAAGGACAGCACATTACTCGAGACGCATAAGATACCAAAGAGCGAACAAAAGCAGCCAGACTCTAAAGGCAAGAACAGTCTTGCAGCATTCGAGCACCTTGGCGGCCTTTTATGGGCGTGCGTCCATCAGCCGTCAAACCCGACCTGTGGTTTCGTCAGGCAGGATATCCTACAGCAAAGAATCCGAGAACACCTCGACACGAGAATCCTTGACATAGGGAGCAAGAGCAGGGATTGCAGAACAGTACTTCCGAGGAGTTTCTAGCGAATATCACCGCAACCGAAGCCTACAGTTTCAACAGACTAGATCCACTAGGAGAGAGAGTGTGACTCCTATCTACAGGATTTGGGTATACAGTCACTGTCGGACAGACCAGAAATCATTGCAATGCACCTTGAGACAGAATATAAAGCGGGCAGTAGATTGAGACGATAGATGGACTGGTCAATCTTGCAACGCTCAGGCGGGCTTGCTACGACGCAAGTGGCAAGACCGCATACCGACGGTTGAATTTCATGTGGTGGTGCACAGGCGATGTTAGAACAAGACCCAAGATGATGGACGGATCAGATACAGAAATTCGATCTACATAGGAAAGTATTCCGTGTTGATATCCATGGCGAGATGGAATCGTGCTCTAGGCGAAAGGTCAACCCAGTCCGAAGCCGAGGTCCAAATGCACATCCGTTCGGCTCACTCTGACCTTTTGAGACTTCCATCCCGAGTACAGAGAACACTGTACAGCGTACTTCTGGATACAGTGGATTGACATATCGGGCCCGTAGCACTGTAATTAGCCCTGTGTTACATGCAGTACTCGTCTACACGATCTCTTCCTCCCGAGCAAGTAATACCCACGCTGCGTGCGGTAGGATACACATCGACACATTGATTGTTAATTGATACCAGCCCCGTGCAAGCAAATGGCCGACATGTCGGGCGGGCGAGATGAAGCAGAAGCCGTAGTATCCGCAGAAGCACGAGCAAGATCGTCTGCCATCCCAGAAGCAACTCTAACCCACTTCAACTCCATCCCCTGGGTAGCATCGCGGCTCTCCGACCAATCCTTCCGACCGGTCCATCTCTCCCGAACGCTCACGCACGCCGGGGCGGGCCACACCCTGATGGCCTCGACATGGAACACGCCCTCGACCATCTCGAACATCTTGTCGACCTATCGCCCACCCGCGCCGAGCAGCAGCAGCACCGCCGGCGGCGCGAGGGGCGAGATCCGCCGCTTCTACACCTTCGGGGGCGGTCTGAATGCGCACCCGGGTCTGCTGCACGGGGGCGTCATTGCCACGGTCCTGGACAGCACGATGGGCAATGTGATCGGGCAGGAGTTGCCCGCGTACGGGGCCACCTTCACGGTCAAGTTGACGGTCGAGTATAAGAGGCCGGTGGGCACGCCGGGGACCGTGATGGCCAGGGCGTGGATCGTCGCGGTTGAGGGGCGGAAGGTGTGGGTTGAGGGCGTTGTCGAGGATGGAGAGGGGAATGTTCACGCGAGGGGGGAGGGGTTGTGGTTGAGAGGGAAGGGGAAGGGGAAGCTTTGAGGAGAAGAGGAGATGAGATGAGATGAGATGTCTCGATTTTTGTTCTTCTTCTTCGGAACCACGCGCGACAGTGCCTCCTCGACAACTTCTCTGGAGAGGAGCAGAGACTATCCCCTGTGTCTACTGTCTGCTGTCTGGTGGTCCTGCCCGACCGTTGTTCTGCCACTCGCACCGTCATCCGATTGCCGTATCTCTTGCAAACGCCTACCGGGGACGTCACCCTCGGCTACAGTCTCGAGATCACAGCCCGCCAAAAATGAAACTCCACCCTCAATGAACTCCACCCTCCTACCGTCTCTGTCGTCCGTCTATGCCGCCGACCCCGAACACAACCGCATCTTTCACCCTCTACGGATCGTTGGGAGGCCCCATTCCATCCATGTTGGAGTCCTGCGTCGCCTGCACCTCATCGATGTGATATGTCGACCGGAGGTTCTGCATGAAGTACTGGAATTGCGGCTCTGTCCACGGCACCCAGAGCTCGCACACGTTCAATTCGGTCTTGAACTCCCACGCGTTTGGCTTGATCACCTTGCGGAAGACCCAGTCTGGATGGTCCTCGTACACCTGGTCGCTCTTGACATAGTCCTCTGGGGCCGGCCACACGTAGAGTTCTGCACCAGTCTGGAGGGGGACTTCATCGCCCGTCTCTGGGTCCCGCATCTACAATAATACGTGTCAGGAATGGTCGAGCATAGCATGCAAGAGGATAACTTACAGTGGGGTAATCCTGGTAGTACGGGTCGTCGACATGCACCCAGTCGCCGCAGCAGTCGGCGATGCTAGGTACTCTGGGAGTGTTGATGGGAGTCAGGCACATGCCGTCTCTCTTCTCCTCGCAGAACTCGAGGTAGTTAGCCAATGCGGCCAGAGCTCTCCGCGGGCACGTCTGCGACCACTTGGCGGCGTTGGCGTCGACGAGAACCGTCCTAATGGGACACTTGTCGTCGTTGCACCCGACCACGACGTCTTGGAGATTGTAATCATCCCGCTGGTTGAGGATGGTGGAGCTGGTGCCATTGACCGGCCTGCCCGTCGTCCCGTGCGGCAGGAGGAACGGCGCACACAATACGAGCACCGACTTCATATACATGGTGGCTTCTAGGTGGTAGTGGTGGTGGTGGTGGCAGGTGTAGTGGTAGTGACTGGAGGGCGATGGGTGTGCGTCAAGTGTGAGAGAACAAGAGCCAAGTCAATGTGATGGAGAGGAAGAATAGTTAGCACAAAGAGTAGCATCACAGCGTCTTTAAATACTTGTCCCTGAGGCTTGTAGGTCCTCTGCCTAAATCTCAAAACTCGGGTTGCGGAAACAATATGGGGCTGCAGGTCCTCAGACACATTATGGCGGCGAATGAGGGTTGTTAGCTTCAGGCAGAGCAGAACCAAACTTGCCCGGCCTCGCTGTTCTTTGGAACGCGCAGCAGTAAGATATGTTGATAGGGCCATGGTGACCTGTCCGTACAAGGGGGCAACCTCGCCACCATCATATCAGATCCACGGTTTGAATGGTCGACTGGTTGAAGACAAAGTCTGACAATAACAACACCGATCGTGTGCGCTGTGTTGGGAGAGAGGCACTACCTGAGTGACAGACACCAGATACATTCTTGTGGAACCGATAACGACCTGCGAGGACCTTGGACGACAGACAGTGGAAAGAGGGCAGCGAGGTTCAACCTTCCGAGATAGCCACTCACGCGTCCTTGTGGTCGACCGTAATTTGTACGGCAGACTTGAAACCAGTAAACCGCAGCGTAAATTGCGACGCGGTCAACGCGTCTGGTGTTCAGTTCACGTCCATGTTAGTTCACACCAACCCCAGCGCTACATGACCGCGATAAGTCCTTGATTCTTGACGTACGCCAAACGAGAACCTAGGCCGGGACGACACGGGTCAAACATGGCTCCCATGAAGAGTCTCTTGCGGCCATGGCAAAAAGATGAGATATTCGAGGAGCAGCGGAGGGTCACGTCCGGCTACAACCCGCTCTATTCCTACCGCACCGCTCGAGGCCAGGCGAAATCTTACCTGCAGCAATTTGCGGACATATACTTCTTGCGCCTCGCGAAGCTCAAACCAGTGGTGGAAGACGTCGCTGCAGCCGACTGGGAACAATTTGAAATTGCGGGAGAGAAGGCACAAAGAGTGGACAGAGTGCTCGATGTGCGACAGGGTCAATTGTGCTGGGTCGTCGGCACAATCTACATGGACCTGCCACTGAAGCCCAACATCCTAGATGATATATCGAAGGAACAGTTGCTTACCTTACAGACGCTGCAACATACGTATGTTTCACGGGACCGAGAAACCCAAGTCATGCTGGAGGATGAATCTGGTCGACTACGTTTAACTGGCGCGATGTTGAAGAACAATCTACTCGTTACGGGCGTTGTTGTCGCGGCTCTTGGGACGGAGAATGCGAACGGTGACTTTGAAGTCTTGGACATACATATTGCGGACTTGCCAAAACAACCAAAGAGGTGGGAACTAGACGAAGAGGAAGACACAAAGATGGATGTTGATCAGCCGGCCAAGAAGATCGCCCTGGTCAGCGGGTTGGACATCTCGGGCACAGACGGCGACGCCCTGAACCTCTCGCTTCTTTCCGAGTTTCTCCTGGGAGAGGCTTTAGACGAGGAGGACCGGCACGCAGCGACCAGAATATCCCGGCTGATTATTGCGGGCAACTCGATCGCCTCAGGGTTAGCGGATGGTTCATCCTCCGACGACGACGAGAAACCAGTGCACCGCAAATATGGGTACGACGCCGCATCTTATAACCCGATTCCCACCGCTCATCTCGATCAATTTCTGGCTGAACTTCTACCCAGCATTCCCATCACGATAATGGCGGGTGAACGGGACCCGGCCAATGCGAGCTTACCGCAGCAGCCTATCCATCCGGCGATGTTCCCTAATGCTCGAGCCTACTCGTCTGCAAACATAGCCCATCCCGAGGAAGAAGACCCAGGCTGGCTCGACAGCGTCACCAATCCCTGGGACGGCGATGTCGAGGGCTGGCGTTTCATGGGAAACAGTGGTCAGCCTGTAGACGATATCATCAAGTACATCGACATCGACGGGCCCGATGGCAACGGTACAAACGGGCGATTAGAAATCTTGGCCAGCATGCTGAGGTGGCGGTGCGGAGCACCCACCGCGCCGGATACATTGTGGTGCTATCCCTTCCAAGACCGCGATCAGTTCGTCATCGACGAATGCCCGCATGTATTCTTTGTTGGCAATCAGCCCAAGTTTGACACCACCATCATCCATGGCCCTGCCGGCCAACAAGTCCGACTTATCACGCTCCCAAGATTCCACAAGACCGGCGAGCTCGTGTTAGTCGATTCAGAGACCTTGGAAGTCGAGGTGGTGAAATTCGATGTTTACGACCCAGACCACACGAATGGGTCGTGACAAAGGTTGCTTCAGCTGTGCAGTGCGACTCCGGAATTCCCCGCCCGATGGCACAACTTGATTTTCCGGTCCCTCGCGAATATTTCACAGAATGCATTACACAGGCATGTCTGTCTGATAGGATCATGAACTCCAGATGACCCGAGTTCATGATGGATAGATCGATAACATGCGTATCAACGAACATACCTGTGAGTCTACCCATTTTGATCACTCTTCAACGAAGCGATGATCTAAACATTCACTACTTAGGTGTGTCTACGGAAAACGTGGTCCTCGTACCATATAACGCGCACCATGTGCCTAAATATCACGAATGGATGAAAAATCCCGTAAGTCAGCACCCATTCAACACGACTGGATCGTGGAATTTCGAATGCTGACCGCCCGCTTCCGGCACAGCTCATTCAAGAAGCGACAGCTTCAGAACCTCTTACCCTAGTAGAAGAGCACGCTATGCAACGAAGCTGGCGAAACGATGGCGACAAGCTTACCTTCATCATCTGTCGACCGTTCCATCGCCTGCATACCAACGGGGATGATGACCTATCGGACCAAGGTACCGTCGCTTCTAGGAGTTATTCACGCCTTGAAGACGAACTCAACGCCATGGTCGGGGATGTGAATCTCTTCATCTCTACCGTCGAGGAAGAAGAAATGCCCCCACACGGCATTAGCGATAAACACGCCGACCCGAACGCGGACTCTACCACCACCTCCAGCAATACTTCGAGGGCCGACCCCTCGATCATGATCGGTGAACTCGAACTTATGATCGCCGAATCGGCCTACCGGCGGAAAGGCCTCGGGAGAGCCGCCCTGCTGACCTTCCTGGAGTATATTGTACGCCATGAAGGCCAGATCCTAGAAGAGTTCCACGACGAAAGGCGCGCCGTCTCGATGGGAGAGCCCAGTCCCGGACCAGCACAACATGGAACCACCGATGTCGCTGGTGGGAGACATCAGTTCGGCTACTTCATAGTCAAGATCGCCAGCTCCAATCGTGGGAGTATCGCCCTTTTCGAATCGTTGGGGTTCACCAAGACGAGTGAGCAGGAGAGTTACTTTGGGGAGTTTGAGCTGCGGTTGAACAGGGAGATGCTGGTTGGGGAACGAGGCATGGAGGTCGCAAAGTCGTACAGAGAGGCATCCTACAAGTGCTCTTGTGGGGCGTGCTTGAGCTCGGAGGAGCTTCCGCTGTGATTCATTCTGCTGCGAGGGCATAGAACGCAGACAGACAGGGACAGAGATACAAAAAGATAAACCAACGCAACGCAACGCAGCGCAGCGCAATGCACTTACCCACGCCTCACGGAATTCTTGATCATGGCACTTTGATCTTGGATTCGTGAGAATGAGTCTTCATGGCTTCGTTGACGATCGTGTCCCATGCCGGGATGCACCGGCCATGTTGGGGATATGCAATGTCTTGTTCATTCCATTTCTAAACGGTAGCCCGAATCATCGGCGCACGCACGCACACGATACAAAGCAGTCAGCCTGCTCCGATCCGCACAGCTTGACACGAGTATTGATACCTTGGGCGATCCATTGTCTCGGACACTATCCGTGCACATCGAGGTTCCCGCACCAGCATCCACCCACCCGTCTTGCACAGCGCACGCGCACTCTCATATGCATACAGACGCAACAGGAACAGGGGCTTCTCAAGCCTTCATTCGAGTCGAGTCACCCCTTTTCATCCATCTGTACCGGTTTCCTGTGGCTGGATTCGAACACACATCCACACACCCACCCCCACAATGCCCGAACGGTTCTGAAAACAAAAACACTGCCAGGATTTCCTCGCCGACCGGTATAACCGGATCAGATCAGTTCGATTCAACAGCGCTCAGTTCTTCTTGGGCTTCTTGTTCTTCTTGCCGATTTCTTGGAAATCCATCGCTGCGAGGGGGGAGGGTGAGAAGTCAGCATGGTCTCTCGAGATTGGGAGTAACTCTTGATTCCTTCCCAGGGCAAGACACAGACACAGAGCCTATCGCTAGTCCGTATCTGCAGCGCAATACGGTGCGGGGCAGGACAGGGGAAGGGCAGAGCAGAGCAGAGCGCAAGCAACGAACATAATGGTCTCAGATATGCCCGGCCATTCACGCACGCCCGCTCTGTACTGTCCTGCCCTCTCCCGCCTTGTCCGCCGCTTGAACCGGGTTTTTGTCAAGGCCACTAAATCCTGCTCTTGTGATCGCGCTATCTCCAACTCATGCCCGTCTCTCTCGCGTCCTCCGTCCGCTACCCCGAATCGATTCCCGAACCGAGAAAACATGTAGAAAGGATCAACCAGAACTTACTTGGCGGCAAACTCTGCTTGATCTTATCGGCCTTGTCCGAGTCCTTGAGGATGAGCGTGTACAGGAACCGCTTGCCCCGGAGCTTCAACTTGATGTCCTTGCTCTTGGAGGATTTCTTGAGGCGGGCGCCTAATGCCAGCAAGAGAGATCAGTAACGTTCCTGAAATCTAGAGCGAAGAGCGCATGGGGGCCTGGCACATGATATAGAGGTTGAAAGGTGGGTGAGAGGAGACGTGAAACTGGCGCACCTTTGGCATCCTTTCTCCGTGCAATTTCGAGGAATTGCTTGATGTCTGTGACTTCGGAGGGCATCTTGACGGTGGTGTCGAGTGGATTGAGAGAGCTGAGCTGGAGACTGCAGTGGAAGGATGGTGTCTCTCTGTCGGTCACAGTTCCCGCAAATGTCGAAAATGCGATTGTGGGCGGTGTTTCTTCGGCTGATCTACTAGTGCCGGCTTCTGGACGGAGATAGCTTTTCCAGAGGGGATGATTCCTTGGGTTGAAAGTGAGGCTCAAGTATTGGCTCAAATGCTGTTACTGCGTTCGAGAACAGCCTCATTCTTGTAGGCTTATCAAGATAAATCAATCCAACGGTCAAGGCTATCAAGGGTATCGTGTTTCGTCAATGTCTCCAAGTCTACCACCACATTCCGATCTGCGCTCCCATCGTCACCCACTCTATTTCGGGTGACGAGCTTTCCAGTTGCTGGTATATGCCGCCAACACGGTGCTCACGGCCATGAACTTGCACCGAGGCCAGATTGATTCCTGTAGACGCTGAACACTATTTCTTGCTCAGGCCCTTCAACCACTTCGGCATCTTCGACTTGGACTGGCCACTGTCTTCAGAATTGCCAGTGTCCACCTTCCCCACATTGATTTTGACTCCGGGGTCCTTGTTAGCCTCAACGTCGACCATTGTCACGTCTTGTACTTGCAATTCTTGGGCGTGCTTCCTCAGATCCTCCTTCAGAACAGATTTGGTACTACGCGCCTGAACACTGGCTTTCTGCTCGTCCCAGGAGAATGTCAGGAGCACTCGGCCTTTGAGCTGGAGGTCTCTGATTAACTTCTTGCCACTGTCATCCGGAATGATCTCGTTCTTCCCTCTGATGCCGGGATTTCGAAGCAGGAAGACTTCCGACCGCCATCGGTCTTCCAGGCATTCTCGTACAAAACGATACAGATCTGCTGCATTGTCTGACTGTGTAAAGGGCGTGACAATAGTACTCTGATCTGGGAAGCGGATTTTGACCTCGACATCCTTCACTGCCGCCCATTTGGCTGCTTCCTCTTCGGCTTGAGCTGCCAGCTCGGCTTCAGTTTTCAGGCGAACATTTCTGGAATTCTGCTGGAGCAGTTTTTGATGGATTTGGGCATGTTCAATTGTCGGCGTGTAGTCGGCTTCGTTATGAGATCTGAGGGCTGCTGACGGCGTGGATGCGGTAGGAGGCCGGAATACGGAGATCGGACGACCGGACGCTGATGTGGCTGTTGGTGACTCTGTGGATGAAGTGGCAGATGTTTCTGGCTGTGTTGGAAGAGCCGGCTGTGGAGGACTCTCTTCCGTCCACTCTGGTTGGGTCATGGGTGCTGAAGGCTGCACTTCTGTTGTAGGAGCACTTTGTTGTGGTTGGGATAGAGGAGCCGCTGGCCCCTCGCCCTCGATGGATGTAAAATACTCTTGTATTTGGACCATAGCCTCTTCGAGCGGAGTCTCAGTGGCTCGGAAACTCAGCCTCAACAATGCTGAGCCGGTGTTGAATCCCAATTGTGCCAGCGATTTTTGCAGGTCTGTAAAGGATGCCAGTTCCCGATTCATGATCTGAATTACCGGCTGTTCGTAGTACAATCTGCCCGCACCCGGACTGCCCTGAGAGGTTGATGGGACTCCTCTAGCAGTAAAGTTCCGTGGGTCCGTACCGCCAGCAACTCCAGCCTCAAACTTCCTAAGTAGCTGCCACAGTGTTGTTGAGCTGGAGAACTTGTCTGTGAGTCGGGCATTAGGTACACCTCTTGCTTCTGATTCTGGTAGCTGGAGGGCTATTGAGACAGCTCCGGCAGATTTGGAAAGCTGGACGAGCTCAAGTTTCGCGCCGGACGAGAGACCGGACAGGCGGAGAGGTTTGGATAGGTCGACTTGTTTGTTATTGTGTCTGGAGGACCGGGTTAGAAACTTGATTCATCGTGCCTCATGAGGAGAAGTGAACGTACTTTAAGCCGTACTGAGCAGCATTGATACCTAGCTTCGCGCAAGCCTCCTCGAGAACCTCACTTAGGTGTTTGCCAGGGGTTGTCTTGATTTGTGTCCTTCGAGCGGTGGCATCGATGACTACGACGTGGGACGCCATGTTGAATGCTCAGGCAGGGGCCTGGTCTGGTGGGGTGAAAGTTGTCTCGCTCCTACTCGTATGTAGATTATGTCTGGACGAAAGCCGACAGATATGAAAGACGAGATCGGTAATATGTTGCTAAGGAGTGGAAGACAAATAGAATAGTCTAGAATCGCTTGCTGGGGTGTGTGGTGAGGCCGACCATGTTGATTTGATATATCAAACGCGGAGAAGCAGGCGGCGAGAAAGCAGCCCACCTGCAGGCAAGCGCACGCCCGCGTCATTGCTCCTTGGTGCTGTCGGCCTGCGGGATTAGGTAAGATGGCCGCCCATTGGTCCTTGACCAGCACTCTCAGGCTCAGCCTTGAGCCTCAGCCGAACTGCGAACGCGTTTGCTGGCGTGCCTGCGCATCTACTTTCGTGAGACTTGTCACTTATCCGCACCGCCGTCTCCCATGCTCCAATAATCGCTTGCTTTCTTGCTTCGTCCTCGTCTTGATTGTTCTCTTGTACACTTCCGTCATGGTAAGCTTTCCATAATGACCCTAGGGAGAGAGTGAATGCTAACGTCTTCAACAGAGCTCTCCGTTCGACATCAGTATGCTCCTCCATGAAGCGAACTTGAACCCTCTCTAACGATATTGTCAGATGGCGGCGCCTGCGTCGCAATGGTCGGTAAAGATTGTGTGGCCATAGCCTGCGATCTACGTCTCGGCCTACAAGCGCTCACTGTCTCAAACAACTTCCCCAAGATCTTCAATTATGCCCCCTCGGTCTTTCTGGGCCTCACCGGTCTGGCAACCGACGTACAGACTGTTAGCGACACCTTCCGCTACAAAGTCAACATGTACCGGCTACGAGAAGAGCGCAACATCTCGCCCCAAACACTCGCCAATCTTGTGAGCAGCAGTTTGTACGAAAGACGATTTGGCCCTTGGTTTGTCTCTCCAGTGCTGGCAGGCATCAATCACACAACGGGGAAGCCCTTCATTTGCGGGTTTGACAGCATTGGCTGTATTGATTTTGCCAAGGACTTCATTGTGGCGGGAACGGCAAGTGATCAGCTGTTCGGAACGTGTGAAGGGCTATGGGAGCCAGATTTGGTGAGGATATCTCTGAGTCGCTGCTGAGCGCTCTAGATGCTAATCGGGTCGTAGGAACCAGAAGATCTCTTTGAAACCATCTCACAAGCACTCCTGAATGCCGTCGACCGAGACGCTCTGTCTGGCTGGGGTGCGCATGTCTACATCATCGAGAAAGACAAGGTGACAAAACGATTACTCAAGGGCCGGCAAGACTAAAGAAGGCTCTTCTCCGAGAACATCAACAGAGATTCTGGTCATAGCAAGCATTCGCAGGGGCGTTCTGGTATCTCTGCGCGGTGAATACGTTTTCTACGGCAAAGGGGGAAATGGGATCGTAAGGGAAATGCCAACCTTGCACGGCATGACTTGGATCTCCACAAGATAGACAGGTGATCTGGGTCAAGATCTATCCCCAGTCCTGAACTCATCCAGGAGGCTGCCCTCTGCAAGCGCAATCCCTGGCGGAAAGTAGACTGGCCCGAACAAGCCTGTAAACTGTCGCCGCGAATCAAACCGTCCCGCAAGGGACCTTGTACTGTATGGCCGATGCAAGCGTCGCAGTAAAAGATAATCAGAGTCCTATATGGTTCTTGAGTATTTCACTTGAGCAAGTTATTGCAATGCTGGTCTTTGGGTTGGAAATGCTTGGCCACGCTTCGCGAAATCAGACCGCGCCTTTTCCACACTTCGTTCGCTTACGTCGCTCCTGTCTTCTGCTTCCTTTCTATCCTGGTCACTCGCCAACAAAAATCGGAACGGAGAAAGAGTGATGGCCATTCTAACCCCAGCTCGAACTCGAACCTTCCTTGAGCTGGGCCTCAAGCACACACCCTGAACACACCTACCGGACCAGGAGTGTCAACATTGGCTCTTCAGCGAAGCCTCACCTCGAGGATAAATATCCAACCCAGCTGGACGGACCCAAGACTGGACATGGCATATTCGGTGCCTCCTCTGCCACCCAGAGATCCCTGCACCCGCACTTTATGAATGCTACGATACGCTCAGAAATGACTGGTTTGTGAGACTTGTCGCACTGCTCGCCAGGCTCTGCTCTTGCATACCAAATTTACCTTTGGCAAGCTCGCGCGTCGGATTTCCCTGTTGGATATCATATGCGTTCTGTTGGTGCTCATAATACAAACCCTTCTCACAGTCGAGCAAGAGGACTTTCAGGTCCCGGGAATGGCGGCCCTTCACACCACGTCTTCTAGTCGTTATGCAGACTTTTGCCCTTCCTGTTGTCCTGATCGTGGTTCTAGAGGTACTTCAGAACACATCTGATCAGAAGAACAGTATTGTGAACGTCGGCCATGGCTTAGAGAAGTATTCCCGCTATCTTCCAACGCTTACCATGCCGCTCGTGTGGTTGCTGTTCAGCTCCCTCGGTTTCGACGCCTCCACTTTTGCGAGCTAGAGCTCCTCCATCTCGGGGGCGCCACCAACAACTCAACAACCCTCATCAAACTTTGCTGGTAAACTGCCGCCGATTCCGCTCCTCGAGGCAACTCTGAAGCGTCATAGGCGTCTGCATCAGCGAATGCCACCCCTCGTGGGTTTATTCTCAACATTGTTGTCACGGGTCAACTCTAAAACCTCAACTCGAGTGATCAGTCGTTTGGACACATTCAGCCTTACGTGTACTAATAGCTCGGCAAACGACAACCCCTCAGCCACAGTCCTACGTATAATCGAACACCTCAACTTGAGCTATCCCAAGTCACATACTCGGAGATTGCACTGCCTGCAGTCTCTTCGGGGATCCCGGTCGCACTCTCCAAAGTCAGGTTCCGTAGTCAACCACTTGCCGCAAGCATACGGCCCCGGCCGTCAAAGCAAACATGAGAAATGGTTGCTCTGGCCCGGTAGGGGCTTGTAGTAACGCTTTTAGTCCGAAGACTGCAAAGAGAGCAAATGTCAACGATTCCGACGTTGTGCAAGGGGTCGTGGGTGTAGAACCACCAGAACTTTGAGGTTGCTCAAGCTTGACTTCGTCTCACCGGAGTTGGATCTCGCCAGCTTTACTCAACCTCCTACAAACTAGACACGGGCCGTGGAGTCTTCCATGGCGACATCGCGCGGAAAAGCAGGTTGATGCGCGGTGCTGTTATCGTGAGAACAGAAGCTTGGATATACAGCTCATCATCAAATGGAAAGTACACAGCCTATTTATCCAATCTACGCACGACTCCATCGGTGTCCCAGGAACGGTTATTCTCAAGACATATCCCGCAACAAAGCCTCAGCAGCAACACCAGATCTTTCCCGAAGTCGAAGTAATGCACCCAAGCAAGCCTGCTCGCAATGCAGCCAAAACCAATCATGTCAGCATATGATGTGCAAGAGCATCCAGCAGCAGCAAAGCCGTTTGGATCGGGTGTCTAACACACATCCACCAAGAGTGTATGGCTCCTGCTTCAAGGAGTCAACGATTTCGCCTTCTTGCGCCGTTCTTTGAGCAATTCCTCGCTGAAGAGGTTCTCTTCGACGTCCATTACCCCTACCTTGACCATCTCATCATCAACCAGCTCCTTCAACATGGATTCAAGGAAGGCCTTCTGTTCTGTGATGAAGGCCTTCGTGGCCTTGGTGTCGAACCGGTGGGCACGCCTACGCTCTCGTATCTCTTTCAGTTGTGCTCGGATACGTTCTTCCAACATCTCGAAGCGATATTCGGCATACTGCGAATAGAGCTCTGTGAGGTCGGATATCGGGCGGACTGTGGTGAGGACAGTGTCATCCTTGATAAAGGCAGACTTGGGACGGAATGAGGTCACCATCGAGATGCGCTCCGTTGTGCCAAGTACTCGCATTGCTTGATGTTCGATATACCGGCCCTGAAGGACGACGGCATGACCCTAGGCCTGGTCAATGTACGAATTTGCAATTTTCAGATGCCGATCTTACCATGGCTGGCCCTCGAACTTTCATGATGCCCCCGGTGCCCGTCCGTAAAGCTGTTTCGCCCCCGATCATGTTGGTGCAGTCACTGAGCATGGTGACACAGACGAAGGGATAACTGTCTGTATGCCAGTCGACAATGGGCTGTGCATCATCATCGTCCTCCCAGGGGCAACCAGAGACACCTTCGTCTGCTTCCCGATGAGACTTCTCGGCAAGAGCCTGCTTGACGGTCTCGATCTGTTCCTCGGTGTTGCTGGAGATATTCATGTGGGCAATCTCTAGGTCCAAGGCCGGTACAAGTTCGACACCGGCAATCTTAGACACAATGGCAAGCACTTCGGGACTGCGCCATACGTCGTACACGAACGGGGCGTATCTGGTTGCCTTATCAGTATTGTTCAGGGAGCAACCACAGGGATGGACTCACTCGGGAGCAAACCCTCTCAGCTGGCACTTTGCAAGATTGCTGGAATACTTGCAATTCTCCCACACGGGCTTGCTGAATACCTCCGCTCTCATTGCTTTGATGGCTTCCGTTGTAAAGAGAGGGAAAGGCTCTGAGACGGCAATAGGTGAGACACCCTTATCTGCAAAGCCAATCTCCTCCATGGTCCATATCTTGGTGGGCGATTGGAAGTTGAGATGCTTTGCAGGCTCAAATGCTGGTGCTTTTGGTGTCTTGGGAGCCATGTCGTCCAGGAGAGATGCTGGTCTTTTCCTTGTCGCAGGACCAAAAGAAGAAGCTGGTTGAGGCATGAGGACGTCTGCCGAAGCCATCGCTACTGGTGTCGATTATATACTGGGATGAAAGTACAACAAGGTAAGTATGTGGTAGCGGTAGCGTGTGCAGGATGCACAATGGAAACAGAGCAATCGCAGCAATCACTTAGATCGTTGTTGTCAAGGACAACAATATCATCAAACGGTCGATGCTACTGATCATGTGTGTACAGACAAAGGGAAAGACAATCATATATCACAAAGTCTCCTTAGCCTCAGGCAGCAACTGTCCCTTCCAAGGTAAGGCGGTATGTGGGTTGAGAAGGCTCCGGAAAGGACGCGCCCAACGTCAGAGACTACTGCTGTGTCTGCGAATACCGGTCAGTTGAACCGAAAAGTACTCCCACCTTCAGCTGGCTAGCTCAGGAAATCAGAGCTGGCATGTAACTCCACGAGATAGGAATGATGGAATTCCAGGAAATAAGACACCGGGGTGCAGGGGAACAGTTGTCCCCAGCTTCACAATTCGTTCGGAACTTCACGCATTCTTATCAGCTACTCTTATCATCGGTCTGCGGATGGAAATGCTCGATCTAGATGGCTCAACACCAATCGAGCCGTCTCGACCTCTTCGTGAAGCGAGGAGTTGCACCTCAAGAAAGCTGGGGACACCTTATTCACGCTTGTGGGGACTATCAGCAGACGAGCAATGCCGGTGTTTGTCATGGATGGAAAATGTTGCTCAGTTTGGCTTAAAATCACTGCCCGTCCCTTGTTGCCCGTTGCCCGCTCCATATTTCTTCGCCGTGTGCGCTCCCCTACGGACGGATTCATCGCTTTCACATGTGCTGGTGCATTTCTGAACCAGCCGATTCGAGGTGCATGCCCCTCTTCTCTGCCTTTTCACTATACCGGCGTGCAGGACGGATTTCTTTGCATCACAGTGGCACGTTGGCAACTTCTTTCACCCAGCACTCCTGGAGTTGAACGGGGCGGTTAGGTGTCGAGATCAGGTACCGCAACCGCTGCAAGGGCCACAGCTGGGATGATTTTCGTGTCAGTGTGACCCATGGAAGCCCCTAAAAGAGGTTGCTATTATTCAAGCGCTCGCGCCCGAGAGCACCAATACACGATAAGGGTCCTGAACATGCATCATCGCTTCTTGCAATTATGAAAGATGGACAACCCCGCCGTCAGTGTGGAATGGATCTATTCACCAAACGTGGCATGGTATCGGATATCACAAGCCCTTCCGCCAGCAATGGCTTCGGCCAGTCATGTGCTTCGTCGTTACTTCTCTAAAAGTGACCGCTGGGGCTTGGGATATTGTCATGGATCACTAGTGATCTCCTTTATCGTAGCTTCAACCTTTAGGGCGCGTTGAAGGTTTACAAGTAATTCTGACGCAAGCCTTCATGAGCAAGGCGACATCATCGATTCAAAAAGGAAGTGAGGTTCCCAACCACCTCGATGACCAAGATAAGTTGAAGGAGCAACAAGAGCACCAAGTGTAGAATGCACTATGGACTACAGGTCCTTGTTCGTGTCAACTTGGGATGTCTTGCACTGCCATTTTCCTCGTTTAACGAGGGTATTAACGTTGACGAGTGACTGGAGTGACTCACTGGATGACCAGTATGCGCGCTGCTTGACATGTCAGCGTGTGCGATAGTAGGAGAGCAAACAATTGATGAAGGTTGAAAGCTGTGCACCCTCATCGTGCCTGATGGAGGGCGGGGAGGGGCAGCCCTGGGCAGTAAGAACGGATGGAGTTGGATTCCAAGCTTATCGATAACAGCTCGATCCGCACTTGTCCACGACCTTAAGCACAAAGCAGTTAGCGGGTTGATCCCTGCCTCGCATGATCTGAGGCACCTGCAGCTACACGAACCCATTAACCCAAAGAGTGTTTGTCAAGCAACGACATGGCTACTTCAGCGCCGTCCCAGCAAACTCCCGGCTCAGATCCGCAGGCCGATACTTGGGAGAAGTCAAAAGCCACGTTTGAAGCGTACGTCTGTCCCCCAATCCCCATCCGTGCCCGCAGCCGGAATGCTAAGCGGTCTCTTGCTCTGCAGGAAACGCAGCTCAGAATACTACGACCCCTGCCAGCACTTCGCAAATAAGAGTATAAAGTGCATGCACCGGAACAACGGGGATAGAGACATGTGCCAGGATTACTTCAAGTGCGTATAGCCTAGGCACCTGAACAGCCGGCCGGCCCACTGGAGCCGTTGAAGTGCCAAACAAAGCGGATGAAATCGAGCAGCCGGCTGACTGGGTACCTGCCATACAGAGCCTATCGCGACTGCAAGAAAGAATGGGTACGCAAAGTTCAATGAGACAGCATGCGGCGAAACACTGACAAGATCATCAGACGGCGAGAAGGAAAGCCGAGAGAAAATCATGGTTCTCCTAAGAGATCGAGCCTACCCTCTGCATTCAATGCTCGGGATTGTACAAAAGCAAGACGATACCCTCTACAGATGTATAGCGTGGAGTCCATGGCAACAAAGGTAATACCACTGTTAATGTGACACGAGCGTCGCTTCTGGGCTGCGAGGATTGTAAAACTAGGGCAGAATAATCAAGACCGAGGCCGCCATCCGGTCAATAAGTTATGTACCGTTCAATGCGAGGTTGCGATCCAGGCTTTGTGATATCGTGACCTTTGCGATTTTGTGGTTCTATTCACGGCACGAGTAAATAAATCATTTTCAGCCTCGTCCACAAGATTTCCCCGCATCCTCTTTTCTTTCGTCTCACCACTTCCTGACAAGAAGGGCTGATGAGCCCTGAACATGTCCGATCTGAGCGTGAGTGAGCGGAGAATACGCCCAATTCAAGACGCGGTCGCCAGCGAGAACTGGAAGCAAGCGCTTCAACTCTGCGACAAATGGTCCAAGAAGGGAGAAAGGTCGGATCGGTTTCTGGTAGTCCAACCGCACATCATGCGTCCGAATCTCAAGCTGACAAAATTAGGCGGTGAAAGCCTCGGTTCTTGTCCACCAGCTCGATAATGCTCAGCATGACCGAGGACGACAAGAGGTCCTTGATCTCTGCAAGCGAACACCTCCGGTCACAGACCCAGAAGCCATCTATCAGCTCCAAAAAACACTCAAGATCCTCTCCCTCCACGACGAGACCCCCAAGCTATGGGAACGAGCTGTTGCCGTTGGGAAAGACAACAAGGATCTCCTCACGAGATGGCTCAACCAAGCAATAGCTGACAACAACTGGCGCAGTGCTCAAAAGGTGTGAAGAGACCAACAGCAACACAAGAGAGGGGGGTTTTTGGCTGACATGGGGCCATTCGACAGGCCACCATGGGTTTACGAAACTCATTCCCAAAGGAACGACAGTATGAGTTCTGGAACATACTCATGTGCTACCTGATACACAAACAAGAGGACATTCCTGAGAACGAACGTATGCTGTTTGGGACGCTCGCATATCGCATGATATCAAAGGCTGCCGAAGCTATACCCAAAGATGAGGTATGTCAGCAGTGTCAAAAGAAGTATTAAAGTCTTACTTGGACACAGGAGCAAGCTTCGTCTTCGGCAAAGGCTATCTCGGACCCTGAGGAGATCTCGTTGCTGGTGCAGATCTTCAACTCCACAGGCCATGTTCAGGAGTCTGTGAAGCTCTTACAAAGCGGATTACTGAGTACAAAATCTCGCCTTGGAGCCAAAGATCCCCAACTTGTACTATCTTTGGTGCTCGAATCCCTCGAAGCGTCAGAGAACTGGGGCGAAGCATTGAAGGTATGCCAGGAGCTGCTTTCGAACTCCGAGTCACAATCAGATAACCGCATTTGGGACCTATGGCTCAAGGCACGATCACATTGCGCAGATCAGGGGTAAGCTTGCGATATGGAATCTACAGAATGATGGTGCTGACGTTGACACAGCCTGCAACAACAGTCGGAAGGCGTCCTCGACTCTATCTGCAAAATAAGGCCAATTGTCCGCTCAGCGTATCTTGCAAAGCTGCGTTTACTACAAGGTCAAGCAGACGACGTTGTCGATCAGGATGCCCTGCTGCAGACATGCAGCGAGTACTCTGAGGCATTTTCGGAAAAGGCATTCTGCTTTGACGACTTGAAGGACTCCTTGCGACGACTCGATAAGCAACACTGGGAAGAATTCCTGCACACGGCGGAACAAGAGCAAGGGCACTTAGCACGATTGTTCGCGTTGAAAGTCGTCTATAGCTCGATACCGCCGGCCGATTCTGAACCGCCGCATGCTCGAAACCAAGAACTGCTAGCTCTGGCACACAGAGCGCTTAAGCTATACCAACTGTCCATCCCCGAACCACCTACATGCCCGGAAGCAGCTCTTCTCGCAGCCTTGGCCATCCTGCAATTACGAATCCAGGACCCCCAGCACCAGCGGGTTCTCGTTGCCGTGATTATACTGGAGATTGCGCGGTCAAAGTTTGAGGACTATTACATCCTAACGGTTCTTCTTGTTCGACTCCAAGGCCATCTGGGTCTCCTTTCGCTTGCCATGGAACACTTCACCAAACTCAGTATCAAGAACCTGCAGTGGGAAACAGTTGGCCATCTGATCTTGACCAGGATATCGACCTTGCATCCGGCTTTTAATGGCGGGGAGGGCGATCTTGAACCTCTTCTGGCTGCCGAAACTGGGGTCACTGTCCTTGAAAACGCAGACATGGCTCTAGTCCGAGGGATACGTGAAGGCTTACGGTTCAACAGCTACTCAAACATCTACAACAGCGTCAAAATGCGTTCGGAGATGGAGCAGAGCTTGAACAAGCAAATTTGCGCCATTGAGGAACGCAGGGTGGCCAGGTGGCGCGGACCTGGTTCTGAGGACGCCACAATCCTACCACCCACGGATCCCTCGAAGGCACTTGTGGATAAGAGAGATTACAGCTACATGCCGAGCTATTGTGAGGATGACTGGCGGATGCTGGAGTCATGTCACTGCGGCAAGCAGCCGAAAGAGGGCTGGGTTCACGCCATGGTGCTTTGGGACAACGCGACCACCTATCTCAAACAAGACCTGGCCTCCCACACTACCCTCGCAACCGCAGCGTACAAGAACGTCAAGCAGCTTCACGAACACTTTTCTGCTGACAATTTCGTCCCCATAGAGCTTGAGAAGGAGATGACCGGCGCTGAACTGTCGACCCTTGACGCCGCCACGAACATCGCCCAGGCCATCATCCTTCTCACCGAAGGCCCAACAACCGGCCCCTCTGGTCGGCCCGGCGGCTCGCAGTCCTTGCCAGCCATTGTTGCGCACATCAAGTCCTCGTTGACATCTGACCTGGACAAGCGACGTAAGCATGAGACCAGCGACAAGGCCGCATCTCCTCCCGCTCGTCTCAAAATCGCAGGCAGTTACATCCCATGGTGGCGCGACTTACACAGCAGCTTCTCCGAACTGGAGAAATTACAGACCATTTCGCTCTTCCTGACATGGATATCAAGGAAGTCGCAGAAGGGTGGCAAGAACGCAAAGGCCGTCTTCGGGACCGTGGGCAAGGAATCCATCTCCGAACTCCAGAGCCTCGTGGCCGAGCTTGAAGCGCAGATCCACGCCGATGCGCGCTGGATGAAGGCCCAGATCAACGAGCCCGGCGTTCTGGGCAAGCTCGTCGATCTCGGCATGGGGCGGCAGGCGATTCCAGACGACGCCAACGCCGACGCGGATGATGGAAAAGGTGCTTGGATGTGGGACGAGCTCGGCGCCGGACGGGAGTGGGAACAGTTGATGGAGAGTCTATGCGATGAAGCTACCATGGAGACCATCTGCGGGAGATACAGAGAGAGCTGGGACGATGCCCTAGATGGGATTTTGGTGACCAAAGTCCGGGTTGTCAAGTGAAGCGAAGCGAAGGGAGGTGGAAATCCCATACGAGAAGCTCCGAAGGCATAAATGACTGGAAATAGGATGGCATGGCATGGCATGGAATGGAACGGGTAGATGTTGATATTTCAAATACAGTACATTCACGGATGCGCAGAGAGTGCACACATTTACTTGCAATCGTATTGAGCGTGTCGAGCGTGTCGAGCTGGGTACATAAGTAGGTCATGCTTTCTTTATACAGGACAGGAAAGCATTTCTCAAATAAAGGGACAGATACGGAGGACCGAAGCTGTAAAGGTTCGGTGCACCATACTCTGTACAGAATACTCGATATATATCCCATCATTGTCCAAGACTCCTCCTTCCCCAAGGTCTCCGAAATATACACCTCCACAAATTTTACAATACAAGTTAGATTTCATGCACATCGAAATCATAAATCTCTTGCCCCTGGTCGTGCCCCTATCCCGAAATACTCGCGTTCCTCGCCTTCGCAGCCTCTAGGGCGCGTTTGATCCGTTCTTCATGGCTCTCTTCTCCTCCCACCGTGCCCAGTATGTCCCTGACGAGCTTGATCGCTTCTTGCGGTCCCTTGGTCACGGACGCGGTCCTCACGTTCATCTCCTCGATCAGCTTGCTGTCTTCTTTCGCTTTTTCTTCCCCGAGTTTGGCGTACACGACGGGGTCGGCGTTGGCGACTCTGGCCTCCGCGACCGAGACGTCATAGTCGGCGTCGTTGAGGAGGATATCGCCTTCGTTGGAGAGGGCGAGGAGGCGGCGGGAGTCGCTTGTGACCGAGTCGAGGGTGGATTGCGCGAGGGAGAGAGTATCCCTGGCGCCGTTGGCCGTGCTCAGCATATCTTTGTTGATTGAGGGGTCGGAGGAGGCCAGGAGCGCGTCTGTTGCTTTCTTCAACTCTTGAAGTTTGGAGAGGACTTCGTCGGTGAAGACCTGATTGTCGCCTAGGCCGCGCACGGTGGCACGGTCGAAGCTATCCATCAGCTTATTGGCGCGATCGTCTTTGCCGCGGGCTTCGTGCAGGACAGCCATCTTCTCTGCCACGGCAAATTCCTTCTCAAGTTGTTTCACGCCTTGCACATCTCCGTTGGTGTAAAGGATGGTCAATTCAAGATGTTTCCTTCTCCGCTCCCTTTCGACATGTGCTTCGGCGAGTTTTCGGTGCCGGATTTCGATCTTGTTGAACAGTGTCAACACGCAGGACATGATTTCGGTCATTCTGATCGGTTTCTTGTCGCCATTCGGAACTTTGAAACAGCTGCTTACGGCCACGCTCTCGAGGTCCAGGATGTCGATAGCCATTGTGTAAGCGGTCATCAATTCGGCAATCTCCTTCTGTAATCTCTCTGTGACTAATACGAAGACCTGGCTGGTGAAGCTTTCCAGCTCGGCTTGGTCTTCGTGGTACTTTTTCTCTGCCTCCGAGAGCTTGAATTCGGCTTCGAGCTCGCCGATGTCGGCATAACCGATCTCATTGTCATTGAACAAGGCATCGATGCGGGCTTCCGACTCTCCTTGGCGCTGTTGTCGCTCGGCTTCCTGTTCTTTGCGGACCAGCCGATTGGTGCGGTCCCATTCCACCACAGCATCATGAATGAATGAGAATTGATCGTTGATGGAGTCGATTTTGGACCGGACGACCCTGAGCTTCGGATTGCTGCCGCTCGAATCGATAGGAGTGGGAAGATCATCAAAAGCCGGCAGAAGGGAGCGTAAGGCCGTCACGGCTTCTTTGACAACGTCTGCTGGTTGCTGTGATTTGATTGCCGGTGCCGCCGGGGTGCCCACTCTCATAAACGGCGGCGGTTCCGGTTTAGCTGCAGCAGTCACCTTGTTGTTAATGCCCCCTGGAGTCATGCTACGTGGTAGTGGCGGTGGTGGTGCAGATCCAGGTGGCCTCTGTCTTACAGCCATACTCTGCTTCCTGATCAAGCCGATGAATGCCTCGTCATGTTCCTTTCTCCCGCTGCTCGAGGTGGGCCTCACTGGAGCAAGCAACGCAGCATCCTGAGCAAGCAGACGACCCGACCCGGCCTGTGAATTACGTAGTGAGGAATATGCCTGGTCTGCCGGTCGCAGCGAAGAAGTCTTGGTCTTCTCTTCTTGAACACCTGCACTGTAACGAAAAGGAGTATATGCAGGTCGCGGAGGCTCGAATTTGATGGGGACAACAGGCTTCTGGCTATTTTGGTTCGACCGTGGTGAACTCAGAGCTACAGGCGGTTCGGCAGCAACGATCATTGGCGCATTGACGCTTGGAGAGGTCGGCTGAGCAGTCACGTAGTCTTCAATGACCATAGGAGCATCATTGCTGGGCGATAAGGCGTTCTGGGCTTGTTGACGGAAATGATCCTGGACCATCGTGCCGACCGCTGGCCTTGACGGTGAGGTTGTTGCGGCTTTGGCCGTGATCGGCCGACCGCCCGGACTATAAGCTTCGTCGTCACCGTCGCCTGTGACTTTGGTCATCAGGGGTCGACCGCCGGGGCTATATGCCTCTTCGCGGCCTGGGGCTGCGACCATCACATAGCCATCGTCCTTCGACTTGGGGCGATCCTCGACAGATGGTCTACCCGCTTCCTGGGGAGCGTAAGAAGCGACGGTCGATGCAAATTTGGAAGTGTTCAGTTTTGGCGGTTCTTTCGGGCCAACATTCGGCTGTGCGGTAGTCCCCAGGATGGTGGCTGACGGCTGCGTCGGTGGGGGTTGAGGTAAAGCGGGCGTCGGAACCGGCTCAGATGCCTTTGCAATAGGTTCATTGAGCTGGCCAACAACATCTGGTTTTGTCGCAGCGGGAGGCAAGGCTGACTCGGGCAGCACAGCCTGTATGTCGGCCAGGTTGGCCGCCTTCGTGACCTCCCTGGCCTCTTCTTTCCTCAGCTCAACCCCGTAAAGTAAGCTTCGGAGCCTGAGCTCTTTGGTCACAAAAGTCTGAAAAATATCAAATTTCTCATCGTCGGTCTTGGCTGCTGCCTCTCTTCTGAGCATGACGGCGTACCTCTTCAACGACGCCTTGAACTCGGGCTCCAGGTCGGCGTAGGGGTCGACTACTTTTACACTGGTTGGAGAATGTCCTGGTTCTGGGTTTGGACCCGCCGGAGCTGATGCGCGCGATTCCGGCCGTGGAGTAGACTCTGGGACAGGGTGTGGCTTTAGCGGAGCGTTCCAGGCTTGGATGACCGTATCAATGTTACCCACACTGTTGAGGCTGTCTGACCGGGCGGAGACGATTGTGGGATGTTGGCCTGCAGAGGACGGTCTCGCATCCGCGACTGGCTGCTGTTGGGGTGGAACATAGCTGGGCGCTGGTGGTGGAATTTGTGACTCTTTTCGAGGCGTTACTGGGCTTGGAGCACCAATTTCAACAGGATAGTTTGATCGAGCAGGCTCTGGCTTTGGGGTCTGCTGTACCGCAGCCGGAGTGGCATGGCCCGGAGGTGGTGAAATGGGGGCCTGTGGCTGATAGGGAAGGTTTGGTGGTGGACTCGTAGGCGTCTGGTCCGGAGGCGGCGCATTAGGATCGTAGTGCTCCCAATCCGAGGGACCTCCGAAACCTAGTGCCTGAGTATTGGCAGGTTTGTCATGTGGTTGTTGTTGAGGAGGAGCATTGTAATTGTTCTGAGCATGGCCTGGTGTCTGTTGCCCATGCGACCCTCCCCAAAAGCCACTGGAAGGCTCTATTGGCGACACCAATGGCCCGTCAACCGTCCCGGACAGATGTTGCAGAGGCGGTGCCGTCGGATAATACGTCGGCCCAGTGGGCTGTGGAGGTTGTGTATTCCATGAGTTCTGCTGCGGAGGAGGATCGTAGTGATGTGATGTAGGTCGGTGAGAGTATTCCTGCTGAGGTGTGCTTGTTCGACCATGATGGGCCGCTTGCGCGTGAGCTTGGTATTCGGCGGGACGAGGAGGGGGAGGAGGTGGCACTGCGTTGCCTGTGTGATAAGGGTCATTCCATCCCGAGTATGGTTGAGAGTGGTCCTGCTGGTGAGGCTGAGGGCTGAGCCTGCCTGTTGCCGACGTAGGGCGAGGTGGTAGGGCAGGCTTCGTCTCTTGATCTTGACCCTGACCCTGACCTGGACCTGGAGCCGCCAATCCCTGATTATATTTTACTCCCCAATGCGAGACGTCGAACTGTGGCTGCGGAGGGTACTGAGGTTGAGGAAGCGGTGGAGGTGGAGGAAGAGGTGGTCCAAAGACATTGGAAGGAGGATTACTGTGGTAGGCAGGAGAGACTGGACTCTGCGGTCCCTGCCCTGGGATCCTAGGGTCTCCCCATCCTCGTCGCGGAGGTGCTTGCCACGGTGGCTGCGGCGGACCTGGTGTTTGCTGAGGATATCCGTACGGCGGCTGATTGTACGGATTCATCGCCTCGACTCACGCTGACGTCCAAGGTCCCCACGCATCAGACAGCTCGTTCCTTTTTGTTTGTCGCAATGGTAATCGTGGGGACAAGACACATTACGGAGTACGCCTGCACGAGCTGAAGAGAAAGCTGGGTGATGGTCTGTATTTGGGGGCTGCGAAGGCTGAAGCCGAGCCTTGGGAACCGAGTCTCTAATTAATCGGGTACGGAGTAATAATACAGCAACTTCGGTTCAGATCCTCTCCATTGTTTTGTTCGAGACGATGCTACTTATTCTGCAGAAGTTCGTGTTTCGATTTTACCCGCTCAGATCAATAACCACTCTCCCCTGTAATTGACCCTTGTCCATCTTTTCAAACGTCTCGGTCAGTTTACTCATCGGTTCGACGGTGAAGTGCGTCTTGACGATACCCCTATGCGGCAGCGTAAGCAAAGCATTTGAGAACGGCAGCATCCAAATTGAGACTCACCTTCTTGCAAATTCCAATGTCTCAATGGCCTCTTTTCGGTTGCCCACAGCGCTGCCAACAATCTTCAGCTCCGAGGCAAGTATCGTTGCTGGGTTGGCTGTAGCAATGGGCACCAGCGGCCCTTCAGGGACGCCCACGCAGACCAAACAACCTCGGAATTTGAGGAAGGACAATCCTTGAGCGTAAGCGGTGTTGTTGGCAGTGCAAACCACGACACCCGAGGCACCACCTCCTGTTATGCCCTTGACGTCTTCCACCAGCTTCTTGGTTCCCTCATCGTCACGGCTGTATTTGGAGAGATCGAGGAATGCTTCCGCACCACACTCCTTGACCAGTTTCTCTTTCTCGCCCATGTCAACTCCCACCATGCGGAAGCCCATGCCTCGAGAGCCAATTTGAAGGGCGAGGTGACCAAGCCCGCCGCCCCCTCCCGGAATAACCACCCAGTCTCCCGGACGAACTCCCTCGTCGATCAGCTTCTTCAGCGCTGCGTAGACCGTGACTCCGCCACAGAGCAGGGGCGCTGCCAAGTCGCTGGGGACACCGTCCGGGATGGGAGTAGCATAGTGGGCTGGGGCAATGGCGTATTGCTGGAAGGTCCCAGGGTAATAGTATCTAGTAGGTCAGTCGAAACGGTTCGTCCCCGGGGTATGAAGCTACATACCCCGAGATCTTTGCCGCTGTGCAGGATGCATCAGCCCCCGCCAGGCAAGGCGTGCAGTTTCCACACGCATAGGCTAGCCACTTGATGCCGACCCGATCGCCGACTTTGAGGCCAGAGGATTCAGCGCCGGTGCCCAAGGCCGCAATGACCCCGACGCCTTCATGGCCGCCGACCTGGCCTTTTTGTGTGGGAGCAGGAAGCCATGCCCACGCATTGCACATGACTCCCATATCCTATCCGAGGGAACACGCACCGTGAGCACCGCTGTCGTGTGTCGAGAAGGCTCTTCGAAGCACTTACCGAATGGCAGACTGAGGCATATTAGTGCTCCTTCCTTCTCCCGTGTAAAGGCCGCAGCGCAGTGACAGCTTACCTCCAGAGTGAGTCAAGTTCACCAACAGCTCTCCAGTCCCCGGCTTAGGTGTCTCGACCTCCTCGATCTTCGTCGAGATGCTGCCAGGGTTGTCGTACACCAAGGCCTTGTGCCTGGAAGGAATCTGGACTGTAGCCATGTCGAGAGCACACAGAAGCGAGTTTCTTGCAAGATGAAGTGAGAGGAAATTGATCACACAGCGTTCCGTACGAAGGATATTCAGCAGAAGTGGACGGAGGGTAACCGCGGAGCCGCGGTAAAGGCACAATATAAAGACTCGAGTGTACGCGTCTGGTGAAGAGGGGTAACGACATGCGCCTGCGGCCGTGTCGTCTTAGGGGCACAAAGACAGAGTGAGGCAGGTGCATACGGAGCTGTGGCGGGGCAACGCCCAAACCCGCAGGACGTTGATCGGATGCCAATTGTGCGGCATGGGCATCATCTTCGAGCATGTCGAGTCAGCGGAGATGACCTGGACCAAGTGTATCTTGCGACGGCAAGCACAAACTCCGCAAACTAAAGGACGAGAACCTCGGAGTCGTGTGGGGGGGTTCCGAGATGGAGGAACACTCGCACGCCGTCAGCATCTTATTACCCCGCGATGTGACGACGACACGCAGCTTGAGTCGGTCTTCCAGCGGGGCCATCCTACGCCGAATTGAATTTGGTCTCAATGATTGCTGTTACGTGGCAAGGATATGTCAGAAAGCAACGGCGATCTCGTCAGGGGTGAAGCCGATTGTACCTTTTGCGAATTACGCGTGTGAGCTGAATAGACTAACCATAGACAAGAGCCCGAACCACCCACACTCAATCTTCAACAAGTACTATACCACCAACGCCACTGAAACTAAGTCGAAGGAAACACCATTACTGATCCGTGAGGCTGACCATCAGGCATACAAGGCCACCGCTCCAGGTGCTGGCCCAGGCAATCTACAACCAGGCCGCCCATGTCCCTGTCTGTTTGGATGTCTTCAGTGGCCATTTCCGAAAATTCAACGAGGCTTCGCTGCCAGGTGGCTTGCCT
Organism: Phialophora verrucosa; assembly: GCA_002099365.1. Lineage (NCBI taxonomy): Eukaryota > Fungi > Ascomycota > Eurotiomycetes > Chaetothyriales > Herpotrichiellaceae > Phialophora > Phialophora verrucosa. The sequence continues at coordinate 863,411 of MSED01000003.1, read as the reverse complement.
GTGGTGCATTCCTGTATCCCATGCCCCATTATTCCGTCATCAAAGCCTGAAACTGAGTCAGGTAGCCGGGTGGAGCACCGTTCTCGACCAGGAGTCCGTTGATCTCGCGCATTGTCGTTTGCGCCTCATCGGTCCTGAGGCTCCTGGGCCATTTCTCTTGGACCGTGTCCAGGGCATCAAGGATGAAAGGTGTGGTGGCATTCCCGATCAGTGCTTGGTATAGAGTCGGGACGGTTTCTGCACCTGCACCAGCACTTGTACCCTCCCGGCGTCCGCTGCGTCTGACAAAGGGGACATCGGTGTATCTGCCACAGACCTCTCTCAACGTCTCGAGCAGTATTTTCGCGGCATTGTAGTGGCTCCCGGTCCTGGTATTTATGTCGGCCTCCACTTCATCTATAATCGTCCCGATCTCATGGCATATTTCGAGCACCCGCCCACGGATCTGGTTGGCCGGTCCGGGAGGAATCGAGAACAATGCATCGTAGGCGTCGAACTGTTCTTCCAGACGCCTTTCCACCTTCTGCTCAAATGTCAGAGCTCGAATGGCAGGCCCATGCATTCTGGTGAGCAATGTCCATCCACCCTGGTCGTGACAACACCATTGCATCAGACTCGCTTTCAGGTCATCGTGGATTGTCCATTCACTGCTGCGTCTACTACCCTGTTCGGCAGTGATCCTCTGTAACGCGTCGTCCGAAAACAACTCAGAAGGAAGGTGTCGAGGCTCAAACGATGCAATGATGTCTCTGATGATAATCTTCCTCTCCTCCAGCGTTGTCCTGTCAAATCGCATGTCCTCCGCAACACTGGGATCAGTGTTATCGTCAGGCAAACAAAGGTTTGAGAACTGTCGGGTGGGTGTAGACATCGTTGGAAAATGTCGCCTGAAGGCTGGAGGATTCGACTCTTTAATAGTAAATCGAGCCCAGATCCATGATGTTGGCAGCAGACCAACCTGTGAAGTAAGTAGGCCATGGGGTGGACGGGGTCCAGAAGTCGTTAGTAACCTTCAAACCATTGACCTGCTGATAAGGTAGGAGCACTGCCATCTCTGTGCGGTCACGAATGACATCGAGAAATGTCGACACTCGAGCAGGTGCAGTTCGAGGTTCCCCGATGGATCAAGGCAACCGATTCCGGTCGGTCCACCCTTCAACTTGTCCACTTCCCGTCCTCCAAGCCACGAAGGGAAGGCTCAAGACTGCTTTAGCGTCCTCGCAGCCACCTGCCGGCCGAGGTTTATCGATTGAATTATGCATGGAAAGGTATTTCCCCGTAGCTGAAGGTAGCCAACATGGGGTCAATGGAACCGAGTGGGCTGCCGGAGAAGCGGTGTTTGCTTGATTGACACTACCATTTCCTCAGTCAAGGCGTCACAGGTTGTATTGCCGTCCCGTCAGATATGCGGCACAGGTGTACCGGGGCCCGCGATAACGGCGCTTGTGCTGTGTTTATTCCAACGGTACCGTTGTACTGGCATTGTTCACGTCCTCCACTGCGATGGCTCTTCAAAGTCAGACGTGCCCCTTGACCATGCAGCCGGGTGTTGGCAGGTCGGAGTGGTCACGTGACAGACCCCCGTCCGGCGGCTTCTGTTGCACATCGATTGGATGCCGACTGGTGAACCAGGAGGTCACTGAGATCATTAGCGCATCGATACTCGCTCAAAGCAGTCGTTGACGACCCCAAGCGCGGTGAGAAAGGTAGGTCATGTTGTGGTTGCAGGCAAATCTATCGGCCAGGGCGTCGAGTCTCGAGGCGAACGGCCGCTCGAACGGCTGAGTGACCACTCATGAAGCCGTCCTTCGAGATGTCGGGCATCGTGGCCACACCAAGGCAGACTTCAGGCGAAGAGTGAGGGGACAAGGTGCAGCTACTTTGCCAAGGCTGTAAAGTCCTCTGTGGGAGGGGTGCATGGTTCTCTTTCCTGATTGCTGATGTTGACAGATGTGATCGAACAATATCAAGTTGCATAGTATGCCATTCAGGAGGATTTGACACTTTCTTCCCACCAGAATACCACATCACTGACGTCCCTTGAGCGATTTGTAGCGTGAGAGAGTTGCGACTGCGAAGATCCCCTGTACATTTTGTTCTGTGGTTGCTGCATCTGGAAAAGCAGCCGCGAAGTTCTCCTTCACTTGCCTCCCGGTCGGTGCCGCACTGCTCGAAGGTTGTCGTACCGCAATCCGGATGCAAAGCTAGAGGTTTCTTCACGATCCACCCATCCACCCTGTCATTCAAGCCTGTACCTTCAGTCCTAGCGGAGAAATATTGAGACTTCTTCTTTCTGCCTAGCGCATGATGGTCGAGCAACCTCATGTCATGCGGCTGCTCTGAGATCACTTGGATCTCTGTCTATGGCTTGCATGAGTACTAGGTCAAGTTGTTAGCTATTGATCGCTAGATCCTCTGGATATTGCGCTGCGTCCCGGCCCTTTGATTCCGCTGCGGCTAGGCAACATTGTATCCGCGACGAAGCAGAGCTCTCGCTTGCCTTTGAAGAGGCTACCTCCTAAAGAAGTGTGCTGCCGCTGGTCTAGGCGTGTCCAGAACAATTGACTGCCTTCACACTAAGTCTGCACCCAAGATCTGTTTAGGCAGCCCCGCCTTGTCTTGTGTTGTTGATGTAACGTCCGAATGGGCAGGCCATGATGTGGGAGAACTGAAAGCTGTGAAAGGAAGGCCTAGATCACATCAGTGAATGTCAAGGGAGAGCTTCCCGGCTGGGGGTGAGCAAGCATTCGCATTGTGCCTTTCATGTGCGTGAACAAAGCAGTATCACGAGCCACTTCCTCATATCGTTGAAGGAATCTCTGCCCGCAAGCTTGCGAACCTAACGGCAGAATGATCCGTGGTCTCTCTGCCATTTTGTTCTGCCAAACAGCTTGACAAGAGGTAAGGCCGCCGTAACGTTGCTGGAGAGACCCTACGGCACATGAACAGAGCTTGCCAACAGACCTTGGGTAATTGTTGGACCACTCCAGTCTTATTTGAACACAACAGCCTCCTCCACTGCCGGTTCTTTCCCAGATAGAACTCTGTTCTGATGAGTACTCGACTTGTGCCACTCAAGGAAGGTCCTGGGGCGGTTAGACATGAGAGCTGCTTCGGCTTGATGATGCCAAGCCCAAGGCGCAAACCTCCCGTGCTTCGGGGACATTCGTGGCGACTGAAGGTATCTAATGACGTGAGGAGATTCAATTGGGGATGGACGACTGCCAGGACACCAGGTGAGATAGATCGCTGAGATGTGATAGTTGGCAGAAGCCTTGCGCGCCGTGCCTCTCCGCGATCAATTGGTAAAGGATCTTCGCAGCCGTAACGATGTCGAGGAAACAAACTTTCAAAACAGCCACGACCTGTGTCCATGTGCACAACTATGTCATGGCATCAGCAGCAGGAATAGGCGAGTTTCAAGGCAACGTGTTCGTGATAGGCGCCGATCCACACGAGCGATGTGTACGAGTAGTGTGGGATGGAGCAGGACTTGTTACAAGTGTTTGTTCCCAGCTTCAAGGCAGCGGATGAAGTGGGAAGCACGAAAAGCGGGAGGAACGATTATTGCCAGAGGCACTTCGGCAGCAGCCCGACCGGGGCGCCAATCAGACGGCGAGGGATGCCCCCAAAAGACAAGCTATGACGCCTGACGAGGAAGCTAGTGCCTGCCAGCCACAACGATTCTCTGGAGGATGAACTCTCACCAGGTTCACTTGACAGTGGGATTTGATAGTCTTCAGGGTCGCCCAGCCTCCTCGATACTGTTATCATTCATCCTTGGTCTCACCGGTTGGTTCTCTGCATATATCCTTTTTGAATCTGGAAACTTCTTCCAGTGCCAGTGGCCTTAATACTGCTTCGTCCATCCATTCATTCTCTGGAACACCGCGCTGGTGCAACCCCGCACGCATTGGGTTCTGGTGACCACCACTTGAGGCAGTAACAGTCTGCGGTTGAAACGATAACCATTCTTACCAGCTCTCCCTGGCTCTGGTCACCTCAAAGTAACTCAAGATGCTCGGAGGTCTGCTTTTCTCCTTCTGGAGGATCGTGGAGATCGTGACGTTGATTCCCATCATTGGGATGCTGGTACGTTGTCTCGCTCGCCCTCAATTGATCCTGAGCCTCTACTAACTCGCGACGCAGGCATGGTTCGTCGACGGCTTCAATGACAACAACCAGCTCACTCCGTCCTTCATCCTCGTGCTCTTCATCGTCTCCGTTCTCGCCTGCGCATGGGCGGTTGTCACCCTCCTCCGCCTCGGCTCAACGCGCCGCTCCGCCCTCTTCGTCTCGTTCATCGACCTCTGTTTCGTTGGCGCATTCATCGCAGCTGACTACGAGCTTCGAGGCATCAGCGACGCCGATTGCGGCAACTTCTCCACCGGTTCTATCTATGTCAATCTTGGGCCATTTGGGTACTACGGCAGAAGCAGCGGTTCATCATTGGCACTACACCTCAACAAAAACTGCACCATGCTTAAAGCATCATGGGCTTTGGGAATACTGAACACCATCTTGTTCTTCTTCACCTTTGTGTTGGCCATCTTCTTGCACCGCCACGAGAGGGTTGTCGTCACCAAGGAGGTCAGACGGTCAAGACACAGTAGCCGCAGAGGCCACTCGCGATCTGGATCACGGAGAAGCAGCAGCCGCCGCCGATACTACGTCTAGGCGAGGGGGGGTTGATATATCACCGCTCTCTGCAGATAGGAATACGGGAGGGGCTCGGGACGAGGTGGATGGTTTGGAGGAGCTGAACATAACGAATTTCCTTGTGTCATCATTATTGAGGCCAAGTCTGTTCGAAATTTCGATCATGTCAATATATCAGGGATAAAGCGATGCACATTCCGAGACGTGTTGAAATATTTGGAAACGAGTTACGACGCGCACGACCTATACCTCGAATACTCGAGTAGTTCGAAACCAAGAATTCAAAATATCACGAATCTGCTGACCCACGAAGAGGCTCTTTTCTCACGATGCGCAAACATGTACAAATTGCAGCACATTCCTTCTTTCCTGGTGCTGCCAAGCTATAAGACTTGATTAGGAATGTGCTCCTTCTTCGCGCAGTATTGCGACAAGGATGATATCTCGACGTGTCACTGAAGAGTAATACAGAGAACTTGCGAGCTATGCTGGTCGTCAGGCCCATCAAAATTGGCTGTTCAGGCTCCGTACCGAGTACAGAAATGAGTATGGACGTTGTCTCTCATTCCGCGATTTCCGACATGGCCATATCGCGATGCTCATTTCCATCGTGATGACCGTGGTGGCGGATCCCACGCTACCACTGGCCGCGTTACACTTTGCTGCCCTTCTCCGGGACCTGCTCGACGATCTCGGCATGTCCGACCTCGATGCTCTTGGGGTCGATCGTGACGGGATCCACGTCCTCGTGGTGGACGACTTTCTCTACAGCGACGACGGCCTTGTCGGCGAGCGCCTTGTCCTCGAACACTAGGGGCGGGCAGGTTAATCAGCAATGTGGTACACAAAGAGCAGCGATTGGTTGATCGGCGAACGTCAGGGGGAAGGGGGGAAGATACTCACAGAAAGCCAACTCCTCCAAGGTGCGGCCGGCGGTCTCGGGGAAGAAGAACCACACAAAGCAGATCTCAAACGCCAGCCAGCAGCAATACGTGATCAGCCACTTCCACGAGATATTCTTCAGGCCGATGGGGTTGACGAACGTGGTGAAGAAGCCGGCGCAGCGGCCGAAGAGCTGGAAGATGGCGATGCCCCGTGATCGCTCGGCGAAAGGCCACAGCTCCACCAGGTACGTGTACGTCAGGGCGTTGTAGCCGATGTTGTAGCACGGGGCGTACAGGAAGATGAAGGCGATGGTGGCGGACCCGGCCGCGGCATTGGTGCGATTCTCCGCCGTGGCCTGGAGAGACTGCTGCATGGTGATGGTCCAGCAGATGTAGACGACGAGCAGCGAGCACGTGCACGCGAGGTACATGGTGCGGCGCTTGAAGCGCGTGACCAGCATGGCGGCGACGAAGGCGCAGACGAGCGACCAGCACGAATTGCCCAGGTTGATCTTCTGCTTGAAGATGCTCTCGGTGTGGCCGATCATGGCAAGCAGGTCGCCCAAGTAGTACGAGATCAACGTGTTGCCAGACCACTGGGTGAAGAGGCCGAGGAAGGAGGAGAGGAAGACGCGGCGCCGCATGCCCGCCGTCGAGAAGACGGACAGCCAGGACTTTTTCGACGCCTCCAGCTCAAGCCGGATGGTGGTTTGCATTTGGGCCATTTCGGCGCGGACAAACTCCGAGTCCCGGTCGCCTTCGGCGTGGTACTTCACCAGGATGTCGTAGGCATCTTCACTGCGATCTTTGGTGACAAGCCAGCGCGGGCTTTCGGGGATGAAGTAAACGAAGACGATCTGCAGGAGCGAAGGCGCCATTTGGAGGAGCGATGGGATCCGCCACCCCCAGTTGCTGGCGATATTGTTCGTGCCGAAGGTGATGCCCGCGGCGGTGATCTGGCCGATGAAGTAGGAGACGTTGAAGAGCGAGGTCAGCACAGGGCGCTCCTTGGGGTAGCCCAGTTCGCCGATCAGCGCAGACCCGGAGACGATGCATGTCGGGATGCCGAAGCCTAGGATGATTCGTGCAGCGATGTACATGCCGACTGGATTCACGATTTGAGATTAGCCAGCTGGCTCCTTCCGGGAGAGGCTGGAGTTGCTTGGTAAATACGCACCGTTACGGGCGAAGCCTTGAATGAGAGCTCCGACAATCATGACACACGACCCTCCAAAGATTGATCCTCTTCTCCCTAACTTGTCATTGACGATGGGGATGAAGGGCAACGACAGAATGGCTCCAAGCGAGTATGCCGCAGCGATAATGCCTTTGAGTGAGCCTTGAGGGTCGCCGAAGTCTAGGATGCAAATTAGCGGGTCGTTCGTTGCACTCTCCTTTTGCAAGCTACGCACAGTCGATCCATGACGGCACAATCTGGAGGGCGTTGATCAATTGAGAATCAAACCCAGAGGTCAACTCGATACCCATGCAAGTTGGAAAGAGCATGAAGTAGAGGTACCGAAGGTTAGGTTTCTGATACCATGGCACTTTGTCCTCTGCGGCAATTCGAGTGAGAATGGGATCGGAGGCGCCGATCTCATGAGTAGCTTTCTTGAACAGCTTCGTAGTGGTCGCCATTTTGTCGAAGCTGGTAGTATCAATGCAGCTGTCTGGAAGAATTGAGAACTCCTCTTAGCGAACGATCGGGGGTATGATGGTTCTTATGGGCATTGTCTGATAGAGCGTGCCCGAGGAACAGCCGCCACAACAACATGGTGGAGGCGAATTCGCCTTCGCTTGTCGAGAATTGACATATCACCCGCGGCATGGCATTCGAAAAAGCACGAATTTGATGAGCCCTTGGTGGAGCTTGCCCGGTGGAGAGGAAGAATCTGGGGTTAGTTGCGGAGGCGTCAGAGGCGCCGGTGTCGATCGTCGACCATGTCCAATGATTTCGGTTACGCTCACAAGCGACAGCCTCGTAAAGCACCTCTGGCAGAAGGTCGACTGTCAGCCGATGGAATCTTGACCATAGGCTATGTTTCCCGGTCGAATGGTGACTGGATGCCTCCAATGGCCTGTGTTTTGAGGCCAACCACGAGCCAGGGGGCATTTCGGCAGATAGATGGTCACAACTTTCCTATTGAAGACAGCGAGCGCGATGGAAGCAATGGGTGATTTAGCCTCAAAGCCCCAGCCAAGCAGGATAAAAGGCATGCCAAGGTACACTTTGCTTAAGCTCCGTGCTGGAAGCGGATAGCGTCGGCAGAAGGAGTTCTCGCGATGCCGTGATTGTGATCCTGAGCGTCAGCCGCGAGAGGTTGTCTCTCGACCAGAGCCGTTCAAAAGCTCGCGGAGTCCCGGTGAGGCTGAGAGAAGACCTCTGAAACATGGGGATCAGTTGTCGGAGAGGGAATAACTGCGTGAACAGAGTTGTTTAGTAGAGCTACGGATACGGTAAAGCCCAGCCTCGTCGGAAGCGAGGGGTGTAACCAGCCCAGCCTTGCCAACGCGGTGGTTGTTCTCATCTGCCACGGCTTCCCCAGTGACCCAGGGTCCAACATCTCCCAGGCCAGCAGGAGATCTTGCGTTTCACGAGTTCAGAACCTCATCAAAGCCGCCGCGACATCCGGCTCTCGCTCCGTGCTGTTTGGTGCTGTGGCGAGGATGGTCACTAGCTGGACATCACTGCACACCGAGCAGAAGCCGGTAGAGTTGTCGTCACGATGCGCGAGTCGATTGCTTGGAGCGAAGGCCAGAATCGTTTTAGGCGGTCCGAGGTAGGTTGTATTCGAATAGTAGAAGCAAAGGGATCCAATAGCATCACGTCACACAAGCATGAGCAGGACGGGGAAATTGTAAGCTCTCGAAAATCGCACTTTACACCATACGATCCGCAGGACACAAGAGAGAGCTCGTCGGCATCAGCCAGCACCATCAATCTCACTGCTGCCAAAAGACCACGAAAGTCAAACATCATGGCACTGTGAGATAAGACGAGACGCCCGCACCAATCACGTCTCGCCCATTTGCTGGTCGGAGATCGCCGAAGGCTTTGATTTCCTCACGCTTTCTTTTCGCCTTCCTCACCTCATCCCCCGCTCCAAGCTACTCATCATTGTTCGTACTCGTACATCGCGTGTCCACTGATTCGAAAGAGCCTTTTCCCATACGTGACACTGCTCTGACTATATTGACCACCGTCCTGTCCGCTCAAGGGATCAATGGGCGCGGTGTTTCCTTCGATAACGGCCCTGAGAGATCGGCAGGTGAGACTGCGATGGCCACCCTGACAGACACCAACGGCATGTCTCAATCATCCCGGGAACAGCAATGCATGGCAGTCATCGACCCAGAAACAGGGTACATCATCAATATAGATGATATCCGCGCTGCAGAATATCAACAGCTGGCGGGTACGACTTACCTCGACCATGCCGGCACCACATTATACGCTAAGACGCTCATTGAGCACTATGCGAAGGAGCTGACGTCTAACCTATTCGGAAACCCGCATTCCGCGTCGGCGTCTTCGCAGCTCTCTTCTCGCCGGATTGATGATGCTCGACTCCAGGTCCTCCGGTTCTTCAAGGCTGATCCTGATGAGTTCGACGTCGTTTTTGTCGCGAATGCAACCGCGGCAATCAAGAGCGTGGGGGATGCTTTTCGAGATCACGAGGGCAGCTTCGGGTACTTCTACCATGTAGAGGCTCATACGAGCCTCGTTGGCGTGAGGGAGCTTGCTACTCGAGGCACGACTTGCTTTAATAGCGACCGGGAAGTTGAAGCCTGGATAGACGGCCTTGGTGAAGGCAGTTCCACGGACGACGGAAGTCTCTCCTTGTTCGCATACCCTGCCCAGTCGAACATGACCGGTCGTCGCCTGCCGTTGGACTGGACTCGAAGAATGAGGTGTCTCCGAGAAAGTTTTGGATATTCTGTATACACCCTCCTCGACGCCGCAGCGCTCGTCTCAACATCCCCACTCGACTTCTCCGACCCCTGGACATGCCCCGACTTCACAGCCCTGAGCTTCTACAAGGTCTTCGGCTTTCCCGACTTGGGTGCCTTGATCGTCCGAAAATCTTCCGGGCATGTTCTCCGACAACGCAAGTACTTCGGTGGTGGAACGGTCGATTCCGTTGCAACATTTGGCAAAGCTACCTGGCATGCGAAGAAATCGTTGCTGCACGGAGCCCTCGAAGATGGGACGGTGGCCTTTCACAGTATTATTGCTTTACAGGCTGCGCTAGATGTTCATAGGAGGATATATGGAAGTATGGAGAATATCTCGCGGCACGCCAATCATTTGGCATCAATGATGAGAGAGCAGTTGCGTGAGCTGAGACATGCGAACGGGAGCCAGGTTTGCACCATCTACACCGAACCGGCCGCTGAAAGTTCGTCGCAAGGGCCTGTCATTGCGTTCAATCTCAAAGACAGTCGATACAGATACATCTCCATCTCGGAAGTCGAGAAATTGGGGATAGTGAAGAGTATTCAGTTTAGGACAGGCGGGTTGTGCAATCCCGGAGGAATTGGATCTCACCTCGGCCTTTCGAGCGAGGAGCTGCGCCAGAATTATGACGCCGGGCAACGGTGTGGAGGTGAAGTGGATATCATCAACGGCAAACCCACAGGCGCCATCCGGTTGAGTTTCGGGGCGATGAGCAGTGTGAGCGATGTGACCACATTCCTCGACTTCATCAAGGAATTCTATATCGACTCCAACATACCGCCGCAGACATCACAGCCGGCAATAGTGCAACCCTATGATCATCCGACCTTGGAAAGCTTCGTGGTTGAGAGTCTCTCGGTCTTTCCCATCAAAAGTTGCGCAGCATACAGGATCCCCTCTGATGTGGCATGGGAAGTAGGCGACAAGGGACTCGCATGGGACCGAGAGTGGTGTCTCGTCCATGAAGGGACGGATGTTGCGCTGAGCCAGAAGCGTTTCCCTCGAATGGCTCTTATTCATCCAGAGATCGATCTGCAAAGACGCATCCTGAAAGTCTTTTTCACGCGCCCTGATACAGCTGACCGGAGAAAGCTCGAAATCAGCCTTGACTCGGCGCCGACGCGTACCGGACTCGTCAAGCCCTGTGAGGCATCGATCAGCAAAGCAGTAAACGTCTGCGGCGAGGACGTTGATGTGCAAGTGTATACATCGGCTGATGTGAGTGGCTTCTTCACCGAAGCACTTGGAGTTCCGTGTACGCTTGCGAGGTTCCCGCGTGGAGGGACGGTGAGGCGAGCGAAGGTCCGCGTGCCTGGTCAACAGGGCGGGAAACAAGCCACCGAAATCGGCAAGTCCATTGCCCTGTCGAATGAGAGCCCGATTCTCCTTGTTTCCCGCTCCAGCGTCAATCGCCTCAACGAGCGAATTAAACAATCCGGTAACGGTATCGGCAAAGCAGTCACTGCCGACTCCTTCCGCGGCAATATTGTCATCGCTCAAGAGCTGCTGGGAGGACAAACGGAAAGTCCCTATGTCGAAGATGACTGGGCAGGTCTCCGAATAGGAGAAGATCCAGAAAATGTCTTTGAAGTCCTAGGGCCATGCCAACGATGCCAAATGGTCTGCGTGGACCAGAAGAGTGCGCAGCGAAGACAAGAACCTTTCACTACGCTGGCAAAGACGAGGCGAAGGGACGGCCGTGTTTGGTTTGGCATGCACCTGTGCTTGAAGTCGGCCGATGACTTGCAACGAACACGCGCCAGCGTAAAGGCGGGAGACAGAGTCACGCCATTAGTAACGGTGGACTGAGGAGGAAGTCGTACGCGTACTGTACCTGTTTCAAGTGGAAGCCGGCGACCCGGCTGCAGCCTAAAGGAGTTGTACTCGTAGTGGCTGCGGTCTGACAAGAAACATGCAAGCACCTGAAATAGGCAGACGCCGTTCAAGGACAATGAAGAGTGCTGTATGAGTACTCGGTACGTACTTCAGACCGAACTGTTGTCTGTCAATGTTCTTGTACATAGCAGGTGCAGTGGGCTCCTTGACATCATTGAGCTGCCCTGCTCATTGTAAGTGACTTCGTGACCGCTGCCAGTGCCAGCCTATGGGTGGCCACGGTGGCTTGGATTTCAAGCGTCTGTCAGACTGCATCTTTTTCTCTTCGAACCAACGGCTGCCGCGAAGTCGCACAAGCATCCTTGCTTTTTGCAAGGCAGCCGAAATGCCAGTGAGATCAACGCATCTCAGATCTCGTCCTTGCAGTTGTTTGGAGGGTTTACCCCTGTTGCATTCTGTTGCAACAAGGATGCAATCGTGTTTTGCAGTCCGGAGTACGAATACTCACAACCCTACGAACTAGCATACCGGACATTCTGAGGTCAGCTCCCTGGAGTCATGCCATCTGGGTGCCATCTCCTGTAATAATCAACAAGTGCTCCGTACAGGGCCTCGGAATTCGCTACCTTGTGGCATACTGCACGCCACATACTCGGTGCTGCGTAAGACTCTCTGTGTTTAACTTGAACGCACTGCGCCTCACGTAATTTTCGTTGGTGGTTGAGCTCGCGGTGACGCCACCCATCAGCCCCTCCGACCTTGGAGTGGCTCGTGACTGGGCAATCAGGGTGCTCTCACTTCCTGCAGTGAATAATCCTCCAAGCCTCCTGGTCACACTGGCTAAGGATTCTGAGATCCTGTTTGGGATTCTGGTCGGCGATTCGGGATTCAGTTGAAACCGGCAGTTTCCTGGGAGGGGGTTTTAACTACTACTGGGTAGAGCCCGGAGGCGTGTGTTTGGCGAGAGTCAACCAGCCACTGGCCAAGCAAGCACAATTTGTGGGTGGCTGGGGTGGTTGTGTTCTGCACTACGATAATTAGGGTTCTGTCGCAAACCTTCTTTGAGCCCCACGCGCAAACGTTACGTATCTCTCGAGCAAAGGCACCAGAGCATCGACGACATCGCAGTGATTCGTGTTTGGGAAGCTAAGCACAACGGCTGAGTGAGCACTCGTATCCGGACGACAAGATGGCCCGCTGTTTGTTGCACGTTGGGCCGAAGATGTGATGAAACAGTACACTGGCTGCGCGTCAACCGTATAGAGCTGTCGAGTTGAAGCTCGTCCAGTGCATGCGTCTGGAGGATGTCATCGAGCCAGAATGGCGTTTCTTCCACCAGAAGAATTCAGTGCGAGGCCCCTCGCACTCAAGACGAAATAGTTTCTGCAGGTAGCAGTACGAAGTACGGAGTACTCGCATCAACGAATGCAGATCACAACAACAGGGGTGGGATCGGGAAATTTGTGAGACTTTCAGCCACATTTTGCAGCAGTTGTATCACTTATCAGCCACTTGCCGGTACCTGGAGGCCTCAGATGTCTTCCGGGTTGTTTCAGTAGTTAGTGAGACGTGGGGAGGCTCGTTCTGGATAAGTGCACGCCACTGAACCTGAAGAATGGAGGACTCGTCAAGTTGAGCCCCGGCGTGACCCAAAGAGGACGGCGCTTGACGATTCGGGCAAGAGTATGAGGTTGAACATGGAAAGGTTCGTCCTGGGTTTTGGAGCAAGGAGTCTAAAGCAACAGGGTTCAAGAGCGTGCGTGACGCTGGCCAGCCAGGCGGGTGTTCTGCTCTACGGGCGCTGAGGGGGGAGCTGAAAGACAAAAGCCTGACGTAGATTGGCGGACGAGCGCCAGCGCCAAAAGCTGCTAGAATTTACCAACCACCCATGGCGTCATCCAGGATTTGGTCTCTTCAGCAGAACAGAAAGGTGAATGACAGTGAGAGTGAAGGGAGACAGGGACACGGAGGTCAACTTGAAGTGCTCGTATGTACTCGGTACTTGTCGAAGCATCCGTTTACGAGTAGGTGCAGGCGACCTTTAACTACTCGTAGAGCGTCAAGCCGCACCCAGGACTCGTGCACTGTGCAGCAGTCCGCCTGTTCCTGGCAAGCGTCAACGGCCACGGTGAGTTGGTGAAGCACTGCCACTTTGATGGGTCTCGTCATATCCATCGGGCTGCCTGCACACGAATCACCAGCCGCTGCTCACTGCTGATCGAAGAAACTGTTGATCTTTTCGCGTGCCACATCGAACGTCAAAGATCCTACTCGCACGGTACGAGTAAACCCATTTGCTGAACCACCTTGCGTACCGGCCTGTGATTGAGCGGTTAGCTTTCCATCCAATATTTCGCTGTCCCATGGCTCTTAGCCCAGTGCGAGCGCCACCGTTGTGCCTCTATTTCTCAGATCGTCGGCCTGCAGCCAGGCACAACTAACCTTAAGTGCTTCTCTTGGATCTCTCATCGCAACAATTGCGTATCACGATTCGTCTGTCGGCGCCTCATTTCCTCTTTCACCCTTCCTCCTCTCCTCCGGCCGTGCCTCTCCATCATCGAACCAGCGACGACCCCAAACCATCTCGAGAACGTTACCGACTAGGATAGTCGCAGTGCTCTCTTAGTGGCCTGGCACAGACCAACACTGTGAGCCACTTTCTCCACTCCGTTCGAATACCTCGTCACTCGGTTCAGCACATCGAGGCCCCATCTCCATCATTTTCCCTCTTCCGCTCAACTGCCACTATCATTGCTACCAAAGTACTCGTACGAGTAGTCAGTAATTCTGATCCTGTTGATTTGGCAGCGTTGCTAGTCTTGGATCGACTTCTACGATCGATCTCGCCCGTCCAAGAGTCTCGCTCGCCATTCCACTCAGATCAGCCACCAGCACAATCGAGAATTCCGTGTCATTTCAACTCGGCTATGCTGTGTTGAGATCGCACCCGCCACCATTTACAACCCTCGCCTCGCCTCTACCATCGTTTCGTCCCGCCCGCCTCAGCGCTTCAATACCTTCCTTCTTCCTTGACGCACACGAATTCAGGATCTTAACCGCCGAATTCATCCTCTCCGCTGCGCGCGAGTTCCGAGCGCGGGCCTGTCGCATCCGCCTGGCGCGCATCCTCAACGGTCTTCCACGTCGTCAGAATCGATCTGCTACTTTTCTTTTGCCTTGCGCATATTCGCCCACTCCCGCACCACGACTTCCGCTCATTAAAGAGGCTCGGAGCACTCGTTCGACTCGCCGCATAAAGAGTGCGTCAGTTCAAAGGCTTCAGCCTCGGCCCTGGGACTGTCTTGCGACCCAGAATACACCGCGACAGCCTCAAAAATCCCGCTGCGCCGACGCACATTCCTGCATAACATGCTGCGCAACCCTGTGTGCCAATGAAATAAGAGATAGGAAAGGAGCATTCCCAGGAAGCACTGTGGCCAGCTGTCCGCCTTGAAAACAGACCGTTTGGCCTTGTGGTGAGGCTGAAGAGAACGGGCTTCGTATTCAGCCCACTACTTTTCAGCTTGGGGCCTCAACGCTGCTCAACCCATGCTACTGCAACAGGTATGCCTTCATCCGCCCTACATGACAATGTCGCAAATTTACCCACACCACTGTCCATCCACTCTCAGTCGTGGCATTTTCCCGTCTGCGCCCATCCTGCGTATGCAATGGAGATGCGGTGCCCGCGCTCGTGGACTTCCCACTGACTCCTCACGTAGGTCACAGCTATCGAAGCTACATTAGATATTGTTGATGGCTGAGCTCAGTCCCGATCCTCAGATTTCCCCCGGGCAATCTACTCCAGCCTCCCCCACATTCGTTAAACCACCACTCTCAGTAAAAGATTCATCCAAAGCCAGGACCAGCTCTCGGGACGACTTCGAGGAGTCCTCACGGCCCGGAAAGAGGCCAAGGCTAGAAAGCCCACTCATCACTGCTGCTGCCGCCCTTGCTGAAGGACAACAGAAGTCATTTCGATCCACCCCGCCGCCATCGACCGGGACGAGTCCTAATCCTACCCAGCAAGCCCTGAGTGCCCTGATGGGCGCAAATTCAAATGCTACGAGCAAAGCTGAGCTACACTCAGATGCTCCCCTTGACCCTGCGACCACTGTCAGTGAGCCACTGGCCGTGGTTGCGGAGAACGTCCAGCAGCCGTCTGCAAGCGCTGCCGAATCGTCCGGAACCGGCGAAAATCATGCATTGACCAGTCCCACTAGCATCTCCAGTATAGGGACCGTGGGATCTCTCGAAGGCGTGGCGGGACATTCGGGGATGACCACCACTGTAGGCAGTCCGCTTCCGATTGAGGAAACGGTCCGCCAGGTCGTGAATGCCGCCGGGGCAGGCTCTACCTCACCAACTGATGTTGCAAAAACAGGAGCGTTGTCATATCCGACTCCGTTCTTGCAACCAACACATCCCGAGGGCGGCAGACGAGGGATGAGCTTGCCTCATTCCGGCACACGACAAGGTACAAAATCTCCCTCCAGCAAAAAGCACAGATGCCCCTATTGCGCCACCGAGTTCACCCGTCATCACAATCTGAAGAGCCATCTGTTAACGCATAGCCAAGAAAAACCCTACGTCTGCTCGACCTGCTCATCACGATTTCGCCGGTTACATGATCTCAAGCGGCACACCAAGCTCCACACCGGTGAGCGGCCTCACATCTGCCCAAAATGCGGTCGCAAGTTCGCCCGCGGCGATGCCTTGGCTCGTCACAATAAAGGACCTGGTGGATGTGCTGGGCGAAGATCGAGCATGGGTAGTTTTGGTGGTGACGAAGAAGGCGACGCTGATGAGTCTATGGAGGGTATCATGTATGAGGAGCCGCCCAACATGGACGATGAAGAAGGCAATGAGAGGCGGCCTACACCTTCCATACGCCGTCAGGCACCATCAGGAGACGACACTGTGGACGAATCTGAGCACGCGTCCCGGATTCCAAGCACGTACCCTCCGATCCAAGGCCGACCTCCGGGGGGAATAGCGGGTAGCTATTTCGCTCCCCGACCTGGATACAGTCAATCAAGCGCGGGACCAAGCAATGCTCCGGTGGCGGCAGCTGCACCAACATCTTTCGCACCGATCACCGGCTCCTCCTCCAGTTCGCGGCCCTCGGCGGCAGGCTCGGTCTTTGCTCAAAACCCAATGACCGAAAGTCCGAAACCGTTGTCACCTGGCCAGACGCAAAGAGCGGGGGCCGTTGCCGGCGATGGGCGCAATCGGTCACCAAGTACCACATTCTATCCACAGCCACATCCTCGGAGTACTGGTTCTGGATCGTCCCTGAATGTGCCTCCCAGTGCACCGCAACTGCCTCCTCCCCTTGCGCCACACGCGCTCAACCCACCGGATCCGAGGTATACTTTGCCCAGTCAGGGTGGCCCGGCTCATCCTCCTACACAGCCCAGTGGTCCACCTACTCACATGAGTGGTAGTGGGCCTCTGTCTTCCCACAGTAACAGTCTGTCGAGCCACGGTCATTCTGGCCACGGAAGTGGTGAAGCATCAAATCCCATGTTTGCCCACTCCGACAGGATCTGGGCATACGTGACCAACCTGGAACAGCGAATCAATAGCATGCAGGAGGAGATCAATTCACTGAAACACCAGCTTGCTAATGCTACTCAACAGCAGCAGCAAAGGACGTAGGATGTCCAGCACAACCAAGAGCACTTCAGCAACAACGAATATGAGACGTGAAGTATGACACAGAGCACTCTACGCAACAACGAATACGAGACTTTGCGCACGATAAAGAGAACTTTGATCAGTAACAGAGGTGATCTGCCGAGCATGGGAACCGGATACTCGAGGCTACAGTGAAGATGAGATATCGACTACGACGCAGAGCACCTAAGCAACAACGATTTTTGCTCGCAATCACACGAAGAAAAGTGCATATGATTACAGACCACGGTGAGGGTTGAAAACAAACGGAAAACACCAGGAAAAGCATTGATGTGGTATTCAACGGGCTTGTTCGTTTCTCCCATTCTGCTTTGGGCGTTGTTACAGATACCCCATATTGCATGCTTCCCACCATTGTTCGATGTTTATCTCACGGGGCCATTGCGGAATTATCAGAGCGGCACTGTCTCATATGGGTGGTGTCAGGCGCCGGGAGATAATGCAGGGGACTCGATCGTGAAGGGATCGACTGAGATGAAATGATGGACTGTGACGGGACAGGCGAGCCGGCGCTGCGATTTCATTTTCGATTTAACCAATGTGTATATGTACAACAAGGCCTACTCTATGTGAGCTGGAAGCGGACCCCGGGCCACAGGGAAATTGCATTCGTATGTACTCGGTACTTGTTCTGCAAGGGGCAGGCAAGGCGGCGGACAGTCGATCAGCCAGCTATCAGAACGGTGACTTGCTGTATAGAAATAACGAACTCTGCCCGGCCAACCATCATCAATCCTTGCTTCATACCTGTATCCTTGCCACTTCATGATAGGAGTCGACAGCTGGCGTTCTCTCTACCATGAGAGCCTGTATCAATTCTTCCGACAAGGGCTCCTCTACTACTCTACCGTAACATTGAAGCCCTCGGAGTCCATCGTGCAATGACACTTCCATCGTCCTGGCACACAGCGGGCCCAAACCCCAGGGTCGGTCTAGGCATCCACGTCCGTCGAGTTACTCAGCTGCTCAAACTTGCGGTAGTTCTCTTCATAGCGCTCGATCTTGTTCAGCACGGCCTTGTACGCGTCACTTCCGATGACCACCCTCAAGGGCGGATCGGGCATGACGGCCAGCTCGTACATTGCTTTGGCGCCCTTTTTGGGATCGCCGGCCTGCGTGCCGTGGCGGGCGTTCATCTGCTTCTCAGCGTCGAGGTGATCGTATGCCGGATGGCGCTCGGCGAAGGTCATGGAGCGGCCGGCCCAGTCGGTCCTGGAACAACACGGTCGTCAGTCATCGTAGCTGTGGCTGGTGACGCGAAGATCGAGCCAGGATGAGAGATACAAAAACGAACGCAAACGTACCTGAAGCCACCGGGCTCGACCAACGTGAACTTAATGCCCCATTCCGGCTTGACTTCGTGGCTGAGACTCTCGGTAAAGCCCTCGACCGCCCACTTGGTGGCACAATAAGCACTGAACAGCGGGACGCCCCTCTGTCCTCCAATGCTCGTCACCTGCTGGATCAATCCCCCCGGGGGAGTCTGTCTGTCTCTCATGGTCTCCAGCGCCTCTCGCGTGACATCCAACAGGCCGAAGAAGTTGATCTCGAATTGCTCTCGGATCTGGGCGTCGGTGTATTCCTCGAACGCGCCGGCGAGGCCGTAGCCCGCGTTGTTCACCACGACGTCGATGCGGCCGAACCGTTTCAGCGTGTCGGCGAAGGCCGACTTGATCGAGTCTCTGTCCGTGACGTCGAGGCGGAGGGCCACGAAGTTGTCTGGCGAGGTGCCACGGAACTGGAGTCGAGAAGGGTCGCGGGCCGTGGCGGCGACAATGTCCCCCCGGTTGATGACTTCTTGGGCGTATTCGCGGCCGAAGCCTGTCGAAGTGCCGGTAATGAGGAAGACTCGGGGCATTTCGGTCGTGAGATAGAGGTCAATCTGCCGGGTCCTGTCTTTGGATCCTTCCAGATGCGATGCTGCAAGCTCATATGAAGGTCGAAGAAGAGAACTCAAAGGCGCCCTCTCAGAGGCTTCCTCGTGTCTTTCTCTACTTTCCCCCCTTCCTGTCCGTGGTGGGGGCCACTCTTACAATGCTATTAATGTCTCAAGGATCACAAAGCAGAAGCACGCTCGTCATGGTTCTGTGCCGACAGAGAAAACAGTTAATTACCTATATCTCAGTTGTAGATTTTCGAGCTGAAATTTCAGCTATTAAAGAATGGGTCCTCCGAAGCTTTTTTCCTCGTACATACTTCAGCGCGTCATCAAGACAGGTCGATTGCGTTCGTTATCGGCAGACCGACGTCGTAGGTGCAGCATCAGTCCACCAATTTAGCGGACTCCAAGAGTCAAGGCTTGCCGGAGCTAACTGTAATATCCTACAGCACGAGTAGCCTCCGGGCGTGCGGCCCCCAACAGATTCGTCTGGAGCTCCTCTGGGGGCACGATTGCGTGGGCGCGGCTTGATTGGAGCACCAGCAGCACGGCGCAGCATTGTCTTCGAGCAAATCAAGTCAAAGCGGTCAGGTAGGAGCTTGAAGAAGAAGAACGAGAACGTCAATAAGCAGGACAAACACGAGTCTGTGAAATACAGCGTACATGTTGCCTGCAGCATCCCTGTAACCACCCCGCGCGACACTAACACCCTTGGGTTTTCTCGCCGGCTAACGAACGCACTATTTCGCCGTCGAAGTTTCATCGGCAACCTTGGCCACGCTGGAATTACGAGGCGTCGTCGACGACGGCCGGACACGAGGCAAGCTGACGAACACCGACAGCCGGGTAGGGCAACCCCTCACATTGCAGAGCGTTTGATGGGAGCGACCTCCTTAAGACCTCTTCGTCTTCACTCGTTCAGGTTTCAATCCGGCGTTGCTTGCGTCGGGGAACGTGCTCCGTGCTGAGAAGAAATACTACAAGCAAGGATCAGTTGATGTGCCGAAATTCACGAGGCATCCTTTGAATCGAGTTGTCGCTCTCAGAAGCCTCTTTCGCTATCCAACCCAGCTGCTAGCCAGCCGCTCATTCCGCGTGGCCGCGTTACTCAGCCTCGTTCGAGCCTCAAACAACGTGCAAGGAAAACCAGCGCAAACGATCGCCTGAACCGGATCAACGAAGGGACCCTCCACTGACTTGATACCGCGCCTTTCAAGCTCCAGCAGTATCGACAAGGAGGTTCCTCGCGCCGAGACCAACCCCGACTGTGCTACTTCCGTCGCCTCAGCCTTGGGTAACGCATCCAGTGGCGCCATCATCATGTGGCACAATCTACCAGACCACCATCGCCAACAGAGTCCCCCTGGTCCGTACAACCACCAGCGAAACACCACGAGCGACGGAATGTCCGTCTCGTCCGCAACCACCGGCGTGGCCAGTCAGCCCAGCCGTCCCCAGCACCAGAACTACAACCCCAATGCCAATGCCAGCGCCCACACTGTGCAACGGGTCGAACCCATCCCGAATTACTATAACACCCCGACCACATACTTCTACCCGTCCAGCCACATCCACAACCAACCGGTCCACGCGTATCCTCTGTCCCAACATCCCCCAACGCCTTACATGTCCGCCACCCTCACCTCCCCACCACCAGGAGCACCGTTCCAACCACCGCCCCCATCCCTGACTTCCACCCTCCTGGCCTCGTCCCCCCACCAACTCTCCCTCGCGACACAGCACCCGTTCCTCCGCATCGCCGGCCAAGGCCATCTCCCCAAACACACGCTCTCGCGCTGGCTATCCCAGGACCGCCTTTACGCCCAGTCATACATCGGCTTCATCGGCAGTCTGATCGCCCGCGTCGACCTCCCCTACGTCCACATCGCCGACAAATCGACGTCCCTGCGCTGGCGGCTCGTCGACTGCCTCACCCGCGCGCTGCAGAACATTCACAGGGAGCTGGCCTTCTTCGCCGCCACGGCCCAACAGTACGGCTTGGACTTGGAGGCCCCGCCGCCCCGCCGGGACGGCGTCTTCACCGCCGAACCCGCGACGAAGCAGTACATCGACCTGTTTCGCGCGTTCTGGACGGATCCCAGCATGAGCCTCCTCGAGGGCATGGTCGTGCTGTGGGCCACCGAGACGGTCTATCTGCGCGCGTGGGGATATGCCGCGTCGTGTGGGACCGCGACCGCGACCATGGGCTCGACTCAGAAGCAGGGTGTAGAGGACAGGGACGCAGACAGGGAGAGGGATCGGAAATCAAAGGCCTTCTCCGACAGCGTCATGTCCGAGTTGGAAGGCAGTGAGGTCAACACGACGTTGAGCGGCACGACCGGCATTGCGAACGAGGACCACCTCCAAAATCAAACCCGGAGTGACAGTCAGAATCGGAATCAGGATCAGAATCAGAATACCAAAAGCGCCACTCATTCCGCCGACCTGGACGGCGGGGCGTTGCGTGACGCCTTCATCCCCAACTGGACGAGCACGGAGTTCGAGGCCTTTGTCGCCGAGATTGCCGAGTTGACGGACCTGCTGGCCGAGAGGGAGGACGCGGTCAATCGGAAGCTGGACGTCTACAAGGCTGTGTGGAGGCATGTCCTCGACGTGGAGAGGCGGTTTTGGCCCGATGTCGGTGTCTCGGATTAGGCTTGGGCGTGAGGATGATCTTAAGCTGGGCATGCATGAGCGTGGGCGTGGGCGTGAGGATGATCTTGAGCGTGGGTGTGGGCGTGGGCGTGAGCGTCAAGCTCCTCGACGTGCACCCCTATCTATTGCAGAAAATACGGCACCACGGTACCACAGTACCACAGCACGATCCTGCGTCCCGAGCACAGTCGAGCAGAGCAGAGCAGGGTCCGTCCCGCGAATATGCAACCTTTCCAGATCCTATTCGCGACCCGCCACACTATTTCCGTCCACGGCCGATAATATCCAAGGACGAAGACCGAAGACTGAAGACCGAAGACTAAATGCCGGGCTTGCGGATTATGTAGAACCACGCGCAAGCTATACGAGTCCACGTATGTCCCGGGGGAGTTGGAGTCCCATCATTCCTTTGCGCCGGTCCGCTGGACGCACTTTGACTTGGACGCTCTTGGGATCATTGTCAGATAAATTTCACTTGACCTGGACGCTCTTGGGATCACTATCAGATATCTATCTCGACGGTAGTCCTACAATGTGGGAAAATGCAATGCTGACGCCTAGGTCCACCGTGACGGCGATGAGGTCATGTATAAACTTTCATGTGGTGCTGAGGGACTGGAGGCAAAAGCTGCGTCGGGATGGGTATGTCGTTCTCGGTACTCCATACTCCATACTGGAATGGAATCTGATTTACGGTCCGTGCTGTACTGTCCTATTCTGACTTGAGGTGATTTGTCTCCTTCACCCGCGATCCTATGATCGTGGCCGGGATGGTAGAAGTCCAGCGGGATGGTGCCTTTTCTCTACTTAGGTGCCTCTGCTCCTCAGGTGAGGCCCGATGATGTTCTAGTGTTTAAAGATCCACTCTGTTGGCACGAAGCTGCGGTGTCCTGATCCTGGGCTATAACATGTCCTCGTCCTCGTCCTCGTCCTTCTTCCCCCCTTTTCATTTTTCCTTCTTGACGACGCCATTGTGTGGTGAGAGTCCCGTCATCCGCGCTCTGAAGACAGGGAGATCGGCAATGTGTTCTTCTCTAGTCTCAAATTGACTCATGGGCTTCGGTATTAACGTCGTTATGACTGGCTAGCCACGACTGCACAACTTTTGATTGCCACATCCACACACATCGTACGACATTACATCAAACCAACACGCCATCGACTGTCTCCTCCAATAGCCCAATGCCATCTCCGTGGCGTGAGGGGAGTTGTCTCGTCGAGCGTCAACAGGCGCAGGCCATGCATGAGTACTGCACCAGTTACGGTACACACATACATACCCGTGAAGGATAGGTATACAGCGACGAAGGCTGACGTTGTTTGGGCAGTAATCTCCTTTTCTGGCAATGCATGCCGTGTTGGCCTACACTGCCTCCCTGCTCGAGTGGAGGTGACATGAGGGCAAGATTTGAGGCCGTCGGAATTGGCCTTATCTTGTGTTTTCGCCTATCATCCCTGGGATCAGACCGGCGACGCTGCTCTGCGCCAGAGGATCTTTTGGACGGGCTGAAATGCCTCCATATTGTCGAGTTACTGGCTGTGTGTGGCTCATCTGTGTCGATTGGCATGTCTGCCTCCTTGCTCCTGTTTCTCTTTGACCTTGGCAAAGGTGTTTCCGGCCCGGGGTGCAAATACCAGTCACAGTATTTGGCGCGTATCTGCTGAGTTACATACCACGTTGTCATCATCAGAGGCACAGCATCTCGGCATGTTGCATTTGTCCATAGTCTGTCCGAGAGGTCGAACAATATCCAAGGTCAGCAGATGCGATCGGCAGTGCATGGCGGTGTAGACGTCCGAGGTGCTCAGATATCTTGATCATATATTCACAGAATTTATCCTCGTATGGCCCTTGCCGAACCCTCTGGACGGCCGGACATTGTCGGAGTTCCACAGTCCCATGACTGCGCCCGTGTCGGTGACCCATTCTCTGGTGGCGTGGACCGCCGCTTTCGCCATGCCGGTATTCTTCCTCTTGTGGCCTTTTTGGAACCCTACGCCCTGCCTGTCGCCTGTGGCATACTCAGAGCCCATGCTTGGTAGGACATTCTCGCCTGCGCTCAGACTGACAAACAGCGCAAATGGCACGAGCCAGACGCACAGCCCGAAGTAGGACGCGATCTCGGTGAAAGTGGGTTGATCATACACAGGAGTCGAGTACCAATCTCTTCGGCTGCTCGGTGGAGCTCCCCGGAATCCTCCTCCTCTGTTGGTCGTGTCGCTAAAGTGTCTGAACCATAACCAATGGTTGAGAATGACCAGTGCGCAGCTGGACAGGAAGAAGGGATCAGATAGCTTGACGATGGGAAAGTGGCGGAGATTAGTCGCGTAGACAGCGTGACTCCCCACACCCAGCAAGATGAGGTGCCAGGGGAAGCCATCGACCAGCCAGAGGAGTAATTGAATACTGACGACGGCGTAGATTAGTCGCTTGAGGAGTTTCGCGCTGAGGACTGAGTGTTCTTCGACGAGTTCGGAGAGGTAGTAAAGGCCCGACGCGATCGAGAGGGTAAGGAAGGCGAAGCCCAACACGAGGCCAGCATAGCCCAGGAGGGGCAGAACCCACATGGTGGTCGTGTGCGATTCAAGAAATAGTGCAGAGAAGAACGTTGTGATCACGGCGAGGTGGAAGGATTGCAAGGGGACATGACCGTGGGCCAAAGTAAAGTCGCAGTGTGGTCGCGGTGAAGTCAGGAACAGCGTGTCACGTTCCAGTGAACTGGAATTGGAGTGAGCGCAGACTGACTCGCGGTTGAAAATTGACTCTGCCCGTGACGTCGACGATGCGTGGCAGGATCAGTAAGGGCGAAGTGCTTGGCACAACAAGACTCGAAGGCCAAAAGCTCGATGGGTTCTAACCAATTTCATGGCTACCTGCGGGTTTTCTCCCTTACGAGTACGAGTACACTTCGCTCAAGATTGTGGAAGTCCATGTGGGTTGAGTGCTGCCTGCACGCCTTCAATCGTGATCGTTAACTCTTCAATCTACGAGTAGGTAGTAGTGACCACGACGTCAACCTCGGCACCGCCCACAACCACCGAAACCTCCAAGCCTTCACTCTCAGCGACATTCGTCGTCTTCTGGAGTTCTCCATCAACGTACGTTGCCCATGTACCCGGCTCGAGGTTCTTGACGGAAAAGGAAAGATCCCGGTGCTCACCAGACCAGCTCTTCAATGTGACGACCATGGCACCCTTCTCCTCGTCCCAGACACCCCGGAGAAAGTCCACGCCATCGCCAAGCGTCAAACCATCCACGAAAGGCCGGCTCGCCAGAATCTCCCTGGTCCATGGCTTCTCCCACATGATCTTCTGACCGTCAGTTACGTTCAAGCGCGCGTACCCAACCCCTGAATTGCCCGAATGCGGCTCCATGTGGATCATATTGTGCTGGTCATCCAGGAGGCCGTCGTTGCGGGGATAATACAATCCACCATTCTCCCACGTGGGGTTCAGATGGGAGTCTGCGTACTCCAGTAGGTCCGACAGCTCCTTCTTCTTGCCCAGCTCCGACAACATCATCAGGAAACATCCCCAGCTGATTGTCTCGAAAGGGAAGAGCGGGTGTACAAACTGGCCCGACTGCTGGCGCGCCTTGTGCAATGTCTCGGTGCTGTTTGGGTCTGCGCCTTCCTCGGCGACAAGGCGCCGAAAGGCGGCAGCGACGCGCGTGGGCTGCAGTCTTGTCTTGCCGTCGATCTCAGTCAAGAATCCCGTGACTTGGCTGTCGTAGAGCGAGTGCACCTTCGCCGAGTTCCAGGAGTTCATGAAGGCGTTGGCCCAGGCGGTATGCGCGCCTTGGCGGGCCGGCATGGCCTTCTTTTGCTTCAGAGCGAAGAAGCTTGGGTACAGACCGGACTCGCCCAGCATCCCTTTTCGAATCAGCGAGGCTTCGTATTTTTTCAGCACATCCTCGATGTTGTTCGTGCCGTCGCGGCTGTCATTGTATCTCATGGCGATGATGGGGAACTGGTTGCACACGACAAACACGGCGTTGGGCTCGCAGCAGACCCCGACCCAGTCGTTCTCCTCCATCTGTTTGAAGATGACCTTCTGCAGACTCCGGTTGTCGTACAAGAAGTCTTCGTGTCCCATGCCCCAGAACAACGGGTTCCATGAAAACTTCAGACTCCCTTCCTTCTCGAACTCGTCCTCGTCGAACAGCATCGCATACAGGCTCGTCATCAGCACCAGGTGGCCGCTGTACATGATGTTCTCCTTGATGACGGGATCGGCCCATGGCTTCCGCAGTTCTTTGAGGTCAGGGTCGAGGAGCTTTCCTCCGTGGCTGGTCGTGAACCAGTAGCCCCATACCTCGCGGCGAAGCATTTTGTGGATGATCCTTCGCAGCAGCACTTTGAAGGTGTTTCTCAGCGCTGGGAGTCGGTGGTAGTGTGCGACGCCGACCGCATACGACATGGTCGCCAGCTGATATCGATATGCGTCGTCCCATTCTTGCTGAGCCTCCAGGCTGCCGAAATGGTGCCATTCGCCATCGGGCTGGGAGACCAGATTGTGGAAATGGCGTAGGTGCCCGGCCTGCTGTGCGTCGAGCTTGGGGTAGTCTGAAGCCTGGACAGGCGGTCCCGACGAGACAGACAATGTGGTCTTCGCCGTGGTGGTGGTAGTAGTAGTACTTGACATGATTACTGGTAGTCGCCCGCCATCCTGTGCGTGGGCAACAGTTAGGAACTATATTCGAGAATTGTGAGTGGCAGTGGAGGGAGGCCCTGGAGTGGAGGCCCTGGAGGCCCTAGTGAGACTGGCGGCCTATCCGATTCCGTCCCCGCACGTCAACTCATGCGAGGAGGCGGAATTCCCAGATCTCATATTCCGTATAATTCAGCATGCTCATGAGCACGGGAGACGTTTCGGCTTCTGCTGCGGAGAGTACGGAGTCCAAGACCCTCGAATGAGAGCCGAACGCGAGTTTTCAAGGCTTCTAGAGGCACTCTGGAGAGGCGTACACAATAGGGCCCCCTCTACCCCAGTGGCAAGATACCTGGTACGTACGTACTAGCCGTGATGTCGGACCGCGAAGCAGCGAAGCTTCATCTCGAAGCCGGGGAAGCCTTACCTGTTCCTTGACTGCGTATTCACGTCTTGTAACTGCCCCGGCTTGCGTGGGTGCTCCAGACGGTAAGTTGCTGCCGTGCCCACGGTTGAACAGGGCCAATGGTTTCCTTCCATGGGGTTAAATCCGAAGGTCATAATAGCTCTAGAACACTCCCTAGCTTTGGGGCTTTGTGCTCACAGGACCAAACCCCGTTCTTGTGGGGGAACATTCTACGTCGAATTTGAGTTGACACTCCTGGACTCAGCGCATCGACGTGGTTACTACTATACCGGAGCCTGGGTCATCACTCAAGAGCACGAGACCGAGAGATCCTCCGCCTACCCCACAAAGGGATGATTACTCATGAGTCGTAATACAATAAATGTAGCCCGAGATGGATGTCGGAAATTCAAAGCTTACTCTGGCCCAGCATGGTCCACCGACCTCGGGTCCGGGGATGTGCTGCAAATGATTACTATTCATCCCGGCCGGACAACTTCGAGTGAACAGTAGGTTGATCGACACCAAGTAAGCAGGCTTCTCGTCACTTGGTGGACTGGCTCTATTAGACGGCCAAGGAATAGTACATATGTACATACCTTGATGACAAAGTTCTTCCTCGCGTCGGACTGTGGATGGCTCGACTGTCCATCGTAGAACACAAAGTGCGCATCCAAATGCTCGAGCTCAGACTTATCCCAGGTGATATGGATACGATGAGTACGCACTTCTCATGATACCTTGCGTCCCCTCTCAGCTCGCGCCCATCAATCCCCCTATTTCATATAAACAAGAAGCACGTTGACGCAGTTGGCTGGCCGTTTGGGGTCCTTTGGTCGCGATGGACTTCACAATAATCCAGCCAAAACGGGGGCAGGAAATAATTCGTGCGGTGCAGTGCTGTTAGCCTGCGATGCGGCGGAAGGAGGAGGTGTCATTGCCTGCCCACCCAAAAATGGTTCGTTTTTCAGGCCTTGTGCGTCTGCTGAGCGTGTGGTGAGTTTGTTGTCGGAAGCCTGCTAATTTATAGGATGCGGCAAATCTCGGCGACATCGGCGGGATGAGGACTGTATGTCCCAGTGAGACTACGATGCAAGCTTCTGACGCACAGGTATTTAATGCTTCACAACATCACAAGGTACTTCACGAGGTGTCGTCTGAATTGTGGGAGGCGCGAGTGACTTTCTCATTTGTCTTGGCATGTTTGGAGCGCCGCGTTGTGCTCGTCGAGTTCGTGCTCGTACGAAGTAAAATTAGTCATCAAAGTTAGTTAAGAGCCGCCGACTTCCCCGGTGGAT
Organism: Phialophora verrucosa; assembly: GCA_002099365.1. Lineage (NCBI taxonomy): Eukaryota > Fungi > Ascomycota > Eurotiomycetes > Chaetothyriales > Herpotrichiellaceae > Phialophora > Phialophora verrucosa. The sequence goes on along the minus strand of MSED01000003.1, from coordinate 835,486 downwards.
TCTGTTACAAATAGCTTTCGACGGGACAGCACCGAATCCATGAGGTTATTTCATCGACAACTCTCCACAGAAAGGACGTCGTGAGAGCGAAAGGATGGACGGGAATGTTGGAGGGGCGGGAAGGGCATGCTGGCGCAGGCGCTGTCCACGGCGACACGCTTACGAGATGCGCCCAACATGGTCCGTCCTTCGATCTTAGCGGTAATTATCCCGTACGACTACGTGGCCTGACCAGAATCTCGAGTGTGCGCAAGGTTGCGACAGAAAGGACCGCCATCCTCTAGCATTTTGTGCAGTATTGTACATATAATATTGGTTGTTCCTCTCCTTTTGACACCTCTCTACGCGTACTGTACCGGTCACCGAACGCCTCATATCCTCGTGTCTGTAGCGTTCAATTACCGGCCCCCGCTGCTGCGACTGCTCCAGTCGCGATTGTCGGTGGCCTGGTCCTCGTACTCGACCCGGTAGTCGATCGAGTGCATGATAACCCCGTCAGTGAGGCCTTTCACGCTATCTGACGTGTTGTCGGGCTGTCGGCCGCCAGCACCGCGCGAGCGATTCCGTGCAGTGTTATCTCTCAGCACATCATCGTCCGGATCACTGCGGCTTCGCGCGGTCGAAGTGATCTCCGCCTTGCTGGTAGAGGACAAGCCCAGTTTTGTGGCAATCTTGCTTCCCATACCGCTGCCCATTGCATATGCGCCGCTGTCCCCAAGACCAGTCTTGCCGCTGGAGTGCTCCAACTCGAATGGCTCGGATATGGTAATAGCACTGAGACCGGCCGCCCAGTCGGCAAGGAAACGTTTGATCGAGGGAATGCAAGCAGTGACGATGGACAGGTTCAAGGCGCACGAAGTCCAAACAGAGGGTATGACCGCGTGCCAGGGGCGATCCTGCGGGTCTGAATGGTAAAAATCGTCGTACGCGACAATCGAGACGGCAGTGAATATGGGCGTGCTGAAAGACTTCCTGTCAGATGATGTAGAGGAGCGCGATGGGAGCACTTACAGTAGTCTGATTGCGAACAGCAAAATCACCATCCAGCGCTTGCTAGCATTGACCTGCACTGACCGCATCATAAACGCAGGCAAGAGAACGATCGCCACGTCGGTCGCAATGTCGATAGTCCTCAGCGCCACCTGCATTGCGTACTGGTCGATACAAGTCTCTGGGCCTGAGTTCGGGCCGAGCACCCAACGATTGGGCCCAGAGCACTGGAAACCCAGTACAAACACGCCGACGACACACCACACAGCAATGACTCCAAGCATCGCATAGCAGGCCAACATCACGAATCGCAGAGGCTTGATCGCAATGACGAGCAGAGTCACCGCTGCTTTGGCGCTGGCTAATGCTAGCACGAGCAGAATGTTGGATGCGAAGAACAACTGGAACGCCATTAGCACCAGTTGTTGTGGTCGGGTGTGAAACGGGCACCTACTTTGCTCAGCTCGACGATTTCTGAATCCTGAAGATCCGTAACGTGTCGCCCCAGACCATGGTCCGTGGCAACTGCTAAGGTTATCGTCTGGCCAAATGCAAAGACCTGCGCAAATGTTAGCCAAAGGCGAACCAAACTAAGAGTTCTGATCAAACGTACTGTCGCTGCTATAATGGCAGCATCATTCAAGCCAAAGTTTCGCGTGGTTGCAAACCTAGTCCAGAGCTTGACAACAACCGTCAAGGTGGAGATGATCAGAAGGGTGACCGCAGTTGCCAATGCGATCGGACCTCGATTGGTGGCCGTGATATCTTGGAGCGGTGGAAGGAGTGGCTCGTAGATGCCAGTATCACTACCCGACATGTTGAGAGGTCTGCCTGCGGTGAGGTGGCCGTGTATTGCGTGTTCGAGAGTGTCGTTGACGGAGTGGCAGTCGACACCAAGGAAAAGGATGGTATGGTACGAAGTATATCACTGCGGATCGCTCCAGTTCGAGGTGGACTTATGGGTCGAAGGCTCAGACACCACGTTGTGGTAAAGAACTTCCTGGCCGACAGTCAAGGCGCTAGACAATTCCACACGATGTCCCCGATGCGCTGAGGACGTGCAATGGGTCGCTGTACGTAGTTCAAAACTATCCCCTGCCGGGTGTCAGGAACATGGCATGCTAATGCAGAACAGAACGCCAACGCAATCCCGGTTGCTCGTTTCTCCTGGAGCGGCGCCATTGCTTCACTTACCAGACCAGCCTTCGAGACCGAATCCGTCTCCAACCACGCACTGAGTTGGCTTCTGGTTCAGGGTCGCTTGGCTTCGAACCTTCCCAGATGCTTCTGTTAGCGAGGTTTGGTGCTTGAGATTCTACTGTAACATTGACCGAACCCCGGAGGTCCCTTGAAATACCACACTGATCGACGCGGAGCTCTCTTGTTGAGCTCGGCGCTCCGTGTTGATGCAGGAACGAAATGATCAAGCGAGGCGATTCCGCTCGAGACAAAGAGCAGTCGGGCTTTAGTTTGCAGCCTGATTGCTGGCACTCAGCCTCTCAGCATTATCCCGTACGTAGACGACGCCGTTCGTCTGCTCGGATGGCGCGCAAGATACATCCGTGCAGGGTAATGAATGGATCCTGCTGAGCCTTTCCTTTCTGGACTCCTGGCGTGCGTTTGGATGCGAAATTGCTGACCAGTTGAATCAAGTCGCGGAATATCCCTTCGCCCCAGAGGCTTCTGGCCAAGTGCTGCCGTCCCTGCAAGGGGATGCCACTCGTCAAGCCAGCCTCAGGCGTCCCTACCTCGTAGACTCTGATAAGGATTCTTTGTGTCCTGCTGATCTCTGAAAGTTTGCGATGATCTGGACGATAAGACTCTGTGAATTGGAGCTTGATTCGGCTGCCACCACCACCACAGGGCCCACGGACATTGGCAGTGCAGATGGCCCAGGCGCTGTTGCCCAAGCCTTCTAGGATTCAGAGGAAGCAAACCCGGTCAATAGCACCGCGCTAACGGGAAAAAGCGGCCCCCTAAACAAAGGCCTGGGGAAAGCGAAAAGGTGACTCCGTAGGAGTGTTAGTTGATCCACCAGCGACGACGAAATGCTATTTGCTTTCGCTTGTCGATCGCGGCTTGGTAGAGGCCGAGGTCACATCTGAAAGAGGCGTGTGGCTGATGGGACACTCGTCACTTTTCAGTGACGGTCGGATCATGATGGCACGCCGCACTGACGCGACAGGCACAACTTGGCCACTCTCGTCGTCGATGGAATGCGCGAAGAGCCAATGTGAGTTGTACTCGTAAGGTGTCAAAGCTCAAGATTCTCTCACTCTTCTCTCAGCGCTGTTTCGATTGTCCATGGTGCATTCGCGCTAGATGAAAATAGGGACTGATCGGCACCCGGGGAACTAGGTTGCACGTCCGGTTGTTCCCGGCTAGACACAACTAGCGGCCCGCAGCAACACTAACTCTGGACGTCCTGATTTAGGCGCTACTGCGCATCAACTGCGTCTCAATTCACCAATAGCGGCAGTTGGTTGGGGTACTGTTTCCTGCGTACCAATGCACACCCTGCCCTCTCTTATCACGCAGCTTCATCCTCGCACGGGGTATTGCTGCTTTGGTGTTAGGACGGCTTGGACATGGCCTCGATTGTCTCGCTCAGACAGCGTGTCCCCAGTAGCTCACGCCATCCCGACTGCTCGACATCGGCTGGCGCTCGTTCCGGCTCAGTGTAACAGTACGCGGCGGTGGGGAACTTCATGGTCTGGCTCGACTTCGAGCGCAGAGATCACTGACTGTGCTACTCGTACTCTGGAGATCCGGTGTCAGGGGCGCACAATGTTCCTCCTCACCGTCAAATCGTCCTCCAGGCGAGGTCATTCCATTGGCGGGATGTCTCCAGACCTCCACTCCTGCTTTCCTGGCCAAATCTAGCCTGGCTAACGAGGGTATACTCGAACCGATCGAGGCATTTGTTTTCGACCTGCTGTAGGTCTTATCAACCTCGCTGCTCCTTCGAACTTCCACGTTCTTCAGCACGCTTTGCTTGCCCTGCCTTGGATTAGACCCAATCTCGGCACGTTGACCACGTTTTTTTCAGGGGAACTTCGGCAAGCATAAGCTGCAGCTTCACTCTTGTCGTTCTTTCTTCTTTCCTTCTCACCCCTCAGTACCTTCTTTTGCAAGCTCAGCCGCTCGCGTCACCACCAGCGCCCAAGATGGAATCCCACGAGATGCTTCCCGTCAAGACGGCTCAAGTCAACATTGAAGATGAGAAGGGCCAATTTGAGACCCAGTATCCGGGCCACCGGACAGAAGAAACCAGAAACACGTCGACACGAGTCCGAGTACGTAGTCGGTGACCAAGTCCATGGACAGAGTACTGACCACGATTGCAGAGACTTTTCAGCTTTGCCCAGATCTTCTTCTTCGCGCTCAGTTACATGTCTTCTTGGGAGGCCATTTCCTCGTACGCTCGCCCTTCTATTGTCAACACCAGCAAATGCTAATTGTACTCAAGAAACATTGCATTCTTCTTCTGGAATGGTGGCCCACGCGCTCTTTCGTTCGGCTACTTTGTCGTTATCACAGGTGTTCTGTGCCAGGTAGCCTCCATGGCTGAGATGGCTTCCGTCCAACCCATTGCAGGTGCACAATATCACTGGACTCATTACCTGGCGCCCCCCCAGCACCGAAGATTCATTACATGGATGCAGGGTTGGATCACCTGGTTCTCCTGGATCTCGCTGCTGGCTGGCGTGGCCAACATTGCTGCGCTGATGATCCAAGCTCTTGTCATCGCAAGCTACCCAACTTACGTCCCTCACGGATGGCATGTGACGCTGATCATCTACGCCTTGCTCATTGTCCAGGGCTTGATGAACCAGTTTGCCTTCTGGACAATTCCGTGGATTGAAATGTTGTCAGGTCTTCTCCACGTCATCATGTGGATCGTCTTCGTCTCGGTTTTGGTCACCTTGGCCCCCAGGCACAGTGCTGATTTCGTCTTCTTGGAGAAGACAGCCCTTTCTGGATGGAACAACGAGTACATCTCCTTCAACTTGGGCATGCTCACAGCCACTTGGGGATTCGTCGGTAAGTAGTAACCTACGAAATCATTTCGATCAACATGTTCTGACCCGGAGACAACAGGATTTGATGGAGCTGTCCACATGTCCGAAGAAGTACGAAAGGCGCGACATGCAGTGCCGAGAGCCATGTTCTGGAGTATCGTCATGAACGGTGCCCTTGCTTATGGCATGGTCCTTGTCATTCTGTTCTGCTCTGGCAATGTCGACGAACTCCTGAGTTCGGGATATCCGCTGCTCTTGATCTGCATCAACGCGACCCAGTCTGTCAAAGCTGGTTCGGCAATGGTCGGTCTGTCGATGATTGTCACTCTGGCCTGCAACTTGGGCAGTATTGCATCCGCTTCTCGTCTGACCTGGGCCTGGTCTCGTGACGGGGCGTTGCCAGCATACTTCGCCAAAATCGACCCGAAGCACCGCATTCCTGTCCGATCAGTCTGGTTACCAGTTTTTATCGTCATGTTGCTGGCTCTGCTCAACATTGGCAGCAGCATTGCATTCAACGTCATTGTTGCTCTGTCGACACTTGGCTTGTACCAGTCTTACCTGATGGCCATTGCCTGCATGCTGTGGGCTCGATGGGATAGGCGAGTCGAGCCTTCTGGATGGTCTCTCGGTCGACTAGGCGTATACATCAACGTCTTCGCGGTCGTCTACTCTGCGTACATCATGGTCTTCCTCTGCTTCCCGTCGTTCCTTCCGGTGACGGCTTCGGGCATGAACTATGCGCTCCCTATCAACGCATTTGTTCAGCTGGTGGCGTTGGCACTCTGGTTCATCTGGGGAAAGAACAACTGGAAAGGACTAAACAAGAACGTCATTGACGCTGTGGTGGCTGATTCGGACCGAAACACGAAGGATTAGGGGCCAGGAGACAATATCACAACGTAAATTTGGAGAGCTCACCTTTGTATCTGGAGTCTCGCTCCAGCACACACCCTCTTTTGACACCCACTTGCCGCCACCTCGGAAGTCTCTCAGGCAAAAGTTGGAACTGGCGTACAACAGGCGGACAACTTGCTTCTACCTGTCAACATAGAACGAAGACTTTGTACATAAAATCCAGGCTTTCAGCCTGTACAGAACGGGCAGCCTAGTATTGCTACCGCAAACCATAAGCCGCCTTCCACATTCGTTGCTATTGACATCGATGCTTCGTTCGCTCAGGTTGAACGCGCAGACGCGGCAGACACTGGCGAGAGCGGTGAGTGAAGCTACGGAACAACGTTGTTCCGTGCACGCTGCCACCTGCCGCCCTTGTCGTGTTTAATTTAAGCAGAATGCAAAGACGACTTGACTTCAGTACCGAGTAGTATTCATAGAAGGGAAAGCCATCAGCCAAGACTAGTGTCATTATGGCCGTGCAAGCTGTGCATTGTGACGGATTTCGAGCTGGAACCTTGGCCTCGCTTTGCCGGGCGTGCCACCGACCAGAGTTATGACCCGCCCGAACTGATGAGTGAGGGATCAACCCAACTCTGGAAGTTGGGATGGATGCACCAAATATGTCTCATAAGTAACAGCCTAGTCCGTACAGGGGAACACAAAACTGTTATGCTGGGCCCAAGGTTGCACTTTGGCGCGACTACAGTGTCCGCGTCAAACAGAACGGCCCGACACCGTCTTACAGATTGGGAACTCGAGCGTGCTCGGTCTGGCACGGTAGGAGGTTGTCCGTACACCTCTACGAGACCGTGTCTGCCCTTGATAGGAAGAAAATCAGTATGATCAGCTCGGCGACTCACCGCGGTCGCGCTGCTTTCATAACCACTCATTCCATCGCGCCTCTCTCCTAAGCAGGAAAACACTCTGTACCTCGTACGCAGTAGCGTGTACAAGGGTTCTTTGGTGGAGGGAGAAGTGGGGGGAAAGAAGCCAGTTCGAAACTCCTCCATCAGTCATTCTAACTGAGGGTATCGAGATCACCATTATTACCGTTCAGTACGAGGTCGTCGCTCTCAGGTTGGTCACCGTTTGTGAAGACTGCGACGCTGTACTGGCTCGGGTTGATGTAAGTGGATGCCAGCGCTGCTAAAGTAGGGAGCACTGGCAACGCTTTTGCGCAGCCACTATTCCGTACTCGTACGTTGGACAGGTCGAGAGGTGCTCGCACAAGGCTGAGGTTATGGTGGTTATGTCATCCTGCGGCTGAAGCGCCCACTTCAGTGTGCGGAGCAACAATTTGGCTGCTCCACAAAAAATTAATCCCATCGTGTTCCTCCCTTCACCTCTAGACTGCGCAAAATGTACACTCAATAGCAACCATCCCGTGCCGCTGGCACTCCCATAAAGCTGCCAAGAATCAAGTCAATCTTCGTCTTTATATCCAGCATCAACGGTCAAAATGTCCCGCCCTGAAGACCTGCTCCCCCCAGACCTATACTACGATGACACCGCCTCCGCTAAATACACGACGTCCTCGCGCATCCAGGCCATTCAATCCTCCATGACGCATCGGGCGCTTGATCTCCTCGACTTGGCCACTCCATCGCTCATCCTCGACATCGGCTGCGGCTCCGGGCTCTCAGGCGAGATCCTCTCCGAAGAAGGCCACATCTGGGTGGGCATGGACATTTCGCCGTCGATGCTGGACATCGCACTTCAAAGAGAAGACGTCGAGGGGGATCTGTTCCTTGCAGACATGGGCCAGGGCATACCGTTCCGGGCCGGCAGCTTTGATGCAGCAGTGTCGATCAGTGCGGTGCAATGGCTGTGTAATGCGGAGAGCAGCGGCGTGAGCCCTGAAGGCCGGCTGCGCAGGTTTTTCGACGGCCTGTACGCCTCACTGAAGAGGGGCGGGAGGGCGGCGTTGCAGTTTTATCCCAAGAACGAGGCCCAGCGGAATATGATTTCCCAGGCTGCGGTGCGGGCTGGGTTTGGAGCGGGCATTCTGGAAGACGATGGCGGGACGAAGAACGTCAAGACCTATCTGGTCTTGAGTGTCGGCGGGGGAGATATCACTGAGCGGGTGAGGGGCATGGAGGGTGTGGATGTGGAGGACGGACGCCGGATCAGGGAGGCGAAGATGGCGATGAAGGGTAAGGCTACTGCCAGTGATGGCAAGGGGAGTAAGGCCTGGGTATTGCGGAAGAAGGAGAAGATGAGAGGCAAGGGCAAGACAGTCAAGTCGGATTCCAAGTACACAGGCCGGAAGAGGAGAGTGAAGTTTTGAACGAGCCATGCGCCTTGCCTTCGCTTTTGGCCATGATTGAAATGATGAGATGAGATGATACGAAATGAGGGCACGAGGATATGTATCGCCAATCAATCCCGGGTTGACGAATGCACTTGCTGGCGTCGAAGCTGGGGCAGCGACGGACACTTGAACTGGTTGGGGCGATGCTGGAAAGCTGCGTCGCCAGCGACGGCGCTCCGTCCGGCCGTAACGACCGAGGCAGATGTACCACCCGACGTGCGTTGATGCTTCGCACACACAGAAGAGCAGGTCGTCCCGTACGCAAGGTCAAGGCAATCCTGCAGAGCAGCACTGCCGAATGCTCGCGAATCGGTAATTTCAGAAACGAAGGACAGAACGCCCAAGCCCGAAACAGAAGATTGGAAGATTATTGCAATAGCACCCACTGCATTGTACTGCAATCTGGGATGGTCCGCCTCTGTGATGTCCGCTATTCAAGTAAGCGACCGAACGAGCCCAGTCTGCGCGTTCAAAACAGCCTTCCTTTCAGCAAGACGAGCATTCTCGAATCCAGCAATCCAACCTGTCCTATGGAGACCTGAGTATGTATGTATCATTTCCCATCATTCCCCATGTCGTTCGTTATTCGTGGTTTCATCATCCCTGCCAGTGCCTCGCTACTCGCTCATCCAATGATGACCATCAGAGAAGCCCCCTCATCTTGCACTGAAGCTCAAGCCTCTTCATCCTGGGTGTGGGCCTTGACTTCCTCGTCTTCACTACCGGGAGCAGGCATACTGGTCTTCGACTTCTTGCTTGGAGTCTCTCCTCCGCCGGTGGCGTTGGCTTTCTTGGTGGGTGACTTTCTCTTCTTGGTTGGAGTTGTCGTGGTGCTGCTGTTGGTTTTGGCCCCTGCAGTTGCTCCTCCAGCAGCGCCATCGCCATCGCCCAAGGCGACGATCTGATCATTCACAAAGTCGTAGCCCAGATCCTTGACCATTCTGCGGAATTTCTGCTGACTGCCGAGGAAGGGTGGTGGTCAGTATGGTGAACAGACAAAGGGGACGGATCTTCGGAGGCCAGTCAGGTCCAGCTCAGCTCAACTCACACATTGTCTGGCCTCGAGATACCCTCTTCCACCGCGATGGCCTTCCAATCCGGCTTCGACGTCTCGGTGTGCTTCAGCACGCGCATCACGAAGGCGAGCTTCTCCGCGACTTTGTCTTCTGTGGTTGCCATGACCATGGTGGATGAAACTGGGAGCGTGGTCACAAGTTGAAAGATATAAAGGGAATTTCAAGTGAGTCGGGTTGAGAGGGTGCTGAAGTTGAGTATGTGTACCTAGGTATGTGTGTGAGTGAGAGGGAAGGTGAGGGTGAAAGGTATGTAAGATGAGCAAGCAGGTGAAGCAGAATCTGATTGCATGCAGTCACGGTAATTCAGGTCATGAGGTGCTGTAGGTCTCTCTATGCAGCTATCTCTGTGCAGCTCTTGCTATGCAGCTATCTCTGTGCAACTCTCTCTGTAGGTGCTGTGCGTGTCTCGGTGTCCAAGCTGATATCTATCTGAATAAATATTTCTTGGCCTTCAGTGTCTCATTCAATCCTTCGCGTACGTCAACCCTGCTCTCCCTCCTCCATGCGTGCGTGAGATGTTGTGTGTATGTCAACGTGTTCGTTGGCATCCTCGAGACCTTCCCCCCAGCGTCATTGCACCGACCACCACATTCATGAAGTACTGGAAGTTGCTAGCGAGTTTCAGTTTCCTTCATCAAGAGCCTCCTCCTCCTCCTTAACCCGGTCCTTACCACCACGCTTAGGACCGCCAGCAGGCTGGCTGGCCTTCCTCTTTTTGGTGCCCACCTCGCCCTCCGACGTGTCCTTCTTCGCAGGCAATTTTCGCTTCCTTCCCTGCTGCGGCGGAGTTGAAGATTGAGTCGGAGCCCCATCTCTGCCAGCTCGTTGGTCTTCTCCACCGGGCTCCCCTACGACCTGGTTGTTCACGAGCTTGTGGCCTGCTGCCTCGACGATCTGGCGGAACTTGCGCTGGCTGTATTCGTATGCAGGTGTGAGTCAATTAATCAATCATTTAGGTTAGAGGTAGATTAGACCGCGGGCGTGCAGATAGACATGAAAAGAGACAACAGTGGGCTAAACCGCGAGCGTGTAGACAAAAGTGAGAAAAAGTCAAGGGTAAGTATCTTGAGAGAAGGTCGGGCTTACGCATTGCTGGGTTTGCTGATTCCTGCTTCTGCCGTGATCATCTTCCAGTCTGGGTTCATCTCCGTGTTCTTCAGCACCACCATTAGGTAGGCCACTTGGTCAGCGTTCAATTCGGGCATTGTCACGTTTCCCTGCTTGGTACGTTGGTTCGAGAGGGAAGGGGTTAGATAGATGGGAGATATCGGATGTTTGAAGTGCTTCGAGCAAGGAGAACGGTATGGGTAAAGTGATCACAAATGCCGAAGGTGAATGTGAATGTTGATGTTAAGGTGAAGGCGAAAGAGCGAGGATGGAAAGAAGTGTAAGAAAAAACCGACGACACAGCAGAGCGAAGAGGCCGTGTTCAAGTTCAGGGTTGTGATTCCCAATGATCAGACCAACTTCCGTTGGCGCTTGTGTCTCCTCAGCTCCACCACTGGTGGTGAGTGGGCTTTGATATTCACTGAAAGTCCTTGATGTCCACAGTCCAGTCTTTGCGATTGTGTTGTTGAGAGCCGGCTTTGATGTTCAAGAGCGCTTTCATTTCCGAGCCATTCCTCGCCAAAACTCAAGACAATGACTACGAGGCTGACCATTTGCTTCAGGCCTGTTCATCTTTCACCTCCTGCTTGACCTGTTCCTTGACCTCTTTCTTGACCTCGTCGCCATCGCTAGCATGTTGAGCGAGCTTTGACTTCTTGCTCGGAGATCCTGTGGGAGCTTCCTTGCTTGACTCGTCCTTGATTGTCTTTTCTTTCTTGGTCGGGGACTTTCTCTTCTTAGTCGGGGTTGCTGTCGTACTCTTTGCGGCGTCCCCGGTGCTGTCTAGCTCGACAATCTGGCTACCATTTATGAGCTTGTATCCCGCTGCCTGGGCAATTTCGCGGAGCTTGCGTTGACTAGATAGTTCGGCAGGCAGTCGTTAGTTCGTTCCCAAGCCGATAGAGACCGCAGTGGAGGTTCTACTCACGCGTTGCCGGGAAGGCTGATGCCCGCCTCCGTCGCAATTGCCTTCCAGTCTGGCTTCAGCTCCGAGTTCCTCAGAACCATCATCACGAAGGCGAGCTTGTTGTCTTCGGTCGATGCCATGATTAATGGATTGAATGATTTCTGTATGATGTTGTACGTAGAAAATTGGGAAGCGTGCACGAATGGTTAGATTCAAGCTGGGGAAGACAACAGTAGTGGAGAAAGGAAAAAGATGGTCAAGTCTCGAGACCAGAAAAATCGTGAATTTCGAGGTCCGGCATCTCGATCACCTCGCGTTCCTCGAGTCTTATCCTTATGTGCCTCACAAAGGTGACCAGCACCCACTAGATTCAGATTCAAAGCATGATGGACGCCTCTATCCCATGCACGAGACAACCGACTTTTGGTACAACCAAGCGCCGACAGTGAAGTTCGCAAACCATTTGATAAAGAAGCAACCTGGGCAAGATCAGTTGAGGCCAGAATTCGAATCGACTTGATCCATCCAAGAAGCAATGCTCATCGTCATCATTCTTTGCCCTTTCCTTCGAATTGACTGTTTGTAGGCAACTGCTGCTCCGAACTTTCAGTTTCCGATGGCTGCTGTTGTTCCGGATCAAACGGGACGATCTTCTTCTCCCCTTCTCCCAAGTCAAGGACGATGTTCACGCCATTCCCATCCACACGCACGCCACTTCCCACCTTCACATCCTTGGGTTGGACATTTACCTCCGCCAGCGGCTCCTGGCTTCTTTGCCACCCCGTCATGAAGACTTTACTCCCCGTGATGTCGAACATGGGTAGTGGGTGCGCTTCGGTGTTGAATACAACTTTATCCAGCGGGAAGAAGTCGTCATCCGAGAACAGAAGGTAGAAATACTTGAGCGTCTCCGCCAACCAGAAACTCTCCATATTGTCCCGCCTTCTTCGATCCTTGACCGGATTCTCCATTACAGTGTCGATAGAAGTGTACCCATACACCGTCCCTTCGACTTCATCAACCACTTTGGTGTGTTCACGGAACGCTTCAAACATTTCCCATCCCCATTGCCGGTATTTCTTATCCTTGGTGATGCGATACATGTAGAAGAGGGACTCGATCGTCTCAGGTCGTTGGAGGTTGTGCACGTCGTTTGTGTGGATGTCATAGTCGGAACGCCATGCAGCGTCAGGGTCGTCTGTAAGATCAGCGGATTGTGGTGGTGACCAGTTTGGATCTAGGTGTGCTTGCCACTGCGGAGCAGGGTTGTCCACGTGGAAGTAGGCGATCTCAGGCGCAAGACCAGTCGGGGTAACCTTGTACATGCCCCAACATGTTTTCATCACTTCTTCGGCGAGCTTGAGGTTTTCGTCTTGTTTGGCTGTCCATCGGCTCCCAAGCCTGGCTTTGGCTTGCTCGACGGTTTGTCCACCTGTCACGGCCAATGCGATCGTTCCTGGCATGAAGCACACCAGGTGATCCATCTTGGCGGTCAGGGGACCATGGAGGCCATTCTGCCTTTCCGCGAGGACAGTTAATGATGCCTGCCTAGAATAGGTGACCAAGTGTTTCTTGATGCCTTCGAGGGCCTCTTCCCACATATCCAGATACACGGTCTCAACACCACCAGTTTGCAAGTATTGTTTGATCAAATATTCGTAATAGCTGTCGCCTCGAGATCCTAGACGTATGTTGTCGCCCCGAAACTCGCCGGTCGAGGGGTATATGTATATTGGTAATAGACCATCTTCGCGCTTTTGGGACTCGATAACCTTGATGACCTGCTCCGCTTTTTGCCAATAGATCGGCTCGCCCGTAATCTTGGCGATGTACTTCATCTCGAGTTGCAGAGTCGCAGCCTCGGCGGTCGAAGACGCGCCTGCATCGAGATGCGAAGCCGCGCCCCAGGACGTATTGAGATTCACTGAGGCGTAGGGAATTCCCGAGGGCGATTCGTAGGCGCCCATGAGGCGGTCCGCAAGGTCAGTGGCCTTTTCGATATAGAGATCTTCGCCTGGTTGGTTGGTGTCATCATCGCGTTGCGGCGCAAGGTGCGGGAACGTGGTGGATATATAGTAGGCGGATAACAGCCCGCCGAGCATGCGGATGGTTGTTTCAAAGGTATTGACTTCGTGGTCCGCTGTGTAAGAGAGCGAGGTAGATATCCATTCTCTTGCTTTCGCAACGTGCGAGGTCAGGTTCATCATCATGGCAGTATCCAACGCGTCCACAATGATCCAGCCCATTCCGCCCTCAACCATGTTTTTCCCCCTGCGGGACACAGGATTGTACTCATCCATCCCCCAAGCGTACTTTTCGTAGCCTTGCCATGATGTCTTGAACACCTCTTTCACGGCCTCCCTTTGCTCTGTCCAGTCCTCATCTTGGAAGAAGGAATGGCGATGCTCCGCAGGGTCATAGTATAATCGATTGCTCCCGGGTAACCAGCCCATCCACCAAAGAAACAGTAATGATGCAGAGCCAATCAATGCCAGTACTCGTTTCTGCCCCAGCAGCCCGCGGCCTTTCCGCCGGCTTGAAGGGAAATGTGGCTTGTCCTTATACATCGGAAGGTCTCTGGTCTCGCCGAATATATCATTGATCTTAGATGTGATGACGCCGGGAGTTCCTCCTTTTGCATGTCCATTACTGCCGTTCTTCTGCCGCCAATATGTGTCTTCGTACGCGCGTTGAGACTGGTGAACGACGGGGACATTGTGGGGGCCTTGGAACGACATTGGAGGGTAAATGGAATCTATCGACGGTCCTCATTTGGCTCGAGTGTCTGGAAGGTGACCGGAATGGCACAAGAGTGTTTTCAAGGGGAGCGACAGGCCAAACAATGCATTATAACAATCCAGAAAGACCCAAAAAGTAATAACCTGGTGTATAGTCGCACAGGTCTAAGCTAACGTGGCTTCGAATGGAAATGTGAGGTGGACGGATATCGTGTCCCTGCCAACTCCCTTGGCCCACCACCCAGCCAGCAAGCGAGCTGTCAAACCTTCTGCTGCACTCTAAGAACCTGTTCTATACTGACCTGCAGAGAGCTCATCCTTTAGAGCACCATCTACGTGCAACGAGGCGACACAGTCCAGCTCAACAAGCACATCGATTCGGCCCAAGCTGCAACAATAGAAACCGCAATGAGCTCGACACCGCCGCCCGATCCGCGAGTCCTGCATCTCCAAGCCAATAACAGGGCCTGTTTCCCCCTGTCCATGCCCGGGAACGGACGATCCTTGAACATGTCCCGCTTCTCATACTTGAGCCAACTGGTTATCTGCGACTCTGTGGCCCATAAGGGACCGCTGGCTCAATCGTCTTCAGTACCTGTTGAAGGCAATGCGGGTCGATACGACACGAAGATCGACAGCCCTATGTGCCGTCCTTTTGTGAGTTTGATTCCATAGCACTCCTCTTAGTATCCGTGAGAGGAGAGACCCGACAATGGCAAGACTAGGAAGCTGTAAGCTTGATGCAGACAACAACTTCGGCCCAGTGGTAGCTCCCTGTGCTCGAGCGTTCGACTTCACCCTGCTATTCGAACATAGCATCCTCTCCATTGCACCGGATGCCGTCTTCATCCTCGTTGCAACTTGTCGAATATGGTTTCTTCTACGACAGCCACGGCGCATCGGCAAGCATGGCTGGCTACCGATTGCCAAAGCAATCAGCGCGGGCCTGCTAATCATTCCTCAGCTTGGGCTTTTGGTTCTCTACAGCAATGCTCGCTCGGTGGCAAGTACTGAACCTCTCCCTGCGATTGTGCTCGAAATCTGCGCTGCTGTCTATTTCCTCCCACTTTCTTATCTTGAGCACTACCGTTCGATTCGGCCTTCAACAATTCTCATTTGCTATCTTCTGTTCTCGGTGCTACTCGACCTTCCGCAAGCTCGGACCTTATATCTTCTACGGGAGAATGGCGTTCTCGCGGGAATGTATACAGCCGTGGTTGCTGTCAAGGCAACTCAACTCTCATTTGAAACTTGGAACAAGAAACCCCTCCTGGAGGCGCGTTACCACACCTTACCGACGGAGAACACTAACAGCATCCTGAGTCGCGCTCTTTTCCTCTGGATGAACAAGCTCTTTATTCGAGGATTCAGAAAAGCGACCTCTTTCGAAGACCTCGGAGCGATAGACAGCGAGCTTGGATCCGCTGCTGCGCACGAAAAGATACACCAGGAGTGGTTGAAGCGAGATCGCTTGGCTAGATGGCCCCTTGTAAGATGTTTATGGAATGCTTTGAAATGGTCTGCTCTCTCGCCTGTACCGGCCCGCCTGTGCTACGGCGGCTTCGTATTCGCCCAGCCATTTCTCATTTATCGAGCCACACAATATCTGAGTCAACCCAGCGCGAATCAGAACACCGGGAATGGCTTGATCGCAGCTACTGCATGCATATACACTGGGATTGCGGTAAGCAGCCGATGTTTTGTGGTGTTTTCTCGTGTGCTGATTCGTTTGTTCCCAGATTTCGACAGCTTTGCACAAGCATCAACTCTATCGGCATATAACTTTGGTCAGGAGTGCCCTCGTCTCCATAATATACTCGGAGAGTTTGTCGATGGAAAACAACATCGATGACCCTTCCGCTGCAGTGACACTCATGAGCACCGATGTGGACCGTGTCTGCCAAAGCCTGGTTGTGCTCCATGATCTTTGGTCCCGACCGCTGGAATTGGCGGTTGGAATAACACTTTTGGCACTGCGGATAGGCTGGCTCTCTGTAATGCCTTTGCTAGTTGTTGTCCTCAGCATCACTGCGGACTCGAAGGTCACCGTTGCGATCAGCGGGAAGGTCGGGACGTGGAACGACGCGGTCCAACAGCGAATATCGCTGACGACGGACGTCCTGACGTCCATGAAAACTGTGAAAATGCTTGGGCTGACTAAATCTATGCATGCCATGCTGCAGAGCGAGAGGCTGCGTGAGCTGAGCTTCCAAGCGAAGTTCCGCCATTCGACAGTCTATCTGAACACGCTGGGTAGGAGCGACATCTCGGTTCTAATCGACCATGTGTTGACCAGCAATGAACAGGGAATGTCCCACCGGCCCTCGCGGCTGCAATCACCTTCATCGCCTTTGCCATCAAATCGAATGTTGACGGCTCGGGCTCCCTCAATGCCTCTCAAGCTTTTACAAGCCTTGCTCTCATTTCTCTAGTCACAACGCCCGCCGCCGAAATACTGACGGCCTACCCTGCAGCAGCATCTTGTCTTGGCTGTCTCAAGAGGATTGAGGCACACCTTGCGAGAGCTCAACGCCAACAAGGTCCTGACGCAGTCGAACTGGTTACCCTTCCACATGAGCAGAGTGATGCTCATGATCATTCACCCGATGTCAAAGGCATCTCTTATTCCAGTGTTTCAACACCAGTAAACTTACGATGTCTCCTTCGGAACCTGGATCAAGTCCTCAAGCCTCAGACCTCCACTTTTGTTGTCGGACCAGATGGCTCAGGCAAATCGACACTTCTGAAGGCTCTGCACGCAGAGCTACGCCTCTCAGATCCCGGGCTGTCGTGTGCGAGGCTTTCCTACTGTGAACAAGTCCCCTGGCTATTTACAGGAACGATCCGCGAGAACATATGCGGTCCGAATTCCGGTCCTCTTGATGAAACATGGTACCAGTCCGTGCTTGCAGCTTGTGCTCTACGTGACGAGCTAGTTGCCCTGTCTCATGGCGATTTGACACACATTGATGCAGCAGCTGCTGCACTCAACTTCGGCCAGAAACAACGCATCATACTTGCTCGTGCGCTTTACCAACGCCCGACTTTGATCTTACTCGACGATGTGCTGAGCGCCTCCGAGCAGCAGGTAGAGGAGTTCGTTATGAAGGAGCTAATCGGACAAGATGGCTTGCTCCAAAGGCTCAATGCTGCAGCCGTCATTGTCACGCGCACCGCACGCTTCAATGGAATCGCGGACAATTTGATTACGACAGACCAGCAGAGAAACATTCAGCTAAGCACAAATAACCCTAAATTAGACGACTTCAACTTTAGCAGCGGAGCAAGACGATATGAAGATCACAGGGCCATCAAAGGACCGAATCCGTCTAATTATAATTGCCCGAGCAATCAGACTCTTCCAGGAACCAACTCACTGCGGAAAGTCGATCGGAACGACAGTGACTTTGGGGATTACGCTTTCTATTTCAAGAGTATGAGCTGGACATGGGTCGTGTTATTCTTCTTGTTTGCGGTAACTCAGACAATATGCTACTATATGTCGCAAGTTATCCTGCAGTGGTGGACGGATGATGGCGGGATGAACGTTGCGAGATGGACGCCCCTTTACTTTACGATGGCATGCGCGAATGCTGTGTTCTTCGGTGTCACCGTCTGGACCATGTTCCTCAAACTTGTGCCGGAGTCTGCTGCCCATCTGCACCGGGTATTACTCGACACTATCACCAACGCCACCTACCTGTTTCTTGCGAGTGCCGACGTGGGCGTCACGCTCAACAGGTTTAGCCAAGACATGACTCTGATCGAATCACAACTACCCACCGGCGTACTATGCACGACGATCTATCTCTTCTGGACAATCGGATCTCTTGCATTGATATGCACTGGATCGAGCTGGATGGCTCTGACGGTGTCTCCTATGCTAATGGCATTGTTCTTAGTTCAGTGGGTATACCTGCGCACATCACGTCGGCTCCGGGTAATTGAGTTAGAATTGAGGAGTCCGCTGTATGCCCACTTCCTCGATACCATCACCGGCTTGTCCGCCATACGGACTCTTCATTGGCAGCAACAGTTCACAGGATCCATGATCAGAAAACTTGACGACTCTCAGATACCCTACTATCTACTCTACTGCGCGCAGAGATGGTTACAGCTCGTTCTCGACCTGATCATCGCCGCACTCGCTGTGATCGTCATGACTCTGGCTGTCAACCTACGAGGCTCTACCAATGCAGGATCTCTTGGTCTATCACTCAATAACATTCTGAGCTTTAACGATATTCTTTCTTTTCTGCTGCAGTACTGGACGCAGCTGGAAGTGTCGCTGGGTTCGATAGCCCGGATAAGACAGTTCGCAAAAGAGGCGCCGATGGAGCGCGCCTCATCAGCGCACGGCCACCTTCCCCCGACGTGGCCCAACGGTGGCAGTATCGAGGTTCGCGATGTCAGTGCCGGCTATGGTACGTCGAAGGAAGTCTTGCGGCACGTCACCATGTCAATTCGATTGGGCGAAAAGATTGGCCTGTGTGGGCGGACAGGAAGTGGCAAGACTTCCTTGCTGCTCCTTTTCTTGGGCTTGTTGGAACCATCACAAGGCTCCGTCAGTGTAGATGGCATGGATCTCAGATCCATCCCACTTGCAGATATCCAAGCACGTATACTCACCATTCCGCAAGATACCTTGCTGGTCCGGCGGAAGACGGTGCGTTTCAACGTGGACCCAGATGGAAAATGCACCGATACAGAGGTGCTCTCGGCGCTCTCGCGCGTGGGTCTTTGGCCAGTCCTGGAAAGGAAAGGCGGACTGGAAGCCGTTCTCACTTCAGAACTCTTATCGGCGTCACAGAGACAACTCTTCGGCATAGCACGTTTGCTGCTGATGAAGGACGAGAGAAATAAGAGTTTTGGCGACGGAAAGCAGAAGCAACGCAGAGAAGGCGGCCTGCTTCTTCTCGACCATGCCACAAGCAAAATGGAGACCGCAGCGAGGGAAGCCATTCGACGCTTGTTCCAAGAGGAGTTTTCCGGATATACCATCGTCTCTGCTGTCGCCCCGGATCAGCTTCACACAATCTTGGACAGTGACCGGATCGCTGTCCTTGATGGCGGCAGCCTTGTTGACTTCGGGCCGGCGGAGGACTTGCTTGCAAGAGATCCGGTTTTCAAGGGGATGTATGAGGCCATCGGAGAGGACGAGCCTTGAAACATACTGCGGCAACCCGCCGCGGCTTGCCCATCCATGAAAATGCGGCTGGTCGCCGGCCTCGCTGTCTGTCCCCACTTAATGACAACACAACGGTACCTATCTCCAGCCTTGTCAGCCGATCTCTCGTTCCCCAGTACAAGGAAGTTCTGGAAACAGTTGCAGAATGGTAACGTTTTTACCCCGTAATAGTTACTCTATACAGCATGTCTGGAACTCTATAGGCGACTCGGGGCTCTTATGCTCTTCACATTTATGTTACTCCCAGCCTTATTGGCTGTTGCTTTGCCTTTCGACAAACCCTCTCCCCGCGTTTTTCCCCAGGTCGCCCCGTATCATTCTGTGGGAGGCCCAATGACAACACGCTCTTTGTCAAGCAGACGGAGTTCGTGCGGACATGGGCGGAGGAACCGAGACTTTGCACATGTATCACCCCGCTCAGGATTCCCATTGGCGAGGCTGCATGAATCCGGGTCCGCGGCCTCTCAGACGCAGCTTGCTCAAAACGAATCTTCGATTCATGCTGGCTGCAGCGGGGGACACCCGGGTGGCAGTGTGGCCGCGGCAAGGCTGGGATTGTCTCGTATATACGAAGCCCTTCCCCTCAACGACACGAACCTGGTACTTCACCGCCTCGTTGGGCTGAACCAGCACTACAGAGATACAAAAGCAGACATAGCCATCTAGGAGGCGAACAGATCCGTGCAACCAAGCAAGCACGACCATTGACTTGACTCTTTCAATATGGCACTGCTCAGCTCCGAAGTCACCACCCGGCTGGCCGTGGTCCTTCTCCCTCTACTTTTCATTTACTGGCTCCTCTATCCGTGGTACTTCTCACCCCTACGAAAGATTCCAGGTCCCTGGTGGGCAGGCTACACCAAATGGTGGCTGTGAGTATTCCTCAACCTCTTGACCGTCTCCCTTCTCCGGTGCCTCCCAGTCCAAGCCTCTGGAAACTAATAACGAAGCAGTGTATACAAGACCTGGGCCGGAGTGCGAGCAAAGACCATCCATGAGCTCCACCTGAAGTACGGGCCATGGGTCCGAGTCTCACCGAACGAGATCTCAACCTCCGACAGCAAGGCCATCACAGCCATCTACGGCGTCAACTCGGAATTCACAAAGACCGAGTTCTACCAGTACCAGCTGCGCGGCATGACGGATGCCAAACCCGAGCTCTTCACCATGTCGGACCGGAAAGCACACGCCAAGCGACGCCGTGAGCTGGCCCATCTGTTTTCCATGTCCACCATCACCGAGTACGAGGACATCATCGAGAGAAACGTGCGCGAATGCCTGGATCTCATCGCCGCCGAAGGCAGGGAAGGCAAAGCCAGCAACCTCTACGACTGGTGGCACTACCTCTCCATGGACATTACGTGCGAACTCTGCTTCGGCTTCGGTTTCGACATGCTCCACAAGGGCGCGGACAACCCGTACATCAAGGACATGTACGGGTCGCTGACCATCGAGCCCGTGCGATGGCACTTTGGCTGGCTGAACAAGTACGCCAGCTACGCGCCGTTCAAGTTCATCCGCGACGCCGAGGCCTGCAGCGTGCGCGGCTATCAGCGCGGTACCAAGATGGTGCGCGAATACAAGCAAAAGGAGGACAAGGGTCGCGACAAGGACCTCCTCCAGAAGATGATCAATGCGCGCGACGAAAACGGCCAGCCCCTCCCGGACGAGGACCTCAACGTGCAGTCGACGAGCTTCATCCTGGCCGGCTCGCACACGACCTCGTCGTCCCTGACGTGGATCGTGTGGCGCATCCTCAAGAACCCCGACATCCACCGCAAGTTGAACGCCGAGCTCGACGCCGCGCTGGGCACCCACGACCGCAAAGCCATCCCCCCGCACGCCAAACTCGACTCCCTCCCTTATCTGAACTGCATCATCAAGGAAGGGCTGCGCATCGACACCTCCGTGCCGGGCTCGACCCCGCGCTACGTGCCGCCCGAGGGCGCCGTCATGAGCGGCTACGCCCTCCCGCGCGGCACCATCGTCTCGGTCCAGGCGTACACCACGCACCGCGACCCGGCCGTCTTCCCGGACCCGGACCGGTTCTGGCCCGAGCGCTGGCTCGACGAGACCGCCGAGATGCGCCACCTGTACATCCCGTTCGGGGCCGACGGGCCGCGCAAGTGCATCGGCATCCACCTCGCGTATATGGAGCTGCGCGTCATCTTGGCCGCCTTGTTCCATCGCTTCGACCTCAAGTTCATGGGCGAGGTCACCGACGAGAGCATGGATATGCATGAGTTGTGGCTGGCCGCTCCTGTGGCGCAGAATTTGAGTATCCTCGCCACAGAGAAGGAGTGAGTGGAGTCAGCTCGTCTCAGGACCCGCGCTGCTCACGCTCGTTGCTCTGTACGGAGTGGAATGGAATGGATGGATGCTGCCGTACATGTATTGCAATCGATGGATGTGTCCGGGTGAATCGGTGGGCGGGTGGATATGGAAGTGGACCACCCCGTTTTGCTGCATGAAGGCGGGTGAAGGGGAAACAGTGAGACGAGGGCGTCGTCGGGTTGCAGCGGGAGAGAAAGCAATTATGGTCGATATGTGGACCGTAACAATCGACACCGGCGCCGATACAAACATGGATACAGGACATGGACATTGAGATCACGAAACAAACGAACGCAATACTTGTAATGAATGACTGTTTTGAACTGTTCGAATTGCATTGCATTTTGCGGCATGATAATCACTCGCCACGTCAAGGCCTCCTTTTTTTTCAGCACGCTTCGACTGTACCTTCATCTGCCTTCTCCCTTCTCCCTCCTACGGTCTACAGTCTACAACGTATACCTGAAACTAGGGCTCTTGTCGCCCAAATCAGCCAGCTGCTCGTCCGAGTATGATTCCGCGGCACCACTCCGCTCCCTCTTCTTATTGATGACGCCGTAGGAGATGCGCAGCGTGATGACGGACCCGAGGCCCAGGACCACAAACATGATCTCCAGCCCATGGCCGAGGAGGTACTTCGGGGCATCCACGCTGCGGTAGAAGTTGCTGGCCATTGCGCCGCCGAGGTTTCCTATGAAATTGAATTTTTCTCGTTAGCTTCGTCGTCGTCGTCGTCACCCAGTGGGCGAATACCACCCAACAACACAGGAACGTCTTGCCAACGTTGAGGGGCACCGCTCTAATAACTCACCTAGTCCGATTTGCAGCGCCATGCCCGCAGAGCGCTTGTAGCTCCCGGCCAGGTTGTTCGCGATCCAGGTCACGTTGCCGGGGAAGGCCGGGTAGATGCCGCAGGTGGCGATGAAGACGCCGGCGTAGACCACGCCCGGGATGTCGCCGGCCGCGGAGCCGGAGATGGCGACGATGAAGCCCACGAGGATGGCGCACATGGGGAAGAAAATGTACGGCCAGCGCGAGTCGCCGCGCTTGGTGGCCCGGTCGGAGAGGTAGCCTACCACAATCGCGAGGATGGCGGCCGTGATGTAGATTGGGATCGTCAACAATTGTGCCGTCGCCGAGGTATAGCCCAGTTCTTTGATAATGGTGGGCAGGAAGAGCGAAATGCCATACAGGGGGCATACGATACCCCAATACATTAAAAGCGACAGGTAAAGTTGCCAGTCCGTAAGGGCTATTAGGGTTAGGGTTGTGGTTAGTATGGCTTAGGGTTAGGGTGGATGAGGTGGTGAAAGAACTTAGACTTACCTTTGCGGACGAATTTCCATTCAAAGTGGTCGCTCTCGGCGATGAGCCTGCCGCTCTTCTTGCTGCCCTGATACTTGAGTCGGTGCACGACCCAGGCCTTCTCCTCTGGAGTCAAGAAGGTGGCGGTGTCCGGGAAGTCGTAGAGGAGGAAGAAGGCCGCAAAGGCGACGGCGACGGTCAAAAGGCCCTCGAGGATGAAGATCCATCGCCAGCCCTCTTGTCCGCCGACCCCGTCCATCTTCGCAATCGCGTAGGCGAGCAGACCGGAGAAGGCGCCCGCTACGCTTGCCGCGCTGAAGAACAGACTCTGGCGGAAGGCGAGCTCCTCGGTGCAGTACCCTGTTTATAGCACGTAGGGTGTTAGCGGTGGAAGAAGGTGTCGAGGGGGTTGGCGAGCGAAGCAGCAGAAAATCCCACTCACACATTGTCAAATAGTAGGCAACACCGGGATAGAGCCCGGCTTCGGTCACGCCAAGGAAGATGCGTGCAATGAGAAGGCCGTGGTAGTTTTGAACGAGTCCCATCAATGTCATGACGGTGCCCCACGCGACCATGATGGAAGGGAGCCAGATCGATGGTCTGAAGCGTTTGAGGAGTAAATTCGATGGGATCTCAAATGCGCAGTATGTGAAGAACTGCGAGACAACACACGATTAGTTTGCAACCGTGGACGGGATCGGGAGAAGTTGTCGAGAGTAGGGACTCACGAAGACAGTGGCGCAAAGATTATACTCCGGGCCCGAAAGGTTCAGGTCGGTTTGCATGCCTTGGATTTTCGCATCTGCAGCATCTCGTCAGTATACCATTTTTAAAGGGACGCGGAAAAGTAGAGCTTGAAAAGCAGTACAGTCCTTGAAAGAAGGGAGAACTCACTCCCGATGTTCCCTCGGTCGAGGAAGGAGAGTAGGTACAGGATGGCGAGCATGGGGATCAGTCGCATATCCATCTTCCGGAGAACCTTTTTGGAATCGACCGTCGAGGTGTCGATCCCTTCTCCCGTCCAATTTGGGTCATGATGCTTGGATTTCTTTGACAACTGCGGAATATTTTGTGTCAGCAGCGGACAGCAAGGCGAAGTCAGAGCCGGCGAAAGAGCGCAGAGACACGTACAGCGTGATCATACACGACGTCCTTTTCAGTGAGAGATGGTTTCTCCCCTGGTTCCTGGGCCATGACTGAGAGCGGTGCGGTACGGTGTCTGCTGAGTTGTTTTGCTGCTCAGAGAATTGATGCGGCGAGGTTTCGAAGAGCGCACTGGTAGGACAAGCGACGATCCAGGGCATCAGCATGCTCTATATAGGCAGGCACATGTTTCCGGCAATTACAGGTTGCAATCATGGATCTTGGCCTCTGACATGCGCCTAGACTACGGAAGCGAATAACCCTGCTTCCCTCCACATTTTCTCCGCGTGGCTGCGGAGGTGATCCCCTTGTGTCTGCCGCTGATGGCGCTGGAGGTAGGGGTTGCTCTCTCGGCGCGGCGCCGTCAGTGGCGGAGAATGGAGTCTTGATTCCCGGATCCGAAGGCTTTCGCTTATGGTGAGCTCTAATTGGGCATGAGTCCCTCTGGAAATCTCAATCCTCACCTGATGGGAATGTGCAAACGGGAAAACGTTTGGTCCCGGATCCGGATGCAACGTGGCGTACCCTGCCAAGTCGCTTGGTAGGAGGCTTCCCGTAAAGGCGAGTGCTTCGAATGCTTCGCTTTGGCGGAGGATGCCCCAGAGATCTCATGATGGGGTATGTAGATTGCAACGCATGGCTGCCATCTCGGTATAGATGGCGTTCCAGCCCTTTTGGCCTTATTGTTGTAAGTGCAGCGGAAAGTTAACTGAGACAACCACCACTGATTGACTCTGGGAACACCCTAGCTTGGCTCGAAACAGACCTGCTTGCTGCATGTTGTGTGACATCGATGAGTAAGAAGGAGCTGTGGACGTGACTGAGACCTTCCCTCTCCCGCCGCTGTCGTCGGCAGTCTTGGAGCTCATGCTATCGCGCCCTGATAAAGTCGGTCGTGGTCGGTGATGCTCCGGTGACAGACTCTGTCCTTTTGATGAGCTGCCGATCCAAGCCTAATTCTCGTTAGCACAGAATGCGAGTATGACGTAGATGTTTAGCGCGTCTACCACGCGTAGCACGCGCAATTGATAGGTATTCAATAAAACCCATGAACATTCTTCACGAAATTTGCAGGGGTTTGAATGCAGACATTTACTGTCCTTAGAATCGTCCACAAGATTTGAACTGGTGAGCAGCTTCGCACGATGTCGTCCATGGGAGGTCTGGGCGATGCTCTTCACGCATCTCGCTGTTGTGGAGCAAGACATGTACTCCGTACTGTGATATGTGAGTAGCGTGGGAGCCTGTTTTTTGACAAGGCATAGGGCATGATTCTTCAATTCTTCAATCCCATAGATTAAGTCATCCCGTAGTGAGCCGTAGCTCATAATTAGTTAATTTCCCGGCGCATGCTTCTATTGCGCCTAAGAAGAAAAAAGAGGCCAAAGATGTTTCTCGCGCGGGACTCTCAGCTTGACTCGCCCCGAAGACAAATAGCAACGCTCGTGATATGTCCCCTATATCGATGCCATGCGGTCGTCGGATCGGACGACGGTGCTGATCGACTACGCGCACGCTTGCCAGACGCTCTTGTCATCATCACGGATAAAGCGGGGGTTGCAGGTGTTTGGCTCCTTCAAACTCGGCGAGCGTTGTCTGTACCGATTTGGATACTCGAGGGAGGTGGCTCAAGGTTTGCTTCAAGGTGGAATGCAAATTGCTGTAAGCATCTGTGCTGATTTTCTCGGCTGCAAAGTCCCTGTCTATGGCTTGCTGCATGAGCTTCACTGCCGCAACAACGTGGTGGGGATAGGGATCAATCGCGACCAGTGGCACTGTGATGCTCGTTGCCTGCTGTGATGGAGTCGCTGGGTCGGCGGGATCGAGATTGCGTTGAAGCTTCAAAGTGTATTTGTTGTTCAAGCCGAATGCGAGGCAATTCATGACCCATGTTTCCGCGTCGACTCTCTTCGCCGAGAACAGGGAGAGGAGGTCCTCTCGCAGAGTCGCCGTCGCAATATCGGTGACCATCAGAATCGCGAGGTTATAATGGAGCATGAGATCATCTGTAAGAAGCTTAGGGCTGCGCACACAGTGGATATAATGGGGAGACTTACACCAGCGAAGTCGCGTCTCTTGATTGAGAAACTGGATTCGTCTCTGGCATGCGATGAGCAAATCTCGGTAAGTGACGTTAAATTGATCGATGGCGTTGGACACGGAGTTGAATGCCCTCAGGACTTCTGACTCGTCATGGCCGTCTCTCAACGATTCCTTCAGATTTGCGGTTAGTTTCCAGACCAACAGTTTCCAGGCGGCGCCGGCTGCGATGACCTGATTCGCTCTTTCGTCGGTTACTTCGACGTCGACATGGTTCCAGTCACGTGCCGATTCGTGGAAGATCCCGATGCAAGCCCGGACCATGCGCCATGATGGTTCAGACTCAAAGCCAAATAGTCCAGAGGATAGTAGTGGCCTGCAATTGAGGGTCAGAGAAGCGGATGTGTCAAAAGTGAGTGCAGCCCAGTAAGCAGTGCTTTCGGCAATGATGAAATTGGCGGTCGCCAGTGAAGCAGGACTGGCACCAACGGGCCGGTTTGAATTCGTTAGGTTGACTCGTGTCCCGTTGAACTGAAGACTCTTTTGCCGGGCGCGGAGTGTCTGAATTTGCTGAAGAGCAGCGTGAACACAGACCTGTCCAGATACCCCTTCAAGTTCTTCCTCTTCGCAAACGCCCACTGGTATGGGCGTGAGAGCAAACAATAGTAAAGCGAGCATTGACCGATAAGACGGCCTGTTGATGACCTTGAGCATATCATTGTGCGCGCGCCGCCACAAGCGACAAATGATATCGGGGTCAGACGGCCCGGGGCAAGGGGTCTGGTAAGTCAAGGGGAGCCACCGAGCGGCGAAAGACTGGATGGCATGGTCAAGGAATTGGTCGAGCTGCAGGTCTCTATCGTCCCTGGCAGGATCTCGAGGGGTTTCAGCACCGGGCGCCGCCCCTGCGCTAGCTTCCTCTTCGTCAATGTGTCGATCGAGCTGGGCGCAAGTTCGACGTATGCTGATCACCTCTCCCAAGCTCTGTTCTCCGAAACTGCCATTGTCAGACATATCCTGAACTCCATCGACGGTAGACCTACGCAAAAGGATTGCTGTGTCGGCCCATCCACGAGCCGAACACCGTTTCAAAAGCGGCCTCATATATCGTATGAAGCCACTGATACTGGACTGGGTCGGTCTCTTCTCTGGTCAAGGGCTTTGTGAAAAGAGCTTGCGACAATTGATGCGAAGAAAGGCTCCATTCGTAGCTTGTTCCGCGTGGTCAGATAAAGCACTTAAAGTCAGGGCTTATCATACCTGCTCGAGCGTCCGCGGAATACCGTCTCCGAATTATGTCGAACTAGGGTAGGTGACGAGTCGCCGCCGACGTTGATGTGGCTGACTCCATTGACAGGCGACTCCTGCGTTGGCTGTCGAAGCCGATGTTTTCGAGTTTTCCCATCGACACTTTTCCGACGGCCAGAGGTCGCGCCCGGTTTCATCCACTATTGAGATCCAGACCGCAGTCAGCATTGTGTCATGCGTCGGCAGTTAGTACTTTTGAAAAGAGCGTCCCCACCTCGAATGTGCAAGGCAGCTGGCGATTGAGACACCTGGTACACGATACCAATTCATCCTGGTCCACTCGGTTCCGGCGCGCCCTCCCAGCATCGCACGCGACCCGTGCTTTTCGACACTCGTCACAACTAGAGAATTGGATCCGGCGCGGAATCAGATCGCTTTGCGACATGCCATTTGAGTCCTCACTCACCAACGGACGTAAAGCTGGGATTGAGAAGCATATTCGAGATGGAAAGGACAGAAAGTGAACGCGCCGATAGTGTCTGCTGCTTCACGGCGCCTAGCTTTGAAATCGAATCGGCCCAGTTACCTGTTCCTGTAAGCTTGCAACAGCCTCGGAAGAGCATTTCGGGGAGCCTGGGCGGGGGAGTGCGGGGCTAAGAGGGCTTCTTGGGCCTGCAGGCTTCTTAGGCTTTAGGGCATTGGCTCCCAGTGACACGGCCGAATAACAGCCCTGCTTGTCTCAGCCCTCAAGTCGAGCTACATATGTAAGTGTACGTGGCATGGCCGTGGGTTGACTCTGTTCCTCTGTCACGATTTCGAATAGCTATAAAACCCTTGTCCGCTCTTGACTCCCAGTCGACCCTCTCGAACCAAGCGCTGTAGATACTCTCGTGGCTCGGTAGGGATATCTCGCCGCTTTTCCGCATAATGGTCCTCAATGTTGAGTACGACATCTAGTCCGACCACATCCATCTGCTCAAAGGGACCTTTGGGCGTCTTTAGAACGTCCTTAAAGATGGCGTCTATCTCGGAGGGGGTGGCGACGCCTTCCGCTGCCGTGAGCAATGCTTCTCTCTTGATTGCGGCCCAGATCCTGTTGTAGATGTAGCCCATAGAATCCTTCTTCACATGGAAAGGACTGAACCCGTGCTCTCGACATTGCTGCATCAGAAGCGGGATGATCCCAGGATCGGTATTCTCGTGGCCCATGAGCTCAATGGCCGATGTCTCCGGGGGCCAGTAGGTATGAGCGCTGAGAATCCGGCGGGCGTTTGACAGGTTTAAGCCGTCGATGATTTCAGAAATGCTGTGACTGCTCGAGTTCGATGCAATGATTGCGTCTGTCGGTGCCAGCTCGTCAAGCTGAGCGATGACCTGTTGCTTCAGCTCCAGTTTCTCTGGGACGCACTATCCCGACGTGCGGATCAGCTACGTCTGCACGTCATGACTTTAAGTGACTGATATGCTCCTACCTCCACAATCAACCACGTGTCCTGAAGTGCTGCGCGCAATGAACCTGGGGTGAAAGTCTTGATATCACCCCATCGTGCATCCGGCCTCCGTGAAGCACCTCTCAGGCTGTCGATATACTTCAGACTGTCGGACAGTTGTTTCTCCTGGGCATCAATGAGGTGAACCGCTCTTCCCTGGCTTGACCACTGTCGCCAAAATTTTATCAGCCGGTGTTCAGGACAGGCGAGGAACGATGCAGATAAATCTTACCATGTAGGCTAGACGCCGGCCTTGAGTCCCAGCACCGAGAAGGGCGGTTGCCCTTCCTGTCGACATTGCTAAATCTCAGAGACGGTGGTTGAAGCATAGCATGATCTTACAGGGGTTTCGCCATTCATAAACCCCGGCTGCGACTCTTGGTTGGTCACCGCATTGAGTGGCAATGGGCGCTGCAGTCTGGAGAAAGGAACCGAGGTTGTAACACTTGGTTTGGCGCCGATCCCCAACTGCGACCGGATCCGAAATCGATTTCTGCAAGGGTCATCGTTGTCCTCTTCTGGTAGGACGGCCACAGGCTGGTCGCCATCAGTTGTGCGGGCCTTGGAGGAAGGGAAATGTACAGTCGTCGCAATGCTGCAAGTAAGACTCCATTCTACCGGCATGTCAATATTTGTAGCATCGGTTAGCACCCTGTCCAGAGCTGAGTCCAGGCTTCTCATTCCACGGCATCCGAAAGCTGGCCCGGTCACTTCCAGTACAGAAATACGAGATAGTCACCACCAAAAATCCCAACGTTGGCTACCCTGGTGAGGATGAAGCGCATAGTTAGAAACTTTGGGATTTGAACATAGCTTAGGACACTCCAGCCCCTCAGTACACATCGACGCTAAGGAGGATCGGGCAAGGAAGAAGGGAACATGTCTTAGGGTACTCAGTAGAAGAGTATCAGAATGGCCGAATCCCAGGCTCGTCGAAGACAGTGAACGAAAATGATGTGTGGCGCGGCAAGAGGAATACCCCATGGGGTAGGACATGTTCAACATGGCAAAGCTCATAGCAGGATCCACACGAGACTCGCGTCCCGCCGCGGTCAGTATGAGCTGCCGCGACGAGGTCGAGCACCACGGGGAATCTCCACCTTCACAAAGCCAAGCTGTACCGAAGCAAGGCGTTCATCCCACGGAAGCTCTGCATCTGGGCCGAGACAGCCCTGACTCAGCACAGAACCAGTGAGTGCATGTTCTCCCCAAACAAGACCATACCACAGCCAGGAACCCTTGTCTCATCCATACCTACGACGATGAAACCAGAGAGTGCCGCAAACCGGACTAGATAGTTCAATGGTAGAACTCGAGCCATAGGAAAGTCAAGGGCCGAATAATACTGTCGAACTCGATGAAAGAAAGTGTCTGCTCTTGAGCCTTCAACGCAAGCCGTGGTCAAGGACGCCGCCAGAACCGTCTATGGGTGCGCCCATGATCATCAGACACTTCGTCGCTCGCTTCGGAGGCGAGGTGTACCCTCTTTTCGATGCCTCTCATGAACACAGCGTGGCCTTCATGAATAGTCGAGGAGCTGGATCCACGAGCGACAGTCGATCCGCTTACTCACATGTGGGACCTTCCCTCGACAGGGGAGAGTCACAGGTAAGAGGTGGTCGTGACTGCGCAGACCCTGACCAGCAGGCATCCTTCCAGGTATTTCAAAGCGATCCTTTGAGTATCTGTAGGGTGCTCCTTTTTTCAGTTCGCACGCAGACATCATGGGTCCCCCTTTCCTTTATCCTCGTAGGGCTGGACTGGTGGCTTGCCCGTTATCCTCGTAGGGCTGGACTGGTGGCTTGCCCGTTGTCACGATCAGGTTTATTCTCCCACCATCGACGTTGTATCGGGTTGCGCCTGCGCCAGAAAGTAGTTTCAGAGCGACACCGCATTTCCTTCCTTATTTGTCCATGAATCCATCTTTTGGCTTCGGTTGCACGATCAGTACTGGTGTTTCGGGTGCGACCTGTCATCGGACGATCCTCACGAGTTCGGTGAGCGACAACATGGAAGAGAGCCTGCCACCCTGCTTGCTCTCATTGGCCTACGAAGAGGCCCCGCCGTGATTTGGGACCTCGTAGAGAAAGGAATTAGATGCGATGAAGAAATCAATTGATGTAGAACGATTCCAGCATGACTGCGAATTCAGTAAGGGATTTAGTACGGTAGATCATGACTACGGCAAACGCGCGTCGTTGAGCGATCCATTTCCTCACAGGCGCAATTATCGCCATCGAGCCATTCCACTCTTTGCCTTCCTCCCTTCCTCACAGCCTACTCGTACCATCTCACAAGCCGGCCTATTTTCAACCAGGCCTGCGAGCGTCAAGGCCCAAGCTACCTACCGAGTACAGCTGACTCTTCTCCAAGCATCTCCAACCATGAGTTGGCGTCCAGCTGGGATGTTCCATCGATGCTTATTCCTCGCAACAATGCCACACTAATGTGCAGCCAAGCAAGGCTCGCGACGACTACGAGGACATGTCGTTAAAAGGTGTATGGCGACAACCTCATTCACTTTCACCGATTAAAGCGGCACGGGCGTGAACGGCACACGGGGTCATGCCTCAGTGCGTGCCACCCAGCCGTGCATCGAGGGCGTACTACTCGCACATATGGGCTCGTCTCTGTCATTGTCATTCCGTTCCTCGTTCCACACCCCATCCGACTCAATGGCCTATACCAGTGCCCGGATCATTCATTGCGGCCGCCGAGATCTGTCCCACGCAACGCCGCGACATGCCAGCGTCTCCTTGCCCGTGTACGTACCGCCCTACCGCATGAACTAGTGGACTTCTCCGACCGGCCACGCGGTATGACTCCTTCCACGGTAGGTACCTATTCGTCCCTATGCCCATGCGGGTCTGTGCCACACCCACGCACCCACGACTCCGTATATTTTGCATCAAGCCAGGAAGACATCCAACCGATCGCACACGCGTCACGGTGCTCTTCCCTACAAAAATCGACCATGGTGCTCAAAAGCGAACAAACCCTCACCACCATATCGCGGGAGGAAGACGTGGAAAGGTTTGCGCAGGTGATCGCCGCGGCGTTTTCCAACGATGCGCTCAATCGATATCTGTTTCTGGGACGTGAGTCACGGCCTGACCACCCCAGACTGTCGCAACCCGATCTGAGAGTCGAGTTCTGGCAGCCGGTCATCACTACCCGACAGAAAAACGGAGGTTCCTTGGTCCAGACGTGCGACTTCGCAGCAGTGGCTTTATGGTAAGGTTAAGCAAGCAAGAAAAAGAAGCTTGGATATCCCCCAATGCCCCAACCCTTATAGCCGCGCGAGTTGGTAGTATTGACGCGTTTTGGTCGACCGTCTCACTGAAAGAAACGATAGGCTTCCTCCTGGCACCAAGAAGCCCGTCCCCAGCGGCGCCGTCTCCGAAGGAATGGCAGAGTACCGGGAGAAATTCGACGCAATGAAGCAAAAGTACCTGGGCGACCGTCCTCACTGGTATCTCAATCTCATTGGCAGATCACCCTCGAGGCGAGAGAAAGGTCCGTATGCTTCTTTCCCCCGATCGTCGCCGCCAGGGCGAGGACGGATCCTCCTTCCGCGCTAAGATGTCGCAAAGTGTCGCTGACTCTGCTGCGGCCTCACAGGCGCGGTCCGCGGCGTGATAGAACCTTTCCTGCAGAAGGCTCGCGAACAAAATGTCCCGGTCTGGCTGGAGGCGACCAATCCGCACGCCAGAGATGTCTACGCCCATTTTGGATTCCAAGTAGCAGAGGAAGTACGAATAGGCCAAGGAGTCATCAATGCCGAGGGATGGGCTCAGCAAGGAGGCGAAGGGGTCTTACTCTGGGGTATGATAATAGAGGCCCAAGCAGTTTAAAATGGAAATCCAGGACTTGGCAGGAAAGAGGTCGCATTGCATGTCAGTCCAGTTAGGCTTAGACTTAGATTTTTCTTATCCCTCCAAGGCCTGGACGACCTGAGCCCACGCCTCCGGCACGTACGCTCCAGGCACGACTCCGTCAAAGAGACTCGCCATGACAACGCGGTCCTCTTGTCCTCCCTGCCACGGCTGTCTGCCATGTTGGGCGATAATATTATCATACACCAAAACATCGCCCCGCTGCCATTTGTGCAAGACGCGAATCTCGTCCGTGATCTCGGCCAGCCGCGCGAGGTACTTCTCCGGGATTGGCGTCCCATCACCGTACAACTGCTCCGCGGCGTTCTTCCTCGCAGCCTCGTCGTTGTCACCAGCAGCAAGGAAGCGCTTGTAGTAGGCGGCCAGCCCGGTGAACAGGGTCGGCAAGCCAGTCCCCGGCTGCGTGCGAATAGCCGGCAACCTGTGCGTCAACACGACGCTGCCATCGTCCAGCCACTCCCACGTCGTGTGCTCGCCGCGTCCATACCGGGCGATCTGCGCCTCGACCTTGGCCCTGCGCGTCTCCTCGTCGTCCCCGTCCTGGATCTCCTTCCCAAACGCCTGCCGCAGCGTCGACCCGCCCGCGTACTGCACCTCGGGCTTGTACGTGACCTTGCTGCGGATGCCCTTTTCGGCCAAGCGGGCGATAAACTCGGGCATCTCCTGCTGCGCGCGGTGAAACAGCTCGAGAGACGACGAGATGGGAGTCTCCCCTCCCGTCGCGGGCACCCGGTGCCCGTAGAAGAAGATGTACTCGGGCGCGTGCGGCACCTGGGGGGATTCATTGTGGTTGTAGATCAGGACGTCCTTGGGCGCCTCGTTGGCCGGGGCCACGTTGGGCGCCAGGACCGGCCGACTGACGACGATGCCGATGATTTCGTGCGGCGTCCAGCCGAACGCGTGCGCGAACTTGCTGAAACCCTCCGCGTCGTGGATGGGCAGGTCGCGGAACAGCAGCGTGCCGTGCCGGGCTAGCTTTTGCGTCAGGACCCCGCCGCCTGGCGAGGATTGTAGGAGTTTGATCGTCTCGATGACATGGTCGAGATCGAGTTCCGCATCCGTACCGGTACTATTAGTACAGGGCCTGAGTGCCAGGGGGGTGACTGTGCCCGGCGGGTGAGGGGGTCCAAGCACCTTTTGGTTGGTGGGAGGTAGATCAAAGGACTCGAAAGCAACAAGGTTGGACGATGGAGCGTCGAGCTTGACCGCTTGGTATGGGAAGGGTTGTACAGTGGCGGCTGCCATGGTGGCCGAACGGACGATAGAGGAAGATGGCAGAAGACCTCGGTTAGGAATCTGCAGGGCCCCTGGGCAGGAGGACAACGGGAGAAGTCGCTCTTAATATTAATCCAACCTGTCTATGTCTCTGATCGAAAGACACACTCAGCCTGTACATTGAATCTCACGCATCCAGGACCGGGCCACTTGCTCGTATTTGTCGTCGCGGTGGTGTCATCCAGTGCGAAGATCACGAACAACGGCATGAATTACATGAACACGGGCGGACATGCACAGGCACGCTGAACTCAGCTGCTTCCACAATCCCTATATCTCCAAGTTTGGATCCCAACTCGGCTTGCTTCGGCGTCATGGCAAGCCCGCGTCCTACTGCTGTCCGGATGCAGTACAGTAGTTAGAGTCCATCCCTCGCTGGCTATCGGGATCAGTACATTGAGGGCGCGGAGGCCGTTGGATGCTGGGCGCTGGCACGTCAAGTTCGGGCATTGGTTCTTTGCCTTGCCCTGACCTGCCTTCAGCTACGAAGAGGCGCCCTGAATAGTACAGTAGCAAGTCAGGGAGCCTGAGGAACAGAAGAGGAAGAGGAAGAGAAAACAGGAGGCAATAAGCAGAGTGATATTGCCTTTGGGCTGCTGGGTTTATGCTGTCGCTAATCGAGGCCTCTTAGTTCGATCTGACAACCGAATCCAAATCCCAGGCAGAGTCATCACCCAGACCTTCACTCAGTGCAGGAAGGGATATACTTTCTTGAACGACTCCCGCTTCATCATGTTAGCCCACCACTCCCTCGTCTTGGGACCGACCTTGAAATCAGGCACTGTCTTGCGGGTCAGATTCTCCAAGCTACCGAAGTCGTCTATCTCTTGAGCTCCAGCACCGAACATAGCATGAGCCAGCCATGGCACGATGTGAAGATCCGCAAATGTCACCTCTGACCCTGCCGCATATGGCAGAACAATCAACGACTCCAGCTTGTCCATACCCGCGGCGAAACCGCGATAGGCGTCATGGCTTTGCTGGAAGAACTCAGGGTGCTTCTCAGAGGAGACGTAATGGTTGTAGATCGAGGCATTCATATGGCGACGCGCACTATAGAAGTCGCTGTCGGGGTTTTCTTTGTGGTACTTCTCCAGGGTATCCTGGCGTGTACGGAGGAAGTCGTTGAACGGTCCGTTCTGCTTGGCCTGCATCTCCTCGGCATCGCGCGCCATCAGGAGAATAATATTGGTGCTAACTTCATCACTGTGGACAAGGTCGACAAGCTGCTTGACCGATCCAGACGTGCCATCATCCTTGGCTGAGAGGTCCAGACCCGATGGTCGAGAGTTGTTGAGATGAACAAGGATGTCGGCACTTTCACAGAGAGGCTGTTGGAGCGAGGGGCTTGTCAAGGATGGTATCGTCCCGTTTGGATTGATCTTGACATAATCGGGATGGAAGTTTCCGGCACCCACTGCGCAACGGGAGTACTTGTCAGCCCTGGCTCGAACTCATGCCACAACTTCAGGGATCCAGCTGGTTCTTACTAAGATCAATGTCTTCAACTTCGTACTCTTTTTCATCGTAGCCCTTCTCCACGAGGCCGAGCAGAGGAACGCCTGCCCATTGCGAAGCGGTGGAGGAGTAGAGCTTGAAATGAGGTTTTCCTTCGTGCATGTTTGTTGGATAATAGTGGTTGAGGTGTTGTATGCCGGAAATGATTAGGACTCTTTCCTAAACCGAGAACTGACTGACTTTTCGAATTATCTTGTCGCAGCTGGGCCCTCTGTCGCCTTTATGCTTTGCGGTTCATGTCTACTGTCATCATCCACAGCCGAAGGGCGGACAGCGTACATTTCGGAAACGTGCTGGTCACATCTTGATTCGTACCACAAGGCTGGAAGTCCCCTTGGCCCAGCTGACTAACGCGTACCAGACGCACGATCTACTTGGCGTTTCCACCGAGTTGCCGTGGATTATGGAATCATTCTGCAGCGCCGCAACATGCTGCTCGGAATCGGATCAAGTTCGTGAAAAATCAATGTCATGGCGCAACTTCGATTAATCCGCGAGATTGAGCGATTGTACGTCAGAGGTGGCATTGCCCATTTCATGTCGATCAGTCAGCGACATATGTTCGGCAATGCCCGCTGACATATGAATAAGGGCCGCTTGTTCACTGCAGGCTCCTCGGAGAAGAATGGGCTTGTCGAATGTGAGCCGAAGGCTTTCAAATCAGTACTGTCGACTCATGGTCTGGACACAAAGCACGAGCCTACTCCCTGGCTGGAGATTCCGTGATCAAACGACAGTGATCAAAAACCATGTCATAACCGTGTGACGATTCGGGATCAAGAACTTTGAGGTGCATTGTCTCAACAGACGCCGTTGTCAGGATGAGATCCGACCACATAAAGCGCTGCAGTGTTCGCTTCATGGTACACACCACAGCAAGGAGGCCCCCGCTATCTCCACAACGAGGACGTTGTATGTAGGGTTGCTTGGGCACACAACGTCGTTGGCGGAGAAGCGATATGCCGTTCGTTGACCTATGTTCAAGTCGGGGGTGGAGAGAGCGCCGCATCCATCAAATGTTAGCGTACTGGTAGCAAAAGGGCATCCCTCCGGCCGCGAACAGCCGTTATAGGCTCTTTCACCCTGCCATGTTGTAGTGCCAATATTATTCGACGCCATACAGATATGGTCAGATCGCTTGGGGCAGGTGACCATTCCCTCATGGCTCACAGTTGTAGAAAAGTATAGCCGCTGATTTCCAGCACATATCATCTTGTGCCTACCGCGGGGATGGGCTGCAGCATTGTTGTCTCGCAAGACAGAGCATCGCGATCGCCCTCCGCATTGCTGATGTGAAGCAGGCTTCTCAATCGCCAATACAGAACGAGAGACGCCTTGGAGCGGGTATCAAGCGAGAGGACAGCTTGATTCAGGCACGTCACGCCAGAAAGGATCTCGGTTCTGTCAACTGGGAAAATCATTAAGTGCGAGACTTTGCCTGCGAGGACTACCTTGAGTGACACTTGTGGAAGTTGGTTGAAATTTGGAGGCCAGACTTTCGAAAATTAAGCAGTTTCACGTGACTAGGCTTGGTCAAAGCTTAGCCCGATGACGTCGATCATTTGCGCGGAGGCTTTTGCTGAGGTGGTCGACGATTACGTTGCCCCGAGATGGCGATTTGATGTGCGTGCATCTTATTCCAAGTTGGACCTGTTGCCAGCTTCAGAACTGCATGTGGTTCCGCAAGCCGCCCTGGAAAAGGAAATTCAAGGTAGGGTCAGACTGATGGCTTGTTCTTGAAAATGTGGGGGAGCTCGTGAAACTCAGCTGTGCCTTCTCCCGCTTGGACCTCCTCTCCATCACCGACAATTCAGCTTCTACCTCCGAACAGCCTCAGCTATCTACCGTGCCGTGATCCTCTTACTTGACAAAGCAGCCTCCGCCTACTCAATCGCAACCTTTCCTCACTGACTGCTCATCCAATTTTTGATAGCTGAAAGCACGCTCAAAATGTGCCGCTGGTTCGCGTACGTCTCGCCTACCGAACCCTGCCTCCTCGAAGACGTCCTCATCACTCCCCAACACTCCCTCTCCAAGCAAGTCCACGACCACTACCTTCCCAAACTATTCTCTCATCTGCCCGGCGAACAGACCACCAAGCAGGAAATCACGTTGCGAAACCGACTCAACAATGTCGACGGCTTCGGCATGGTCTGGTACACGCCATCTCGCTCAAGCTTCATCACCGACATGGAGGGGGGCCGGCCGGTCGTCTACAAGAATGCCCAGCCGC
The DNA here is from genome assembly GCA_002099365.1 of Phialophora verrucosa. Taxonomy (NCBI): domain Eukaryota; kingdom Fungi; phylum Ascomycota; class Eurotiomycetes; order Chaetothyriales; family Herpotrichiellaceae; genus Phialophora; species Phialophora verrucosa. Next base: position 797,765 of record MSED01000003.1, on the reverse strand, counting down.
CGAACAACGACGCAAACTTCCACAGCATCTGCGCCGGTACGGCGACGAAAGGGCTATTTGCGCACATCAGAGCCGCAACGGGGACCAGCGTCGCGGCGATCAACAACCACCCCTTCACATTCGGCCGACATACGATAATGCACAATGGCCTGATCAGCCACTTCACCGACATCCGCCGCGCCATGCTCAATTTGATCGAAAAGTCGGCGTACGAGAACATTCACGGCACGACCGACTCGGAACACCTCGCGGCGCTGTACATGACAAATTTAACCCGGAAGGTCGGAGGTGGCACGGCAAGCTGGGAGAGACAATATACGCCTGATGAGATGTTGGAGGCTCTCATCACATCCTTCCACCAGATCATCCCGCTCCAACAGTCCACGCTGGGGCCTCAAAATGTGCAAGCCTGCTCCCTGAACGTATGCTGCACAGATGGGCAACAACTCATTGCTGTGCGCCTCCGCAACCACGCGGTCGAAAACCCTCCCTCTCTATACTACAGCACCACTGCGGGCGTGACCTTGAACAGTAAATACCCCGATCACCCCGACGCGGGGGTCGATAATCCCCACCCGAGCAAGAGCGCAGCAGAGCATGGCAAACACGTGATCGTGGCGAGCGAGCCCTCGACGTACAAAATCGAAGAGTGGAAGGTCATTGAGAAGAATCATGCCGTGTTGGTGGACAAGGAGGGGAATTGTACAGAGCTGAAGGTTGATATGCCCCAGGAATTCTTGGCGTCCGCGGCCACCGGGAAGCATTTCTAGAACACGAAGAATGATAATGGGTCGGGTAGAAGGTGTATGAACCGCCACGAACTACCCTGGGTCGCCTCGATTAAAAAATGACAGATCTAGATGGGAAGCCAGTGGTATAGGACTTTTCAATCAAGCTTTTATGACATCGGGAACCAGTTGCTCCAGTCTCCACGCTTCATATTTTCTGCTTCATGTTTCATGCCTAGTGCTTAATGCTTGATGCTTCATGTCTAACGTTGAATGCTTGATCCTTAATGCTCCGCTCCATGCTTGATGCTCCTATCCATGTTTCCCTGCTCACTTCGTCCAACGACTCGCCTATTACCAGCTTACTAGCTTATCAGCTTAATACCTCGCACACGCATCCCCCGCAACAATCTTGATCGGTCCCTTACAGCTGACGGCGCCCGGCTGTCCCGCGCCCCACCACCAAATCTGGTAGCTGTTCAGGGCTGCCTGCTCGGCATTCTGACAAGCATAGAAGTTGTTGATACCCCCGTGCAGCAATGCGCCCTCGGGACCGAACGAGAATCCGGTCGTGCTGACACCCTGGGGAGCGCTGCCGTGGGGGACGCTGAAGCCTACGGGCTGAGTCTCCCCCGGGATGATGTACATCTGCTGGAAGCCCGTCGGGGACGAATGGATGGAGAGGAAGGAGACGCCGTTGTCGTCACCGCTGAAGTCGCCGATGACAAGAGGCTCCGCATACGACTGGTACTTGATCTGGCCTATGTAGGCCGAGGTGTTGGCGTAGGAGACGCGGAAGGTCTGCAGGTAGTTGGTGTCGAAGTCGGTGCTGTTGAGGTAGAGGCCGATGATGTTGTCGGTGGTGGTTTGACGCTCTTGCAGGGCCGTTGGGGCTGCGGTGGCGCCGATTGCGACGAGAGAGATGACGCCCGCGAACAGTGACGACGAGAACATTCTGAGTGATGGGATGGGAACTGTATGATAGTACGATATGCGAGGTGGCTTCACTTTGTTGTTGACTTTGCTGATGGAAGATAGTTCCTCAAGAGGGCAAGGTTCTTATTGTGCAAGATTGGCGAGCTTGCTGCGTGAGATACGAGAGAGAGGGATCTGAGAGTGAGTCCGGGTCCCTGCAGATGAGCCGATGTGAAGTACTTTAAATGTACTCGTATGCGCGCGCAGTGTGCCACAGGAACTGTACCTTGCTTGGATCTGCAGTACAGCAGTACCCACGTGGGTACCGTGATCTCACTGTAGGACGAGTAGTACTGGGTACATCACTGACGTTGCTCGGCTGAGGTGCCGGTAGGATCGAGGCTTAGATGTCTCGGGCAAAGCGCAACATTCCAGAATTCACTGTTGCGGCGAGGATCATCATACTCTCGCATCAAGGGAGGCGCGTGACCTTGAGCAACTTCGCAAGGTCGCAAGTTCCTGAAGAGGAGATTTCACATCGCGGAGCACACTCATTTGTGCAAAGCCAAGGGTTTGATTGGTAGAGTTTACCACAGAAGAGCAGAGAAAGGGCGGTTTGAGGCGAGCAAAGCTCTCGAGAAGGCTGCGCACTCTGATGCTACCGTCGTGCCGGCGGAGAGAGCGGCACTTGACACATGATGGCTGAGGCATAAAGCTTTGAGGCACTACTCGTAGGTACTCGTAAGTTGACCAGTCCGAGTACTAGGTAAGGTGACAAGCAAGTTAGTTAAAGGACGATGCGAAGCTTTGGCCATTCAGAGACGCGAGGATGACGATGAAAGTCCCTTGGCAGTGGCGCTAGTACCTCGACGAATCGGTTTCGATGGGTACCCGAGATATATTTAGTGATTGATGTTTCATAGTAGTACACACGAGGTTATGTACACACAGCATCTCGACGTCATGTATACTCGCGACATTTCCTTGTTCCAAGCTTGGACGAGGTGAAAGAGGTCTTTCATCGACAAGAGCGCCCAGTGAGGTAGCAGTAGAGATTGGCCTCGGTAGCCACTCCGAGCCTACACCTCCTCCCCAGCAACACACGACCTGACATCTCAACCCGGTAAACAGACACGGGTGTACCAAGTACAGTGACTTTCAGCCGCAGCCTTCAACATGCTCTTTTCCGGTGCAATCTCGCGAAAGGCTGGCAATTTCTCCCCCCCCATATTTCCTGCTCAGATCACCCCTCAATCTCACTGCACCAATGTTTCAATCTGCTCCGCAAGTTTGGCACCCTTCTTCTGCACCTTGTCTGCCAACCCGTCATCGGCAGTGAAGTCTCTCCATGCTCCACCACTATGTTTTTCGGTCAGAAGCCATGCTGCTGTGGATAGAAGTTCCTCTTCCGCCTTAAGGCCATCCAAGAGTATCTTATGCTCGTGCTCGAGTCGTTGACTCCAAGTGTCCGTCAGAGTCTCAATGATTGCTCTGCCTCCGCGAGCAAACTGGTCGACCTTGGCTTCAATGGCGTCTTCTTCTTCACCGAAGCGGAACAACACATCCTGCGGCATGGTTAGTAAACGTTACGATGGGAAGGGGCTACTCACATTGGTGATGTTGACAATGGCAGATAAAAGACCTCGCTGAGAGCCTCGAGCAGTTAACGGCCCCATCATTAGAACATCTCTGTCACCAGCATGTTCCTTCCTGCGAGAGATGCGAGAAGGAGATGCAGTTGTGGATATATCACCCGAATCTGACCGCTGCCTGCGTCCCGCCGGCTTTGTCCATACTCCTGAGCGCTCTCCTAGGCCGGAATCCTCTTCATTCACAAGTGTCATGCTTCCATTGCCAAGCCGCTGGTCACCGTATTCCGCTCTCCAGTCCTTGACGTTGCATGCTCGATGAACTGGTAAATCGGCGTGCAACTCAAGACGTGTGGAGAATGACGCAGGCGTGGCGAGTGGGATATTGGGTTCCTGGTTCTGCTCATCCGCGGCAAGTGGCAGGGTCAGTCTCTTCTTCACTCGGACGGGTCCTGAATTGATAGACTTGGCTTGCTCTTTTGGTACTGCTTCGGCAACTCTTGTTGTTCTTTCAACGTGTGATTCAGGCCACGACTTGCGAGGAGGAACTGGTTTACTGCCGACTCTAGCGGGTACAGTCATCGACAAAGAAGGAGGAGCCATTGGGCGAGCTGTCCTGGATGGAAGTGAGGCAGCCGTCGTGCTGGTCGAGTCCTTCGTCGAAGGTGCACGCGAATCAGTTTGTGTACGTGACTTTGCTGCTGATATTCCCTTAGCATGTAGTGCGCTTTCCGAGATCGGATTTGAGTCGCGAGAAGCACCCTGGGCACGTTCCCCTCCGGGTTGAAGTGCGATGCTGTAATTGCTACTCTTATTCGCCGTTGTTACTTTCTTTGAAGACATGCGAAGAATGACGGGAGCAGTGCTAGTCCTTCGGGCCTCTTCCCTGGTGTCTGCACGGTTTGTTGGCTCAAATATACCTGATCTCTTCAATATCGGTGCCATCGAAGGAACTTCGACGGACGAAACTCTAGCTCTGCTAGTTTGGTCTACCGCTGCTGGCTGGCGAGCTGGTCTGAGCTTCTGCGGGTTGATAACTTTCTGGGCCGTAGGGTATCCTTCGTCCAAAATGGCGCTGACTCCGATAGACTGACGGGTTAACTGTCCTGAAACTAGAGCTTCATTGACTCTCTGATGACCCCGACCGGGTACATCGTCATCAAGGAGGGGCGTCTCCGCTCTGACCATGGTGGTATCGGGCTTGCGTGATAGTTGAGATTCAAGAGCTGATGGTGGCTGCACGCTGACTTCCTCTTCAGCGTCGGATGCAACATACTCTGAGGCTTCTTGGTCGTAGGACTTGTCGAGTGAAGATTTGTCGTCTATGTCACTGCTCTGGATCTTCGAGACTTCGACTTGACTTGCTTCGTCGTTGGCTCCTGCTTTTACAAGCTCTTTTCTGGTGTTTTCTGCATCTCGCGGCGATCGGGGCTGTATCTCTTCAATCCCCGGTGACTTAACCATGCCCTCTGAGCTTGGATTCTGAACACGTTCATGCACATATTCCACACGGCCGTCGTTGGCAGGCTCGCCTGGTGGAGAAAGCTCGTAGCCCTCTTCTGGAGCGGCGCTATGAGGGCCTTTTTCGCCTTCATCAGAACAGCTGGGGGAATCTTGAGGCTCGGGGGTCGGTTGCTGGGTATGCTGGTCACGGACTTCCAGAGGTTCATCGTCATCGAGCCGTGGCGCTGAGGGCTGTACATAGCTTTTGTTCGCCGCACTTCCGATAGTCACTACTTTCTCAATAGGTTTGCTTGGCACTGCCTGGTTAGCTGGACCTTGTGGCCCGAAGTGCACGATTGGGGTCTTCCGCAGCAACTTCTCGCTCGCCGGTGGCATTGAATTTTCGCTTAGGCGTTTTATAGTGCGTTGAGGAGTAGCATTCTGCCGGCTGGAGACCTGTCCAGCGAGCTTCTCCTTTGCAAGTGTCTGCCTTTCTGTAAGCTTTGGTGTAGGGGGGTTCTTTGCCACGGCAATCCGATTATCGGCGGATTGCTGCACGGGAGAGTCGTCTTTTGGAAGAGTCTCATCCGCTGCGGCTGACAATGGCTCTGAGGCATTGGTTTGCGGCACGGGCTGCTTGGCTCCGACTTTCGACCCAGAGGGCTCTTTCTTCGAAACAGCTTGTTTGTGCATTCCTGTGGGCAATAGAACCGGTGGCTTGTCTTTCAATGTAGTTTGTACGCTGGCTGGACCTTGCAGAGGATGCTTGTCCCGGGAGACGGCGTCGTCGTCAGTGCTCTCTCTGTCGACCAATTCCTGAAGTTGTGACTTGACATTTGTTATAAACTCAAGTTGCGGGCCTTTTGCCGCGGCTTCAAGTACTTCCTTGCTGATTGGAAGTGATTCTTCAACCGTCTCCTCAACGTTGCCGGCCTGGTGATTATCCTCGATATCTTCCTCAGCGCCAGGTTCTTCTTGTGCAACATCATCTCCACTTTCATCTGAGTTCTCAATATACTTGGGTGTTTTGGCAGCTCTTCTAGCTCGGGTTGAGGCTGCAGTTGGTTGCGTTTTCTTCTCTGGAGACTTTTTAGCCTTTGACTTGCCAATCTGCTTCTTACCGCTTTTCGGCGAAGCTGCGACTTGGACAGCGCTTTTCTTGATCTCTGCAGACCCTTTGACAGCGGCTTTGGCTGGAGACTTATTGTTTTTGATCTTGGCTTTCTTTGGCAGACGGGTACCGTCATCATCGCTAGGTGGAAGATCAAAGCTGACAGCGTCTGGGGCAAATTTGGATGCATTCTGAGTTTGTTCGCTCCCAGAGACATTGATTTCTTTCTTCGATTTGCGCTTAAGACCCGTCTGCGCTGCGCCAGTGCTGGCCTTGGATGCGTCCTTACCAGCTCCAGTCAGTCGAGCCATGGTATCTTTGAGTGTTTCCTTCTTGCGGCTGGATGGCTGTGTCTCTGTATTGCCGCTGGCTTGCGTAGTGGTCTCAGCAGCCTTGGATCTCTTCTTCGCTTGGTTAGAAAGTGAGCTGCTTGTTGGTTCAGAAGGGCGTTTGCGTTTCGGCCCAGACTTCGAAGAGGCAGGAGCTGCATCCTGCGGTGGTGCATGTGCAGCCGCGGAATGGTGTGTCGGCTGCTTCTGTGTGATCGCTCCTTCCGTAAAGTCGACCTTAGGTGGACTCTGAAGCAACAGGGACTGTCTCGAACTTGACGCGGCTTTGGGAGGCGAGTCTGCCGCTTCCTGTTGGGAAGCACGCAGGCGTTCGATCAACTGACGTGTATCCGGGACCTTCCCTAATGCAGGTGTATCTTCTCTATCCACAACTTCTGGGTGAGAAATAGCCGTGACTGTCTGCCTCCGCAATAAAGGGTCGCCGGCGGCGTCGCTCGTCTGCCGATTGCGCAACGAAAGATCGCGGAGAGGAGACGACGCATCCACCTCAGAAGTGGTCACAGCATTCGAGATGTGACCCTCCTTATAATTGTCGTCTTCTGTAGTCGAGCTGATGTTTATGATAGCAAATGACTGCTTTCTAGGTGTTCCAGGAGCTTTGTGTGCTCTTCCTGATGTCCTGGTGTCGCGTTGCACTTGGATTGATTGTGTGAAGCTTTCTACGTCTTCTTCGTCGCAAAATGTAATCGTCAGGCTGTTTATGGCGCTCCTGGATCCGTTCACAAACCGGTCCCCTTCATCTCTTGGGTACCGAATCTCGAGTATTGTCGACGATTCCGCCTCAGAGGCGACGCAATTGGTGGACGCGTTCTCGGTGACCGGAACGGAAACGAGAGTTATCATGGCCGTGTCCGCTCCTGTGGGCACAAGAAATGATATCTCGCTCGTCACAGTTGCCGCGAATGGGGATGGACTCGCAAAGAAGTTATGGCCGTCGCATTCTACACTTTGGACAATAAAGATTCGTTCAGGTCTGTAATATTGTCAGCTCGATCCTCAACGTCTTCGAAGAATCAGTGTACTCTTCAACAAAGGCTCTTGCTACATCGATCTGGCTGAAGTATTCAATCACCTCTCTCATCCACTTTGAATCCCCAGTTGCTGACAGCGGGAAGTTTTCCACGATCTTCCGCGCGGCTGGAGACTTCCCAAAGACCGCTCGTTCGGCTCCTTTGTACAGCAATTCGCGGATAACATCAGCAACCAGTATACGGAGAAAATGGCTCTGGTCCAACTCGAGGATCATCGTCAGAAGTGGGCTAGTTGAGGTCAGCGAAAGACACATTCTGGATCGCAGATCCTTGCCATTCCGCCATTTCCACGATCTGCTCTCTCGCTGCAGAACTGAAGCGAACTAAGACGGAGAGGAACTGTGCTAGCTGTATAATGTTAGTAGAGTGATTCTCATAGGATGTCGGGCACATACCGTCCAGCGCAGTTGGGTCTCCTTCTCCCTGCTCACCAAGTGGCGCAGTACGCAGGAGCAGAGCTTCCTTCCGACGTAGTTGCCTTGCTCCTTGACCTCGGCGGGCGTTAGGTCAGCACCATGGATGCCAGACAAGACAGAGGCAAATGTGCCCTCATTCTTGTACTGACGGACGGTGTCCTGGTCGAGTAAGCTTGACTCTGAAGTACGAATGAGAGAGCCACCAACCATGAACACGTACAGCAACTTGCTCTGCACGATCGAATAGGGGAAATGCAAAACGATGGACACGATAGAATAGAAAGAGTGCGAATCAAGCCGAACGATATTCTTGTGAGGTCGGCCATTTTCAAGCAGCTTTGCCAGATCACGAAGAAGCGAGCTGTCGGTGGGTCGAAAAGGCTTCCTAAACGGCGCAATGATATTCTTCGGGATACTGCAGGGGGTGTATGTCAGCATGGTGGTTGATTGAAACACATCGAGAGGGACTTACCTTACCGTCCCCTTCTGCCGGAAGTTCTTTCGGAGACACTCCACGAGAGCAGAGAAAGAACCCTGGAGCTGAGACGGGTCGTCGGCAGTATCCTTCGAAGCGGACATCTGATCGGAGGACGAAGCAGTAGACAGATTGTGAATAATGTCGAGCCGGATGCTGCGTGGGGTGAAGAAGGAGTGAAGCAAAATGAGAGAAAATCAACCCGGGCTGACATCGAATGTCAAGAAATATTGTACGCCAACCACCTTCAATATTCTGACACCTCCCAGATACAGTACACACGAACTTCGAATTCCAGCAATATAGACAGACGATGGGGGCTCATTTCTTCATGGACTCAAATATCTTATCACACGCGTGGTCTCACACCACTTCCTCAACAGTGATCACCGCACCATACTTGTCCCCTCGTCTCTCGATCAAGGGCTCCTTCTCATCCAGCACTGAGCCATCTGTCAGGGAATCGTACCGGTCATTGTCTTCGTCGTCACCTATCGTCCTCTCACCGTCGCCGAACATCTCCTTGAAGAAGTGATCATAACTCGCCCAACAGGCCGTAAACATGGCGTTCAAAAATTTGGCGAACCACTTCGGATACGTGCCATCCGGCCTCAAGAATATTGCGGCCGCTCCACCAACGAAGAACAAGAAGAATGGAGCCCAGACGCTCAAGAACACAAACGAGCCCAATCGCTGTCGCGTGGTCGTCAAGTGGAACGACCTGATCTGATGCAGGAATGCCTGATACTCCAGCGGCAGCCCATGCTCGGCCGCGCCATCGGTGATCAACTTCAGGTATCTCGCGCTAGGCTGCGCATAGGAATGATCCGGCCGCGTCAACTTCGACGGGGCAAACAGCGTGTGCGCCTTGAACGGCTGTCCCGCGGGCTTCATCGGCACATCTTGACTGGGCTCGCCACTGAGGGCATAGCAATCCACCAGTACATCTTTATATCCCGACCCACCTCCTTCTGTCGCAATGATGTGTACGTAGTCCTCTCTCGTCACTTCATACACCACGCCCACGAGCCCCTTGGACCAGTGGTCTTTGTGGTAGTCTTCCTGCTGGAGGGTCTCATCTCGATATCTCACGTTGCCAAAGCACGGCTCGGCATATGGTATACCCGGCAAATCGAAGGTCAGGGACAACGTTGGGACCACGACGTTGACCTGCGATACCGGTCGGATGCCTCGTTTCCCTCTAAATGTTTCGGCACTCAGGTTGGAGCCGTAGCCCAGATATAAAACCGTCTCATCATCGTCGTCATTGCCATCGCCCTCTCTTATGGTGGTCTGATCGAGGTGCGAGAATGGTCGATCACCAAGGGATTGTTGCTGCCTTGCCTGCGAAATTACCGGAATGCATTCCGCCGCACGCGTTCGCGAAGGGCGGTGGGTCGAAAGCGTGAAGGAGTCGAGCCATAGCTGAAGGCTGCTGGAAACTTGCCCACTGCTCATGTTCTGCATGGCTGGACGTAAATATAGGCTCTAGAGGCTCAAGAAATCGCAATGCCTGGGCCAAATTGCGCCATGAGGACTTGTTATTGCTTTCTTGATTTTAGTGTCATTGACACCGGTGCTACGGAGTATTGTGTACTTGTACGGAAGGTGTTTCGGCCGAGTGATTTTAGTGCATTCTGCAGGTTGATAAGGAAACGCGGTCCACCAATGGCCGTACGGCAATGGCTTTTGCGCAGGGAGGGTTTTCCAAATGCCGCACAGTTTCCGAGTAATCTAGGGCTAGTTCGAGGACCGCCGTATTCGGGTCGTAAAACATCAGGCGTTTGGATGTATATGTACAGCAGTCCGCAATCCGACAATAGCTTGAAAGACAATACTGATCGCCCCACACTCAGATCAAACGGCTCATGAAGCAAAAGCCATGCTCTTCTTGATCTCAGCAATAGCCTTTGCGGGATTCAATCCCTTCGGGCACGTTCTTGAGCAGTTCAAGATGGTATGGCATCGATACAAGCTCATGCTGTTTTCCAACGCCTCCTTGCGCTCAGCCTTGCGTTCGTCCCGAGAATCAGCGAGCCACCGATACGATTGGAGGAGAATGGCGGGTCCGAGGTACTGATCGCTGTTCCACCAATATGACGGGCAGGAAGTCGAGCAGCAGGCGCATAGGATGCATTCGTAGAGACCATCCAACTTCTTTCGGTCCGCTGGGGATTGTCGATTCTCCTTGCCCTGGGAAGCTGTTAGCAGATTCTCGGCGTTGCCACACGGGCTTGTTGGCCGCTCACATCTGGTGACTTTGTGTCTCGTTGCAAGAAAGGCTTGATAGATTTGTATTGCTTGTAGAACAGTGTCAAGTCAGGCACGAGATCCTTCACGACATAGGTGTGTGGCAAGGGATAGATTCGAGATTCCTTGGCTGTATCTGTGGGAATACGACCTGTTCATCGTTTAGTTCGACGCCAGCAGAGCTGCTCTCTCCGAATTCGATCCTTACATAGGCAAGCCAGAGTGTTGACGCCATCAATGTTCATTGCACAGCTACCACAGATACCCTCCCGGCAGCTTCGACGGAATGTAAGCGTAGGATCCACCTCGTTCTTGATCCGAATCAGCGCATCCAACATCATAGGGCCAGTCTTGTTCAAGTCCAAGGTGTAGGTTTGCATGCGAGGCTTCGAGGTCGGCTCGTCTGGGTTCCACCTGTAGACGTGGAATGTCTTGATCTTCGCATCTTTGTCAGGCCTTGGTTCTTGCACTGTGCTGGTCTTTGACTCGTTAATAGGAGGTCGGCTGGCTCTGAGGTCGTATGAGCTCTCTTTAGTCACCGTGGCATACGATCGTGCGGCAAGGGAAGGTCGGATCGCAGCTCGTGTGGGCGCAGCCAGGCGCGATGCTGTGCGAAGAGCTGCCATGGCGGTTGTCGGTTGCAGCAATGGTGCTGTAGCGGGCAACAGGGTCGATTGAGGGCACAGGGAGTGTTCGCTCGAAGACTGCGGTGGTTGAATTGAAAGCGAGGAGCAAGTGGCGTCAAAGGTCGTCAATGATGCTCTGGACCTCGGAACCAATCACAAGACTGCGGTTTGAAATGACCAGCGAACTTTGCCGAAGCCGCCTTCCGAATCTCCGGTCTCCCTGTGTCATGCTTCCGAGTATTATCAGCTTCGAGACCATGGCTTCTTCGATGTATGTCTACCTGAGTATGTTATTGGTAAAGCCCGCTAGAGGCAGCCATACCATTCAGTTTGATGGGATGTCGCACCTTGTTCGTGCGCGAGGAGCGACGGACATAGAGGAATGAAAGCCTACTTAACTACGGTCAGCTATCTGCAGCCCCAACTGGATGGTGCTGGCGGTCTGGTTGTTTCAAGCTTCGCTCCTCAAATCGAAGAATGGCATCAGCACACGAAAATATCTATCAATCTCCTCTTCCTTGCCGATTCAAGACGTCTGGCGTGGCGGGGCTAAGTGTTGGCAACCAACATGTAAAATCCGCGTCTATATCCGAGATCCTCAATCAATGTATTAAAGACTTCCAAGGATTTGGAGAAGCGAAGGTGAGCATCTCGGGATATAAAAGCAGCAGATGCGGAGGCCTTGTATGAGTATGGCATGGTGGACTCGCTATTATTCTGAACTATTGAATCTTTGTTCGCAGCCGGTCGGCGTTCTTGCAACCATGTCTACCATATCCACAGCGCCAGTGTGGTTCATCACCGGGTCCAGCGCAGGGCTTGGACTTGCACTGTCCCGTTATGCAATGGCACATGGCCACATCGTCATTGCAACCTCTCGCAATCCATCGAAAACGCCGGAGTTAGTGTCTGAAGTCGAGAAGAGCGGCGGCAAATGGGTAGCACTCGACACAACGCAGCCAGAAGAAGAAATCAACAAGACTATGCAGCTAGCAGAGTCTTTCTTCGGTCGAATCGACATACTCGTCAACAATGCCGGGATGAGTGTGCTTGGAGCGTTGGAGGATATACCCTTCGCCGATACTGTCTACCAGCTGCAGGTCAACTTCCTTGGTCCACTGAGGATTATGCAAGCTGTGCTGCCAGGGATGAGAAAACGAAGATCAGGCGTTATCGTGAATGTCTCCAGCGCGCAGGGTGTCGCCCCCGGCCTTGCTTGTGGTGTGTACGCAGCAAGCAAGGCGGCATTGGAAGCAGCGTCTGAATCGTGCAGTCTGGAGGTCGCACAGTTTGGAATTCGCGTGCTGATCATTGTGCCTGGGGCGTATCGGACGGAGTTTGGCAGCTCGAACGTGGGCAAACACATTGCGCCCTCACAGGAGTATTCGGGAAATCATCCTGTGAACGACAGACTCAGTCGTATCACCAAACTGTCCAGCACTGCAATGGGCAGCCCGGACAAGGCCGCCAAGGTCATGTTTGAGGCAGCCACTGGAGAAGGTGAAGCTGGCGAGCTCATCAAGAAGGAGAACGTGTTGCGAGTGATCATTGGGCCTGACTGCTGGAAGGTGGTGGATAAAAAGGTCAGCGAGCTCCGAAGGACGACGGACCTGCTCGTGGATGTTGCCGCAAGCACAAACCTTTGAATGGGAGATTCGGGCTTCCATGTCTTCAATGGAATATCAAGTGCATCCACCGGGTAAGTCAGGAAAGAGGCACGTATGCTGTATGCTTCTTGGCTCTGACAGACGGAAAGACCCGAAATTCGTGGATTGCCTCGCATAATGACTGGATCCTGCAGAACTGGTTGTGTTTCGCGGGCTTGCTGCAGCGTAATCAATATCTCGACCGACATGAGGTGAGCGTCGAATAGAATAAGCTACAGCCAGCTTTGCCTGCGAAACCAATGTATTCTTGCGAGGCCCACAACGTGACTGAGGGGTTGCCATCCGGTAACGGGCCGTTCTGCAAGCAGTCGAAAATTTCCCCAGCAGAGAACTGGCAAAGAAATTCGCGCTTTACCGGGTACCGAGCAACGGCCTCGATAAAATCAGCCTCGGCCCCGACAAAGCGGCAGTAAGCGCCGCTCAACAAATGTACTGGAGTATTCTGGAAAGCCTGTATACGGCGGAAGGATGATATCCGCATGATGCTCTCTTCTTTGCAGCAGTCATCTGCCGGACCCTGGCACAGAATGGGTGGTGGGGTTAGCTGTCGGGTTTCAGGCAGTCATGCATAATGTCCGCGGCTCTGCGACTGTCTCTTGGCCGCTGAGCCGCCGCAGAACAGGCCTTCCGTAGCACAGGCAGAAGCATACAGGAGTGTCCGGACAGAAGTAGCGGCCTTCTGGGACACGCACAACCTGTTTGAGCGGTGATACAGAAAGACGTGGAGGCTTTTGCGTCGATCTCCTGCGTCAGGGCATCCAGGCAGCCAGATACACGAGGAAGCTTTCGCGATGAGTGATATGACCAAGCTGAAATGTGAGCCGTGGCGAGTGCATCCGAAGCGAGATCTCCAAACCAAAGACCTGGTGGTGTGCACTGTCGCTGTGGAGCCGAAATCGGCGCCCACTTCTGACCCAAATTCCACCTTCCACAAGGCGTATAGTCAATTTAGAATCACTATCATAGACGAGTGTTCTCGTACGAGTATAGAAGTGTCCCAAGGAACGTGGATTTGCGGGGTACCCAAAGTTACCGTTCAGGGCATTGCATTGGGTATTGCTAAGCACTGGTGGCAGCGAGGTTCCGGTTGCTGTGTTGGGGCAAATCAGCGGAGACAAGCTTTGGCTTGCAGGGAACAATTTTGGGACGGTGCCAGATTTTCAAGTGCCCCAGTCCGTGGTTCATTGCATGCCACCAGCCAGCCCTGGAGCAATAGCCCCGGCCCGCCCAATAGACGTGGCCACTAGTTAATCTGCTGTGTCTCTATTAGCTGCCACCCCCGAGGGCGCACCCACTGTTCAACGCCTGCGCCGCTCGCTTGTGGCCGCTTTGCCGGAAAGGTTCTGCTTCAACTTCAATTACGACAACACCGAGGATGTTTTGGCGCCTGATCCCGGTCGCCTTCCAGTCATCAGTTGCCGGCTCTTGTTCCCTTCCGTCACCGTATCTTTCGTGGTGTTGCTACATATTCTTTGCCCCTCCCCACTTTTGCCCAGTGACTTCATGATGGACTGTCCGCTCGACTTCGCCAGCCATCATCCGTTGTTATTCGTGCGATAAACGGCAGCGGTCGCCATGACCCGTCCGGACGATGGGAAGGAGCTCGAGCGCGCCCTCTCCCAGAACAATGTCGAAGAGCAGGACGTGGCGGGAAAGAACGAGCCAGTGCAGTATTTGGAAGTCCCCAAGGATGTCCGAAGGGCAGGACGAGGCAAGAGTGAAGACAGCATGCGGCTGGAAAAGATCGAGTCCACGGTAACCGACGCAACCGAGGCCAGCTCTGCCGCCTTTCCGGCCGTCCAGCCAGAGAAAGCACCATGGCACTACAGAATCAACCCGTTCCGGCGCAACCCTCCGCCCATACCGGAGGAACGGGCAGTGTCTCGAGAATACAATGCGAGTTTCCTCAGTCTGTTGACGTTCCAATGGATGAACCCCCTCATGACAACCGGCTACAAGCGACCCATCGAGTTAAACGACATTTGGCTGGTCAATCCTGACAGGAGTGCCGCCACCATGATGGGCAAGTTGACTGCCTCCTTTAAGCGTCGAAATGCGCGAGGAGAACGTAATCCTCTGATGTGGGCACTGGTCGATACATACCGGGGTGAATTCATGCTCGGCGCCATGTGCGCTCTGTTTTCTGCCCTTCTTCAAGTCTTTTCACCTTTCACCACCCGTTATCTGATCCAGTTCGCTTCAGACGCATGGGTGGCGGACAAGACTGGCGGCAAATCTCCCAGTATCGGCCATGGTATCGGTCTTGTCGTCGCCATCACCTTCATGCAGATATGCCAAACAATGTCTACGAACCATTTCCTGTATCGTGGCATGATGGTCGGAGGAGAATGCAGGGCGGTCTTGATCAACGCCATCTTTGAAAAATCCCTGGTCATCTCAGGTAGAGCAAAGGCGGGCGGGAGGGCTCTGAAGGGCGAGGAGGTGCCTGAGCAAGAGACAGAGACAGCGGAAGAGAAGCTGAGCCGACCGGCTCTTGCTCGCGCCCTGTCGAAGCGACTTCATCCCAAGGGCGGTGCAAAGACCACACCCAACAAAGGGGCCGGAATCGCTGGAGACGGCACTGGCTGGAGCAACGGCAGGATTGTCAACCTGATGAGTGTCGATACCTACCGAGTCGACCAAGCGTCTGGAATGTTCCACATCCTGTGGACTTCGCCGGTCCAGCTCGTTGTGGTGTTGGTCGTGTTATGCATTAACATTGGATATAGTGCGCTGGCAGGCTATGGTCTGCTCATCGCCACCTTACCACTGTTGACCAAGACAATCAAATCACTGATGAAGAGGAGAAAGAAGATCAACAAGATTACGGATCAGCGTGTCACGCTCACGCAAGAAATTCTGGGCTCTGTCCGATTCGTCAAATTTTTTGGATGGGAAAGCAGCTTCCTCGATCGCTTGAAGGAACTCCGTAAGCGAGAGATCAGGGCCATTCAGATCCTGCTCTCCATCAGGAACGCAATCAACGCGGTCGCCATGTCAATGCCCGTGTTTGCGTCCATGCTGGCCTTTATCACGTACTCGTTGACCGATCACGGTTTGGCTCCTGCGCGGGTCTTTTCCTCTCTAGCCCTTTTCAACTCCCTGCGAATGCCACTCAACTTGCTTCCTTTGGTTCTTGGCCAGGTCACAGACGCCAAGACATCGCTTGAACGCATCCAAGAATTCCTTCTCTCGGAAGAGCAGAAGGACGAAGTAATTTGGGACGATGACATGGAACCGGCCGTCGAAGTGCAGCACGCTTCATTCACGTGGGAGCGTACAGTGACACAAGACAAGGAGAGGACAAACACGTTCCAGACCAGATTTGAGCTCATGGCAGCCAAAAAAGCGGAAAAGGAGCGCAAGAAAGCCCAAAAGAAAGCTGACAAGGCCGCGAAAAAGAGCGACAAATCGCCCAGTGCGTCCAACGAGGACATCGCTAGCGAAACAACCGAATTAGAACCCTTCAGGTTGCACGACATCGATTTTACAGTGGGAAGAAACGAACTGATTGCGGTTATCGGCACGGTCGGTTCTGGCAAGACCTCTCTTCTTGCTGCGCTCGCTGGAGACATGCGTAAGACAGGCGGCAAGATCAAGTTGGCGTCCTCTCGAGCCTTCTGCCCCCAATATGCCTGGATCCAGAATGCTACCCTCAAGGAGAACATCATCTTTGGAAAGCCATACAAAAGCAAGTGGTATAAAGAAGTCATCAACGCCTGCGCTTTGGAACCCGATCTGCAAATCCTCCCCGCGGGAGATCAAACCGAAATCGGCGAACGAGGAATTACCCTGTCAGGCGGTCAGAAGCAGCGATTGAACATTGCACGAGCCATCTATTTCGATGCTGATATCATTCTGATGGACGACCCGCTCTCGGCTGTCGACGCCCATGTCGGCCGTCACATCATGGACAAGGCAATATGCGGGCTTATGAAGGATAAATGCAGGATCTTGGCTACTCACCAACTGCACGTTCTCAACAGATGTGACCGGATCATTTGGATGGAGGACGGCCATATTCAAGCCATTGATACTTTCGACAACCTGATGAGTATGAGCGTAGACTTCCAGAAGTTGATGGCCACGACCGCCCAAGAGGACGAGACTGCTCTCGCCAAAGCCAAAACGACAGAAGAGGAGGAGAAAAAGCCCGAGAAGAAAGACAAGAGGGGCAAGCCGGCAGCTCTTATGCAACAAGAAGAGCGTGCCGTAAAGTCCGTTAGCTGGTCCGTCTGGGGAGCGTACATCCGGGCGTCGGGATCGCCTGTCTTCTGGCCCCTGATTTTCATCTGCCTCGTGCTCTCGCAGGGTTCCAACATTGTGACCAGCTTGTGGCTGAGTTGGTGGACCAGTGACAAATTTGGCTTCTCCGAAGGTATATACATTGCTGCATATGCCTGTCTGGGCCTCTCTCAGGCACTGCTCCTGTTTTCATTTTCGACCTTCCTGTCCACGAGCGGCACCAACGCCAGCAGAGCTCTGCTTCAGAAAGCGATGACTCGGACCCTGCGGGCTCCAATGTCGTTCTTCGACACAACACCTCTCGGTCGCATCACCAATCGGTTCTCGAAAGACGTCGATTCGATGGACAACAGCTTGACCGATGCTATGAGGATGTATTTTCTTACACTGGCCATGATCATGTCGGTCTTCGCGCTGATCATTGCATACTTCCACTATTTCGCCGTGGCGCTTGGGCCACTTTTCGTTCTGTTTTTGTTCGCTTCCAGTTATTACAGATCATCGGCGCGAGAGATCAAACGACACGAGGCAGTGCTAAGATCCACCGTCTTTGCACGATTTTCCGAGTCCATCTCAGGTGTTGCATCTATCCGAGCATATGGCTTGCAGCCGTATTTCACCACGCGACTGCGCGACGCCATTGACCAGATGAATTCTGCATACTATCTTACCTTTGCCAATCAGAGATGGCTATCGACACGTTTGGACGCCATTGGAAATATGCTTGTTTTCGTCACTGGCATTTTGGTGGTGACTGATCGTTTTAATGTTAATCCTAGCATAGCGGGCTTGGTTTTGTCCTACGTTCTGGCCATTGTACAGATGATTCAATTTACCGTGCGACAACTGGCTGAGGTGGAGAATAACATGAACGCCACGGAAAGAATCCACTATTATGGTACGCAGCTGGAGGAGGAGGCACCATTGAAGGCCAGAGAAGTACCAGATAATTGGCCTCAAACAGGGTCGATCACATTCAGCAAGGTGGAGATGAGATATCGAGCAGGACTACCGTTGGTCCTGCAAGGTCTGGATTTCCACATTACTGGTGGTGAGCGAATTGGCATTGTTGGTCGGACTGGAGCTGGCAAGTCATCCATTATGTCGGCGCTCTTCCGGTTGACCGAGCTGTCC
Organism: Phialophora verrucosa; assembly: GCA_002099365.1. Lineage (NCBI taxonomy): Eukaryota > Fungi > Ascomycota > Eurotiomycetes > Chaetothyriales > Herpotrichiellaceae > Phialophora > Phialophora verrucosa. The sequence continues at coordinate 779,785 of MSED01000003.1, read as the reverse complement.
TCGGGCCAAATCAAGATTGACGATATCGACATCTCAACCGTCGGGCTGTATGACTTGCGGTCTCGATTGGCCATCATCCCGCAGGATCCTACCCTGTTCCGGGGTACGATCCGATCGAACCTCGACCCTTTCCAGGAGCATTCAGACATGGAACTCTGGTCAGCCCTTCGGAAAGCAGATCTCGTAGGAGAAGAGGTGGTCACTACAGAAAAGGGAGAGGTGAAGGTTGATCGACCTGACACCGCTCGTACTGCCGCGACGTCAACATCGAATGTCAACCAGCCACCTGGCCCGAGTCGCATCCACCTCGACAGCACTGTTGAAGAGGAAGGCCTGAACTTCTCGCTCGGACAGCGACAGCTGATGGCATTGGCAAGAGCTCTTGTCCGCAATTCGCAGATCATTGTCTGCGACGAAGCAACCTCGTCCGTCGACTTCGAGACGGACGAAAAAATCCAACGCACGATGCGGACGGGATTTGCGGGAAAGACAGTGCTATGCATCGCGCATCGACTGAAGACCATCATCAACTACGATCGCATCTGCGTGATGGACAAGGGCCGGATCGCGGAATTGGATACCCCTATCAATCTGTTTGAGGCGGGTGGCATCTTCCGGGGCATGTGTGATAAGAGCCACATCGTAAAGGAGGATTTCTTCCGAGAGTCGTAGCAATTTCACCGTCTTCCGGTGTAGCTAGGTTGACAGCACATAGCCAGTTTAGATTTCAGTGCATCTCAACCGAAAATGAAAAGCCCCTTCTTCACATGAATTCTGTTTCATGGTAATTCTTGGGAGGTGGAGCTATGACGCTGACTGAGATGCTGTGGAACTGGGAAGTTGACCAGGGGATTCCAGCTTTGGGCATGGTTCAGGAACAGAAGCCACTTTCGGGCGCGCCACAAGCCGTGTGCTGCCGTTAACGGGCGATCATTGAATCTTGGTTGCGCGTTGTTGTCCCTTACGAGTACACACGGGAGGGTTGATTCCGGGCTTCACGGTTTCGCGTTTGCGAGCCTCCCTCAACTGAGTCTGCCAGTGTGCTGCGGATTCTTTCCAAGTGTGGCTTTCAAGGATACAGTAGCTCGGCAGAAGACAATCCCAAGAACAACACCACCGCTCTTCTCCAAGCGAACGATAGGGACACCCGGATAAGATATGTAGAGGACTGCAGCTTTCGTGGTTAAGCGTGATTAGGCGGTAGGTACCCGGGGCTAGCCAACAGTAGCGGTGGCGCTAGGCCAACGCCGGTGGTGGCGGCTGGGCGTGTTGATGCAAGGACCGGGCTTCCCCAGTCTAATTCCCACATCCAACCTCCAAATCCAAGGTTTGTGCGGCCAGGCCTGTTTGATTGCGCCTCGGATTCAGCTCCAATGGGCTTCGGCACCACCTGGCCTGGCTGATGAAGTGAGCTCATCAGGGAATGAGAGTCATGGCGCCTCGTGTATTGCCCGGTAAGTACATATGTCTTGAAGCTCTTGCCACAAACGCACTCGAAGTGAGGTTGAGCTGAAGAGGATCTTCCGAGACATCTGCCACGCGTTACACGAACTTCGAACGTCACATTGCAAGCGCTCGCCTCGCCTCGCCTCGCCCAGCCTTCCGGAACCAGAGTGATCAGGAAATGTGCCTGCCTCAGCTCGAGCAGAGATCTTCGACCACTGACAGCAGAGTGTGCTTGCTTCAGACAATCTCGCGAGCAAGCACGACTCTCTCTACACCCTACAAACGCACTCTTCTGAAGCAAGAAAATCTCTCACTCAAGCCGAGACATCCTCACCAGTTTTGACTCTTTTTGGTCAACATGGACTCTTAAACTCTCACTTTTGCCCTTTGGCAGCGTTACTCGTTATCCTCCTGCAGAGGCCTATGCTTCAGCGACCACATCTCTACCACCTGCAACTGTTCAGATTCGCATCTGCACACTGCACCTCGAAATGACGACCATGACCGATGCCACCGAGCTCACCGAGCAACAGCCTGCCGCAACACACGAACACCCTAAGTCGGAGTTCGACCCCTGCAGCAATGCCAAATTCACGTCGCCATTCTACCTCTACAAGCACGATTCTCCCCGACCGTCCTTCGACGTCACCAAGTCACAAGATCCCGTTCACGTGTCCGTTAATGACCTAAAGGACCTCGAAGCCGGCTCGTTCAACCTCTCCCCTTCGATCTCACAAGAGAAAACAGATGCCCAGAACGCAGCAACGAAGAACAGGTTCATGTTCTGGAAGACACAGAAGCAGTGCATGACAAAGCCGAAACAAAGAGGGTGTACTTGGCTGTCGAGACTTTCTCCTCGCCAGAGAATCGTGGTTAAGATCTTGATTGGGCTGCTTATTGTCGGTGCAGCGGTGGCAATTGCTGTTAGTGTCAGTGTCAAGGTTGGTGGAGGAGTGTACAAGAGTAACAACACAACCTCTGAGATTGGTTGAATTTCCACTGTTGATTCATTCGAAGCATACAAGCACGGAGTATGGAATACGGGAGAAGCCCGTTAGCCTCAATCACGGTGGTGCCGTCGAGACCTTATGGCGCATAGATACTCGAGGCATGACGAAGGGTACGTTGGCGCACAGGACGGTCGGGGTTAAGGTTTATTATTTTTGTGAATGAAGATACCACTGAAGCTCCCAAGGAGCAGAGCAATGCCGCAACGCCACTAGACTTCTGGTCGTTCTCCAGTCGGGAAGTCCCGATTCCACAAGGACGTTTCTGTCAGACCTTGTGCTATGTCCGTTCTTTCAGCACATACTATGCAAATGCTGAAAGGGAAAAGTAGGATGTCAGTCGATGAGCCTGCATATCGGGATTAGTTAGACACTCAGACACTTTACTGTAGGGCATGTGAAAATACATATCAGTGCATTAGACTGACCGTAGATGTTTCTACGGCGGGCCTTTGACTCCCCAGAATGCAAACTGTAAATTTTCTGGATATCGACCTTTTCTCAAAGAAATTCCCCGCGCACAAGGGTCGCGGCGCCCAACGAGACAATCCTGCCCTGAACGGCACTCTCTCTCCTTTAGTCTAGAGCGGTACAGAGGGTAGCAGGATTGTGAGTCAGAATGGGGCTCGCCGAACCAAGAAAGTGAGTATCATTGATTTTCCGAGCGCAACCCCGAGCAAAAAGGCAAGGCAAGGCAGGGCAATGCAGTGCAGTGAGCTACCGCTTCCTTGCTCACTCGCTCGCTCGCTCTCTCTATGACCATCTCTCGTCTGACACGTCCTTTATCTGCCCAGACGCCGTAAGATCGGCCACGACCCCCGCAACCTCGCCTGGTCAGGACAATCCGCAGGCCAATCCTACGGCCACCGCCTGATGACACAGCAGGGCTGGTCGGAGGGACAGGCCCTCGGGGCGCGCGACGCCACGTCCTCGCCCTCGTCCTCGCATTCCCGTCACCGCTCCGGTCTGGCCACGGATGCGGAACGGCTCGCCGCCGCGAGGGTGGGGATTCTCTTCAAAGACGATAATCTCGGCTTGGGGGCCACGAGGCGCGGCGGCGGCGGCGCGGACGTCGAGGCGCAGAGGACCGGGTTCGATGCGTTCCAGGGCTTGTTGGGCAGGTTGAATGGGAAAGGCGGGGACGTCGAGCAGCGAGAGGAGGGCAAGAAGCGTGAAGAGCGGAAGTTGGAGATGTTCTTCCGCGGGAGGTGGGGGGGAATGGTGTTCGTGAAGGGAGGTGTGTTGGTGGGGAATCAGAGTCGGGAAGACGACGCAGAAAAACAAAGCCAGGAGGATTCACAGGGTGACGATAACGACGACGGCGTTAAGAGGCAGCAGCATCAGCAGCAAGCGGCCTCACAAGATCAGACTGTTGCAAAGGTCTCTGAGCAGGAGCGTGACGAACGACGACGAATCAAAGCAGCGAAGAAACAGCGCAAAGAAGAAAAGCGGAGACGAAAGGAGGAGAAGGCCCAAAGGAAGGCGAAGCGGGAAGGCGGCGACGAGAGCGCGTCCCCGGCAGAAATGCCAACGACGTTGCCTCTGCATCGATCTCCGATGTCGATATCACGCCCGCCAGACGAGCCCGTCTCATCTGCGCCAACGTCGGACGAAGAGGCCGGAAGGGCAACGACGGAGCAGCAGCAGAACAAGAAGAAGCGGAAACTCAAGCAAGAACAAGTGGAGGTTGTGCTCGAATCCGAGATCTCCAGATCGAGTTCCCCGAGTGTGCTGGCCCTCAAGAACGGGCGCCATCTCCTCCGGGGGCGGAACATCCAGGCGAAGAAAATGATTCTCGCGGACGCGAAAGGCTTGGATCAGATCTTCATGCGATAAACGAGCGGGCGCGATGTGGTGTTGTATTGGGCAAGCGCTTTGTCACGGCGTCCAAGGAATGGGAAGCGTGGAGTACTTCGTCAGTGAGCGATGCAGAATAGAAATAGATCGGGTTTCGTCGATTCGGTCCGATTCAACTTTGGAACAATGAATCGGGTCGGCAGCCACGTATTGTGACTAGAGTAGTTACCCCGTTGTTTCAAACTGGCAGGATGAGGTATACTACGTACGAGAAGCATCCAAATGAAGACCGTGCAGAAGACTCGGAAACGCCGTGTGCCAACTGACCACGCGGTCTTCCCGAACGAGAGGTCTCCTACATGAACACCGAGTTCACTTTCATATCCCACTCAGACCACAATCTCCTCAAGCGTGGTGAGGATCCTCTCGATATAAGCCATCCCAACAGTAATGCCATCGTTGTCCTTCGCGTCGCCAATATCCTTCAGCCCGCCCTCATCCAAGCAATGTAAACACATGACCACGATGTCTCGATACCGATCACCAAAAACCTGGGGGATGAAATCAACGGCCTTGTCAACAAACGCGCGCTTAATCTCCTCGGGACTTTTCAACTGGCCTGTCTTCCTGTCGGAGATCTTGACGGCATCACGGTTGACGAAGAATGACTTCTCACCTTTCTCGGTCGGTGTCCTCGAGGACGAAGGACCTCTACAGCGCAATCTCCAGGAGTACGACCCCAAGGCTATAGATGTCGTGGAGCATGTTGAAGTTGATTTCGGGGTGGACGCCCTGGCGCGGTGGGTGGCGGTAGATGTTCCTCCACCACGCGTTGTCGCCTCTTCTCGTCGAGACGTCTTCCTCCTTCCTGGCGAACTCGAAGCCGATGAGATAGAGCTTTCCTGCCGTCTTGCTCTGTGGGCGCGCAAATCATCGCTCGGTGCCGCTGCTCGTCGCACCCCGATCCGCTAGGAGGATCAAGTTCTCCGGGCGGATGTTCTTGTGCACCAGGACCGAGGTGTGGACGTACATGATGGCTGTGGCGAGGCGGGCCCCGAGTTCCAGACGCCAGGACAGCGAGAAGGGTACTCCGAAGCGGCTCTCCTCTCCGAGCAAGACATGGCGCAACGTACGTGGTCGGGCCGTCGCCACGGGGAGAGGAAAGATGAGTTCGAACCGGCCCGGGTCTTCATTGACCTTTGCTTGAAACCCCTTGCACGGCAATATGGCCATCGACTCGGAGGTGTGGTGCAAAACCAATGTGATGTCGCGGATCTTCCTCGGGTCTTGCTCGACGTACGGTCTGTACTCGACCAGCGCGATGGGGATGGGGACAGAGGTAGCTGAACCGTCAATCTCAGCCTCGGGCTCACCCTTGGTCTCCGACTTGAGCATAAGAAGCCCAACCTCACTGTGCGGAAGCGCACGATAAGTCGCAGAAGAGAATTCATCCCCATCCAAGAGCATCTTGGGTGTGTTGCTGTCGTTGTCATTGCCCTTGAGACGCAAGTTAATCGCATCCTTCAGCCGCTTGACTCTGGCTAGAGGCCCACTATCCTCCTGGTACTGGTGCTGGTGCTGCTGTCTCTGCTGCTCGGTCAAGTGTGCTTCGACGGTAGAACCGCCCAACAGAACCGCCCACTGGACGGCGCGATAGGAGAGGAGCTGGTCCTGCGCCACGCGGGCCAGATCCCGCTTCAGCGCCGACCGCCCAAACATGGTATACCGCCATTTTCGGAGCCTGTCGTCCCCGTCGAGGTGATCAAGCAGAGACAATCCACAAGGATTTACACGCAATCTCACGCGTAGCCATAACAGAGAAAGACGACTACCTCGGACGTCATTACCATTGCGACTAGAGTCACCGTGGCTATATCATCCAGCTCCACTGAGCTCGGAGCCTTACCGCCATACGCTGGTCCGGCCTCGTCCGCAAGCAACAATGCCGCCTTACCGCCGAGGGGAGGGCTGACACAACCAAAGCAACTTCGACGAACAAAAAGGCAACAGGGCAACCCGGACCTCGAAAATGTAGAGCTTCGTTTCCTCAGGGTGGTCGATCGGAATAAAGTGACAATCGCCCGGCCAGAGGATCTTACCGTAGATACCCTCGACGACCGCAGCATGATCAATCATGGTGCCACCATGGATATACATCCCGGCACGTGGCTGGGTCGTCGCGTGGCGGTGAAATACCTGCGCAAGACCTGGCCAGCAGTTCAGTCCGCCGAAGTTGCATACCGAAAGGCGATGGCTGACCTCCTCTTCGAGCTGCAGATCATGTCCCGTCCGTCCTTGAACGCCAATCCAAACATCACAAAGCTTCTAGCGGTATGTTTCCAAGACCCTGCCTACGGAACCCCGGATGCGAAGTCTCCGCCCGCAAAACTAGGCCTCGTCGTCGAACTCGCACGGGAGCCCGAAAGACGCGTCAGGGATCTAGATAATACCAATGAAGTGATTTTGAACGGCCTTATGCAGTGAGTGAGTCGTGTGTCAGCAAACGCGACGGTTGGATCTCATATCACTTGCTGACCGGCGCACAAACACAGTGATTTGCCGTCCGGGCCTCCGCTTCTGGAACGTTTCGTCCTCAACTTCAATCTGTTCCCGGAGAACGAGCATATCTTCAAGTGCGAGGGACTGTACCAGGCTTATTGGCAGTCTCCGTCGGAGTCTCGTGAGACTGTATACGAATCGTTTCGGAAGTTGAATTCTGGCATCTTTGCCCAATATGTCGATCCGGGTGCCTGGGACTGTTTGCGAATTCCACCAGTCTCGTGAGTCAAGACTCGACATGCGGTCATACCTGTGGAGACCACATTCTTCATGATGGCTGTGTACACCACAACACGGACGCGCTCCAGGCCTTAGTCAGGCGACCAGCTCAGTTTGAGGAGGCGTGATTGTGGTAGAGAGCTTACCCCGACAAGACTTCGTGTTCGACCGGCGTGAGGGTTCGGAGGCGTAGGGGCCAAGGCCCCCTCGCTCTTCGAATGACGGGAGTGGCACTCCGTGGGGAAGAGACTGGGGGCGAGCGATTCAGAAGATGCGTAATTGCGAGGTGCGTGAGCAGGACAAAAGGCCGAGGCTCGCATTTTTCCGAGTGCCGTCGCCCTGCATATTCCGTCTTTGTGCAGACGTGAGGCCAACCCACTCCAGTCGTCAGTGCGACACAACAGCGGTTTTTGGTATGCCTTACGGTGTCGAACCTATGAACTACCCTCAGATCGACTCCCCATGACAAGCTTGGATGGCACATATAAATATATGCGATGAGAGCCCTGCGTGAACAGTGAACGCTTAGGTAGATATAAACTATACCGAGAATCGTGAGATCAAGAAATGGACTTTCTTACAGCTTTTCACCCTGACGGTGCTGCCCAGTGGGCGCTGCTGGTCACTGCGATTGGTCTCATCTTACTGTGTTCTTTCCTGGTGCTGAATAGCAGGCAGGCAGGTCTTTCCCACATTCCAGGGCCTTTCTTAGCCCGATATACCGACGCCTGGGCCTTGTATACTGCTTGGAGAGGCATTCATTTCAAAAACAAGGTCGGCGTGCAGCGTGGTCTTCAGGCACGATATGGAGACGTTGTCAGGACTGGCCCTCGCTCAGTCACTGTGTTTGATCCGGCGGCGGTGCCGGTGATCTATGGAGTGCGATCGAAGTTGGACAAGGCAAGGGGCACTGCTTCGTCACAACAATAAGTGCTGACACTGGCGGTGATACTCAGGGCAATGCCTATGTTCCATTCCGACAGGCCGGAGTGACAACTAGTTTGCTGAGCATTCCCGACGAGAAGACGCACTCGCAATATCGCAAGCTCGTGTCGAACGCCTATTCGATGAGTTCGCTCAAAGGCTACGAGCCTTATGTCGATGACCTGGTCAATCGGTTTGTCGAGGTCTGCAACGAGCATGCCTTTGCACTTAAACCCATGAATTTAAGCCTCTGGTGCTATTATTGTGGGTGAACATAACGTTGGGAAACCCGATTATCGATACCGGCTGACATTTCCCTCAAGACTGCTTTGATGTTGTTTCCAAAATCACAATGGGTGAGCCACTCGGGTCAATGCAGGGGAACGGCCATGACGCGTATGGTCTCATCCAGAGGGTTCAATCATTCGGATTCTACACCGGCATAATCTCGCAGATGCCGTGGCTGCACAAAATCTTCCAGGATAATCCGCTAATGCGAAAGACACGCCCGTCACCGTTCATGAAGGTCGTTGGCGGAAGGGTTCAAGCCCGGCTGCGAACCCCGGATCCTGAAGACCAGCCGCGACCGGACCTGCTTTCGCACTTTGTCGCCACACATGCAGGATATCCTCGTCTCATGGACGGGAAGCAAGTTCTCATCTCGGCGTCTGGGAATCTGATTGCCGGGGGCCTCAGCCCGTCTTCCGCGTTCGACGAACTGTGTCAATATCTCGCGACGCATCCAGACTCTCAGGATAAGCTATACGCCGAACTGCAGCAAGCTCAATGCCGTCTGCCAGCCTCGTATGATCACGTCAAAAACCTGCCTTATCTTGAAGGAACGATCCGCGAGGCATATCGCCTGCACTCTTCGACATCGTTCAATCTGCAAAGAGTAACAGGTGCTGTCGAACTAGAGCTTCCGAACGGCGTGCGAATCCCACCCAACACGAATATAGGCTGTCCAGCCGGCGCGATCAATCAGGATGTGCGTGTCTATGGCGCCGATGCCGACGAGTACAGGCCCGAGCGCTGGATTCAACGCAAGAACGAAACGGCCGAGGCGTACCTCGAACGGAGGAAGCTCATGGACAGATCGGATATGACATTCGGGCAAGGATCAAGGAGTTGCATCGGAAAGAACATCGCTTTTCTCGAGTTTTTCAAGGTTGTGGCCACTCTGATGGCTCAATTCAAGGTCAGTCAGCGCACACTCGAGGATATTCCTGATGCCTGAGCTGGAAGACGGACTACTGACCATCGCTCGAATAGTTTGAACGTGTCGGAGAAGTGAAGAAAGGTGAAGTTGTGGTCAATGTCGTGCGCAGGGAGAAGGCATAATGAGCTGGAAGGAGATGATCGTTCACACTCTGTATTATCTCATGAGGCGCCAAAGCAGTTAATCATGGGTCATGCTTGCTGTGTAGCAACCCGACTGAATTTCAGGACCAAGTACGAGGTATTTCGGCCAGTATGAATGCGGACTCGGCCTCCTTCGGTGCAGGTTTCGCCCAGCCGGCTATAGCACTGTTGACACACTCAATCCCAGTCATGACGTCGTTACCGTAGAACCTGGGGCGCGGGGTTGCTAGACAGCCGAAGCGAGAGTACTCGCAATGAACCATGAAAAACAAAGTGAGAGCGAAAGCCAAAGTGAAGTTTGCCAATCACTTTGCACGTACAACAGCAATAGGAATGCCGATGCTCTTGCCGGAGGGTTTTGGCCGCCTAGGCACTAAATTAGGCGTGGAGTAATGAGTAATCCAAAAAGCTGCGAGTGCACCGCCTGACTTTGACTTGATTGCTTCAGTGAGAACTTGACGCTACAATCTGAGAGTCTGGGATTTAGGAACAGCAGATTTAACCATGGAAAGTCCAAGTTCAGCCCCTTCACACCAATACTGTGCCTCGTCCAACAATCCAGACCCGCTATACCCTGGTCAGCGGATGAAATATGCAAGTCAGGCATGGTGAGTAAATACAGCGTTCACCTCGACTTTCCTCGCCGTGCTGACACAATGCACCACTGAGCAGCACTGAATGCCAAAGACGGAAAATTCGAGTAGGTCGTTATTAGCTCAGAGGAAGAATGCTGGCTGATGCCCCGAGACAGTGCAGCGGCGAAGAGCCTTGTCGAAACTGCACATCTAGCAGAGGTCGCATATGCGTGTTCGCAAGACCGGGGCGACGTGGACGGCGGACACCACGGGGTCCAGCAGGTTACTCGGCGAATGCGAGACTGGATGCCCTTACACAGTATGCCACCTTGACGAGCTGGAGACCGAGTATTAACGGTGCAACGCAGTGCAAGGCGCGAGATAGTTCAATCACTGAGGACGAACGCACCGACATCGGCTCATTCACCAAGCCCAACCATCAACTTCTCAGAGGCGAACGAGCCTTCCCAATCCTTAGATACAGCCACGGTAGGGCCGCGTGACCCGATGACCAGCGATGCCAACGGCGACTTCGTTCCTACCAGACTGCAGCCAAACGAGGCAAACGGCTTCCTCTTGAAATTCTTCTTCGACGAATTGGAGATATACTACCCCTGCATTGACCGTGCCGACTTCTACCAGCGCTTGTCCCTGCTCTTTGACCGACACTGCTCCTACCAAGGGGGTACGACCTGGATATCCAGGAAACCAGAGTACCTGTGTCTAGCGGCTCTTACTTGCACCATTTTGGCCCTGGCAACATACTTGAGCGGTCAATCAGCATCCAATGAACTTCATGGAGAGGAAGACTGCACTGCTGCTGCCTCAGAGTGGCATCTGGAGAGCCGGAAGCTCCTGGCACAGTATGCATGGGACAACGAACCTAGCCTCGATGTGTTGCGGCTCCATATTTTCGAGGTCATGTATTATACCATGCTAGAAAAGAGCCGAGCGTTGTCGATGGCGAGGAGTGTTGCTGTAGAGCTGGCGTTCGCGTTGGAATTGAATAAAGAAGCGGCATGGGGCCAATTGACGTGTCGTCAGACAGAATACCGCCGTCTGCTGTGGTGGATGGTTTATATCATTGACCGACGAGTATCCATCAGGACTGACCGTCCTTACCTCATAAACGACACCGAGTTCGCGGTGAAAGACTTCACCTCACAATCCCGGATGTGCTATCTTTCGCATCCTCCATTCGACCTCGGCGACAATCAATCAGATGCCACTTTCGGCGTGCGTCAATGGCCACGCCCCTGGGAGCCCACCGAGGACTGGTTCGCATACTTGCAGTTCAACACTCGGTGGAGCAGGATTGCAACGCGGGTGTGGGACAATTGCTGCAGCCTCGGAACTGCGCGTGTTGTCGACGTGGAGAGTATCCGTGCACTCGACGCACTCCTGGTGAACCTCGAGAGCTCACTGGCACCAACTCTCCTGTGGAAGCAGGAGGGTCTTCTAGACCTAATCCAGGCCGGCAAGACAGACCGATATATTCGCCTGAGGTTGATCATGTTCGAGGTACGCTTTCGTGACACATGCACTCTATCAGCTCGCAAACACTGACCAGCTCGCAGAGGATTAACATGCTCCGTCTTTTCATACGGTCGTGCCCCCGGACAAGTATGGTGCCCCTGCAAAAGCAGAACGCCAGCCATTCGACGGAGGCAATTGCCTCAGACACGATCGACTCCGCCGTCGGCTATCTGAGTCTCAGGCAACAGGCGCGTCCTTGGTGCACATACCTGACTCTGCTTCTAATCGATGCCTCATCAAAGGTGGCACCGATCGTGAAGCGACAGGCTGCGAATCCCAGTATGGGGGCGTATAGAGTCATGTTGTCCATGATGCAGGCGCAAGACTGTCTGAGAGATCTTGCAAAGTGCAAGCTGAGCATCACCTGGAAGGCTCTGGCTCGCTTGAATGAGATATCGGACGACGTGAATGTCGCTTATGCGCTCGCGACAAGTATCCCCGGCGTAATTGATACTGCTGGTGACGCTGTTGCCTTGAGCGTCGACAAACCAGTCGTTACAGGTCTTCTGCCCGCGGACGATTGGCGGTTTGACGCATCGAAGATATGGCACGCAGGTGAACTTGCCGACCTGCTCTCATCGGAGGCCTTCCCCCTGGATTTCGACCGATGGTAGCGGTGAGCAATGTCGTGCCGGTTCGAACATGTTGCAGCACAGTTGCGGTTTAGAAACAACATGGAATCTGCAGCGCCACGATCGCATCTGCCCAAAGCAGGAGTGCTTCCCGGGCCGCATTTCGCTGAGCGTGCCATCTCTGGGGACGGTGATCTGGCGAGCGGAGTGACTACTCGTACCCAGTAATCACCCATCGGACAGTAGACAGGCTCCGATTCGCGCCTCCTTTGTATAGCCCTTTCAGTGGTTGGTTGTGCGACAAGCTTATCTCCACTATCGATACGCCTGGGAGATCAATCTCATTTCGGGAATTAAGCGCATTGGCCAGAGGCGCAAATGCGACAGGGGGTTAGTGGCCTTGGCAATGCGACGAGCTTGAGGCCAACGGAGGCCAGTGGATGTCCTCATCCTGACCTCGCCCCGTCGCGACTTCTATTCTTTCTCGCGCTGTTTTGCTCCCAAACAATCCGGTGCTCTTGACCTCCCCGCTAGCAACGACCTAGCGAGCACGAAAGGACTGCAACCTTAGAGCCTCCAGCAATGGGATCGGTACCACCTCCTGTACAGAGATTGCGCATCGCCACCTGGAGGCTATGAGTGGTTCGCACACGATGCTTCCAACCGCAATGACGGCACGCGTGGAACCACGTCGCCTTGGAACAAGCAATGAGCTTCCAGAGCTTAGCTGAGCTGCTACTGCATCCGTGTCCAGAGATACAAAATATACCACCCCCTGAACGCCGCCCAATCACGTCATCTCTCCCTGGTTCCCAGTGATCACCTCGATTGCTATGAGTCTCGCCCCCAGCAACCATATGGCGGTGGAGAGGCGCGTAGCCATAGCGTGGTTCATTCTGGCCCTCCAGCACCAGCTGCTCGAGGCAATTTAACAAAGGAAGTTGGAGTCGGCTAATCCTCCGCCTAGAGGGAACCAATCCCACTTTAGGACGGACGACCAGCAAACCTTGACTCACAAGTTGCACGCATCACAGCCACGAGAGAAATGAAGCTTGGAGACGGGCGATCTTGGACATCAGTTGAGGGTGGAGATGTGCCCCTATTGGATCGTATTGTTGGTTCTGCCTCTAGGAGTCCGCTGAGTTGCAACATGCTATATATCAGAATGCCTCGACGCCCTCTCGATCTTCCTTTTTCTTTCCTCCAAGCGCAATTCACTTCAGTCACTCTTTACCAAACGTTCCTCGTCGAACCAAAACCAACTTAAGTCACTCGTTCAGCCGAACCAACCCCCAACCTCCAAAATGAAGACTGTTCTCATTGCCGCTCTCGCCGCTTCGGCATATGGCTCTGCCATCTCCTCCACCTGGGCTGACTGGGACCCGTCCAAGCTCACCACCACCACCACTACCACCACTGAGGCGACCACCACTAGCACCTTCGACTGGGCCGACTGGGAGGCGTCCAAGACCACCACCTCCAGCAAGCCCGTGAAGCCCGCCACCACCACCACCTCCACGTCGAGCTACTTTGACTGGGCCGACTGGGAAGCGTCCAAGACCTCCACCTCTTCCAAGCCTGCCGAGGCCGCGACGACCTCGACCTCCAGCTACTTCGACTGGGCCGACTGGGAGGCCTCCAAGTCGTCCACCAGCAGCAAGCCCGTCGCCGCTGTCACCACCTCCACAAGCTACTACTGGGGTGACTGGACCTCGACCTCGACCCCGGTGGCTGCTGTCAGCACCAGCACCCCCGTCGCCGCCGCCTCGGCCACCAGCTCCAGCTGGGGTGTTGCCGCCTACACCGGCGCCCCCGTTGCTCCTGCCCAGTACACCGGTGCTGCTTCCCTGCCCAAGGTCGAGCTCGGTGTCCTTGCCCTCATGGGTCTTGCCGCCGCTTTGTAAATGGTTCCATCTCCTTCGCTGACTTCATCTCACCTTACCTCGCCTGCATGACCAAGTTTCGGGGCTGGGCCGGGTTCGGGCCCGGGGCATATATTACGACACGGAGATGGCTTCCATGACAATACATACATCGAGCGGCGGGAGGGAGAGAACCACAAATGTATTGAGTCTATTTCTCTTCGATAGTGATACATAATTCGTCAATGGACCTGGTTGAGCAATCTTCGCGTTTGTGTCAGCTAGGCGTTTTGCTTCATCTTGGCTTTCGGCTTCTTGAATCGTGATATCCTGTATTATCTCCTGTGGCGCGTAACTCGTCGTGCGCCGTGCTGCGAAGTCGGGTCCTGGCCAACGTCAGCCTCATCGAATCGCCATACTCGAGGCCGGGGCTCAGCTCGGACATGTCTACGAACTACTGACTCTTAAGTCTTCGCACGCTCGTGAGCTGCGTCGTGATCGTCGCTCTTAGAGTACTGTACCAGAACCGGACTGTCGGGACCACCGAGTACACATACGAGTACGAGTAGACGCAGACACGGGATCTCTAGAAGCACTCCGAGATGATCAGAGTTCCCATAATTCCGCACTCCATACGTACTGTAACATGGTATCATGTCGCGGATTATATGCGTTTGGATTGCGCGCTTCACACTCCACACTTCACTGCACTTGGACTGCGTGGCTCGTGTGGGCGAGGACCAATCAATCAACTACGTATGCGCTGTATATCTGTTATGCATTACTCGATTTCTACGTCCCGCATGAATATCTCTTATGTCCCTGATGTTCAAAGTTACCCTTTACCCTTCACCTGGTTAATCACCCTGCCTACCTTGCACCGCCTCGCTTGTTGTTAGCTTTACTATGCATAGTGATGGTCATGCCACATCGCGTCGATCCCCTGCCCTGTGTACATGCAGTGTTTCCCTTCACTCCAAGCTCTGGTCCCCTGCCTGTGTACATGCAGTGTTTTCCCTCACTCCAAGCTCTGGTCCTCCCAGAAGACAAAGCAGCGAATCTCGACGCTGTGTCTGGGCGGGCCGTAGTCCTCGTCGCACTGGAACGAGGAGTGCGGCACCCTCCGCGCGCGGCCGTCCTTCTTCGAGTCGAAGATCTTGAGCAGAAGCGCCTCGTCGGGCGTCATGCCGCTCTTGTAATACCACTTGTGCGCCGGGTTCGCCTTGACGGCCCAGGTCTCAAACGTGCGTCCGAGGCTGACGTTCTCGAACGTGTTGGTCTCCGGCGGGGCGAGGTGCGCGGTCACGCCCTCGAGGTCGGACTCGTCGACCGTGCGGGCGTCGCACACTGCGAGCGCATCTCGCGTTACGGGGTGGTGGATCCTGTGTTTTCCATATTAATGCATGTATGTGCCTTGCGAGAAGCTGGGCACGGGGCCGGGCCAATTGCGGACGTGACATAACATGACGATCGTGACACTTACGGGCGCCAAATGTTGATGATCCCCCATCTCGAGTTGGTGGTCAGTCTGGCTCGTTCGGCTTCGTCGACGATGTTGTCGTTGAGTATTTGTACGGCGCCGCTGTAGGAGTGGTCCACGTGGGTGAAGCGCGCGGGCACTTTCTTGCGGATGACTTCATCGTCTTTCTTGCCTTCCCATGCGGCTTGGGCTTCTTCCCATCGTTCGCGGCGGACCAGGTGAGAGAAGGGCAAGACGTGGGTAGCTCCTGTGCTGTTCGGTGGTGAGTATACAATTTCCGGTGCGTTGTGGGTGGGGGCGGGCCAAAGACAAGGCGCGTGCGCTGACCGTGCACACTTGGCTTGCCTTGACTTGACTTCACTTACACGTCCTTCAATAACTCGCTTGCCTCTGCGTAGAGACGTTCCTTAATGCCTTCTTCGTCTGCGAACTCCTTTTCCTTGCTCTGGTGCTGCACGAACGCAAAGCCTTGCTTGTCGAGGCTGAATTCCTTCTCGTGTCCTCGGACATCTGTCACCTGAGCGGGTTGTTCGTTGTGCTTTCGACGATATGCCCCTGCTGTGCCGGGATAGAACTCCTTGTGCCCTCCATGTTCCAGGTCAAGCCAGTACTGGAGGGTGGTGGAGACGACGTGGGTCGACGTTCCGTTCACGAAGATGGAGTCTTTAATGGCCATGGTCGAAGAGTCGGAATCGCTTGGCCTTTGCCCTAGGAGGC
Organism: Phialophora verrucosa; assembly: GCA_002099365.1. NCBI lineage: Eukaryota > Fungi > Ascomycota > Eurotiomycetes > Chaetothyriales > Herpotrichiellaceae > Phialophora > Phialophora verrucosa. Next base: position 763,729 of record MSED01000003.1, on the reverse strand, counting down.
TAACTTCTCAGAAACAGGCGGAGCTGCAATAGACAACACCTCCCACAGTTCCTGGGGTACGGCCCTGGTAAATATATATCCAGCTGTCTTTCTCCAGGTTGGAAAGTCAGGCACCGACTGCGTAGAGCCACGTATGCTCCGGGGTTCAGGCGTGCGCATGAGGATTCTGACACATGATGGCGATTAGGAAGCTGAATGTGAACCTGATGGGCGTTTGACGCGTCCTTAACCTACCGCTTTGGTCGCTGACAACCCGTTGTGCTGCGTCTACGGGTCAGAAGTGGTGCAGTAAGCTTCAGGGGCGTGTCCCAATCGCTCATGATACGAGGCCGCGCTTGTTCATTTTCCAGGGCTGGTTGAGTAAGAAATAACTAATGCGCTGATCACCCGGTCATCAAGAGCTGGCCTCAAGGAGGCCGAACGGGGAGCTCAGCGACTCTCACCAGTAGGATAAACCGATTCTTGTCCACTGAGGCCAGCACCAGGTGCATCGCGTATACGCTTGGAACACTCTCTGATCGACGCTGTAGGGCTGAACGAGAAGGTCAGCAATCCGACACAACATTCTGTGTTAGTCTTTCATCTGTGGTGACCAAGGAGGGTGGGTAAGCGGAACGGTAAGGCACACCGCTACACGTATAGAGAGAGAAAGCGGAGTGTGGGAGATGACGATAACGCTGCCGGCCACTTTTGTAACCTGAAACCCACATCTCGACAGCGTTTTGAGATATGCACGGTGGCACTATCTTGCAGCAAGTGAGATGCGAGTCGCAGAATGGGAGAGTCCAGCTCAGCGACGCACGAGTCGGAAACGAGAGAATGACAGAATGACACGGGCAAATTTCAAGCCCAAGTGTCGTCTGACAGACTGTAATCCCCAAATGGTGAACCCCGCATCACGGCCGTGCAATTCAACATGGGAGCCGGTGTCGTGTCGAGCCCAAGATATGCGCATGCTGGGGTGTGCAGTATTCGACAAGTCTATGGCGGGCGTGAAGTGCAGGTTAGCTTTAAGAAGAGTCTGGGTCCAGTCCAACCTAGTCCAGATGAATTCCCACTGAGTCGCCAGTGAGCCCAGAGTGAGGTGGCTCCCGAGGTCGCTCACTCGATAAGGAGATTGCGGGCTGCCGTCCGCGCAGCCGCCGATTCCTGCCTTGTACGGACCAGTTGGAGATGAGCGATTCGGGATTGCGACCGGCATCGCCTCTCTGGCGTGACCGATGGGCGGTATGGTTACATCAACAAATCTGCGCTCAACGTCTTCCTCAATGAGTTGTGTATCTGATGTCGACAAATGCTCTGGCCAACTTACACGTCCCCTCAGGGAATGACAGCTGGTAGGACCGTCGAGGCTGACGCTGTGTAACACTCTCCGGTCGCGATCTCCAGTTCTGTCACCCATTGAAACAAAACATGGCAAGTCGCCACCACGACGGTCGCCGCAGATCGTCGACCCTACGACGACATGGAGACGAGGATGGAACAGCACCGCTGTTGCTCAGTCGTACGAGATCGTTGGAGGACATCAGTGTCGCCGAAAGTGTCGCTGTCCAGGAACTGGGGCCTGAAGACGATGACGGACCACATGCAGCAGCGGGCCCTTGGCCCCGTTCAGTGCCGTATCTGTTACTGCTTTGTGCCTTCCTGACCAGCTTGAGCTTCGGCGTCACACAGGTGCCGATGCTGTACGTCTTCAGGCTGATGACTTGCGACGCTTACTACGAAGACCACCCTTCTCATGTGCTAGAACATGCACAACCCTTTCAATCAGGGACGATCGCGTCAACCATTTCCCGTGCGCTCGCGGCGTCGACCCGGGTATTGACTCTCGAAGCTGCAGCCACGCCTGACAGGTGTTCGATACGTCCGATCGAGAGCTCGACCGCCATGTCCGTGTCTCTCCTTGGCGCAAGCACCACAGTCTTTGGCACGTTGAACCTCTTCCTGACGGGCAGTCTGATCAAACGCATCGGCGTGAAGCCAACGTTGATGACGCAGATTTTGTTCCCCGCTGTAAGGCTTCTGGTTCAAAACGTGGGCGTCGAGGTGTGGGGCAGCACGGGCATCATCATCATCCAGCTTTCACAGATTGTCTCGGTGATTGGTGGCCCGAGCGGCTACTTGCTTGCACTCAACACATTCATCACTGAGGTTGTTGACTATGAGGAGCGAACGGCCGCTTTGGGAAGACTCAGCGGAAGCATGTTCTTTGGATCGGCTGTTGGGTTTCTCTTGGGCGGTATCGCGGGTGAGAGCTTTGGCATCAAGGCCCCCTTCCGCTTGACACTCATGCTGTTCCTGCTTGTGTGTGCCTATGTGTTCGCCTTCTTGCCGCACATCCCACCTGCCGAGAGAACCGAGGACGAGACAGACTCCATGAAGACCAAGAAGAGAACTTCAGCCTTTGGCAAGTTCTTCGGCCCGTTGACAGTGTTTGCTCCGCGCAAGTTTATCACAAAAGACGGTGTTGTCAGGACAGAATACGGTGCATTTCTGCTTGCATGGGGGGTATATCTCGGCATTTTGGCCACAGGATACCTGGTGACCTTGCTGCAGCTATATGCCACCAATATCTTTGACTTTGGGACGAAGCAAAATGGTGCATTGATCTTTATGTACTCCATGCTGAGGGGCGTCTTTTTGACCTTTGCATTCCCCAAACTGATTGCCTTCGGAAGGAAGGTGACCAGCAAGCGAGAGGGACCCCAGTGCCCAACCCCGGAAGATGCGACGTTGTCTGAACGCGAACCGCTACTCTCAGCGTCTCAAAATGGCTCGACTCGCAATACCAAGGACGCTGAACCCCAGCAGGAGCGGACTTTCGCTTTCGATCTCACTTACACAAAATTCTCGCTCATTGCTGATGGACTCTTGACTCTCCTCTGCTCATTCGTCCGTGAAGGCTGGCAGATGTATCTCGTTGCTGCAATTCTGCCCTTCGCTGCCGGGACTGGATCAGCGGCCAAAGGAACGGTTCTTCAGATGGTCGGCAGCTCTGCAACCAGCAGCGAGAGGACAGACGCTTTGGCAGGAGTTTCTCTGGTGGAGAACATCGCCCGACTTTCTACAACATCTATTTTCGGCATCATCTTTGCAGCATTCGCAAGTATTGGAAGGACGGAGCTGGTTTTTGTCTGCAATGCCGCAGTCGCCTTGATCGGCTTCGTGGTCCTGCTATTTGCTCAATTCCCGCCGGAAGGCAGTCGTCGACTTGATCAAAAGGACGAATCTACTCAAGCATCTTAACCGCCCGGTCTGGCACGTTTCCACGAGGCACTCAGACCACAAAGCTGCCGCCTCATGGATTCTCCGCCGCGCTCTAGCGGCCCCCGTCGATCCTGAGTGCAAGCAGATGCAAATCACTCATACAGCCACTGTTTAAACCAATTCACAGCCGCGTCCTTCGCCCTCGCCATCGCCTCTCTCTCGCCCTTGTGCGCAGCATCCCCGCGCACAAGACATCCGTGCTCCACGCCTGGAAAGTGGACATAGTCAAGGGGGAGCCCGTTCTTCATCACCGTCTCGAACGTATGAACCTTCATGTCAGCTGGATACGCGACGTCATGCTCTGGTGCGAGCATCTGCACGGGGACCGCAACCTCGTCGACATCTTCCTTCGTCAGGAGGCTAGGATGGCCGGCGCTGATGGCGTCGACAAGCGACGGGTCATGTTCCTTGGCCCCGAGGCGGAAACAAGCCCACCCGCCATAGCAGAACCCGATGGCGCCGAGTTTCTTGTATCGTTGCCTCAACACACGGGCTGCATCGATGATCTCGGGTTCGCGGATGTGGCGGGCGTTTCTCGCTAGGAAGCCTGCAAAGTCGACCTCGTGGAAACGTCCCGCTAGGATGGGTTCGAAGGGGAGAACCTCGCCGTCGAAGAAGTCCGGCAGATAGACGGTGGCGTCGACTTCGCGCGCGTAGTGGTCGGCCAGCAGGCGTGCGTTGGGAAATGTCCAGCCGAGGGCGTCGTGGACTACAAGAATGGCACGCTCGGGGTTGTTGCCGGCAACGTACGCGTTTAGGGGACCAAGTGTGGAAGTCTGGCCTGTGGGTGTGCCATCCCAGGCGAAGGATTTGAGGCAGCAAGTCGAGAGGGCCATTGTAGAGATTGGTAGGTGTTCGATTATTCGGAGTGAGACGGGAGGAGGGTGAGGACAAACGGGCGAGGACATTTCAGCAATCAAAAAGAGGGGTCCTTTTTGCCCTGATATTGTTTCTGCTGATTGAGGGCATCCGATGAGGGGTTCCATCGGTACGAAGAGAGGGTCCAAGCACAACCCTACCCTTAGCGTGGGCACAGCTCTGAGTCATTCAGAAGTCTCGGGGCCGAAGCTCACGTTCGAGCTGCTGTTCGTATCGATTGGAGGTTGATGATTTGCACCCCTTAGCATGCTGCATGCCCAGAGTGTTAAGACGCAATTGGTGGCATTGGACGCCTGGTCGTGGAGATAGGACACGGAGCTTACGAGTACCTCGCGCTCAATCTTGCTACATACCTTGACGCGGGATCTGGGACGCGGACTTGCTTCCAATGTGGGGGACGTGGTAGGTGGTGCTCGTACATACCTAGGTAGATAATTCCAATAGACGGCGCCAGCTCGGGAAGTTCATCTGATTTGACTTAATTGGCTCTGGTCTTGTCGATCGTCTGGCTGGCCAGCTAGCTGTACTGATTAACCAATCATTAGCACTCAGCAGACTCACTGTGGCACTGGGCACTGCGATACTAAGGCACGGCTGTGCTGTAGCAAGTCCACACCTCGGGCGACGAGCATACGAGTAGGCACGGCCGCCGTAGCCGTAGCCAGTAGACCCTTCCTGGGACCAAATCAAATCAGTCGCACAGGCGTGTCGGAACATCGCCCTCATTTCAGAGACCGCACCTATTGTAATTAGGCACGTTTCCGAATCTTCAACCAGCATCATCCAGACTCCTGCATCGTCTACTTACTTTCCGATCCGGATCTTCCGCCCTCGCGAGACTCGCATACATGTCTGCCGGAGAATCAGGATCCTCTCAACCCGTACTTCCTGTGGACTCTCGCTTCCGGGCGCGTGTCGGAAGACCACGGGCGCCATAAGACCCACCACCACCACTACTTGGATGGTATCCGCCCGGGAGCCCGAACGGGACCGGGAGAGAGGGAGGAAGATTCGACAGATACCAGGCGCCTGGATCTGGAAGTGGGATATCAGTGACTGGGTTGCGGCTGGTCCATTGCTCGGACGCTAGATGGAAGGGCCGTCGCCATCCCGCTGCCCTGGCTGCGTTGGTCATGGGAAAGCGATTCGATGATCCTCGGATCGACTGAGGACGTGCCAGTTCCTTGAAGGCCTCGACGACGCGGGGATGGCGGTGGAAGAAAAACCGCTAAGCCGAGCAGTTGTCCGATCCAGGCGGTTGGCATTGTTGCTGCGAGGCAACCACTTGTGTAAGTGGTTAAGTAGAAAAGATCCAGACAATGTCAGCAATAAACAAACACACGTAAAAAGGGAGAGTGAATGTGATGCGCGTCTTCCAGGGATTTTAATTTCGTCCCAACACCGCACCCCGTTGATGGACGACACGCTCCGTGAGCTATAATCCCTGGACACGGTTAACTAGTTGCATTCTGATCGTGGGATGGATGCCGATTTTGCTGGAAGTTGGTACGTAGTATGGTCGAGAGAGGGCGTAGAATGCGTGCGACGCGTCGACGCGTCGATCGAGTAATTACATACGTGATCCGGAAGACAAGGAATGCTCTGTATGTACGTGAGGAGGTCCCTGGCCCGCGTGGCGCGGTATTCGTGGCCGGAGCATTTTGCAGTCTCGGTACGGAGTGCTCCTTCGACGAGGCAGAGTGACCACCACGCACTTCCAGAGGTCTCGTCAATCATGAGATTCTTGGGGATACATATTTGCTTCCAGGGGCAGACGCAAAATAGTACTCCGTACGGACTGAGCGATGTCGGAGTTCGCTCCACATCGCTTGCTACCTGCGTATATGGTGAGGAGACGGTCGACATCATCACCAACCAGTCGGACAAACCCCGTGGGGAAGCCCATTGAATAAAACCTCCCAGTAATTCCAGAGGTCTCGCTCGTATCGATGAGGGTAGGCGCTTTTTGAGGAAGTTTCGTGCGACAGTCGTATCGTGCATACGTGTTAATCCGCGGCACGGTTTCAACTTCAAGCATTTTACTAGGAATGCGAAGGTGAAAGCTTAGCTGGCTTCCCCATTCTCGTCTCCGATTTGTTTGCTACTGTTAGTGGCGCTTTGATCTTTGAAGGTTGCTCTTTGACAGGTGGTCCGTCCATACGTACCAACCCCCGCGATTCTTCCAGGCTTCGATCGCAATGGCGACCCTCCGCATTGCAGAATGGTCCACCGGCCTATCATACAGTGACCTCCCGGGGACTGTGGTGGACGCGGCCGTCCGCTCCTTCTACAACTGGCTCGGCTGTGCGCTGGGGGGTTCAAACCATCCCACCACGACGACTGCGGTCAAAGCGCTATCCCCATTCTTCGGGATAGGGACGTCGACCATATTACGCGATCCATCGTTGGGAAGTGGAGCTGAGAAGGCGGATGCCAGCCATTCGGCATTGATCAACGGCATCGCGAGCCATGTGCACGACTACGACGACACGCATCTGGAGACCATCATTCACCCGACGGGGCCGGTAGCAAGTGCTTTGCTCGCGCAAGCTGAGGCACTGACCGCTCGGGGGCTGACGGTGACGGGAGATGATTTTTTGCTCGCGCTGGTCGTGGGCATCGAGGCCGAGTGTAAAGTCGGCTTGGCTGTCTGGCCGAAGCATTATGATGTGGGATGGTGAGTACTGATTCCTTCTCTTCCTGGGGCCTTGAACCTCCTTCTGAGGCTTGTTGAAGCCCTGCAAGTGGCGATCTTGGATAGGACGAGTCTTTCTCTTGGAAGAACGGCTCTACTGAAACTCATTTTATAGGCACATCACCTCGACGACGGGCTCTATTGGCGCTGCCGTCGCGGTCAGCAAACTTCTCTCACTGTTTGCGGAACAAACCGCACATGCGATCGGCATTGCGTCGACGCAAGTGACCGGACTGCGCGAAATGTTCGGTACAGACACGAAATCCTTCCATGTAGGACGGTCGGCTCAAAACGGGCTGTTAGCAGCCATATTGGCATCTCAGGGGTTTACGTCCTCAACCTCAGCCCTCGAGGCGAAGAGAGGTTGGGTCAATGTCGTTGGTCAGGGTATCAATCGGTTAGATGAGATGGTGGGAAGTCTAGGGAAGGTGTGGGAAATCGAGAAGAACGCGTTCAAGCCGTTTCCGTGTGGGATTGTGGTGCATCCGGTCATTGATGGGTGTATCCAGTTGCACAAGGAGCTCAAAGAGAACGGAGTGGATGTGCAGGGGATCAAGAGTGTGCGATGTAGAGTCCACCCTCTGGTGCTAGAGTTGACGGGCAAGAAAACTCCTCAGGATGGCTTACAAGCCAAGTTCAGTGTTTACCACGGTGGCGCTGTGGGATTGGCGCTGGGCAAAGCTGGGCCGGCGCAGTATGCGGATGACGTGGTGAGGAGCAACGAGATCGTCTCGATCAGGGATAGGATCGATGCGACGGCTGACGAGCAGTTGGGTGCTGATGAGACCGAGATCGTGGTTGAATTTCAGGACGGCAAGCAGCTGAAGAAGCACGTCAAGCATGCCATTGGGAGTCTGGAGGTCCCAATGACAGACGAGCAATTGCAGGAGAAATTCCTCGACCAGGTGAGTCTGGTGCTCGGGAAGGAAGGGGCAAAGAATGCGAGCGACATTGCTTGGGGCTTGAAGGGTGTTGGTGATGTTGCTGCGTTGGTGAAAGCTCTGTGATGCTTCATCTTGCGCTGAAGCCGAGAATGGGACGCTTTCTGTGTAGGCTGGTGCTGGTCGCAAGCAGCCGCCGATGGCAATGTGGCGGTGAAAGCTATCTCTGCGAGTTGGATACGCCTAACAAGTAGGGAAGCTTGCTTGTCGTGTTGTATCAACCCAAGGAAAACAGAAGAGAACGGAGTTTGACTCTGGTAGGAAACCTGCCAGCACGCCAAGATGTGACGATGACTAAGACCGCGAGGCTGAAAGCTGCGTCGCAAGGCTGTGGCGCGAAGTGCTTTAGCGTCCGAGCCTTGGATCTTCGTTACGCAATTGGTCGAAAGTTTCAATTAGTGGCTGGACATTTTTCCACAAAACTTCAGGAAAGCTCAATAGAGTCGATTCCAATCGACGCCTTTGCCAGTCAGTGCGCTGCTATGAGAAATCTCTTGTTCTGATATTGATCTTCTAGCGACTGTGTAAATGGCGACCAAAGTCGACCTCAAAACCACCTTCGAGGCGGCCAAAACCATCGAACCGATTTTCACCGGGGGCGACATTTCACATAATGCAGATGGGAGTCTGCTTGCGACTTGCGTCGAAGAAGATGTTTTGATTGTTGATATTAGGTCGGGCAAAGTCTTGTGTCGGATAGAGGGCGATGGAGAACCCGTGACGAGTCTTTGTCTGGCCCCCGACGTCTCCCACCTGGCCATTGCTTCCAGATCGCTCTCACTCCGCATCTATTCTCTAACACCAGTAGAGGGTTCGGCAACCCTGGTTGCAGATTTAACACGCACATTGAAGCCGCACGCCACTCCAGTCGTGTCATCGGCAATTGACGACACCGGATCAATCCTGGCCACTGGCGGCGCGGAGGGACAGGTCAAAGTTTGGGACGTTAGAGGAGGCTATGTGTCGCATACATTTCACGGCCACAGTGGAGTTGTCTCCGCCTTGAAATTCTTTCAGTCCGAATCAACCAACTCGACGAGTAGCCCGAAAAGCCGAAAACGAAAGAGTCGAGATGGAGAACACATGGATGTTGACGAGCCATCAACCGTGCAACAAATATATCTCGCATCAGGTGGGGAAGATGGTAAAATTCGGGTGTGGAATTTGGCTGCTCGAAAGGCTGTCGCCACACTTGATGCCCATGTCAGCGTCGTTCGCAGCCTCGACTTCTCGGAGCAGCAGCAACTCCTTCTGACGGCAGGTCGTGATCGAACAATCATACTTTGGGAAACCCGGACATGGACGCAAACGAGAGTCATTCCCGCGCTGGAAGTCCTCGAGACCGCAGGATTTTTGAGCGCTGGGAAGTTCTGCTATGCTGGAGGAGAGCACGGAGTAGTCAGGGTATGGGATGTTAGCACAGGTCGCGAGCTCACTGCGAAGCAAAAGCCCCGGCTTGAGAACGACGCTATCGCGGCTATCGTCCCTGTGGTTGAAGATAACACTGTTATCTCTGTCCATCAAGATCAGACAATGAGAGTGCACGATATCAACAAACTGCGAGATCTTCAAGGATCAGGGTCACTAGGAACCCTTCCAGTGATTCGCACAATTTCCGGCAATTACGATGAAGTTATCGATATGGCTTGTGTTGGCCCAGACAGGAAATTACTGGCTCTTGCCACGAACACAGAGAGTGTCAGATTGGTGTCCATTGCGGACGACAGCACACAGAAGGACGCTGACCTCTCCTCGCCGACCTCGTTCGGAACCGACGTTGCGCTTCTCGAAGGCCACCAAGACATTATAATCTGCCTGGACGTGGACTGGTCGGGTCATTGGCTAGCGACCGGCGCAAAGGACACCACAGCGCGCCTCTGGAGATTAGATCCTGCCTCGTCATCATACACATGCTTCGCCGTTCTGGCCGGTCATGCAGAGTCCTTGGGCGCGATTGCGCTACCGCGAAGTCCGCCCGGTGATGGACCTGCTTTGCGGAATCCAGCAGGACACCCGCCTGCTTTCCTTCTAACCGGGTCGCAAGATAAGACGATCAAGCGGTGGGACACAGCGAAACTCAAGTATGACCCCTCGGCAACAGAACCGCAATCGGCCGTGAAAGCCTTGTTCACGCGAGTCGCGCACGACAAGGATATCAACGCGATCGACGTGTCGGTGACATCAGCACTCTTCGCCTCTGCCTCTCAAGACCGCACCATCAAAATCTGGTCGCTAGAAGACGGCTCCGTAACGGGGATCCTCCGCGGCCACAAGCGCGGCGTCTGGTCAATCCGCTTCTCTCTGGCAGGAACCCCTCCCATCCGTCTACCGGACGGCGGATCAAGTGGCTCTCGCGGCCTCCTGGTCAGCGGCTCCGGCGACAGAACAGTCAAAGTCTGGTCCCTTTCAACCTACACATGTCTCCAGACGTTTGAAGGACACAGCAACTCAGTCTTAAAGGTCATTTGGATCTCGCCAAGCATGCCTCCCGCCCGAGCTGAAGAGTCCGGAGAAGACACGCGACCTCCCCAGCAGACTGGGTCACCGATGATCGCCTCCGCCTCGTCTGACACCCTCGTGAAACTTTGGTCGCCCTACTCGGCCGCCGACTCCGACCACCTCCTCACCACGCTAGACAACCACACCGATCGAGTGTGGGCTCTCGTCGCGCCGACTTCGTATCCCCAACCCTCCACTCCCACCCCCCACAAATCCTCCAAGAGAACCTCAACCTCAGCCTCAGCTTCACCGGCGCAATCCTACCCTTACCCGCTCATCTCAGGCGCCGCGGACGCGACGCTGACCTTCTGGCGTGACACCACGCTCGCCACGGCCACGGCACTCTCGCACCGCGCCAACCAACGCATCGAACAAGACCAACTGCTGCAGAACCACATCTTCTCCAAAAACTACCGCGAAGCCATCACTTTGTCCCTCGCCCTCAACCACCCCGGCCGGCTGTTGCGCGTCTTTCAGGACGTCGTGGAGCAGCATGACGACCTAGCCAATGATGAGGCTCGGGCAAAAAGCATCACCGGCTCAACAGACGTCGATGCCGTGCTGGCCAGTCTGGACAGGACGCAACTATTCCAGATGCTCGAGCACGTGCGCGACTGGAACACCAACGCGCGGACGGCGCCCATCGCGCAACGCATCTTGCATTGTATCCTCAAATCGTACCCGAAGTCGACGTTCGTCGATATGGCGCGGGATAAGAAACTCGTGGGTACTGCAGACAGGGGAGACGGTGCCGGTAAACAAGGCAGGGCCAGAGGGCGTGCAGGCATGCAAGAACTGCTGCGGGCACTCGAGGCCTACACGGAGCGGCACTTCAAGAGGATGGAAGAGCTGGTCGACGAGAGCTATTTGATAGAGTATACGTTGAGGGAAATGGATGAGGGGTTTGGGGGCGCCATGGAGTTGGGTAACGGGCTGGGCAGGGACAGCAGGATGGACGTGGAGAGGGACGCGGACGCGATCATAGTGTAGAATTAATGGATTAATGGCTCGCTTGGTCCGTAGGTCTCTCATCCAAGTTAATTCCTACATATGCATGGTTGTGGTCTCGAGGCCGGCCTCACGTCAATAGCCTGTCAGTTTGACAAGGCTGCGCGCATTCCCGCGTTGGTTTGTCGCCAGCGAATGTCCTGCGAGTCTGCCTTGTTGCGAGAAACGACCGCGACAATGGTATTACTTTCCTCGATTCGTCGTGCCCGGCAATTTTAGTCTCACCGAGGGAAAAGTCAGCCCCGTTGCCTCATATTCCCGGCAGACTTCAGCGTCGTTGGGCAAATGCCCAGAAAGCTTCTGTCGGCCAAACTCGTTTTGAAGTCGAATGTCGTCGATGTTATAATAGCATGATTGGAAGCCCTTGCTCTATGACTACATTTTGGAGCCGACATTGATCATCTGTCTCGATGCTGACGATCACCATCGCGCTCCTTGTATCTGTCCCGGTCCCGGTCTCGGTCTCGGTCACGATCTCGATGGCTTCGATGGGACGAGCTCGAATCGTACCTGTCGTCATCACGGTGGCGGTCTCGGTACCTGTCTCGGTGCCGGCCATCGTGATTCTCGTCCTCGTCTCGGCCCCTTCGGCTTCTGTCCTTCGACCTGTCTTTCCGCGACCTTGAGACCCCAAGGTCGCCGTCATCCCGATCTCTCCTTGATCGAGAGTATTCGCCGTCATTCTCCCTGTCTCGCCTTGATGAACTTGAGCGCGAGAAAGAGTTCATCTGTTCGCGATAGTCATTATTGCCACTGGCATGACCATTTCGATCATGGTCTCTACCGCTCTTTTCCAGATTGCGATCTCTGCGTTGTCTCCAGTCCTCCCCGTCCTTTGCTCCTTTGGACTCTTTGAGCCTTCGCTGAAATTCATCCTCTGATATTCGCTCCCCTGTAGCTTTGTTCTCGCGCATCAACGGTGTGAAGAATCCCTGGCCCTTGGTGTTCTTGCGCATGTCAGCTTTGCCCCACGCGCCTAGCTCGACTCCATCCGTTCCGGGAGCTGCCCTTGCACCGATCCCTAGAAAACCCTCTTGCTTGCGTTGCTTCCGGCTGTTGTCGTCCGTCTTGGGATTCAAATCAATGACTTCTCCGTTGGCGCGCCGCTTCTGGCCCATTCCCCGCAACATGGCCAGTCCGAATTCCTCGACGGGCATTGCTGCATACTCGTCAAGCGTGCTTGAATCTGGTCTAGAAGCAATGTCTTGCCGAAAATCTTGCTCCTCGTCTCGTGGTGACAACGTCCAGTTCCCTTGCTGTTGTATAATAGCGTTTGACCTGGGCTTGCCTGTGCCGTCGTCTAAAAGTGCTTGCAGGGCTTCCTCGTCTGCCGTTAGTTGTTTCGGGGGATCAACGGTGTGGTTCTGGGTGCTTTGGTCGCGATTCGTCCGTTGCTCGGACCCCGTCTCACTCTTGTCTGCAAACTGTAGGCCTGTAGCGTTGCTCACTTCGTCTCTCTCCACCATGACAGGGCCATCTCCTCGTTGCGCTGCCTGGACTTCCGCAGGCAGTAGATTCGTCCGCCCTCGTCTGCGCCAGTCGCCATTACCGGCATTCTGTATGACCTTCTCTCGAGATTCCTGTACGGGACGACTTAGAATAGCACCACTAGACGAGAAGCCGGTGACTGACTCGTGTCTTGGCTCTTCCTCGTCTTCAACGTCCGAGTCTTGGTGCAAGGCGGTGCGTGAGGCGGCCTTTGAAGAGCCAGGCTTGCGGGCCTGAGAAGTGCCGGTGCCAGAGCCAGAGGTGGCTAGCTTGGACTTCCCGAAGCCAAACGATATAGGCTTCGACATCACGGCCTGCGAGAGTCTGCGCTGGTGGCATGGAAAGCAGAAATGGGACTGACAGGCACCGATGTCATGAACATGAAAATTGATCGGCTTAGTTTCCTCATATGTCTTGGCTCCGCGCAGGCTGGCCTTGACTTGTCCCTCACTTCTCGATCGCTTCACGCGCCGGCAGACTTCGACGCCGCTCGTCCATAACTTCTGGTGCCATCTCTCCTCCTGGGCCGTCGGCGTCCATCATCGCCTTCTGAGTGCGGATCGATCCATCTCGCCCACCATGGCAGCCCCCGACCTGCTCGCCACCTTCCAAAAACACATCGAAGACATGCGCAGCCTCTCCCTCTGCAAGATCTGCATCAAACCCTTCTACGAACCCTTCATCCTACCCTGCGGCCACACATACTGCTACTCCTGTCTCGCCAGCTGGTTTGGGGGAGGCACCGGGCGAAGAAGCAAGAATACCTGCCCTGATTGCAGAGCGAACGTCCGAGTGGAACCCTCGCCGAATTACCTGCTTCGAGATCTAGTTCACATGTTCATCGGCCGCGCCGAGCTCTTGCCGGAAGACGAGACTGTGCAAGAACATCAGACTGCGAAGGAAGAAGAGGCCGTCCTGCTAGCCGCAGATCGAGCTGGACCAGGCTTATTCAAGGGTGCTTTCTTGGGGATAGCACATACGCGTGTGGCTGGAAATTGGCGAGCCGGCATATTGGATCCGGAAGACAATGTTTGGCGATGTCCCAATTGTCACTGGGAACTGGAACATGGAGGGTGCAGTCAATGTGGTTTCCACCAATTTGACGTGTCTGGGAGTGACTCCGATTCCGACATGGACGAATCAATAGATCTGGATGACTCTGAAATGGACGACGAAATCGAAATCGACCATGAGTTCGGTACTACTATGGGGGAGCATGGCTTCCACTTTCACTACCCTGACACGTCGACTCATAGACGTTCATTCTCGTCAGATGACGAGGACGACGACGAGGACGACGATGAGGACGAGGACCAGGATGAAGACGACGATATGGACGGATTCATTGACAACGAGGCGGAAGACGTTAACAGCGACAGTGATGCTGACACAGAGTCCACAATGACCATCTACGACAGACAAGTTAGAAACAATCATAGAGCCAACAACCATCCTTTTCTCCCAGATGAGGTATCCAGTCACAGACTCATGCCAGAGCATATGCATGACCCAAACTACCACCGGGACGAAAGCGGTGCACGTTCAACCATTGATACCGCTCGGTCGACCAACGGGGATCAATCGGATGCGGCAACCAATTACGACGAGATGACAGAGGCGTCTGATCTTGAGACCATGCCTGTGCAGCCAGCGCGAAGATCAGGGGTCATGCGTGTCATCCTAAGCAGCGATGATGACGACGAGGACGAGCCAGGAGTCAATCCGAGTGTGACGGCCGAGCATAACGCAGAAGACGGGCACCAGGATCATGAGGATGAGAGCGAGGATGAACACGACGATCACGATCTAGCCTCGGAGCTGTCCTTGACGGAACGCTCTCACAGCGATTCGGACTCTGACGATGATGATGACGACCAATCTGAGTCCGACTCCAAAGACTCTGATGACAGTATCCGTCCTCCTCAGCCCTCAAATCACCGAAGACGACATCTCAACAATCAACGTGCTCGAAGGTCTAATGGCCCCCCTGTTGGCGGATACGCCCCTATGCAGCCGAGTCGAGCTCGAAGATCTGAGGACAGCCCTGTTGGCAGGTCTGCGCCTAGAAGTCCGACGCGTGCTTCAACAGGTAACGATATTGTTGCTGGAGGGTATGAACCAATCAATCCGTCTAGGCAATCTCATCCCCGACGACAGCAGAGTCACCGAGGACGAGGCAACACGAATCGCTACCAGCCATATCAGAGACCATCTGGGCGACGAATACCGGTTGGCGGAGGAAATTAGCGGATTGCCCCTTTTGCATTCGAGGATATCGAATCCTGTATCCGCAATCGTTGAGAGTGGGGATGGTTGATTAAATGGAAGTTCAAGCATGGCGCCGGGATGGGCCCGATCTCGTCAAGATATTCGATAGACTTTGGGACCAGTCCGCCCTCAATCGCTTGCGTGGAATGGCATAGGGCGGGTCTCCTACGGAAAGAAGACTTGTGCGCGTAGACAATGCTGGGGTGGATGGAAGGAATATCACCAAGCAGCCCGAAACGAATTGATACCCATTTTTCGTGCATCTGCCTCTGGGTCCCGGTCCTGTCTACGCCGTCGCTATGCATGTTCTACAAGCCGCTTGACTTCGCCTCGTGTTCCCCCTTGCGGCCTTTCAAGCCGCCAAAACCTGCTTGCTCGTATCGTACTCGACGTCAATGACCCCGTCCTTCTTGACCACCTTGACCGTCATGCCCTTGAAGTCAATGGGGAGTCGCCGCTGCAGCTCGTCCGTGCACATGCGCAGGATCTTCATGCCTTGCTCGAATGAGATGTCCGGGTGGTGGTGCTTGTCCAGGATCGAGAGGCAGTAGTATCTTTTTCGCCATCGTTAGCTCAATAGCCCAGGGGGAACTCATGGATCGGGGATTGGTGAAGAGAGCAAAGCGGGCACTTACTGAGCGTACCCGTGCGCCGCGTACGGGACTTTCGCACTACTGGCCAGATAATCCAACCAATATAAACTCGGCTCCCTGGTGATGGGGTCCACGCCACCGAGCAGGAGGTTCACGTTGTAAGGCTTGCGCGATCGAAGGGACCGCGCCAGCTCTCCTCGCACGAAACTGGCTACCGCGCTCGGTCCGAGGTCTGATTCGTTGCGCATGCTGTATAGCGCGACGTTGGCCTGGATGAATTCTGCAAATTGAACCGTGTCGCCTGCTTCGCCGGAGAAGGCCATCAATGTGTGCTTGTTTAATTGGCGGGTCTTGTCGTCGGATGTCTTGAGGATTGTGGCCCCACGCATGGCGGCTTTGGAGGCGGCGATGATGGTGAAGTCCCGGCCGGTGAGGCCGAGGAGAACCTCCCTGCGGGTGAGTTAGTGGTTTATGTCCATGGACTGGGGTTTTGATAGGGCTGGAAACGTACATTGTGAGTTTTAGGTGAGGCCTGAAGAGGGCGTTAAGCGTTTGAGTGGACGTTCAGCGGCGTAAAGAAGGACCAGGGTATGACTCTGCGTCCGGCAGCACTAGGGATCGATGTTGTGAGGAGGCACAGTTGAATTGAGGGAGATGTACCACAGTTGAAGGCACTGAATTCGATAGCTTGACACGCAACGCGAAGCGATGCCTTGCGCTGCTGCTGGCGTTGAGCGCTGGAGGAAGGTGCGGCGAGTGGTGACGATTTCTCCGACAAGGATGCGCTAAAGACTTTCAAAAAAAGTTCGGGCGTTTGGAGAAATTTATCTTGCTGTTGCTGCTCTTGGACCGCTACCTGAGAGACTGAGCCGCCACCACCCCGCAGGCCAGTATGTCCTCCTTCTTCACTGTCCCAGCTTCTCAGCGGAAGCGGAAGAGGGACAATCCTGCCCCGGGCAAACCAAGAAAGAGACGGGAGACGGATAGAGGCGACGCTCGAGAACAAGCCGACGGGCAGCCCCGACGAAGAGGACGGCAAGCACGAGACCAAGATGACGAGTCAATATCCGGTAGCGAATCCGAAGATCATGTCCAAGCCGACAGCGACGCCGAAGACTCAGAAGCCACCTCCGAAGAAGGCGAGACCGCTGCAGAAAGAAGAGTCCGCCTCGCACAACGGTATCTGGACAACATCAAACAAGAGATAGATGACACTGGCTTTGATGCAGAAGACCTCGACCGAGACTTGATTGCGCAGAGGTTAAAAGAGGATGTGGACGAAGCGAAAGGCAGACAATACCGCCTCATTGCCGAGAAATTGGACTGCACAAATGCGAGCCATGCGCCATTTATAATGAACACGGAGGCGACCACTGGTGTGGCCATCTGTCAGCCATATGTGTATACCGTGAGCAAGGACAAAACATTGATCAAGTGGCAGCTTCAACCGCCCTACGGAGGTCGAAGGACCCGGCCAAAGCAGCTTGTATATGTTCGAGGAATCAAAGTCAGAGCATCTGCGCAGCAGCAACACGGCCATACCGGACCTATACTCGCGGTAGCAGCATCGCCGGATGGCAAGTTCGTGGCTACAGGAGGTGCGGACAGGAAATTGATTATTTGGTCGGCGGACGACCTGCGGCCATTGAAGACGTTTACTACGCATAGAGATGGAGTGACTGGACTTGCATTTGCACCCAGTTCGTCCAATCAGAATGGTTTCGGCCAGCAACTCTTCAGCGCAAGCATGGACCGTTCTTTGAAAACCTACAGCTTATCGGGGGAGGACAGTCTTGCGTACGTGGAGACGCTCTTCGGCCACCAAGACCACATCGTGGATGTCTCAGCAGTATCGGTCGACCAGTGCGTCACAGTAGGCGCCAGAGACAGAAAAGCCATGTGGTGGAAGGTTGTGGATGAATCGCTCACCCGGTTCTTGGGTGATAGCTCTGCAAAGGACCAATATCAGACTGGGAGTCTGGACTGTGTTGCTGCGCTACCGCCACAGAATTTCGTGACCGGCTCTGATTCGGGGGCTATCAGCCTATGGAGCATCCACAAAAAGAAGGCGTTGTTCACAATTCATACAGCACATGGCGTGGAAGAGCCACCTCCGCTCGAAGAGGTCACATCCGAGGCGGATCCGAAGGTCATTGAGGAGCTGAAAAAAAGCGATCGACGGAGACCTATTCCACGAGCCATTACCGCTCTGGCTGCTCTGCCCGGCACGGATGTTGTCCTAAGTGGCAGCTGGGATGGCTGGATTCGAATATGGAAACTCAGTGATGACAAGAGATCTTTGATCACACTTGGCACTGTTGGGAAAGAGGAAGCTGGAGCGAGTAAATTGAATGGACACATCAGCGGAGACTCAGAACAACCAACCGAGAATATGAACGGCCATTCTGCATGGGCGGGTGGGTCTTCCACGTCCTCGGTTTCGGCAGAAAAACCATTGGGTCCGATCCGGGGCTACGTCAATTCTCTGGCTGTATTCGAGCGAAGAAGACAGATCACCAATGAGTTTGGCGGCAAAAAGGAAGGAGAATGTGAAGGTCTGTGCATCGTCGCAGGGACGGGCAAAGAGATGAGGCTGGGAAGGTGGAAGAAGCTAGCTCACGGCAAGAACGGTGCGATGGTCTTGGAAGTGCCGCTGAAGGCGCCGTCAAATTAGTAGCGTGTCAATCCTGAAGCCGCAACCCTGACCAGGGAGCTGCACGAGATAATTCCTCCGTCCTGAGGCAAAATGGCAGCCTTATGTCGCCCTGCTCCAGCATAAGGCTACGGCACGTGATTTATCTTGGCAGAGCCACTTTAACAAATTCTTCCTCTGGTCTCGGACCTTCATCCCTTCCTCTTTTTCTCCTCAGATCAAAAAAAAGCAACAGAGCAAGCCACGACCGTCGTTCCGTCCTTTCTACAGCGATGTGTTGCCATGAGCTGCACAAGCTCGATTGCTCTGGAGAGTAATTATTTCATTCCTTGTAGGAAGTTTCCTTCTCGTTGAGTCCTCTTCGGTGAGGGCGATGAGTTTGAAATGTCGATTTATAGGAAACATGCAATTTTCTTCAACTTCCGCACCTTCTGATTGTGAGCATGTGGCCATGTAGCCGCTATTCGAGTCGAGACACCACCATAAGGTCCTAGCAGAGCGCTCGAGCTGGGCATCTCCGAGCTTTCTGCGTTCCTACCTCCACATGTGGAGGCTGGGTGGTCAAGGCGACGAGAAACCGCAAATCATCATGCCGCACCTGACGAATTCCGCAATCTCGAAGACCTCAGGTATGTCATGGAGCGTGCGCTGCATTCCCTCGCTGTTCACCAATGAGAGGTTCTGTCGCCGAGGCTTTTTGTTTTGCATTCCAGAGCGACCGGTATGCGCATCGCGTTGCCCTAGCCGCACGGTTACTATGCTCAAGGTAAATATCAAGGCCGGTGGTACAAAGTGTCGTGTTGGTCTCTTGCTTTTCTATCAGCTCGTGTTCTTTCGAGGCTCCTTACACTCGTTTGCAAGTGCATCGTTGGTCGCAGAACCCAGTCGCTCTTTTATCCCTTTTGCTTTCCACTTCTCGCGCGCGCGCGCAATCGACACTCAACCAACACTACCAACCAAGCACCTTCTCCAAGATGAAGCGACCAGCAAGAGCCATGCCCGTGGCGGCACTCCTCCTCGCTGCGGCCAACGCGCAGACGACCGTTATCAACGATCCCGATGACACCACCACGGTCTTCTACTCCGTCTGCCCGACTGCCTTGACAACGACGACCACTCTGTCGAGCACCATCACCTTCACCTGCCCCGGCGGTGAATGCCCTAGTGGTCCAATCATCACCCCTCCACCCCGGGGTCCTCACGGCCGGCCTCAAGTTAGTGAGATCCTCGCCTTCACCACGACCCTGCCCGATGGATCTGTCCAGGAAATCCACGAATACATCACCATGTATCCCGCCATCTGCAGCGATGGTTCATCGATTGGACAAGCCACCTACACCATCACTGAGGCCTGTCCATGTGAGGCGACCAGACACCCGGGTCACATTCCTGACGGCTTCACTACTACTGTCACTGCTTGCGATCATTGCCACAACGGTGGACCTACCACCATGACCATGACTGTGCCATGCACAACCGGCCCTTATGCCACTGTCACCCCGAAGATTGGCCCTACCGGTGCCGCCGGTGGCTGGGGCGACTGGGACGACTCTAGCTCTGACCCAGCCGGATCTGGTAGCTGGCACGACTGGGAAGGTTCTGATGACTCTGGCTCCGACCCAGCCGGTTCTGGTAGCTGGAACGACTGGAAAGGTTCTGATGATTCTGGCTCCGACCCAGCCGGTTCTGGTAGCTGGAACGACTGGAAAGGTTCTGATGACTCTAGCTCCGACCCAGCCGGTTCTGGTAGCTGGAACGACTGGGAAGGCGCTGATGACTCTGGTTCCGGCTCTGGTGGCCACGGCTCTGGGTCTGGCTCCGATCCGGCCGGTTCTGGTGAATGGAACGACTGGGACAACTCTGGCTCTGGCAACGGTGGCAACGGCGGCTCTGGCAACGGTGGCAACGGCGGCTCTGGCAACGGGGGCAACGGCGGCAACGGTGGCTCTGGCCACGGCGGCAATGGCGGCTCTGGAAACGGCGGCAACGGTGGCTCTGGCTCCGGAGGCAACGGCGGCAACCGGTACGACAATGGCACCTCAGGAGGCGACAAACCCATCAGCCCCTCGATCACCCCTGTGTCTCCTGGCGGCGTCACCCCCAGCCAGTACAAGGGCTCTGCGGACAAAGTCGGCTTTGCTGTTTCCAGCGTGCTGGCTATCGCTGTGGGCTGCCTAGCGTTTATGCTATGATTGCTTCCATTGCTATGAGTTGAGTCTGCGTTGCCGAGTTTCGGGAATTGGCTTTAGTGGATGCAAAAGGAGAGGACTTGTGGGGATGCCGAGTTGGAAGGCATGGATTAGGGACATTCTTCACGCCTCAAATGGATGGATCTTTCTTGTTTGTTCGGAACACATAGTACTGTGTGACATTCTCTGGATATGGGCCGATCTGGACTGTTCCGCGTGGCAGGCTTGCAGCGCGGTGGCGCTGTGGGAAGACACGACGGATCATTTGTCTGCGTCGATCGTACGGAACTGTCATGGGCGGGGCTTGAAGTGGTCGAGTCGAAATCGAGGGAGTGTCAGGTAGCAGCTTTTCATAGTGGTTAGAGTGTTGTAGCTGGTCGCGTCAAACTCTTTTGAAATATCTTCTCTGGCCTTCTTTCCCTGAGGTATCACAGCACGTAGGGAGTCGCTGCAGCCGTATCGAGCCTCGATAGAAAGGCTCTCTAAGCTTACACCTTCTGTCGATATTATAGGGCCGTGCGTGGGCATGCTCGTTGATGTGTTCAGGGCCATTGTTTACTTGTGCGATCCTAGTGGCCTAACAAGATCCTCGCGACTTTACCGTCCACGCCTCTCGAACCAGTAAACGGCTGCTCTGCGCATGTCGCTGCTGGCGCTATCCCGTTCATCGACCGAGGCTGGAAAGTCACGGCAATACACATGACCAGAGAATTGCCACGAGCATGGCATGTCGAGTGGCCATGGTCTGGAGATTCCGCCCGTTAGGGTCTGCCGCCACTTGAACCGCACACCGGGTCATTCGGCCAAGATGGTCGGAAGCGTATATTTAATTACTGAATGAATAGTCTATCCTACCTCGTAGCTGATGGGTGGCGAGAGGTGGAAGCCGTAGGGAATTCTCGCTGGCACCCACCTACTCGCATCCACCCACTCCTCCGTCCTGTTTGCGCTACCTCGATTATCAAGAGGCTATCATGCGATGATATCGGCGTCCCCGTAAACGCATGTACAACTAAAGCCACCGGGCACAGTTTCACCCTCGACCAGACAAGCAGCAGGATTCAGTGACTTCCTAGTTCCACGCGAAAAGGTCAGTTTGTTACCATTAGATCGTGTCCACGAACATGGCTGGCGCATTTGAAATTCACTCAATTGGTTCGGCAAAGGAAGGCTGATGACACTTACGTGCGAATCTGGTACTCATCCTTCGTCCGGCCCAGGCTCACTATGAAGATGAAGGAAACTTCGCAAGTCCCAGCCGTGACGATGAATGGTATTTGCCACTGATACCAAGGAGTCTCGGTTTGGGAAGGCAGGAAGGCCAGTTCATTGGCGAACTCGACCGGCAGAGTACCCGCCAGCGCGTAACTGCCGTTGGACAACTGCGACACGGTGTATGCGGCAGGACCGAAGTTGTCCGCACAGATCGACCAGTATTCCGGTTCTGCCACGGTGCCATAGGCGGTGTTGTTGTTCAAAGTGACGCAGGTTCCTGACGCCAGCGACCTTGGAACGCGCTCGAAGTTCCAGGCTCCAGGGCAAGATCGAAGTCGGGGGAGTAGTCGTCCGGGTCGGCCGTGTCTCTAGATATGGCAAATCCGCATTATTAGTACTTGGTATATAATTACACCCAGGAACGAAGATTCTCACATACGAAGACGAGGTTGACTCGGTCTCTCTATTTTCATCGCGCAGTCCAAGCCCTAAGCCGAGACCGAGACCCAGAGCCAAAACTGCGACGACAAGGATACCGGTGATGATGATAATCTTTTGCGACTTTTTCCTGCTGGAGGTCAGTCGAGAGGTCAACTTGAGGAGCGACGAGCCAAGGAAGTGGGCTGACTTTGGAGGAAGTGCCGCAGTGTGAGCGGCAGTGACTTGGGAGGTCATCTCTTCTTGTGAGCCAAACTGTCCTCTTGCATCGATCGAACGAAAAACTCCCAGTGTTCTACATCCATCGGGGTCAACTTGCCGTATTATGCATGGGTGCGTCCTCCCTCAGGGGAAGAGATCTGATCTGGCTGAATTGCTTCAGAGAGGTCGGGCCAAGCACTCCTTGGAGTCGCTTGTTCCATTGCAATCCTAGTCCTCGCCCAAACCGAGTCTCTGCATGGCGATGGCGTGGAGTCACAGTGATATGCAAAGTGATAGGCTTTTGTACTGAAACCGGCGCTCTTGGCACAGAGAGTACAACACCCTCAACGCCGGCAGGATATGGGATTCACTGGCAAGGGCGTCAATTTCAGCCTCACTCCCCCCAAGAATGAGAGCTCCAAAGGGTAGGTATGTAGTATCATCAGCATATGATCTCCACAATGGACATGCTGGGGATCTATCCGATCCTATATGCCGTGCAAACATTCGTCCTCAATCACATCAGGCAAGCGTAACTGCTTACAAGTATCGAGTCCAATCCCATCGTTCTCAGACGCCAACCATGAGCCACGTGTACACCGGAATCTGGGATGAGAACCTTCCAGACGGGACAAAGCATCATTTGACCGTCAGCGACAGCAATGCGTTTGTGATCCTGACGGTGGTGGCTCTTATGATAGAGTTTGCGGTCATGAGCTGTTGGTTTGAGCACTATCCTTTGCTACGACGGTCACTACCCCAGCGTCTGCAAGACCTGGACGAGCTCAAGCGCGCTGACGGAGTCACACCTTCAGTCGTCCTCGTCAGTCTGGTTCGATTCTTTTGGTGGGAGCGGCATGTCAGGGATGATTGGTGGCGCTACATACTCCTGGGGACGTGGACAGGAATGTTTGTCGTCGCAGCACTGGGCCTTCCCATCGCAGCAGCCTGGGGTCTGACCTACGGTACCATGGAGACCCCTGCGGTCAAAGCATCGGGCTCAACGTGCAATATGGTGATTGGAATGGGCCGGAGTCAGACGACATTGAGGAATATCAACCTCACGCTGGCTGCCAGTGAATACTTTCAGAGTTGTTATCTTCGCCACACTCCGGTCAGCTGTCAGTCGAATCTCGCGCAGGATAGCCTGGATTGGGTCGATAGCGACACCAGCTGTCCTTTCGCGGCAGGAACTTGTCTCGAGACGGGCGACATCACCAGCGTTAGACTAGAGACACCTCTAATCACGATGGATGAGTTGGCGATCAATGCGCCCACCGAGTTACGGCTGAAGAAAGCAATGACCTGCTCTGTCATCCGCTCTGAAGCTTTCCGGGCCCAACCAACCTCGGACGTCGAGGGTGTGAACTCGACCCTTGTCTTCGGCTCGAACCCTGCTTTCGAATATGATGTCCGGAATCTGTCCATGGTGGCGCCAGGCTACCGACTGACAACCATCGCCGAGAACATATTGGACCCGGTCTCATTGGACGCACGACTGAGGATCTCCGATGGCTTTGTGACCGTCGTCCTTCTCCAAGCCCCCGACGTCTATTTTTCCGAGCCGATGGATGACTTGATGTTTTCGGCCCATCAGGAGAACAACTTCCCCAGCGGATTAAGGTGGTCGGCGGACAACCTTATCAACGTCGCCGCCTGTATTGATCAATACCTTGTCTGCAATAATGGCACTGGTGTTTGCACTTCCTGGCTCTCGCCAGAGGAGGTGGCCGCTCCCAGCCTTCTCCCTATCGGGCTCCTGAACTCCAACGCCGACCAACATGCCTGGGACATTCTCCAATATGTTCTCACATCAACAAGTGTCCACTATACAATTTACGGCCGCGGATCTGCGGCATTGCTCGCACAGCGGTCGCTGTTCTCTCAGAACCAGGAGAGTCTGGGCTCACAACCCTGGCGAGACGAACTGAATGGCTGGTTCGGGGTCTCGTTGGCCAAACTGCAACTGAGTGTCCATGCCATTGCGCGTCCAACCCCTTTCCTCCCGCTTGACGATTTTCCGGCCTTCCCGCCAAGCGCAGGCAACTTGCAGATTTGCAGAATGGTCAAGTTTCGAGAAGGCAGCTACACCAACATCCACTGGCCGGGCTTTATCACCACCATGGTTGTGTGTGGCTTGATCGTATTGATTCGCGTCTCTCATAACGTCTTCGGGACCTGGAGGATTAGCCCTCCGGCATCTCCACAACACTCCGGTTCTCTGCTGGCGAACAGTCTTCAGAGCCTTGGCCACGGCTCTCCTCCCATTCCCCTCATCCCAGTCACCAGTCAGCAACAAGGGGCTCCCGCAATCCCCATGACGCAGGCCGGGCTACCTCCTCCGACTCCACCGATTGCACCGCTGGCATCGCCGGTCTCACCGTCACCCACGACGGGGCCTCCCACAGTGCCATCTCCATCTCCACCTCCCCCCCACCCACTCCCGCCCGGAGCCCCTTCTCCTGTGCCGCTCAGTCCACAGATGGCAACCCCCCCGCCGCCGGCCCAGTCGAGCCCGATAGGTCTTCCATAAGCATTAGGCGCCGGGGGCGGTGGGGAATTGCGCCACGAGAAGTACACGCCTTGGTCACTGCCGCTGATACGTCCTCATCAGATTTGCTGCGCGGTAGCTTGCATCGAAAGAGATCCGCTGCGTTCCGCTACCTTCTATGTCTTTTCTTCACCAGGCCAAAATGCCTGATCCCGGTAACGATGGAACAGCCCCGGAGAGGCGAGTGGCTCCCACGCCTCCCGTGGAGGGATTTGCGATTTTGCTCATTGCAAGGTACTGAGGATCTCACTAGGGTTTGTACAGGTCTGAAGAAAAGGGTAGACGGAGCGCATTTTACGCGGATTCACCTCCCGCAAGAGGGTCTAGGGAGGCCTGCCGATGCCGACACCCATATTCTTACGACACTGGTCTCGACGGCGTAGATTATGGGCAAGGCGGGGCGGGGTCATTTGAGTCCTGCACGTTGCACAGCCAACAGAAGTCAAATGCGCCCAGTGAGGGATCCAGGACATGAAGGTGCCGAGACGGGTGACGACCGAAGTTTGGGGGGTGATCGAGACGCACTCGGACAGACGAAGGGAAAATTCGAGGATGGGGTGGCCAGATGCGGCAGGGGAGGATCGTTCAGACGGTGTGTCAAGAAGGGGGTGGGTGGATGGCATACGAGGTACTGTACGAGGTAGCTAGCCTTTAAAAGCGGCGGCGCGACTTCGTGTGTACAGTAGGTCGCGCGACCATACCTGAAACGACCGGGCCGACTAACACCTGAGGCGGATTCCAGCAACAAACTCTACAGAAGAACCGAACTGAATGTACCTCGTACCTTGTAATCAAATACCCAATCACTCAGTCATTCGCTCGCTGACCGACTCACTGACTTCGCAAGCCGGAAGATCTCCGAACGCGCAGTTGCTACCCAAGCCTCCTGCACCAGACAACATAATACCATGTCTGGATCGACATTCTACTACGGGCAACGACGTCTGGAGAATGATCTCGTAGCCCTCGAGCCATTTGAGGTACGTAATATCACATTACCTACGCCTGACACGCATCATTCCCCACGCGGAAGACGGGTGCAATATTTCCTATGTAGTCGTGTCTCTTGAAATGCGGTGAGAGCCTGACTCGACCTATTGTGTGCCGCAGCCCAGCGTCCATGTGAGCCCGCTCGTCGAGATGATCAAAGCACATCCCGAGCTCTTCACGTACGTTGTCTTTCCCGTCATAAACACCGCCGAGGACTTCATGAGGGAAGTGTATAACGACCTGAGCGCGTCGCCCAAGGACTGTCTCTACGCGATCGTTGATAAAGGCTGGGTGGCGTCGCAGGGAGGCGGTGAAGCGAGAGCCGGGACTAGGACCTTCGCGGGGATCATCTCTCTGAACGGCACGAACCCGGTCAACGCGGTCACGGAAATCGGCATTGTCATCTTCCCGGCTTTCCAACGCACATACGTGGCCACGAATGCGACGGGCCTCCTGCTGCTCTGGACGCTCGACCCGCCCTCGCGCGGCGGGCTGGGCTTGCGGCGCGTGGAATGGAAGACGCATGCCGGGAACGCGGCGTCGCGAAGGACAGCTCTGCGGATGGGGTTCGAGTTCGAGGGCATCGCGCGGTGGGAGCGTGTGTTTCCGCGGGCAGGACGGGGCGGCGCCGGGCTGTCGGCTGAAGCGCTGAGGGCCAGGAATGGGACGCCGCGCGAAGAATTGCCCGGTAGGCATACAGCGATGTATTCCATCGTGTGGGATGAGTGGGATGAGAAGAGGCCGGTAGTGCTTGCGCAGATGGAGCGGAAGGCGTGATGAGACAGAGTATAGACAGGACCGTAAGGACTGGATAGAAAGGATAGAACATGACCCGCACGTCCATCACGGCAGGGCGAGTCTTCATCTGTGGGTGAGCTGGCATATTCCCACAGTGGAAATGGTGATTTTATCTTCTGCAATCGGTGTACGGTGTAGACCGATACATTGTATCAGCAGCAGCTGTGCACATTTCGTATAATACAGTACGATGTTCTTGACCTTGCCGCTAAAAGGAGCGACGTCTCGAAGCAAGCGATCAGGATCAGTGGTTGTGTCACGCAGACTAATATTGATGTTCTCAGGGGTCGGAGGTGATTAAGGTCCGGTCTGGGAGTGTTCGTACAGTACAATGGAGCACGAGTCGAATATCGCTTTGACCCTCTTCGCAAGACTGTGAAATGCATAATACATCTCAACCATTGTCACCCTTTCTCGTGAGCGCTATGTATGGACTTCCCTCCTACTTCGCGGCCTCATCTACTCGGGGTTTGGGTCTGCCCTTCTTATTATTGGGTGGGTTAACGGTCGACTACTGGACGGAGAAGTTATTCCGCTTCTTGTTCGAAAAGCCTGCGTCGTCGGAATGCGAGGTTGCAGGAAGAGCCGGCAGTGCCTTGATTGCCCACGTACTATTTCACGGGCGCGGCGATGAACCTTTCAGACACTTGTGGCATTCTCTGACAGTCCTTCAACAACATCGACGTTCTGCGTCCTTCTCACACGAGATCTTGAAGTCGGCCGAGAGACAGACATTACTTGTACTGGTATGTCTGATACTGATAGTCCAGGGAGCCCGGCTGAGGAAAATTGGCTTGATCTAACCTTTCCCCACATTCCAGCGCCCAGCGTTGCAGCAGCCACGATCCTGGGGTCGGGATCAGCCGGTGCCCGCTGCATGTCATCTACTCGTACTCGTACCTGAAAGAAGGGCCCAGGCCAAGACGGCCCTCGACAGACTTCGAAGGGCAGAATACTGGGAGCGGGTGGCTTGACCCTGGCCAGGTGTGGAGCTGCTTTCTCGGCCAATGACTCTTTTCGGCGTCATGCGACATTCGAGGTTTCGAAAGTAGAGGTGTACAAGGACCTTCCCGAAAGTTGGATCTCGGCGTGCCATGAATTTCATTCTGCCTGGGGGCCAGGGAGGGTCATTGATCCTGGGGATTTCACCGACTGAACGAATATGCGATAGTCAGAAATGCCCTGTAGAACCAATTTCCTGTCTGTATCGCGCCGCCAGCACAGTTATTCAGCCACGCGCAGGTGTGTCGTATAAAAAGCCACTGGCCGCTGCAGGTTCCCTGTCGAACCTAAACACTGATCAAGCTCTTCCAAGCACGGGGAGCCAAGTCCTTCTGACAAAATGGATACTCTTTGGCGTACTTGTTTGATCCTCGTCCTTGGCCTTGCCTGCCTTTCTAGTGCCTTGAACCCAAGCTGCGCGCCCGGAGGCAACTTCAACCTCAAACCATGGATGCTCCAGCTCCCCATAGGCAGCACCGGTAATCCGACCACAATCAGCAGTTCGCAACTCCAAGGCTGCTCCGGCTACCAGGACAACGGCCACCACTATTTCTTCACGGAAAGTGGCGACGGCGCGCTGGTCATGAAGGTACCCGGCGCGCCGGCCAGCTCGGGCTGCGTGACGACCGCGCACAGTCTGCACTGCCGCACCGAGTTGCGTGAAGCAAACCCTTCGACCGGCGCGGCGGCGAGCTGGCAACCCAGCAGTCCCAAGAACAGACTCTCAGTAACGCTCGCGGTGCCAGTCCCAGATGACAGCGGCCACGGCACAGTCATCGGACAGATCCATATCGATGACAGCGTGTCCACAAAGCCAGTCTGTGAGCTCTATTACAACGCAGCTGGTGATGTAGTCATGGGTGTTGAACAGACTACAGCTGGCGGCAACTCGATCTTCACTACAATTGGCAATGTCGCGGTCGGAAAGACATTCTCGTATGAGATCCGATACGAGTCAAACGTGCTCAGCGTCAGCCTCAACGGAGGCGCCCAACGGGAACTCGACACCTATGAGCTCGACAGCCCGCCGAGTTATTTCAAGGTCGGAAACTATAATCAGGGGGACAGTCCCTCTGACGTGCACTTCTTTTCCATTGATGTAGAGCACTGAAGAGGATACGGGGTGATAACGTGAATAGTGGGCTGGATGGCATCTGGCGAGGCGCGGAGTTTGGCATTAATATGGTAGGGGGATTCGCGGTTTTGCACTGCGGGAAGGAATGAATTGACGTCGACCTGGCATTACTGAACACTTAGCTGAATAAATTTCTTCACGGTAGCACTGCCCAGGTGTCTCAGTGATTGTAGCCGCGATTGACGCCGTAACAACTGTAGAATTAATGGCGAAAAGCGAAGAGTAGGCGGAGTCACGTAAGACCTCAAAGCGAGCATTACGGCGCAACTTAAGGCCGTGCGGCGAATCACATGTGGCGCTTATACTCGCCCGTAAGATCTTTGTTTTGGAATCTCTTGAGCGCGACGATCTTCAGTCAACTGCGATATTACTGCTTTGCCGCCGCAGCCTGGGTGCGCTGTTCGAGACGCCTCTCCGGCGAGGTCTGTCTCGTGATGACTTCTCTTCCTCACGATTCTTTTCGCTGCGTTGTCATTGCCTTGTTTCCTCTGCCTGCCTTCAGGCACAACCGCGAGCCCATTGCTGCGATCAACCCGATCGATCAGCTCCCAGTTGCATGACGAAGCTGTAACAAGACATCTGTTATACTTGAGATCGAGGTCGTCAAACAGAACATCTCCATTGCAGAGCTGCGATTCAGGGCTGCCGAGAACTGCTATGGACTTTCTGGACTGGTTGCGCTGCTGAAAGCCGACCGGGTGGCTGGTCTCTTGAGCCTCCAGAACACCGATCCGCCGCTTTTGGAATCAATGAGACTCAAGGCTGATCGTCCTCGTTCGCCATAGCAATGCGTGAGTTGTAAGTCCCGATCGTGCGCGCCTGTGCTCGCGTTCACGTATCCACCTTGACTTCATTTCGCCCCCAAAGGCCAGGAATCGGCTTGACCTGATTTTTCTGGGCGTGTGCGCAAGCCTCGCAGCAGCGTGGTCGTCTTCTGTGCTACAAGGCAGATCAGACAAGATTCTGCCTCGGAGAACCGTTGCCCGTCGCATTGGCGATCACCAGAGAGCTTCGGTCATAATGCCGAAACAGGTTGAACTCTCAATGTCGGCACGGAGCGGGTTCTCTCTTTGCAGATATTGGGCCCCCGGTAGCCGGCGCGTCGTTCCACCCAAGAGGGCGGTCGCATGGCATGGACTTGAACAGGGCTTGGCTCTTTCAAGATGCGGAGGACTGTGCACCATCGAGTTCCCGTTCTTCCCGGTCGTAGTGGCCGGAGGGGCGCCTGATGGTTTTGGTAAATGCAACGTCATATTGGGCTTTGTGACCTACAGCAGTGGGCAGTGGTCCCATTTGGTGCTCAACTCAAAAGTACTGGGGCTCAGTCAGAGCGCTGCGTACAACCTAATTCGGCCTAGCCTCCAGGGCTATAGCAAGCTAGCAAGGGCTGCAGGGGTGATGTACGCCAAGATGCTGGGCTTTGCCTTCTCGACATCACGCTCGGGGTGCTCGTGGTCTTCGCGTCGATATTGAGGACTACAAGCACTTCTTGTTTACTGCAACTCTTCTGCCTAGTTTTCACAGTGGACCTGCCGGCCTGAGGCTGTAAAGCTCCGTTTCCTGACTTCGCCCACAAAGGATTTGCACGATGATCAATCGTTCCGGACTTCAGTTACGACCACCGTGAGGGTATATATGTCTCGTTGTTCCAGCCATGGCTACCCAAACAACCGTCTTCACAGACATCTCAATCACAGCATATCAAGATGCTTTCCACGCCAGCTACTATCACCTTAGCTTTTGCTTTTGCGACAAGTGTTCTCGGCGACTTCCTGGGACCAACTTATCCAGCTCCCACGGACCTGGCCAGTAATGGCAGCCATATGCCCGCCGCTTGGAGCAATCTCAGCTCGACTCTCAACGGATACATTACAAGCCCAGGCACGAATCTGACAAGCCCTTCTGGACTGAAGAACTTTACCTTTTCCGTGGGCATGTTCTCGATCCATGACCCTTCTGCTGCGGCGGCATTACAATTTCATCACACCTCCGCCGAAATCGCCAATTCGACCACTGGCCTGAAGAAGGTCGATGGGAACAGCATATACCGTGTCGCCAGTATCACCAAACTTATCACCACATTCGCAGGCATGCTTGAGCTGAAAGAGAGCGACTGGGATCGTCCTATCACCGATTTCGTTCCAACACTTGCTGCATATGCTGCGGCACATCCGGCAGGAGAGGACCTTACGGGTACTGTTGAATGGAGCAAGGTGACACTTGCCGCGCTCGCCAGCCAGATAGCAGGGACTCCCCGCGATGTTTCACCGTTCGATCCGAGCGACTACCTCGTGTTGGACCTCACCGGTGCTCTTGCCGAATCTTACGGACTGCCGCCTGTGAACGTGAGCGATCCAGTGGAGGTCCCTCCATGTCTAGTCTCTCTACTATCAGGGAATACGTCATGCTCTAGCAATGAATATGCCATCGGCGCCGAGGCTCGGCCTCCTTTATTCTTACCGTGGACAAGCCCAGCATATACAGACTACGGATTTATGCTGCTTGGTGCGGCGATAGCAAATATCACGGGCAGATCCATCCACGACGTCTACAGGCAAAGCATCTTCAACCCTCTTGGAATGAGCTCAACATATTCGAATGTCCCCGATCCAAGCCAATACGGCAAATGCGTGATTGCTGGCAATGTCTCCAGCGCAGCGTTTACACCGGAGAGCGCGCCCGAGGTCACCATACCTTCCGGCGGCATCTTCTCTACAACGAACGACCTGGCAAAACTGGGCACTGCCATTCTCAATTCGACCCTCCTGGACTCGGACCAAACCCGCAAATGGATGAAGCCAGTCTCGCACACAGCCATGTTCGAATACGCCCTGGGGAAAACGTGGGAGATCTACCGCTACACACACCCCAAGTCCGGACTCGTCACCGACCTTTACACCAAGCTCGGCGACTCTGGCTACTACAGCGGTTACATAGTGCTCATCCCGGATTTCGACGCGGGCTTTAGCATCATCTCGGCGAGCTCACTGACTGAGCGGACCACCCTGGTCTCACTGCTTGCGGACATTGTGACAGAGTCGGTGCTGCCCGGGCTGACGTCCCAGGCTGAGGCCGAAGCGAGCGAAGCCTTCGTGGGCACGTATGTCTCGCAGGACGACAGCCTAAACAGCACGCTAACTCTGGCGATCAATCCGACGGGTGAACCAGGTCTAGTGATAACCCGATTTACGAGTAACGGCACGGATGTCTTACAAAGCCAAGCCTTGGGTGCAGGCCCCATCAGGCTCTTGCATTCGATTACCGATCGACCAAATGGGCGAGTAGCATTCAGGGCCTCACCGGCGAAGACTCCTTCTGGAGGATTGTTTTCACGGAATCTCAATGAGAATAGTGACTGGTTGACCGGTGACACGCCGACATATGGGGGAATTGGCGTACGGCTTTTTGTGTTCGATGTCGCTGCCAACGGTAATGCTACGGCTGTCAGCCCCGAAGCTTGGAGGGTGAGGCTTGTCAAGGCCTCTTGAAATCTTGCATAGGGTGAATGGCGATTTTGGGCCAGGTCTGACCGATCGAGCAGACGCCGTGCCGCAACAATTGACGGGTCGTTCCAAGCCACAACTTAGCGAGCTGCATATAATATATTTCTCGTCCATCGATTCTATGGGGCAAACTGTGCCCGCGTCGTCTGTTGTGATCGCAATCTACTTTTTGCAGCGTCCGACCACCTTGATTCTACTCCGTCGAGCACAGCTCACAGCTCTTCGGAGCTCGAGGCTCCACATGAATGCCTCCTTGTAAATGGCAATCTGAGGGCAATGCCGCCAATAACACCAGATAACACAGAGCCGATCTCTCCGTCCCCGCAAATTTACAACCATTCTCAGCAACACCAGCGTAAAAGGTCCCTAAGTGGGCGGAATCCAAAGTCATGCCACCCACATGTTGCGTTGCAGGTTGTCATTCGGCACCCGGCTCAGCGCCGAGGTCGGGTGACGTCGACAACAAGATTTCGGGGCACATTGCAATTAGAGGAGCAGCAACGACGATCGCTGCCTGGCCAAGGTCAACTTCTTGGACGGTGCCTGTCCCGTGGAGCCGACGAGATAAAGGGGGGCCTGAATGGATGTCATTGACTAATTGGCACTTAGCTTTGCCGGCGGAGACCTCGAGACGTTAACCAAGCATTCCAACTCCACGTACTCGTACTCGTACTCTTCATTTCTCTTCAGCTCTCTGAAAAAGCACTCTCTGTGTCTTCTCGTGCCGTCAGGATATCAGAAGACAGGGCCATTATGCAGAATGCGGAATGCCGGGGGTTCCTTCAGGACGAGGTTGCGACGCATGTCGGCAGCAAAAGAAAAAGGTGCGGCTCTGAACATCAACCCCCTCTCACCATTATGTCCCAGCCATGTGTTCGAACAGGTACACTCTAGTGCGATCTCTCGGAGCACCCATGTCCTCGATGTCGGCGCCTGAATATCCCCTGCATCGGACTTGGTCAGCGTCGGTACAAATTCGTGCACAACGACAGAACCTCGACGTCGCTCGACAACAACAATAACCACACCATCACCACCACCACCGCCTCCTCCTCCGCTCTTAGTGTTAAGGAGCCAGAAAACGAGGGCCATGCCGCTTTCATCCGCGCCCTCGAGGCAATTACGATCCACAGTAGCCCATCGAACGGCGCCACACACCTCGCCGGCGCGTTCATCGACATGATCAAGCCCTCCGTCAGCATCAAGTATAACTTGGCATGGACGTACGGGGACTACCTCAACCATGTCCCTTCTCGGCTGGGCAGGAGTGAGGTCCTAGACAGCGCGACCGACACGTTCCTGACGGCCGTGGGGACACTCTCGGAGCACGGCACCGGGAGCACGCTTCTCGCGCTGGAGAAGTACGGACGCACGCTTGCCTGTTTGAGAAAGTGTCTCGACGACCCGGTCAAGGCGAGGGCTCCGGAAACGTTGTGCGCGATCCTTTTCTTGTGGAACTGTCAGGTATGTCGATCCGTCAGCCAGGCAGTCAGGCGGGCTGTCGTTTGTTCCACTCAATCCATAAAGTATGTATTATGTATTTTCACCGCTAACACTCGGAACCCCCCGAAAGCAATATATCTGGATGCCCGAAGGATCAGGCCGCCACGCCGAGGGCGTCGCCCAGATCATCAGAATGCGAGGCTGTGCCGAGACGTCTGCGGACCCGTTTGAGTTCAACCTCCTCCTATCTCTCCGCGCCGTTGTGGTAAGTGAAGGAGACCGAATTGGAGTGATGATGGGACTTGACGGTTCTACGTTGTTTCTGTTTCTGTTTCTGTTTCTATGCCTATTCATCTTCCGGCTCCTGTTCCCGTTCTACTGCGACCACCGACTGACCATTTGCCCGACCACAGCTCTTCGACTCGCTCTTCAACGGCAAAGTCCACTTCACCGACGACGAGTGGATCGCCATGTTCGACAACGAGCTCTACGAACTCAGTCCCGAGGGCCAAGCCGTCCGACTCCTGACGCGGGTGCCGAACCTGATGCGCCGCACCAAGGCCGCACTCACCACCCCACCCACACCCACATCTACACTCACACTCGCGGGCGATGTGGTCCCCCTCCTCTCGGCGCTCCAGACCGAGGCAGACGCCCTGCGCAACGACTTTGAAAAACCCCTCTCCAAGCTCCGACAGCGGTGGACAACCTATACGAATCCGGACTCGACGCCTCCGCCGTCTTCTCGGAAATATACCACCAGCCCGCTCTTCCACGCCATCGCGCACTGCCACTTCCTGCGCTCGTACGCGCTCGGCCTGGCCATCGCGATCATCGTCAACGAGGTCCGTCTTGCGGTGTGGTGTGCGGCATCGGCGGCGGCGGTGGCTACCGAGCCGGGAGAGACCACCACGACCGCCACAACCGCCATCCTGGACGAATCCCACGCCTTTGCCCTCGAGATCATCGACCTGGCCGCCCTCGCCGCGCAGTATAGGCCCCTGGGCGTGAACGCGGTGGGGATCTGTCTTTTGGCCGCGGAGATCGGGGCCGGCGACGCGCATCCGGCGACGCAGCTCCGGGCGCGCGAGTTGCGCCTGGACTATGCGAGTGATTTCCGCGGCGCTAGGCGCACCGAGGAGACGCAGCAGCCGCGGCCCGAGCGGTTGATTTGTGGGAGGGATTGGGCTGCGTAGTTTGCTTGGGCTGTGGAGCTGCCTGCTGCGGTAGGTACATAGATGCTCTAGAGTATAATGGAGATATACATTACGGAGATACACGATATGTCGGAGAATCCCAAGTCAAGTCATGGAGTGAGTACGACGTGAGCCGCTGTGGGAAGAGATGCTGCATATATCGGCCGTGGTGCGGAGGATGGTCGATTTACTCGGGCTGGAATGCAGGCTGCCGTCGGGTGTGATTCATGCTACTCTGAGTGTGCGACGACGAGTCCACAACGGAAGAAGAGAAGAAGCTCACAGGAGGTCAACGGAAGAAGAGGCAGTAATGTCTTTGGCTCATCATGTTTGATTATCTTCGAGGCGATGAGCCTCTCTGGCTTCTAGCTAGCTATGTAGAATGCACGAGGACTCTTGTCCACGGCTCAAGAGCCCATCCTTCATGTGAAGGTGGGACGACTGCTCAATGGCAGTGAGGTGACAAAGGAGACTTTCTTCTGAGAGGTGGCCCCTCCTCAGTAGGGCACAGGTAGATGATGGGGGTATCTCGGTCAAACAAAAATCCCAAAAGTGATCGTCCTTCTGGACAAGATCACAGTCAAATGCTCCGGTCGCTAAATGCAAAGGCTTCCTTGCTCTTTCCGAATGATGATGCAACAGTGTGGTGATGTGATGATGATAAAGAGAACTTGCCGTGAGGCAACATCTTGGTAGGAGAGTCGTTCAGTAGTCGTGAGAGTGAAAACAATGACCAAATTGTTCAGATCTGGAGGGCGTCGTTCTTCTTCATGGCCTTGGCCAGCATCAGCTTTCTCATCCACTCGACACGCTCCTTGGAGCTGTCCACAGCAAAGTGATGAGACTTTTGACCCTTCTCGAAGAGCTTCCTGTTGGCCTTTTCATTGTCGGGGATGAGTGAGAATGCGAAGGATTGCTCGCCGGTAAGCGTTTTGCCTTGACCGAGTAGACTCTTCTTGAAAGCCGCGCTGAGCTTCGAGCTCGATGCTTGGCTGTAGGCATGCAGAGTGTACTCGTCGACGTCGATGTCCTCGAGTGTGTTGGCATTGGCGTAGTGTGTGTCATGCATGGTCAGCTTGCCTTCGATCAGGGTGCAGTAGTTGTCCTGCCACTCGTGTCGGAGCATGCGAGTCGTCTTGCGTTTTCTCATCCAGCCTTGGTGGTTGGCAAGATTGGTTTCAGTCAGTCTCGCTGCAGGGCGAGCCGTCTCGTTCTCCTTGACCGGAGCCACTGATGGGGTGAAGGATTGTTGGCGGAAGTGGCGGCGAGCAGGAGTAGGTTGAGTGGACATGCATCGCTGGATTGGTTCTGGGCTGATGGCCGTGGGAGCGGCGCCGTAGCGCATCTCGGGAGGAACCGACTGGGAGACATCCCGTTGGCACGGGTCAACAGCCATGGCAGTGACGGGAAGATCAGTCGCCGACATAGGAGTGTCGATGCGGTAGATGTCAGCTGGAGATGCGACACCACCATAGTGATATGGGTCACGCTGAAGCTGGGCCTTGAGCTGGGCCTGGATCTGAGTGGGTTGTTGAAGGGCGGAGATGGGAGTCCTCGAGGGGATCTCGTCCTGGCTTTGACTAACAGGGATGGTGAGCTTGGGAAGACCACGGAGATGCTCGGCGAGGTGAGCGGACTTGGCAGAGGGTGGTGAGGGGTTGGAAGATGATGAAGGAGTATGAAGGTGTTGGAAGCTGAGGAACTGTCGCACGGTCTCCTGGGGATCGCGAGGCTGAACGACGCTAAGGGTCTCGGCGGTGATCTTCAACGCTGAGGGTCCGAGGGCGTCGGAGGAACCGACGACGGACGGCAAAGCATCGGATCGGGCTTCAGAGATAGGTCGCTGGGCTTCTTCCTCCCACGTCTGCTTCATGCGGAGGATTCTCCGTTGCTGCTTCTGCCACTTGGGGCAGTCCTCGCCCTTGGCGCACTTGTGCTCCTTGGGGAGAACCTGCTCAATGCCGACAATGGAGATGGACTCGGCAGGAGTAACGACGTCGACATGTCGAGCTCGTCTCCGAGAGCGAGAGCGATCAACAATGACGTGCGACTCCTCAGGGCGAGCAGTGCGCTGGACGGCTCTGGGGCTTCTGGTGTTCCTAGACGGAGTCCTGGAGAGTGGCGATTCGAGAGAGATCATGCTGCTGTTTCGGAGTTGCTGGATGGAGCTCATGACTCGGTGGCGCTTACCAAAGGAACTGATGTCGAGTTCCTTGAGATCCTCGAATTGGAGATCGATCAGGACGCTGCCGGAGATGTCG
This sequence comes from Phialophora verrucosa, assembly GCA_002099365.1. Lineage (NCBI taxonomy): Eukaryota > Fungi > Ascomycota > Eurotiomycetes > Chaetothyriales > Herpotrichiellaceae > Phialophora > Phialophora verrucosa. Next base: position 726,516 of record MSED01000003.1, on the reverse strand, counting down.
TGGATGAGAAACTTCTCAACCACGGTCGACTCAAAGCCGGCCTCGGCCATCCAGTCCGCGACTTGGCGGGGCGTCCAGTTGCGAACCTGAGACTCGTCGAGCTCGGCGACGGCGTTGTTGAGAGCGTTGATGGGCTTTCCGGGAGTCTTGGGTTCGGCAATGGGAGACATGTTGAGGAAGACATCATCTTCAGGGTTGGTGAGGATCTCAGGAGTGCCGCTGAAGAGGTGAGGGCCCTGAGGACCCACGACAGCTGTGTCATCAAAATGAAACTCGAAGCCGTCGAGGCCACCAGTGTGAGGGGGCGTAGGGAGCTCATCCCGGCTCGATGACAGTGTCGATTGACTATCATCGTCCTGTGAGTCCCATGGCTGAGGTAATGAGTCGGAGTCGTCCTCGTTGTCTGTGTCGAAGATCTCGGTGGCTTCCGACAGAGGTCGAGGAGCGAATGTCCGTCGACCCAGGAAGGACAGGTCTGAGGTCTTCTGAAGCATCTCGACCGGTTGCAGTTGGAGCGGGGAGTACTGTGTTGACCACTCCATCTTGGCTAATGTGTGGTGTCTTGTTCACTGTCAAGGTAAATCTGTGAGGATTTGATCATGGTGGAGTTGTAAAGTCGCGAGAGGTTGAGGTATGTATACACGGTCGCGGAAGAAGGTGTGGGCGGTTAGAGGGCTCGACGATGTGACGGGTGGAGAGGCCGGTCGGGGTCAGTGCACAGAGGATGCAGAATATTGAATCGCTACTGCAGTGGATATGCGTGCGATAGATGTGAAACGAGTAGATGCAGCCAGTCAGCAGCTGCAGGCTGGTATAGGCTGGCGGCAAGAGAGAGAAGGACGAGGTAACGACGACGTTCACCAATCGAGGGGCAGCTATGAAAAGTACGCGCTGGAGCCGTCCCGGTCAGGCATGGCCGCCCCCACGATGGTGCGTCGGCGGGTGCCCAATGAGACGGCCGGCGACGGTGACCACGCCGCACACAAGGGGGGGCCAAGCACACGCTGCTTGCTCCTTATCCCCCGCATCTCGACGAATCAGTGCCGGCAGTCTCGCCTCCCAAAAATATCCTCCCACTGAGAAAAGATGCGTCTTGCCGTCTCTGGCAAGGCCGAGTCACCTGGAATAGCATCTGGCGCTCTTCACTCGCTCTCCTCTCCCTCCCCCTCCCCTGGCTCGATCCGTTACCCTCCTCGAGCCGTTACCCTCCTCCCGAGCTCCCTTCCTACCAGTACGAGTAGGCACTTCCCTTTTCGTCCCCTTTTCTCTGTGCGCGCCGGACCGCTAAACCGCTCTTCGCCATTTTCCCACCTACTGGCTTGCATTTCCCAACCTCCCTCATTCCGTCGTGCTGGCGCATCCCGAATCCCATTTTCTAATTGGCTGATGGCCACGATAATAGCCGTCCCCCTCCTCACTCACCGATAATGTTATCTGGGGTCATGATGCTATGGACGAATCCGACTGTCCTGGTGACATCTACTTGGTAATGCAGCTTTCACCGTTGCACAAGCACGAGATCTCCACTTCGAGTCACAAGATGGACTTCTCGTTGTGCTGCGCGTCTACGACATGAGGCAAGTCATTGGCGGTGCGTGGCTTCACTGGAGGCATGGCGATGGTTACAACATCTACATGTGTTGTCCATCCACATGCTCTGGAAGCTTTCGAAAACACTCGGCGGAAGCAGACCCTGGGAATGTCCAGTCTGGACACTGGACCCTTTCCATCTGGACTGGTCCTTGAACGAGACGGCGAGGTGCGACATGGGCTTTGCTGCTTCTTCCCCTCACCAGTTCCGACAATCCCTCGGTGTGATCAAAGAGCGGAGCATGCGACGGCGGATAGTCCCTCGATAAGGAATTCTTTGCCTCGAATCGTCCGGAGATTGGCTGAGTAGCGAGAGCCTAGTGAGAGTTAGTGCGGGGACGAGTCTTGTTTGCCAGCCACTTTGAGTAGCTTCTTCCGCCATTTCTGCCTCCCTCGCTGCCCAAGACGAACCGTCTCTCGCTACATGTTGATCGTTGTGAGTTGAGAGTGATATTAATGTACTAGGCGCATATGCGAGCAAGCCTCGTTTAGATGAACCTTAGTGCCTCGAGTTCATGTTCGACAGAGTTTCGGCTGGCGGGACGAACTTGGGGAAAACGTTGACGAAAATGGTGCAGGTGTAGTTTCTGCTTTGGTGATTCTGTTCTTCGTCATGGCGAAGGGTCGTTCTGCCCACGGCAGCCACAAACTGCAGCGGTGAGCCCACCGCCTCTTTCCTACTTGGGCAGCAACCAGAGACGAGGACAAGACTGCAACGGTGGTGGTACTTCGCAAGCAGTAGAAAGTCCTGGGATACAATGGGATGCAGCCGGAACGAGGATCCATGGGAATTGCTCGCTTGGTTGGTCGGTACTCGGCATGAACAAGCGTTGCACAGTGCTTGCAGACAAGAATTCTGAAGTCGCCGAGTCCTGCAAAGAGCCTATTTCTCTTGAACGTCAATGTTTTGACCTAGGCAAAGGTATGGATGGGAACACTCACCACGAGACCCTACGAGTATCGTGCCATTGACCTAGCTCGGCTTCCACTCGGCGGCTCGCGGCATGAGAGCATGGACCAACTGCTTGTCCTTTGTGGACGGCAGAGTTACCGGCGTGTGATTGTGGGTCTAGACTCGGGCGGCCCTGTGGTGAAGTCACATCACCGCGCTATACCCCGGTAGAGCGACCAAGGCTACCCATATGTGCACGCCACGAGGTATGCATACGGGTACTCAATGTTGCAAAGCTTCGAGAATAGGTCCACAACGTTGCGAGTGATGGTGATGGCGGAGAGCGCCTTCGCATAGAGTTCGAGCCCTCATATCATCTGGGCAAAGAGCAGGGTAGAAGCCAGACTGGCTTTTGGCATCGAAGTCGTACAGAGGCCCGGTCAGCAGTTCAGTGCTACACCGGAGCTTTGGCTCTTGTACGATCAGAATACTGCCAAAACATGCAGCGTAACGAAGGAGAATTCGTGGAAAAGTCCATGGCAGCATCGCCCTTGCGCGGCGGGGCATTCTTCGCTTATCTCCTTTCTCGATTGTGCGACGAGCCGTGCGCACACACACACTTTCAGTATCGAACGCACACGATCGAGAACTGCTCAAAACTCTACTGCGAACCCCGCGTTGCCCTGAAAATAGAAAGAATATGTCTGATCTTCGAGATGTTCATCATCGCTGTTCTAAAAGTGGCCTACAAACAGATCTATCTGCCGCCTCATGGCGTCGAAAATTAGACATTGCATGTTGCTGAAAGCGAATGCAGAGGACTGCTAAAAATAAGAGACGCATTATGCGAGCAACAGAGAAGCGAGCGAGGGGCGCGCTGAGGGGAAGAGTGGTGGAAAGAGCTTGCATGAGCATCGAGCAGTTCCTATTAACAGTCTACGAGCACTCCCCACTAGACTAACCGGCTGCGCTAGCTACGCTAATGCACGAGAGTCGTCTTGGCGTCACGGTTGGCTGCCGTCGCTCCCGCGACTGTCGACACCCAGATTGAACTTCAACTTGCGCATGCAAGTCTCCCTCCATAGCTCTAGCACTAGCCGACTGCCTCGACCTTGATTCGAGCCTCGTCAACCAATCAACAAGCGATTTCCAGCTTTTTCGACGCACCATCACCCATTCTGATGTTCTTCTGCTCACCTGATTAGGCCAGACTACTCTTTCCCTTCCTGGCTGACATTCCGCGGGTTCTCTGTAGGGCTTGATCACGAGCGTCCTAAAGGTCGAGCTGACCTCGCGTACTACGGAGAGACCTGGGTGCGGTGGGACAATCTAAAGAAGACACGGGAAGAATTTTCGAGCTGGTCGTACAATACTATGGTTGCGGAGAAGGGGCGGGGTGGTGTGTCGTCGTGTCGGGGGAAGGAACCGGCCTCAAGCTCATCGAGGACGGGAGCACGATGGAAAGTTCTCCCATTCTGAGGCACATGAGAGGTGACAGTGAAGATGTCGAGAGTGGTAGCACTGCAGGTCTAGGTGCATTTAGAATTCTCAGATTCAGCTATTCGGAACGTTCCAAGAACCTACCGTCCCAAGAAGCCCAACGGCCGACAGTGCGGCCTGCCGCATGGTCGTCAGTGCGTGCTTGACCCTGAAGCCTGGTACCTCTCGGGTACAGCTGCTGTGCACCTGATCTCAACCAAGCTGGAATGTACATCGCAAGTGGCATCGCCGTCGGTGGAGTGCCGCATGATCCGTCATATCTGGGCCCAGGCCTGCAGATGGATGTGATTGCCTAATTCTTTCAGGCATTCTTGGGGCTTCAGGATTATTGTGTGCTGCTTCCTCGATTAGCAACAGGGTAACTACTGTGTATAGCTCGCGTGGTTGGCAGTCTGCCGCAGATTGAGAATGGGGCGCTCCAAGACGGATGATGGACAGGGGGGGCCATGCAGAGTCGAGACCCCCAGCGCTAACTGACTTGGCCCTGGGCACTGGTGGAAGCTCTCAAGCTCTAATCTTAGCCTGGTAAGCGCCACACCCACCAGCGATCGACCAATGGCCGGGTGAAGCTCCCACACTCCAAGCTGATTCCTCATGCTTGCTGCACACTATCGAGGCACCGAATCAACCGAGCATCGTTGACCTGCCTCGACAATGACCCATTCGACCAAGTCATTCATGGCTCAATCAATGCAGTTCCCCTCCTCCATCATCCCAACCACCAATGCTCGACGAGCGGCTCCAGACGCAGACGCGATATTCATAGATACACCTTCGCCAACATGTGCGGCCCCTCTCTCTCATTCGTCCCTCATGCAGACAATTGTTTCTTACCACCGGCTCCTCTACACGACCTACCTGGAGCCTCATCGTGCTTGCATATTCCTCCCCTCTTCGATCCAAATATAGCTCTCTCCAACTTTGCGAAGACTTTGAAGACTCTCATATACACCATCTTTGACCAATGTCGACGTGACTTCCTTCAAGGCAGACCGTTGCCCTCGCTGTTGTCTCTCCACCTCATCGACGAACCCCGATAGACCTGTGAATACTGCTGGACAGTGTTCACGACCATTCCCTAGTAATTATCCACAACAGCGCGGTTCCAGGTTGTCGTCCTTCCTGTCCTTGCCGGCTTTGATACCAGCACTCGTCACTCCGCGCCGACTCGACTGTTGTACATTCAGTCCTCGCCCTCCAGCGCCCGCAGCAATGGCATCCGGAAACGAGAAGAAGGCTGCGCCACCTGTGACGAAGGATTCGCCGTCGACGAAAGCATCTAAGATGCATAGAAGGTCAAGATCAGGTAAGAGCTTGTCGCAAACTAACCCTTTGGGAAAGTCATTGACCCACGACTCAGGTTGCTTCACATGTCGGCTAAGACGTAAGAAGTGTGATGAGGGAAAGCCAAAGTGCAAGGCTTGCCGGCACTTGGGACTTGACTGCGAGTACAAGCGACCTCACTGGTGGAGCAACAACGAGACTCGAAGGAAGCAGAAGGAGCACATCAAGACAATCATCAAGAAGACGAAGACAAATGAGAAGAATGCCAGTGCCCAGAGCCAATGTAGTGCCCTTACCCCGAGCATGTTCGCAGTGCCTCATACTGACTCATGCATAGATGGAATGAACCATACCGCACAAGGTTACTCGGACGACTCGCAAGACGAATACGACCCTAGCTTTGACGCATCCTTTGCAACCACTCCGGGCCTCTTTGACCCCTACGCCCCAAACGTCTATATGCCCCATGACCCATATGCTGCAGTCGTTCCTTGGGAAGTCGACGTCAAGACCGAGCGACACACCTACGTGAATGACGAACTCACCCGCCGGGACTCGTCAATATCAACCTTCAGCACCTTCTACCCTCCTCCAGCTCACGCCACGCTTCCCTCGTACACCGGTGAAGACTGGGTCCAGCACGATGTCTTGGAAAGCCGACAGAACTCTTGGACCGAGGGAGACTTTGACTTCAATGAGCTTGACGTTCCGCACATTGCCCATCACTTTGAACCTCAGTGCTCGATGGTCCAACTGGAGGATTGCGACAGACCGCTGTTTGAGCACTTGCTGCAGAATGTGCTGCCCATGCTGTTCCCAGTCCAGGAGGCGTATCAACACGGCTCGGTGCGAACAAACGTGATGTTACCCGCATTGGAAAACAACAAGGCATATCTGCATTCCTGTCTCCTGGCAGCCGCAACCCACATGAAAGGCAACAAGTTGTTCTTTAACCCCACCGCTGAGGACGATGCCATGCGCCATAAACTTGCGTTCGTCACAATCGTCGTCGAAGCACTTAACAACGATAGTTGCCATACCGAGATGCTCGATGCTCTCCTGGGAATGATCTCGCTGCAAGGTTGTGTCGGCTCGGCTACCGACCTGGAGAAGGAGTTGATCCCCTGGCACCAACACTTCCAGACCGCTGGCGATATTGTGCAGAGACTCAATCTCCCCCAAGCGTTGGAAAGCAATGCTGGAACGGGCGTCCCGCCATCATTCAACATGAGCCTCACGGCCTGGATCGACATCCTCGGGTCCACGATGCTGGGCAAGGCTCCCCGCTTCTCCAACACTTACAGGAACATGTTTTTCGCCCAAGCGTCGACTGGTTTGGAGAAACTGATGGGCTGCAACGACTACGTGATGTACCTGTTATCCGAAGTTGCTTGCCTCGACTCACTCAAGGTAGAAGGGAAGCTCGATGACATTGGCGTGTGCAACCACATTACCTCCCTCGCGACCACCCTCGATTCCGTCGAACCGCAAGAGCCCCTACAATTCCCCTACAACAAGTCCGGCATCCTTCGTCCTAAACAACTCACCAAGAATATCAGCGCCATCTTCCGCAAAGCTACCCGCGTCTACCTCTGTTCGCTTGTCCCCGAGTACAACCGCTACCAACCAGCCACAGTCAATCTGATCACTCAAATGGCTGACTTGCTCGAATACGTGCCCTCCGGTCCCAATGGCTTCGACCGCTGCCTTGTCTGGCCCATGCTCATCTGCGGTGCGAATTCGATTCCAGCATCCCCACTTCGCCGCGTCCTCTCCGATCGGTGTGATGCTCTCGGTGATTCTGCCGACCACGGGTCTTTTGGAAAAATGATACGCTTGCTCCATGAGGTGTGGAGACGGAACGACGATATGGTTATTTCGGCGGGCGTATGTGAAGCCACACCCGTGACCGCCGGAAGCCCATCAGGATCGATCTCGACGCCGATTGCCTCCGCTAGTATCCTCACCGCAGCCGGAACCTCCACAGCAGCCCCCTCTTCGACGACAGCGTTGCCGAGGAACCAGAACGTCCACTGGCGGGACGTGATGCAGCAGAACGGATGGGATTTCCTCCTGATATAGGACAGTGTCGGCTTCCTCTCTTGAGGTGCAGGACTGCGGTCTCGACGATTCGCGTCCCTGCCGAGAACGGAAGCGCACCAGTCCAATATCATGGACGGCCACACTCTTTTCACAAACCAAAACAATAACGCTCGACGCTAATCGTCCTTTATCAAGCGACGACTAATTTCTCACGCTCATTACAGCCACCATTTATATTCCCATCCTAATCTTTTCTGGCAGAAGATTAATGTTTACTCACCCTCTGCATCCTGGTCTGGAATACCACAAAAGTTATTCGGAGAGTTCCTCGGGCATGGAACCTGGCGTTTTGAGAGCGGGGGAAGACTTACTCCTTGGGCTTCGGCTTCGGCATGAGCGACGGCGCAGGGCGCAATTACACCACTATCCACCTTTGTCGGATGGGCATCGATGGCGAGAACGGCCTCAGCGGCAGCTGCACAACCGACTACAGAACATCACGGTCTTTTTATACACGACAGGAAAACCAGCACATTTTCCTCGGGCATGGCTCTGGCTCAATCTGAAGAGCAGGAACAGGACATGTCTTTGATATTTGATACCCATGTTTGGAGACTGAGATCTCCCACCTTTCTACACCTTTTTTTGGACGAATCTCCTTTCTCTTATTCGGGATTTGCATCAACTTTTCGATAGCCGCATCTTTGGAGTCCGGATCAGTGAGGGGATCGAACGATGCAAGATGTCTGTCTCCGTTTGCGTGTCTTTGCGAGCAGTGGAATGAATTGGCAGGAATGACGTGATGAGGACGAGCACGCGCAGAAGAAAGGGTACTCCATTGTCAGGGAGCCAGCACAACGCGAGGAAGAAGGACGCGTCGAAGGCGACCGCCGACCTGCAACCTCAGCAGCAGATTGACCCCCTCAAGTGACTCACGATGAAGAAGGCAGCCGCTTACGTATTGCATACATAGTGGAGGAACGTGGCATCAACATCATGACCGGGATGGCGGGAAGTGTTAGAAGTAGAAGCATCCTGGCTAAACATCAGCGGACAGATCGAGCTTCTGAGGGCGAAGCTTTTCTTGAGACATGCCCAACGGGGAAAAAAAAAGTTGAAATCCTCTTTGTTGTCTCTGGCTCGTTCGTTCGCTCTTCCCTTGGCGGTCGGATCAGTGCGTGCAGGAGGGTGTACATAGGAGCTCGGCCTCGACTGTGCCCTTCCCGGCCACACCTCTCTCGGCTCTACTGATCTTTCTACGTATGCTGTGCCTCCCTCCACTCCGGCCAGCCATATCCGGCGAAGACTGGTCGGGCCGGTTTTCGTGGCAGGACCGGCTGACGCTTGACACCGAACCTGTACACAGTATTACGTGGGTTGTGGCACGTAATGATCTGATGACTATCCTATTCCATGAGATGGGAAGGAAGGAACCTCCAGGCAGGGCTCGTCTCGCTCACACGCCAGATTGCTCACTCCCGCGACAATCTGCCCGGACTGCTGTCTGTACTCTACGACTGACCTCGTGCGGCTTGGGTTTGGGTTGAGCTGGTTTGGGTTGAGCTGGTTTGGGTTGAGCTGGTTTGGGTTGAGCTGGTTTGGGTTGAGCTGGTTTGGGTTGAGCTGGTTTGGGTTGAGCTGGTTTGGGTTGAGCTGGTTTGGGTTGAGCTGGTTTGGGTTGAGCTGGTTTGAGTGCCTAACTTACATAGGTAAGGAACCACGAACACACCCGGAAATAAGTGTCGGGACGCAGTACCTTACCGCTATGTAGTCCAATTTCGGAAACGTCGGCAATTGATCGAAGCACTCAGGACCCAGCTAATATGTGCCAGCCTTATCGACAACGAAGCTTGCAGGGTGCGCGCCAGCGGAAGTGCTGGGCCCCAACCCATAGTTTGCAGTGCACAGCACCGCACGGGTTTACGAATACAAAACTGGCACTTCGAGGAAAGGAAGAATCGCCCAGTCATTGAATCTCAAAGACAGACATACATCCCTTGGCGGGATCGTGTAACCCGCTTCAGAATTCATTCATGCTCTCGTCCGGGGAGCAAGGCAACGACGGAAGCAAAAGAGATGTAAACCCCCCAAGTGTCTGACCCTTGCATATGTTCAATTCTTGCTTTCCTTTCCGTAGGCGATTGAACTCACTCTCCTCCATCCTTCTCACCTGGAGCTAGATGCAAGAGCGGCATTCTGTGAGAAGCTTAAGCTTCCGCTTCCGCCGTGGCAAGCTCATCGGCACATGGAATCAGGATCAGGAACAGGAAAAGGGGTTGTCTTTGGCTGTGCTAGACGAAGAAAACGTGTGTCGTGACAGCAAGATCTGACTTTTGACTGTAATTGAGCGACATGGTCGAAGCCGGGAGGGTTTCTCGATTGGTCAACTCAACTCAACTCGGTAGTCGAGCCGTGCCGAGTACAAATGACTTCAGAGTTACAGCATATTTTTGTCCCTCACGATTCACGCCCTCTTTGATCTCCTTTGCTGAAGAACGAAGACGGAAGCTAGGAGCTAGGGACGGTGAACTCTCACATCACCCAACCGTCCTGACGATTTCGGAACCTCTCACCCTACCTACCTAAGTGAGTTAAGTATTAAAGGCCGCGAGCCTTGCGATCCCCACAACAGAGAATATACTGAACCAGGCTAGCGGAGCCAAGGCTGCAAGTGGCACTCGTAAAGTGCAGGCGGGGGGGGGGAGCGGCTGAGCGGCTAGTGGCTTCCTAACACGAGTACTGTGGAATTCTTGTGGTTCGTGCAATCGCGAATGCAACCTAAGATCCTCACCTGCCATTGGTCGCGAGTGGTACCCTTACACTCGACAAGGGTAATTTTCGTTAGTAGACTCCATAAGCACGTGATCCCGGAGCAACTCTACTCTGGGTGGCGGGTGCCTAGAGTTTAGGTATAGGTGCCCCGAAATCTTAGACAGAGTGTGCCTATAATTTAGGCGCTCCCAGTGCTCCAGGCGTCCCAGGTGTAATCACGTGTCTGTGGAGTACACTAACGAAAATTACCCTTGTCGAGTGTAAGGGTACCACTCGCGACCAATGGCAGGTAAGGAAAGGTCTGAACTGTGCTGTTCACCAGAATGCTGTGGTCGCGGGTCGTCCGTATTCCATGTGAATAGCGCCTTCACAGCCAGCACAAGGCTATGCTTGGACATCCTAGGTAATCTGTTTCGAAATGTCGAAGATATCATGAGTGATTCGATTCGGTGAGCGTTACCCGTCCTCGCAGTCGTGGATACTCATTCGCTACCTGTGCGGATGCCCTGCTGGATCCACTGTAGAAATCACTCACATGAAAGATCGCAATGTGCCGTATACCAGCATCTGTTGGTGTAGACCGGTTTCCGGGCGAGAAATACCGGGAGGCACATTAGAGGCGCCTCCATCAGCTATAGCGACACTCTGCTTCCCACGTACGCCGACCGCACAAGGTATAAGAACAGTGTATATCCTCTTGATCGACCTCGAACTCTTTTCATCCTTCTCCTGTCAACAACCACACCGGAACACCTCTCCCGGTCCCGTACCTTTTAGTCATACTCAGAGGGTCAGCACTCGTCACATCTTGACGGCCAGCCACCATCTTCTTTACTGTAGGGACCGCCGTTTGATCCACAGCCCGCCCGCCCGCCTTCGAGCCGTTGACACTGTGTCGAGATGGACTCCAAAAAGGAAGTCTGCAAGTGCATGATCAATCGTTACCTATACTACCCCATGAACATCGTTGACCGGCTAGGCAATGTCGAAGGGCATGTTCTCCGAAGCGGGAACACCACAGCGGAGAATCATAGCGCTGCGTTAAGAGAGCTAGAGCAGAAGATGGACGAGCTCACAGATCCAGAGCTTCTTCGCGCTGCAAGGGAAGACCAACAAGGTCAGGGGACCGTGTCCCCGCTGGCTTGAATTGAATGAAGCTGACGTGACCCAGGGCTCAAGGAGGGAACTCACTCATACACAACATATGTCTCGCAACGGGAGTTCGAAGAGCGTGCTGCGTAGCCGGCAGCATCAGGCATGCTGTTTGAGGAAAGGTCGACGCTCTGGAGGAGATTGGATGTGTCTTTTCAAGCGGAACCTTTCATCACTGTTCTTGTTGGTGTTCATACTTCAATGTCGGGGCAGGATGCAACAAGCTTTGGTTGGACAGCCAACTGTCGGGTCGATTGTCGTCGATTGTCTTGCCGGGATTGAACAAGGTCGCCCTGGTATCGGCTGGGGAACATCGGCGAGCGTGTCTTGTAACTCCGAAAGTTGCTGCCACTCTTGGACATGTGTGGCAGTATAGGATTTTCTTGTTGATACGGCACAATAACAATCTCCATGTATCGTTAGCCTTCTTCAAGTTAGCGCCACGGCATCAACAGCGTTTGGTGCAGGCCCGTGCCAGCCCTAAGCCTAGACTAGTCTGGGCTGAGCATCACGTCATCCTTCGGTCTTTTAGCGCGCCATGCGCCACATCGCGCAACGGTCTCATGCTTCCCCAGGTATTCGCTTCCTGCACATCGCAGCCTAGAAGTGGGGCTGGAGTGAACCTGTGCAGAACGCCCACGACGTTTGCAAGCCGTGAACACGTGGAGAATACTCGTACCGCGCTGAGGTGCGATGCGCATATCCACGGCATGAAATGTTACGTCAACCCGCCGCTCCGCATGCGTCGAGGATTAAGACCTCGTGAGAGAGGGAATGCCGAGACGTGATGCGAGCTTGGCCGGACTCCGTATCTCGTTACCCAGGACAGTCCTGCCGCTTGTCGCTTGATGCGTTGGCCACCGCTTTCGAGTCGCTCAGTTAACAACGTAGGTGTAAGAGACAATCGGTATCAAAATGATTCGATGATTGAGAAATAGGCCTGACGCGGCACAGCCTCGCAGGAGCGATCGGCCTCGAAGCCCCAGAAGTCGAATTTTGTGACGATCTTGGCGAGATTGACGCCCCAGACTGCGGTTGGGTTCTGGCAGTATCCACAGATAAGAGCAAGTCTGGCGTCTTTGTCTTGCATCATGTACCCCAGATTGTGAATGTGTTCATCGAAGCGCACTCAACCAGTCAACCTCGTGTTAGCCGGGCCGATATCTGGAAAGGAACGTGCCATCTTCGTTTTCAAGGCATGCAACCAATGGCAAGGCGAATCGTTATCTGCTCCGGACGCCTCGGGTACCTGATGCCTTCTGCGACTTCCATTCGTGCCCCATGCACATTGGACAGCGCTCAACCACACTTAGGTAACAGATTCTCAGGTGGTATTAGCCTCGTCAGGTGATTTCGCGGTGGACCCGAAGCAGAAGTCATTCCCATCTGTGTTGATCCAGGACCACATTGTATCCGTAACACTTTGCCTGTTTTCTCAGCGATATCGCACGCGTACGCGTGCCATGACGATTGGATCCATTGTCTTGATTCCTTGGAGCCACGTGAATTAGGTGTCAGGTGCCTCATCAAGTGACAACCGGTGACCAAGGTTATGGGACACCCTGAGTGCCCCTGGGGTCGATACATATGTCTCGCGTCTTCCCCAGACAAATGTCTGGCACACTTCGCTCACCCGAATTCTCTACCCCTTCGGTTGAAGACAACAAGCAGCATTATATCTGCATCAACCCTTGCGACGACTTGGGGAGTCGAGAGAAGCGCCAGGAGGTCCCTGTCGACGAGTCTCCACCACCGCCACGTACTGTAAGTTCCTTGCTGGGAAGGAATAGCAAATAGCTGCTGACAGTTAAGGAAAGCCCGTCACGTGCGGATCGGCGCTCGCAGTCGTGGATTCGTATCAGGGTTGTCCAGCCTTGCCCTACCTTGACCGTCTCTAGTTCTCATGGCGCCTCAAAAGCCTTTGAACCTGTCCACTCTCGCGGCTCATCTTCACTCAACCGACAATCTCGCCGACCGTTTCCTGCAAGCACACGGCAGAGTACTAAGAAGTCATAAGTGCCGGAAGAAAAGCTCTCAGAGCCCAAAGCGCCCTAAACGTAAGGACAAATCAAGCGTGGCGGTGCAGAAGCTTGAAAAGGAGATGGATAGTCTCACCGACCCTGTGCTCTTGCACGACGCGAGAGTATACCAGGAAGGTATGAAATCTGGAATTTGCAACAGCCCAGTAGGCAAGAACTAACCGTGCTCAGGTCTGACTCAAGGCGCAGACTGCTTCTTGTACTGAGTAAAGTGTGCATTGACGGCAATGAAGTGCTCTTCCCTACGGAGAATACCTCATTGGAAGGTGTGGCGCGGACAACGGAAACAGTGGATCAGCAGATGGAAACCGGAGCGGTCTTCTCACGCGCCGTCGGGATATTCTGACAGCTGCTCATCAACCTCGACATGTCGCGGAAATCGGGAAGGCGTTGGGTAGGGAATTCGATCGTTGATTTGGCTTTATAAATGTGCGGGAAGGCGGGGAAATCCAGGTCTTGGCGGGAATATACGCCCCGCGTCTCGGATGATGAATCCGGCGCCTGCCCTGGTTAGTGATAGCGCCGATAACGGACGGACATTCTTTTTTCCGAAAAACCCTTGCAAGCACGACCGATTCGGTGCACATACTGACACGACTGAGCATTGCCTGCATCTCGATCCAACCTCCTGTGCCTTCGTTGTAATCATACCAAGTCCCAAGAGGAGAGAGGTGATCCTCGATGTTCGTTCCAGGACGACTTCCGCGTGGGGTGTAGTGTCCGCACCAAGTGGTATTTGCTTGTCGACATGCAATGTGCGGGCGCAAGATGATCGAGGCCCGACAAAGCAGGCATTTGACCTCTGAGAAGCCGGTCCGATTGCCACTAAAGCAGAGCGCGCCGCAGGAAGCATCGTTCTCTTTGGAAGCCTTTCCACCCCGACCAAGACAGGGACAAGAGACGTTATGTCATTTCCCATTCAAGCATTGGCTGAGCCTTGCACCAGGCCCTGGCGTGGGGGTTAACTCTGGCGCTCATTGTGGTCATTGTCCCCGTGCTTTCTGCCCCCTCTCTGGGCACCCTGATTAATGCGTTCATCAAGAGCCCTCACTGCCTTGAATTGTGGGGTGCCGCTGCCCCTTGAAAGTCAAGGAAGCCGCTTCCAGCGCATGGTACTTTTTGTCAAACTCTAATTGATCAGACACAACCTCACAAGCTCAAAACACGTGGTCCTGATTGGCCAGGGCGGATGAAGTAGGGTAAGGGAAGCGCCCGACATGTAGCGCCCGCAATAGTGTGTCTCCAAATCTGGGGCTGTGGACTTGGTGCCTGAATGCAACCTCCAATTGTGCCCACCATCAAAGAAGTCATGGGCAAACCAAGGTCGATCGATCGGTACCCATGCATTTCAGATCGAGAAGTGCAGGCCCGAGGTGATCTTCAACAACTGAGGAACTTACATGGAAAACTCGTCAATAGCCATGACAAGATGATTAGACAATTGCTTGTAATTGTCGCCAAATCTTGTGAACCGAGCCTGACGTTCGAGCAAAGTCGGTGGAGAAAGCGTCCCGGCCGATTGGATAGAGTCCGTGGGATGGCCTTCGTAAACTTCGCACTGTGTTTACCGACATACATTGTCCTTCGGTATAATGCACATTTCGACGGTCCTCTGACTGGTATTGAGCCTGCTTTGAGAGAACCGTACTGCCGACTTCATGGGACTCCTGCACCAATGCATCAGGGCTAAAGAGAGTGATTTGCCAGCCTCCCTGGGGAACAAGGCTTTGCCCACGTTCAGTGGGGTGGCACCATGAAGGATGACAGCCAGAAGTCTCTCTCGCGAGGAAACACGAAGTCATGCCGCAACCAAATCGTTGTAAAACAGGAATCATGGCCCTGAGAGAAAGTACGGCAGCTGTAATTCGTACGTATGCGACTCGGCCTGCTAGGTCTCAGAAGGTATAAGTAGCTCAGGACCATCGACATGTCCCTCGGTATGTGCTCGATTGTCACCTCGTGGTGGACATGAAAGCTAGCCACTTGTACTGCAGTCGTCCAGTTCACTTCTTCCACATCTCACAGTTATTGCGAAGGTCATCCTCGAAGCACGACCGTGCATATCAGGCAGTTGGAATACCCGGGAGCTGGCCGGAGGCAGACTTGACGAAATGAGTATCGGCAGTGTCCAAGAAGGTCCACGAGTCGACGCGTTTCTTCACGGAGGAACATCTCTGTGGGACTTCATCCTGCTGGGACGCGGATCTCAAGTTTCAGCAGTGCTCGGAAAGCACGCGTCGAAGCTCAGACACGAAGATCTCGGGCGTTTCGACAACGAACGCGACAGGATGGCTGCTCTGGTGAAATTCATGGATGCAGTCACAGACCCAAAGACGATTCGAGAAGCCGAAGTCTATCGTCCGATTCTGGTCGACTGTGAGTGATCGAGATTGATGGATGAGTGGTGGAAGAAAGGACAGAGCAGAAAGAAGAGGTGAGACTCGCCTCTGAGCGCGACACGTCGCATGTGGTGTTTCCGCTAAACTGTTTTAGGATCCGCGGGCAACGGAATATTCGCCAAAAACGAGGCTGAGGAAGTCACGGGCGAGGCTGTGCGCCCGCCGCCCTGGCTAGTCCCCTGAAAGACTTCATGAGCAAAGCAGAATGATCATTGCGTGGCTGGGTAGGGCTATCTGGTTTCGTGTTTTAACAGTACTCAGCAGTCCAAAAAAGCTAGTCAGAACCCAAAAAGTCTAGATGTCTATCCAAGTCGTCCGTGTCCTGCTATGCCTCGCGGGTTCGTGGATTCGCTTTGCAGCTCGAGCTCACAGCGGTCAAGATTGCAACAATAATGCTATGACAGAACGAATCCTTGGGTGTGGCAGCAGATAAGCTATTGCTCGTTTCCCTCGGTCCTGTCATCATCCATGCGGCCATTTGGCTTGCTTCCTTCTTGCGCCAGAGGGTCGGGTACCCATTGGCTTAGCACTGTGAACCCTGCCGCTAGACATACCATCAAAATCCAGATGATATGGCCTCCCAACGCACCACTCCTCACACTGGCCGCAAACAGACTGGCAAACAACGCTGGGGAAAAGGCTCTCAAGCCGCTCACTAGCGTTAGCGCAACAGCATTCAATGTTCCCAGGACTTCTGGCCCGGGAGACACATCGTTGAGAACAAGTTGAATGCCCGTGAAAGACATACTCACTCCACTGCCCAAAACTAAAGCAACAGGCGCAGTCGCCCAGAAAGCGGCCGTGAGATGCCATCTTAACAACAAATTGAACACCGGATAGAGTGCGAAAAAGAAAGGGTAAGCCACAGCGCATAATTTCATAACCCATTTCGTGCCGAATCTGGCTTGAAGCCACGGAAATGCGATGAGGAGCCAGAGTGATTGGGAAAGGCCGCCAAGTCCCATATAGATGGAAATCAAGAGCGGCGAAAACCCGAATCCGCCGAGATGGACGGGTGTGAAGAGAAAGACGGGGATCTGTAAATCTGTCTCAGTGCGTGCCGATGTAGAGCGTGGGTGGTACATCACGTTTATTCGCCAATGCAGCGAGGGGTCAAGGGCCGGTAAAACTTACAATAGCTGTATAGCTGAAGGCGAGGATCATGATGTAAGAGTATATAAACAGGGTTATTGTGATGTTCGGTGATCGCAGCAGTTCAAGCATGGACATCTTCTTAGGCGGATCGGACTCGGTCGTTTTGCCTTGTTTCACAAGTGTCTGTCCCGAAGCAGTTGATCAGTCCAAACATATCCCAACAGAGATCACGGGCAGACTTGCCTCCTTGATCCCGAACGCACTCGTGATCGTTGCGATCGCCCCTATCGAGCCCGTCACAAACGTCGGCAGTGCGTATGGATAGTCTCGGAAGAACTTGATCTTTCCAAAGACAGATGGATATTCGGTTGCAGGACTGGCCAATGCACCTCCTGATGACCTGTCAGTCACCATCGAGTGAAATCGAGGCCATAAACAGCGTACCGATAACCGGACCCAGAAAGATACCGAGATTTCCCGTAAAGGCGAAGAAACTAAAAGCCCTGGCTTGCGTCTTCGGCGAGCTATTCTCGGTGATCATTGTTCGAATTGTTCTATATTGCCGTCAGACGCTGAGCACCATGCTTGAATGCCTCTGAGAGGGGACGACTTACAGGATCGTTCCAGCAAAGACACCAGCGAAACACCGGAAAACGATCATCTGCCATATTGTTCTGCTGAGCCCAAAGATGGCGGTTGCGACTGCGACGCCCGCCAGTGAGCTGACGAGGACTGGTTTTCTGCCGAAATGATCGGCAGCTTTACCCCAGAGAATCATGAGGCACATTTGCGTCAACGAGAATAACGATTCCTACGGTCATCCATCAGCTTTAGAACTTGAATGAGTTGAAGCTCGGAATGCTTACAATCAGCCCACTGTAGAACCCGACATCCGTCTCGGCCACTTCCCCAGTCTCCCAAATCATCTGATTGATGAAGGGAAATATACAGAAGAATGCGGTTGGCTCGACGAAGCGCGCAAAGCAAAGGAGCAGGATCTGGTCCTTGGGCAACGGTTTATCTTCGTCTGTGTTGGTGCCACCACTGGAGCCCTGATTCCTGTCGCCATTTTCACGAGACGTAGGTTGGTCAGGTGAAGGAGCAAGTAAAGCGGTAGTCTCATCGACTCGGACAGCGGTGTCCTCTTCAATGATGTCCGCTGAAGTCATCTTGATAAAGTAGGATGCTTTGAGATGGCTGAGTTGGGGACCAGAATCGACAAAGGACGGATCTTCAATATGGTTCAAACCTGCTGCCCTCACAACGGTCCATGACTACCCAGTAGATGCAGAGGAAATTGATGATGGATTAATAAGTTATTGGCTGCTCAAAAATGCGGCGATGAGCTTCTCGGCACGCCCACTAACTTGAGCGGTCGCCTAACACTGGCAGCCCAGCAGCCCTAGTTAGCCCAAAAATTCCCTTCAGGGCCTAGTTAAGCTGAAGCTCCGCCGCTACTTGCTAGTAAGTCGATCTTGGAGCCGCCGTGTACACAATATTTCTGTTCTTCTGAAGCCCTCGCGGATCACTGGCAGCAAGATCAAAACAGCACAAATAATGCGGGCACCGAATCATCGTCATGTTTGACACGATCTGCACGCTCCCTCTCCCCGCGGACGCTTTCGCTCAAGTGATTCACCCAGCTCAGCCTTTATTCACAATCGGCTTGTCTTCGGGACATGTGCACGCCTACAAGCTCCCCTCCGATACGGACGTGATCGAGGACGACACTGGAAGCGACTCTGCTTCTCCTCCGAAGAGCGACAACCTAGTCAACGGCTCGATCATACCTTCCCTGCGCAGAGCTTCCTCAACCAGCCTCTCAGAAAGTGGACTGGGCTCCATCGATACCATATGGTCAACAAGAAGACACAAGGGCTCATGTCGATGTCTGGCATTCAGTCATGATGGAGAGATATGCTACTCGGCAGGGACGGATGGGCTTGTAAAGGCATTCCTGACAGAGACTGGCAAGGTGGTGAGCAAGATCGCTATACCCGAAAAGTTTGGTGCTGGAGTGGAGATCAATGGGCCGACTGTCCTGCATGCTCTATCGCCGCAGGCACTGCTACTGGGCACGGACTCGGGGCAGCTCTCCCTGCACGATCTACGGCAAGGAGGAAAAGAGATGCAGGCAGCCGTAAGCCAGACATGGGCACCACACGGGGCAGAACATATCAACTCGCTTGTTCCTCTACCGGCGAGCGAAACCAGCACAAGCGGCTTTCCCAAGCAATGGGTCAGCGTTGGAGGGACTACCCTTGCAGTCACAGATCTCCGCAAAGGCATAATTGCGACAAGTGAAGACCAGGAAATCGAGCTTACGAGTGTGGCTATGGTGCAGGGGCTCAAAAAGGGCGGCACGAGTGTTGGCGAGAAGATATTGGTTGGCCAAAGTGACGGGGTGGTCAGCTTGTGGGAGCGCGGTGTATGGAGCGACTTAGACGAGCGCATCGTGCTTGGTCGGGGAGGCCTCAGTGTAGACTCTCTCGCTGAAGTACCCTTTGGCTTTGGAGGCGGCAAGTTGAAGATGAATGAAAAGCTTGTCGCGGCCGGTCTTGAGGATGGAAGAGTCCGATTCATGAGGATCGGCCGAAACCGAGTCCTTCTCGAAATGGATGCAAAGCACGATGACCTGGACGGTGTAGCAGCCGTCGGATTCGACATCGAGGGCCGGATGATCACCAGTGGAGGCCAAACCGTCAAAGTATGGACAGAAGCTAAGGGGCTGCCTGGCGGTGGAAGAGGGTCTTCAACAAAACACGATCTGTCTTCTGACGACGATGTCGATGATGATTCGTCTGCCGATGAAAGCAGTGACGAGGATCGTCCGAAGCAGAAACGCAAGAAGCGAAAGAGAAACAAGGGCAAGGATAAGTCCGGAGGAAAGGCGCTTGATTTCTCCCTGTGAGATCTGTAACGATGAGTGGTTCCGAAAAGCACTGATGTTGACGGATGGCTGTATGATGATACCCATGGTGTTCAGAGGAAAGGTACGGGCAATCGAGGTTTCGATTGTAAAGGTCATAATGGTCTGTACAGAAATAACTGCCGCCTAAATGGCAGAAGTTCAATGCCGGTGACACAGAGCAAACAAATGTACCGAGTCTCGGCCCAACCCTGTCATTCATCCCATCTGGCTCATTGCCAGTATCGAGTAGTATTATGAAGCAACAAGGCTGTGGCCATCTCGACACCGGCTAGTTGCTCCCGGACAAGGCTGCCCATCTCGAAACGTGTAGCCGAGGCGAGTCGCTGATTCGTCATCGCTCGGGCAGCTCGCGATATCGGATGGGATGCGAGATAAATAGTCAGAAGGCTTTCCACGCCGTACGCCGTACAGGACTTTTGCTGACTCTGAGCCGTCGTCCTGGGCCCATCTCACAAAGGCTCCAACCACAGGACAGTACTACATAGATTCGTCTCCCGCCATCATGGCGCCAGCTTCATCTCTCGTGCCTAGGTCCATACACTGGCCGCTCCTCCTGACAGGGAGTGCGCTCTTCTCCATTGGCATCCTGGCCGGCGGATTATGGAACAAGAAGCGGGCATCAACCATCCTGTCCCCGCGAACGACACTCCTTCCCAAGCTATCCAAGGAGGAGATATCCGACCTGCCCTACCCGCCCGACGTCCTCCCCGGCGCCCGCGACGTGGACACGCCCTACGGCTCGATTAGAGTCTACGAATTCGGCCCCGAGAACGGGCGCAAAGTACTCCTCATCCACGGGATCAGCACCCCAGCCATCGCATTAGGGGGCGTGGCCCACGCGCTGGTCGACAACGGCTGTCGCGTCATGCTCTTCGACCTCTTCGGGCGCGGATACTCAGACACGCCCGGCGACCTCGCGCACGACATTCGGCTGTTCACGACACAGATCCTGCTGGTGCTCGCTTCGTCGCCCTTGTCGTGGACGGGCCACGGCTCGACACGCTTCAGCCTCGTCGGATACAGTCTCGGCGGCGGGATCGCGATGACCTTCGCGAGTTATTTCCCCGACCTGATCGACAGTCTGATCTTGTTTGCGCCGGCGGGGATCCTGCGGCCCTACCACATCAGCAAGACCAGCCACATCATCTACTCGGAGGGGATCATCCCGGAGTCACTCCTTCAGCGCTTGGTCCGCCGCCGGCTGCGGAGTCCGATGGCTCAGCCGCTGCGAACGCCCACGCGGCGCCCGGAGGACGACGACGAGGGGACCAAAACCGTCGTTGACGCCACAGAGGCGGTGGCCGCCGAGGTGGGCAAAGTCAACCTCGAGTCGAATAGTCGGGCCGTGCTCTCGAAGTCACGGCCGCATGTCACGGTGGAGAAGACGGTACTTTACCAACTGGACAATTACCCTGGGTTCGTGCATGCGTTCATGTCGAGCATCCGGTACGGGCCCGTGCGGTATCAGCACGATCGGTGGCGGATCTTTGGCGAACACCTCACGCGGCAGAATCACGCAAACGGGACAAACAAGAAGGTGTTGATCGTGCTGGGAAGGAATGATCCGATTATCATCCAGCAGGAGGTGGAGGAAGATGCATCCGACGTGCTAGGCGGGAACGTTGAGTTTGTGAGTTTCGACGCCGGGCACGAGGTGCCGGTCACGAAGGGCGAGGAAGTTGTGAAGGCGATTGTGGAGTTCTGGAGCAGGACGGATTGAACTGGAAGAAATAAAGTTTGGGTTTTGATGCGACAACAAGGTAGATTTGGTCCCTGTACCTACGTTAGACGGATAGAAGGGAAATCTGTACGAGTGCTTTTAGATGGTGTGGCATTAGAGACCGAGCCTCCGAAGGGAGTAGCTTGCAGATAGACGGGTTTGTCAGAGCGTGGAATGTTCCGAATAGAGACAAACTCAATGATTTGTGATGTGCTTTCCGAGATGGAACGGTTCCGAAAAGGTGAACGGACGAAGAGTTATGTCGACACCTTGTTCGCTCGCGCTACCACTACCATGATCTTGAACAACGGAAGCCAGTCCTGTCTCTATAGGTCCGCCCTAGCCGGCTCGCCCGCCCAGGCCCGTCTGATCAGCTCGCGGATAGGCTCCTTCTCCACCTTTCTCGGGTTGGGATACTGGTTACTGACAGCAATCTCTGCCGCCTTGTCGATATCCTCTTCCTTCATGCCATAGTCCTTCAGTGCTCTCTTCACCTGTAATTTCTCCAGCAGCACATTCAAGCCTTTAGTGGCGTCACCCTCGCTTCCAGGTAGGACCGAAGCGAGCTTCTCCATCGCTTCGGGGATGGCGGGTGCGTTGTATGAAAGGGCGTGAGGAAGGACGATGGTGTGGGTTTCCGCATGGGGAAGATTGAAGGAGCCGCCGAGCGTGTGGCACAGTTTGTGGTGTAGAGCCATTGAGGATGAGCCGAGGCAGACGCCGCAAAGCCAGGCGCCGTATTGCGCTTTTTCACGCGCTGGCTGAGACTTGGAGTCCTGGATGATTTCTGGGAGAGACTCGGCGAGAGCTTTGGTGCCTTCAAGAGCAAGGAGAGAGATGATAGGGTTCTTGTTCTTTGCGTAAAGCGATTCGACGGCGTGGGCGATTGCGTTGACCCCGGACGTGGCGCTGAGGCCTGTAGGCAGGGTCATGGTGTAGTCCACATCGTAGATTACCGTGCCGGGTAGAATCTTGGGGTCCGTCCGTGTTGTCTTGCGGCCATCCTGCGTTTCACCCAGAATTGGCGTCATTTCACTACCGGCATATGTCGTCGGGACGCAGATGTGATATAAACCGGTGCGAACCGAGATTGCCTTGCCTAAACCTGTTGTTGACCCTCCACCTATTGAGACGACGCAGTCTGCAGACTTGTCCTTAATGAACGCCATAGCTTCTTCGGTGATGTGCGAGGGAGTATGCATTGTGGCATTGGTGTAGATGCCAGCCGGCTCGATCGATGCATTGGTCAAGATTTTCGCAAGGTCTTCTGCTTGACTGACTTGCTGCGGCGTGGAGAGGATAAGCGGTGATGAGAATCCTAGACGCTTGATCTCATCTGGGAGTTTTTGAATACTGCCCTTCCCGAAGACCACACGGCCTGGGTTTGCATTGTACTCGAAGGGGTCCATATCGTGAGGGAATCTTGTTTGTTTCGCGTGGCGTGGAGGATGGAAGTATCTTCGCTATGATGTGACAAGAGCTGGAAATCAGCAGATCGAACTCGAGATGTAGTGAGGACGACGACGAAATGGGTCCCCGGAGTCTTTTCTGAACGAGCGAGAGCGCGGAACCAAGGACGCAGCGTCGGAACAGGGATTTGGCTGGTTCATCATCTTCGTGGGGCAATGCCGGGAAATGCACCGAAACTCCAGAAACCCCACCACCTGGAAGAGCCTAGTCGGGCGCTGGATCAGAGTCTTTATCCGAAAGTTTGGAGGATGACCAGCAGCTCATTACCGGCTGACCAAGCCTCACTCGGTGACATTCGTCGCTTCAAGACGCTACCGCCCTGAAAAGGTATATCGCCGTCGTCGCCGCCCAACTGATGCCCAGTCCGCCAAGAACCTGGAGCATTTGTTGCGAAGACCTCACACCGTCATTGTAATTCTGCGAGAAAGGCACTTTGCCTTTGTCGCGCCAGAAATTTCCAATGTGCGTGTACGCTAGGTAAAGGGCTCCCGTGTTCGTGGCGCTCAGCAGAAACGGGGTGGTGTTTGCTCCGGATGACGCGGTGACGACACATACCACCGATGACACGAGAGACAACAAGGTCTGCTAGTATTAGCAGTCTGGTCGACGGATACAAGCCAGAAAACTTACGGCTAATGCGCCGCTGGTTTGTGTGGTTCTTGTCTTGTGAAGCTGTCGAGCAGCCGTATTAGAGAATCGTGACGCAGATTCGGCCTGTGGTTCCCACTGATTGAGGTTATAGATTGCCATGGCCGACAGCAATGCCGCGAAAATGCTGAGACATGCTTGGATAGCATGATACAGTTCTAGCAAGACAGACATGGTTGACGATGGATGAGCTTTGATGAAGGAGCGACGACGCATCCAGCGAGGAGGAATCGCTGGCCCAACAGGCAAAGCAATTTCGATTCACACATGATTGCCCCTTGTCGATGACTAAGCGCCAAGACGACTCTGTGTCTCGATTGCAACTGCGTTTGGCTGTGCCTGAAGCAGTATTGTCTGGTCGAAACTTCACAATAATGTGGAAGCGTCCTAGACCTTCGATATTTCTCGAACACCTTGCATCGTAGACAACCCAGCAGGGTTGCGTAGCGCTTGGATTGCGCTTCATGCAGGTTCATTATGGAATTCTCAATTCTGTTACCTTCACTCGACGCGTCGAATCCAGAAGCCTTTCGTAATGACGCCCCGTACCGAAAGAAAAGAAATCAAGGAACAAGGAAACTTCAGGGAGGCTGAAAACAAGCCAAAGTTGACATAGAGGTCGCTCTTTAATGGTATCTCCGGACAAAGCAGCCCCATTTGGGTCATCTATTGTGCACTACTACGGAATGCAGCCAGATATGCCCGTTGATGTATCCTTGATGATATGCTTAATAAGTCTCCTATCAGGTAGATAATGGAGTCACGGTGAGTCAATGGATCTATGTATCATGTGACTGGGCTTATGGTGAGGCGGTAGTGAAGGCTACTTTGGGTGGGTATTCACACTTCTGTCTCGCGGATTGCCAGGGCATTTCCTGGTCACTGCCAGAGTGGCGTGAATGCAGTCTATATCTCCCTTCACTCGCCTTTACACCGGACTGCCTGATCTCCTCATCAAACCAGAACTGGCTGACAATTTCTTGACAGACATCACATACGTCGACAATATGGCGACGATGAAATCTGCAGAGAACGCAGTCCAGCCTGTGGCGCCGTCCCCTGTCGACGAATTCGGCACTCTCAGATCAATCCAATCCCATGCAGAAAGGGCCTTGATACGGAAGTTGGATTTGCACATTGTCCTATTGATCATCATTTCATACATCCTGATCTTCTTGGATCGCTCGAACCTGGGGAATGCGAAAGTTGCGGGTATGCCGCAGGACCTACACTTGAATGGCACTGAGATCAACTGTTTGTGACATGGGTCCGAAAGCGACCGGACGGGGCAGTCTTTGCTAATAAGATTGTCAGGGGCTGTTTCCATCTTCTACGCGACCTTCATCTTTTTCGAGATCCCCATCACACACCTCGTCAAGCCACTCGGGCCTTCCAAGCTAAGTACGTCTTCTTCCATGGACATCTAGCGAGGCTCTGGCTGACATCTTCTCCCTCCTACAGTCTCCTGCATACTGCTTTCGACCTCCCTCGTCACTACGTTCTCCGGCTTTATGAGCAATGCTGGCTCGCTGATAGCTTGCCGGATTTTCCTTGGCGTGACGGAAGCAGCCTCATTCGCGGTCCTCAACTACTACGTCACCATCTTCTGGAAGCGTGAAGAGATTGCGAAGCGCGCGGCTGCGGTCTACATTGCCATAACACTATATGGTGCTTTCGGCGGTCTGTTCGCCTGGGCCCTGACACAGATAGATGGCGTGCATGGTTATGCGAGCTGGATGTGGATCTTCTTCGTCGAAGGAGCCATCTCCTTCTGTTGGGCATGTGCAAGCTTCTTTCTATTTCCCAGCTCTCCAGAAACAGCACACTTCCTCAACACCGAAGAAAAGCGCCTCGCCCGCCTGAGAATTGAAAGCCAGGACAAAGATGTACCGTTCAGGTGGTCCCATGTCGTGGCCGCTCTGAAATCGCCGATTTGCTGGTTGTCTGGTTTCATCCAACTCTGCGCCGGTGTTTACTACCACCCTCTGTCGATTTTCCGTCCGACAATTCTCACTGGGTTTGGCTATGGCTCACTCCAGACTCAGTATCTTACCATTCCAGTCTACCTCTTCGCTACAGTAATGGTCTTCATCTTTGCCTGGTTAGCAGATCGAACCCAGCGCCGTGCGCCCATCATGCTGTTCTTCTCTCTTTTCACCATCGCAGGCTATGCAATCCTCCTAGCTTGGGATGTTCCTGCAGGGGTGAAATATTTCGCTTGTTTCCTGATTGTGGGGTTCGGCAATGTCCTCCTCGTGCTGGATATTGCCTGGCTCAACGGAAATATCGGACCGCGGTACAAGCGCGCAACTGCACTCGCATTCAATCAAACGATCAGCAACATTGGCTCCATAATCGGCGGACAGATCATTCTGGACAGAGAAAGTCCGCGATATCGAACTGGACAGGCCACTGCGATCTCGTGCTGTGGGTTAGGTTGCGCCGGAGTGATGGCTCTGTGGTGGCTTCTGAAGTCGAAGAATGCACGTAGAGAGAAGTTGGGCCAGGAGGGCAAGGAGGATATCGGAGTTGGTGACGAGAGTTTCCACTTCCGGTACCAGCTATGACCTCGCCATGGCCGTCATTCAGCGTGTGCAGTACCACAAGCCACCTTGCGATATAAAGGAAGGGAAGAAATGAGTTTCACTCGACAAGGGCACATGTGTGTACGTATCTGAGTATTAGGCAAGGCTGCCAGCCTCGCCGCCCCTGCCAAGCCAAGAGCTTGTAAAAGCGGCGATTCGCCACAAGGACAGCACGCTTAACAAATCTCGCCTTCATAAAGGTTTTCTTCTCCTAGGTTTCCGCAGCTGCCACAAGTACTTCTCGCCAGGTGGACATCTATAGGAGTTCACGCGCTGTCGATTAAAAAAGCCCGGGTTTCCGCTCGCGACCATGGCTGAAGAACTGACGGCAGCGCCTATACTGTCCACTCCCGACACGCATATATTGACCGAGACAGTTGTGGACACGCCACAAGTTCTGCCGGAAGCCCTATCTGACGAGCAGATAAAGACGAGGTATGAAATTGGCAGGACCATCGACGAGATCAGGCAGCGCAGGTGGAAGCGGGTGGCACTGCAATTTCCCGATCAAATGCTGCCACATTCCGCCCGGGTCTACCAGCTGTTGAGCCGGGGGTTGTCAGAAAAAGCGAAGCCGGGCACCATGGATCAGAGTGGCACCACTAAGAGCTCGGTAGATGTCAATGAAGGCTTGGTATCCGAACTTTCAATTGAGGACGCAAAGCCTGTCAAACTCACCATCCTCGGCGACACGTCTTACGGATCGTGTTGCGTTGATGAGATTGCAGCCGAGCATGTCGACGCAGATGCAGTGGTCCACTACGGCAGAGCTTGCTTGTCTCCGACCGCGAGGCTTCCGGTCCTTCATATATACACTACTGTGGACTTGGACCTAAGTGATGTGGTCAAGTCATTCCAGATGGCCTTCCCGGACCTGGCTGCCAAGGTGGTCTTGACAGCTGATGTTCCGTTCGCCGCTCATGTCCAGCAACTGTTCGATAATCTCGAGCGACTCGGTTACTCGAATCTATTTGCAGCTTCGATTGTCCACGACCCATCGTCGGTAATTCCGAATCGCACAGTGCCAAGTTCGGTTTCTGGAAACCCCTCGTCTTTGTCAGACTGGAGTCTCTTCCATATCTCTGATCCGCCAACTTCCCTTCTCCTGACACTCCATTCCCGAATGGCAAGTATCAGAATCTACCCAATCAGTAGTGTCACCAGCAGGAATCCAGCTTCGATATCATCGGTCAGCCTGGAAACTTCCACGTCCCTACTCCTACGCCGTCGTTACGCACTCATCACATCACTCACCACAGTTTCCGCATGGGGCATTCTAATCAACACCCTTTCTGTCAAAAACTACCTCTCGATGCTATCGCATATCCAATCTCTGGTCTCCCGCGCCGGCAAAAAGTCCTATCTCTTCGTGGTCGGCAAACTCAACCCGGCCAAGCTAGCAAACTTCTCGGAGATTGGCGGATGGGTTGTCATCGGTTGCTGGGAGAGTTCGCTCGTGGATAGCAGGGATTTTTTCAGGCCAGTAATTACACCATTTGAGTTGGAGATGGCGCTGGTGGGCGATGAAAGCAGGGTTTGGACAGGCGAATGGAGAGCAGATTTCCAGCGTGTGCTGGAAGCCGCGGAGAGCAGGAGGGAGCAAGAGGGAGCAGGAGTATCAGAACGGCAAAATGGACCAATTGACAACGAAGCCGATGACATTCGCGATGGCGAGATTGATATGGATTCCGAGTCAGAGGACGAACCGCCCGAATTCGACCTCCGAACGGGACGATACGTCTCACGTACACGACCAATGCGAAGAAGTCGACCTGCCATTCAAACATCCGGCACGCAAATTAACAGGACCTCTGCTCAAAACTCCACTGCACTCACCAAGAAATCAAAGGGCACTCTGATCAGTGTCAACGGCATCGCCTCCCCTGGGGCTGACTATCTCGCCCAGAAGCGCTCTTGGCGTGGCTTAGGCAGTGACTTCGATGTCCAGTACGAGGAAGACGAGGCCCAAGTGGGCGATCTTATTGAAGAAGGCAGGACAGGCGTTGCGAGCGGATACACGGTCGGTGAAGATGGGTTGAGAACTTGATCATTGGAAACATCGGTCGGAAGGGGCTACGTCATGCGGATGTCATATCCGAAGAGCGCCGACCCCGGTACGAGTGGATCGCACGCAGTCAGTATCACCCAAGGACGTGCTCTGCACGGCAACTTCCTAGCGAAGCTGCAGATCCATAAGCCGTGATGTCAAACAAGTTGGCTGTCCCTCACTGATAAGCTCCCCAGGCTCTATCTGATAAACAGCTCACTCCGCCTGGGTATCCTTCGAGCTCTATCAGCGTGCAAGACGAAGTTCACGAATCTTGTGCATATTGCGACCAAAGGGACACTTCCTAACACCATGGCAACCAAAGCCGCCGTCAGTCTTCTCGGTAAAGCAGCTAGACCAACCATTGGAACTCGAGTCCCGCAGCTGCACCGCTTCCTGTCCACCAATCCTGTCCAGAATCAAGTACAAACACTCCTGCAGGACAAAGAGAATGGTTTTGGGTTCATAAGGCACAATCCGCGGACACCAAAGCCTCGGACCAAGGGGGTCACAGAAATCCGGGGCCCATACTACTCTTCATACGGGAAGAGGCACCTTCAAGATGTCCTGGAGACGATGGGCTACCACGTCGATGGCCTCAAGTTTGCGGGAGGCAGCTTCTCGTTAATGCCTGAGGAGAGTGTCCGGGAGCTCATTGACCTGGCCCACGAGCATCAAGTCTACGTCAGCACTGGGGGTTGGATGGAGCATGTGCTCACTCAACCTGATTCGAATGCGGTGGTAGAGAAGTATCTCCGTAAATGCAAGGATCTGGGCTTCGATGTGATCGAGATATCTTCTGGATTCTTGTCATTCCCGCCCGATGACTGGCTGCGCTTGGTGGACAAGGTACACAGTATGGGGATGAAGGCAAAACCAGAGCTCGGCATCCAATTTGGCGCCGGAGGTGATACATCTGCGGAGGAGTTGGAAGCCACAGGGACCTCTGACCCGGCCAAAGTCATTAACCTTGGCAAAAAGTTCATCGATGCTGGAGTGGAAAGAATGATGATTGAGAGCGAGGGTATCACCGAGAACGTGAAGAGCTGGCGGACAGATGTGATCCAAGCCATTCTGCGAGACCTGCCCCAGGAAAAGGTCATGTTCGAGGCAGCTGAACCCGCCGTGTTCAATTGGTACGTCCGTGAGTTTGGCATCGACGTCAATCTGTTCGTCGACCACTCGCAGATTGTGCAACTGACCTGCCTGAGGCAAGGCATTTGGGGCATGGCGGACACCTTTGGTAAAATTGTGAGCTACAGAGAGTGAGATGAAACGGCGATCAATCAGCAGATGACGCACTCGGTGGTGACATGTCAATGTGGAGGCAGCCGAATAACGTGGCTCTGGTGCCCTGGACCGAGTACGGGGAGACGAGTACGAGTTACCTTTTTCGAATACGAGTATGTTGTGCAGCAAGCATAAAATGTTATTGTGGTGCCTAATACCCCGCCTGTAACGCTGAACTGCTCCCCTGCGCCCATTGAAGTCTGGATGTCAGCCCGGAAGGCCCCCAAACAGGCTAAAATGAAGTCTATTCTTGAGGCTATCGACGCCTTGGGCGGCCCCAACGAAGTCCCAGCTCGCCTATTTGGCTGTGGCGACGCATGCAGCCACACCTGGAAATTGTTGCGATTCGGCCCTGCGCGAAGGATTTAGGGTTGCGTGCCTCTCTGACTGTGCAGCCCGTTCATATTTCTTCGTTTGTTCCAACCACTCCTCTTACCCGGACAGAGCACTGTATACGGATCGACCGGATGGAGGAGCCTCACTGTTTGCCTTGGCCGTTCGGCTTGACTGGTCCCAAAGCCCCAAGCAGAGAATCCCCTGGAGTTTATGATTTGCTCACTGGGGAAGGCGACTTGTGTTGACATCATCTGTCTTTCTATCTCGGCCCACCTGGGTGGAAATTGTGGAAATGGCTTTCAGCTCGCCTTGCACAAATGCCTCCCTCAGCCTTCCGGAAAAGTATACTCTTATTGACGGACATACATAGTGGTATGAAATCCCGCATAGCACCGCCATCTGAGTGACGCGGTTGAGGTGAGGCAAGTGAATCAGTTGGTTTGTCCACGTATATTTCCTAGCCCTTGTGTACACTGTTGCCGCCCCTCGCCTCTGAGATCCTCCTCACGCGACCACCATCATGAAGATTTCTTTACTGGCCACAGTCGCCAGCGTCCTCGCCGCTGAAGTGTCTGGTAAGCAATAACAATTTCAACATGCAATATCGAGATTGACAAAATCCTGACATCGCCGACAGCAAACGCCATTCCTGCCGAGAATGCGTACGTTGACTCCTTGATCGCGGTGGAAAACCTCCGTCGAAGCCTACCAAACTCGCCCCGAGGCTACACTCCCTCCTTTCAAAACTGCCCTGTGAATCGGCCAGTGGTGAGAAGTGCCGCGTCCCTCTCACAAAACGAGACACGGTGGCTGCAAGAGAGAAGAAATAAGACTCTAACTCCCCTGCGGGAGCTGTTAAATCGCCTGGATATTGATGGGTTCAACGCGGGTCAATACATTGACACCCATTCCAACAATGTCTCCGCACTACCAAATATTGGCATTGCAGTGTCGGGCGGCGGCTGGCGAGCGCTTATGAATGGCGCGGGTGCCATCAAGGCCTTCGACTCCCGCACAGCCAACAACACTGGTGACGGAAAGCTTGGTGGACTGCTACAATCGGCCACGTATCTTTCCGGGCTAAGTGGCGGCTCGTGGCTTCTCGGGTCCATATACATCAATAATTTCACAACAATCGGTGCGCTACAGGCTGAGACCAGTGGTTCGGTTTACGAATTCGGCAACAGTGTGCTTGAGGGGCCCGAGAAGAGCGGCATTCAGATCTTCAACACCGCCGAATACTACGCAGATCTGGTGAGCGATGTTGACGGGAAAGCGGACGCCGGTTTTGACACGTCCCTAACCGATCTCTGGGGTCGTGCTCTTTCCTACCAATTGATTAACGCCACCGCGGGCGGCTCTGCCTACACTTGGTCTTCCATTGGTATCTCACAGCCGTTCATCAGTGCAGACACTCCTTATCCGATCATTATTGCGGACTCCCGAGCCCCGGGTGAAAAGCTCATTTCAGGCAATACCACTATTTTCGAATTTAACCCCTTCGAGATGGGCACATGGGATCCCACAGCGTTTGGTTTCGTCCCATTGAACCATTTGGGAACCAATTTCACAGCTGGTCGCGTACCGTCAGATGACAGATGTGTCGTTGGATTCGACAATGCGGGATATCTCATGGGCACTTCGTCTACTCTCTTCAACCAGTTTATCCTCCAGCTTAATAACACCGATATTCCCGACACCTTGAGGAATTTGATTGGAGACTTTTTACAAGATCTCGGTGCCGATAACAACGACATCGCTGACTACACTCCGAATCCATTCTTCCACTACAATCCCGAAACAAACCCTGGTGCTGGTTCAACTCGGCTGACGCTTGTCGACGGTGGTGAAGACCTGCAAAACATTCCCCTCCATCCACTGATTCAGCCAACTCGAAACGTCGATATTATCTTCGCTGTCGATTCGTCCGCCGACACCAATTATAACTGGCCCAACGGAACATCGCTGGTCGCCACCTACGAGCGCTCGATCAGCGATATCGCGAATGGCACTGCGTTCCCTACCATTCCGGACGTAAACACGTTTGTCAACCTTGGTCTCAATACACGGCCAACATTCTTTGGCTGCGACACCTCGAATTTCACCGGAGGCACCGTCACACCTCCGTTGGTAGTCTACATACCAAACTCTCCGTATGTGGTATTCAGCAACATCTCCACCTTCCAGTTCTCGACCAACAACACTCAGCGTGACGCTATCATCTTGAACGGCTTCAACGTTGCCAACATGGCAAATGGCACCCGTGACGAGACCTGGCCTACGTGCGTGGCCTGTGCCATATTGAGCCGCAGCCTGGAACGCACCAACACTCAGGCACCCCAGGCTTGCACACAGTGCTTCGACCGGTTCTGCTGGGATGGCACTCTGAATGCAACGGAGCCGAGCGCTTACAATCCTGAGCCGTCATTCCAGACAGTGAGCCTTGAGAGTAAGGGTTCAAGGTCGCTACCCAGGTGGGTTGTTGCTGCGGCCGCCGCGGTCTTAGGCTATCATGCTTTGTAATAACATTTTGATCTTGCATCACATGGCTGACTCGATATGGGGATTGAAACTGGATCACGGCTTGCATCGGCGACTTGGATGTGTAGGAATCAATGAGGCTTGGATATACAAAATCTGTGCTTGGGGTTTGTTGTGGAGACTGTCCAATACGTTTCACAGTGTTGCTTGTGGTGGTGTCTCGTGCTGGTCATTGTCACGACGCAGAGTCTAGAAACGATCAAATACCGCTTATGACGAGCGACATGGGCCACAAATAGATACCATGTGAAAAAGAGAAGTCGAGATGGCGTCTTGTGAGCACATGTTCGTACCTCGCTCTGAGTCATTCATTTCTGTACTTTCTGTCGGTGGTTCGTCACCACCATCTCGCCTACTCGCGCTGGAGCAACGTCGGAGGTACCACGAATGAAGGGCGAGAGGAACATGACGGTCCACGTGTGGGTTAGATGTCACGGGAGGGCGTGCTTTGTTGATCGAGTAGCAGGCGGAAACATCCCTGAATCTCACCGATACCGGCTATATGCCTCCACCAATGTCTGCATGGGTAGAGAACAGATACTGCCTCAGGAGACGCAATCACCTCCCCGGACCGTCCAGAGCAATTGAAGGTCAGCTGGGGCAAGGCTGACTTGTATTAATAATTTTCCACGGAGATATCATCATTGCTGCTTTTGTCCTCGTACTCGTGGGGATGAGACATTCTTGTAGAATCCGAGTCGAGTGGGTTGCGGCGAGATCTCGGGCGAAAGGATTGTGGCGATCATGACTTCTCCACTGTCGGGTCATCGACGCCTGCCATTCGCGGATCGCTTGAATGAGCATTGAAAATCCAGGGCAGAGGAAGCAGAAACGGACAATCAGAGCGTGCGTCTCGGTCAATAGTCCGCGAAGGCGAGCTCTACAACAGTCTGACTGGTTAACGGAAAACACGGATTGTCCGCTTAGAGTCACACCTTGCCTAGATGCTGCAATTGATGCTTCCTCCCCTTGTTGCATTGGATTAGCCTGTTGGCGTCACTGGGCAATAGCCGTTGCCGCTATCCGGTCACTATGCGTCCAAGTGGACGTGCAGGAGGCAATCCTGTTGGCGGAAAGAGGCATGCGCATCGGCTACCGACCTCTACGAGGTTCGCTAAGTTACCCTTCTTCTCCCTCATGATTTTCCACATACGCGCGCTCTTGACTGCGGGTTTGTAATTGTTTGCGTACCCCCGTCTCCAGCGGAAGAGTCATAAGAAAGGACGGCGCCGAAGTGATGAGCACCAACAGGCGAAGCTAACACACCAGCCAACATGGCCGAGCGCATCGAGCGGCAGTTGATGTCATCGGCGTCGCCCTCGTCAGGAGACATCGAAAAGGTCGACACACGCCACAGTCTTGCATCCAACGAAGAACCAGTCCCGGTCTTGGAGCCTCCGGCTCACAAGCGCGGCTTCGACAGTCCCGATACACTGGTAGAAGACGGCATCCGATATGCCTACCTCACCTTCGACACTCACATCCCGCTCGATGAGTTTGATGCGCTGGGATCTCCAATACCTCCACCCAATCTCAAGAAGTACGAGTCGCCGCTCACTTGGTCGTCGAAGCACAAGACCATTATCTTGATTCTCTGCTGTTGGTGTACTTTTACCGCCGCCTACAGTGCTGGCTCTTATTCAATAGCGGCGAATCCCCAGCGAGCCAAATGGCATCTGGGAGAAGTCGCATTCAGTACCGGCGTCACCACATGGGCCCTGGGCTTCGCGATATCACCAATGGTTCTTGCGCCATTTTCTGAGATCAATGGCCGGCGACCGGTCTTCATCGGCTCGGCGATGCTGTTCCTCGTAGGTCAGATTGCCTGTGCTACGACACCTACCTTTGGCGGCATGCTCGCTGCTCGGTTCCTTGTCGGAGCTGGAGCTAGCACGTTTGCGACCATGGTGGGAGGAGTTGTTTCCGACATGTATGATGCCGAGGATCGCAATACACCAATGGCACTGTACAGTGGTTCTGCCTTGGCCGGCACAGGGATAGGACCCCTCTTGTCTGGTTTCATCGTTGGACGTGCCAGTTTTCGATGGATCTACTATCACCAGATCATCTCGTTGAGCATCATGCTGGTTGTGGTGTACTTCATGTTCAAGGAAACCAGAGGATCGGTCCTGTTAAGCCGCAGAGCCAAGGTGTTGAACAAGTACCTGGAGGAGCTCGAGAACAGCATCTCCAAGTCCGAAGATGCTGGCAAGCAACCCAACCCTCCAGTCCGCCTCCGCTACAAAGTCGCCGCAGACGAAAGCCGCTCCTCCCTGGCACGCATGCTTTACCTCTCCCTCACAATCCCATTGAAACTCCTCACCACCGAGCCGGTTGTTTTTTTCTTCTCCCTCTGGGTCGCCTTTGCCTGGGCGCTTCTCTACATGACCTTCTCCGTCATCCCCTTGGTCTTCGTGAGCCGACACAATTTCAACGTCGAGCAATGCGGCGCCGTCTTTTCCGCAATAGCGATCGGATCAATACTCGCGACATTGCTCTCAATCTACCAAGAAAAGCTGGCAAAGAAAC
Source organism: Phialophora verrucosa (assembly GCA_002099365.1). Taxonomy (NCBI): domain Eukaryota; kingdom Fungi; phylum Ascomycota; class Eurotiomycetes; order Chaetothyriales; family Herpotrichiellaceae; genus Phialophora; species Phialophora verrucosa. The sequence goes on along the minus strand of MSED01000003.1, from coordinate 691,652 downwards.
GGTGGCCGAAACTCAACAACTCACCGGAGGGCAGGTTATATTTCCCTTGCCTCGAAGGCGCCTTGCTTCCCATCGGCCTCTTCTGGTTTGGCTGGACAACTTACTCGACCATCCCGTGGATCTCACCTGTCCTCGCCATTGGATGTGCCCAAATGGGCATCTTCGTCATCTATCTCGCCGTATTCAATTACCTGGCCGACGTCTACCATCGTTACGCCTCTTCAGCACTGGCAGCACAGTCGTTTTTGCGGAATCTCTTCGCGGCGATATTCCCTCTGTTTACGAATCAGATGTTCACGAATCTGGATTATGCGCCCGCGAGTAGTCTATTGGGTGGTATTGCCGCTTTACTTACGCTTGTTCCCTGGGTGTTGCTTTTCAAGGGCGAGCAGATCAGGGCCAGGAGTAAGATTGCGAGGCAGATCATGGGGGACACTGGCAACTGAAAGGAGGTCCCATTGCCAATCGGCGAAGGTGTCAAATTTGACGGATAGGGTTGAGCGCGGCGTTCCCAGTCGGGTCTTCGACGAAGATCATTTCATTTGAGTGACAATGAATTATCCCCAGTTCGACATCGACAGCTTTACTCTTGGAGTGATAGTGACAGTGACGGATTAAGTCGCTGGAGTGGCCTGTACTAACGGGAACATCTCAAGCCAAGCCACCACCGGCGTGTATATCCGTTTCATGGGCCGGGGAAGGTGTCTTTGTACCGGAACCAGTATCCAGATCAACTCCAGATAGAGATGGTTAGACAGGAAGACACGGTAGAGGGTTGGGCATGGGATCTGGCGTCTCTGGAATGAATGGTTTGGGAACAGGAGATGGCAATGGCGACGCCGATGCCCGACGCTGCATATCGTATCATCCAATCTCGTACACATGTACTGTACACGGCATTCCATGATCGAGCGCTGGTCCACCGAGTCCGTTTGCGACGGGTCAAGGCGGCACTATGTTCAAGATATGCACCGAAGGCCTGGATGGTATAGTAGTGCGTACAGCCTGATCCATGGTCGATAGTGATGTAGGTGCAGCTCTTCAAGCACAATGTCCTGATGAACCAACCAGACAAACTAGTCAGTCGATCTTCGAGCACAATGTCCTGATGAACCAACCAGACAAACTAGTCAGTCGGTCGTTCACGGCACGACTTGGAAACCACTTCGCGAGGCCCCCAGCTTTTGTGTCATTTTGTGAGTCGTATTCCGTACACCTTTGATATATTTTATATTCGCGCATCCCCGTCCAGGAAAGGTCCCCTTTTGCGGGCAGTCCGTCCGTTAGGATCTCGTCTTACTCTGTACATGGAGGACCTTGTCCTCTTCAGTCGGTCGGGTCGGTCGAAACTGTACTATGTACTGTTCATTGTTTTCACACCGCACCGCACAGTAACCGCGTCCGCTGGTTCTCTGCATCGTCTCCTCCTCGGCGGAGGGCTCCTAGGAGGAGGAGGAGGAAGCGGAAGAGGAGAAAAGCAACTTAGATTGATACAGGGCTCTTCATACATAGCAGGCCCGGCGCCAGAGGGTACAGGCCACAGATCACATCGCCGACTCCTCGACCTGAGTGGGCATGTTACTGATGCTGCTGCTGCTGCTGCTGCTGCTGTTTCCTGTCTCCGTTGCTATCCATGCTTTTCAACCCCCGTTCCTCTCTCTCCCCTCTCTCACCTCGTCCCACCCAGCCTTCGCTCCTGCACCTCGCTGAGAGCCCTGCTCCCGCTGAGGAAGGCAATCACGCCCAACAGGCCCAGCACAGGGAGCGTCTGGAAGAGATTCCAACTGGTATAGTAGAGGAAGAAGACGAACTCAATGCCCGTGACCGAACCGATGAAGAGGGTATGGCTTACGGGTGAGGCCGACAGGGCCGTGGGGAGGGATGAGATGTTGGCGCCGAGGTAGAGCCACTAAGAAGGCGCGAAGGTTGGGTTAGCGTGGCTGAGCTTTCACATTTGGGAAGGGGTGATTTTATTTCGGAGTGGCAAAATAAAAGCAACACACTTACCACGGCAGCCAAGAGGGGGACCGTTGCGAGCACGCCGCCCAGGAATACCAGCGATATGATGAGAGGTGGGCTCTTAGGGTCGGAGCGGAAGATGTGGTGGATCTCGGGAAGCTGGCCGTAGCGGAGGGGTCTCTCGACCGCTGGGAACGGAGTGCTTGGGTCAGAGGCTGTGGGTTGCAGTGTGAAGGCTGGGTTGTTGTAGCCGGGGGTAGAGGCGCCGAAGGAGGCCAGGATTATAGACGTGGTGAGGGAGGTGTTTGAGGCGAGGAACTGCACGGGGAGGTCGCGTTGGGTCTGTGGGAGGAAGGAAGAACAAGATGCGTGTTAGCAGATATCGACTCATCGACAGCAAAACTGTACCGATCATTGGTAGGGACATGGACCGTGGGAGGATTGGAGCATGGGAGGTGTAGGTGTCTAGGATGTCCTGAGTGTTCCACCATGGAAAACATGGATTGGACTGACTGCGTGCATGCCTGTCGGATATTTTCGTTCCCTTCCTCTTTCTTGTCAGTTCAACGTGACTTACCAGTGAAACCACGGCCTTGCCGCTCTCCTTGACGCTGAACGGGTATGAGACATCCAGCCTGCGCTCCTGATCTTGGACCAAGAGGAACGCCTGATGCGGTCTCTTGGCCGTCTTGCCTTCCTGTGCGGTCAACGTGACCTTGAGGGTATCGGCACTGCCCAAAGTCACCGCGTTCGAGAGCTGTTGAGAAGGTACAAGTCTGCGGAGAGAGAATGTGAGTGGCAGGTCCAACAGAATGCGTGTCACCGCATCGCTCAAACCGCCCAGATGCCCAACGAGTGACCAGAGCAGAATGTAACGGAACCGCTCTCTTCTGAGGAATATTCTCTTCCTCCGAGTTCGTAACGTACTTTTCTTTGAGTCCTCCGTCTTTAGGGCCTGAGCCTTTACTTGTGATGCTCAGCGAGCCGTCTGCGAAGGTCCATGATGAGGCTGCGGACACTGTTGAGCCTAGGGCAGAGACGAGGAGGACGAGGATGGTCTGCGGAAGGAGCATGATAGCGTCGCAGCAATGGAGTCGGGGTGGGCTAGGGAGAACATTCAATTGAATGTCTCTCTGAGTTGGATGCAGTAGTGAGGAGAAGAAGACGACGTAGCCTCAGCCTTGCGTGGTCTCAGCCTCGTCATGCCCGAGTTTCTCCAAGTGCTAAGCGGTCTTGCGGCGTGATCTGGCCATGAACCTTTTTGTTATCAGAGCTACTGGCTGCATTATCTCAATACGAACACTGATTGGAAAGCTTTTGTGAAATGATTGAATTATCGACCAAGGTACAGCAGTATTTTGCTTGCTATGACGAGAAGATGCTCGGCAATCACTCCAAGACGCCTTTGGTTCGTCGAATCCGTTTGATTTCTCGAACCAGCCAAGCATTCGTCTGTTGAGTTGAGCACGATAAATACTTGTCACGACAGTTCGATCACGCTCGCCAGCCGTGCCGCCGGCAAGTAGGTCTGCAGCTCAACTTGAGGAGTTAGATAGCACTTGAAAAGCCGCCCAGCGTCATCGCCTGGAGCCTCCTGGTTACAAGTAGCCGTTCCTGCCACCAGACAACCACAAAAGATCTAACCACTCACGACCAGTCCTAAAGGGGCCAGCGCGTATTCGTGGTTCTTGAAAGAGCGCTCCGCCAACATAGTAGGAGTCGTCAACAATGTCCTCTGACTACGAAGCTCGCTGTAAGTATACCATGCTACTCCATAACTTGCCGTTTCAGATAACATTCCAGCCTCATCGATTTTGCACAGAAATTCTATCGACCTCTATCATTTCTGAAATCTATACTGCACATCTCCAGAATGGCCGAGTCCGAGACAGCGTCGTCTGGCCAGTGGCAGGAGGCAATGCTGAAAGCCTGCAGTGCCGGTCGACTCGACGAGCTACAAATACTGTTCAATGAGCACGGCATCGAGCATGGTAGCCCTACCATACGATACCACGAAAGAACAACAGAGAGTGCACCGACGACGAGCAACTTGTTCGCCGCAGCCATATCTCATGGACACCAGCCGATTGTTCAATACTTGTACTCAGTCTACCCGAAGGTCGAACTTAGCGACGGTGCAATTCCCGGCGCACTCCTGGAGCCGCCTCTGGATCCTGATATGCTCAAACTAGTCTGCTCGCACACACCTGAAATTACCTTCTATGAGTTCGATGACCATATATCAAGCTTATTGAGTAGAGCATGCGAAGGGGGTGCCGACACCGCGCCTCTCATACACGTACTCTTGGACCACGGAGCGTTGAAGGAAATGACCCACAGCTACACATCTCGTATAGGCGGACCGCTGACACGGGCTGTGGAATGCGGCCAACCCATCGACGTTATCAGCAAGATGGCCCGCGATACCCGTCATCTCGATTTCCCTATCAATTCAGCGGTGTTTCATGAACGTGCCGATGTCCTCGACGTGCTACTGAGCGAGAAGAGAACTAGAGGACGATCTTCCTCCGTCCACCTATCGAGAGCGCGGTCGTGGCTCGAGGGGGAGAAGAACAAAGACATGATCGACGTGCTTGAACGACATATCAAGAGCTGCGAACGGCAACTTGCCGAGTCTTCCCAGAGAGACAGTCAAGCGACGAGGAAAGGCGACGCTAAACAGTGGTGGCCATTCGGCGGCACAGGGGCAGAGACAAAAGGCAAGACCAAGGACCAGCGTGGCCCAGCAGCAGTTGAAAGCGACGGCTCTTCAAAATCATGGTGGCCGTTCTCGAAGAAAGGGAACAAACCCGAGCCTGCCGATGCGCCACATCATGAGCAAGTGAAGCGAGTCGACGATTCAACTTCTGAGGAAGACACGGGAGAGGACGGTTGACAATACTCTATGCTAAGGCAATGCTGTGTACAGTAGATCCACAAGTTGGTCGACACGAGGAGTTCAGGGGATATGTTGTTTCGAAATTAGGAGCCGCATGAGCATGCTGATGTTATGGGAGAGTATGGCAAGATATCGGACCAGAAGCATTCTTTCTGTTGCGATCGATGCACGGGACTCATCCGCGTCGCATTCGGGAATTTTGGAATCCTCGTCATCCTCGCTGAGGCTGAGTATCAACTTCACCTGGTCGATCGAACTGTCCAGTACTATGCAAGGACTAGTCCGCAAATGCTTGCCATTGCAATTCTGGCCAGGGCTCGGCATTGAGCAGGCTAGCCTGCAGGAGGCGTTCTGTTGGTCTGTCATTTGTGACCGTTTGCAGAGATACTAAAGGCTGCCCCCGAGTGACAGCCACTGCTCAAAGCTGTTTAGTCACAACAACAAGATGCTCAGGTGTGGAAAAGGAAACGGAAATGGAATTTGGAGAGTTCAGGCTTCTCAGCCCCCACGAAGTCACCCACATCACCCTGACTCGCGCGCGCCCTGGGGTGGCTGGGGGGTGAGCACAGGGCGGCATCACCCTTCGGTGAGGCGCGAGCAGCTTTCCAGAACTTGGCGCCTAGCATCCTTTGCCACGGGAATCTTAAGGCGAAGTTCCGTCTGGTGTTTTCTCCCGTCATCCTTCCTCATTTCCCCATATTGACCAAGGCTGGCAGGAAATTGATGCAGCGGCTGGTGCCCCGACGTTCTCGATTCGGCCGGACGTCAAGCCGGACTGACTGCCGGACTGATTACCGGACTCCGGGAATCAATGACTCGGGGGCACCAGGGTTGAGCTGGAAACGCACCATCTGGCTACTGTAACCAGCAATCTGGAGCCGATCACCAGGAGGAAACTCTACGTCTCGCTGAGCTACACAGTACTAATTCAGGGTCAAGTTGGCCAGGGACGGTGTCACAGTGCCTATTAGCCTGCATATGATACCTAGCGTACAGTCCCAGGCACACGGTTTCAACGGTGAGCTATTGGCCTTCACTGGATCGTAACAGCCATGTGCATACTGAAGAAGTACCAACGCCGCACGGGCCACAGTAGCATTCTTCACGTTCCCCCCCCCCCCCCCCCAGTTGGTAATTTCTAACCACCACCCTCACGACAGTTGCGCGTCGTTTTCGCGCAGACAAAATCTATACCATGGGAGCAACAACAGAAAGCGGCTCCGAGGAGGAGATATGGAAAGTCTGTTTGCAGCAACCCAGCTCGCCAGGAGACTAACCATGGACGACGATGTCGGTGAAAAGGGTCCAGAAAGATCGCCTCCCAAGGACTGGCCGAAGGGATCTGCTCATTTACTACCTATTTGAAGGTCTCTCTCGTATAACCAAGTCAACATTCTGGCGTGTCACCAACCCAGACCCCCCAAGCTTAACACAAGCGTGCGAGCCATTCTTGTTTCGACGTCGCTAGCACCTTGGTAGCTGGGACGGGACTAAGGACTTCACCGAAGCCGGGGTAAAATATCTGGGGAAAAGGGGCCCACTCGAATGCCCGCCGGCTCAAAAAGAGAATGCAGGTGCCCACGAGGGGACCCTCCGCTCCCCTTCCTTTCAGTCAACAGCCGGCCTTCTAGAAAGACGACAATGCCTTCCCAAATCACCAACGACGAGGCGAAAACCGCCAACTGGGTATCCATCGGGCTGGCCATTGTCATTCTGCTTGTGAGATTCATCTGCGGACAGCACTATCGAAAGTCTTCCTTGGATATTACGACAGCGGTGGTTCTGGCCTCAATCGCAATCCTGATTGCACGGATCGTTATAAGCAACTTTGTGTTGGAATATGGCACAGCAGACGACATCCTCCTACAAGGAGTCAGTGATTACGAAAGCCTCGACCTCGACAAGATCGAGGCGGGTACCATCCTGTCGCTGGTTTCGAGGCTCCTGATCACGACTGTCTACTGGCTGCAATGCGTCCTGCTGCTTCTTTTCTACACCCGGATCTTGGGTCACATTCACTGGGTCAAAGTCTGCGTTCGGGTGACCTGGGTGGTGATCGGCGGGTCGTACATTGCCGTCGTATTTGCAACATTCCTGGAATGCCGTCCCTTCAGACTATATTGGCAGATCCAACCTGATCCCGGAAGCTGCGTCCAGGCCTATGTGCAACTCTTCGTCCAATGCATCTGCAACATCATCATCGACCTCCTCCTCCTCGCCATATCTTACCCTGTCCTCCGGACACGGGGCCACAAGTGGTCACAGAAGTGCCGCATCGCCCTGCTGTACGTCCTGGGCAGCTTTAGCATCATCGTCACTTGTATCCGTGTGGCCTATATCCACGGCTCCAACTCGGCTCAGCCAGCCCGCAGTTTTTGGGCGTCCATCCAAGGCGTTATTTCCACGTTCGTGGCGAACGCGCCCAGTATCTACGGAGCACTGAAGCTCAAAATGCGCCAAAAGACGCAAAGCAGTAGCGAGAGGAGGAGGAATACCCAGCCAGACACCTACGTTCTGATGGATGAGATGGACCGGCGCGTGTCTCGGCCGCCAGGCGAGCATGGGGAAGAAGATCTCGCCAGCAACCCAACGATGGGATCGGACTCACTCAAACAGGGGAAAGCAGAGAACACCTTCTGGATCTCAGAGACGGAAATCCCGCAGCGGGCTGGTGTCGAGGAAGAGACCGACCACTGCTAGTGAAAGGTCCAATGTACTTTTGGCTCTGATGTGCACGAGGGCTGAAACAGGGGGGGTGTACGGAGTACTGGGTTGATGTTTGTTCGTCTCCATGGGTTAATCGTTTAAGCGGTCTGGCTGGAGCTAGGCTCCATGTGTGATTTTTACGGATCTACTGTGTAAAATAGGACACCGTTTGATTTGCTTCAATCTGCCCCCATGCACGCTACATGACATTGGTGGAAGACACGGTTCTGCCATTCGTCACAGCTGCAACCTCAGTCTCTGACTTGGGAGGACGTGGCGCGGTTGGCGAGCACCGTCAGCCTGACTCCTCCTCCTGGCTTGTTTCCGCCGGGGAAGGAGGCCTGCCCTTCCGAAGCCACGACAACTGCACCATTTCTTTTCTGCTTGTAGGTCGACTGTAGTTGCTCCCGCCTGCAACCCGTCTCCCATCGAAGACGCTAGGCTGTAGATGGACCACAAGCTTCACACTGGCGATTTCCTGTGTCCAGACTCCTTCGACGAGCTGGGCGAATTATGCTCAATCCTTCACTCGCCTACTCGGATCCCAACATCCGATGCGACATGCATAAAGGTGCGGTGGTCCTGAATCCCTCCAGCCTGAAACGGCTCGGACGACAATGTCGAGGTGCTCCTCCCATCCGTCCTCAGAGTAACGGCGCCATAGTTGATTATAGCATCGGTCAATTGTAAACCCACACGCTGTCGCATGCTGTCCCTCATGGTACGAACAGGCCGGCTGGGCATACCTTCTGCGTGGAGTCGCGAAGTGTTCATCGATGTACGTAACCAAGACTGGTTCCAGTGAAGAACCTCCATGGCTGCTAGGAGATCAAATCTCTGAAAGAACGACTCCTCTACCAAAACATCCAACAGCAGTCGAGACACCGTAGTGGCCGCATTCCTCTCCGCGTGGAGGTGGAAGAAACGACCTCCCCTCGAAAAGGCGCGAAGTTGAAGGATTCCAACCGTTCCGTCAGCAACGTAGGTTCTTCAAACTTCCAACGGTGGCGTGGGACAGGGCCGGGAATCAGAGATGAAGCACCTCAATCGCGGAGGTGATTGTCGATCATTCCCATCACGTAGCTTGCACATAGTGGTCGTGGAAGTGGTCAAACTGCAATCCTGAAGATCAGTAAATATCGCAGTGGTTGCTACGTACAGATGCGCATGGTCGCTCAGCCAGGCATTATTGTAACTTCGCCGCGAGGGAGGCAAGCTTGAAAACTTGTGCCATGAACTGTCGCATGATAGGTGGTAGAAGGTTCATTCCAAGCGGCTCAATGGACGTTGTACATAGTCGGAGGCTTCGCCCATAATCTCGTTCCACGCTTCCTGGCCAACGCGAGGTCAAGCCCACCAGGCATACTCGTAAGGCCAGCACAGTATGCTTGACGGGCGCTGCTCACGACTACTGTACATCACGACTTGACGATAACATGTTTGCAGCCAGATATTTCGGACACACATCCCCCTCCGTGCGCGGCTGACGTGGTCTCAGCGATGAAGGAAAAGGAGATGGATTCCCGATATCTACCTCGGTATATCCCCCGATGTGCAATGGCATCAACTCTCGAAGCCCCGCAACTTGTGGATCGGCTCGCATCTAAACCCCCCATAAGTCAGTAAGATCTCGGATCTGATACTCGTACCGTGGTGCTGTGCTCTGTTGATCAGCCGAATCCCATAACGTTATTTCTCCAGCCGGGGATATCGTATCAGCTGAGGCTTACGCTTGCCCACACATTCGCCGCGTCAGATCAGATCGTGCGGCGAGATAATCATCGACCTCATCGTACTGCATGATGAGGAGTCTCGTTACGTGAACACAGCACTCCTTACTTTGCTCCCTAGCCTTTGGCCGCCTGTGGAATCTCAGGAACAGACCGGCCGTCTCTCAATCAAGCGCTGCGGACACAACGCGATCCAATCATCTACGAGGACAAACAGAGGTCAACCTCGACCATGGGTTCGAGCGAAACCCCCGGGCCCAAGCCCGAGGCCTCAAGGCTCGATTTCGAAACACATCTCCAATTGAAGGAGACAGCACCGGTGAGCAGTGGACGACCACATTCCCGAATGCCTATGCCATGCCATGTCACGCCCGCTCACTAAAACCACCATGACTGATGATCTGCCTAGGACGTATTCACGACAATCCACAAGCCCTGGGTATTCAACATCACCAACACGATGCCCGGCCCGCTAATGATGGCGCAAGCCGCGTCCGCGGCGTGGAAAACCGTCCCGGACGGCTTCATGCTCGACTCGCTCCAGACGCACTTCATGTTGGCGCCCAACCCGGCCGCTCCCTTGGTGTACAAGGTGCAACGCATTGGGAATGGGCGCCGGTTCGCCGTCCGCACGGTCACCATCGAGCAAGGCGACCGGGTGTTCGTGACGGTCACGACGTCGTTCGTGAACGCTGCGCCGTGGTCCGGGCGGGCCATGACGCACGCGACGCCCATGCGGATCAAACGGCACGGCGAGCGGAGCGGGTGGAAGATCACGCTCGACGACTTCGAGGACATGCGCACGGAGAAGGGGCCGTTCATGAAATTCGAGAGGCTGCCGCTCGTGCACCAAGGTATGTACGCACACACACTATACACGCACAAATGGGTGCGTGGGCGGGGAAAGACACACCGTGCCATCCCATCTGGGTCCCCGTGCCTGCCTGCCTGCCTGCATGACACACTGACTGCTCACACGTCGGATTGATGGTGTCTGTAGATCCCGAGAGGAATCCAGCGACGACGATCGCGCCCGTGGTCGCGCAGATTGATCCGCCCATGGCCGCCGCCAGGGGCGCGCCCGCACATGTCCTCGCCGTGGTCCACGTGTCGGATTATCATGTCATGGACTGTCCGCTGTCGATCCACGGCGTGCCGCATGGTCTGTGGCCCATCGGGGATACGACGAAAACGGCTCTGCCGGCGAGCTTGAAGATCATGACGAGTCTGAATCACAGTATCCACTTCCATACGCACGATGGGTTCCGCGCCGACGAGCTGCTCTATATCGAGGTCACCTCTCCCTGGGCGAAAGATGGCCGAGCGATGATCAACTCGAGGATTTTCAGCCGGCAGGGATTCTTGATTGCCACCGTCGTGCAGGAGGTATGTGGAACCGGTCACGCTTCATCCACGCCCGGGCAATTTACTGACCGCATGGACAGGCATTCTATGTCTTCAAAGAGGGTGCCAAGCTCTGAAAAGCGCGTGCTAGGGGTCAAAGAAAATTGAAACAGAGCATCCAGTGACTCCGCCTGGAACAGTGATTGTTACAATATATAGCAGGATCTCATGACCTGCCTAGAATATAGTGTGCGGTTCGTCGAGTTTAATAGGCACACTTCATAGCCTAGTAAGAACCATAGATCTGATGCCGACAACTCCAAGGAACGAGTCCAAGTGGATATCGCAGTCTGCATATTGGTAATCTCACCGAGTCGCAATCAAAATCGGAGACGCCGAAGCGGAGGGGTCGTCACTCGTGGCCCGGGAAGATAGATTTTCACAAGTTTCATCCCAAAACGCTCTTCCGAGTCCATCACATTGAGGTCCGTCGAACCAAAGAAACCGGAAGAACATGCTCGTCACGGCTTTCCATGTCACATCAGCCTCTCGTTTGCTGCTCGCTTCTGGAGCCGAGCGACTCTGACTACGGCTTCGCTGGCGACTTGTGCTCTGGCTCCTGTTACGGCCTGGCGAGTCGACATGCCCTAGGTCCGCAATGGTCATCCTCGTTCGTCGGGTCATCTCGGCGTACCATTTCCGGAGGCCGCCGTCTCCTGAGACGATGCCTCCCAGGACAGTGGCCCAAAAGAGCATCTTTGGATGTGTGGCCCAGAGGTCTAGTGCCGTGCAGTCGGCGAGGGCTGCCATGAGCTGCTGGGAGAGCCTGTCATGCAAGCCCGTGACACGGGGCATGGGGAAGAGGACTAGAAGCGTGTATGTAAGTGTTGAGAGGCGTAGGAGATCGTAGAGCGCCTGCCGTGAGGATAAGACATCCAGTTTATTCGAAGCAGAGGATTCATGTGGTTGTCTTCCGGGAATAGGCCCGGGGAATGTGGTAGGCATCGTCAAAGGTAGGCTGAGCAGGTCATGGGTCATAAAGTTCCGTGCCCATACGATACGTGTGATGGTTGGGGCGCCAGTTTGCTGGGACAGATGCGCGTTGAAACCAATCGTGATCATACGCACATGAGTAATGATTTGCAGTAGACATGCGAAGCCGGGATCATCGCGGAGTTCGTCAAAGCCAGCCGTCATGGTGTAGAGAGATGAGCATACTGGGGCTGGATCCTGGGACCATGTCGACATGATCAAGCTTGAAGGGGCAAGAAGCGCGAAGGTCGGCGGTCGTAGAGTCTGGAAAGCGAAGAAGATATCGGCCCTTTCCCATTGTCAGCTTGCTCCAGTTGGAAGGGACCAAGCCCCGTGGGTGCCACATACAGTCCAATGGCGTTAGCTAACCCAGGCATCTTCACTGTATACAGTCCTCCTCGCCGATGGACTAGATGGGCGATGGCCTTGAAATGTGCTTCCTCCCAGCGCATGCGGCCATAATATTGAAAGTTTTGAACGGCCTCCAGTGTGCTCAAACTTTCCGCCTGTGAAGGTGGATCCAACTGCTCGCCTGAACCATGAGCTGCCATTGTGATGATAGCCAGCAGCAGTTCATCAGAAGCCTCTCCTTGCAGTGCTTGAATCTCACGATTCAGCTCCCTAATGGCATTGGTCTTGTAGGACAAGCGCAAGGTCCTGTCACTGCTGCAGGAGTCGGATCCTCGCTGAAGATACGCCTTGTGTGTGGCACCTGCAAAGATAATGGACCAGAACGCGGCAGGAGACTGCATGGCACATGCGAGAACAGCATCTTTGATAGTCCCTTCGCCACGGACGCCTTTTGACGAGCTGAAGATCTTCCATTGAGCAGACGTCGCTTTTGTCGTTGTCAGTGAGGCTAGACATTCCGCTACGAACGGATAATGGGCCAGACAAAGTGCAATGTTGGATGCAAAGATAGACCGACCTGGGGCGCTTGAATCAGGAACTGGGTTGCAACTTCTGATGAGCAAACAAAGCAGGACAGGGAAGAAGAACTTCGAATACTCACCATAGTCTAGAGTGTCGAGAGCGAAAGTGGGCACACCAGCAGGCACGCAGGCATTGAAGGGGTCGAACTGGCCGGTGCCAGCGTCGAAGATACCGAAAGAGTTGTTGTAGACCTTGTCTTCCTGAAATGACCTATTTCGCGCCAAGAGCGGTCGGAGGGCTGAATCTGACTGAAGCTGCGCGGCTGGGACACTTATACTTCGTACATGGCGGTGATGTAAGGCGTCTAGCTTTGCATGGCGTTCAAGCTTGGCTTTCCGATGGTACTCTCGAGCAGCATGCTTTTGCTGAGATATCTCAGGTTCTTCGACAGAGGGGGATTTCTTCGACTGCGAGTGAGGCCGGTATGGTACGAAGAAGATGTTTGTGTCTCCGCCTGCCATGGCTTCATTGGCATTTGTAGGTCAGTGGCAACAGAATTGTTTGACTCAAGAAGCAACAGCACGCGAGCAGGGCGGGCATGGCTCGCAAATGAAGCTTTATCGCTTGAAGACAGGAAATAGTTGCCCGTCAACCGAGCAGAGGGCTCCATCTGTCGCCCTACGCAGACTCAATCAAGCAACCGTTGGATCAATCCGGGTGCGCAACAGCTCAGCCATCAAGTTCGATGCGTCACGATGCAGCACTAGGCAAACACCAGGAGGTGAGAGAACATGAATCATCTCAGATAGCCTTGTGCGGCTGAAGCTTGAACAACGGGAGACCATGCTGGCAGCAAGCATCCTGGCATTCACCGGTGCTGTGGTAGGCGGAATGTGAAGGGACAGAAGAGCAGGCGGCACGATGTCGCGTTCAGCCCAAACACGGCGCGGAACTTCTTTTCCACGACAGCGAATCACAATCGCTCACGCAACGCCTCAGTTCGATGAGGGGCTGAGAGACATCCCGACCAAGACCAATAACAGACGCTTCACATTAGCATCAACCAGCAGTTAACCAGGCACCTACTCCGAACCCGGCATCCAAAGTGCTGACCTGCAGTCCCATTGTCGTGTACCAATCTGGAGGCGCGCAAGAGCGGTGACTTTCCAGTTCAGTGGCCTTCACCGATACCGACATCGAACTTGCGACGAACTTTACGCCCTCTTCTCGTACGCAACATACCCTGCCCTGCCCTCAACCAGGCATTGCGCCGGCATTGAGTAGCCACCACCATGTCCAAGACAGTCCACATCGAGTCCACCGACCAGTTCTCGGTTCTGCTATCCTCTTCGACCATAGTTGTCGCCGACTTCTACGCGGACTGGTGCGGGCCATGCAAGCAAATCGCCCCCATCTTCGAACAGCTCTCGGCTCAGCTATCTCGTCCTAACAAGATTACCTTCGCGAAGATCGATACAGATAAGCAGCAAGACCTTTCAAGGTCCTATGGCGTCAGGGCTATGCCTACATTCATGGTATTTAGGAATGCGCGCCGCGTAGAGTTCATCGAAGGCGCAGACCCGAGGAGACTTTCGAACGTGGTGAAAGATCTGGCCAATGAGGTCAACAAAATGGACACAGGCGAGGTTGTTGGGAGCTCAAACGGAGGCACGTGGTTGGGTGCAGAACTACCTAGAGGCTACATCGACGTCACATCGCAAGTTGATGTCTTGGGCTTAGAACTGTTGAACTGGGATTCGGATCATGGAAATGCGAGGAGGTTAATCAGCAGCGACAAGCCAAAAGGTAAACATCCGAAGACAACAAGGTGCGTTGGGACATGCTAATGCCTGTGATTCAAAGGTCAAGCGGAAGCAAAGTCAGATTGGGTCGAAAGCGACACGGACGAACAGCTCATGCTCTACCTACCCTTCCAGTCTACTCTCAAGATCCACTCCCTGCATCTGACTTCTCTGCCCTCAGACACAGACGACGAGGAACAGCCAAGCCGACCAAAGCTGGTCAAGATCTACACAAACCGACCTCGCATCCTTGGGTTCGACGAAGCCGATGATACACAGGCCGCGCAGGAGATCACTTTGTCTGACAAGGACTGGGATCCCAAGACGGGTACTGCGAAGATCGAATTACGCATAGTCAAATTTCAAAATGTGTCCAGCATCGTTCTGTTCGTGGTTGAGAGTGAAGGCGAGAACGAGAAAGTCAGAATTGACCGCATCAGGGTCATTGGAGAGACGGGAGAGAAGAGAGACGGGAAGATCGAAAAGATTGCATCTGACGACTAGGCCACAAAACCGACGGCGCTTGAGGGCTAGACATGGGAGATGATTGCATCACACTGGAACGACACGTAACCATAGAGCGTGGGACAAGAGTGGCGGAAGACAAAAGTCCATAGATTCAGCGTCGACGCTATATCTACTAATGAGACTGAAGAAACTCATTCGTAGGGCAACTCTTCCCTCCTCTGCAAGCTCACCTCAACCTTCTTCCGCCATGCGAGGGAAGCAGGCAATCCATTCCCCAGCTTGACTTCCTTGCCTTGTCATGCATCGCTTTGAACCTCTTGGCCACTCGCAAAGCCCGAAGGATGTCACGATTTGGACGCTGAGCACCAGTCACTGCAGGCCTCACTGACAATGGTGTCCATAGGAAAGATCTGTCCGACCCCACGCAATAAACTAGCGCAGGAGCACTCAACGAGCCACAACTCATCAACCGCCGGAGCAGCTTTATCAAACTCGTCGAGGAGATCGGCTTGCAATTAATTGCTCTGTGCTGCCACTGACACTTGGAACTCGTCATGGTGTAAAAGGATCGGCCAAGCAACACAGGGGTATTTCAAAGTGGCAGCGCCGCACGAGGAAAGGAAAAGAAAAGTCGGAGGAAGATGGAAATTTTGATAGCTTGATAAACATCACACATTGAGCTAGCCCTTATTGGAATAGTCCAAGCTTGGCTTGGCTTATTCCAAACCGTTTTGTCAAAACACTCACTTTGCTCTGAGTTTTATTTGATCATGTCATGGCTCATGATGAACTATAACACAATATAATTGATAGGAAGAGACTGATTGCTTGACATAAAGTCCAAGCATGATCTCAATATTGAAAGTCTGAAGCCGAAAATGACATGCCATCACCTCAGTTGTGAACATACGACGTTTCTCAAATTGTACTTCTGTCACCGCCGGACACCTCGAACTGGCTTCGATACCAAGCTCACCCGGCTTGCCCTGAGATGGTCGACAACGGACTGCACCGTGATCAAAGCGGATGTGCCCTCTGAATGGGTCAAGCACCCGAATGTGACACCGCAGGCGAAAACAGGGAGCCTGGGCGGAAGACCCTCCGCCAACAGCGTACACCATTTGACTCAACGCCGATGAATGTTTCGCCAGGGCTTCAGTCAAATACTTTTCTTCCGTTCTTTCGGAAAGCTTTGATCCAGCAACGGCAACAGCGAGTGCCCTAGTTGGCTTGGACTTGGCTTCCTATATTCGTCGGAACCACTGGAGATTAAAATCTGGCGTAACGTTTTCATCTGCACTCCTCGGGTCGACTGTCATTTCCCCTTGTGATATTGACTTGAAGTTTCGTTGTGGAGAAGCTCGGATCACAGAGGCGTTCCAGTCAGCTTGGGGAGCTCGCTAGCCGGTTGTTGGATAAAGGTCAACAGAGAGCAGTGAGCACTTTTTCGTTATGGAGGAGAGTTGGGGACTCAATCCGTGGGTACAGATCATTTAGAGGATCATGCAGCGGTTCGGTTGGGCCAACGTCAATCTCTGGTCGACGCGTTGCGAGCATCGCTCCGGAGGCGACATCTGCAACACGGCCACAGATGAAACACGCTCTAACTCAGGCCAGAGCGTCGCTCTGGGCACTGATGAGTACGAGTACTGACTGCCGGTCGCAGTCTCCCGAGGCTGTGTATGACCCGAGGCTTTGGAAAAGTATCGTACGAGTAGTGACGCAGGCGCGGCAGGTAACGAGGCAAACACCGAACAAGCCCCTCTCCAGCAAATGTTATCGATCCTGACGAGCCATTATCTAGTCATGCGATGTCATCGGCTTGCGGAATCATCAGCTGTGCGAGCGCTTTGGACAATTGAGCGCAAATCGGTGACGATTGCCACTATTGTGTGGGAAGGTAATCGATAGCTCTAAACCTTGCGAATTACCACTTACTACTAGGATTGCTGCCCAACTCAAGAGCGATGCCTTACCGGTGTAGGGCTCTGCGAAATGTCTCCTTTGGTTGATTGCATTCCTACTCGTACACCTTCTGCATGGTGCAAATTCTTGCTCGGTTGGATTCTCTTTCCAAAGAAGTCTGGGACACATTTTGTATTTTCATTATCATGGCCGGTCGGGGACTGTGACAGATCACTGACCCGGCATTAACATGGTCAAGGGTAGTGAAGAGGTCTTCCGAATCTTCCTGAACTTTCGTGTCAAAGGCTGGTGAGTCTCGCAATAATGGCCCATTGCCTTTTCGGATTTGGCATAACGGTGGCGTTTTCGGATCGGCCTCTTGGGTTGAACGGAGTATCCCGTACTATGGTACAAGTACAAATGATGAAGTCCCAGATCACACCAAATCAAGGTGGGCGGAAAGTGCCCATTTGACCCGGACCTGTGCACATGTACCGAGGACGAGTACTGTACTCGTAGTGCACGCCTGTCCATTAGGCGATTAACCTGTACGAGTAGGACAGGGTGACTTCCTTGGGTCTCGAGCTCGAGGGGACCTGAACGATGCTCTAGCTCGAGGCGAGTCTTGGGTAGCGCATTTTGTGAGGGTCGGACGGCTTTGGCACCACCCTCGTCTCGAGCAGACTGGACCCAGCGGGCTGTGGAATACTTTGGAAGACTTCAAAGCCCCGAAGCACTTGGGTTTTAGCGTCGCAGATGAAGGCCGACTTGCAAAGCAACAGCACGAGACGCCAAAAAGTTTTGGGCCGTCTCTGGGCAGATATGGCTGCATTCGTCGAAGAGGCGAAATTTTACTTCAGCCAGATTTCTCGAGCTGCAGGCTATGCCGACAACAGTCAATTCAACGGCAGCCACCGAAAAGTCAACGCCCGAGGTCTTGAAGGAACGCGAAAGAGACTGCCCGGGATGGAATAGCAAAACTGATAAAAGCTAAACGAGACTAACCTGCCCTAGTCAACGCTCTTCCGCCCGACGCCGTCGACGATAAGCAGATAGCGAAGTGGATTGCAATTTCCCCGGAAGCACTACGTCTTCCCTCCGCACAAAGTTTTTGAGGCGTCCGCCACCCACAGTCGAAAGCGAAATGGCATGCCATCAGAACACCCCTGCTACACAATGCGAAAGGTCCGCCGTCCAGCGGGTTAGGTTGTCCCGTACAAACCGCTGGATTCAGAGTTCTCTCAACACCCAAATTTGGAGGATTATTCAAGCCACCAGCATTAGCATCTAGGTAGCGAATCGAGTTTGGGCCCGACGAGAACGTGGCAGCCCTAGCGTTCGAGCTCGCCATGAGAAGCATGAAACACACGGGTGAGGGAGTCGTTAGGGTTGCAACATGAAGGAAATCTTAGGAGACTCGACTCATGACAGCACGATTGTGACAGGCACATGGCTTTCCGTATCGCCTCGAATCTGAAACGCGGGTTGCAGCTCCCGCGTGAGGGAAAGAGAAAAGATCTGATGCTGATGGGCGAAGGAACAGAGACAACCTTCGTACCTGCATCAAAGTCTGCAGTTTTATTGGGCAGGATCGACGAGTTGAGGACATCGTGCATACGTCCAAGGCGTTCCTGCGTTAGGGTATAGCTCGGCGGGTCTCGCGGTGCTTCTGGCGGCATTCGCGGGCTGATGTGACTGAGGTGGGCAGAGATAGGCGTTTCCTTGCCACGCTCTTCTGGCCCAGGGCAATGGGCATCAGTGGAATCGAATCAGCGACGGCCTTCTCGAAGGTGCCTACTCCCATTCAGTATAAGTCCAGGGCACAGCAACGGGGCTAACAATGAAGGGCCGCGCGCGAAGGACAGCGCCTGCAGGTTTGTGCCTGGGGCCGTCGGCACCAAGCAGGGGGGAGGGCTGGGCTAATCATTCCACAGTGGATTTGTCCGGGTCGCGGATGTGAGAAAAGCCCTCAAGACCCTTGGGCTCTAGGGCGGGAAGGGCTCGGGTACCTGAGGAAAGGTGATGGTTCCTGCCAGAAGCCATCCTTGGGATCTGCTCTAGGCTCTTGGTGGGCAAGAGGCCTGGGAATGAGTCGAATTGAGCTGCCTGCCCATTGGCCCGATGTCGAGACCCTTTGCTCACACCACAGGCCGTGTGGAGGAAGGACACAGTGCCGCTTTTTCAATCCACATCTCTGCGAATATCACCTGCCTTCTCGGCCACCGCATCAAATTAGGAAGGCATCACTCGGAAGAGGCGTCGATCGATGCGATGGTAGTTGAAGTCGGCACCAAGTTCGCTAAGGATGATGCAACAATGGAGGCAATAGGCTCTCATGGAGCATTCACAGACCCTGCGAGTACACTTCATGATGATTTGTGGAACCAGGTACTACGTAAGATACGAGCACTCCCAACAGCTCTGATAATGCGTGGGTAAGGATAGCATCATCTTTTCCGAGCGCCTTTGCTCAAAGTCTCTGCGTAAGCCAGACTTCACGGACAGCTATCGATACGTGTCCGCTGAAAAGCTCACCTCTCGACCTCAGTGGGAGCTGTGCTTGAGACACCCCACCACACAAGGGCCGCGATGGAATATACGTAGGCCCACTAACTAGTAGACAGCCTGTGGACCAGGGATGACTCGGTGCAACAAGACGGACGCCTACGACTACTCGTACTGCTTGGAAACTACTGCTCACAGCCCAACCACGGAGACGCCACTGGGGATTGGCAATGTGCTTAACTCGACATGAGCAGGTGGGTGATGCGACCGAGCCTACAAGAGCTCGCTTCTTCTGCCTGCCGATTTTGTTGGAAGAAGATGAAACACGCTGTCAAATTCTACGCATGCAGCGCGAGGCGGGGAAAAGCAAGTTCTTCCCACCCGGAGGCGAGAAAGTTGGGTCTTATGCAACATCGTTCGTGGATGCTAACTCGGACAGATGACTGGTAGCGAATACCCATCGATGGCTTGACTGTCTGAAACTTCAGAGTATGCAGCTTGCATGTGAATTCAGTCGTTGGTGGCCATCGGAATAGCAAGCCCTTGCTGTTTCGCAACAAGCAAACGTAATGACAGGCATCTTTTGATTCGCAAACAATTTGCGACACTTCGACCTAACAGTGCATACACGCACACCACGAGTGTTGGCACTTCACAACTCAGGGCGTCTCCCAACGAGACTTGCCACTCTACCACGGTACGCGTAGTCGCTTCTGCCATAGCGGGGGTTGTACCTGCATACGGAGAAACAGTAGTGGCATGCGTAGACTCTGAGACATGCAAGCCTTTCTGCACGACCTTAGAACCTTCTCAGTCGCCTGCCATGTTGCTCGAAACTGAAAACTCGCCACCACTGCCGACTACGATTCCCCAGTCCAGTCACGGTGTGAGCGCCGAAGAGACTGCAGTCGGGGGTGATGCTGTCACTGTCAGCTCTGCTCTGAACGATGAGCTCCGAATTTCCAGCACCCAATCATGGCCACCTGGGAGATTCTGTGGCCGTCCAGCCTGTGCACAGCCAAAGATCGTGCACCAATGCTGCGGGCCAGCGTTTACGAGAATCGCCCATGGGCAATTCCAGGCAATAGTTATCCAAGCTGACTGAGCTGGAGGATCTCCATGAGGTGATATGGGAAAGAAGGCTTTGTAGCAGCCTCCAAGAATAGGTCAGACAGCGATTCGCTCTGCCGGCTGGGAGGCAGCTTATCACCAAATCCGCCCGCACGTCACGTCCCTGATTGGCGTTCGCATCCCAGCGAGTCGCCCAGTCATTGCCCGCGCCGGGCCCGGAGCATCACAGGGCTCTGTAGGCACACCACCCGTCAGAATGAAAGACACGGCGTTGATTCGAGCGTAGTGCTGCATTCTGTGAACAACAGAACCTATCGAGGAACGTCGTTGACCCTCTACGACTCGTCTAGACCAGCTTCAAGATACATGTCGCAAGCGAATGATCTCACTGAAGCCGTCTTTCCACTCGATTTCCCCCAGGAGGATTTGTGTCGAGTTATGCCTTTTCCTGCGCCGGGGGCTGGTCAACCAAAGAAACACCACGGACCGAAGTCCAGAGAGTCAGCCAAGATACTCGGTACTATCGTCGTATGCGCATCGACCACTTGACGACACCATGTCAAGCGCTCTTCTGTGATACCGCATTTCTATTCCGCCAATCGCGGGGTCAAAGTCGTCATTCGGGTCATTTCTCTATATTCATAGGACTGCTTCTGGCTCAATATCAGAGCCGCTGTCGAACATGGTTCACCCAGTTAGAGAGCGATAAATATGGCCTCCGAGAGGGCCACGATGCGTCATCTGCACCCCGAGACATCGAGGTCGGATGATGGCTCAGCAGCGGTGCAATTTCCCATGCAGACGGACGCTGCGTGATAGCCTTCACAGCGTCACCCAGCACAGCCCGGAGAGAGTGCCAGGATGCCGGCGGCCCTTCTCGCAGAGCGCAGGCGAAAACCCAGGAACCAGGTTGCTGCTCTAAGGGTGCGGCTGGCAGGGTGGGCCAATTTAGTGGGTGATAGTGCTTGAGACGGACCGGGGGTGGTGAGACCACTCAGCTCCACCATCCACCATGTCACTTGCATGGGTCGACACGACGGTCCCGAATGCAGCGCCCGTTCCTGCAACCTGGACCATACCCCATCGAGCTGCAGGCCCAAGGCACTGGTCGACGCCGGCCTCAGACCCAGCGATCGCTCTTTATGGCTCGTTCTACCCATATCCTCCTCTTCGTTTCCTCATATCGAGGCCGTCGTTCATTGTCCCCCGCGATCTACACTTTCTTTTCCTTCGTTATATCTGTCCTTGACCAGGCCTTTCCGGATCTTTGTTCAATCATCTGTACAACACTCCCTGTACCTGTTTGAACAATATCCAGTCCTTCCTTACCAGCCTGTGCCAACATTGTACCATACCATAATCCTTACTTGCCGACATCCACCAACCCGACCATCCTCTTCCAACGGTTACCAGCATAACCTGCATTGTATATGTATAGCTGAGCTAGTGACCCGAACGAGAAGAGACGTCTGAGACGACGACATAGCCATTCATTGGACAAACCCATTTTCTTTGTACCAACCTGTACTACAACCAGCCAGCTCACGGTGAAAGTTTGCTTCGAGGCTTCTGCGAGTGACAGCAAGCCGAGGAACGACAGAGCACTGAGAGCATTTCACCACCCAAGACCATTGCAATGGAAGGCCCATACCCAATGGCAACCCAACAGATTCAGTTCTACCAATATCGACCAGACTCGGACGCACGGCATAACGCCGTGTTCACGCCGATGCCGACGGAGCAACCTGTGTACAGCCCCATGGCCGGGTATCCTCCTCAGCAGCACCCGTATATGGTTCACCAATACTGGCAGCAGGCGCCCGCTCACTATGCCCGGGGCCATCCTCACGCACACTACATGCCCCAACAGGTGATGACCCCGAGGGCTTCGCCACCGTTGACCCTGGCAATGCCCAAG
Source organism: Phialophora verrucosa (assembly GCA_002099365.1). Classification (NCBI taxonomy): domain Eukaryota; kingdom Fungi; phylum Ascomycota; class Eurotiomycetes; order Chaetothyriales; family Herpotrichiellaceae; genus Phialophora; species Phialophora verrucosa. The sequence continues at coordinate 669,440 of MSED01000003.1, read as the reverse complement.
ATCATCCTGGACAACAATGGGCAGCGGGAGCATGGGCACTTTCTCGAGAGCAGGCACTCGTCACCACCAACACCCTGTCTCTCGGCGTGCCCGAGTACCGCCAGCAGCCCGCCGGCCAGCAGCGTGAACCAGACGCCCGTGCACAGCGCGGGATACTTCAACTTGCCCATGGACACCGGCAAGGAAGAGATGCAGCCTCTTGCCTTTTTGGACGAGTGGGCGGAAAACGGACGTAAGTAGCATCCGGTTTTGGAGTTGAAACGAGGAGAGAAATTAACGGCCGTGTGGAAACAGAGGTGCACATTTTCCCGCATCCCGGCGATGCCAAGGCGCTCCTTCCCAGCAACTGCACCGACTCGTTCCACTCCGCCACCGCGACCGTCACTTCAAGCAGCTGCCCGTCACCTTCCCTCACGCCTGCTTCACCCCAGTCTGTCGTCTCGCCGTCGGCCTATCCCGTGGCCGAATTCGTCAATCTTCGAGACCTCACTTCCACCTCATTTGAGCCTGTCCTTACCGTTCCCGCCCAGAGCTTCCCTCCTTTGCCAACCTTGTCCGCTGAAGACGACGAGCACAAATTCGCTCTCGGCCACCCAACCTTCCCCATCACGCCAGAGCATGAGACCGCCGACCCCTTCACTCTCGTCGAGAACCCTTCGTTTGACTCGTCATTCTGCACCGAACTCGACTCGGAGGACGAATTCAGCTTTGTCGACTTCACCCATCCGGAGATTGCGTACAACGGAGACAAGAGGGTGAAGTTGACGGCTGGTGAAGAGGAGGACTTCCTCAGCGTCCACAGCTTTGGCAGTTTCGACGAGGAAGACCACGCCGCTCCAGCGGGCCTGCCTTCACCTCCCGCCTCGTCCTTTTCGGATTCGGGTTCCTGCTGTGCGCCGAAGAAGAAGACGCAACGCAAAATGAACAAGCGCCACAGCTCCGCCGACAGTGACTTGGAGTTCTCGAGCTTCACCCACTCGGACGCCCACATTCACAGCCACGCCGATGGCCAGAGCACGTCCGACGCGACTCCTCAAGACCAGACAAACAATGGCGAGGATGCTGAAACTCCTGCCGAGGCCGACGGCGCCACTCCGTCACAAGCCCCTACCAACCGTCGTGGTCGCAAGCAGTCGTTGACCGAGGACCCCAGCAAGACCTTCGTCTGCACTCTGTGCTCTCGTCGCTTCCGTCGTCAAGAACACCTCAAGCGTCACTACCGCTCTCTTCACACCCAGGACAAGCCTTTCGAATGCAACGAGTGTGGCAAGAAGTTTTCCCGATCCGACAACCTCGCCCAGCATGCCCGCACCCATGGCAGCGGTGCCATCGTCATGGGCGTCCTCGAGAACGGCGAGCTCCAGCCTCATCAGCCGTATGACGAGGAAATGGGCCACGCTCTCTACGAGGCCGCCCAGCGAGCTGCCATGGCCACCTCCTCGAGCAGCAGCGGCTCCGAGGGCTCGTCGTCGGGAGAGAGCAAGCGTGCCTTGAAGAAGCGAAAGCGAGACGAATCCCTGTAAATACGAGATTTGACCTCATGCATCATGAAAACTCGAAAATACAACAAACGCAAGCAACCACGACCGAAATGATTCTTATGATGTGATTGAAGACCAAACCGAAGACTACTTCTCAGGGATTCCCTCGCCACTGCACAAATGGCAGGTCCGGAGTCAAACAAGACGGGAAGCAGCGCGCAGGAGCTCAAGAATGTGTATGCCTACGGGAAAAAGAAAAGTGCTTAGAACCTTTTAACTCTTCGACCTTCTTCAAGACCAAATTGAACTGTATTCTATGGCCTTTCTCGATGGGTTGGGCAAACGGGGGGTGGGCCGAGGAGGGCACAAGGGATTGTATTTGTGACGGAGTCTCCAGTTGTTGCAAGACGGGGAGAGAAGCAGGGGACGGACGTCCTGGTCAAGCCCGACCACGAACTTTTTTCTTCTTTTCTTTCTCTATCAACCTTTCTATTACTTCTTGCTTTCATTTGATCAACCTTCGGGTTTTTCTTTTTCGACATTTGCGGCAAGATGAAGACAACAGGGCGCAAGCAAAGTCACCAGACGAGACTGTGGGGAGGGAGGAAAGTGTATCAGCAGCCAGTACTACTACGCATCACAGCATTGCAAGCTCCTGTACCGTATCCAAATGTACCTTTGTACTATTACAATCATCGCAACCTTGGTTGGATCAACTTGGCCATTTCTCATCATTTCTTTGCTTGATGAGGCTCTGTAATTTCACCAACGTTGGCCCAAAAAAGGGCCAGGTGTAGCAACCTCGCGAGCTTTGCTTCAGGCCAGTTCTATAAAAAAAAAAAAAAGGAAGTTCAACTGCATCGTCGACCACATGGCTCAGAAGCCTACCAAAGACACATGGCGGCCAAAAGCTCGAGGTACGAGGGACTCGTAGGCGAACTCAGGCTCAGGCTCAGGCTCAGGCTCAGACCCAAGCCTCCAAAAATGGTTTTGCTTCCCTATTAAGGTTCCCCCTGCTCGAGCTACTGTAGGATATAGTGCGTTAGCATTATCGATAAGTCGATACCTTGCCGGATAAGCTTGATACGGATGCATATGTACGAAGCCCGCAGTACACGGTAGCAGTACATGATGAGGAGGCAGACTTGGTACACCCGCGAACAGCACGGTTGATAGGTTCTACGTAGTCAGTTACGGAGTTACAGTAACACGGTGGTGGCGGTAAGGAGGTCTCCGCAGTACGAGTAGAGGATGTGTAAAGCCCACACACACACACACACACACACACACACGGTCTGTCTCCCACAGTCCGGAAAATCACAAATCACAGATCACAAAAACATAAACATAAAACATAAAACACAATAGAAAAAAGTCAAGAGTTTGCATGGCGGCGCGCGACGGGCGTGGCGGCATGGACATGGACATGGCATGTCCGTCACAACCGCCTCGCCTCGCCTCGCATCGCTTCAATTTGCACACAAACGACGGACATGACGTCGGATCAGACGATGGGATCGAACCTGGGAACCAGGGAAATTGGGGATTCGAGCACGTCAACGTCAAGCACCATTCCCAATTCCCAGGCGATGAGGTCCATGGATATGATTTACCCGGTCCAGTAGCCAGCGCGTCACTCGTTGACATTCGGCCGGATGAAGTGTGCTGCGTGTGCTGTGGACTTGTGCCGTGTGTACGAGTACAATGCATTGTTTGCCTCTGTGGTGAAAGACGCGAGGGCCAAAGGCAAAGGAAAGCGACACGGGTCCAAAAAAAAAAGGTAAAAGGTAAAGGCGAAACAGGGGTCCTGGCTGTTGAAACGGAGCTAAGGCAGGGGGATGAACAGCCGTCAGGTCCCTCGGACACGGCACTGTTTCTGGGGATGAGGATGAGATGAGTTTTACTCGTGAACGGGCGGTGCGCGGGTGCGGGTAGGGTAAGGTTCGTCTACTCGTACGCGTTTGCCAGTGAGCCTAACCTCGCATACGAGGTACCTATCGTGCTATCTATCCTACCACTCCCGTTCTCCTACTCGTTCTCTGTGTGTGGGTAGTCCACCCACCTTGACGCTGGGCTAACGCGGGTTTAATGCAGGCACGGCCGGCGCACCGCGACGCTCCCCTCCCCAGACGCGGGAATGAATTACGAGTAAGAAAACACACATGTCATGATGTGGTCCGGTGCGGAGTACTACTCGTACTCGTAGGTTAGGTAGAGGGAGACGCGCGCCAACACGAAAGTTTCTCCGTGCCCCAGTCCAGTCCAGCGCAGCCCAGCGTATTGCCTCCAGCCAGTCTGCCGACCAACTGCATCTCGTTCTGTCGACGTCGCGTACAAGTACGTGCGAGGTAGGGGATGGAACTTTCGCATGGAGACGAGAGCGCGCGCGTGTCTTTTTGTTCCCCACATCTTCCATTCAACGCCTCGGTTCTCAGCTCAACCTGTCATATGCTTGGAGGTTCCGGAAGGTTGGAAGGTTCCAAGGTTCGAGTTTGCGGACGTCCAGTTGAGTTACGTAGGAGTACTCGGTACTTGTACGAGTAGAGCGCTTGCGTTGCGTTGCGATGCGGGCGTTCCGCGATGAGAGGGGCGGGTGCATGCCTCCCTGCGTCCTTGCGTGCCTGCAAGTCCAGACTGTGACATGGCTTGACATGACGTGCTCGGTGCGTGCTATGAGATGCCATCATAATGCCATGTGGTTAGGAGAGCAACTCCACAAGCAAGGGGAACAAGCCAAAGCAATGGAAGCGTGGTAGGTGAGTGGTTGATTCAGCCGGCTGAGTGGTCAGAGCATGCAGGCGATTATGTACGTACACAAGGTTCATTCTCTGTGGGTGTGGTTGTCAGGATAGCCCTTGCGCACACCAGCCAACATACGTACGAGTACGTCCTGCTCTACGGACATTGTGATGCAAGGTATTCTACGGAGTATATGACATATGATGTTTGAGACACAACATGATATGATATGATATGACATGACATGACATGATAACGATGTGATGCGTAATACCCCGTAGAGTGGGCTTGTTCTGTACTTTTTGCGGTATCTTCCCAGGACTCTCACAGTAGGTAATATACCGCACCGCACCGATCGACCAATGCAATACATAACATATGATTAATAGGTGGCTGGAATGGATGAAAGGCAGACAGTCTCGACCGCCTCGACGCACAAGATTCACAGGCTGCGATCCAAAGGGAAACATACTCGATCGAGAGAGGTCTCGCACGCACATCAGTCTGGAAGGACTCGATCTTCCACTCTGACTCCTCACGTATGTCAATAGATTCTGACGGCAGTCCTTCTGTGTTCCGCATCCCCGGTTTTGACAGCTCCATCCTCCTTCCATCTATCTGCTCTCTCTCTACTGGCATACCACATTGCGGCCCGGGGACCCATGGCTTCCAGGCAAGCAGACCACATGATAATTTCACGGCGAGTGGGCTGCTGTCAAGAGGATCGCGCGAGGTTGGCAGGAGTGACGTGAACTCAGTTGAAGCGAATGAGTGCCCTTGTCCGCCCTTCGTGATTTTGTTCGGATGATCTACACGCCACCTTGAAAAACATGCTCGGAGGAGGAACGAGTCACAGAGCGGTACGATTCTACCGAGCGCGCTGTCCCGCTGTCACACCTCCATAGCGCAATGAAAGGCTTCCGTGACAACAGTCGAGTATATCCACCGTCGTTAAATCTCAGCTTCGATTGTTTCCGAGGAGACCCAGCCACTTGAGGCCCCAGTCGACCCAACTGATGTCAACGTCGCATGTGGATGAGACTGACAGCACTTGGCGCCTTCAGCCAGGGTGTCCTGCCTTGAGTGCTTCGGGTCTCAGATGAGGGACGCAGATGTCTGCGAGCGCTTCCCACACCCATTCATTGTTCTCGGTGTAGCTTGAAGGCCGTCAGCGGTGCCCTGGCAGTCTCTTACCTGAACCAATGATGATCTAATGTCATGATTTAATCTCAGCCAACAAAGCCGCCAATATGTCCGTGGTTAGGAATCAGGCTCGCGTCGTGATACGGTAAGTTGGACGCTGGATGAGGCTCCCAGCTGGTCGTTCAACATTAGAAAAGCAAGACGCGCTGGACGTTGCCGGATCCCATTCATTCCAGTCGACGCCGTCTCGCAGTTCAGCCACACTTCTTTGCTGGTTGCGATTGCTGTAGAATCTGGATTCGTCGTTGACGAGAATATGCTCAAAGTTTCGATTCGCTTAGAAGCAGTTTCGATGTTGTAAGTCAGGGCAATGCAAGCCGACTGAGATCGTGATAACATCATTCGTCGATGCGCATCGTGATGGCCACTGCGAAACGCTGCGTGAGAGCAGCTCTTGCTCCATCGTCCGAGTCCTTGAGCCCCGGAGCAGCAGCGGAGGACCTCTCGCCCCCAGAATCTGGAGATAAAATATCCTTGCCAGCTGAATCCCGCGATCCATAGACCGCATTACACGGGACAATCACCAAAGTCTCGAAGAGTCGATGCTCACGTAGTCGAGACCACTGTTCCAAGCCCTCGGTGGAGACGAAGGCAGTACCGTGGACGGCTTGTGCCGATGATACTTCAGCTTTCGACGCGCCTTCGGCCGACGAAAGAAGGGCAAGAAGATCACCCCCAATGCGTGAAACATAGTCAACGCTGCTTGCAGAGATCGTTTCTTGGTGGACAAACGCCGTGACCAAGTGGACGTATCCTTCGGTTGCTGCCTCGGAAGAAGGGGAGAATGTGACCCTGTGGACAGAACCCCATGGGTGTTCCTTTTGAGCCATGGACACTCGCGGCCTCGAAGCAGGTCTCTTAGGCAAATTAGTGATCCCCATGCTCCACCATTCGACTGGCGCACTTCGAGGCAGGGAGACGACCTCTGCTGCGATGAAAGGAGGAATCCCACTTCCGATGGTGTTGAGAACCGCTGCATTTGGGAGGGGATGAAGATGCCGATTCAGTTCCAAGGTCGCCGGTGCATCGAATGTCATTGCGCGGTTATACTGCAAATCCCACGCGTCCGGGCCCTCCTCCCCCTCGTCGCCATCCGTGGCACCAGGCACTTCTTGCAGCCTTGCGCCCGCCAGGTGAGCTTGTTGCCATATTTGGCAAGATTGCTCGGCTTTTACAGAAGCAGCGTCGGTGCTCTCCAAAAAGGCAATGCCCCAAGGCCATATATCAACGCCTCGCTCCTGCCCCACGCGCCATAAATGCTGAAGGCTCAACACCGCTTGCTCAACAAAACCTGCACCCGAGAGCTGCATGGTCGGCGGTACCAGTGGTATCTGCCCAGCCATATGAACCATCTCAACCAGATCCGCATCGTGTACATTGACCTTCTGATCCTGCTTCATGTCGAGCGGAACGCAAATGGCCTGACTGTATGGCCCAATGTTCGCCGGAGCCCAATAGCTTCGGCTTTGGACGTGCAATCCCCGCCTTGCGTCTCGGGGCCCGAGATTTAATATCACGCTGAGGCTGACTTCAACGTTGCCAGGGAGTGAGCATGCGACGGTCACGCGGGCTGGTGGATTCGGCTCGCCTGTTCGGAATAGAGAGGCATAGACGTAATTCACAGCGCCGAAATCCGACATGTCTTTGAGCAAAAGTATGGTAAAGACGATATTGGAGGGCGTTAGTGGCGTTGATGGTCCGAGGGAGCTCGATATCGAGTCCAACGAAGACTTGAGATCGTGGCATATATGCTTCATCTGCATGGCAGTAGTGCCGGCCCTGTCTTGAGACGTAAGGTTGGATATTGCCAAATCATCAGAACGCAAGCACTGCATTTGCCGTAAATCGACTGTCATCCCGTGACGAGGACGTATGGCGTCGACGTTGTTTCGGTCCAGCTTACTGACCTCCTGGCGCCCGTTCAGGGTCTGTTGGCTTTGCAATTCCGCCAGCACAGATTGAAATTGTAGGTCAAAGGTGCTGGGCACTCTCAAAGGCTTAGCGCTGACGAGAGTGTCCGGGTCATTTTCCACCGTTCGAGGATTCGCCAATCGAAGGTAGCTGACACCGCCTTGTCCAGTGAAGGCGAATATCTGCTCCTCCGGGATCTCGATTCTTCTCTTCCACAACCGCCTCGGTCCATTGACACCCAGAGTCTCATACTCACCGCCCTCACCCACAACCGCTCCTCGGAGCCAGAACTCATGATCCGCGAAGAAGGGCTGAAGACCTTTGACGAGTCTCGATTGGGTTCCCGGATCCGCGACATTCGACCACAGGAGGCTCTCTTTGATGCCGCCACTAGCGATCTTGATGATTCGTGCATCACAGCCAGCGGCAGCCATGTCGTCCAGCAAGCCCGTCACCGACTCACCGCGCCCAACGGGCGGAGGCAGCGCAGGATACTGCCAGAGATATGCAAGCGGCGTCAGGCCCAGACGAACGGCTATCGACTCGAGTCTCGTACGCTGGTAGGTTGATAGAATGGCGCCCGAGGATATCGCATTGGCCTCGGGGTGCATACGCATCACTTCCCGCAGCAGCGGGACCAGATCTTCCGTCTCATCAGCCGAAGAACCAAGATGGCCTGCATCATAGTAGCGGCCCGTCTGCACTGCCGAGCCTGCAATTTCTCGCCTGTAAAGCGGAATACCGAGACATTCGCTGTAGAGCGGAATGACCGAGTATCCGACAGTCTGGTACATGAAGCTGTTCAGATCTTCTCCTTCTGAATCATTCTGCTCGTCCGATGGGCTTCCTTCCACTTCGCGGCCGTCGTTCGGCTTGGGGTAGAGATTAGCAAGCGCGACCACCTTGTGCCCATTTTCAAGACAATGCAGGATGCTGAACAGGGAGTCTTTGCCGCCTGAGATCAAGGCGATGACATTGAGCGATTCGGGCATGTTGGGGACCGGAAGACATTTGCGGGCCACACTGTGCCGAGCTTATCGAGCGGGAACCTCTTCGAATGACACCAGAAGCTAGATTTACGACCTAGATATGTCCTCAAACATGATCATGTCGAAGTCCAGAGGTCCAGACTCGCCCAGTAGCGAATTGTGTCGTTGCGGCGAAGCATCTGAACAGGTGGTCAACTCTCATATTACGGAGAAGCCTTTGGCACTAAAGGCAGCAAAGTCGTAGGTAATCATTGCTCACACACTCACATCGCATTTGGATAATAGTACTGCACGCTTCCTCGTGGACCCCCGGGGATACAATTATTCATGGGTATTTGATAGATTCCCATCAGCCATACTAGCGCGTTTGCCCTTTTGTACCGGTTCCTTGCCCACGCCCGGAAGACTCGCACAACCTTTGTCACCCCTGGATTCCCGCCGTGTTTATTTGTGTTTGCCTGGCCCCGGCTTCCCTCCGCCTGTTTATCTGGAGAGAGCAGTTCAGCTTCAGACTTCCGTCTCGACCCCACCGCCGCTCTTGTCCCCGTCTTTATCCCTACCCACCACCCGGTCACCCAGCCCCTCAACACTCTTAACCTTCTTAGCCATCCAGTCCATCGTCCTCGCGCCCCTCCACTGCATCACGCCCCTATGCTTCCGGTGCAGTTGTTTGTGATGATCTTTATAGTCCCTCACCTGTGCTCGAAGTCCACGATCCCCGTTGTCGGGATCGTTATGCCCGTCGACGTCCAGGACCTTTCCTGCGAGGTGGGATGCCGTGGAGAGGGGCTTGGAGATCATTTGCGCAGGGGCCCGAATCGGGTTCTTCGAGTGCGTGGACCCGGCATCGCTGTCCGAGGCGGAGGAGTCGTCGTTCGTGTGCGTGCGAAGTTTGCGGCGCGAGCGGTCGTTTTTCTTCGACGACTCGGAACCGGCGCCGTCGTTGGTGCTATCGCTGTCTTCATCTTCAGACTCCTGGCTTTCGCGGCCGACCTCGTTTTCAAACTCCTCGACTTGTCCCTCATCGTTGGCCGTGTCTAACACTTCCATCACGTGCCGCATATTTGAATTGCGAGATTTGGTGGCAAACTTCTTGTGATATCCAGAAAGACCGCGCCAGAATTTGATGGTCAGCTCAATCTCTCCCAGTGGTTGTTCTCCCTCTTCCAGGCCCGAGTAGCCGTAGCTTGTGGTGGCACGGTGGGCCGCTTCCTTGCCCCCTTTCCATATCTGGACGGTAATAGTCTTCTCCTCCTCATCAGGGATATCCTTGAGCCAGAATACTCCCAATGCAGGCGTCGAGTCTGGGCCTAGGCTCGATTTGCGAAATTCGATTATCAACGCACTGGAGTAGCGTTTGCGGACGGCAAGAAAAACAGATTCCTTGTCGCCTTTGGGCTTCCATTCAACGTCGTCCCCGGAGCCTGGCCACATCTTGGCTCTCATCATGTTCGTCCTCAGCTTGATGCGATGTTGGCTATACGACTTTTCCTCGTTGGTGTGAGCCCTCGCACTTTTTGACCTGACCGGACATCTGATTTCCAAAGTGCCATAACTCCAGCCCAGAAGTTCTTTCGGCAGTTTCAACTCGACACTGCGCCATACCATGCTGATTCGTGCTCTACCGTACCCAATACCACCAACAAGCGGATAAGCCTGCGTAACTTGACTCTTGTCCCGGAAGACCCGGCGAAGTGGAAGGTATATCATCCCGAGCTGGGCGTCGTCCTCACTTTCACGGTCGTCAAGGACTGCAACCATGACCTCTGCCGTGGTCCAATCAGCGATGAATCTTTCAGTGCCAGCATTGAAAAAAGGTTTTGCATTCTTCGGCTTCGTTCGTGTGCGGTAGATCTTCTGGTGGTTGAGGATGATGGTCGCGTAACTGCTGGGCATATCGTCGCTCTGCTCGGCTTCGTCTTCGCGATTATCGTTGGCATTGTTCCCGTCTTTCTTCTGCAGAGATTGTACCTCCAGCCCAGTAATGTTGTGGATCTGAATGCTGAAGATGCCACTGGGATAACTATCTGGTGGGGGACTGGAGATGACCAATGCATCTTCCCGCTCCTTGTAATCTTCCTGTTTTTGCTGCTTGACCTCTTTGCTTTCGTCGTGGGCCGTGGCCTCGCGCAGCTTGCTCTCTGCATTCTCGCTGACCTGCTTTCTCAAGTCATCGACTGTCCGAATATCCGGATCTGCAGTCTGCTTCGCTAATTGCTGTTCCGTAATTTGCGTTTTCGCGAAATAGCCAACTTGCCATTGCAGAGTGCCTGGCATGTCTTCGTCAGAATCTTCACCTTTGAATCGATCTTCACGATCACACATCTTGTTCTTCGTTTTGGAGCCAAACATCAACTCCTTTAGGTCTACCTCGACTCGACCGAGATCGTCGTCAGCCGTCCACTTGTCCGAGTCCCAAAGCTGAAGTCGAAGCTTTTCATCCGCGTTCAGCTCTTCTGGCGTAACCAATATATGTGACCATTCGGACCAGTTCGGCTCCTGATCATCAACTATGATTCTGGTCGACGAGACAGGTTTTCCAAATTTGCCCCATGAGACTGTGACATATGCGTCGCTGGCGCCCTGGAACGGGCCGACTCCTCCGTCCCCTTGCTTGAAACCTTTGGCGGATTTGATGAAGATCATAACCACGCCTCGCGTGATCGTGTCCTTCTTGAAGTCGTCGCCCACAAGCATGTCTTTGAGATCCAGTGTCAAGCTCTTCGGCGCGACATATTCGGCCAAGGCGGCGTCGATCGAAGATTGCACAAATGATGAGATGAGCGGGACATCCATCAGGTTCAGTGCGTGCTTGGATAGTGGTACACAGGACAGATCCGCCTGCGGTTGCCCCATAAATGTCAAGGTGCACAGAGAGAAGAAAGGTGGATCTGGTGTCAGCTGCAGCCGAAGGCGCATTGTGCCAATGATACCACGTAGTTCGACCCAAACAGGGATTGCGATGCCTCCTGGGAGGTAGAACTTGAGGTAGAGATGGGCGTTTTTGGCCTTGGCCGATAATGACTTCCCTGACGATCGTGCGCGGTAGGCGAAGGCCAGCTCCATATTGACGAAGTCGCCCTGCTCCGCTTCCATACCCTCGCGAATTGCCTGATCCTCCTGCTCCCTTTGTCGCTTGTCTTGAGCATTGTCACCAGATTTAGCCTCGCCCTCGCCTTGGTCATCGGCACCGTTCTCCACCTCGCCCTCTCCGGAGGCTGTGCGGTCGTTTTCCTCATCCTTGCCAGGTTTTTTGAGCTTACCATCCGAGCCTACAGATTGACTTGCAGCACCAGTAGGGAGCCAATTGATCCCCAGAACACGGAATGCCTCGCTTCCTTGGCCCAGATCATCGACGCTCACCATGCGGACCACTTTCGGAAGGGATGCCTGCATGACATCCTCCAGCATGTCGGATATGGACGTGAAAAGGTCCGGGTTGACCAAGGGCCAGACAGCTGACAGAAGATTGTTCAACCACGCCACCGATTCTGGGACGACATCTTCGGCTTGTGTGGAATTGAGTTCCTCCTGCCGAGCAGCGTCCCAGACCTCGTCGTCCCAGATTGTTTGCACTTTCTTGCCGAGCCAACTCTTGACCAGCACTATCACAGTTCCCGCAACAGCGGCTGGGATGAGGACGAGAGCAAGAGCGGAAAGCTTGGAAACCCAATTGGCGTCTTTCTTGTGGAAGCCAACGTCGAATGCCTGAGCGAGCAGCTGGCCTAGTAGAGTCACTACCACAACGCACGTCAGTCCAATCATTGCGGCCCGTTCGTATGTCCTCGCCAGTTCATCCCTCACGTCCTCGAATTTCGGGGGTGGGAACAACTTCTGCATGCCGTCTAGGCTGCTCTGAAGCTCCTTGCGCTCTGTGTCATGTTCCTCGCTGGACTTGCTTGCTCCATCGACGCCCGTCCTCGTCCGAAAATCCACTCCCGGACCCGGAATGTTCTCCTGGACGGACTTGAGGTCCTTGTGTGTCGAGTCTCGAATCACAATGGGCAGATGGGTAACGGGGTCCGTGACTTCTCTGCCGCCATCGCTGCGCTTCTTGTGTTTCATTTCCTTTCTCTTCTGACGTGGATCATGTTGTCCTGCGACAGCCTCCGTGGCGGACTGGCCTGGCTCGTCTGTTTTCTGCTCTTGTTTGGTTTGTGGCTCTTCTTGACCTTGTCCTCCTTCAGGGCCCTTCTGCTGGAATTCTCGTCCTCCGGCGTCTCCTTCTTCTCCCTCGATATGCACATTCCTGTTCCGTGTTCTGTAGGGATCGTGATTGGACTCTGGAGGATCTTCGCCCTTCAGAACACCCTTGGCGGCATGGTAGGCTCTTTTGTATGTCGAGTCGTCGGTCTCATCTCGCTGGGCTTCTTCGGCATCTTGTTGCTGATTGTTCAATTCATGTCTCTCAGCCCGGTATTTCTGAATCGTAGGAATTGGGTGACGGGCGGAGCGAGGACCTTGATAGGTTCTTCGTTGCGAACCCGGGTCGAGTTCATCGGCCGAAGACATCGTTTGAAGCGACGATCAAGGAGGCACTGTGGACATTCGAAGAAAGAACGAAGCAGAAGCAGCCTACCTGGAAGCAACGAGTGAGGTTACCTGAGATCCAGCCTCAGCATGGAATGCAAATGAGCGGGAATCACAAAACGACGAAGCACGAAGCCTTGTAATACTTCTGCATCATCCCATCTCCGCACATGGACGACGAACCTTGAAACAAGGCATTGGATGTGGAGAGCAGAGGAAGAGTGACGATGACGTCGAAAGTTGACGCGGCAAAACAACAGCGACACCGACATAGCAAGCGATTCCAAACACGGCACACGAGCAAACTCCACTGACCGAGAAGAGTCAAGAGCCACGGATGATCTACAGCCAGACCTGGGCCTGATGCTTGCTGCAAATCCTGCCTCGCCGCATATCAGCAAACCGTGAGGCAGAGCCGAGAAACAAGTGGTAGGGACGCGGAATTTGTCAATGCAGAAACCTGGATTGCGCCGAAGATTCTGGTGGCGTTTGCGGGGACCTCGTGTCTTACAGTAGACCCGCCTCTGGATTTCTACCTCGATCGCGCACTGTGCCAGTTTCCTCATTTTCGGACGATCATTGATGTCCAGCGATACACAACCACATTCGTACTACGACGTCCTTCGGCTCCCCCGCCATGACCTCGGAGCCCTGTCCAAAGACGACATTAGAGCCGCATATCGGAATGCGCTGCTCGCACACCACCCAGACAAAGCCGCCAGTGCTGACGGCAAAAGCACCTTGAAGACCAAACCAGGCAAAGTGCCGACATCTCAGTATTCTATTGATGAGATTGTCATCGCATACGAGACACTTTCTGACCCGATCAAACGTGTTGAATATGATCGTTCGCTCCGGAACATTGGTGAAGTCGGCTGGAAAAAGGCGAATGGCCATAAAGGAACGCACATCGGCGTGGAAGCGTATGATCTCGAGGATCTAGTGTATGCCGAAGGCAAGGACACCTGGTTCAAGAGTTGTCGGTGCGGCGACGAACAAGGATACATCTTGACAGAGTCCGACCTTGAAAGAGAGAGCCAGCATGGAGAGCTCTACGTTGGTTGCCGAGGATGCAGTCTGTTCATCAAGGTCCTATTCGCGGTCGAGGAGACATGAAACCTCAGTACTGGTCGTCGGAACACGCATTGCCATTCCCTTGCAGTTCACGTAAAGCGTCGATGGCCTCCTGGATATCCTCCGACCGACCTTTTACCACCGCTTGAAACTCTTCCCTGACCACTTCGTAGGCTTCGGAAAGCTCTTGGACATGCTGGACGATTTGTTGCTCGAGATTTGCCTTCTTGCGGGTAAGAGCGAGCAGTCTGGCCACAAAGGCATCCCGACCACGCTTTCTGTGCGCGTGGAAGCCGTCAGCAATGCCTCGATACGGGTTGCAGACAAGGAGCTGGGAATCATGGTGCAACCCACATCTCCTGCTGATGTTCTTCAGCCCTCTCATCAATCTGATCCTCAAGCTCTCGCACCTGGTTGTCATAAGCACGCTCGAGCCGTCGCTGGTTTTCACCTGTACGAAGTCTAGTCTTTTACCAATATGTTAGCTTTCAGAACAAGAAGCACCGCACCCCTCTCAAAGAGTCCTCCATCATCTCATCGTCAAGCACGGGGCTGGAAGCAGAAGAGTGGTGATACGAAGGAGATCTGAAGTGAAACGTGACAGACGGGGTGCCGCACGAAGGTGGGAAGCTAGCACGAGAAGCTGCGCAGTCAACTCAACCACCAGTACTACGGAGGAAGCGATCCATGCATACACCACCCTCAATCCATTCAAATCACGATTCTCTCAACTTACATCAACAGCCGTACTCATCTTCATTTTCTGCTCCCTGTCCCTATCCCTCGAATAAGCATCATCCTCGTCATCTTCGATCGTAAAGTCATCGTCCAGCGACCCCATTTGTGCTGATACCGCCAGGGGTGCTGATCTACGAGACCCAGGTCCCGGTCCCGGTCCAGGTCCACGCTTGGGCGGCATGCTGAGGCGAGCGAGCGAGGAAGTGAGGGTAAGCTGGCTGAAGTGAACGATGCAAAATTGAGATGGGGTGAGTCGAGTCGAGTCGAGTCGCGTTGATTATTAAGTTATGAGAAGGGAATTCATACAATTAGGTGGGTGGTCGTGAAAGGGAGGTCATCAACTTGTCAGGAGAGAGTGAAAATGACAGAGGGGACCGTCCGCTCGGGGGTGTCGCCATTCTGACCTGACTGACTCTGCCGGAATACCATCAGTCCCCAACTCTAATCTGGGAGTGGATGATGTACCCTCTACGTTAGGGTAGAGTAGGAACGACGAGTGCGTATTACAGCTACTGTAGCTACTGTCACAATAGGAGCATACGAGCAACTCGTGAATGTTGTCGAGATCTTCGACCTGAGGCTCACATCACGGCGTCACCGGGTTGTTGCGCCCCTGTCCTCACGTCTCAAAGTGTCTGTTATACATGTTGTACAATCCACCGTGCATGAAAGAGCATTACTAGCACTGCGGTCCATTGCCCAAAAGCTTTCCCTTCGTCGCAGACCTGGTCTCAATCCATACCGTCAATACGTGTTGCGTAGTATCGCTACTCTACAATCTCCAGCTCGCCTTCCCGATCCTTTGCAAACGTGTCCTTGTAGCCGTCCCACAACCTAACCAACTCGTCCACATACTCCTGATGTACTTGATCCAGGTACTTTTCATCAACCTTGTTATCCTTCCCGCCCTGCTGCACGACCTTGATTGGCCGGCCCACGACAATGTTAATCGCTCGTCGGTACGGCAATAGCCCGACGTCGTAGTTGAATATGCCTCTGGCATGGAAGAGTGGAATTGTGAACCCCATTGCCTTTTTCACGAGCATCTGGAACTTGTGGATCCAAGGATGCTCGACACTGTCCACCTGGTCGTACAGTTCATTCTCACCGAACGCAAGGACGGGGACCAGGTCGGCGCCCGTGCGGATGGCTAACTTGACGAATCCCTTCCTACTCTTCAGCACAAGCCGGAGAGAGTGAGGCTGCGCGTCAAGAGATTCTCGTGCCCCGCCGATGACAATTGTCACTGCGCGGCCCATCCCCTCGCCGTCATGGCCGCCTTTGGACAGGATGTTTTCAATTGACTCGCGTGATACAGATGCCAGACCCAAAGCCAACGCGTAGTCCCGATATAGAGGCACCCGGAAGTTTGCGTCCAGTGTCAACAGAGTATTTGTGATTCCCGGATACAGCTCGGAGAAGCCCAGCGCCTCGGTGCCAAACGCGGCGAATGCCCCGTGTGAGATGATTCCGTGGGGATGATATCCGAAAATGTATTTCCTGGTTGGTTCGAGTTCAACGGTGCGATGTAGCCGGGCAGGGAAATAGGAAGCGAACGCAGACCAGAATTTCGACCCACGTAGCCATTTCGATCTTCGTTTGAGGGTGCCGTCGGTGGCTGCTTCGCTGATGAGGAGGATGTAGATGAGGTAGGGGATGAGGAGAGGCCAGGTGAGAGGGATGCTGCATAGGAGAAAGAAGAAGGACAGCAGGAGCGGGATGGTGATAGTGTGCCATAGGACGGCCAGAGTCTGGAGTCTGCGTTGCAAGGGCACGTTGAGGGGCGCCCACCGAATCCTATGAGAGCGTCAGTCATCAGTCCTCGCGGATAGTTGGCTAGAGGAGAAGATGCATACGCAGATCTCTCCCAGCCTGCGCCAGCTTGTCTGCCGCTCGCGAGCTCATCCCGTGTTCGATCCTGCCTTTTGGCCGGCCTGGTGGCTTTCCTCTCTCGAGGGGCGGTCTGCCCATTGTGTTTCAAACTCTTTTCGTAATTTTCGCTCGGCTTGATGCTTGTCAAAATCTCGCCATTATGGTTGACGTGCTTCTCGTAAATAGTCTTGTCCTCGTCCAGTTCTTGCCTGTCCTTCTGACCATTGACTAGTGGACGAGGGGCAGAGCCGTTGACTGCGCCCTTCTGTTGTGGATCAGACTCTGGCCGGACGGCGTTCCCGTTCTGAGCACCCGCCTGGGGTTTTGCAGCTTCCGCGTAGGACTTGGGTGGTAGACCGTGCTCAGCACGTCCCTCTGGCTGAGAAGGTTCCGGGTTCAGTAGTCCCTGGCTCTCGATTGCGGTCGCCGCCATCTCGGCGTAGTGGGCGAGCGAGTCGCTGTGCAGTGACCCTGCGCGTTCACGGAACCAGGCAAAGTCAGAGTCGCCTCGTTGGAGCATCAACCAGAAGCATGTGCACTGCCGGCAGCTCACATGTAAGCAACAGATCAAGAAGAGAAGCTTGGACCGGGCCAGGAAACATTCGAGTACGAGCAAGTGCTGCGCGGCCATGACATGATTGGCGTGCCCAGAATGCAACCGACGATGACGTCAACCACATACTTCCTGGTTGATACCGAGTACATAAAAGATGCCCTTTCTTATGTACAACATTCATAAAATCCCAACTCCGTCCTTAAGAAAAATGCCTTCGTATATGCACCGTATCACCAATGGATCAAGCTCTTATCTATAAGAAAGCGAATGCGATCCACACAGTCGTCGAGGAAAACCCTCTCAAATCATCCACACGTGACTGATCTACAGGTCCTTCGCGGCGACGCCAAACTGCTGGTTCCCACTGTCAAAGACAGCAAACACCGCCTTAAGGAAGATATCGCCATAGATCGACAGTCCGATGCCCTGGTTGCTTTGGAGACCACCATAGCAGCCTAGACACAACCCCATTAGCAACCGCAGCCCGGAAGATTGTGAGTGGTACAACTTACTTGAGGAGCCTTGAGAGACGGGAGCGAAGTTCATGAATGACCCAGGGATAACGGCGTGGTAATCACTGACGCCAACGGCGAAATCTGGAAGATCTGCAGAACATGGGAAAGTATAACCGCCTTGCGAGTTGTCATACTTGGCACCATCGACTTCATCGTAGTAGGCAGAGACAATGTCATCATCCATGAGGAGAAGAGTGGTGCCAGTGTCGGCGATGGCATCAATGCTGGCTGACTGGAACTCTCCATCGCCAACCTGGTAACCGGTGCCGGTAAACTCCCAGAATCCTTGGGAGTTATCAATCGGAGTGTAGGTGATGTCGCCGGTGTGCTTGGAATCGTCGATGAAGCCGAAATCGTAGGTACCAGGAGCGCCTTTCTTCAAGTCCACGGTGAACACGTCCTGGTCAAGGACCCCTTCTTTGATGGCAGTGTCGAAGAACGTGGTCTGTGCCTGAGGTTTGACTGCAATACTGGTTAGCATCGATGATACCATGTCTTACTCCCAATAAATCACTTACCAGTATTGATGGAACTGAAGGCGAGCCCAAGCAGGCCGTCGTTGTTCTCATCCTGCTGGAATTGGGCACTGATTGTCTTCGCAAGCTCAACAGCTTGCCCGGTCACCGTCGTGCCACCGATGTCGACAGTGTCGGTGTAGACATCACCACTGGCGCTGGACCCATCTCCGTACGAAATGCTCCAGCTGGCCCCACTCAATTTCTTTGCAGTACTCGATTTGGATGGGTTGTAAATGCTGTGGCCGGATTGCGATGAGCTAGAGAGCTCGGAGGAGAAGACCCACCTGCTTCAGTGAGTCATGTGTGCCAGAAATGTGGAGGATTCTAGGACCTACAAGTCAGAAGACCCGGTGTCAAAATCCAGGTTCAACGTCTGACCCCCGATAGTGACCGGGCAGAGGTACTCGGCGTCAAATTGCTCCGGGGTGGCGGTGACGGAGCCGTCGGCGGCGGCGGCCTTGACCGCGTCGGGAACAGCCATGTTGTATTTGAGATAGGTCTTTTGCAAAGCCACAGGACCAGCCTGGTAGGGCTTTGGGACGCTTTGGGCGAGGGTGAACCCTTTCCTTGGGGCAACCTCTTGAGGAACGGGAATGGGCTTGGCAAGCGCAGTGCCTGTCAAGGCCGAAGCGGCCAGCAAGATCGTGAAAGAAAGCATCTTGATGAATGAATGAATGAGCTAGAAGAGAAATGGTAAACGAATGGATGTCCTGCTGTGTGAAAGGAGAGAATGGCTTGCAAGAAGGGACTTCCAGAGCGAGTCCTGCCATCAATTCTTATATATCAGAACCTGGTGGAGTCCTCGAGTCTCCATCTTAATATGTACAGGCCGGTACCTTGCTGATAGACTGTGCCTGGAGACGGACATGGGGACACAACAATGATACTCTGAACCCAGTCGGTGAAGATCATCGATATTGCAAGGACTCCGGAAACGGACGTGCACCACGGAGAGGAAGACAATTCGAGAAGGTCGCAGAGGCACCTGGGTCGGGCAGGCTTCGGTACATGGTGAACGACGTCGTGATTCGAGAAGCATGCTGGGCATATCAAGCACCCGAGCGAAGCTTCCAAGGCTTCAATCTGCCGAGAAAAGGGCTGTGACGCTCACCCATTGGGCTGCAAGTCATCACGGCAAGCTCACCAAGGAGTCTATGCTGTCTGAGCTTAGCGCGTCCAAGGAAATTGGGACGATGGCATGAAACGTGGAGTCGGATGCGACGGGGGAATGGCGGTTTGAGAAGAGGCAAAGCCGGTTACTGACGACGAGACGATGGTGATGAAGCAAGTTGTCGCTGGCAATTTAAGATGAGGTTGGAAGAAGAAAGTGAGCGGGAAGTCAGTGATTGGAGAGAGGCTCCTGCGCGCTAGCAATGCACGATCGACCGCCTCTCGTGAACGGGATCTCACTCCAACAAATGGCCATCATGCTCGCCCGTTTCAGGTGCTTCCCGAGTCTCTCGAAGCTCAATATCACGCAGCAGTCCTTGGCCGTGCCTGGCTAGGCTCCACCGTTCGTGTCGGTCTTCGATTGGCTTATCTCGAGATGAAGCCTCAGTAGCTGCAGAGTGCCGCATGCGGATGAGGCTCAATCGCGCAACCTGGTTTGTGGCCATCCCCCAATCATGATAGCTCTGCTTCCTCTACATGCAGTCCCCTGGTGATCTTAGTGCAGATCCAAAAGATTAAGCTCTTTCGCTAACTATACGTTCTCCGTTAGATACAACGTCGAGGCAGGTGATGCAGATCATGGGTATCAGATCTCTCCTCTCGGACATCCTGAACACGGTACTTCTGCGCTTGCCGGGTCTCTTGTTTAGGCTCGGACGATGACGGGGCGCGTGCTTTTTGAAATTGCGCTCGAACGCAAGCCACCCTATGAAGAGACCGTCGTCCTCGGCGAGGGCCGAACACGTCAGACACACACGCAGATCTGGTTAGCGACGCTTCGTCCACGGCTACGAACCTCATCTGGCAAGACGGCAATCTTACGGTTACGACTATGCAGTGACTGCCACACGTGGGATAGATGGTCTTTGAAATGTGAATTGAGATTACTCATTAACGATCGGAACGCTTCAACATGCTTCTCATGGACGCCACGAGACTATGCAAGAAGCTAAGCAAGCTGAATATGATTTGTACTCTTAAATGCCGTCGGAACAGAAGCCAGTCCGTTCATGGCAATTGTCACGGCTGTCGTGGAGGTGGTTGTGGACTATGAGACTTGGCAGTATCAGGTCGTGGCACTCCTGACGCGAGGCCGGCCAACGTGTTAGCTGCGTCGCTCTCTGACCGGTTGAATCCGGGCCTGCCGTCATCGCGAGCTTGTTGGCGAATCTGTAGTGGCTCCCTTATTGAAGGTCGAGGTTGTTCCATAGCGCGACCGAGATGTGGGAGGCTAGAGGTACCTCCGGATGGTGCGCGAGGAGGTGGGAGGATCCGAGGACTTGCTGCTGGATGAAAGTCTGGCAGTCGCTCTTGTGATAACAGCGGGGGTAGCTGGGTTGGACTCAACTGCTCCCTGCCTGGACTTGGATGATGGAAGGAAAGGGGGAGGGCTCTTGGCGTGTCTTGAAAACCTCGAAACTCGGCGGGAGGGTTTCTCCATGACGGTTCTTGTGCAGTGGGTGAGGGCATATTCTGCTGGTAAGATATCGCGCCTTGCCCGGGCGGGCTAACGCCGGCGTTCGGCATGGGGGAGGGCACATGTTGCTGCTGTTGCTGCTGGACGAAGTATGACAACCTCGACCTCGCGAGAGGATCATGTCCCAGTGCTGAGTCCGCGGCGGCGGCGGCGCTATGAGGGAAGCTCGGCAGAGGAGGTGTTGCCGACGCGGCACTGAGTGACAGACCTGCAGTACGGTTGACGGTGTCAGGAACCTCGCTCTTTACCGTGGCCGATTCGTCCGAGACGGAACTGTGACCGGAGATGAGCCCAGGGCGGAAGTATTCTCGACTCTGCAGCGCCGACGGGGGGCTTCCGCTGCGAGATGAGGGCAACTGGGGTCGCGGCGGTACAGGGTTCCCTGAGCCCATTAGCTGCGTCGCTCCGCCGATGAATGGAGAGGAGGCCGAAGAGCCCATCGAACCGCCTCGGAAATGGCCAGACGGCGGCGCCGTTCCTTCCTGGCCTGCTTCAAAGGACTTCGTAGAAATGATGCTGCCACTAGACTCGGGCTCCAGCTTAGGCCGCTTGACTTCGGCCGTCTGCCCGTGTTTGGCCTTGAAATCGGCTAGGTACGCCATATACTCCTTGTATTCATCCGTCTTGCGGTACACAGACAGCTGAATGTTGTATTTCTCCTTGGCGGCGCTTGCCTGAGCCTCGAATGGCTCTTTGCCAGCTGGATCCAACTTTTGCCATCGATCTCCAACCAGTTTGGCTATTTGTGTGAATGAGAGGTTCTGGTCTTTCACTTCTTCCCTGATTCTATTGGAAAAGATCACGTAGGCAGATGGAGGGCGCTCGGGGGCATTTTCATCGGGTTTGGGATGCCGCCTATATTTTCTCTTTGTCTCGGGCGGAGGGCCAGTGGGCCGCTCAGCCTCTGACGAGCCAGCGACGGCAGCTTCGAAAGTTCTGGCGCTGTCTGGCTGTCCTTCCTGGGCGGCAGATCCGACGAGACGCTCGAAAGAGATCCCTCGGTATTCAGCGATTGCCCGTTGTAATTTCTTGACGCATATGTCAGTCTGTGTGACGTTCGGCAATTGTAGTCCCGGCAACTTACCCTGCGATGGCCGAGTTTGACATTGAGAGCATCACTAGCACCAGGTCAGCGGGTGAATCGCGTACAATCCGGGCGTGCACTTACAAATCGCTCTCTTGAATGTCGGTCAGAGTGTCCCAGGTGTCGAACCCTTCGCCGATGAAAAGGTCAAGATACTGCTCAAGGCCAAGGCGCTCGAGATGGGCCGCGAGATCGCTCATTCAAGCGGACGTAGTATGTCATCGAACCAGGATTTTTGCAACCCCCAACGGAGCAGTGCTCAATGGATCAGCCACTCAACCCGGCCGATAGGCTTCGCAAGCTGTACGATGGACCGGGGAATACGCCGACCTCTTTGGCATGTGTAATCTTCGTAATAGCGACGCAGATCTCAACCCGTCGTGGAACGACAGTTCGTTGCTCGATAAACTTAGTAGCTGTACTTCCTCGATGATCATAGAGCGACAGAAGGATGGCCTCCGGGTGGTTTGGTGACAAGTCCTCCGACGTTGATATTTGCGCGCTGTCGATAACGTCGGCGCAGCTCTCGCCTGGGTCGGATTCAGGATGTTTCAGAAGAGAAAACACCCCGTCTAAGTCTTGGGCGACTGGGTTCGATGACTGGGAGGTGATGACAACGATTCAGGGTGTGATTCTTCAGGGTCTTGGATGATCTGCCTCGATACCACACAGCTCCCAGTGGCATGCAGTGGGGTTAAGACAGGCGAGGCGGATAGCTGCAAGACCCTGGCGACGGTAACAGGATGGTGAGGCTCCAATTCGGATCGGGCTCGGGATGAGAAGATTGGGTTGGTGTTCCCCAATCTCAGACGGGAAAAATGTGGTTCCGTTGTCGAAAGAATGGCAGGCCAGGCCAGCCGGTATTCCCAGATGGGATTCTGTTGTGAAAGTCGATGACCCAAGCAACGCACATGGACTCACGAGAGACAAGAACGCCCGCCTAACACCTCTGACAATGATCTGACGGACAAAAGAGGCGACAAGCGCCAGTGTACGGATAGGATGGAAGAACGGCGGGAAAGACCCCGGGAAAACAAAGTCTATAGGCTGGCCATGATCTGGGGAGGTGGTGATGCGAAGGAAAAAGAGGCCAAGGTCACAGCGTCGCTGTGTGCGAAGCCGTGGATACCGACAATCAAGATGATGCAAGGACCGCCGCCTCCACCGGGTGTGTCTCCATTCGCCGACTAGCGACAAGAATTATTATCGAAGAAAGGGTCCTGGATCATGGTGGGATACGGTGGGAAGGATGGATTTTTGGGAGCAATGGTGAAGTCGTGCAGCGCGCAGCAGCTCCTGGTAGACTCCTTACCCGTAACCGAACGGTCAGAGCTTTCTCACAGGCTGGTACCGAGTACTTCCCCTCCTCCCAAAGTGACAGCCTTTTTCGTCCGCTGACTGCCCGCCAACCAAGCACGGCCCAGTTAAGCCGTCTGTGGGGACTCGGTCATGGGCTGCGAAGGGGGTACGAGCAACCTTCACGCCTCGACGGCAACCCGATTTCGCCCCCAGCGGGATTACGGAAGCCCAGAGGAGCTCAATTGCCACGTCTACTTGTACACATATAAAGGTTATGTGGCAATCAGTGCGAGTGGCGTAGCGAGTCAGGAATATTCTTCACAACAAGACGACTCGACACGGTGGTCCCTCGAGATGAGGATGTCTTTATTCACTTATTACGAGATGGCGAACATCTATGGTGTGGGTTGTTGGCGAGCGCTTGTTCGGTCCCGGCTCGTCATCCAGATGAGGTCCGAGAGTCTGGGTCCCGAACACCCTGGTACGGGGACAACTGCTTGAAGGGTCAACCACTGCGACGAAGCAAGGCTCTTTGAGGGCTGACACAAGCATACAAGTACAACGGCCCCGATAAGGTAAATCGAGGATTGTCCACCTGCCCAAGCAGGGGGGTGGTGGACATAACATAACAGGAAATGTAGACGGACGATCTTGCATCTGGACAGAAACATTCGGATGGTCCCATCTTTACCATGGTGAATGGTTTCGCAGATTATCACTGAAGCCAGAAAAGTGCAGCGATGAGGGCGCGACGCTGTTCGGGGAGAGGTAGTGACCGCCCGATTGCAATACGAAAACACGATCGAGGGGAGCAATGTGTTTTGTCAGATGTTCCTGCAAATGCTCGATCGCAAGCGACAGCCTTGGACCATCTAAGAGATCTAGTCTGGCAATCGGCGGCCCAAGGCTCCACGTATATGCTTTTCTGGCCAATCCGCCTGTGTTGAGGCTGGGTGAACATAAGATCGAATTCCTGTTTTGACTTACTTCTTCTGAATTTCCAGTCGCTCCATGCGGCGGCTCTGTCAGTGCACTGCAGCTGTTCTGGGCAGCGGGTCGCATTGCATCTAAACGGGTCTCGGTAACGACATGTGGTAATGATCTGTCGGATATACAGTGCCGAGTAGTCCCTAGTACTACCACCATCTGCGCCTTTACGAGGACTCCACTAGGCAGTAAGCTTGAAAGAAGCGGTGCTAACTACGTATCCTTTACTTCACACGGAGACTTCCAGCCGAGGGCATGTTAGCTGGCGCGAGATTGTGGACTCGAACCATGTGCCATGGCAGCCACCGCCCCTGCTGCCTGCTGGCCATGCGGGAACATTGAACAAGTTGAATGACGACGCTGACGAGGGAGCGTGGGTCAAACCCCGGGATTCGGCAGCGTCTGTACATACCTAAATCGCGATCTTCTGATGCAGAAGACCGTCCAAAGTAGACGCCGGACACAAGCAATCCAATGAAGCGGGTAGACCATTCTTCATAGAATCAATGCTTGTGGACTGCACTACAGTACGCTACTTGTGATAATAATCGGGTGGGGACGAGGAGAGAGTGATCATTGACTGAGCGCGTCCCTGATCGGCAAAACTGGCTTTCCTTCTGGCATTCACAAAAGGATCACCGCACCGGAGGAACCCAGAATGGTTGTGCGTCCTCATCCCATGCGCTTGTGCGCTTCTCGGCAAGCGCACAGGGACCTAGCCCGTTCTCAATCCCAGCGGACAACGTGGCGTACTCGTACTCAGTAAGAGGAGTCCTGGGAAGCAGTTGCCTTGACTTTATCAAGATACAGCTTCTGTAAAAGGTACTGGGTACTTGTCACTCCATCGTCGAGTTCCACCCGAAAGTCAGTGACCGCAGTATGTGATAAGCCACAGATATATATTCGTGAGTTTCCGTTTCCACCTTCGTTCGCAAGCGTCGAGAAATGTGCTTCGGACAGGGCTCGCTCAATCTCGGCTTTAACCAAGAGTTCGGAAGAAATGGGAATGGGACGATGCAGAGACCCTTTACTGGCTTTGACCTAACTCCTGCATGCCTAGTTTGTAGAGCGTTAATTGGACAGTACGTGCCTACTTGGGCGCGGATGGTGTGAACCAAGAAGAATCGGTGGATCTCTGTGGGCTGATTTGATGACGCTGGAGGCGTGGCCAAGCCTAATATAGGCTGGTGGGTTGGCCCTTTATCGATAAAGACCCCTTAAACATTCACCTGGGGGAGAGAGCTGGGCGCCGGGACCTTGGCTTCCGCGTTTTCTCGCTTCATGAACTCATTTTGTACTCCATCCTTCTGTGTGGTTACCCTGCAAATACGCGTTCGGCAGCCATCAGCACTCTTTCTTTGCTCGTCAGAGGGGACACGAAAGTTCGGCAAGACCCTGCGTCGATCGTCACGTTTTACCCACAGTCTCCTGATTGTCGGTCCGTCGCCGACACCCAGAATTCGGAGCTTTGGCAAGCTCACCCCGATTCGATTTCCCGACGACACCGCAACACCGGCTCATCCCAGAATGGCACAACAGAAAGCCAACACCCAAAAGGTGGATGAGCAGGCTCAATCAGACGGCAGCCTGGAGAACGCCAACCCCCAAATGCTAACTTCTGAGATGACGAAGGTATGCAAGAAACTACTAGAGCTCGAGTGCTTTTCCGCATTTTCCCGCTGACTTATCCACGATGGTTCATGGGAAAAGGCATTTCAAGAACTTGCACAGTCTGTGTCTCCACCTTCGTGCTCATTTCCCTTCCTGGTCCACTTGCTGACAGTGTGCACAGAGGAGAGCGGACAGCCTCTGCGTTGGAATCAAAGCTGGATGGGATTCATCGGAATCTTGACCGACTCTTGGCGAGTTTCGAAGAGATGGCTCAATCCAGTGCAGAGAGCAAACCTTCAGGTGCTCCCAGTTCGAATTAGCTTCACGCGCACGACGCGAGACGCGCATGGATGGAACCACGTTTTCACATGTGCCGCTAGCCGATCCAACCAGACACCAGTGCCATGTGTGTCGCTTGGAACTACCTCCATCGGGTTCCGCCTCACCTAACCGAAGACCGGGATGGCATTGTCGTCCCAGACTATGTAGAGGGAGGTTTCCAGAATCTGACACGCTCCGACAAATGCTACCCAGCGGCTTCAGGACAGCTGGAAGATGGGTTCAAAGTCAAACCTCCCGTTGACCTTCTCAACGACCCCAACTTCGGTGATCACACCGTCAATGAGCTCGGCGGGGGTAACATCAAACGCAGGATTCCATACGTCAATCCCAATCGCAGCGGTGCTGACCACCTCTGATCCCTCATCCAAAAGTAGCTTTCCGTCGGCGGTGACCTTGGGGCCTCTGATCCGTGTCACTTCCTCCGACGCCCGTTCCTCGATGACAATGTCCTCACCTGAAGCCGTGTCCCGGTCGATGGTAGTTCGAGGAGCAGCAACCAGAAATTTCACGCCGTGATGACGGGCAAGCACAGCTAGAGAATGAGTTCCAATCTTGTTCGCCGTGTCGCCATTCGCTGCAACACGATCTGCTCCAACTACAACCGCAGCTAGACGGTCTCTCTCCTTGTTCATCAACGCACAAGCCATTGAGTCTGTGACCAACGTGGCCGGGATTTCGTCGTGGACGAGCTCGTATGCGGTCAATCGCGAGCCTTGGTTGTATGGCCGAGTTTCTGAGCAATACGCTCGGGTGAGCATGTCGGCGCTTCTCAGAGACCTGATCACGCCAAGCGCGGTACCGTAACCTGCAGTGGCTAACGAACTGTCCATCTGTCAGCCAAGACCGATTGTCCAGGCAGTTTCTTCCTTACCCTGTATTGCAATGTGTCAAGACTTGAAGCTGTTGAGAACTGTCCACTTTCCTCTTCCTCCCTGCGACGGTGTTCTCTTCAATCCACCTGGCTCCATGTTCCCCAATGGCTTTGTTATCAGACACATCATCAACCAGCATCCGTTCCGCAGCCACAATATACGCTTCAGCGACGGACTTCGGAGATGCTTCAGATTGCGATGTCGCCGCCATCGTCACAACTTTCAATTTGCCGACCGCATCGCCCAAATTGACTGCAGTGGGCCTGCTTGTCTTCAGATAATCCAACCGCCGGGCGATGCTGTCCTTCACCTCATCTGGACCAGCAGGTAATCTTCCGGCGAGGATCTCGTTGCCAATCTCAACAGCAAGGGCCAGAGCAGCAACGATGGCGATTGCTGGTGCCCCGCGGACCTTCATCTGCTTGATAGCAGCATGAGCTTCTTCGCAGTTCGAGACTGCTACGTATGTCGTTCGGTGCGGCAACTGGAGCTGATCAAGGATGCGCAATGCTGGGCCCGAATTGGCCGAAGCGGGCTCATATTGAATTGCCTGCAACACCATGACTGACAGGAGGCAGATGATTCCAGTTACTGGAAGAATATGTTCTCAGGGCACATATTTGGCTCTCCCATAATTGCCATCACTATGCCTGTCTCACCTTTTTGCCGCCCAAAACTTTTTCTCACGCCATTGCGGGGTAAATTTCTGACCATTTCTGTTACCCCTCACAGTGTTCATTGGCGTATACGGCTTCTGGCCTCTGGCCACGTGCGTTTTGAGTTCCATCTCACTTTCACCTTTACCCAGTAGGACCAACATCACTCCATTACCGCTGACCCATGGCAAGGTCAGAGATCGCTGAAGTAGCCCAGTCTGGCTTTGCCCCAGCTGCCGCCTATGATGCTCATCGGCCGACATATCCAGACGAAGCAGTCGAGCAGCTCCTGCAAGTCTTGGAAGTGACGGGCGTCAAAGGAGCAAAAGTCGCAGATCTCGCAGCTGGAACTGGAAAATTCACCGAGATATTGGCAAGGAGACCCGAAGAATATGACATTGTCGCCATAGAACCCCACGATGGAATGCGGAGTCAATTGGAGCAGAAAGGCTTACCTCGTGTGCGGGTTGTGAAAGGAACCGCAGACCACATGCCCGGTGTTCAGAATGAGAGTCTGGCGGCTGTTGTCGCAGCACAGGTGAGTCTGGAAAACGGATCGACGTGGTCGCAGATTGTTGATCTGCCCCTGTAGTCATTTCACTGGTGCGTCTCGACATTCCATCCCGTTCCCTCTCACGTTCCGCAAAGTATCAGAATATGACGGCCCCTCAGGTTTGCCAACATGGACGCACTGAAGGAAATTGCTCGCGTGCTCAAGCCTGCAGGCGTTTTGGGATTGATCTGGAACATTGATGATTGTATGGCTACTACCTGGTCCCCGTGTGATGGCGTGGATGTTTATAACTGTGGCCAACAGACAACGCGCCGAAGTCATGGACGATCCACGAGGGCTGGGAAAAGGCCATGAGGGAGATTGTCTGGACGTTTTCCGACGATGCGCCACGCTTCCGACACGAGAAATGGCGGCAAGTCTTCGACGACCAGAGCGCAAGTAATCCGCTGAGTTTGCATTTTGCCGACCCGTTATTCGGACTGCCCTTGGGTGAGGGTTCTGTCGAGTTCACGACCTGGCTGCCGAAGGAGGATATCTGGGGCCGATTGAGGACTCTGAGTCAGTTGGCAGTGCTGGAAGGTGAAGAGCTGAGGAAGGTAAGAAGGAGGTTCGAGGAGAGTCTCAAGTCGGAAGGCACGGAGGTAGACGACGCTGGGAGGATCGCTGTTCATGGTCGGACTGTCTTCTTTTGGACCAGCAAGATACCTGCTGAACCGCTCAAGAGTGGCGGGTAGATGAACGCAGGCCGGGCCTAGACGGGTGCAGCACTACTCTCGGTCATCACATCAATTGCCTAGCCCCCCGCGGTGATATCACGTCTTCAAAGCGCCGACCGAACGAAGGTGCTTCGAGTGCGTCCGCGTCCGCATCAGCTTCTGCAGCATCAGCGCCTAACCCTCTTTTCAAACATGCTTCGTTCTTCATTCGTCACTCCATGCCATGCAACGCCGTCCCGTCGAGACGCGGCACGGTTTTGAAGCTCTGCTCTGCGCTTCTTTTTCATCAAAGGCTGAGTCGGTAGGAGTAGCTTTCAGCGACGGCGTAGATCCGACCCTCAACGCATCTGTGCACCGAAAAATCTCGCTTTTTAGTAGTTTCTCCCCCTCAACCTTCTCTCAAGCAATCCCATTCAGATGTTTGCATCTCATTCGCTCGAGATATAAAGTACTAATACCACACGAGCAACCGTCAGTCATCAGCGCAAAATAGATCCAGTGGTAAGAACGCAGTTGTACGGAGTGGTAGGAATCCCCTCCGGGGATCGCCACGCCAGCGATATTACCACCACCCATTCAGACAAACACGCCTAAGGCGCAGCAACAATAAACGTACCATTATTCCCCCTCACAAACGCATCGCCATACTTTCTTCGCAGCTTCCCGTCCACGTACTCGGCACATTTCTCCAGCGCGATGTTCATGTATCCGTCCACGCTCTGCAGCTCGCCCTTGTACACGACGCCGGAGTTCAGCTTGACGGTCACGGGCACGCCGATGATCGAGGACAGGAAGGAGGCTGGATCTTTGGGGTCGGCGGACGTGGATGTTGCTGTCGTAGTGTGGTTTTCCGCCATGGTTATAGGTGCGTGCGTGTGTGCGTGTGGGTGGGTGTGTTCTTTCTTTTTCGGCGCAAGAGATTAGGGTCTGTAACGTCGTTGTGTAGGCGAGCGATGTGGCTAGGTGTAGCTGGGCGAAGGATCGCAGCGCAGCTTCTAACTTGAGGGGAGCGAACGTCGGTCGCGCTGTTGTAAAGGCGAGTGCACGAGCAGAAGAGTGACTCGGTAGATGGTGATGCTGCGCGATGCCGAGTGTGTGCCTCGTTTCGCACTCATATACGAACGAGTCCTACATATGTGCAGCCTTGCCGATACCCAAAGTCCGAGGGACGCGGGGCGGACGGTCTTGGCACTCAAAACGGCCGCTTTAACTCGCAAACTTACTCACCTCTTCTCCCTCACTTCGCTCACCTTTTCACACTCGCCCTACCTAATAGACTTGAGCGTTCATCACGTCAGGTGAAATAAGATATCAACGACTTGGTGGCCCTTCTAAACTCGACTTGAGCTTCTCCGCAGATTAGACTTTTCTGATTTCCCCCCAATGTTCGAGTCGATATGAATATGAAGGGCTACAGCCTTCTGCTCCAGATAATTGTGTCTGCACTGATTCTGACCGGTGGTACAGCGGCTTCAATGCTTCGGAAAATACATTGCATTCTTGGTGTTATGGTATGGGTTTCGTTTGTGATGTGGTCACTTCCCGCTATCTTATTCCCTCGACTTCGGGCGGTAGGCATTCCAACTTTGTCTCTGCAAAGACATCTATCTGTTCTCACTCGCTATCAGACCTCTCAATCCCCAACTACTTGCGCTATACCTTCAACTTATGAGGGTTTCACTTCTTCGACTGTGTCAACGAATTGGTTGACTCTCGATTCTGAAAGAATGAAGGCACTGATAGCTTACCGGCCCATTCCAGGCTTCCTCAGAAGGGGCGGGCGGTCTTTACTCATCTTGGCGTATCTTAAAGGAGGCAGGCCAGGGCTGGGCTTGACTTCCCCTGCCATGCCCTGCGCAGGTGCGGATGGACAGCACTTTCGGCCTAACCGTTCGATTAAAGTATTCATGCCTACTGCGTGTAGGGACAATCCTCTCTTGCTAAACCAGCAAGCCAAAAGGATCCAGTATGTTATAATCAAATGTAGCTCTTCTACACATTACGTATCACCACGATTCTATGCTGTATCTGCACCCCCCGAACCAGCCCCGTGCGCGACGGTGTTGTGTTTGGTGATT
Source organism: Phialophora verrucosa (assembly GCA_002099365.1). Taxonomy (NCBI): domain Eukaryota; kingdom Fungi; phylum Ascomycota; class Eurotiomycetes; order Chaetothyriales; family Herpotrichiellaceae; genus Phialophora; species Phialophora verrucosa. The sequence goes on along the minus strand of MSED01000003.1, from coordinate 638,508 downwards.
GGGCTTGTGCCTGGCGGTTCGAGACTCGTTGGCCTCTTTTCACCATTCTGCTCTTCATACAACAGGGCCGAACATGCGCGGGTTACGGACTCCCGACTGTCTCCTGTTGAAACCCCGTCGCTCGCTTGCGGCAGGATCTTCTCAAAGGCAGCATTGCCAGCTCTGTCGCTCACAAGAACCCTTCCTTCATCGCTGAGCTTGCCGTCATTGTAGTACTCTGCGAACGTGCCCTCAACTCCGCTGTTCCTTTTCTTGCTCACGGAGGCAGCCTCGCCGAGGTCTGGCTCCAGCAATGCAGCAATAATTCCGCCTATACTCAGCCGGGCTTGGATAAATCGCGTTCTTCTTGGCTGACTCGCCAGCGCAATGATCGCTAGGATGAGACCTAGCAGGGCGTATAGGAGGTTGAGGACAATCAAAACGAAGAAAGGGGCCTTTGGAAGTCGCGTCACGAGTAGACGCTCCCTGATCTGCTCGGCAATATTGGGGCTTGCAACGGTGAGCCCCGATACCATGCTCAGCGTCGTCTCACTGAAGCGTTGTGCCAGGAAATCCGCAAATTCCTCAGAATTGTTGGATTTCACGCCTCCACTGATAAAGGCTCCTTCCATGACGTTCTGAGTATACGATAGATAGTAGAGGTACGTAAAGACAGCGTTAGAAGCTAGAGTATCGTCCACTGGAGCAGTCGTTCCACCGGCAAAGCTTCCGTTCACCATCTTGTACTCCAGCTCAAAGAATGTCGAATTGCATGAGAAGATAAAGCCGTAATCGGCATTGGCATTTATTCTGTACAGACTCGGGGTCAGCGGCCAACGCGGTTGAGGCGGCCACACGGGCACCCATAGCAAAGTAGAACGGGTTAGGAGAGCCGGGTGCAGTGCCGAAAGGTTCCGCAAAGGACGGTTTTCTGAACAGCTGCATGAAGAATCCATTAGTGCTTGTGATGCCTGCCGAGGTAGCAGTATCGGAACCATTAATCATAGAGCTGTTGAAGGGAGTACCGGTGTTGTTCGTCAAATCACCGAAGAGGGTTGGGCCACAGTCGTAAGGCATGCCTCTCGCCAACATGACCTGCGAGTTGCAGCCATCCGGGTAAGGACACCAGTCAACTGCTCGTAGATGACACTGCTGGCTGACCGGCGTGCACTGTGTGCTCACGGCAAAGGTTTTCGCCTGGAAATCAAGATCCGGATTCCGGTTCGCTGCGGTAAGATAAGCGAAGTTTCGACCATTGAGATTACACGGCAACACAATGTTCGTGCTTGAGAGATTCATCAAAGTCTCTGTCGCGTTGGTAAGAGTCTCAAAATAGAAGAGGCCAGCAAAGTTGTCTCCGATACACACTCCGCTGGGACTGGTTTCAGCCGTCTCCTTGCAGGTCGGATCCAGAATACGCCCGTAGTTGAATGAAGACTGGGAGACGGGAGAGATGGCATCGTAGTTTATTGTTGAGGTTGTTACATGGAGCCACGTATCGACTGCAAGTATAGCGAAGCTGGCCCAAAATTTAGCATCATAGCTTCCCCCCCGGGGATTTGACGTACCTGAGGGCACCGGCTCCAAGCAGACTTAGGGCACTTACCCATAGCAATCTGGGCTGTTTACTCCGATGACGCCAAAAACAATACTGTATCCAAGACCATAGCGATCCGAAGCCGCCACCAACGCAATCAATGATGAGACCCAACTGGTAGGGCGTTGGTAGATGCTCAGTTGAAAGCGCTTTAGATCTGCTCAAGTAGCTTTTGGCGAGTGGGTATGAGACAAGGACCATAACAAACGACGAGGCAAAGGAGGTTACAGTGCTCGTCCAAGATGAGACGGTTATCAGCCTCGTCGCGCTGTAGTTGACGTAGTAGGCGTTCGAATCACCGGAAAAGGGTGGGCTAAGTGAATTGTCGACAGCATCCGAGCCATTCGACACTCTGTAGGCATATACAAGTCCCATGAACGTTGCTGTTAAGACAAGCATGGGCAAGCTGATGCAAGTCAGCGCCCACGAGATATCGCCCAAGGCGCCCTCGATCGAGCGCGACTGTGAAGTAATCGGCGCGAGTTTGATAGACTCAGGCGTGGTTTCCGAATGTGTCTGTGGTGCTGTGACGGCGTGGGGAGACGCGGGCACATGTTGCGGTCCGGTTATGGGCTCAGCGGAGTTGCTTGGTGTGGGTTCCGGTAATGGTGTGTGTGAGGCTGCCGCAGTCATCGTGGAGTAGGTGTCTACCATTTGCTACACGGAAGTTCTGGCCAACTCAAACCTCGTTGATTGCTCCCCGTGGGAACTTACCAAAAGGGATGTTTAAAATACATTTGCTTCAAGAAGACGAATTGGCCAGGATTTCGTGCTTTGCTGGCCTTGCTTCCTGCGCTCAGGCTGCAGTCGTTTTTGGTGGCGCCCAGGGACATACTTGCAACTGAGATTTGGGCTTTCCGCCCCTCGCGTAGGGCATGTTGGGTCCAATTCGAGTCCAGGGTTCTCATTAGGCCTTCCATTAGATGCTGCAGCCACGGCAGATCCAAACGTCGCGAGTGATCGGCCTGGCTCAGCCACCCTCGCCATCTCTACTGTATTTCAAAATGAGCGTGGTGCAGACGTTGGCGAGGTGAGTCGAAAAATGAGACGGGATTGAAATGGTCTTGAAGCGGCCAGGAGCGGCACGTGACCTCCAGAACATTTCCACTGAAGCTACGGAGTACACTCTTCCGGCTTTTGATTCCTTTAGAAAACAACGTGAACACGCCCATACCGAGTCCTTGCGCACCGTTGAACAGATCGGTCAGTCTACACGATCCTGAGTTGTGGAGCTGGCTCTCTGGGCCACGGACCAATTGGCATTCTGAAGCATGGGAAGTTGGGGTTGATGAAGCCTGCCTGTTTCATATCTTCTGCCGTCCTGTCCCATAGCATCGACCCGTCATCCCAACCTTTTGAGAGCATGCACTAGAAGTAGCGACGCTGTGGACAGTATTCCTCGTTCGTACCCGCGTCCGCATCTGCACCCGATACCTCAATTGACCCGAGTCTTGGAGTATTGGGAATAGTTGCCGCGCCTGATCCTCCCTGGTCAAGTGTAAGTCCGCCCTCGTTGGGATTCAAACGCTTCGCTTCGAATAAGGAGCAAGCTTTACTCTTCCGCATCGGTGTGGTTGACGTGCCTGGCAACTCTACGCGCCGTCTGCTCGAACTACGCCTTAAAGGTCGATGGAGGAGAAAATACGCTGACCCGGCGGAATACTGCATGAGTCAATGCATTCTTACACTTCCTTACTTCCTTATCGCACCAACGCCCCTTCCATTCCTTCCAACGTGTTGATGTCAAGTATGCTTGAGTGGCTTGATAACAAGGCTCCTCCCTAGGCTGGGTAAGGCGAGGCTAAAGAGCTTGTGCTGTGCGAGATCGAACGCCTTCTGGTACGCGTCGCCCCTTGCTCCCCGCACAGAACGGGAATGCCAAGGGAGCTTGGCAAAGCTCCATTTCCGCACCAAGATGAATTTATCTTTCTCGCCAAACCTTCCCTTGTACCCTACAGAGTCCCTCGTTTGACGTGCGACCGCAGGACCGCAGGCACGCATGCAAGAGTACATAATGGGTTGCCAGGGAGGCAGATTTCTAATTGTCTGCTATCAGAGGAGCATTGACGCATTTGGGCCACAGATCCCCATAACTTCAAAGGTTCTCGAACAGGTGCAGAGTGTGATCGGGTGCCGTAAGAATCCGACGCGATGCAGCTTCTCCCAAACCGGCCGCGCCGAGAAGGTTTTTACATTATTAATAACTCTTACACAGTGGAAATCCTTCAGACTTCCTGACTTCGGAGAACACGCAGATTTCCGACGGGATCGTCTCTCTCCATATGCTGGTGGGCGCGTCCTTGAGCCTGCCAGGCTGAGATGGATACCACAAGCCGAAGCAGCGATCTCCACAAAGCCTCGCCGACTTCGGCACCGTCATCCGCTGACCTCCTGCATGGTGTCCTCCACCGATGTTTCTTGCGCAGTCATCATATCAATCAAGCTTAACGCATAACCTCGCCCTCCGAAGCTTGGTCCGGGGGAGATTCGTTACACCACGCCTCAATCGTTCGCAGAGCCTGGCTGTCTATGCAACACTCAAGCTACAGTACCTCCAATACCTCAACAATCCTCCTCCCCTTACCGTCTTCTGGCTAACCCTGCCTTCCGCGCGTCTGCTGTTTCCCGCGCTCGAGCACGCAATCATAGCCATGGGCAGCTGTCTCCAGCGTCATTCAGAATCTTTTACTTGGCGTGTCCATCCGGGCCATCGCCGCGGCCAATGCCAGTCTTGTGTCTACGGGAACCACCTCGACCCTCTCCATTCTGTCAACACTTGCTGCCGTTCGTTGCCATACAGCATGTTGCACTAAGCCTCGATGGGACTTCATCGGATAATATGCATCAGATAAGACAAGAAGGCAGTCACTAAATTTCTTTGATCCTACATCAGCGGTCGGGCTCCCATACTGGTATCCTTCTAACTCTGATAGGAAGTTCCACCGCGGGAAAGATTCAATCAGATAAGACAAGGATAAGATCAAATTTTCACGATCAGCTCCACTGCCTCGACGGCTTCCCTCAGTACCTGCCAGCTGTTTGGCGGCACGGGTGGTCATGAGATGTCTAGATGTATGTGCCCGTGCAGAAAACACACCGGGGCGGATACCTCCGGGGGAATATACATGCGAAGGTGAGAGTATATCAGTGTGCAGAGGTCCAAATACTGCCTTTTTCTGATGCGTTGTACACTGCCATTATCGGTTCCTTTCTCCCTGACTGCTTCCGTGATGGCGGCCTTCAGGTATCTCGGACCGATTCTTCTTGTTCTCACAACAGTTGCTTTCGCGGCGAAACCGCTGGGCCATGAGATCTGTGTCGCTTCATGCTATCATGCTCTAAAGGACATCGAGTTCACCAACCAACCTGGAGGAAATGGAACTTCCTGTCTGAACGACCTGAGGATCTCCTCAATATATTTGTGTGCCCGAGCCAGGTGTGAAGATGCAGATATTGGACCTGGAGTCTCATGGTGGCAGAAACAGTGCAAGCGTTCCAGCAAGGTTGTTAACGTGGTCAACTATCATTCCACTACGGATAATGTGTCTTTGGAGTCAATCAGATCCCTGCCAACCGTCGAATACAAGGATAAAGGGGTCTTTGGCGAGGCCGCCGTGCCCTCCGATGATGCATGGTTCGTGATTTACGGCACACTGGTACGTCTACGCTTCCCAATTTTCACTCTGCGGAACTCTGATATCTCGCCAGTATGCCTACAATCTTCAACGCCACTTGCACAATACCTACAGGTGGATTCCATATGCTTTCTGGGCATCAATATTTGTCATTATCACCGGCCACCGGATTCTCGAGTCAATGACTAGCAGGCTCCATCTGGGTGACGCCGCGTTAGGGAAGGATGCAGATACAAAGGCCATCGGCCGTCGATCTTTGGCAACTTGGAGCTCCGCCTTCCGCAGTCATATTCTCCTGGCACCAGCCTTCGGTCGCCGCCTCTATCGGGGCTTTGGATGGGTCACAGGAGGTACTCGTCTTCAGGCACTCACGATTCTCTGCTATATCATCATCCACATCGCCATAATGTCGGTCAGATACCCTACCCTGGAACGGAATATCTATTATAAGACCAGAGAGATCCAGCATCTTCGCTATGTGTCCGACCGCCTTGGTGTCTTGATGTCGGGCAGTCTGCCCTTTATTTGGCTCTTTGGAACTCGCAACAACTTCTTCCTTTGGGCCACTGGGTTGAGCTTCAGCACCATGCAGATATTCCATCGATGGGTATCAGTCATTTGGGCCATTGAAGGAATCATCCACGGGAGCTGCTTTACTGCTTACTACCTTCAACGTATGATATATCCTCTCTGTGAAATGGAGGATCAGAGTGACTGACAAGGCCTCAGAGTCTGGGGAGAAGGGCTACAAAGACGAGCTCAGCGATCCTCTTTTTGTGTGCGGTATCCTAGCGGCGACCACGGTCTGGATTATGATCCTACTTACCTGGCGCCCGATCCTTCGGTCACTCTACGAGTTCTTCAAAGTCACTCATGTCCTTCTTTCCATAGTACTCCTTATCGCCTATCACAGGTAAGCCTTGTTCCACTTTCTATCATGAGGGCCCAACTAATAGAACAGGCATGTCGTATCTCAGTTTCGAGGCAACTATCTTATCTTCCTGTGGGTTTGTGTTGGTTTGTGGTGTTTCGACTACACAAGTCGAATCCTGCGTGTGGTCGTTGTCAACATGCCAAAGCGAACCGAGAAAGGCTTGAGCACATCAGCCCATGTCACATACAACTCAACGGCAGACATGATTCGCCTCACAGTGCCGGAAGCTCGAACTCCACCGGTTTGGCCAGGGACATACTATTTCGTGTCGCTGCCAGGCTCGAGCTGGCGAATCTGGGAACAGCATCCCTTCAGCGCTATTCCCATCCCCGACGTATTGTCCTCGCCTTCCGCAAGCGTCGCATCCGTGAGCCCATCTCCCTCACTGTCACCGGAGCAAGCAAAGGAAGCAACCGCAACTTCAACCGCGCAGCCCTTGAGATCACCAGAGCCTTTTGTGGCATATAATTCTCGCAGTGCCTCCGGTATCACGTTCCTGATTCGTCCCAAAAAGGGCATGACAGCACGTTTGCGCAACCGACTTATCGCCTCGTCCGTCCTTTCCACCACCGTACACGTGCTGCTAGAAGGACCCTATGGAAGCCATTCGCCTACCCTATTCAATCCCTCCAACTATTCATCGATCCTCCTCATTGCCGGCGGATCTGGCATCACCGCCACCCTGCCGTATTTGCTGTCGATCATGGAAGACTCCCGACGTGCCAGTACGAGTGCCCATGGTCATGGCCCCGTCGCAACACCGCGTGTCAACCTAGTTTGGATCGCTCGAGAGGAGGAATTCGTCCGAGACGTCCTGAGGCACGAACTCCGGTCGGTCCTTCGAGTGGTGAACGGTCAACGGGCCATGGACCGATTGAGAATCGAGCTCCACCTTTTCGCCACAGAGAAGCAACAGACGAAAACTCAGAACACATCGTCAGCATCCCTACCCCCGTCCGCGTCAGAGCAATCTTCCAACATATCGCTCTCGTCTCCGGCCCCACACAAACCAGGAAAGAACACAAATGTTAGTATCGACGTCGAGAAAGGGACAGACATAGAGATAGGGACAGAGAAATACGCAATCTCCGACACGAGCCGGCCCGAGCACAACAGCACAGCCGAAGATTGCGTACCTATCACGTACGCCCGGCCGGACGTAACGCAACTCGTCTCGGCGTTCTGTACCGCTGGATCCTCCTTCCTTGGCGCGTCTCAGTCCTCGCCACAGTCCGGGACGAAGGACAGAATGGCCGTCTTTGCGTGTGGGCCGATGCAGTTGGTCGAGGAAGCAAGGCATGCCGCTCGACAGCTGGTAGGAGCGGGAGTCCGGATCAAGTATTTCGAGGAAGTCTACGGGTGGTAGAGAAGCGAAGCGAGGTGGAGCGATGTGACGAGACCCATGTCCTCTAAGCCATCATGGACTTAACCTTATACGTGTAGAGGCTATCACTCACGATAGTATCCCATCTGTACTTCAGTCTCGCATAGCTGGACCGGTCATCCTTTTTCAGACAAGGAGATAGATGAACAGATAGACAGATAGACAGATAGACACGACACGAACCCATTATACGGTGCCATCGGAATCACCTTTCGTCTTCAACCCCAGGTGAACTGCAAGTTTTGGTGTACGGTCTCGGGTTTGTTGGCCGGCTTACGCACAGGCAAAACTGACCGTCCTCTCATCTTACACATCTCACCGGCCGCGTCCAGTTACACGCACAATCAGGCTTTCGCGTCGCCATGTTATAGATTATCCCATTATTCACTACTCGAAGAAGGAGGTGCTCGGGTGTCTTTTCTTCTTCTTGCTCCTAGGGAGTACACCCCACGTCTCAGGTTCAGGTGCTGGTTCTGCCTCTGCCTCTGGCGCAGGTTCAGGTTCAGCATCAGCGCCGCCGCCAGCATCAAACGCCTCTTCTTCCGTGGTTAGCATCACAGACTCGGTCGGACTGCCGGCACCATCGACCCCGTCATGTCTGTCGGCTAGGTCGTCGGCGTCGTCGTCGTCGAGGTGTGGGCTTTCATCCGCGCCGGTCACGTTGTGCCGATCAAGTCGATGGAGCTGGAGCAGAGACTCTTGCAGCTTCCTTTGTTTGCGCAGGAGTCGTCCGCGCTCAACCTTCGAACTCTCGTCCTCGGCTGCGATATTTTCGACTACGCCATCAGCTAATGTATCCACAACCTGGGGACCAAAAATGACAGCCAGCGGTTCCAAAAGGCACTTCTCGACCGCTAGGTTACTGAAATCGTCGACGAACTTCTTTCTGGCGACCTAGTCGGCGGAAATTAGGTCATTAGCATCGTCCCCACAGGGCTGGCAACAATGGCAGGCGTACCTCATAGTAAGCTTGCATACAGTCAATCGCTTCGGAGCACGCAAACCGTTCCATGTCGTCTTCCGTTTGCGCGCCCAGGGCGTCGATCAAATTGTCCATGCTAAAGGCGTATGTTCTCTCCGATGATGGAGATCTAGGGTAATTGTGACCGAAAAATACCTTGAGCTTCTCGCGAACCGACCTTTGGTAATGCTCTTGCCGGGCTCTTTGAACGCTTTCGGTAAAGTTTTTGTTGTACGTTATCGGATGGCCCGATTGCTGAGGCTTGAGAAGTTCCTTTGTCTTGATCCGTAGTGTGGCCTCGATTTTATCAAGGCCAGGATTGAAGATATATTCCAGCAGCCCTGTAATAGTTTTCTCGTCGAGGATGTCTTCGATGATCGGTATAATAGCCTTCTGGACATCTTTCAGCAGCATATCAATGCATTCCATCACAGTGGACTCCCATGGCTTGGATTGCAGATAGAACAGATCTCCAACAATATGAGGGTTGAATGTTCCAGGCAGCTCGCGGCCTCGACTTCGCCGCATTCGCTGTTGGACTTCGTCCATGTATGCAGAGCGGTACATTTGGCCCTCGTCAAGATCTATATCTTCGTCGTCGTCGTCAATGATCTGTTTCTGCATTCCTTTCGTTTCTAAAGTCTTGGAGAAATCGGACAGACGGTTTTGGACTACGGCGCGTAGTCTTCGTTGGTAGCCTTCGTCTTCCATAGCGTCTCCAAAAAAGGGATCGAAATAGACACCATTAGTGGCATAGCCGACCAGAGCAGTGAATTTCTCGCTGCTGCGTAAGAGGTATCGACGTTGATCGGCTAGTGTCTGTCGTGCGTTTCCAAGTTTTTGTAGGCTGACATCAGTCTCTGCGAGAGACTGTTGGGTCTCGGTAATCAGGCCTGGTAGTTGGGCGATGATATGATCCTTCAGGATGGCACTCAGTCTAGGTCTTAACGATTCAATGCCAACATGCGAGCGCGGCAATGAAGCCCATACACCACTGGCCAGGAACAAGGCCTCAAAGTCACGACGCTGGTCAAGTGAGCAGCGGCGTTCCTCGTACTTTCTGTTTTTGAGAACATGCCACCCAAGCCGAAATTCAACTCTCTTGTTCCCTGCCAGGTTGAGGAAGGACCGTTCCATGTCGGAACCTCTCGAAAGAGTGTCTGGTTTGGTAATGATACCCATGGTTCGGTGACCGTTCGGATCGACCTTGCGTGTGAAAGCGGTGACCTTCTGGAGCGCTATGTCACTTTTAGCAGAGATCACTGCGAGTATGACACTGCGCTTGTTTTGGATGTACGAAAGGACTAAGGATTCCACGAACTCAACCCCTTCGGCGGTTTGCGACTCATCAGCTGCATGGTAGAGGCCGGGAAGATCAACAAGGGTCAGATGAGGCTGTTTTGGACCCGAGACTTCAATGCGAAGAACATCTTTCGAAAATATATGGCCTTCCCTACCATCGCCGATGCATATCTCGGCGTCCTTGACAATGACCGCAAATTGCTGCAGGTCGAGGGTGGATGATTTGAATTGCTGAATTCGATCCTTTTCAGCTGGGGTACGATCGTCGTCCGGGTGGATAGAAGCTGTGACACTGGTCTCCGGTGCTCGTCGCAAGATGAGCTCGGTCGCAAAGCGAGTGCAAACATTGTCTTTTGTCGGGAATGCGAGGCCGGAAATCGCTTCCAAGACAGAACTCTTGCCCGAAGACTGATCGCCGCAAACAACCAACTGGGGGAGGTTGATATACTTGCTTATCCCTTCCGACCGGAGTTGGTCTATCACGTTCAGAATCTCTTCGTGGTCTTTTGACTGCAGTTGAACCAAAGGTGTCGTAGTCTTGTCCGAATAGTTGGACTCTTTGCTATTCCCAGGAGCCATGGTATGGCTGGTCGTCTGCGTAGTCTCTTTGAAGGGCACCTTGTAACCGGGTCGAAGATATTGTTCAAAGCATCAAGAGAAGTCTCGAAGGAGAGGAGGGGACGTTCGGCTTCGCCAAATGTTGAAGTTGATAGATGGCTTCTAAGCAGATGCATCGTGGTGGAAATTGCCCAGCGCTGGCCGTTGTTGCCTCCTCCATTGTGCATGTCTACTGCAGCAAGTCGAAATAGGTCATCGGGGTAAGAAGGGTTTCTGGGCACCTTGTTGATCTTTGGCAGCGCTGCGGTTGTCGTTTTGCCTAGATTGTCTATTCTTGAGCGACAGAGGAGACGGAACCATGCAGGTGGAAGCACCTAAAACTTCGTGGCTTTACGATACTCCTCTCACTCGTCCTGAGGACATGCAGCAAAGAACAAAGGACAACATGGTAAGTATATGGACCAACGGACAGGGGCTTACGGTCGCCTGTCCAATTGCGCGCCAATCACCTGGCAGTGAGCTGAAAGAACGGCGAGGGTGAGCATAAAGTGAGGCTTGGAACAACGACGCAACAAATGAGTGACTCGTTTACTTGATGGACAACACATGCTTGCATCTGCGTGCTGCCCAACTAAACATTATGCACGTACATGCCTGACATCCTCTCCTCTATCAGGCCGAGAAGGAGACGCAGATGTCTGCACTGCTGTCTTGTTGCAGATGAGGGGAATGCTTGAAGGTACAGGAATGGTTGAGGCTGTAGGTCGTGCATGGAGCGGGTAATACTGTGGTTGCCTGGCCAAGCCTGGGCACCGGGGGTGCGGGGGTAACAGAAGATGGGCGCCTGTGGAGTTCCCGGGATGAACTGCCACGGGCGCAAAAGGTACATACGTTCGTACTCGTATTGCGTAAGTTTTAGGCCTTCGGGGCATCGATGCAACGAGGGTCTGGGGCTGATGACCCTCGGCAACGCGTTTCACATTGAGCTTCAATCAACACCACGTTTTGGGCTTGAGAAGATTCCCCCGGCGAAGACGAGTCACACGCGTCTTAAGTCGTGCAACCATGTTGCCTTGCGGGCGAAACAAAGTCAATGCTGGAATTAACGCGTCTTCCGGTTCGATACAGGCATTGAACACTGCGCGACAGTCGGCGGCACCTCCGATCCGAGATCAACTCTGGTATTTCAACCGCAGAGGGTGTGGTTCAACACACCGACCGACACTGGCTATTGGGTTGCCGGCAAGATTGTACCGCTTTGTCTCTATCACGCCCGAAATGCCGCTCAAGCAGTTACCTTCAGACTTCCCCATCCATACCTTCTCATCCGCTAAGGATTTCGAGGCCTTCCTTGACCGTGAACACATAACGGCTCCAGGGTGCTATATCAAGCTTGCAAAGAAGGCTTCAGGCATCCCTTCAATCACTGCACCCGAAGCGGTAGAAGTGTGTCTGTGCTTTGGCTGGATCGATGGCGGAGGCGGCGGAAGCATTGATGAGAAATGGTGGTTGACGCGTTACACCCCACGTCGAACCAAGAGCATGTGGTCCAAGAAGAACACAGATACCGTGCAACGGCTGATCCAAGAAGGCAAGATGCGGCCGGCCGGCATGGCTGCGGTTGAGGCAGCGAAGGCGGATGGTCGTTGGGAGAGAGCATACGATGGACCAGCAACCATCACTGTCCCTGACGATCTAGCTGCTGCACTCAAGGCCACGCCCACGGCATCGGTCTTTTTCAACAGTTTGAACAAATCACACCGGTATGCGGTGCTCCACCGCGTGCAGACAGCTTCGCTGAAATCGAGGGCTAACCGAATCGAGGCACTGGTAAAGATGCTTGCTGTTGGGAAGGTTCCTGGAAGAGTCGGAGAGCCCCAGGCCGTGCCAGGGAAGGATGCTAGCGTGCGTAAGACGTCCAGGGAGCGTAAGAAGACCACAACTCCAGTGAAGTCAAAGAGCACGAAGAAGAATGCTGCAAGACAAACCTCGAGTGCCAGCGACGTGTCGAGTACGGAGCTCAACTCAAGGCCAGCGGGCGCGGAGCCCCGGCGTCCTGGTCTGCGCCCAAGACGCTGAATCGAGCGCCGAATCTTTTCGCTATATTCTAATTTGCGTCCACTCTGGAAACTCCAGATCCTGCCTCGGGATCGACATCATGGTACGATCATTGACGTACTCCTGCAACGGCAGTGCCTCAAACTGGCTTCTGTCGCCAATTATCACGCCTCTTTGCTGAACCAAGCGCGCATATTCCATTGTCCTCCGCACAAACTCTGCATGGTCACCAGTTTCGAGATACTCAACGAGCATAAGCACATCGAATGCCGCCTGGCTCGTGCTGGCTACTGTATGCGGCCTGAATCCAGCCAATGCGTCTCCAATGAGCACGACCTTGCCGTTGAAGAAGTTGTTAGTTGGCGTGATCACGTCTGTGATACATTGCACAAACGGCTGCTTCGTCTTTTCGACCATCTCAGACATTTGCGGCGGAAGACGATCTCGTCCGCGCTGCTTTACCAGCTCCCACGCCTCAGGACGCATCATCCCAGGAGGGATGGTCAGCCGTCTGCGCTTGCCATGCTTGTCTGTCATCACTTCCTCGAGCTCCTGCTCATCCTCGGGGAAGTTTGTGTACCACACGAAATTCAACAGCCGCTTCCCTGGCTCCATTGCCCCGTCAGGACCTGGAATCGTGTACGTCAGGTTCTGTATGCCGGGGGCGTGGAAGAAAGTGAACCTCTCAACGAACACTTTCTTTGCTTCTTCGGAGGCTTCGTTTTCAGGCACGGTGCCTCTTATTACGCAGTATCCAGCGTACTTCCTTTCGACCTCTGGACACAAGATTTTGCGGATGCGTGAGCTCGGTCCATCCGCCCCGATCAGCATATCCCCGACAACGGACTCTGTGCTGCCGTCCGACTTGTCATATAACACCTTGATCTTCCCATCTTCCTCTTGGAAATCCTTCACCGTACAGCCATACCGGTAGTCGATCTTTCCGTCACCAGGCTGAGGACCAGGCACTCTACAGTACCCACTCTCCTGATGGTCGTAATTTGCGCGAAGCAGGTAATAGCACAGATCCCAACTCGTCATCGTCCCCTTTAAGGGCAGATCCTGAACAACTTTGCCCGACTGATCGAGATACATGCGTCTCGGAGCCGGCACAGCAACGGGTCGCTTACAACGATCGTAACGCTCGAAGAATGTCAAGGTGTCGCCACCTGCGACGATGCCGGCGCCCTGGTTCTCCAGCAAGTTTGTCGGCGCCCTTTCGAGGATTGTGGTGTCATAGCCGTGTTGCTTCAATGCCACTCCAGTAAAGAGCCCGCCGAGGGAGCCGCCGACAATGATGATATGTTTGGGTTTGGTCCAAGATGCGGACGTTTTGCCGTTAGGCTGGGACATGGCTATTCTGTCCTGTCGACTGCGTCTGGTAGGCAAGCGCTGAATTATGGTTCCAGGGACAAACGATCTCACGAACGTCAAGGAATTGGGTAATCAGCTCACTACGGTGGGCTCTGTCTGAGATTTCCCCCAGCGGGAATATGCCGTCCTCTGTAAGTTGGAGAATTTGGTCCCTATCCTGAGCTACCTACAGTACACAGGACTCTTGGCCAGAGCTGGCCGGTAGATGAAAGAACAAGCAAGTCTTGGAGTAGATTAGACACGCTAAGCTTTAATGCTTTATACTGGCGTTCCGACCCTCGCCAGTCACGTAGCGAATAACTTTAGTAGGAGGTGGACATGATCAGTTACTCGTATTTTGTACACGAAGTCTACGTAAGTACGAGTAGTACGTCCTCTTCTTGCGGATCCACGACCCCGCTTACTCCGCGCCGGGGGAGGGGAGTGGGCGATAGACGACTTAACATGTTGACGTATGAGTATGTACGAGGAGCATGTTAACCAGTCTCACTCCCCATGAGGGATTTGCCTCTCGTGCTAGAACCATATGCTACGCGTGTATCAGATCACAAATGGTCAATCTGGCAAGGACACGAACGCGCAGAATGGTACCTTAGCATTTCTGATGAGGGCGCTTAGGTACGAACAGATAGATGGCCGTTGGAGATGTCGCCGAGGAGAGAAGGTAGTAAGCAAGCCTCCGGGCTGTGAATCACGCCGGTTCATAAGTTCTAACTAGAACAGAAGGTGATGCATTGCACCTAGAACTGAGGGCATCTGTTCCATTCTGGCAGGGCTCGGAGGTAGAAACTCCGGCGCGAGGCTCGCCCTTGCCGAACTAAGTTAAGCTTACGACGGGAGGATGCCTAACCCCCATCGACAAGGCTGCTTGAACCCACTCAAACACGATGCGGACCAAGAATCTTGCCTTTACGTGCAACCCCGCCTCGAGTCCCGAATAGACCATGACCGCCGGCCGGTAGCACCTTGCTGAGCAATGGCCAGCGGCGTTAAGCGATCGCTCTTCAGCAAGCCCGCGTGGGCAGCGTCTACGGGCACAAAGTCCGACCGGAGTAAAGAGGATGGTTCGATCTTCGGCCGCAACGTCGCCTACGACGAAATCGTGCGGGCACAAAAAGCCGAACGAGAGAGGAAGGCCGCGAAAGCCAAGGCCCGCAGTGAGAGACAGAAGAGCAAGGAAGAGAGTGAGGGTCCTGAATCGAAGAGGCGGAGAATTTCGACAGAGCGCGAAGATGACTCGGACAGCGATAAGCAAATAAACAAGAGTCGGGACAAGCCCGTGACAAGGAGTACGCCCTTGGACGAAAGACCGCTGGCGGACGGATCGGATGCCTCGCCTCAGACTCCGCATTCTCGTCGTCGGAAAGGTGGGAAAGCCACCGTCGTTAATCTGGACCGAGACGGAGAGGATGAAGACGACGAGTTAATCATGCTCACGCCTCCGAAGCCCCAAAAAGCAGCGCCGAAAAAGAAGAAGGAGAAGGAGAAGAACAAAGATCCCAGCCCCAGAGATGGTCTCGACGACGAAAACTCGTCATCGGAAGAAGACGAATACCTCCATCAGTTGAAGCAAAAAGCCCGCGAAAAGGCTCGACAACAGCGTGAGCGTGATCGTGATCAAGGTAATCATCTAGGCGATGACATAGCGCCACGTACGCCCAGTAGTCGGGGAGATTCAGCAGCCGTTGAAGACAAAAACAATAGGCGCTCCTCGTCCGTTGCACAAGATCATTCGCGCCCCACCTCCGCAACTCCCACTTCCACTGCCTCTTTCAATACCTCGAAACAAGCACACGCCCCTGCCCCTGCACCGGTACAAGACGAGGATCCTGAGGTCAAAATTCTCATCACTTCCGAAATCCCCAACACAAACCCTCTCATCGTGAAGCGCAGGGCGTCGCAGCCTCTCAAACAGGTCAAGGAATTCTGGTGTCAGAAATTCGGGCTCGATGAGGCCGTGGCCCGCCAGGTCTTTTTCACCTGGAAGGGCACGCGGTTATTTGATTCGACGACCATGCGGGGGATCCTCCGAGGGTTGAAGAGGGAGGCCTGGCAGAAGGGGAGGACCAAGTATGCAACATCAGACGATGGCCAGTACGGGCGCAATGCACACGGAGACAGGGACGAATCCGACGAAAAGAGCGCCGAGGATCCGAGTAATGGGAAGATCATGCTCGAGGCGATGACGCAGGACATGTACGACCGGCAACAACAAAGGCTACGAGATGGCACGGCAGACTCGAATCAGCAAGATCAAGACCAAGACCTACAGGGGCGAGCTGAGGAGCAGGCGGCAACTCAACCTGACGGCGCGATCATCATCCGCCTGGTCTCCAACAACAAAGATCTCGAGCCCATGCAACTGCGCGTGCGGCCGCATACGACGATCGGGAAGATCATGCGCGGATATGCAGCGACGAGAAATGTTGACGAGGGCAGGACACCGTGGTTGATCTTTGATGGCGAGAGGTTAGAGCCCGAGATGACGGTTGAAGACGTTGGGTTCGAGGACGAGGAGCAGGTGGAGGTGAGCATTCGATAGGGGGAAAGTGGTCCCTGCTGGATGACGACTGCCCCCGATGACACGGCGCCAAGCAGAATGAGCAGCACGAAGTGTATGCCCCATGGAGTTAGCAGTAGAGGTGTGCCGAGTGGCAGCCACGACATGAGACCGACACACAAACGCTGGTCCAACACAAGAAATGTTCTGCTTGGCTCAATTCGTTGATTCATTTTGGTTTTCTGCTTACTTGTCGAGCGCCAGGCAGCCAGCCCGCCCCTTCGCGCGCGTGCACTGACTTGAATGGCCTCACTTCATAGCAAGAAAGCCTCCTCCACGCCTCTCCGGGGTAGAGACTGAGCCGAGTCGAGTCATCCCACCCCATCCGGCTCAAGAGACTTGTAGTCGCTGGAGTCTCGAATACCGACCTCAGAGGAAAAAAGGGTAGTTTTTTCAAATTTTCAGGCATTGCTTTGCATTGCATTGCTGAAACGTCTTCCATGCCGTGTGCCATGCTGTGCCTCGCCCATGCCATGTGTTGATTCCTCATCTGCACCACCACCACCGCCGCCGACTCCCATCTCCCATTTCGCATCTTCCGTGACCTCCCGCATCTAGTAGAACAGTCTGCATTCACACGTCCGTTCCGTTCCACTGCATTTGAACCTTCGGATGAACAAGACGATGGAGCGAGTGAGCTAGTGAAGCGGAGTTTAATGGGCACCAGTTCTCCTCGCCTCGGCGATCACGCGTGTCAGCTCGTCGACCTTCCTCTTCGCGCGGCCGAATGTACCGAGCTGGAAAGTAAAGAAAACATGTTAGTCTCCGGTCCGAAAATGAACTTGTCTCTACTCTGGCGTTCCTTCTGGGCCCCCACTTCATCACACCTCGCCACCATGAGTTGTGCTCGGGTCCGATCGTTCAACTGGAAAAGTCGAGGAGGGCATTTTTAAGAAGGCAAAATAACATGAGAAGGAAACGTACTCTCTTCTTGGCCAACTTCCTTGCGCGCTTGTCCTTGCTGTTCCGGAGGAGTTCGATGACTCGGCGTTCGTAGGGAGCCAGGCCGGCGACTTCCTTGACAATTTCGCGGACGAAGGCTGTGCGTTTGGACAGGGCGCCCTTGCGGCGGGAGATGCGCGGTTTGGGGGTCAGGGGCGTGACTTTCTGGATGGCTCTTGTGTCAGTGGATTTTGGGATGAGAGAAGGAGTGAAGAAGGCCAGATAGTGGTGCGTTCATCGCTCGGCTGAGGGGGATTGAGCGTGGACAGATGGATGGATGAATCGGGGTTGGGGATCTTCGTCTTACATGGCCTTTGTTCAAGCCGACGATGACGCCGGACTTCTCGGTGCGTTCTTTCGCCATCTTGAAGGATGGGGGTTGCTGGCGAAAGGAGGGTTGTAGAAAAGTCACTCGACGGATGGGATTGAGGTCTCACTCGTAGCCCAGTTTGGTGCGCAGTTTGAACTTTTCGTGGGGAATGTTTACCGATTGTGTGATCTGGATGAGGTTTAGCGTGGAAATGTCTTGGCATGGCTCTCGTGTCGTGGGCGGCTCGCGGGCTGGTGGACCGGCCGTCACGTACAGACTACAGTTCCGATCAAATAGATTCTTCGAAAGAGGCAGACTTGTTATCGTTCAACTCATCTCATGTGTCTACAACTCCAATGCATGCTTGACCAGCTTCTTATATCCGGCCAATGCATCCTCCATATCTCCAACCGTCAAACCTTCATTTCTCCCATGGGCCACGAGAATGCTCCCTGGCCCGTAGAGATACCTCTTAACTCCCTCCTCGACCTGTAGATTGGGAACATCTGTCCCGTAATTCACGGTGATGGTATCGAATCCTTTGACGTCCGCATCCAATGGAATGGGCCCATATCCCTGGCTGAACTCCAACTCCAACAATCCCTCAGGATCGACCTTTCGAATGGCACGCGTGACAATCTCCCGCACCTCTGACACCGTACCGCCCGCAAGCCGGAACGTGACATCTGCCATGGCGTATTCTGGAACCACATTCCCTGCCACCCCGCCCTGCATGTACCCTATATTCACTGTGGATTTTCCGTACTTGTCGCTGCGAGGCAACCCCCCCTCGGCCTCCGGAATGTCCCCCAACGCATCCAGCACCGTCAAAGCAGGTAGGATCATCGAGTTTGCACTGCGTCCCAGCCACGGATATCCGCTGTGCGCCGCCTTGCCATGAGCCTTGAGCGTGAGCATTTCAATGCCCTTGTGTCCAGCGGCGAGTTTCCCTTCTGTAGGTTCGCCGAACAAGATGGCCTTGTAGCCGCTGTTGCTCGCCTTGTAGAGTTTGGAGTCGGAGAACGCGCGCATGCCGTCGCCGCGCTTTTCCTCGCCGACCACGAACAGCAGAGCCACGTCTGCGGGCGAGATCTCTCCGCTCGAAAGCAGATCTAATGCCGTCTGGAGTTGCACTGCTACGCAAGCTTTGTCATCGACGGTGCCACGGCCGGAGATGAGGATGTCCTTGGGCCAAGACCCGGATTTGGGAAGCGATAATGAATATGGGATATGTGGTGGTACGGTGTCGATGTGTGATGATAATAGAACTTTCGGTTTCGTCGTCGCATGCTCTTCATCAATAGGTGGACTTCCCGGGCCCGAATATTTCGAGACATCCGGATAAGCGTAGACATTGAATCTGTCTTTCGTGCTATTGTTTGCATTCGGCGGCGGCACGCTTTGTTTTTTGACTGTGAAGTTGTGAGCTTCAAGGATCGAGGTGAGGAGTTCTCCGACTGCAAGTTCATTGTCGGTGATGGATTCGATTTCGCAGATTGCACGGTGAAGCGAGAGTAGTGGTGAGGCGGTAATCACGTCCGAAAGCTTCTTATTCTCGAGATGTTGTTCTCCGAGTGGTTGGCCGGTTATTGCCTGTTGGTCGTCGCTGTTGCCGACGGCTGTGCATATTACCGACAGCACAGCGGTGAAGCCCAACAAGAGCTTCATGGTGCCTATGAAGTGCGCAAATGTTCACTATATGGTATGTCATGCCCAGGAAGGAGTCGTTGTAGAGCTTATCACGATTGCAAGGTTGAGGATCGTCGACATCAAGAGCTCCACCCAAGTTGCAACTCTTCGGACTTCATCGCCGTTCTCGCCGTCGCACGACAAACTAATGACCGCGGCCCAAGGAGGTTTTAGAGGACCCAAAAACTCGAAGAAGCTAATGATAACTTCAAGAGTAAACATCTGGAACTAGCTTGCCGTCACTCTATGTCGATTTCACACCATTGGACTGCTTGCCCTTCTTTTTCTCTCTCCGTCGCTCCCAAACCATGAGGTATCCTTCTCTCGTGAATAGCGTCTCGGATTCTGCTCGCTGGACCCAGAGATCCTGTATCTCAAGCCACTCAGGCAAATCACTCCGCTGAGAATAAGCAGCAGCCTTATCTCTAAGCTGCACTTTCCATGCTACTCTCAACCCTTCTGCTCCTACAGCCATGTTCGCCGCATCTGCTGCATTGGTATCCTCGCCGCCAGTGGTGGCAACAGATGTGGTGTCCAGGATGACATTCGCAACCATATCATACAGAATAGGCTCTCCGGGTGGATGTACCGATGGATTTGGCTCGACATATGGAGACATATCCAACCCCCGCGGAGAAGGAAACGTCACGATTGTAGGATTTCTCTCGGCCACAAATTTATTTTTGCTGAATCGTTTGATGTGGAAGATGAGGTATGGCGGCACTGGATGCAGCAGTCGATGTCGAACCCGATGAGCTGCTCTCTCCATGGCATTGAGGCCGTTGTATTTCTGCAACAACGTCGTAAGAGGAACTTGTGGAATGATGTTTTTGGATTCGACTGCGTCCCGGAAGAGAGGTACAGGCGGCAGGTCCAGCGTTAGAATGAGATACGGATGTATGTCCGTTTTGATGTTCGATGACTCTTCGAACCGCAGCCGGTCGCCAGTAGTGTCGGCCTTGGCCGTGATCTCTTGTGATTCCATCCTCAGTTTGCCTTGGAAGCATCTGTGTATGGGAGATGACAAGGCCTTTCGTGACCCACCCAACATACTGTGGAGAGTGTTGAGCAACCATGTCAGTAATTCGACGGGATCCGACTGCTGTGTCAGAGTGAATCGTTTGGACGAGCGCAGAGCAATCTCTTGCAACAGCTCATGAGGCGATACGTGCGATCGAAATGCTCTTGAGTTCCACAGCTTACGGACCAGGGTACTGAACCGTACTGGTAATTGGGCTGCGGTAAGAGGGAACTGTTGCAGGAGGAAGAAATCTCTCAAGGGTGAGATATGGGCTAAAGTCTGCACTACCACATTCAGATAGTCGTTGGCCTTGATGTTGTTCATCCCAATAAATCCGGGCCTGTATCGCTTGTTCGCAAGATCGGTCGACTCTTTCGGGTCCTTGTCCAGCAATTTGACTTCCTCTGCGGTGTACTTGGGATCCACCACGTACTTGATGTCGTCCAAACTCTTGTTCCTTACTTCGTAACCCTCCGGGAGCACGTATACCCTTTTCGTCTCCATGTTGATGAAGACATGATGGTCGAGCTCGAGAGCATGTTGGTATGCTTGCGACTGCGGCCCTCTTCCCTGGAAGTATTTCCCACACACGAGGCAAGCATAGATGTTGATGTTGGAAAGGGTAACGGAGCATAGCTTCTCAAAGTCGAAGTCAAGCAAGGATCGGTTTATGGTGTCAAGGTAGAGGTCGTCGTAGCCTTCAGTGGGGGCACTTTGCCGCAGAGGAGCAGCAGGTATCCGGTCATCTTCCACATCTGAGTCCACTTCATCTTTTTCCGCCCTATTCGGAAGCACAGCAGTGTCCAGATCACCGTTCGCAGTCAGTTCCTCTTCTGGCACATCCTCAAAACGCGCCTTTTTGCTAGCTGGAGATGTCTCGGCAGAGACACCCTCCAAGGGCTCTTCAGACTTTCGCTTTGACATTATCTGGATAGCGCTTGTTCAGTGTGCGAAGTGCGCAGGTTGGTGTTTTCTTGGATCTCAAATAATTTCAACGCAGGGGAAGCCTTGTGTGACATGATTGGCCGATTTTCAGCCTCGCGCACCGCCCTAGGCAACGAGTCACTCCAAAATGAGAGGCAGTCGAACTCCAGGAACACACGTTCTGCGTCGAAGGAGTAGGTGAATTCAACCAATACGGAGTTTCTGCTGTAGTTATTGACAACTTTGTCCTGTTGCGGGTACAGAACTCGCCGCGGTGTCCATCGCCCTAAGAACGTACATTGAGGACAATGGTTCACAATTCCTCTCAGGCTGGTTCCCTCGCTGTTCGCCATCAGCTCTTCCACGAAACCGGGTATCACTAATCAACATATAGATATGGTTCCTCGAGGCTTTCTCTGCATTCTACACCATCTTCAAATATTCCCCCATCCAAATCTCTCACCCAGCCTCAGCGTAATCCTAGTCCCAACCGCCCAGATCGCAAAGTTCATCAACCCTTGCATTCCCATCGTAATGATAAAATTCCCCCAGAATTGCAATTCCTGCGGAACGGTGAGATTTTGCATCTGTGCTCTGAGACCGAGAGGCCAGATTTGGCCGACTAAGGGCGCCGTGTGCGCGATCTCTTGATTGGGGTGACGAGCGAGGAAATTTCGCGCAAGGGAGCGCGTGAAGACAGCATCGAGGGGAAGGAGTATGATTGACTCTACCAACGAGGTAGCGTGGTACGCGAAAGCTTCGGCTGCATGGTTGGAGAGGATTGTGACGCGGTAGGTGTCGAAGTTTGCGTCTCGTTGATTGTGTGCATCAGATCCCTGACGGCGACGGTTCACCTCGTCCCTGAAGGTCGGAACATGCTGGTCTGAGACTGTTGGACGGCGGGCTGGCCGCAGCCCAACAATTTCACGGAGACTGATTGCTCGCGATATCCCAGGAACCGGTGATGGTGGTGTCGTTGGTTGACTTGCGGGGGGATCTGGTGCTTGATCGTCTGGCGTCGAAACGGGTGGTGGAGGCGATTGACGTGGCGCTTGTTCTGCTCCTGAAAGCTGGCCAGGAGATGCCGGCCCAATGTCTGGCGAGTGGTAAATGTGAGCTGGAGCAGGCTGAAGTAGTGTCTCCAGCGGGACGGCGGGGCGGAAAGCTGGCTCCTGAGCCACGGTTCTCTCACGTTCCGTATCGTCTTCAAAAATGGCAGCAACGTCAGCCCCCCATACCATGGAGATATAATCCGGTTCATCAGCATTCGTGCGATCAGCAGAGACTCGCCCCGCCACAAGAGGTTCAGCCCCAGCCGCAGTGGGGCGCACGGGATCTCCCACGTCTTCAAATGGAGCGAGAGCACGATCAAGGACTTCGAGGCTTGCTGCTCGCTCATCCTCATCGCCACCAACGACCGCACCTGCAGCGAGAAAAACATCTGGAGGCTCGCCTGTGCCCGTGGGCATTTCTGTTTCGGCCTCGATTGCGCTCTGGCCTATATTGCGTGCGCCTGCCATAACATCTTCAGGTGGAGGTAGATCTTGCGGCTCGGGAGTCGAAGTAGATGCTCGGCTCGACCCCGATAAGCTCATCTCGTCTGCCAGTTCGAAGATGTCGACCATGGAGGAATCTGGGTCGAGGTTGAAATCGTGAAAGGCGGCGCGGATAGCCATCACGCGAAGCGTCCTCGGGGCACGTGCAATGCCATTTTCACGGTCCTGGCGCACCAACACATGATAGTGCATGGTGCTGCGTCCAATCAACTCCGCCTCGATTTCAGGGCTCAGTTCGATCGCCATGGGTACTCTTTGCGTATGTAGGATACTGAGCGAAAACCAAAGCAAGTTCGAAAGCCATCGACCCAGCAGTCCCCTGACTTTTCCTTCGCCCAGGGCAAGTCGCCGGGCAGTCGCACTCGTGACCTTTCCTGGAACGATATGTAGCTGCACGCTTGCACTCTGGAGGGATACTGCATCTGGCCTATTAGGCTTGACAAGGAGTTCGCGCATCCACACGTAGAGTTTGGGAAAGAGGATACTGCTGATCTGGTCTCTGACCATAGCTATGGCAAACGGGTTGCGCATATACATGGCCAGATCCGTTGCCAACGACGACCACGACTGGCTCTGGTTTAGTGCTATGTCATTACCCGGTGAATTCACATCCGTGAAGGGGATCATCGCGAGAAAGGAAGGTCTAAAGCCGGAAGGAAGAATGTACAATCCTTGTAGCACAGCAGAAGCGTGAAAAGAATATTCAATAGCAAACCATAGTATTTGCAGGCTTCAGATTGTTAGCGAGTCGGACAAAGGTTTTTGGGAAGTTTTACCTGGCATAGCCGATTGTGCTGGCGACCTCGGAGCGTCGCAAAAGGCTGGATGGGCGACCTGGCGATCTTGAAAACGTATCTTCTTGGAGCAGCGCCGACCTGATATACTGGCTGGTCCTCGCAATGGTAGCTGGGAAAATACCGGCGAACAAGAACGAGCCAGCGCCCACGGTCTTCCATTCTGACAACATCATTTGCGGGAGTGGCCGTCTCAGATAGGACTTGTAGGTCTAGAGAGGTCAACGACTGGAATGAAGTCTAGGTCGAAGAGCTTACCAAAACGCGCTGCCTGAGGTTCAGTATCCAGTAGCTCGACAACTTCTGCAGAATGCTCTCAGAAAGGCCAAGGTAGGCCCCGGCCGTGTTTTCTTCAACCACAAGTCGAAACTTCTGCTTATCGTCCATTGTTTGCCACCGTGAGCGATTTGCTTTAGCTTTCTTGACGACAACGCCGACGGTATAGAGAGCTTCATTCTGAGCGCGTAGAAGCCTCCGCCGTGATATTTCAGAGCGAATATTTCTCGGATGGCCACGACTGTCGAAGTCCTGGATGTAGTTGCGGCCCGTGTCGTGTTGAACATTTGGTCCAAGAATGAGATCGCCATTTTCGTCTTGCAATGGAGCGTCGAATGGTGATCTACCCTGGGACGCAACGTTAGCAAAGTTGAATCGGTGTTAGCGTTAAAGGTAGGCTGGGATTGACGGGAGAAAGCACCCTGGTACAAGTGTGAGGAAGGAGTTGTCAAGGTCTTTCAAGTAATTCTAGGAGAAGCTGCTTACCAAGGCTAGACGGGCAAGGTGGGCTTGTCGACCCATCTTTGCGACGCCTGAAGCTTCATACAGGCACTCAACCAGGAATGAGCAGTCCGTGAGGGATCATTGATGTGCTCCAAGTGTGAGAGGCATTGATCTGCGCTGAGTGCAAGGATTAGAAGATCGCAAGGTTTGAAGCGCGACTAAACCAGTTGTTTCTCATGTTACTGCGCGAGAAAATGGACAGTACAGTGAGTAAAGTCGACGAGAAGCAAACATTCACTAGCAGATCCGCCCATGCCAAGGAGCCCCAACCCCATGATCCCCCCTGCCGCCCCCCGCCGCCCCAACCACCCCTTGGCCAATGAGATCCTGGGCTTTCCAGCCTCGTTACTGACATCCCCGGCTGACCACGGCCTTATGATGTGCTACAACAGGGCGTGGTTTTGATGAGATAGTTTAGTCGGCGCCCTACATGGCGATATGACGGTTAATAATAGCCGACTTCGGTAATATCCCCATTATCATGCCCTCACGACTGCTCTGCTGGCTAACCCATTGACGTTGGGAGCCACGCCGCTGTTGTGTCAGGCACAGTTCGCATGACGTCTGTAGATGCGACGATGTCTGACCTCAGATGCCTGCTTCCTACACAGGGTTATCCAAAGTCCTTGGACAAAATCAGGCAAGACTGTGTATCTTCGGAATCGGAAGTGCCAAGCAAATCTTTCTGGCGAATTTGATTGCGGGTCTGGGCCCTAGCGATCAGATTCCGATCCAGCTCAATCCACTCGGCAGGGAGTTGTTGCTTTTGGCTCGAACCGTCGAGACTCGACTGAAATCAGAAGATACGGTCGTATTGCTCAAGGAACGTTTAAGCGATCCCGAGCCGTCACAAGAATGGCAACATCGTGGACAACAGTCATGATTACAGGAGTCGCGTGAATAGCAGTTGCCCATCGTAGGAGATCTTTGGGTACACGGTCTGAATGTTTGTTCAGCCTTGGTGGGTTGCGAGAGCTGTTTGGATGTTTCACAGGAAATTGGTGAAGAGAAGACTGGATAAACTGAGATGTGTATGCAAGCAAGGAAAGAAGAAGCCTGCACCTAAGTAAACAGTCTCAGGATTGCGCCACCCGATATGTGGCAACATTTACAGTGGCAGCTGTAAAGGATATACGACATGAGTGGCGAAAGAAGCAGCCGTCAAACAGCTATCAATGGACCTGGTGAGCTAGTTGAGTGCACCAAGCCGTTGCTGTGTCACTGCGCCCCAAACGCAAACAAAGAAAGTCCACGCAAGTTTGTACTTCTCTTGTCCCGAGTAAAAGCTGTTGCAATCCTTCCCTGGACTACTCAGGGATTAGTGGGTGCCCATTTCAAATTCAGGACGATAAGACTCACCAACGATAGCACTTCGACCTTGCTCCCTATGATATCTATGCGACACATAGCGGGAGATACCTTCGATCGCTCGGTATCGAGGACAAAAAGACCCCTCCGGGCTCCCTCTGCCAATCATCCAGCCAGACCGCTCCTCCGATTGTAGTAGGGTTTCTGTGCTCTCGACCTCGAACGTCCGGACAACTAGACTTGATAGTTTGAAGGTCGTGCGCCGGAAGGATGCGGTCTTACCAACAGATATTCGAAGGTATAGAGAGCGGGTTTGAGCGATTGCTGATATAATGCATCTCACGTAGCCTAGGCTAGGAGACCCACCATGGACATCTTCGCCGCGCCCGGAGATATTCAACTTCGCACAGTAAAGTTGGACCTAACTACCGGATCGTATCCGGCCTTCTTCCTTAGACGGTGCCTTTCCTTGCTCTCGCCCTACTCTGCCCTCAGCTGATACTTGCTTCCCGATAATTGTTGAAGTTTGACTATCCTTCGATCTCCACCTAGACGAGTGTCGGCTGCTAGTAAAACATAGATGCGACCACTGAAAAGAATCGACTTGGGTCTCGCGCACAGGCTGTGGGTTACTGTAGTGGACTCGCTGTTGGTATTTGTTCGCGTGGTAGTAGCAGCGCGCTATTCGTAAATCCTCCTCGTTGGGACCCATGGAGATGCAGTTGCCCATCGTGAGAGGAGAGTGGAACTGATCCTCGAGCCGGCGGGTTGGAGGTGTTGAGTAAAGAGGCCGACTTTGAGGCCAGAGGGTGAACAACAAAGGAAGACGTATTGTTGAGATTGGGGACAAGCGGAGTGTGCCGCGAGCTTCGTTCCTGGCAAATACCTCTGCTTTAAAATACTGAACGGGAAAAGACTTCCCGAGGACCTGGAGGGATGGGTTGCTGTGTCCAGACTAGAGACAAGTCTGTTCGGGCCCAAGCTCTGAAGCTACCACGTACTCGGGGCCACTAAGTGATGGATTGTTGACGGCTTTGACACACTGCATCCCGAGCAAGCAAGGTCTTTGTTGCGAGTATCTGCTCCGCTACCATGACGCCCGACCCGCGAGAGGGCTTCAGCATCTTATACTGGAAGCATGAATGCTGAAGAATGTAGAAGAGATAAGCAAGGATCGTGGCAAGTAAGCTGAGAAGGAGTAAGGGAGATGCTGCCTGAGGTTAAAGCAGCAAATCAAGTGCTCAGCCTTGCCAAGGTCCTCGACAAGGCTGAACTCTCCCCGCGCCCAAATTTTTGGGCTCATCACACACCACTTGACCTCACGCTCTGATCCCATCTCAACCGGCCCAATCTGCTGACTGTCAACATGGCCGGCTACGACAACCCGACCCAGATCTTTGCCGACTCTGCAACAGAAGAAAAGGGTGAGAATGCGCGCCTCTCGGCCTTCGTCGGAGCCATCGCAGTGGGCGACCTGGTGAAATCCACATTGGGCCCCAAGGGAATGGACAAAATCCTCCAGAGCGCGTCAACAGGGGAGATCATGGTGACGAACGACGGAGCCACAATCCTGAAGAGTATTGCGCTAGACAACGCCGCGGCAAAAGTGCTGGTGAATATCTCCAAGGTGCAAGACGACGAGGTCGGCGACGGCACCACCTCCGTGACTGTACTCGCAGCCGAACTGTTAAGAGAAGCAGAGCAACTGGTCAACAAACACATACACCCCCAAACCATCATCGAGGGTTACCGGCTAGCCAGCGCGGCGGCCCTCTCCGCACTCGAGAAAGCCGCCGTTGACAACAGCAAATCGCCTGACCTGTTTAAGAAAGATCTCCTCAGCATTGCGCGCACAACCCTCTCCTCCAAAGTTCTCGCTCAAGACCGCGACCAGTTCGCCAACCTGGCTGTCATGGCAATCCAGCGCCTCAAAGGCAGCATCGACCTCAACCACATCCAGATCATCAAGAAATCCGGCGGCAAACTCAGCGACAGCTACCTCGACGAGGGCTTCATCCTCGACAAGCGCATGGGTGTCAACCAGCCGAAACGTCTTGAGAATGCCAAGATCCTCGTCGCCAACACCGCAATGGACACGGACAAGGTGAAGATCTGGGCCGCACGCATGAAAGTCAGCAGCCCGAAAGAGCTGGCAGAGTTGGAAAAGGCGGAGCGCGAGAAGATGAAGCAGAAGGTTGAGCGCATCAAGGGGCACGGCATTAACTGCTTCATCAACAGACAGCTCATCTACAACTGGCCGGAACAGCTGTTCACCGAAGCAGGGATCATGAGCATCGAGCACGCGGACTTTGATGGCGTGGAGCGTCTCGCGCTGGTCACGGGCGGAGAAATCGCATCTACGTTCGACCATCCCGAGTCCGTCAAACTTGGCCACTGCAATCTTATCGAAGAAGTCATCATCGGCGAGGACACGCTGATCAAGTTCTCCGGCGTGGCCGCCGGAGAAGCCTGCACGATCGTCCTGCGTGGCGCCACGGAGCAACTCCTCGACGAAGCAGAGCGATCCCTGCACGACGCGCTGGCGGTGCTGAGCCAGACGGTCAAAGAACCGCGCGTCGTCCTTGGAGGCGGCTGCGCCGAGATGGTCATGGCCAAGGCCGTTGACTTGCTGTCGAACAAAGTCCCCGGCAAGAAGCGTCTCGCCATCGACTCCTTCGCCACCGCACTGCGCCAACTCCCCACCATCCTCGCCGACAACGCGGGTCTCGACTCCTCCGCCCTGGTCTCGGAGCTCCGATCAGAAGTCTACCGCGGCATGACGAGCAGTGGTCTCGACCTGCTGACCCCCGGCGGCGGCATCGCCGACATGCGCGAACTCGGCGTCATCGAAAGCTACAAGCTGAAGAAAGCCGTCGTGGGCAGCGCGAGCGAGGCTGCCGAGCTGTTATTACGAGTCGACAACATCATCCGCTCAGCCCCGAGGAGGAGGGAACGCATGTAAAGCGTCAGCCTGATGAATGTGAATGCTGCGTCTGATGCAAAGTGGAGGGACTGAGCAGTAGCTTGAACGGTGCACTCCATGGCGCCTACCTACCTCCCTACCAACCTGCTCACCTATCCCGTCAAAGAGGCTTCGCCACCATCATGCAGGAGACGGAGATTCTCAACCGCGGATGAACAAGGACCTGGGAACCGGAAAGATAACACAACGGAGATGCGCCCACGGAAGCGGTAGTTTGCACAGTGCAGCTGCCGTCCTCGACTCGACTACATCCTCAACACAAGCGTGAAGACAAGACGCGGACGCAGGCAGCAGAGCATGGCGCCTACGTTCTTCAACCTCCTCTACTCTCCTCCTACCACACCGAACTTCCCGGGTGCTGCAGCGCACGGTTGTACCGATGATATTGATGGATGGGATGGACACGCTTGAACACGAACGGCACACGCCAGACGGGTGTGGCTTGGTGTTTTTGCCCGGTATCGGTACGATGTCCTGTGGCGGACACCCCATGGTTGGAAAGGCACAGACGCCTCTCCCGGTTATGTCATGATAGATCCGACGAGGAGAATGAGATCGAGAAGATCCAGATCCAATTAGATCGCAGTGAAGCATGATTTGAACAAATAGTCAAGTTTCTGCGTCGTCGTATTCCAGTCACATTGCGTGATCATGCGATAATGAGCCGCTGAAGCTGGCTATCTAGACTACTCGAACCACCTCTCCATCCTAAACCGTCCGACCAGCCCCCGCTCCAGTATAAGACAGTGACAGTTGATAAGCAGACTCGGAAATCTCTTCGCCCAAAACTCATAATATCCCTTCGCACTCCCACCCAACATCTGCTCTTTGACATCGTCGGGCAAGTCGTGGAAATGGTTCTTCTTATTCCGAATCACCCGAAGTAGGTCGATCATCTTGGTGCCTGTGTACTTGCGCTGCTTGCCCATTTCTGTCACGAACGTCTTGGGAAGAGCGCGGAGCCAGTCTTTGGCGGGGCCGATGACGTTGGGAGCGAGTGATTCCAGGGCAGCGAGTTCAGCTAAGGACTGCTTTTCAGCAGGTGTACGCATAGCATTTTCGTCGTGGATATTAGGTATTGAATTCTTCTCACGCTCGTAGCAGTCCGACACGTCACAGAGAAATTCGAGTTTGTCGGCCACGTCCCAGAAGTATGGGTGGCGAAGGATCTGGTCTGTAGTAGGACGCTCCTTGGGCTCGTGCTTGAGCATTTGCATGATGAGGTCGTCGGCGTCGAATTGGTAATCGTGCAGTCGCAAATCTTCTGTGCTGAACTTGTTCTCTTTGATGTTGAGGTCACGGCCTAGACTCGTCCCACCAACATCAAAGGGGTGCCGACCTTGGGTCATTACATAGTAAAACACACAACCCAGGGAGAAGATATCAATGGCTTTGGTGGCACGGCGACCGGATGGTGGATCAATGACAGTGGTTTCACTAGAATGTGTGGTTGACTTGGAAGTTGAGTTTGAACTGGCGTTGAGCGCCGCGACCGCTGATCGGGAGCCAACGAGCAATTCTGGAGCTCTCCATCCTGTAGTGCCGGCAGCTGTGTGGTTGGCTGTGGGGGCAAACGTGGACTCTGGACCTTCCTCGAGCGGCTTGCATAGGCCGAAGTCAGAAATGACGAACTGTAGCTTGGGCAGTCCATTGGTAGGACGATTGCTCTTCACAGCCTTGACTAGCACGTTCTGAGGCTTGATGTCGCGATGGACCAGCTTGAGTGAATGTAGATGTTGAACACCATCGGTAATCTGACGGAGCGCATCCTTGACATCGAAGCCTTCCGGCAGCTTGACCAGGTCGGGATATTGCAGTGGACGCTCAATAAATTGGTCGAGTGACGTGGTGAATCTTTCGAGGGCAATATAGGTGAAGTGTTGGGACTCTTCCTTTCCGAAGTATCGGATGACGTGCGGATTCTCGTCGCTTGACAGCAGATGCTTGATCTCTTTGGCAGCCAGGCTGTTGGAAGTCCTGATCAAACGCTTGACAGCAACTTCTCTGCCGTCCAAAGAGCCAGGAAATACTGCTGTCCCATTACTGCCGCGGCCCAGACATCGATCTTCCTTTGTATCGATCCTGAGCTTTCCAACCTGGAGCAGCCCATCTTTTGTCGGGATTTCAGCAACGAGCTGCTCTATCTCGTCCATAGCCTCTGGGTTCATCGTCTTCTTGCCTTTTTTGTTCCTCTTCCCCCCTCGCTTTCCACGTTTGGCATGTCTGCGGCGAGGTTGTGCTTCACCTTCAGCACCTCCATTGGAGTTGGAATCAGGCTGATCCTTGTCATCTTCCGATTCACCGTCAGAGCTGTCTTCATTGGGATCAAGCACCCTGGCCGTCTTGACAGGGCTGGCGACGGAGGCGGCGACGCTCTGAGCGCGACTTCGAGCTGGTGTGGTAATGGCATTCTCCAACACTTCTGACACGATTCCGGTGGCTTCTTTCTCGTCTGCTACGCCGGCGACTGGCACTTCCTGCGCCTCATGGGCATCTGAGGTTGGACTAGCATTTTGAGCCTGGATCTTCTCGACCGCCACTTCGACGCCTGCCTTGCGGAGGAAACGCTGTAACTTGAGCATGATGGGTGATTTCATCTGCAGCCCAACCACAAACAAGAAAATGCTCACACAAATGATATTGAAGACAGACATCAGAGGGTGGCTCACGACGGGTAACAAGGCGGGCGGGATCTTTGACCCCAAAGCAGCCATCGCATTCTCCGCCTCTTCGGCCAAATCTGTCACAGGAGGGGGACCTGAAATTGTCAGGCGAGATGGAGTGGTGCTCTCGTGGCCAGATAGCATATGCACACCGACAATCTCATCCAGGTCGCCATGCAAGTCCAAGGGTAGAGCGTCGTAATTCCAAATGGAGCTTGCAGGTGCCGCCCCGCTAGTGACCCCTGGATAGGACAGTTCGGACATGGCATACCACCCTCCTGCTTCGGTCTTGTTTACGAAGACTCGTTCGGCTCGTTGGATCTCATTTCGCCATGCCTCAGCAGACGAGAGCAAAGGCGAGTCGGTGGGTCGAGAAAGTAACACAAGGTTGGCAGACTCGTCGCGGTTGTCGAGCGGACGAACAACGTCGAATACTCGAGCAACAGGGGTGTCGAACATCTGCGTGAAGCGTGGGATTTTTCCATTTTCCGAATCGTCAATACCAATGATTCGACCGTTATAGTAGCTCTGAATATGGTAATTGTCAAGGGGAGCCACATACTGCTGTTGTAGATCGCTGTCCATTCTGTTTGGCAACCATTCGGCGAACTTGATGGTACAGAGCAGCTGACTGGTGATTTTGTGGGTTATCTGAACAGTGTATTCGACTCTTCCCAAATTGATGGTCCCAATAGGGTCACACGCAGGATCGTCCAGTTCGAACCCACTCAATCGTCGGCAGCTGCGGCTCTGGTCATCACCGGAAAAGCCACGGTATTTATCAAACCGCTGAAGGATATTACCTGTGGCTGCATCGACGATATAAGCTGTTGTTTCTTGCGAGGAAATGGTGACAATGGGCGGATTATCAACAAATTGAGGTGTCTGGGCTGCGAGGGACTTGACAGTGACACCAAGTCGTTGGAGACCAATCCTAGGGTCTCGGTGCTGAACGTAGAGGTTCCCGTCTTTACTCGGCTCAACAATGAACATGTAGTCATCTTCATATTGAGATCCGTCATAATCTAAATCACTTCGGTTCACGTGGTGGTGGATGGTCTCAATCATGGGACTGTTGGGGATGCCCAGTGACCATCTTTCGTTGCCAGTCTTTCTGTCACGGGCATGTATGGTGCCATCGATCGTGGCTAATAGGACAATGTTCTCCACCTCCCAATCTTGCAGCAGCCGCGCTGAAGGAAGCGCAGAGAGGCCCCCTCGAGAAGAGGACTCGATAGACTGCTGAACAAGAGGTGCTCTAACAGCACTGCCACTCAGAGAGTCGTAGGCTGGAGCCAAGGCACGGAGCTTTTGGTGTTCGGTATCTTCATCGGTGCTATAAAATTTCGCCGTGGTGATATCGTTCTTCAGGAGGGGGATCTCAGCTGGGCTGCGGCCAGCTCGAGCAGGGCGTCGGCTCGACTCAGGGCGGAGGCTCTGCGTTGAGGCCACCAGTCTTCGAGGAACATCGGATTGATGCACGGACTGAGACTGGGTGGTAGCGAGGAGGAGAAGGAGGATGGCCCAGGTCAACATTGATTTCGGGTTGGCATTGGATCCTCCACCGCGGCCTGCTGTTGGCCGAAGCGGAGGTTTGGCCATGGTCGAATACACGGAGATCCAGGGCGTTGAGAGTAAGATCTATACAGATGTGGACATGGTTTCGAGTACCTGGGTAGGATATAAGAAGGGGAAAGTAGGAGGTGGGCGGTAGATTTGTTTGGAATGTTAAGAGGTGGGAGATCGGGATCGGTCAGTCAGCTTACGAAGTGGGAAGTGAAGTGAAGTTGACCAAGCCCTGACGATTTCCTCGGGCACGCTGGGTCTGGCACCAATAGGCACTGTGGAGGGTTTTTGGCCTCCCTTGCTTCCCTGCGCTCGGCTCGGTCACGCCCAGAACGTGTCACTGCCACGGCCATTCACTGCCACTATCACCGACTCCTGGCTGGGCAATTCAACGATAGGCTTCTCTTCCCTTCGCTACCGGCACGTTCCACTCTCGATCTAACCCCGATTCAGGTGTTTCAGAAATTCAGCCTGAAGCTTATTCACCACCGAAAAGTAGGTGGAGAGGAACAAAAACTGCACGTCTTCTCCTGACAACCGCATGTCTTGACGTCGACGTGCTGTACCTACCGGTCTAGATCAACTCCTCAGGGAAAAAGAGGAAAG
This sequence comes from Phialophora verrucosa, assembly GCA_002099365.1. Lineage (NCBI taxonomy): Eukaryota > Fungi > Ascomycota > Eurotiomycetes > Chaetothyriales > Herpotrichiellaceae > Phialophora > Phialophora verrucosa. Next base: position 605,024 of record MSED01000003.1, on the reverse strand, counting down.
GCTGGTTGAAATCCCCCTTGAGGTGTATTACTCGTAACAAGTACTTCAAAGCAAGGACGGACCCGGTGGTCTGTTCTCCTTGCATCTATCGGGCCTTCACAACCGTGTTTGTACAATTCATTACACCCCCACATCTCTCCTGCTTGTGACATACAAGACTGCCAACGCATCCGTGAGAAGAGAAAGTGAGTGCCAGCCATTAAATATCGTGTGTCCGTCATAGCAACGACATATCGAGAAGAGGCGCCGCTCAAGGGCCATCAAAAGCAGACAATGTACTCGCCTTTCTCATTCCTCTTGATCCGCAAAGCTCTCCAAAGATCCTGTTCCTCTTCAATCTTGGATGAGCTACTCCTCACATCGTTGTGCTTGTGCCACCGCTTGAGCATCTTGTGAATGGAATATCCCTTGTCAGAATCCAGTCCGGGCGCGTTGGCGAGGAAACTGCGACAAGCTCGCTTGGTCTTCTCTTCTGCTCCGAAAACGACCATATCACCGTTGGCGCCTCTTGTTTTTCTGGCTGCGCGAGCAGCCTCAGAATCCGAATCCGAAGCAGAATCGTCGTGCTTGCGGTATTCAATGGCCTTGAGTTTCCGCGACGTGCCTTCCCCTTGCGAGGGCGAGCGCGACTCGTCACTGTATCGACGGCGAGAGCGATGTTCATGTCGGACATTAGCTGACGAGGTGCCGTTGTGGCGGTGCACTTTGTGCTTCTTCCTCTCTCGCTTCTCGCCATTTTGGATTCGTGTCAGGCTCTGGCCATGATCGGATGAGCTGGCTCGCCTCCTCGTACGGCTGTTGGACAGTTCGCTTGCACCTTGGCCTGCAAGCAGAGCTCCGCCGACCATCGAGAGAGCCTTGACGGCTCGCCCTTTGATGGAAATGCCCAGGCCGTTCGAGTCCTCCTTGGTATGCCGAGTGCGTTTCAATGGCGAGGTAGGGTCCTCGAGCTTTTGGCCTCGACGGGTGGAGCGCGCTTTCACGATGACCGCGCCACGCCTGTCTTCTGGATCAGGTGATCGACGGAAGGGATACGCCTCGTCCTGAGACATCATGCGGCTCAAACCTCCGGTGAGGCCCGAGTGAATAACTGCAGGGGTGTCCGCTTTGACTGTATCAGGCATCAGGGTATCTCCTTCTAGCTCGTGCACGTGGTCATCGGTGGGTCGTTTCCTCTTCTTCTCACTTCCGCTGTTCGTCCGGCTATGCGATTGTGGTCTCTCTTTCTTACTCAACTTCGATTTGGCCTCTTTGGCGGCTGGCGTCATGAACTCGAGCGACAATGAACTGCTGTTCATATCCAAGAGCCCCCGAGGCAAGACCGGCTCGGTGCCCCACGTAAAGCCGTTCTCTTCATATTCCTTGCTGTGCTGATGCTCTTCACCATTGCGACTGGACGGACGGCTGTTGGTGAAGATCGAGGGGGCGCTTTGCTTCATAGACATTTCGCCCTTGTCCTTGGCAAAGCTGATCTGTGGCGTGTGGGCTTGGTCGCCGTCGTCCACCATATAATCGAAGACACTATCACGGACGGACAAGTCGGGTACAGCAGGCGGGGGTGTAGGAACGTGAGGAGGGGTTTCGACATCGGCGACGTCTTCGACGTACGGTTGACGGGGAACGAGAGCCTTTTCATTCTCGGGCTCAACGATCAGGACGGATTTCCGCTTCGCCGCCTTCGAGGGCTTTTCGCGATAGAGAGCGCCCTGATACTTCTGGTCTTCGGTAATGCATGACTGATTGCCCTTGTCAGTGCCAAAGTTCTTCACAGAGTCGGGCGCATGTCTGTAGTGACAAGGTTGTGGATGGTCCACCTACTGTATGCGCTCTATAGTGTGTTCCCTGAAACGTAGTCATGCAGTCTATGCAAGTGAACATAGCGCCCCGGCATTGATTGCGATGCGGGTCGAGCTTCTTCTTGGTGAGGACGTCGCCGCAGCCCTGCAGTCAGGATTGTTAGAAACCGGTCAAGACGTCGATCTGGCGCGCATTGGTGCTAACCTCGCATTGGAATGAAACCATCTTGCGTGTTGTTGTCTGAGTGGTGAGCGTGCAAGTTCAGGCGGGAAAAGACCAGTAAAATGAGGGTCAGAGGATCGCACCGCCGGTTGGGCAGCAACAACGGGGTCGCACAAGAGCCAGCTCTCTAGCAGGTCAATAAGAATGTCAGGAGAGAGTGAGCTGATGAGCTGATGAGCCGACGGGCTCGTGGACGGTATGTGTCAGAGGGGCAGAAATGCGTAAGGAGCGTGTTAGCGGTTCACGGCCCTCAATCTGGTGCTGTGCAAGATCGCGGCCTCTCACTTGGCAACACATTTTATATTTGGAGGCGAAAATCTGCGGCTTGAAGCGGCATGGTCGCTTCCCTGGGCCGTGAGCGTTACCCGGTTTTCACTAGTCGCACACCATTCAACGCCTATCAGACGGGCTATCATGCCTTAAATCAGGGGAACCAAGCTTGCGAAGCCCAGGTTTGAGACTCGCTCGTCCCAATCCGCGACGCGCCTGACCACTGCTGTCTCGCGCGTTCAGTGGTCATCTGGCCGGCTGCTGCACCTCATGATTGATCCATACTGGCCACGAACACCTGGGGTTGGCGGCACCAGCGAGTAAACTTGGTTTGTGGTGCCATCCATCAGGCTTTTCACAAACAACAAACATCCTGAGCGAAGGTGTAAACAGTGCCTCTGTCAGGGAGCAACACACAAGCAATTCCGTCCTCCGCTCGTGCCACCCTCCATCGCCAATTTCCATCCCACCAGCCAATGTGTGGTCACTCCGGGGCTTCCGGCCCAGGTGCCGTGACACCTGAAACCACCCTCTCACACTCACATTCTTCTGATACAGACGCGCCAAATGCTGCAGCGTTGTTGCGAGTCTTCGTCCCCCACTCCACACTTTGCACGGCCGCGTTCGACCTTGTGATATCCGCCGCCTTGCCGCTGTCGATCTTGCATCACTCTCTACGGGTCTACCTCTTTGCGAAATGGTTGGCCGACAACGAAAAGAGCGAATGGGCTGACAGCGACCTGTTATTTGTCGCATGCATGACGCATGATATTGGCGCATCCCACAAGCACGATGGTCCGCAGCGGTTCGAGGTCGAAGGCGCGGATGCTGGTGCCGACCTAGTTCGGAGCCACAGTAAGTCGGAAGTCGATGCGCACGAGGTCTGGACGGCTATCGCTCTGCACACCTCGCCTGGTATTGCGGAGCGCATCACGCCATTGGCTCGGCTGGTGAGGCTGGGTGTCCTGATCGACTTCCGCCCGGCCACAAGGTCGTCTCTGGGTGCCGTGGAGTATGCGAGGGATGTCGAGGCAAGGTTGCCCAGACTTGATATTGAAAAGGTGCTAGGCGATGCTGTGGTTGAACAAGCAATCAGGAATCCGAGCAAGGCACCTGCTGCGTCATGGCCGAACAACTTATACAAGTCACACTTGGATAACCCAAACTGGGCCGGTATCAATCGAGCATTTTGAAAAAGCATTAAATACGTGTATATATTGACAAGAAGAACTGTAGGCCGTCACCCGTCATAGTTGAAGTCGCCTTCCAATAGCTCCGAAGCAGATGCTGGTACAAAACAGGATGCTCGCGAGCCAGGTGTACACACCGAATCTTTCAGACGCCATTTGCTGATGGATTGCTGGTACTGGCACGAAGTTTGGATCGACAACCAGCAGGACCATCGTACCAATAGTGCTGACAGCTGCTGAGAACGCTAGACCGGGCAAAGACCGATCAATCAGATACCATAATACCGGATTTGCCAACGCTAAGGTCAGGGCAACCTGCAGCGTCGATTGCCAGGGGATTCGTCGCTAGTCATGTCAGTTAGAACCGTGGAATTCCTGGTACGAAGAAGTGAGCTTACCACTGCGAATGCAATCCCTACAAAGACACCCATGCTTCTTACAGCTGAGTACCACAACGGACCCAGTCCACTTTCGGACGAAGCTGCTGAGCCTGCCCCTTTGACTGAAGCTGCTTTCCTTGCACCCGATTTTGCATCTGACGAGACGAATCTTTCCCCCAGAGAATCAACAGCCGGCAACGCGTTTCCTAGCAGGACACCAAAGAGGCCCCATAACAGTTGGTAGGACAGCGTGCTCCGGTCAATATCCGGAACGGGCACTGGTGTTATTCGCTGCGTCTTGTGAAGATGGGTGACGATGGAGCCATAGCCAACGCCGAACCCGCCCAAGAGCAGCGTCTGCAGGATGAGAGGCACGACATAGCCACGAAATCCCCTTCTCTTCAGCTTTGGCCTGGTTTTCGCAGCTTCTCCGCTCCATTGGACAGGTTCTGTTGTAGGCTTGTAGTTGTAATCGTCCACGCTTTGCCTCTTTGCCGGTGTCTGTGCACCAGTTCCCCAGGGTGTCGACATTTCCTCTCGAGCTCCATCGCCGCTCACTGGGGAGTATATGCCGAGCAACGTCGACGAAGTGAGATTCAAAATAGATCGAGTCCGACTGGGGGAGGCGTCGGACTTCTGGGGCGAGAGAAGTTCCGGGTTCGTGGCCTCAGCTGGCGAGGGAGGGTACGACGAGTCGCTTGAGGCTGGCGTGATTTCGAACCCTCGTCGAGGAATAGGGCGATAGATCGGAGGCATCTCCATAACCGCAGGGGTGCAGTGACGTTGCACAAACGGGGCTGCGCCTCTCGAGGCAACGTTGAGGTCAATCTGAGGCGAAACGAGCCCGCTGTTTAGCGAAACGGGAGGATACAGTGATCTGATGGTCTCGTGCTACCGGAATTATGAAGCAAGGCGAAATTTTCGAAGCATCATGGAGAGGAGAAAGGTATAAGTCTGTGAAGGAGCGACAGTTGAAATAGTAAGATGGCCCAAGTATGTGTGGAGCAAAGGAGTGGCAGCCTGTCTCAACAAAGGCACGAGAGCTGGTGATAGAAAGTGATGGTCTTATTTTCACATGTCCATTCTGCAAGTCGTCGTTACAGACACGAAACTCGGACTGGTTGGGCGCGGAGCTGAACATTGGCGCGCGAGTGATCCACAATCAGATCTCCGAGAGATCGGTGGCCTATTGAACTGGCGACATTGGTAAACACGCTGAACTCAACCCAATAACCTTGGTAAGAAATACATAATATCACGTCTACTGGTACAGTATGGTTTACACTGTGAGATGGGTCGATGATAGGTTCCCTGCATTAGTTTCAGGAAATGCCAATATCTAGTAAAATCGACAGCTGCTCACCCCCTTCTGAGTCGAGAGTGATGTCGCCCTGAACTCACCCGGCCCCGTGCGAGGCGGATATCGAATACACTGCTATGCCACATGGCATCCAAAACGGCGCCTAACGACATAGATACTCATATCTATCGCGTGCTCTTCGCACGAGGAGCCCTTATGCTTCGAGTACTGTTCGACGATAGGCCTGGACATCGGTTGGGTCGTCCCGCAAGATAAACAACACAGCTCAAAAATTCGCTCTTGTTGTTGACTAAGGCAGTAGGCACCATCACTATCTGACAAGAGAACACGCACACCATCAACCGCAGCTAAGTTGTTGTAAGTATAATAATGGATGACATAAAGCAGGAACATACACATGTTGCAGTCAAATCGAGAAGATAAACGAAACCAATAGACATTCATCGGCGGCATTCTCGGCAAAGTCAGCAAGAGTAGGCAATGTGATTGCTATCATTAGTGTTCATCTGCAGTAGGACTCTCGTACTGAGTGTCTCTAGGTTTAGTCGAGGACGTATCCGTGGACTTGTAGGTCCTGCAGGACGACTGGAAAGATACATTGAGTCGATGTCAGCTTCTCAGCGCTTTTTCTTCTCTTAATCAATAACAGTAACCTCGAATTATCCAAAGCTAATCGGAGAGTCTCATCATCCCTCGTTCGATGAGACCAGGTGGCCAGTTCGTTTTGATCACGATCCAGCCGGTCAGTGACATTCATAAGATGACCTGAACGCTTGAACATTTACATGTTTGAAATGTGGAACCCTTGAGCTGCCAACGGATCGTAGTCTTCGCGTCACGAAATCTGCTCTCTAGTAGATGTATCGGAATTGGGGGTTCTGGTATGAAGTCAGATTAACTATTTTTCTGATAAATATGATAGGAGAGCACAGGGGACTTACCAGTTTGTCCGTCACGTCATCTTCGAACGCGTGGTCGAAACCCTCGACGGTGCCGGTAGCATCGCGCTTCTTGTTGTCACGAATACACAAGAATCGGTAAAGAAAAATCAGGAGCATGAGCACAATCGTCGTGATGGCGATAGCGACGAAAGCTGGGACGTAGTCAGGGCCATCCTTCTGTTGGAAGGTCCTACATCAGTCAGTAGATGCTTGCGACTCTAGTAGAGGGACGAAGGAGCACCCACAGAGGCCCGATGATATTTCCGCAGCAGTAGCCCAAGAAGATACCAGAGGCAAACACGGTCTTCTTAGTGTATCCGGCGGTGTTCGCAACCGTCAAGGGGAATGCAAGACTGTACGTTCCTGTAAAGCAGGGAATGGTGTAGAGGGCGAAAAGCAGGGGCCCGGTTTGGTGACGCGGCACTAGCCAGAGAAGCATGGAAGCCACAAATACGGGGACCTGGAACAGAATCATCATGATACAGCGCCAGTTCTTGGTCCTGAATGCAATGAGCGGGCCGATGAGCTGAGCCGTGCCCGCAACAACACCACCGGGGCTACTGAGGAGCAAGGAATGCAGCGAATCGAAGCCAAAGTCTATCGATCGAGTCAGCTAATCTCATGATATCTCATTCGGGTTGCCATACTGTTGAGCACGATAGGTGTCATCTGTACATTCCATGCATTAGCAACCTTGTTCAGCGTCCATATCATAGCGGTTCCACTTACAGTCGAGTAAGCTCCGTTGGCCATCATGGTCAGGGTGCCGATGAGGAACATGAGCCAGAAGCGAATGTCCAGCAAGGCCTCGACAACCTGCTCCTTCTTCCAGTGGGTGTTACGGACACCGGAGTTGTTGGTTCGGAGACGAGCAACAGCAATATACTTCTCGCGTGCGCTAAATCCCCTTGCGCCGACTGGCTCGCCGGGAACGAAGACGAAGCAAACGACGGCCAGGATGACGGTGATAGCGCCAGCCACCAAGTACATGTACTGCCACGAGTGTAGAGATCCGCCCTTAATTAGACCAATAGCGTAGTTGATGAGGGGTGCGTAAAATCCAGAGTAGCCAGAAGAACACCACCAGAGCTGAGAGAAATCAGTGACGGCACATTTGGACGAAGAAATAGTCACTAAACAACTTACGCCCATGCGGAGAGCTTGCTCAGCTGTAAACTATTGTTAGCACCAAGAACTAGTCTTTTAGAAAGGGGCAACTAACACTTAGTGTACCAGGAAGCGGTGACCAGAGTGAGAATGGGAGAAACACCTCCCTCCAGGAACCCCAGGAAGACCCGCTGCGTAACCAGTCCCGCAAAGTTCTGGCAGACGACCGTCAGGAAAAGGCAGATAGCCCAAAGAAACATGAGAGTTCCGGCGGTGCGCTCAGGAGCGAAATGTTGAGCAAGGACCGATGCAGGATATGTTCCGACGAAATAGCCGATGAACAAGAAGGAAGAACACATGGAGACTATTGTTTCCCAAACCATTAGCCGACGATACCTGCAATCTTGAACCACCAGAGGCTTACACTGGGTCTGGTTGAGACCTAGGTCATCACGAAGCCCGAAGATAGCCTGTTCGACTATACTTAGAATCTTCCTGTGCGGATGTCGAAGCGCCGCTCGGAGGTGAGGAAATCGCTTACAGCTTGACCGAGCATGTTCTTGTCGTAAGCCTGCAATGGGAAGCTGTGTCGTCTCAGTCAGCAAGATCATTGACTGGGAAGACTTCGAAGTCTTCCAGCTCTCCTCAGACGTGGGAAGACTCTGGGGCAGACATACACAATACAGAGCATGACCATCAACCTCCGATCGATCTTCTTGATGAGCGCCTTCTCTTCCTCAGGCGCCCATTCGTTGGAGCCATGCTCAGCCTGAAGGACCTTCAGTCCTTCGTCGTTGTGAAAAGTGTCGGGCTGCTTCTGCGGCTGCTCCTCGTAGTCGTAATGCTCCGCGCGCTTGACCTCCTCGATGGCTCCACCGGGCATATTGGGCTCCAGTTTGCTCCTGTATCGAGACTTGATGGGAAGAGGACAGAAGAAAGACGAGAGAAAGGTGGTCGTCAAGCGACGAGATGCTAGATTAAGGAAGTAGCTGGGGAAGATGCCTTCCACTTATGGTACTACGGGGCCGCTTATGACACCGACGTCGGAAGCACGAAACCGAGTGTGGATCCCTCATGGTTTGAATCTGGAGTGCAGTCCGGGGTCTCTACACCACAAGGCCCATTGGGCTCCCGCCTCGTAGTCGAAGCCTAGGTGCGCCACGGTCATACGATGGATCCAAACTCCAGAGTTGACGAGCTTTTACAGCCTGGGCCCCATGGGGTCGAGGACGCAACCGTAGCAGCTCAACCAGGTTGGGATCTCTGGTGTAGAGCGACTTGATTCATTCCAACGCAGTCGATAGGGACTAACACCCCAGGGACTGACGCTACTGTCAGTCAGGCGGGGTGTTCACGTACCCATGAACCTCAGTAGGACTCCAAAGTCAAATTCGGGGATTCTTCCAAGGGAAGGCACTAAAGGAAGGCATTGTCGCGTGGTGAAAGCTGGTAACGAGACTGAAAATTGCCCACAGAGTCCATCGACTCGGAACAAGCAATGATGCTTTGACATGGGACGGACTGAGCGGGCAGAGGCCCTAGGCCCTTGGCCCTCGGTAATCGGGTCTGAAGGCTAGGAAAGAATGTTGACCCTGCCGAAGCCCTATCCACGGAAGTTGGCTCCGATAAAAGGGCTTGGGGCCCCGTTCGCACGGGGAGGGCGAATCTGAGACCAGGATCGATCTCGGACACATCCTGATCATGACCGGCCCTCGTCCCCCGAAGAGACCTGCCAGCTCGCTCTCTTCGGCTGAGGCTGCTAGAGCGCCGACGGCGTATGTCGACTCCATGTTTGCCGAGCCCCTGACTCTCCTCAAGACTCGATGATGCCAAACGGGTCAGTCATTGACAACAATCTTGCAGGTGTACCTCCTGTAGGGGCAAGAAAGTGAAGTGCTCCGGGACCCAGCCATGCAAATACTGTACCAAGCGACAGCTGGACTGCGTGTTTCTCACGCCCCGCAAGAAGTCGTCGTACTCCGTCGCGTAAGTGCCACAACCCTCCTCGTCAGCCGTTGCTTGACAACCCGGTCATGCTCTGACTGTGATGCAGATACGTCAAGAACCTCGAGAGGAGAGTGTCTGAGAATGAGCGGAGGAGGCTCGACTCGAGTGATGACTGTGAGTAACCCTTGACTGCTATCGTATGCTGGGGTCGCCTTTGCTGATTCTGTCCGTTTGTTCCAGCACGACAACCAATTTCCGTCAGCACTCCTGCTGCGACACCTGCCAGTGGCAGGCGAAGCCAACAACCACAGAGTCCTGTCTGGTCCATTACGGAATCAGACAAGATTGGACATGGGGCAATGGCACATTATACCCCGACCAACCAGGAGTCTCGGCCAGAACAGGAACAAGAGGGCATAAGTATGTGACCCCTGTTATCCCGCTTGGAAGATTGTAGACTGATCACGTCCAGCCATCATACCTGATCCGGTACTGTCCTCGACTCTGAATGTCGGCTCTCACATCAAGGGGATATCAACTTATTCGGAAGCTTCTTTGAAGAATCGGTCCGTCCTTGCAAAAAGTGTTTCTGTAGCAGCCAATGATGATGTCTATCATCTTTCCACCCGGCGTTCTGTAGGAAGATCAACCTGTCATGTGGTAAGATGGCCGACAGAAGAAGAAGCACAGTACCTTTTGGAAAGAATCACGACTACCACGGGGACATTATGGCATCTCTTCGAGCCAAGGCTGGTGTCGGATCGTCTGGGCCTCGCCTACAATGGTTCTTCAATCAAAGTTGACACTGGAGACCTCTGGTATGTGGAGATGCTGCTCATATTTGCTCTTGGGTCGATGCTGGTTGCAAAGATGGAGGATGGCGACTCGTTCCCTGGGATGCAGTACTTCCGAGAAGCCATGGAGTATCTACCGGATCCTGCTGCCTTGCGGGTTGCGGGGACAATGGGAGTAGAGATCACCATGTTGCTAGTCATTTACTTGCTATCTGCGGATCGAACGCAGGATGCTTACATCTACGTGAGCTCGAAATCCCCTCCTCGCCCGACTGAGACCATCTAACGATCACTTCCAGGCTGGTATTGGTTCGCGAATCGCTCTATCCTTGGGCCTTTCTCGGCCAGATGCCAGTCCTTTCATGGTGAAGTCGGAGAGGGCACATCGGGCTCGAATTTGGTGGAGCATCTATGTGCTGGAAAGGTGGGCTCCGTGCAATAGTCGTCCGGTTGCCGCCACCTGTTCTGACAAGAATCTAGGCGCACAGCAGCAGCAACTGGCAATCCTATGACCATCTTGGACAACGCTGTCCGCACAGAAATGCCCACTGAATCGCCCGGTTTTGCGTCTGGCGCTCCACTGCACATCAACGTGAGGCTGGCAAGAATCACAGGGCAAATCATGGATAGTAAGTCCGGTCCAGAAGCCCATTATACTGTCATCTTCTCATCAATAACCGAACCTAGCTATTTACGGCGAGAGAGATCAGTCGGCAGATGTCTTCATGTCAAGCGTGAAGCAGATTGTGGCGAATTTGTTTGACCTCGCCCGAAACATGCCAGTGCAGTTTACTCTGGATTTCACGACAGAGAAATTAGTAGTGACGCGGCTGAATGCTTCCGTGAACATGATGCTTTGCCAGGCGAGTGACGCGATCCCCATTCCATTCAGCTGTCGATTAACACAGTTCGCCTAGGCCATAATCCTCGCCACCCGCCCTATCTTGCTTTATTTGGCTAAACAGCGCTTTGACAAGTTCAACAGCCAAGGCAAAGTCCAGAAGCTTGCAGGGACCTGTATTCAGGCTGCGCAGCGTAATCGCACGGTTCTTCGCGCTCTCGTCGAGCAACAGCTACTGAGTAGGTTGTAAGATCATTGTATTTCAGCCGCGAATGTTCAGCTAACCTCCAAAATAGCGACATTTGGATTCTTTGATCTGGATGCCATCTTTTCGGTAACACTGGTCTTTGTACTCGCAGCTGCGGTGAATGTCGCAGGCGTGAACCAAAAGTCTGATTTTCGCAATGATATTTTGGAATCAGTGGGATTGTTCGATCACCTCATCGAGCGAGGAAACAAGGCAGCAGCAAACCGACGGGCCGAAATCATGCAGATTTGTGATCTGATCGGCATCTCACTGCATGATACGCGAGAGCAGCAGCTGGCAGATGCCAATGGTGCCACCCAGGCAACCTCTCAAAATCGAGGCGATGGGGACGGGAGAAATGCTGGAAGCAACACATCTCTGGGGTTCCCGATTTCCGGCCCGAAACCCCCGACTTCATATACAAGAGCATCTCAACCAGAAGAGACGACCTGGTCGAACCTGGAAACACCCCAACAGCAGCCACCACTACAGCCTGACGCCGCAGGGTTGCAGGGCGCGTGGAGCACTGCAGAGCCGCTTTTCGACCCTCATCAGCCTCCGTACTGGGAGGACGGAGAGACGAGCATCAGCGAGCTGTTTGCTGATCAGACCATCAATGACTTCTATGCGCTATACCACAACGACTCGCTGGCGGCTTCAACGGACGAGATTGATTGGCGGGAACTGGGAAATCAGATCAATCAGATTAATCAATCTTGGACATGCTAGCATCAGAAATAAAAGGATAGCCCACAATAGCTCGGTATCATTGTCCCTGCGGCACTAAGGGAATACACTAACGCTCTAATAAGATGGTAAAGTCATATAATAGAATTCAGGTATAGAAACCCTAAAAAGCCCTAACGCCCGGGCAGTGCCACTGAACCTTCAGCACCTTACCATCCTGACTGCTGGTCATGTACAAAGTCCTGTTGTCAGGTCCACCGAAAGTGCAGTTTGTGATGAAGGCCTCGGGGTTCTCGCCCTGAATGATCTTCAGAGGGATACCCTTCTTGTCGGTAACGAAGACCCGGCCCAGTCCCGGGTCGCAGATAAACACATTGCCCTCGGTGTCGATGGCCATACCGTCGGGCCCGACGTTGCCCATACCTTGGTAAAAGACACCACACTTGGTGGCTGTGCCGTCCTTCTGCAGGGGCGTCCGCCAGACCTGATTTGCCCGAGTCATTGCAACATACAGGAACCGCTCGTCGACGCTCAAGACCAGACCATTGGGCGAGGGAGCATTCTGGATAAGACAGTCAAGCTTGCCTTCAAGACTGAGGCGGTAGACCTTCCCGGTCGGGTCGTGCATACCACTCTGGCCCTGGTCGGTGAAGTAGATGCTGCCCTGGGAGTCGACGATAAGATCGTTGGGTCCCTTGAATCGTTCCAAGTTCTTCCGTGTAAGGTACGGGGAGATGTTCTTGGTTTTCGGATCGAAGAGCATGATGCCCTGCGCAAGTGAGTCAGCATCGCAAGGTACCTCACAGCGACTGGAGGTGAATCGTATCCTGGTCTGACCTGCTTAAAGTCTGCGACAATGATCTTGCCGTCGGGCATCAGGTGCAGGCCATTTGGCTCGCCGTCCCACCGGGCAACACATTCTCCATTCTTTCCTTCGGGATCGATTTTCAGGATGCGACCGAAGGGTATGTCAACGACGTAGAGATTCCCTTCTCTGTCGGCACACGGACCTTCTAAGAACACGGAATTGAACGTTTCATGAACCATCAGGGTCCAGTCGCTGGTCTCCCCTACACAACGCAAAGAGTCGGGCACTTCGTAGTGCACCTCCGCGGTGAGCACCTCGGGAATCGGGTAGAAATTCAAAATGGCAACCGTGCAGAAGCACAACTTGATTCTGCAATGGAGCGAGATTAATCGTACGAAATACTGTAACTTATAGGAGCGAACAAACACTCTACGTGATGATCGATAGGGACAAAACTGTAACTCCGCTCATCTCTCTTTTTCACCTATGCCAGAATACGCCCTCCGGCTCGCCAAGATTCCATCGGTAGTGGGCCTGTATCACAATGGCAATGCTACTCAAACCTTACGGCCTTGGGAGACATAAAGCTCGAGGGTGAGGGTCTACTGGACCGAACATGTACCCTTCGGGTACACGGGGCCGAAGCTGTCCTTGGATGACTCTCTTGTGTGGAAAGGGGCCGATCCTGCCGGCGAAAACCAGCGTCTGTGACAGAAACTTGGGATGCGAAGACGGCAATGAAAACAAGCGTTCTGGGGCAAAGAGGTCACCAACAGGCTGAAAATGAGGTTTAGCAGCCCGTGACGATGATGACATGATTACAGAATCGAGTATAAGTGTTAGGTGCCGCACTCCTTGATTGACGAACTTGCCCAGAACCGGCAGGATGCAGGAATTGATACGATCGGGAACCATATAGGTGAAAGCACTCGTTGGCATGAGGGGAAGAAGGGATTCGATATTCGCCTTACTGAGTGATGACCTTGGACTCTAGGACGCTTCTGGGCAAGGCACAGCCAGCGACATCAACGTCGCATGCGCAACCCCTCTCTGTGTGCTTCTGAATCCTCTGCCCGCGATTGACTGTGGATAGGTTCCTGCGGAAGATATCTATATGGGAGGGATGTCTCAAGAAGCAATTCGACACATTGATTTTCAACCTCGCGCTTCATTATTGATATCGAGGGGCTGTGGCAACCAGCTAGGGATAAGACCGCGTTCTCGACACCGGCAACAAATCCACTGGAAAAGAGGTCCCGTCATCCATTAGCGAGTTTCAACTTCTCAGCAACAAAATCTGTGATCCAAGGTGGATAGATAGTATCTGCTCTCTAACATTTCTTTCTGGTTCACTTGGAGATGCATCCTCGCTCAAGGAACTTGACGGGAATGTCGACGTGGCGGCTGCGGAGATACTCGCCAATACCCTTGCCGAGACCATCAATACGATCCGATGAAGCGATACCACCTGACAGGTTGTCGAGAACACGGCTGTGGTATGTCATTAGATTCATTGACGAAAGAAGAGGCACGAAAGGGCCACTTACATGTGCACAGCCCACAGGCCCGGGAACTCTATACGCTCGATGCGGCGATTGGTGTCACCATTGTACCAGTCATCGCCGAAGAGATGTTTGACCATCTCAACGGTGAGGAAAGACTTGAGCCATTCGTACTCGTCCTCGTGGCGGACCCAGAAACCAACATTGGTGTTGTCGGCCTTGTCTCCGGAACGAGCGTGAACGATGCTACCCAGGGGCCGGTGGCGGGTAGGACCAAAGGTAGAGAGGACGACAGGATGCTCTGTCTCGTACGAAGGACGAACCTTGTTGTAGGGCTCCATGTCGCTTGGGGGTTCAATCATGGTAACCTTCCCATCAATCTCGACGCGGTGGTTAATCTTCTCCTGGGGAATAAGGGCGGGGAAAATCTCCATGAAGGGCTTAGGCTCCATTGTGCGGAAGTCAAGGTTCATGTGGTAACCGGGGTAAGATTGCAGACGGATGGCGTAGATTGGCTCCTTGAACTTGGGGATGTCAATGTCCTCAAACTTGCGAGCCTGGGCGAAGATACGGAGGAAGACGGTACCAGCTTGCTGGCTGCTGGGGTTCTCAGTCTTGGAGCCATATAGCTCAATACTGAGTTTGCTGAAGTTATGGCCCTTGAGGAAGTGCTCGAGCTGGCGGCGCATCATGATCTCCTTCTCCTCGAGGTCGAGACCGTTGATGAAGAAGGTTGCCTCTGCCTGATAACCAGCATTGGCGGCAAAGATGGCCTTGAGAGTAGGAGGCGGGGGAAAACCTTTAACACCGATGACACGGACACGGTCGACCAGGCCGGGCTCCTGCTTAACACGGATGCCAGAAAGGTCGGCAACGATATCGGGGTTCAGGTAACGGTGGCCCTGAAGCTCATACAGGATCTGGGCCGTGACGGTGTCTTCGGTGACGTGGCCACCACCGACCTTGGTAGTGGTGACGACGAACTGACCATCCTCCTCTATCTCGGCAATAGGGTAGCTCAGGTCGACAAGGTCATCGAGCATCTCCTTGAAACCGGAAAATGCACCTCCGGTGGTGTAGGGGCCGCACTCAATGAGATGACCAGCGACCAAGGATCCGGCAATGACATCGATCTGGTCGCGCTTCCAGCCGAACCACCAGGCGGCGGCACCCATGACGGGAGACGCATCGCAGCATCGGCCGCAGACGACGATCTGGGCACCTTGGTTCAGCGCCTCGGTGATACCACGGCTACCAATGTAGGCAGCGCCAACGATAGGCTTCAGCTCCCAGTCTTGGAGCCTCTTCTCGTCGTGGTCAAGGTGGAGGAAAGTGCCGTTATCCTTGCCAATTTCAGGGATAAGGTCCGAGACATCGTCGCCGAGAACGGCGGCGACCTTGACGTTCTCGTAGCCGCGGGTCTTGAGGAGCTCCCGGCACTTCTTGACCAGCGAAGGGGGGTTGAGGGCACCAGCGTTGGTGACAACCTTGATGCCCTTCTTGATGATATCGTCGAGGTTCTCCTCAAGCTGGAGGTAAAAACCGTCCTCGTAACCAAGGTCGGGGTCCTTTTGCTTGACGATGGCGTTCCAGGGAATGTTCATCTCGGACAGCCAGTCACCGAAGACAACATCGCAGTCTCCGTGCAGCACCATGCGGCGCATGGAGTGCGGGTTATCACCTGTAGTAGCAGAGACATTGCCAACGCGGATTGGTCGCTTACCCATGATGAAGACGGGAAAGTGTTGTTTTCATGGGTGTTGAATTAGAGAGGAAGGAGGACGTGAGATACCATAAGGAAACAAGAGCCATGTGCTTCTCTTGTAGGTGAACCAGCTTGGATTTCCGTATGCCGGTGCCGGCTTGTAGCCTCTAGAGAGACAGGGCATTTTTGCGGTAGCTCACCCAATACCAGCATCAACTTATTCGGGCCACATAGCCGATTGGGCCGAATCAGCGTGAAGACTCTCACGAGACCATAATCGGCGGATGGAATGCAAACCTCAAGATATCGTTTGCAGAGAGGTTGAGCAGCAGAAATCGCATACCGGGTCTCTACTTTTTTCCCGACCTCGGGTGTCCAATCAATTTTGCGGAGAAAATACGAACCCCGACCTGGACGACTGTCCAAGACTCTCGGGAGTACGATGCCGAAGCCATTGCGCATGACTGTTTCGGCACGGAAGATTAATGGAGCAGCCTTCATACCGGAAGTCTACAGTATGTGTCGCAGTACAACATGTGGCGGCCGCCCTGACTCGCGTGAGCCGGGGAGGAGGCCCCTGGCACATGATCTGCAGTAACAGCCGCATACTCCTGATGCCAACCTCACTTCATGACTTTCATAGCTTTGACTTGGTAGCAGCTGCTGTCCGAGCAATAGTTATCTCGTCCCAGTCCAGCGGTTTTCGCGTGGTCTGAAACGCCTTCAGCCCAATGGCAGCTTCGCCGTCTGACCGCATCATCTTGTCAAACAACTGCTTGATGCCTTTCTCCTGCTCATCGCTCCCAGCATGTGCCCATCCTAACCTGATGAGCTGCTTGCACATGCTCGATGCCTCCGGTCCCGCTATCTTCAGCTGAGAGAGATATTGATCTATCGCCGCGGACAGCTGTGCAGGTTCGTCCACCACTTTTGCAACCAAGCCGAGTGACCGTAACTCAGTCATCGTTATCGGGCGAGCAGAGAGCATCGCCTCTCGTGTGAATGCCAAACCCCATTCCCTGATGATGTATTTCGATATCGTCGCTGGGCATAATCCGAGCTTTGCCTCACT
Source organism: Phialophora verrucosa (assembly GCA_002099365.1). Classification (NCBI taxonomy): domain Eukaryota; kingdom Fungi; phylum Ascomycota; class Eurotiomycetes; order Chaetothyriales; family Herpotrichiellaceae; genus Phialophora; species Phialophora verrucosa. The sequence continues at coordinate 588,193 of MSED01000003.1, read as the reverse complement.
CAGGGTGACTGTCGCCGACTTGACGGCGAGTCTGATGTCGCAAGCGAATGCTAGTCCAACTCCGCCACCGAATGCCAACCCGTTGATTGCAGCGACCGTCACTTGAGGTGCGTTATCGATTGCTTCGAAGAGCTTTGCCAGCCGCTCATATTGTGCGTCGCTGACTTCCTTGGTCTGAGCGACCGGTGATGTCCCTTTGCCGAGATCCATGCCCGCACAGAATGTCTTGCCTTCCGCCGATATGACAATGCGTGATATTGAGCGGTCGTCTCGCGCTCGGTAGAACAGCTGGGTGAGTTCCTGGATCATGGGGATCGTGAGAGCGTTGCCTTTCTTCGGTTGATTGAGGACTGCTTTGAGGTTGACACCAGAGCGATAGGTCTTCACACTTTCTGTCTCGCCCACCAATATCCACGAGAGTTCGGACCGTGCTGGATCCTTGGGTTGGGTTGTATCCTTCGCTTTCGGTTCAACCAGGGCCTGCTTCGCGGCCAAAGCAACACCGGCACGACTCTCATTAGGTTTCTTCAGCTGTGCTGAAATCCAGTTCCCAACCTCCACCAATTTGGAAAGATCCACTCCGGTCTTCATTCCAGCCTGCTCGAACAAATACACCAGGTCTTCCGTGGCGGCATTTCCCTTGGCGCCAGGCGCAAACGGGCAGCCTCCCAGTCCACCAACGCTACTATCGAACACGCGCAGACCACACTGATAAGCTTGCCATACGTTCCCCACGGCCTGGCCATAGGTATCGTGAAAATGACCTGCAAGCTGTGACGAGGATATGCCGTGCCCAAGCAGATAATCAAGGAGACTCTTCACATCAGCAGCGGTGCCAATACCCAATGTATCCCCCAGACTGACTTCATAGCAGCCCATATCCAACAATTCCCTGACGACCTTGAGCACATTGGCCTGAGGGGTAGGCCCGTCAAAGGGGTCCGCAAATATACAACTCACGTACCCTCGGACGGCCAAATCAGCGGCAGTTGCCTTCTCTGCGACGTGTCGTGCCCTCGCCAACCCCTCATCAACAGTCGCATTGATGTTGGCTCTGCTGAATCCCTCTGTAGCGCTCACAAACACCGCCACTTCCCGTACGCCGTTTTCCAGCGCGATCTCCAAGCCCTTCAGATTAGGGATCAGCACCGGCACGCGAAGCGAGCCATCTTGTACCATTCCCTTGACCACTCCATCAGCAAGCACAGTCCGACAGTCCGCCAGTTGGGGAATCGCCTTCGGAGACACCACGGACGTGACCTCGATCGTCTTGAGGCCAGTTTGCCGCAACCGAGAAATCAGCTCCAGCTTCGTCGCCGTCGGTATCACCGTCTTTATATTCTGCAACCCATCACGTGGCCCAACTTCGACGATACGGACCGTAGTACCTGGCGGTTTGTGCATAGTGGAGTTCGTCCTCGCCATGACGAAGCCACCGAGTAGTCCAGCGGGAGCCGATAACTGATGTTTGCGACACTTCGAACCGACGCGTATCGTACAGGAGGAGGAGGACGACGAAGAAGACAATAACGACGAGGGCACACACGCCCTCCAGACAGGGACGAAGAGGCGCAAAGAAATCCGCACCCCGTCCATGATCATCAGGTCCGTCACGGCTGAGTTGCGTGTCACTCGTCCGGCTCAGCTACTCTTGCCGAGGAACCTCCAGTGACGCGCCGCCCGCACCCATTTCTGTACCCGTAGTACTCCGTACCCTGTCTTTTGTGGTGCTTTGTGTGAGCTTCCTAACCTCGGACCTTCACATGCACACCATGACGCCGTGCGTGCACTCTAGCTGCTCGGAGTCCGCGTCGTACGAAGCACCCAACTTACGAGGGGATCCGGAGCCGTCCTCGAAAGACCAGACGAGATGGGCACGGTCGGGCCGGCCGTGCTCGTGACTCGTGCTTGGGCACGGACGCTAAAAATAAAAATCCCGCAGCCGAGGATGGGGACTCCCAAGGGACGGGGAAGGCAACATTTTTCTCCACTTTCAGCCTCGTCTCTCGCACTCAGGGGGCCGGTTGGTTGATGTCCTCCAGTGGCTGACCGACAGCTTTGGCGACCTTGGTTGGTTTGATCTGATGTTGGGGTGATAGCACTCGCGCTCCCTACGGCGTACATACTGAGTGCTTCGCTCTATGCTCTCTACTACTTTGTGCCCCGTGGATTGATGTATTGCGGGGTTCTAGAGCGACTTCTCTCGCGGGTCGCCGCATCGACTCTACCTATGGAGGATCAACGTAACTATCAAGGCAATCCGGGGACGAGACGTATAGAAGCTCGGGTACCATGATACGAGGCATGCCCAGAGCCATTATGAGGGTACTGTAGCGGAGAACCAAGTCCGTGCAGCCGGGCCAGGCCAGTGCAGTTGCATTTGCAGTTGAGTTGCAAAACAAGCTCTATTATCGTTTCTTTTCCCCCGTACACAAAACTCCTCGCACGGTCTATTATAATCTCGCTTTGACTCTCGCTTCCTCTTCTCCTCCTCTGCCCTGTCGGACAAGCCTCTCCCCCACATCCATAAGCACATGCTTCATGATCTTCCCACTGCCCGTCTTCGGAAAGTCGCTCCCTACGTCCTCATCGCCAATCCAGAACACGTACCTCGGCGCCTTGTGGCTTCCCAGTGTTTTACGCACAAAGTGGTTGATTTCTCTCCACGAGGGCCGGTTCAGCCTCTTGTCGCTCCTCGGATCATGATGCGGATTGAGAGAGGGATTGATGTTTGGCGTGAGACACCCTGCCTGGGGATGTCCCCGCAGGAACGCGCCCACAACTTCGCCGTATTTTGCATCGCGGATCGCGACGACCGAGGCTTCGGCTATGGAGGGATGCGTGGAAAGGAGGGTTTCGATTTCGAGAGGGAAGATGTTTTCGCCGCCTGGAGGCGCGTCAGAGATAAGTCACCGTACTGTGAAAATCGACTGTGAAAAGTCATCGGGGGCAGAGGCCTTACCTCGGATAATGATATCCTTGATCCTTCCCGTCACAGAGCAGTAGCCTTCGTCGTCGATGACGCATTCGTCACCGGTATACATCCACAGCACGCCATTCTCATCGCGCTTCATAACTTCGGCCGTCTTGGCCGGATTGTTGAAATAGCCCTTCTGCAGGGCATATCCGCTTGTGCACAGTTCCCCTCTGACGCCTCTTGGAACGATGCTTCCTTCTCGATCGATGACTTTCGCCGCCGTGTGAGGAAGAACTCGGCCTACGGTCTTCGTCTTCCGGTCCTCGCTATCGTGCAAAGAAGTAATAAATGTGACCGGACTTGTCTCCGTCATCCCATACGCGATTAACATGCCTTGAATGCCAAATTCCTTTTCCAACTGCTTCATTAACGTCGGACTCACAGAGGATCCCGCTGCCAGCCCGGTTCTCACACCCCTGATATGCAACTTCTTAGACCTATTCGCTTCGATTTCCGCAATGAACATGGTTGGCACGCCAAGAAGCGCGGTACACTTCTGCGAGTGAAGGGCGTCGAGGACTTGGGAGGCGTCGAATTGATCGCAGGGGAAGACAATTGTGCTGCCGTGGGTGAAGGAGGCGAGGAAGCCCATGACAAGACCGAAACAATGGAAGAGAGGGGGCGGACAGCAGACTATGTCGGAGGGGTTCAGGACCATTGCGGCGCCAACGAAGCGGGCGTTGTTGATGAGATTTCTGAGTCACTCGTTAGTGCTGGATATATTCGGAAGAGGAATGCACCGGGTCGTACCTGTGCGTCAGCATTGCTGCTTTTGGAGCGCCGGTTGTTCCTGTTTTGGTCAATGCTTTGTTACGCTATACAGGGAAGAGCAAGACTTACCAGAAGTGAACTGCAGATTCAGGACGTCGCTGTTCCGGACGCGGGTCTGTGCATGCTTCAAGGCTGCCCTCGTGGTGGATTGGCCTTCGCAGAGGAACGACGAGTACACGCAAAAATTCGATGTTGTGGAGCTTGTGCGATCGCCGCTTGTAAGTAAGACACAGGGCAAAGAATCCAGTTCCAGAGCCACAGATTCGATATGACCCGATAGATCTTTCAATTTGATCCTCGGAGCGATGAAGAGAAGTTTGCACGCTATATCTCATGTTAGCACACCCTGCAAGAATTGTATGCGCGACTTACAAGTCACCTTCAGCGCAGAGACAAGCTCTTTCGCTGTATAAGTATTATTCAACACAGTGAATGGGCAACCGATCCGCGCGGCGCCCAGAAATGTCTCAATATACTGATAGCAATTCCCCGCCATGATCGCGACGTTGTCTCCATGCTTGAGGCCCTTAGCCAACATCGATTTGGCAACTGCTTCGCTTCTGTTTGAGAGATCCTTGTAGGAGAGTCTGTGGTCGCGCTGCCATGAAAATGTCGCCGCCGTGTGGTTTCCGTATTTGGCGGCCTGTAGTTGTATAAGTTCTCCCAATGTTTCTTCCACCAGCTCGGGCGTCTTTGGACCCGACACAAACGACATTGCTGGAGAGATTGTTCCTGTCTCAGCTTGCAGAAGGGTAATATCCGTACTACCCATGATGTAGATAGGGGCCTTCCTTAGGCTTTCGTGGTCAGGCCTAAGGATGATGGTTGTGACAGGCCTGAAGTCTTACTGGTAGGATGCGATTAGATAGGTATCCCACAGCGGCCATGGCTGCTTCGTATTTGTCGACAGTCCAAGATACTACTCCGTGTTCCCGTGTTGCAATCTTGCACCCCAGGTGTGGTATATCTCCTCGGTGGATCCAAGTTTGATGGCGGGCCGTCCTTGCGAGCCTGGCCCCGGGGTTCGGGAAACCGGTGCACGGCGATTCCGGGGCAGCCTCGGCAAAGGCCAGTTCGCGACTGGCCCGCCCAGAGGAGCTCAAGGGACGAAATATCATGCCTGAACTTGCATTTTCGCTGAGTTGTGTGATTGTATCGTAGACCTATCCTCAGAAATTGTGCGTCGCAGAGATGTCACAAGGTGCTGGCTTTCCGGTGGTGGAATCGTCGCTCGATCTGACACAAGAAACATACAGATCGAATCGAGAAGCATGGAAACCTGTACTGCAAGAATATGCCGAGAATCTGAAGAAAACAACAGCTGAGGGCACTACGCAGTCGCTCAACAGGCACGAAGCTCGGGGACAGCTGTTAGCGCGGGACCGGATATCGTTGTTGTTGGACGCGGATTCGTCGTTTCTGGAATTGGGCTCTTTTGCAGGCTTTGGTCTAGAAGATTCAAGCCCTTGCGCAAGTCTGTTGGCAGGCATCGGGAGTATAAGCGGTCGGACTTGCCTTGTAATAGCCCATATCGCAACCCAGAGTGGAGGAGCCTGGAACGAGCTGACCGTGACAAAACAAAACCGGATGACAGAAATCGCGAACGAGAATGACCTACCTCTTGTTGCTCTGGTGCAATCAGCAGGGGTCTTTCTGCCGCAGCAGTTTCGTGTCTTCCACAAAGGCGGACAGATATTCCGGGACCTGGCTGTTCGAACACAAAACGAACAAGCCTCGTGTGCGATCGTCTTCGGATCATCGACTGCCGGCGGCGCCTACCATCCAGGACTGTCCGACTACACCATCTTTGTCGAGAACCAAGCGCAGGTGTTTTTGGGAGGGCCCCCGCTGATCAAGATGGCGACGGGCGAAACAATCGATGCCGAAGGGCTGGGTGGCGCCAGGGTTCATGGAACTGTTACTGGCCTCGCCGATCAGATCGCTTTTGACGAGTTTGACGCTATTCGCAAGGCTCGCGAATGGGTCAGCACATTGAAACAACGAGACCGACCGGCGCTGTCTCTTCGCCCTCCATTGGCACCACGATATCCCATGGCGGACATCTTCTCGATAGTGAACCCAGATATCCGGAAACCGTTCAACATGAAAGAGGTGGTGCTACGCTTGGTGGACGACTCCAGGCTAGCCATGTTCAAACCAGAGTATGGCCCGAATCTGTTGACTGGTTGGGCGCATATCATGGGTTAGACATGCAATCCCTTTTTGCTGGGATAATGGGCTGACAGATGTGATCTAGGAATGCCTCTTGCCATTGTTGCAAATCAAACACCCATTATCAATCCGGACGAAGCATCAAAAGGAGCACAGTTCGTCCGCATGTGCAATCAACAAGACCTCCCGATCGTGTTCCTCCACAACGTCACAGGATTTATGGTTGGATCGAAGGCAGAACATGCGGCCATCATCAAGAAAGGAGCTCAATTTGTGTCTGCAGTCAGTTGTTCCAAAGTACCCCATATCTCCGTGATCCTGGGTGCGTCATACGGGGCTGGGAACTATGCCATGTGTGGAAGATCTTACCGGCCACGATTTCTCTTTACATGGCCGACTGGACGATGCAGTGTCATGGGGCCAGAGCAGTTGTCCGGGGTGATGGCTCAGGTCGAAGCGAACAGCGCCAAAAACAAAGGCGTGGTGCTCAAGCCTGACGAGGTCCAGGCCAGGATACAGCGTCTGCGGGAGGAAGTTGACCGAGATAGCAGCTGCTACCGGACGTCTGGGGTAGTTCTTGACGAAGGGATCATCAATCCTCTCGACACTCGCGACGTCCTTGGGATGTGTCTAGAGATCGTGCAGAGGCCGAAGATAGAGGGCAGCGCTGGTCATCGCGCTTTGGCGAGGATATAGAATTGAAACAGAATTTCAGGTTGAGATCAGACAGAGAAAAAATGCTGCGTCTGACAACAGCGTCGGGACTTCCCCGCAAGTGAATCTTGGTAAAGACCCCGCCTTTGGTGCAGGTGCTTCGGGTTGGCTTCCAGGGCATTTCTAAGTGACGTAGATAAGTAAGTTGGGGGTTGGAAACTTGGGGCGTATTCTCCCCTAAATATGAGGCCTAGGAGATCTAGTGCTGGCGGTTGGTGTTTCATTTTCTGCAGCGACTCCATTGGTCAGACAGCCATGCTTTTCGATGACAAGATCAACGCTGAAGCTAATCTCACTTCCGTTATAACTCACTCTCTCACCTTGACTTCGTCGGCGCGGAATGTTTCCACTGTACGTATCACCAAGGTTGTGCACTTGAACGGTCATGGACGATAGGCGTGAGGCGAAGCGAGCACGACAAGCATGTCTGAACTGTAGGAGGTGAGTTGTTTCCCCGACAAGCACAGCACCTGCTGTGGGATTGAGCCCCGCGATCGCCAGAATACGAGTTGAAAGTGATTGGTCTCCGTAGGAAAAAGACCAGATGCTCGGGCGAGAAGCCCGTGTGCGCCTTCTGCCGCCGTCTCAACCAACGCTGTACCTGGGACGGAGAGGAAGGAGGATCGCCCGAATTTCTCGCAGAATCCCATGGACCATCTGCATCTGCATCGGTGTCGGCGACAGCTACAGCTACGGCTTCACAAAACGCAGCCCTTGCAGCGAGGGTCGCGCTGCTCGAGTCTCGACTGAGCTTCCTGGACACCGATAATGCCTTCAATCTCTTCTCCTCCTTGTCTGGCAGCCGCAACCCACCATCACCGACCGCGAGACAATACATCAATCAGCAGCCTATTCTCGAGGATCCGATCGAGACGGCCGACCATGACTTCTCCTCTATCCCTGACCAAGACATGTTTCGGTCGCTGATAGACGTATACTTTGAGCGCTGTCATAATCAGCCCTACGCCTATTTTCACGAGGACATGTTCCGCCAGGACTATGAGTCTGGACTGCTGCCCCAGTATTTGCTCTATGCATTTGCCGCCACTGCCTGCCGTTTCTCTGACCATGCATTTTATCGAGACCGACGATCGCAAGCAATCGATGCATATGCGCAGGCATCGTTTGGCCAGATACTTGAGCATTCCTTCTCCGACGCAGAGATCCTGGAGGTGTACACGGTGATAGCTCTTGCCATGCTGGCCGTCGTAGAATTTTCAGGTAAGGGTTCGAGAAAGGGACCACAGACGGACGTCGCACTGACTCAGCGTTGAACAGCCGGGCGCCCCAAAATTGGCTGGGTGAAGCTGGCTCTGTCGTGCCGCTTTGCTCAAGCACTGCGGCTGAACGAAGAACCGGATTCTCAGCTTCCACTCTACGAACAGGAGGGCCGGCGTCGAATATTCTGGTCGGTCTATCTCCTGGATATTTTTATGTCGGTGGGTCCGAATCGACCTCCTAGTCTCCTCGACGAAGACTGCACAGTCCGCCTTCCGTGCCATGAAGATCTGTTCAGGGAGGGAGTGCCAGGTGGTGCGGTGCCTACCTTGACGGAAGTGACTGAAAATCTCTCTCTCGATCACCACAACCTGGACTCTTTTGCAATGACGATACTCATGGCATCTGCCCTCAGCCGCTTCATACGGTTCAGCTTGAAGCGGACCTTGAACAAGTCGCAAGTCGTCTGGGATCCACGGTCCAAGTATTACGAAGTCCATAGCATCCTGCTATTCTACGAAAGCCAGTCCCGGTGCACCTTTACCCCGGTCGTCGAGGCAATTCGGCAACAAACGACGTTCGATGGATCGCTTGCCCCATCGCAAGTCGGTCACATCGTCTTCGCGCACGCTCTTTACCATCTCAACCAATCTCTCCTGAACCATCCTTTCATTCTTTACCGATTCTTCCATTCGTATACAGCACCGGTTCCCCTGAGCTTTGTCGAGGAGGCGCTTCAGAGATGCCGCAAGCACGCAACAAGCCTGATTGAGCTGCTCACAGATCTGGAGCAATATGGACCCCTCAGTCACCCTAGCTTCTACGGCTATTGCGTAATGGCTGCAGGAGTGATCCATCGTCTCTATGAGAAAAGCGACGATGCTCATGTTGCAGAGACGTCACGCAGACACGTCCGAAAGGCATTGAACTTTCTGCAGCGGGAGCCGGTCCGGTGGGGTCACGTCGGACACATGGGTACTCTTCTTCGCTCCTTCGAATTGGATCCAAGCCTTGCAACAGTACTTACGAATGCCGTAAGTCTGGCACAGAAAGTCAGCGTACCAAACGGAGCAATATTATGGCAACTCCTCGACTACGCCTGGTTACCTCAGACTAATTCATCGCCGGAGGTCAGAAGCTCTCTGGCTGATTTGCTTCCCGGAACAGTGTCTCAGCAATCAACTGTACCTGTCCGCCAGTCCACGGAACCCACGGGTGCACCCACAGTTCAATTTGACGCGCGCAGCGCCTTACCCCCTACTTATGCTCGAATGTTGGGCGAGGATATGTAAGTCTGCTCGGCCTGTCAGGCTCCTGATTTGGCCTCGATCTTTGCCACCTGAAGGGACTGAATTGCTAATGTTGAAATAGGGGCGGTATATTGTCGGAAGCTGTGGGTGAAAGTGGCTTTCCGGGCTTCGGTCAAACCAACTTTTCACCGACATCGTCATCTATTTTTTGACTCTACAGCCATCTGGCAGGCTTGTTTGAGCTAGGGCTGCACCGCCTGTACGTTCTGCAAAGTGGATTCACAGCTTGCTCCCCTGCCGAGACAATCTTTGCAGCTCTTTTGTCTCGAGCTTAACCGCCAGCTCGCTCAATATCTCATCGCTGCCGCCGCCGACCACCATAACCCGAACGTCCCGACTGATCTGCTCGATCCTGGCACCCTTGCCGCTTCTTGAATAGCCAGCACCGCCCATTATCTGCTGGGCGTCCCGATTTACCCGCTCCAGGACCCGACCAGCACTCGTCTTCAAGGTCGCAATCATCCCGCCGACATTGACGTCTATCTGTTGAGCACCCTTCTGTGCCTTTGGACCGCGCTTGTGCTTGGTCAAATACACGATCGACTCCATATATGCGTGCGCTGGTTCAATGTCGCGTGCAAAATCCGCGAATTTGGCAAGAATAACTTGGTTCGCAATCAGTGGCTTCCCGAAGGTTTCTCTTCTCAGCGCATGATGGTAGGCGTCTTCAACGCATACTCTTGCCATCCGAAGCGATGTACAAGCCAGCCACAGCCGCTCGTGATTGAAATTCGACATTATGATATCAAACCCTCGATTCTCTTCGCCCAGCAGATTGGAAACGGGTACTTGGACGTCATCGAATTCGATGTATGTGGAGCCGCTGGCATTGACTCCAGAGTTCTCGAGCTTGGTGCATTTCACGCCAGGGACCTTCAGGGGTATTATCAACGCCGAGACACCCCCTCGGCCTGGTCCACCAGTCCGAACGGCAGCGGTGCAATAGTCTGCGAATATGGCGTTCGTGATCCACTTCTTCACGCCGTTGACAATGTACACGTCGCCGCGACGTTCAGCCACGGTTGTAATTCCTGCTACATCAGAACCGGCTGCATCAAGTCAGTATCTTCAGTCATGGTCATAAGGCAGAGGAGAGAAGCACACCATCAGGCTCTGTCACCCCGAGGCAAAATCGGGAGTTTCCCGACAGGACATCAGGCAAGAACTTCGCCTTCTGCTTGTCGGTCCCGAAGTTAATCAGCGGTGGTGCACCGATTGAGTTCCCACAACTCAATGCCCATATGACTCCCAGGTACCCACATCTCGCAATCTCGTCGACCACGATCAGATCATGGAAGCCGTCCCATTCCTCTGGCTTGATATCCCCAGGCAATCTCTGGCTCATCTCCTGAATTTGTTTGGTGGCAAGAGGATATATCGACACAGCCATGTATCCCAACCGGGCGTGGTTGAGGATAACATCTTGGGGAACGGAGCCTTGTCGTTCCCATTCCTCACAGAAGGGAGTTATGTGTGTGGACACGTACTCGCGGGCTTCACGCTGGAGACGACGGTGGCTGTCATTGTAGTAAGGACTGATGTCGCGGGATAGCCAAGCAGGGTCTGCGTATGGTGCTGTCGAAATAGCGGCGGCCATTGTGACGTCCAAAGCCAACAGTCCTTTCGCTCAATGGGATCCTGCTGGTTAGGGTTCGCAAAATTCATCTCAACGTGGAAATGAGGCCTTCAAAAGGTCTATTCCAAGCCCCAGTACTTCATAACATTGATCAAGTTGAGGTCCCATTCTCCCGAGTCAACCCCAGATTCAGCCGCGGCTGGGATGTCCTGACAACACCGAGGCGCCGTGTGCAGGCTTTTCACGACACTCGCGAGGTGGATGCGAATGCAAAAGTGTGACATCGTCCCGTAGCCGCAACCGTGGCCGTGGCCGGGCCGGGCGCGACCCCTGGCTTCAATGCCAGAATTGGAAGCCAAGAACATTGGAGGTAAAGTCCACCCGAGAGAGCGCCGAGCCTCACCTCGTGGTCACATATGTACCCACACATACATAATATACACACACAGACAGTAGGAGACGGCGTCTGCTTTCCCACAGAATACAAGATGCTGTAACGCAGTATTCTGACCTGAGCAATCATGCCGTAACACCTCAACTCACCTTCCATCGACACGGGACGGGCTCTCGCCACCCTTGGTGCGCAGGTCTGAATCCATGTATGGTGCTGCTTAAGAAGCATCAAGAAGCGTCGGCTAGCCAGTCGGACGTGCAGGGCCGGGAATCATATTTCGTGGATACATACGTTAATGCTGTGCGGAGGATCTAGTATTGTATATCTAGTATCGTATGCTGAGTATTGCAACGACGACTGTATGCCATCTACTCTACCTACTTGGATTTCTCCTCTGCGTCTGTCACCCTGCCCAAGTTCCTATGTGCCGTGTACTGCGTTCTCTGTACTCTCCACTACGTCCTGCGTACTCTGTACCATGTAGGATGGACCGTGCTCCTAACTCATTCAACCCAACAAAGCACCTTTCCATCGTCGACCGCATCCCCAACCTTGACAGCTGTACCAAACTTCCCGTCCACGCTGATGCTGATATTGGTCTCCATCTTCATACTCTCAATCAGCATGACGATCTCGCCCTTTTTAACGGCCTCGCCATTCTGCTTCAGCACGCCCAGGACTTTGCACGGCATGGGGGCCTTCACGACCTTTGACCCGGCCCCCTCGGCTGAGGCGGCGGTCAGGGACGGACGCAGACTTTCAATAAAGCTTAGGAGGCTGTGGGAGTGATATTCGACGTAAGTCCCTAGGGCGGGGAAGTGGCATAAGAAGGTCCGGTATGTGCCTGTGGAGCTTGATATTGAAGTGGAGCTGGAGTCTGTGGCGATGTATGCGCTGACGGTGGAGCTGTTGATCGAGACGGCAAGCGACGCGGTTGTCCAGTGGGTGGTGGATCGGGATGGGTTCCCGACGACCTCAGAGGTTGATAGGTGTCTATATTTCCTGAGTTGAACGGTGTATTGTGGCGCGGTCGTCAGGGAGCCGTCTCGCAGCTTGTGGCTTATGGCGTGGTATTGGCGGGATAGAGAAAGACTAGGTGCGACAGAGGTCTTCGGCGCTGAACTGGATGTACTGTCCTCGAGAGTCGGTATTGGTGTTAGGGTGACGTTGAAACTTTGCGAAGGGTGACCTGCGTGATGCTGCGTGGATGTCCTCCAGACGGATAATATTGGTGCCGCAGTCTTGGGTGCAGACACAGACACAGGCACAGTGATCGTGGTCGACACATTGACAGGGTCGAAGTATTGGTTCCGGAAGTCGGACCTCACGTGCTTAAATGGCCTGCAGGACTCCTCGTGCTGCTCGGGCATGTCTCTCAGAAGGAGACCCGGGATAACGGACAGCATCGAGATCATGTCCCCGGCCCCGGTGCGAGCGCCCTCCGCGTGAGGATTCCGCAGTAAGCTGTCCAGGTGTGTCGGGATCAGGGAGGTCGTATACGCTGGGTCTTGAAAACTGGAGTGCAACAGGCAAGACTGGAGGAACAGTTGATTCGTCTTGACGCCGGCACAGACGGTGTTGGCGAGGACTTTGACCATTTTCGAAATGGCCATCTCGCGTGTAGGAGCCCACACGACGATCTTGGCGATCATCGAGTCGAAGTGGATGGACACTGCGGATCCGGTCTTCACAGCTGTTTCGTATCGTGTGTCCCTGGCTGCTAGGGGTGAATGCTGATCTGCCTCTCGCCACAGCCGGATCGTGCCGTTCTGAGGCATGAAGTTGCTTTCAGGATCCTCGGCGCAGAGGCGGCACTCGATGGCATGGCCGTGTTGTGGGATTTGCTGCACAGCGGGAAGACTCGCGAGCGATCCCCCGGCGGCAACAAACAGCTGCAGTGACACGATGTCCAGGCCCGTGACTTCTTCTGTGATAGGATGTTCGACCTGCAGCCTGGTGTTGACTTCGAGAAAATAGAAACTCCCGTCCCTGGCGTCGACGACAAACTCAACTGTCCCTGCGCCTTCGTAGCCTATGAGTTCACCGATCTGAGCCGCCACTTCGCACATTTTGCGCCGCTGCTCCGGCATCAGAAATGGCGACGGTGTTTCTTCGATGATCTTCTGGTGGCGTCGTTGGACAGAGCATTCTCGTTCCCAGAGAGACAGGACTTTACCGTGGCTGTCGCCCAAAATCTGCACCTCGACGTGCTTGGCTGCTTCGATGTACTTCTCTAGGATACAGTCGCTGGAGCCAAAGGAGCGCTTTGCCTCTGATTGGGCCCGAGCCAGCTCAGCCGCGAGCTGAGACCGTTCACGGACAATCCGCATGCCACGTCCTCCGCCCCCAGCCGAGGCTTTCAGCATCACCGGAAAGCCGACCTTCTCGGCGGCCATTTCGAGCTCGCCAACGTCCTGGCTCGAACCCGTAAACCCTGGGATGAGCGGCACGCTGGGCGCATGCTCCCTCAGATACTCCTTCGAGTTCCGCTTGTCACCTAAAGTCGACATCGCCTGCGAACTGGGACCGATGAAGATCATCCCGGCTTGACGGACAGCATCTGCAAACCGCTCGTTCTCGCTCAAGTAGCCATACCCGGGGTGGATGGCATCCACGTCTCGAGACCGAGCAACCTCGACGAGGAGCTCGATGTTCAGGAATGGGTTGCCGCCCGCTTGGTTGATGCTTCCGAGATTCACCGCCTCGTCTGCTTCGTGCACATGAAGGGAGGTTGAGTCCTCTCCGGCGAAGATGGCAATGGAAGTGAGGTCGAGCTTGCGACATGTTGCTATGATTCGACACGCTATCTCACCTCTGTTTGCGATCAGGACTCTTCGAATTCGTCTTCTGCCTTCTCCGCGAGTTGGCAACTGTGCGACAAACAGTGGAGGCCGCAGGGATGTTGCAGAGGCATGTTCCGGCATTGCCTGGCGAGTGTGGTGTTGTCTCATCGTAGGATTGTGGTGATTGGAGTCCTAGAATCTGTTCGCACTGATGGAACAGGAGGCGCGTCCATTATGGATGAGTTGTAACTGGCGGCTATAATCAAACTGTCCCATGCCACGAATGGCGACATAGAGCCTTGTCGGGACAGTGCCTCACGGTACAAGCCCGAAGGGTGCTCTACCGAGGCAGCCAAGTACATCCTTTACCCTGGTCACCGGGGACACGGGCCGCGTGAGTCGCGACCGACGGCCTCCGCATTGATCCTTGCATCATCGGTGGGACGGCAAGGGATCGTCCATCAGGAAGGCGCCGGACCACCACAAGAGCCCGCGTGTGCGGAAGATGTACTTGGTCTCGATACGGCAGTGTGTGTGGTCAATCCGAACGACTTGATGGGGAGGCGATTGTGAGGTGATGGTGAGCTGCCACTCAAAACGGCCAACACGGCCCTGGTCTACATGCTTCGCCGGACTAAATACTGCGGGCCAGAGTGCCATTTTTATTTTGCCAAGCCTCTACCATGTTCCTGGACGAGTTTTCATGCTTTGCAGAATCTGATCAGGCCCTCTTTCGAGAGAATTAAGACGCTGAAGATTCGTGGCGTAGTCTCGAGAACGTGCTCCATTCTTTCCAAGAGACTCAAAATCGCAATTCTGGGGATACTGTCGTTATCCGCAGTTCAAAGTTAACGGACAACCCGTTCATCACAATGTCTCTCACCCAGATGATCGATCCGGAAAATGCTCCCAACTATGAGGACATGGAGAAGCAATTTGCGGTGAAAGCAGTCCAGCACATGACTGTTTACTGGTCCATCCTCGAGAAATTGCCGGGATCGAGGCTTCGTCTGACGCGACTTGACGACCAGATCTTCGAGCACTTCAAGCGCGAGTTCCCGGACTTTGACCCTGCCCAAGAACTCGACGAAGAAGCGATGAAAAGCAAGGAAGGCAAGGAAAAGTGGCGCAAATTCTCCATGGCTTACGAAAAGGGTGACAACAAAATCGAAGACTACAACTTCGGAACCATGCTGAGGAAGAGCCCCAAAACCGAGTATGGAGAGAAGGAGGCCATCTTCGCTGTCCGAATCCAGTTCTATGCTATTGAAATCGCTAGAAATCGTGCCGGGCTGAATGATTGGATCTATGAAAACGCACAGAAGGAGCAGAAGAAAGCATGAGTTCGAAGCCAGGCAGGTCGCACTGGCGACATGATTATCGATGAGCAGGAAAACGCTGCGGATCTCAAGGGCATCAGAATAACCGCAAGCGGCACCCACCAGAAACTTCAGAGGTGGCGGCATTGCCCTGGAATTTCAAGACATCCACATTCCAAGAGAACAATGTTAAGATCAAAAGTCCGACGGCCTTGGCACGCAGGGCTCGAGATCACTCAAGGGCCCAGGCAACCCAAGTCCAACAATGAACACTATTCTCACCCTTGGTCCTGCATCTTGCGAGTCTTCAGCTCTAGCTCTCAGTTGTCGCCACAACAGTATCCAATTCCGAGCACTCGCAAAAGCCACCATGTATGTTCAGAGCCACACCTCCGGGATATGACGCCAGACGCAGACGGTGAGGGTCCAAAGAACTCTGTTCAGAAGAATCGAAACTATGGCTTCATTAATGGCTGGAAGAGCCTTTTTGGTTTCACGGCAAAAGCACACCTCCCTGTTCTGTTGCCGGCAATCTTCATGTCGACTGCGGCAGGAGCCCTACAGCCGATCATGGCATTCTTTTTTGGAAAGTTTTTCGACAGCTTCTCGGACTTCGCGTCTGGCAAGATCGATGGCGCTATCTTCATGAACCGATCTCTGACCAGTTTCAATGCAATGTTCGCGATCGGCGCAGCAGCATTTCTGTTTAAAGCCGCTCTTTTCACCTTGTGGCTGGTATTCGGCGAAATGCAGGCACGCTGTGTTCGTGAGCTCCTTGTCGCATCTCTTCTCGACCGAGACATGGGCTGGTATGAGGCCCGGACAAGTGGGGTGGGGACGTTGTTGACGAGGACCCAAAGGTAAGGCACATTCTAGTCGTTGACTCCTGGTGCTGATGGCATCAGGCAGATCAGAGACTTGCAATTAGGCACTTCACAACCTCTCGGTTTGACGGTCGTGTGCCTTGTACAAAGCCTAGCGGGCCTCGGCCTAGCACTGCATACCAACTGGAAACTGGCACTCGTCGTGCTGTCAGCTCTACCTGTCATAGCCATCGGCGCAACCATCATATCCCGCGACCTTCAGGCGAACATCAACAGGCAAACCGAAGAGTTGGCGGCTGCGAGTAGAATAGCGAGAAATTGCATTAAGAACATTGTCACAGTGAAGTGTTTCAATGCCCAAGGAAAGGAGGAGGGCTCTTATACTGCTGCCATCAAGAGAGCGGCCACATTTGCACTCAAGCAAGCATTTAGCAGCGCGCTGCAGGTGGGATTCGTCAGGTTCGCTGCGACGGCCATGTTCGTCCAGGGCAAGTTATTCCATGGCAGTCTCCAGGATGTTGCTCATGT
This sequence comes from Phialophora verrucosa, assembly GCA_002099365.1. Lineage (NCBI taxonomy): Eukaryota > Fungi > Ascomycota > Eurotiomycetes > Chaetothyriales > Herpotrichiellaceae > Phialophora > Phialophora verrucosa. The sequence continues at coordinate 571,607 of MSED01000003.1, read as the reverse complement.
TTGCACACAGGTTTTTGGTACGGGGGCACTCAGGTCCATGCGAGCCGAACGACCGCTGGGGAAGTAGTCACGACATTCTGGGCTTGCTTGATAGCCGCTAAGGCATTCGAGGACATGCTACCGCATGGTGTCATAATTCAGAAGAGTCAGGCGTCGGCCGCTGCTTTGCAAGCAATTCTGTACAAAGTCGGGCAAGGAGAGCTGCAGTCACGGAAGGTTAACGGGCTGTCTCCCCAATTCTGCGAAGGAAACATTGAGATGCGAGAGGTACCATTGTCCCAGAACTCCAGATCAGCAAGTACCTAACCTGGGTTAGGTCTCATTCGCCTATCCTTCCACGCCTAACAGGCTTGCGGTGAACAGTTGCACGTTGTACTTTCGCGCCGGTGAAACCACGTTCATCGTGGGCAAGAGCGGCTCTGGCAAAAGCACCGTGGGCAATTTGCTCATGGGCTTCTATCGACCACAAACCGGGTCAATCGTTATCGATGATAATGAAACCCAATGTATCGACACGCGGTGGCTCAGGAACAACATCACTCTCGTTCAGCAAGACTGCATCCTTTTCAGCGACACCCTCTTTCGTAACATTGCCCTAGGCTGCAGGGACTATGACCGAGTTACGAGTACTCAAATGGACAAGTGTATTCACATGGCAGCTTTAGACAGCACCATTTCGAAGCTTCCAGATGGCGTGCATACCAGGGTCGGTACAGGAGGCTCATCTTTATCAGGAGGACAGAAACAGAGGGTCGTGCTTGCACGGGCACGCTTGAGGGATACGCCGATTTTGATTCTAGATGAGGCCACAAGTGCACTCGACAATACAAGCAAGATACTTGTCATGCATTCAATACGAAATTGGCGACGCGGCAGGACAACCATCATCATTACACATGATCTGTCACAGATCCGAGATGACGACTTCGTGTATGTTCTGCAGGGAGGCCGCGTTGTTCAGGAGGGTCAGCGTCAGAGTCTGGCGAATATTGTTAGTGACTCAACTAGCCGCACAATTGAGTCGACGGGTTTTGGAGCTCGACGATTTGCTGCTTCTGAGCCTGTATCTGGACAATCTTCTGAAGCTCGCCATGCACACAGGCTTCAAGCAATATCATCTAACCCCGTCAGGAGAGACTCATTCGACATTCTTACAAAAGGAAGCGCCGAAGCTTATCCACAAGACGACCCGCGCTCAGATCGAAGTTCAGGGCGATCAAGGAAGGGAGCTTTCCTAAACAGCGTGGGTGCGATAAACTTATTGAAAAGACAATCCATGGCTCGTGCCAAAATCATGTATGCGCCACACCAAAATCAGTCTTATGGCGCACAGTCAACGGCCGACGTTCCAGTGATGCGCACACTCAGAGACGCTGCTTTAGCCACACGCAAATCAATCTTCTTACCGAGAATGCCTCGAACACCAATATCGGGGAACAAGCCGCTGCCAATTCCTCCGCCGCAATACGAGATGTTGCAGGAAGATAGTCATGTCGAGGATAGCATACTTGAATATGCAGCCGAACAAACCGAAGTACGGCCACAATCACCCTCCTCTATCCGCGCAGTCCTTCTAACTCTGTGGCCTCGTCTGGATAAGCCCAACAGGAGCAAACTGCTCCTCGGATTTCTGGCCACCCTAGCCCATGCCGGAGCTCCTCCCGCCTTCTCTTATGCGCTCGTGCAAATATTCAACACATATTACATGCCCACAGGTTACCAACGCAAAGCCTTGGTATGGTCAATGGCGGTAATCGGGATTGCAGTAGGGGATGGCGTTGCATGTTTCTTCATGCAGTATCTCCTTGATTCAGCCAGTCAAGCCTGGGTGGATACGCTTAGAACCCAGGCTCTGCGACGAATCGTCCGGCAACCTAAAGGTTGGTTTGACGAGGAGCAAAACAATCCTACCGCTCTTGTGTCTGCTCTGGATAAGACTGCAGAAGAGATAAAGGACTTAGTCGCACGACTTGCCGCGCAGATCCTGGTCGTCGCTGTGATGATGGGCGTGGCAGTCATTTGGGCACTTCTCACCTGCTGGAAGATCACAGTGGTGAGCCTGGCGGCATCTCCGGTCCTTTACGTGCTTGCCAAATGCTTCGAGGTTGTCTCGGCTCACTGGGAATCTCGAAGCAATTCAACGGGTGAAGTAGTGAACCAGGTATTTGCAGATGCCTTTTCGGACATCCAGACAGTCCGGTCACTGACCCTGGAATCTTATTTCCACATCAAACTTCGCGATGCCGTCCGGCGGTGCTTCTCCATCGGAACAAGACGGGCCATTTACACAGGGGTCTTCTTCGGTCTCTCGGATTCAGCCATCGCTTTCTTCACACCCATGATCTTCTGGTACGGTGCATATCTTGCGAAAGACGGAGAATGGCCCGTCAAGTCTATCCTGACCGTGTTTGGGCTCATATTGTTCTGTACCGCAAACGCGAATGCGGTCATTGCAATCATCCCGCAGACCAGCTCCGCCGCCGATACTGCGAGTCGCCTCATCCGACTGGCGCGTATGCCAGTCAATTCGCATGAAGACATCGGACAGGTTCAACTGGACAGGAATGATCCGGCGACGCTTTCAGGACCCATTCACTTCATCAACTTGACATTCAAATACCCGTCATGTCGCGGAGTGCCAGTCCTCCGCCGCCTAAACCTGACGATACCCGCCGGGCGGATAACTGCCATCGTCGGGGCTTCAGGCTCAGGTAAATCCACCATCACATCACTCCTGCTCGGCCTCTACCCTCCCGCGGGCGACCATGGTAATCTCACGACATGGAACGACGTGCTGGACGACCCTCCCTCATTGACCTTCTCCGGGCGGGACATCCGAACGCTCGACCTCAACGCACTCCGCACCCTCATCGCCTTGGTCCCACAAACGCCAGCCCTCCTCACCACTACGGTCCGCGAGAACATCACCTACGGCCTCTCGACCTCAGTATCAACATCGTCTATCGAGTCCGCCGCCCGCGCGGCAGGAATCCACGACTTCATTGTCGCCCTCCCCCAGGGCTATGCCACGCTCGTAGGCGACGGCGGTCTCAGCGTCTCCGGTGGCCAAGCCCAACGCATTGTGATCGCTCGCGCCCTCATCCGGGATCCGAAGATCCTCATCTTAGATGAAGCGACGAGTGCATTGGACCACGAGAGCGCGGGACTGATAAGACAGAGTATACTGAGACTAGTCCACGAGGGGAACCGAGCGGGGAAATCCCTAACGGTCATTGTTGTCACCCACGCGAGGGAGATGATGGAGTTTGCAGACAACGTGGTAGTTCTGGATCAAGGCGCGGTCGTCGAGCAGGGCGGGTTTGATGAGTTAATAGCCCTGGAGGGGAGGGGCAAACTGTGGACAATGTTGAACGCGGGAGGTCACTAGTGGTGTAGTATGTCGCGCAGGTGGTTATATCGTGAGTCTAGTACGGATTCCTTTTCTTTCAGTATTTCAGTCCGTTCAAGCCACCCAAACCGCTTTGCAGCCGTCATGTATGTATTCTGCAGTGAGTTCTTTCTTTGAAAGTGCCGCTCAAGTTCGGGTACGAGCATAGGCACGAGTTCAATTTAGTACAGGATCTGTGTACGCACTAAGGACGTACGTACGTAGCAAGCAACCTCTAGCGTGCGTCCCCAAGTCAGACGACGTCAAATCCAATTCAATTACTACGCCCCATTCTCCTCGATCCACCTCTTCACAGCCGTCCAGTTCCTACAAGTATGCAGTGGCGCGGCTCCGAGATTGGTATTGGCATTGGAACTGGCGCTCGACCTGGCCGTTTCATCCACGTAATGCGACGACACTCCGCTTGGGAGACCGGCTGGTTCCAGCGTCGTGTCCGCCGCGCACAGCACCACCTGGCGCACGTGGTCTAGACAGTGATAGGCGTGTGATTTCTCGTGGGCCCGCGGATGTCGTTCGTGCGAGTAGTCGATGAGGATGTGGCGGAGAAAGGCCTGCAGCAGGGGTGGTTAGCCCAAAACCCAAGCTCAAACTTTGTCACATTGCATTGCATTGCATGCATGGATTCACACGCGCGCTCATGCTCATGCTCATGCTCGTACATACCAGGCATTCCAACTGCTTGACGACCGCCACGTCGTAGATCTGCATCTCCGATTCCCCCACCCTCACGCGTCCGTCTCCCTTGGGGAACATGTTCGACCACGCGCGATCGCCCTTTGCGCCCTGCATCTGGAAAGCATGGTGGTCGGTGAACACAGCCTGGACCATTTCGGTGGGAGGGGGTGGGATGAAATGTTGGTTTGGACCTGTACCGGCGCCCGTGCGAGTGGTGGACCTAGCCCACCAATATGACGACGAGGGCGTCGGGATTCGAAACCCAAGGCGGAGGCGGTGGTGGGGGAATAGAGCGAGGTAAAGGAGCCCTGCGATCGTGAGCGTCCCAAGCAGGAAGACGAGAGCTAGGGCGGAGCGGAAGCGCGAGCGCGAGCGCTTCGTCGCGGCGACAGGATCGCCAGTGCAGAAGCCTTGAGGCGACTTAGGGGTCCTGGGAACGATGGCATCTTTCTCGCCGCGGTAGGGAGGGCAGCGGAAGCGTAGGGATGAGGGCATTTCCAGGTGACAGGATCCGGCTCGGCGAGAGGACTGATGGCTCTAACAAACGACACAGCCTAACGTAATATGAAAGTTGGTTGGTCGGTGGTGTAGGTAAAGCAGGTATTGTTGACAGACGGAGCGCAAACATTTGCTAGCACCTTAGGTACAAAGCCCAAGTTATCCCATTTGTTCCAATGGTCAGGATGCTGTTCTGGGTATCTACATGCTCCCGTAGGCATGCTCGTAAGAAGATTATTGAACACCGTGGACGGCGAAGAAAGGATGGCACAAGACGCGACAAAGGGACAGAACGAACAAAGATCGAGTGAAGGGCTTGTTGTGCGGCTGATACCTACCAACAAATCCTACCGTTCTTGTGGTCCGACTCACCCTGTAGGAACGGAAGTGAGGATGAGGACGTTGTTGATGCATCTTGAACATCTCGGTGGGTGCAAAGGACTCGTATGATTGCATGCCGAGAAGTAGCGATATCCAAGATCTGTTTATTAAGAGAGCACTGGAGAACGGCCTGTGACACGGATGCGGACATTTAGATTGACATAGACACGACAGATTCGAGATCCTCGTAGCGGCGTGATCGAAGGATATCCTGAGAACAACAGGATCGAGAACGACCGGGGAACAGGGAACACGTAGCAGAAGAGTCGCGATCGAGAGTTGTGATGGAGAGGCGTGGAGAGGCAAGGCGACCTTTTGAGCCGAACGAGCCTAACTGGCTTAGTTCCTTATTCTCTACGGGCGATCAAACAGCCATGTCACACTGCTCATCTACTCCGCCGTACCTACTCTAACCCTACAACTTTGTTCTTTTGAACCTGCCTGAATCTTTCAATATGCACCACCAGAACAAATTGACAGTTCAGCTCAGCACCGGACATGTCGGACAGTCACTCTCGCAAACGATCGAGGTCACCAGATAGCGCAGGATCCGATAGTGAGTCCGACGATGACTTCGGACCAGCTCTGCCTTCTTCAGTTCCGCCCAAGAAGAAACGGAAACTGCCGTACGAGTCGCTATATGTCGATGCCTTGCCGAAGGGTGTGAAGTACTCCAAGTCGTTAATGCACAAAGACCAGTTGGTCTCAGTGACCGTAGCCCCTTCGCCCGTCGACTTCGTCATCACCACCTCTGTCGACGGCGTGGTCAAATTCTGGAAGAAGGTCGCAGAAGGCATAGAGTTTGCTAAGGAGTACCGCGCGCACGAGGGCCGGATACTGAGTTCTTCTGTCAGCTTTGATGGCGCTTTATTCGCTACAGCCGGCGATGGAGACGACAACACAATTAAGATCTTCGATGTCGTCACCTTTGATCTGCTCTCAATTTTGAGCCTCGAGACCGCCGCATCTTGTGTCTGTTGGGTTCATCGCAGGGGAGTCTCGCCGACTCTAGCGGTAGCCATCGGAAAGGAAATTCTCATTTACGATGCTGCCGGCGACTTGCAAGCGCCAATGCACACTCTGTCCTCCATCCACCGCGCGCCTGTGGTGGTAATGGCGTACAACCCAGCTTTCGACTGCGTCGTCTCTGCTGATGCGGGTGGGATGATCGAATACTGGCAGCCCAATGACACCTACGAGAAACCGGATAGTGTCTTCAAGATGAAGTCAGCGACAAACCTTTTCGACTTCAAGAAAGCAAAGTCAGCGCCATGCTCCATCGCGATATCTCCATCGGGTCACCAGTTCGCGACTATATCATTTCCGGACAGAAAAGTGAGAATGTTTGACTTTGCCTCTGGCAAGCTCTACCGCTCTTATGACGAGTCCCTAGAGACCATCACAGCTATGCAACAAGCAGGTACATCGCTCCAGAAGCTGGATGAGGTAGAATTTGGGCGGCGGATGGCAGTCGAACGTGAGCTTGATAATCCTGCTCTTAAGTCCAGAATTAACATCGTGTTCGACGAATCTGGACACTTCATCGCCTATGGCTCGTTGCTGGGGATTAAAGTCATCAACACCCTCACCAACCGGGTAATGAAGGCATATGGCAAAGACGAGCCGTTTCGAGCGCTCAACGTGGCTCTATATCAAGGCGCACCACAGAAGAAAGACGTCGTTACCGTTTCCATGGCCGCTAGTGCGAACCCGCTCCTCAACGATGCCGAAGCGAGAGATCCCATGCTTTTTGCCACGGCCTATGCAAAGGTCCGTTTCTACATGTTTACAAACGACGAAGACATCAGCAAATCGACCCGAGACGTGCAGAACGAGAAACCCAGGGTTCTTGGCGGCAAGAAGAAGGAGGAGAAGAAAACCGAGTCGGGCACGTCCGCGGTGTTGCACACAACCTACGGAGACATCCATGTCAGACTGTTCCCCGACAAAGCGCCGAAAGCTGTCGAGAATTTCGTCACACATTCCAGAAACGGCTATTATAACAACACGATTTTCCACCGAGTCATCAGGAAGTTCATGATCCAATGCGGCGACCCCCTAGGAGACGGCACCGGTGGTGAAAGCATCTGGGGCAAGGAATTTGAGGACGAGTTCTCCGACCTCAAGCATGATAGGCCGTACACAGTTAGCATGGCCAACGCAGGGCCGAACACGAACGGTTCGCAGTTCTTCATTACGACTGAGAAGGCGTCTTGGTTGGATAACAAACATACGATCTTCGGACGCGCCTATCAGGGGTTGGATGTCATACACCAGATTGAAAATACGAAGGTGCGGAAGGAGAAACCCGAGGAGGATATCAAGATCATTAATATCTCCATCAGCTGAGATTGTGGTCACCAACGGTGGCCAAGCACCACTGTGAACTCAGACTGGACATCCATCGTAATCAAAGCTCGCGATGGTGAGGATTGCCGAGCTAAAAGAACTTGTGAAAGCCTCAGTTATGGACCATATGACGGGTTTGGTGCTGTCCAGCTACTAACCCCTTTCCAATACGATGTCGTCGACGCCTTCCTCAACTCGGGTCTCGGATCCCTAGGTCTTGAACTCCTGCACCATGCCTTTGAACCAGACAGGCTATCCCGCATGGACTCGCCATGCCAGACGACGACCACAGTCCTGCTGAGTTTGGATGGTTCCTTGGCCGTCCCAGGAATCCGCTCCCTGGGACCTGCTGCACAAGATTTTGACTTGGACCTCCCGGATCGAGTCACCGTCTGTCTCCCTCCGGAAACCCTTCCCAACCCTTTCTGAAGGTCCCCATGGTGGTACAAATCGGCCTCCTCTCAGTTTGAAGGCTAGGAGGTCCTCAGGGTTGTTCCCCCACTTGTTCATTGATCTCCCGTAGGACGCTTCCCGAACCCCAGAACTGCGTGATTTGTGCTACAGACACTCGCAAATGTTGATCTTTGTTGTTGTTATAATTGCGATTTGCGGGTTCATTGCCACGAAAAGCACGTCAGGGAAGAGGGAGGGATCACGAGACACGGTTCAACTCAACTCCATTGAGGAACAGCGATTTGGCTGATGGTAGCAGAGTCGTGGCTCCGCCTCAATTTAGTTACCCAAATAGCAACGAGAAGGAGGGACTCGATAAGAGTGGAAGCGGTAGGTTCAATCCTCCATTTTCTTAGGTCTTCGGTGCGTCTTTCTGAATAACTTTGCTCTCTTGACTGTGAATGAGGAATGTCCAATCCAGCCATCCACAACATAGTACGTAAAACAGACTGAGACACTTCTCCAGATTTTTGTCCGCTTGTCTCCAGCTCTGCTTGCACCGCACATATGCTGCAGGGCCTGTATCCCGAGACCGTGCTTTGATGATAAACGGCATCTTTCGCAGAATCGCATGCGGGGCTCCGTGAAATCAATCCAGCCGCACTTGCTCTGCGAAATGGCTCGTTTCATGATCCTAACTACTGTGCACATTGACGCCGTGCAATCAAGGCGACAGTCCTACCTCCCAAGCTCTCCATTACTCGCGCTTCTGTTCTGATCTTCCCTTAAGTCTGCTTCTGATCAAGCATATCTCTCACGCCAGATTGCGCTCGTCCCCAGTGCGACGCTCAGCAGGTGAAGTGAGAAGTCCCCAGCACCTCAAATCATCAGTCTCTCCACCTTGTTCCTCAGTTCTCTGATCTGAGGCATAAGATCGCTGCTCTCGTTCGTGGTGATACTGGCTGCAATCACAGCTCGGCTGACGCCACAAGCGCGACCAAGTGCCACTTTACTCGGTACGTAGACATACGGGACGTTCTTGTCCTCGGCGAGCAGCGGTAGATGAAGGAGGATGGCGAGCGGGGAGGTATCGGCTGCGAGGATGATGATCTCTGAAGTACCGCGGTTTAATGTCTTGGTAGCTGTGAGAGATGCGCCGTTAGCATTCATTGCGCCCCGCCGGGGGGGGGGGGTTATATTAGAGGACATGCCTTCATTGGCACCCTTCTTCAGCTGCCGATAGTGACTGGCTTGTTGGACCAGGTCTAGTGTCAATTGCGCCAGCTGTTCATCAGCTATCGGCCATGCTGCTCGAGAAACAGCATCAGTACACAGAAGAGGAGTATACAGGTATGGCGGTCGCACCTGCGCTCTCATTCATGATGATGGCTTGAGTCTGGCTCACTCGGCGGATCACGGCCAGGATATTGCGGCGCGAAGGATGACTGCGGACCACAGGTGCAGAGTGAGATCTTCAAGAAGAGGTAGAATATCTCGGCGTTGTCGTAGAAAAATCTAAACTCACTTCCAAAAATTTGTAAGTTGTCGACGACTTTTTGGGACGAGCCTCGGCTTGGCGCCGAAACTATCACGTGATCGAGGTCTTTCGCTTCGACTCATAATCTTGGCATCAAGAAATCATTTTTGACCTTGGACTTTCGCATCGCCCCGCAGCCTGGACATTGTATCTGCCCTCCTGACAACATCCAGCAAAGCGAAACAACACATCCACACAGATAGCCACCATAGATTTCGAATTACAGGTGTACTTCATCCAGATCGAACTGATCAACCGCCATCATGGCCACCAACGGCGACCTCCCTTCCGATGACGAGTTCTCCCAACCAGGGACCCCTCCCGGCGATGAGAATGACCTCGACGAGGTCGAAGAGTCGAATCAAACGCCCAAATCAGCCCTAAAAAGAGGCATCTCAGCAGCCGTTCCTGACTCCCAAGTCTCTCGCCCCGTCCTACCCGAACAACCAGATCCGAAAGATTTGGACATCTCAAAACTCACTCCCCTCTCCCCAGAAATCATCGCCCGGCAGGCCACGATAAACATCGGCACGATAGGCCATGTGGCGCATGGGAAGTCCACAGTCGTCAAAGCCATCTCGGGCGTGCAGACGGTTAGGTTCAAGAACGAACTGGAACGGAACATCACCATCAAACTCGGGTACGCCAATGCAAAGATCTACAAGTGCGACAACCCTGAGTGTCCGCGGCCGACGTGCTACAAGTCATACAAGTCGGAGAAGGAGGTCGACCCTCCCTGTGAAAGAGAGGGATGTAAAGGCACATACCGTTTGCTGAGACACGTCTCCTTCGTCGACTGCCCCGGCCACGATATCCTGATGAGCACCATGCTCTCCGGGGCAGCGGTCATGGACGCGGCGTTGCTCCTCATCGCAGGAAACGAAAGCTGTCCACAACCTCAGACCTCGGAGCATTTGGCCGCAATCGAGATCATGAAACTCAACCACATCATCATCCTGCAGAACAAGGTCGACTTGATGAGAGAAGAGGGTGCACAATCACATTACGAATCAATCCTGAAATTCATCAAAGGCACCGTCGCCGACGGGTCGCCTATAATTCCCATCTCCGCACAGCTGAAATACAACATCGACGCCATTAACGAGTATCTGGTTACCAAGATCCCTGTTCCCGTGCGTAACTTCAGCGCCGCCCCACACATGATTGTCATCCGTTCCTTCGACGTGAATAAGCCCGGCGCCGAGATCGAAGACCTGAAAGGCGGCGTGGCCGGCGGTTCCATCCTCAACGGCGTCCTAAAACTCGGCGACGAGATCGAAATCCGACCCGGCATCATCACGAAGGACGCCACAGGCCAGACGGTCTGTCGGCCCATCATGTCCCGCGTCGTCAGCTTGTTCGCCGAACACAATGACCTCAAATTCGCCGTGCCAGGTGGCTTAATCGGCGTAGGCACACGGGTCGACCCCACGTTGTGCCGAGCAGATCGTCTCGTCGGCCACGTGCTCGGTCTGAAAGGCCAACTCCCCGAAATCTACATGGAACTTGAGGTCAATTATTTCCTCCTCCGGCGTCTGTTGGGCGTGAAGACCGCGGACGGCAAACAAGCCAAAGTGGCGAAGCTCGCCAAGAACGAAGTCTTGATGGTCAATATCGGATCCACCGCCACGGGTGCGAAAGTCATGGGCGTGAAAGCCGACGCTGCGAAACTGACTTTGACAAACCCGGCATGCACGGCTATCGGGGAGAAAATCGCGTTGAGTCGACGTATCGAGAAGCATTGGCGGTTGATTGGCTGGGCGAACATCGTGGCGGGAAATACCATCGAGCCGGAGTCTTCTTAGGATGAGACTGTTCGGTGATATCTGTGTCAGGTAGGGGTACGAGATTGTGGGTGTCGGAGGAGGTTGGTGAAGGACTTATGGCATCAAGGGTCTGAATTATGGATGAATCATCGCATGGCACGGCACGAGATGGCATGACGAAACAAGCATAAAACTACGTGAAGGCTTGTGAGAGGAGGGACACTATGGGCATGACGGCCACAGTCCTGACGAAGGGAGATGACAACCTGACGACAATCCCGCTGTGCCGGTAGCGGATTCAATCCCCTGAAGCCGGACACTATGCGACGATATCCTGCATCAGGCACATCGGGGAAGCTTTCCCAGTTTCGGTTCCTCACGGTCGAATACTGCCATGGGGCAAGCAGGGTTAGGCCACGTCGCATCGTGTCTCCATCTAGAGGCAATATCGGGTGATGATGAAAAGACGAGAAGAGAAGCCATAAAGACGGACGTGCCTTGGTAAGAGCCAGCTTCTCTATGCAAGCGCATGCATGCTCACCCGCATGCGATGCGAAACGAGACCATGCAAAAATCCAAGTGGCAACGCAATGGGCAAATACTACGAAGCAATGCCCAATGTCATCCGAAGAGATCAGAGTCAATGAGGCATGAGATATTCAAAACACACAGAGTTCAAGTAGAAAAAGGCTGAATACCAAGCTTTGACAAGTTCCCAGTATAGACGCCTCTGGGCATGGTGCAACATTCCGTGCCGTGGTCAAGAAATCTCTGGGCTAACCAACACGAGAGACGCTGGATATGCTGACCCATTCTCCTACCATGACCTGTCCAAACCCTGACCCGCGACAATCCCTGGTCCAATCATTGATTGCGTCCCAATAGCCCAACCGACGCACCCATCTTCACAACTGTACAATGTGCGCTCGTTTGAAGGACAGACAGGCATCTGAATCACAATTAATCGTCGTCCTCTGCATCCTCGTCATCGGACTCGATGCTCTGATCCCGAATGCTTGGGTCTGGTCGTCCTGACGGTGTTGGTGTCGGTTTGCCTTTTGCGCTCCTGCCGGCCAGCAGTAGTCTCCCATTCGTGGCGGGTTTGGCGTTTTCGCTCTGTGAGGAGGAGTCATCGTCTTCTTCATCTTCCAAAGGACGCTGCTTGTTCGGCGCTTTAATCTTGTTCTGGGTGGCTACCACTTTGGCAGCAGGCTGGGGCTTCTCTTCGTCGTCACTAGACTCGCTCTCGTCGTCCTCGTCCTCATCCTCATCGTCGACTTCAAAGACCGACGGCTTCTGACTCTGCTTTATGCGGGCGAGCAGGGTGCCTTGGTGGGGCTCGGGAGCTTTTTTCGCACTACGGACAACTTGGTGAAGGTCACTCAGGCGTTGGTTATACGGTCCCGGTGCGGGAGTGGTTCTGGATTGTGTATTGGTGACGGTTTTTGCGTTGGTCTTTGTGGAGGTAGACGAGGCTGGTGCTGGTTTCTTCGTCGCTTTGTTAAGCGTTCCCTCCGCCGGTGATTGTTGGGAAGCTGCCTTCGGAGTCTTGCTGAGAGCCATGGACTTGACAGATGGGCTCTTAGAGGGAGTCTTTGCAGGAAGTATTGCCCCATTGGGTTGCTGCGCAGAGGGCTTGGGAGTTTTGTTGGCGATAGCTGACTTGGCAGGAGGATTCTTGGTCGCAGCCTTCACAGGCGTTTTTGGTGGCAGCATAGATTCCACCTTGGATGTTTTCGAAGAGCTGGCACCGGTCGATCCTCGCCTGACGGAGTTTGTTCCGCCAGGAGTTGAGTTCATGGTGGAGGATTTCGATTGACCAGTCTCGGAAGTGACGATAGATACTTCAGTTGCCTTTCCTTGCGGTGAAGGTTTCTGGCGCTCCTCGGATGACAGGCTCTTGCGAGCCTTGGTCTTTGTCGAGGTTGTCGCAGGCTCTACGTCTTCCACGTGCGGTTCCGTCGCTTGTCTCGCCTGGTTCACCAAGGCTGTATCATGAGCAGTAGGCTTCCTTTTGGCAGCCGCTGCCTGCTTTCTGGCCTCTTGCTGTTTCCGCTTTTTCTCTGCTTCGTATTGCTCTTTGGTCATGTTTTTGCGACTTTCCATGGTCTTGATTTCTTCTGCTGTCAGACCTATACCAATTGAAGGGCTCTCTCTCGAGCCGTCCCGCTTGTCAACATTCAACCTGTCTTCTCTGCCTTTTGCTGCAGATTGCTCATTCACTACAGGGAATGGTGATTCTGATCCCCAGTTTGGAAGTGGCTTCGTCAGTCCGGAAGAGCTACCACCCTGTTCCTGTATATGTTGTACAATAATGCTTTGGGGAGGGGAGCTGGCTTGATTTGTACCTGGTAGCTTCTTGACGATCTTTTCCTGGGGACCGGCCGACGCATTTTGCTTTGATGGTCCGCCATTGGGAGGTTTCAGCTGAGCCTTTTGGGAAGAACCCACGGCGGTCACGGCCTGCTTGGCCTGTCTGTCAGGTGTTGCAGTTGGCTTTTTCTGCTCATCCACAACCTTCTTGTTCAAGGAGTTCGTAGAGGCCTTTTCGGCCGATTCTCGCAGGTCTTGTGACAATTGTCCTCCGGGGCTGCCCAGACTTGCATTGGCCCTGGAACCTTTGGCTGTCTTAGCTGACCTCTTCTTCTTTGCCGTAGAATTGGCGGCATTGAGGGCATCAGAATGTGTGGATCTGTAGTCAGAATCATTATCGCCGTCCACGCTCATCCTTTCAAGCTTCTGCCTTTTTTTCTGTCTTGCGGGTCTATCTCCAGTTTTCCTATCAGCTTGTACTGAATTGGCCGGCTTGTCAACCTGTGTTCGTTTAGTGAGCGCCAGTGCTTGCCTGTCCTTTGCCTCTGCCGCTGCCGCATCCTGCTTATGTTGCAAAGCCAATGTGTTCGAAGCTCCTCCCTTGTTGCCATTCACTTGCACCGTTTTCGAGGCAGCCCTCCTACTAGGCTTTTCTGTCGTCTCTCCCTGTCCCGAAACCACAGCATTTCCCGTTTCGGTATCTTCATAGGTACTTGATTCTGTTTCTTCGTTAGACCTGGAACTATCTTTGCGTGAGATAGCCTCGGGTGTCTTGAAAGCTTGTTCCACGGGCCTCCCGTCATCAAATACCGACTCGTTGTCCAAGGTGTCGATCGCCTGGCTGATACTCAACGCATGGTCTCCCCTTCTGTCGTCCTGTGGGGATTCCAGGTCTTCGATGTGGGACAACCGATCATGGGACTTTCCGTGACTCAGTTGTGCTTGTCTCGAACGAGGTGACATCTGGGAGTCATCGATATCCGATTCCGGGTAGTCGTACACGTCCTTACGCTTGAACTTGCGCGCCGAGGCCGATGATAGTTGAGCAGATGACTTCGCCGCATCGTCTGATCGACGTCGCTGTAGGCTGCCGGGATTTGATTGTCTTCTTGGAGTCTCCGAAGGAGGGGTCACGGGTGCCTGCGGCTGCTCCTGGAGCCGCTGGCCCAAATTGGCTGTAGGCTTTAAGATCCCATTTGGCTTGCCTAAAAAGGGCGAACTTTGCGTTCGAGACGAGTCTCCCTTCCCCTTCTTACTTGAAGAAGAGTCCAGGGGTTGTCCTGTCAAGGCCTCGCGCTGCTCGGTCGTGGCTGGCGTCTGCGGCAACCTGCGCAGCTCGGGAGACTCAATTGTCGGCTCTACACGGCTTTGGTGCCGAGTATACTCTCTGTCTGGATTCGAATATTGCGTGGCTTCCACCACCATATCAACGGGCTCCGGGGACTCATCACGCTCAATCGACGAGACCACTTGGTGTTCCTCGCTCAGTGTCTCTGGTATCTCGATCCGCCTAGCTCTTTTTGTTCCGATCGCAGGTGGGGGCTGTTGGTCCGCAGATGCGAGAGGGCGTTTGCCCAGCGAAGAGGGAAGTCCGGGGAAGGTAGGGATGGGCGGGCGCGATGTGAGTTCGAGCTGCATGTGATATCGAGGGTCCTCCAACTGGCTGCCTACCGCGACCGAGCCCTCGCGCACCGTTCTACCTTGTTCCGCGACGACATTGACCGTGACACGCTGGTCCGACGCGTCGGTTTGAGCTCTGCCCTCGTCAAGAAGCACATCGGAAACGTACGACTGAGGGGAGATGTCGAAGTCGTCTACATCCTTCAGATATTTGACAGTCGGTAGTGCGCTTCCACTTGTGTCAGCCCGAGTGCGAGACAGTGTGACTGAGCAAAGAACTAACCGCCCGTAGCAACTCTCATATGATCTCTTGATCTCGAGGAGCAGCGTGCCAATTTGCCATTGGTACGGATCTCTGACTATGACCAACAGGCGCTTCTCATCTTTGACTGGTGCGGCAATTGATTTTCCAAGTCGGATGTTCTTGAGATATTCGTCTTCCGAGAAGATGCGAGCGGCGACCCGAATTCTGACCATCCTGAGGCCACGCTCAGCGCCCAGCAGACGCGTGTAAATGAGGAGGGAAGCAGTGTCGAGTCCAAAATGTTTCCGCAATTGAGAGTGAGGAGAAGTTGAAGATGCGGAGAATCCGAATTCACTCTCACCTTTGTTTGACCTCAAAGCTGTTTGCCGCAACCTAAAGAAGTCTAAGGTTTGCCTTGCGGTCGCCAGAGGACGTGGCGCCTTTGATCTTGAACCGGCTGCCTTCTGACTGGTCTCGCTCGTAATGTGTGGCTTTTGCAGTGGGTTGATGAAGGCTCGAGAGCCAGCAGTCCTCATCAATGCCGACGATCTTGCAGATGCATATTTCTTACCCTCTACTTGCGCTGCGCAAAGCCCTGCCTGCCTCATATACGTTGGGATGTCATGCCAGTCCAGATCTCGGGCTCGTTGAAATCAGACGCTGAGGCAGCATATTCATCACCTAGGCAAGCACGTCGACGACGTCAACTTACAGCTCGATCTCGAGGCCTTCGATCTCTATCTCAAAATCTGGAAAGAAGATGCCCGTGTTACCTGAGGCATTTTTGGCCAACAAGTTCTCACGGAAATGTTATCACATCACACAGAACAGCGTCTTACATGTCGAGCGAGCTCCGCAATTCATCTCGACGTCTTCGAGGAAGGGCATGGCGCACTAGAGAACCGACGACAACGTGACGATAGCTAAGGTTATATCTAATGATCTTGGAGGTCTGCCTCTATTGCGTTGCTCTCGCACGTTTCTGGCTTCATTGGTGCACCGCGATGCTATCCTCATGCACTTCTGGCTAGTCTCACCGGGCAGCCCAGTTCGAGAAGACTTGGTAGGGCGTATGACTCGACGGCCTCAACTAAACTCTCAATACAGAGAGCTGATGGTCAAGATGCGGCATTCCTAACCCCACAGTGCGTCACATCGAAGAGGAAGAGGGCAGTCGAGTACATATAAGCAGTTCCTCACTCCGCGCGGTGGTGCGAGCAGCGGCGAGCTGGAACGGACGTATCGACACATTCATTCATTCCATTCATATCGGGGATGGGAGGTACATAGCTCGTCTCCTCCTAGAATCAGTGCCCACGGTCTATACATACCTACATCTGTCCATAGGCTGTAAAATATCGCGCCCGTGAAGATTGACCTTGTACTTGGTCTAATAGCCTTAACCCTGGCCCCAGCATCCAGCATGCCTTTCTCAACCATTGGTCCTTGTTTTTCGTACTCGAATCCCTCGCGCAGCTCGATAACTACGAACTCCGCGCGTATATACAGTACAATACACTGTACCCTCATACCTGTTGGTCGTTCGGCTCCTCGACTTCCCCGTCCGCGTCCCTTGTGGCCGCCTCCCACAGATCCCTCGCCGGAGTGTCCACTACGGGATCCCACCACAGGAACCTCGAAACGCGGTCCCTGAAAGAGGGCCAAGGTTCTAATGCTGGCGCTGACTCTGCATTCGAGTCCACGCCGACCTTGTCTCGATCTCGCCCTCGTCCTCCCAACCTCATCCGTAATTGTCGTTCAAACCACGGCCGATGGTCCGTGAACGAGGCGGCAATCCCACCCAGCACGAGCGCCCAGAGAAACATGTCGGCGAGGGCTGTTGAATGTGCGACTCTGGCATCTTGCGTGGCTTTGCCCTTGTCATCGAACGTTTCGAACAGGTGCATCAACTTGCTGGCCAGTCGGGGCTTGATCCGCGTACAACTCGGCATGGGGAAGAGGACCATGTCGCTGAAGATCTGAGCACCATGGCGTTAGCACTGAGACAGGGGAGCAGCAATGACGAGGTTCGAGACCTTGAGCTTGCGCTCTGCACTATGTGCTCTTGCACTCTACGCTCTGCGCTCCGCAATCTGTCCACTCGGTACAGGCATGACTGGGAACGGCAAAATGGACTCACTCACCAACATGGCTATCCGACAGCATTCATGCACCAACTGCTCCAGCCCGCCCCCATGTTGAGGGACCAGGTCCAGAAACGTGCGTTGGGCCTCATTCGCAGCGAGCATCACGTCGACCAGTCGGGGCTGCCGGTTCTCGTAGCGGTGATAATGGTCCAGCGCCACCGTAGCTTCGACGCCCTTGGCAACAGCGTCGCGCAGATCGGCGGTGAAAAGCGTATCGTCGTCGTCGTCCAGGTCGCGAAACCCACGGCCGAGCCGCCGGGAGAGGACTTCGGCGTGCGCGTCGAGGATGTGTTTCGCGCTCGCGACGATGGAATAATATGATCGGATGGGCGGGTATCGCAATCGGTCGCCTGTCCTGCTTGCGTGATGGAGGTCCGCTCTAATTATTTGCATGCAAAGGTCAGCAATGCTGATTCTTTCCCCTCGTCCCATCTCGTCCCGTTTCATGTCCACATTATGACGCGGCGAAACGAGATCGGATCGGATTGGATAGGATATTCTACTCACAAAAGCAGCCAGTCCGCCAACGCCAGATGGCGGAGCTTGAATATCCCGCCCCGCGCCTCCACCAACTGGTGCAACGCGGTGGCGTAGCTCGGCATCAGCGTCAACCGGCCATAGAGGTGCATGTACTGGCTTGTGGCGAGTGGGGAGGGAGGGTGTGCCTCCTCGGGCATGGCTTGCTCGACATCGGCATTCACGCCCAAGATGAGCATACTCATCATGAGATCTTCCGAGGCGGGCCCATTGTCGAGGCTCTCGATCCGTTGCTTCAGCAGCCGGATCGCCTTGGAGTAGTGGCTCAGCCGGGCCAGAGCCAGGGCCTCGGAGACCTTGGGCACGTTCTGCAGCGCGAGGTTCAACCCGCATGCCAGCGCGACTTGGACGTGGAAGAGCAGTTCGTCCTGGAGGCCGTGGCCTTTCCACTCGGATTTGGCGATGGCGAGAGGTTCGCCGCGCACGGCGCACAGCATTTCGGGCCAGATGCGGTCAAACGCTGCGGCGGGAGGATTCAGTATGTATGTACGAGATGGATAGCATGCACAATGTGATCAGGTGGCATGCCGTCTATACAAAGGTGGATAGACGTTCAGGCTGAGACCCAGACTCAAACTCAGACTCAGATACAGACCCGGCCTCAGGCAAGATTCACACTCAAACTCAGACAAGATACAGACTCAGACTCACCATACTGCACAACCCTCTCCACATGCTCCGGCAATCTGCGCCCCGGAAAAGCGTCGAACGGATCCCTGGACGTCTGCGCCAGCACCGACCTCGGTTCGACCCGGAACATGGCCCTAGAATAGACTCTATTGCCTTTGCCCTTGATCTTGGGCGCCGGGCCAGGCTTCGACTGTCTTCGAGGAGCATCCCGCCCCCTAGCAGGAGACGGGCGGCGTGCATCCGATTCATTCTGGCGTGCTGGTTCTGGTTCTAGTTCTGCACTGGACGAGCCGGCGCGGGATTTGACGTCGCTGGGTATGGGTGATACTGCAACACCGTCTTCTTCTCGGTGTTCATTCCCTGTGGTCGTCGTCGTCGAATACTCGGACTCGTACTCGCACACATACCCGGCCCGTTGTTGGCCGACGTGCTGGCGAGCCAGTCTCTTTAGGTAAGCGATCCTAGCTGCATGAGATCGGGCGTCCGAGTCCTGCAGTTCCGCGCGCCGTCGATCTTCCGACGAGTCGGCAGGTTTAGGGGTCTCGAAGACGAAGTGATACATAATACTTACTGCCGGGGTGTCTATGCTCGATGACTGCGAGGTTTGGGATAGACACCGCGGCCGACAAACGGTCGACGTTGGAACATCCCAATTTGTGTATTATTGTACGTTACAGTAGTGTTGTGGCAAGAAAAGAGGAGGGTAAATTTTGCCAGGGAGGCCAGCTTAAGCGAAAGACCTAAGAGTTCGGAAAAAGGGCGAAGTCTGGGTCCCCGCAACCAGGACGGGACGAGCAGGGTATCCATCCACCCAGCCATTCCATCCCAGAGAGGTTTGTTTGCTCGCCAACTTCGAACGAAGTGCAGCCCTCAGACGGACACCATTGTCGTCGCCACCCCCCTTCAGGAAACGCTCCCCAAGCCTCGTAGCGGCTTTGGTAATCGTCTCGGCGCACGGATGGTTGTGTCTGAAAAGTCTTGATCGGCTTGGCAGACCGCAATCTCGGCTGCTTCAATTGCACATACTACGCTTGAACCGAATGCACAGAGACGCATTCGAACAGCCGACCCTGGCACCTCCTCATCACGCGTGCCACCTAGCAAGGTCTACGACCGCTTGGCTTCCATGGTGTGTGATAATACAGCAGCGCCAAGAAGGCTGGCTTGATATAGGCAACCCTAGACAGTCTGATGGGGAGACATCAAAGAACGCCCCAACAGTTGCAAATACTCAGGGCTCTCTGGTGAGCGACGTGGCTTGTCGCTTCTTGAACCCCCACTCAGCGATCCTCTGTCTGTAGCCACGAATGCTGTTTTCCAGTCAGCCACAATCTATTTGTCTAGTCTATTCAGCCGAACATACCTCGGGGCAAAGTTGTGTCGTTCCTTCATCAGGCGCACAACCTCTTCCAGACTGTGATGCTGATATAGTTGACCGATCTCGGCTTTGTGCTGCTCCCACCGCGAGATTGTCTCTGGAGGGGGTACGGCATTCGACAGCAGCGTTTCCAAGTGTTGTACGCAAGATCCAGAAACATGTTCCAGGCGCGTCGTCAACACGTCCCATTCTCGAGGTCCGACCACGAAACTGAGATCGGAACTGGTGAGGAGCAGAATCTCCGCTTGTGCCAGTTCTCTGGTCGGCTCGCCCACCGCAGAAAGCGCCTGTTGCCAGACATGTATTTGCAATGACTCCTCTTCCAGAAGGATCTGAGCGATCCTGACACAGGCAATCCATATCGCCCAGACTGAACGGAACTTTCCCGATGTGTGCAGCAAAGCCCGCTGCAAATATATCACGGCAAGTGAGATGATCTGAGAGCCGATCTGGGTCCACGCGAGGAGATCGATACATTTGGACAGCACGTCGACATCCGGCGGTGTCCTGCACTCCTGGAGTATAGGCTGCGCAGTCATCCACAAACCCGGACTGGTCCCTCTCAAGTGTTCTGAGATGAGAACGGCCGGCAGGAAGGCGTATCGCAGAATAGCGGACCTTGCTGAATCAGAGGGCCCTCTGCGCATCGGGACAGGCGCTGGGGGGCATTCGGGCTTCGGAGACGAAGGAAGTGGGAAAGAGTTGGGAGGGAGCAAGCTGAAGCCCACGTCTCTGAGCTGCCAAACCGAAGAGGTTGGGTTGTAGCCCCGCGCTTGGGTGGTGTCGACGTCGTCCGGGAATGTATTGAATTCGAAGATACCTTCGCGGTGAAACGCTGCGTTACCCGTGGGTGGTGTTACCCAGTTGCTCCTCGTGCTGAGGGGCCGCAGAGTTGAAGGCGTCGTATCGACGTCTGGCTGAAGATCATCCGAGCCAGAGGCTGCGGCGAATAGCTGTGAGCGCTGCGGTCCACTCTGTATATGTGTCTCGGTGGCTGCGGACGGTGGAGGCTGAGGCGAATTCGGCAGACTGGACTCTCCCTCAGCTGCCCGCAACTTGATATAGGGAGGTGTGCTCTCGCCGCCGGAGATACACGAGAGCAGGCTGTTCTCATCATCGAGCGAGTTGCTTCTCGATATGTATCTGGCAATGTCTTCTCGCCGTTGAACAGCACCCGAGAAGAGAACGATCTCCTCACGCCCCTCGCTCCTTGCTTTGTTGAGTAACCTCAGGATGAAGGCTGCATCACGCAGTGTGAGTTTGTGCCGCAACCCCCATTTCTTGAATAGAGTTTTATATTGTTTAATTCTAGCAGATCAGCCGACGCCTTGAAGTATTATGAACAGCTTACGACATGTCCACCCCATAATCTTCCTTCATGCGTTGCATTATCCATCTTAGAGGCTTGCTCTCTTGAACGTACAACCGCTCCAAAGTCGCTTGAAACGGCTCCAATGCTGACCGCGACGTCCAGCGAACAGCCTGGACTCGTTTGAAGACTGGCCGACTTGACGGTGTCAACCGTGAAGCGTCCATGATTTGGCGGCGACGACGACGGAGATCGCTCCAGGTTGCGAGGCTGAGGCAAAGTGAAAGGTGTTCCAAGGCTGAACCAGCCGAGTCTCTAATTGGTCCACCAAGCCATTTGCATGGCGTTGAGTCAATCGGTTCCCAGGTCACAGGTGGGAAAAATAGAGAGACCCTCTTTGTGCAGGATGTGCAATATATCTTGCACAAGCTTGCACAGCCAGATCCTCAAACCTGGCAGCCAAGCATGCGAACTGGGAAGTAGGCGACTGGTTGCCTTTCCTACTGCATTTCCAATTGGGCCGCAAATGCCTCACAGAAACCCAGGAGGTGATGCTGATACAAGGAGTAGAGGAGCACTGGGCTATCGCCCTTGGCTGCCGGGCAATACAAGAAGGGGACCGGCGCTGAGGTTGGGTTCTTTCTTCAAAAAATCCTCAGAGAATCGAAAGTGCCAGCCAGAAGTCCCGCCCGTCCCAAAGCCGCCGGTCCAAAAGTTCCCGCGGCGCCAGAGGACAATTTCCAAGTGGACAACACGATGCAGGCCATTGCTTGGGCTTTCCTGTCCGGTGCCATTGGTGGGGTGGCAGTGCTGTTCGTTGTGCCGTATTTCAAGCCGGAGAAAGGTCAGGCCCCGCTGTGTGCTTCCATCTTTCCTGCCTCGTGGCGTTAACGTGTGAATCAGTAAACATCTTCCATAGCGGCCACCACAGGCTATGTGGCCGAGATGCGAGGCCCAACATCAAGGGCTCGGAAGCATCAACCTGCTGTTGTTCGTGCCATGGCGCTCGCAGTATCACGAGCTCCATCTCCAGCACCGCGGCCCACAAGGTTAGGAGATGGATGGACAGTCGTGTCGACGACGAGTTGAAGAAACATTCTGCCCACCAGATGGTCCTGAACGGGATCGACGAGGCCTTTCACACAACAGGTGCGACCCCGAGGTTTGCCACTTTGCAATTCGTCATCGCAGAAACACGACTAACTGGTGGAGAAGGCACTGCTTCCAGACGGTATGGTCACGGCTACGCTCTCTCACTGAAGACCACTTCATCTCTGTCAGTGTGAGAGCAGCACAACCAAGACGTACACTTGTGTTCTGCCTCACGGTTCGCGCAGACACATGCGCGTACTTCGCCGTACCCTCAGCCTTGCCTCAGCCTCGTGCCGCAGCCTGGAAGCCTCGCAGCCACCGATCACCGTGTCATCATGTCGGCGGGAACATGTCATCGCGTCTTGTGCATCCAAATGGTCTACATCTCTACCGCAGTAGTCATTCTATCATGCCTCATGCTCAGATATGCGCTGTGTGCGCAAGGATCACCTCGGGATCGTCCAAACGGCCTCGCGTTTTATTCTTCCAGATCATCCTCGTTCCCTTCCACAATTTCATATCCCTCGCTTCCCCCAATGTCATCTGAATCCTCACCCTCATCCTCGCCCTCGTCGTCATCCTCGTCGTCATCATCGTCGTCATCATCGTCGTCATCATCGTCGTCATCATCGTCGTCATCATCGTCCTCGTCCTCGTCCTCGTCCTCGTCCTCGTTATCATCATCCTCGCCGTCAATGGGCTTCAACCCATAGTCATCCTGGAAATAGTTCAGGTCGCGGATTTCGGGGGAAAACCCCATTTGCTTGAGACCGTTGGCGATAGCCTGCGTCATACAGCCGTTAGATACGCCCGCCCTTGATGAATTCACAAAACAGTGGAGACTTACCTCTTTCAATCCCGTCGCACACGTAACAACAATATCCGCCTTGCCCGGCCTGAACATATCAAACACCACCTCCTGCAGCGCCGTCTTAATCTCCTGCACACCCACATCCCGAACCTTCTTCAACATCCTCGCCATGTGATCCTCCGGCAAACCCTTGATGACGGTCCTTACGAAACTTGACCCCGCCGCACTAGCAAGCGTTTGCTGCTCGTTCGCAAAGCTCACCACGATGGAACTTATCGCGCCCTCCAGCATGAGCGGGTCGAATTCCACCTCTCCAGTCATGTGGTCATGCACGATCTTTTTGGACGCCTCAAAAGCCTTGTAAGCGTCGGGCGAGCGGTATACGTCCAGGTGAACGAAACCTGACTCTAGGTCGTAGCCCATGTTGGTGCCGTACGCCAGACCTGTTCCTCGAACGGCAACCCACAACGGGCCTTCCACGGCATTCATGTACGCCATGGCAACCATTATGGCTGGCATTTGTGGATCGTCCCAAGACGTCGGCCCACGTGCCACAGAATACGCGAACGAAGAGTCAATTGTCGGCATAGGGACCACGTAGGCCAGTTTACCCGGGTTGCGACCGGCTTCACTCAACCGTTCGATCCGTTTGCCGATGGGCGAGAGCTCGTTCGTGGGAGACACGTTCTCCAAGAAAGGCTGCCACGTGCTGACAGGTGCGTGGACTTTCTCAAGGTCGGTAATGACCAGGACACGGTAGTTCTCGAAACGGCAGAGTGTGCTTCGCAGACGCTCGAATTGCTTGACCACTTGCTCTGGGTCTTTCTCCAGAAGTTGCTTGGTGCGTTTCAGGTACAGAGCTTTGACCAAGGTGCTCCGCGCGCGGCCTATCGATTTGGGCGAGAGATGGCTCATCAGATGGACGTTGACCATCATGTCGTCGCCACTGCGCTTCGCGTCAGGGACATCCGCGAGTAGGCGACTGTTGATGGCTTTCAGCCGCTCGATGTCGAAGATGGACTTGTAGAGCAGTTCTGTCAGCCATTTAATCGCGACGTCGTACCGTTCAATCTCGACCTGAAAGCTGACCCTGATGCCTTCAACGTTGCCCAGAGCGCTGGCGCTGTCGATCGAATAGCCAACGGTATCCCGCTCGAGCTCGGTCACAACCTGTTGGAAGTCAACGACCTCGTCGCCTCGCTTGACGGGCAGGTTGAAGAATGCTTCCATGTAGATTGATAGCAGCGGTCGTAGCTCGTCCGGAAGGGTCTCGGTTGAAATGATCATGTTGACTCTTGCAAAATTGGTCGGAATGTGCTCAAAATCGAGAAACAGTGACACCCCTTTCGAATCGCTGTCGATGATCTTCTGAAATCTGTTGTTTCGCTTGCCAATCTCCTGGGCTAGACCTGCCCGTGCACCGGATGTCGAGACGAAGTGGATCGAGTCCGTCATAGGCACCTTGAATTTCCCCAGGAGCTCTGTCGGAATTTCGCGGTCGTTCTCGGCTTTCGCTTTCTCGAGCCTTTCCTGCATCTTCTTCAGACCGTCAGGTCCTAATCTTGCCTTCTGCCCCTCGATTCTGTTTGCTTCGTCCGCCTTCAGCTTTTCCGACAACCGTGCTGATGGAACGCCCAAGATGGACACATGAGGTGCGTCGGAAAGGTACTTCTTGATGTATGCCTTCCACTGCGCTTCCGTCCAACCCGCCAGGGTTTCAGTGTATGGGCTCAATGACTTCACATATTCGAGCGTCGAGCCGTCTCTCTTGCCGTACAGGTAGTCTGTGATAATGTAGTCCGCAAACGCAGTTGGTGAGCCCTCAGCACTGAACTTGTATGTCCTCACTTGCCTGTCGATACAATCTTTTATAAAATCCATGTCCAAAGGTTTATCCATGGCATCTTTAAGGACCTCGAAGAAGCGCTTCTCCACCTCTTCTAGCCGCCCGGTCTCGACGCTCGACATTGAAAACTGGATCTCGGTCCGCGGACGACAGTCGATTTGATAATAGATCCCACTTGCCAGTTGCTCTTTTTCGACGAGGACATGGTCAAGAAGCGCGGCTGAGGAGCCGGCGAGGTACAAGAGGACAATATTCAGGGCTCCCGCGGCCAAAGCATCGGCGCAATCCGGACCCAGGAACCGGATGTCAATCTCCCCGAATGATTCGTCCTCCTCGGGAAACTCAACCTTCAGCAGCGTCGACTCCGTCAGTGGCGGCGTCAATTCTGACTCAATCCAAGGCCGCTTGAAGGGTGCATCGGGACTCGGAATATCTGAAAGAATCGAGGTTTCAAAGTCGTCCAGGATCGCGAGCAGCTCTTTGTGATCCGCCTCACCAAAGATCGCGACGCAGAGATTCTTGGGCTGGTACATCTCGCGGTGGAATTCTCGAATGCGATCGGCGGTCAGGACGCGGAGCTGCTCCATCATGCCGCCGGTCTCATAGCGGTAGCCCACGCCTTCAGGGTAGAGGAAGCGCTTCGACTGCAGCTCGATAAGCTCGGACGCGGTGTTCTGCACACCCTGCATCTCCGAGTACACGACACCGGCGTCGTGGCCGTTTCCATCAATATGATGGACTTCGGTGGTGCAACCAGCGTCGGTCAGCGTCGGAAGAATGACATGCTCAAGGTAGACCGGCAGAATCTGAGCAAAGCCCGCCCATCCCGCCGTCTCCAGCGTGTAGGCGGTGTGATCGGTAGCCGTCCAGGCGTTGGTCCCCGAATACGCCCTTGTGGCGAGCTTGTCCAAGAATCCTTTGTACTTGTAACTCTTGGAGCCCATGAAACACAGGTGCTCCAACGTATGCGGCGCGCCAGAGTCGTCGTGGATCTCGGTGGCCAAGACAAAGAAGCCATGCAACTTCGGCCCCTCCTGGTCCACCACGATCACTCGCATGCCCGTGCGTGCGGATTCATACTGCGTGATGGTGCTCGGACAGTAGTCAGGTTGGATTTTTTGCAGCTGTCGAAAGCGAGGGCTTGACCGGATGGAAACCATGTTAGCGAGTGACGAGAACCCGTCCAGCCCTCTACCGAAAAGAGAAGAGAATTGCCGCTCTATTTTCCAGCTCAAATTAGTGTCATGACCTTCACTAACAAGCTGATGAGAGACACTTCTGAGACCGCTGCCTAGCAGGAGAGCTAACAAACAGACGAGCACCGGAATGGTAAAAGCATACGCCTTTGTTGGCATGGAATCTGACTCGCTTGTCATCAATTCCGCCACGATGTACTGTCCCGCTAGGTTTAAAGGAACAGGGATCGTGTCAAGTGCAGTGCGCAAGAAGGAGTCCACGTTGGTTATGTGCTTACCAGATGCAAGAAGACAATCCTCCTCTTGTTTGTTGTCGGTCCTACTGTGCGATGAGCGGGCCTCGGCCTGATTGACGCAGGCCAAACGACCGTCACTAGGTAGACAAAAGGGCAGCGTAACCACCACGAACGAAGATTCAATTGCCTGATGGTGCCCAAATTCAGCCCGCAAGTGTGTGACAAGGCAAGTGGTCAGGTAAACGAGGCCCGTGTTCGTCTAAGGGTTCGCTTCCCTGCCACCACTTCTTGTGCGAGATCTGCCGTCCAGAAAGCCGCCAGGTCCAGATCGGCGCCACCTGGTGCCTGCGTGGTGCCTGTCAGCCTCAGACTGAGAGTGGGACGAGATTTCGGCTTGGCACGTTTTCCTGTTCGAAGCAAAGACCGGAAACGGGGCGAATTCGCAGCGTGCTGTTCGCAGTGTGATCCTGTATTATTTTACAACTATGCATTTTCATATATCTTCAAAGAGCCCGAGTCGCCCTCTATACATCCAAAGCGCGCTCTGCACTTCAACGGTATACCATTATCCCAGAACTTTTGCCACTTCCTCGCGGATGCTCATATGCTTAGCCGTCTCAAAACATCCAAACACAATAATGCCGCTCATTACTTCCTCCAAAAGACGCTGATGTGGGGGAAGCGCAAAAGTCGCAAAGGCCAGGTCGTCATGATGCCGGGTTGTACAATTCTTGCAGGGCGTTCTGTCCTTTTCGGAGCGCCCAGCTCTTTTGCTTCTTGTCCTTTTTCATTTTCATCTCCGCCCACCCTTGTTCATCGTCATCCTCATCCTGGATGGCCAGCGGCGACCTCCGCCCGAGAGTGTTCACCGACGGTTTAGCACCATGCTGGGGCGGTCGAGGCGCGTTGTCCACTGAAGACCAGGGGCGGACGCTTGTTGATGTAAACGTTGACGCGCGTCGATGCGATCCCGCGTCTGGTTCTGGCGCGATTGACACTGGCCGGTATCTCGATGCCAGGCCGACGTTGCTTCGCTCAGAAGGTGCGATCGACGGAGCATAATTCCCGTTGACGTTGATCGATGGTAATAGCTGTTGGCCAGAATTCCACGGTGCCATGCTCGGGTTCAGCGTGCTCATAGTCCTCTGGTTCGCCTGCGGAGCTGGGGGGTTTTGCATATGCATGGATTGTGGTCTTGACGGCGCAAAATTTGGTGGGCCTGCATAAGGAGGCATGTTCATCTGGTTCGGGTTCCCTGGTCCGCCCATCGCTTGGGACATTTGTTGCATCCATTGCATCTGCATCTGCATCATTTGATTCATCTGCTGGGCCATCTGGATCTGGGCCTGATCACCAGCGGTCATCATTGGAGGCATTCCGGGCATTGGTGGCATTCCTTGATAGCCCATTGCAGGAAAAGTCCCGGTGGTTTGTGACCGCACCATACCAGGATGTGGAGGCATAGGAGGCATATCGTAGGCCCCCGCCGGATTGGGACTTCCTCTCCTTGCGGCTCTAGCGCGTTCCTCTCCAGCGATGACCCCAACGAGTCCAGAAGGGTGGATGGGATGAGCAGTTGAAGGGCCAGCACCTTGAGGAACGGCAGTGGGATGCAGCGCCAGTGCTTCACGGTGTGAGGGATTGACGATGCTTGCTCCGTAGTAGGGATCCGGTGGGAGCTGTCGAGCAAAGACGGGCAGATTGCCTCCCTTCATAGACGGGGCTCCCTGATGCTGACTGACAGCTCGAAGATTCGAGTTGGACGGGGAATTTGCTAGGCGCGTTGGCGGCCTGTTTCTGTTTGGAAACCCGTGTGCGGCAAGGATTCCAAGAGGCACATCTTCATCTTCATCCTCCTCCTCCCCGCTGCTTTTGCCGGAAGTCTTCGAATCCAGCGTCATGTGCGACATGCGGTTGTTGAGATCCGGTGAGCTTGCATTTCCCGGCCGTAAAGCGCTGAGGCTGCTTCCCGGCCGGTTTGGCGGAACCTCCCCTGTCACCTTCATCATCTTCTGCCGGTAGACAGCGAGATGAGCTTCTTGCTTTCGCCGTTGCTTCGCAGCTTGTTTACCTCTTTCGAGCTCATCGTCGTCATCATCGTCCGAATTGGCACCTGCCTCAGAGCCACTGTCGTCAGACAATGCACCCAGTCGCCGATCCATCTCTTTTTGTTCCTTATAACGTTCCCACTGGGCAGGCGTCATCACTTTGTTGCCGGTGGTGGGCTTGGGCGGAGGGTCCTTGGTCTCCTGATACAGGTGTGCAAGTTGGGCATTTTCAGCCATGACTGGATCAAACGTGGCACTGTACTCTGAGGCTGGTGACAAACCAATAGCATCTCTTGCCGAGCTTGCTGAGGGCTGAGCACTTTCCTTGGATTTAGTCGGTGATAATGGCGGCGGGTGTAAGTCCTCCTCTTGTGCAGGGACATTTTGACCTGGCGGTCCTCTGGAAGTCACCGAGGTCGAGACTTCAGACATGGAGCCGAACCTGCCGGTTTGCATGGCTGGTTCTCTCGACCTCTGGGGACTGCCTTGAGTAATGGTCTTTGAAGGGCTAGGAGACCGTATCAAGCCATCATGAGAAGTTTGAGAGTTCCATGAGTAGGGCGACGATTCGATTGCTTGTGATCGGTCGGTAGAAATGGGTTGCGGAGGAGGTGCTCGGCTGGAACGAAGGGCACTGGCTCCTGGATAGGCAGTGGGCGGATAGCTTGTGACAGGAGAGGAGTGGGTGACCTTGGTGGGAGACATTAGTATGACAAGAAAGATGGCAGAAGGGAAAGGTGTCTGAGCTGGCTTGTACCTCTTGGTGTATAAGCCGCGTTGGCCCCGGGTCAGGACTAGACCCAATGTGGTCGAACATGTTTCCGAATCCATCCAATTCCGTGTTATCCAATGATAGATCCGATTCGAATAGTCTAGGGGGTGTGGCAGTACTCGCTGTGCTCTCCGTGACTGTCCTGTTCCTCTTGTTGTTCACGAGCGGTGGCAGCGCAGCATCTGGCGAGGTTGGCGATCCTCGACTGCCCTTGACGACCCCGAAGGAAAATGTTCTTGCAGGGCTGCGGAGGAATCCTGGGCGTGCCGACGGGGCAGGAGGAACAGGTATGTCATTGTAAGGTTTGGCTTGCACATTCTTATCTGACTTGGTGTCAATGGAGGAAGGATTCGTCGACGAGGTGCTCAGACGGGCAGAGGATGCGGCACTGTCATAAGGGGCGGTCGAGTGAGAACGTTCAGTGCCACCGCTTCCCCTAGATACCAAGGTCAGTCTGGTGACGTTTGTAGAGACGTCTTCTTCGCGTACCGGTTGCTTGCATCCGGGCGGCCGACCGCGAACATGTCCACGTCCCCGTTGCCATATTGATCCTTTGGCGGGGGCATTGGACCTCCTGTGCTGGTCATTCTCAGGTGCATTCCTCCATCAAACGACTTGCCCTTGCTTGCTGGCCTCTCAAGCACCCTGAAGGTCGACTCTCCAGGAGGGTTGCGCACCTCGTCCAAGGCATGGCCGGAAGATTTCCTTCTTTGAAAACCCTTGGGTAGTTTGATGGGCATGAAGCTGGTTCTACGCGATACCCGACGGGGAGTGTTGCAAGTCTGACGGGGCGGTCGACCACTTCGGACCGTAACCAAAGAACAAAAGGTTTAGGTATGCAGGACTAGGACGCAAACATGGGACGTAGTTGGACGGCCGTCGGTAACCTGCATATCGATTCCCGTCAGCAACCCAATGGCGGAAGTTTTGGTTCAACAGTGCCTTACTCGGTAGGTTGTTCTGGGAGTCTTCGGTCTCCTATCGTCAGCGAAAAGCGAGCGAGATGTTTGCAGACTCCTTGAGCTGGCCGGAGCAACGAATTGATGGGTGTGGCTGGACCGAGCGTTATGTCAGATCGTGGAGTGACGGACTTTGTTTGTATAAGCGAAGGTCGACAGGGGTGCGAAAGCGAGACGGTGTCCCCCCGTGTCCGAAGGCGAGCGAAGCAGCGATCGAAATAAGGCGAAACGCAGAAGAATGAATCCAAATGTTAATGCCGTATTATTGAACGAGAGTGAAGAAGCACCAGAGGCAGGAAAAAAGATTCGACTATGCAGAAGCGGAGCGAGTGTTGAGGCAAGGAGTGCAAAGCGCAGGTCGCAGGTCGCTGGTCGCAGTTCGCAGAGCCTGCCACTAGGCCGGTCACCAATGCAAGTGTTCAGGTGGTCAGTGGCCGGGATTCTAGGGCCCTGCACGCCTCCCTCCACTGTTTTGCAGAACCAGCCCAATGGCCGAGTTGTGCATCGACACACGCCCAGGGCCTTGACTCACACTACCGTCACTATACCGGGCATATTAATTACAAGATCGCCCCCCGAGTCTTTTCAGGGCATGCCATTTCCTCTTTCACCATGGCCAGGCGGCGGTGTTGCTCCATATAGAGTCGGGTCTTTCCCTGCTCCTGAATTGAATTGACCATTTGGCGCATTCTCGTCTATCAGCACCGGCATGTCCCGCTAATTGCCGTGCATCACGCCTATTCCGGATCTGCTGGACTGTGGCTCAACTCTAGCCTCCTTCAATGCAACCACAGCGACGACCTGCCACTTTTTGGTACGGACGAGCGCACTTTCGGCCACTTCATCTCCGGCTCCCTAACCCCCGAGATCGTGTCAACACACTCGTGCACATTCCTCCGGTTCCTGGATGCACGTGTAACCTCTGTGTTCAACCACAGCCAATGCCCTCTCGGTCATCTCGCATTGCATACGTAAGTCAATCTGCACCGCTACTTCATTAGCGTGCTTCCCGTGTGTTCCCCCTCCAACCACGACTATCTTTGACACTGCGATGCCGGTGCTCCCCGCCGGACTGTGCTCGCAGAGCTGAGGGAAAAGGCATTTCCCCAGATGATGATGCATGCATCTGAATGTGGTGGCGCCTCCTTGATGAGTCCCTGCCAGGGAGCACAGTGCATAGCACGAGCCAAGCAAGGCCAACTTCGATGTGGCTGGACTTGGCTCGAAATCTCCGCATCAATGGCTTGACAAGTTGAGGGGTCAACGTCAAGTCCTGGGAGTTCTGACAAGGTCGCCATCCGCATGCGGTGTTGGACAATTGTCCGTGAAATGGTGGATCCTTAGTTTTTCCTACTTGTCCGCTCCTATCACATCATGTCTGGCCGTCACTCCGGTTGATTTGCACTGCCTTATCCTCACCAGCGCTGAGAATGCCAACGTCTGGGTGCCAGCACACCCCAAACACTTTGACACCGTCACCTGTCGCCGGACTCGGGCCACCGTTGAGGCTTGCTCTCGCCAAGGTGTACAGGCTCTGCCCAACGGCGCCTTCCTTTTCTTGCTTGGTGCTTCGGACATCCCAAACTCTGCAAGTGCCATCGTGACTGCCACTGACAATGGTATAATCATTGGTAGGGTCACGGGCAAGGCTGACGACGGTGTTCTTGTGGCCTTTGAGTGTCATAGCAGTCACCGTGGCAGCGGATGCTCGAGGATCCACAAGTTTGACGACGCGGCTTACCGACCCACTCGCGATGAGATGAAGCGCGGGCATTTGCTCGATGCAGAACAACGCGCTGGACGTGGTTCGAGTGTCGACCAGAGAAGCGGTGACCAAATCCCAAGTTCGTACGGTCTGGTCCCAAGATGCTGAGTAGCCGACCGTGGAGTCGTTGAGGTCAAACATGGCACCCGAAACTGGACCAGTATGCTGTTGCATCAGGGCGAGCGGCCCTCGCTGGGACACGGATACCTCATTGTTGAGCTTCCTCTTCTTGCCATCTTTCGTTCTTGTCTTAGGAACCAGGACCTCTGGTGCCGCAGGTGCGTCGGATTTCCGAGTCGACCAAAAACCGACTGAATGGTCCGAGGAGGCTGAGAGAATGCGGGAAGATGCGGCATGGGCACAGACAGACTCCACCGAAGATGTGTGTCCGTAGAGCTCGATCTGGGGCGACAAAGTGGCCGAGAACCCGACTTGATCCTCCGAGTATTGCCACAGCCTCAGTGTCCGGTCAAAGCCACCGGAGACAAGCTGGGTGGGAGATATAAACTTGGCCGACTTGATGAAAGAGCCATGTCCGCCCTGGGTCGCAGCAGGAGATGTGGCTAGAATTTGCGAAGAAGTGTTCCAGACTCTTAACAGGCCGTCATAACTGGCAGAGAGGATCCTTGGAGAAGTGCTAGACATGACATCCACGTCGCTGACCCAGTCGTCATGCTGGAAGGATGCGACGTATTGCGGCGGGATTCGTGCTCGTACATATTCGACTGCGAGGGTTGTCTCCGCAGAGATGCCGTTGCTCGTCAGATATTCTTCAAGGGTAGTCCTTAAGTATGTGCCATTGATGATGAATTCTAGCGGGATCGCTTTCTCGGTCTTCAGCAGGCTGTTGACGAGGGTTGAAAGAGTCAAGCGACGGAAAGAGGTGGGGATGAGGATCGCAGCGTTGTCTTCAAGAGCAAGATCTGTGTCTCGAGTGGTTAGCCGAACTCGCACTTGGGCCTGAGTCCCCGGGGCCTCTGCGCCAGACATGACAGCCATTATGAATACCCGCGTCGTGTCGCCTCAACCGCAAAGTGGGCGGCTGTGAAGATCTGAAAATCTGCAAGAACAATTCGTCTTTCGCCGGGATACTTTTTCTCCGCATAATTTCCGGCGGAGCATACAGACCAGCAGGCAGTATGTGTCGACGACATTCGATGTCACGTCGCCGACACCAGCGTCCACCGGAAATGACTGGCCGGAACCGAGGAAGTCATGCCTGATGACACAGAAGCTGCGGCTTCTTTATGCGACGCGATTGTCGATGGCAGTTTCCCACAGTCGGAGCAACTCTTGACGTCTGATCTGTCCTCTCAGACTATCTCCGCGCTCCTCGCCCAGATCTCTAGAACTCGGCAGGGCCTCAATGACGAGATCAAAGCCGACAGCAAAGAGGAGGCAGGCAACGTTGATGCATGGATTGCCCAGGCTAAGAAGGTCCAAGAGGACATTGCCCGCTGCAAAGTCGAATCTAAACGCATCGTCGAGGAGCATCAGCAATTCCAAACCCTGAGAGACCAAGCCACCGACTACCAACGCAAAGTTGACCTCCTCGAGACAGAAATTAGTTTCACCAACTCCCTGAATCACGAGCTGCTGAACGTTTCTCTGGCTACACAGTCTTTGAGAGACGTTGAGCAATGCCTCGCCCGCGATGACCCCTGCGCAGCTGCTACGAAACTGCAAGAGCTGGACAAGAACTCGACAACCAATTTAAAGTCTAGAACGACAACCATAATACGGGATCTTAAGGACGAGTTCCGGCTCAAAGCTCGCTTCCAGCTAGAACAAAAACTCAGTCAACAGATCCTGGTTCGCAGAGACCATCAGAGGGGGAGTCTTGAGGTTCCATCGAATGAGCTTGATCACCATGCGCTTAATTCTGATGCCATTCTACGAGCTCTTGACAGTCTTGGTGATGGCCAAGACTCCATTGAGCCTCTGACGGACAAGCTCAGATCTCTGACTGTCCATCCTTTACGCCGGTCTGCGCGGTTGAAGTTGTCGGCTTACCACGTCGAGCAGAGTGCCTTTAACATCGAACTCGATGCCCGCCTCCCGTCTCTAGATCTGGTCCTCGATTTTACACTCGATTTTCTCCACTTCCTTCGCGGTTCTCTGTCCAAGACTGTGCAAGATGCCACAGCCAAAGCACTACTTCCCGACTTGATGGACGTTTTGGTTTGTGATTGGCTGAATCCTGAACTTCCTACTGAACTCACAATGCTGGACGATCTCGACCGACTTAAACAGAGAGTAAACAGCATCTTGGACAACCTGAAATCGTCTCAATGGGAAGGGCAAGGGCAGCTTCAAGATTGGACCGAGGATATACAACGGGCTTGGCTGAACAAGCGCAAGGCTGCCACCCTGGATGCCGTAAGGAAAGCATTCGCTTCGGCTCGGGGAAATTTGCGCCAGGTCGAACGCGTGGAGCGACAGATGGTATCAACAGCCGCAGGAGAGCATACAAGCGTCGAAGGCGGGTCTGATGACTGGGATGCAAACTGGGACGAAGACACAAAGACCAAAGAGACTGCGATAATTGCTACGACAAATAACACCGAGGAGGATGACGCAGAAGGCTGGGGGTTCGATGACGAAGAAGAGAATGAACAGAAAGTAGACGCTCACGATGGCCAAATAGCAGACGCCGACGACGATGATGCTGGAGATGCTTGGGGCTGGGGCGACGAGAGCCCTGTCACAGAAATGAAATCACAACCGACATCCAAAGAAGAACCCAAGGCACCAAATGGAGCGAAACCACCCAACGAGACCGAGCAGGAGGTTACTCTGACTGAAGTTTATAGCATCAGCGAGATCCCCGACCACCTCGTCGAGATCATCGGCAGGGATCTCTCCGACGCTCAAACCATCCGCGACACCCAGCACAAGAGTCTCGACTGCACCTCGGCATCTAGAGGTCTGCTGGCTCTACCCACCTTGGCACTGGCCATGTTCCGGGCTACAGCACCGAGCTACTACGGCGCCTCTGCCACCCTGACAGATCTCCACCGCTATAACGATTCCCTCTACATCGCTGAACGACTACGCGATATTAGCATCCCACCAGGCATGGGTAGCATAGAATCTGACATCAAAGCCATGGAGAAATTCGCCAAGATAGCGTACTCTAAGGAAATGGAAACCCAGCGTATAATCGTTTGGGATCTCCTGGAGGGAGCCCAGGGCTTTACCTCGTGCACGCAATTCCCCTATTCGCAGGAAATTGAGAATGCCGTGTCCTCGGTCGTCGATCGAATACGCACACTCCATGCGCTATGGAAACCCATTCTCTCGACGTCCGCGCTGATGCAAAGTCTCGGCTCGCTAGTCACGATGGTGGTATCCAAAGTCATCTCCTCGATCGAAGAGATGGACGACATTTCGGAGCCGGAATCCCAACGTCTCACTGCGTTTTGCCAACAAATCGCCACGTTGGAAGACCTCTTCCTGTCGACGCCTCCATCCACCTCCAGCCATCAGGAAGGCACTCCACAAGAACCCATCCCAATGACGGCGGTCTACGTTTCTAACTGGTTGCGTTTCCAATACCTCATCAATATTCTAGAGAGTTCGCTCGTGGACATCAAGTACCTCTGGACGGAAGGCGAACTGAGTCTAGAGTACAGCGCGGACGAAGTAGTGGATTTGATCAAGGCCCTGTTTGCGGAAAGTGCGCATAGGCGGAGCGCCATTGCGGCGATCAAAGGGAGTCGAACATCGCGGTGAGGAGAAGATTCAGGTGTGTAAAAGGATCCGAACTGCAGAGCATAGGGTTACGAATTTGAACCGATGAAACGTCATGAATTGTGGTCGCTGTGGAAAGTGAGATTGACGTTGACAATCAGCGAAACGTTCTTGCACTAGACGGACGTAAGAGGTCAAGCCGGCAGACAGCGTGACTGACTGGCCGTCTTTTATTCTATCGCTATTGCTGTTGCCATAGCAGAGGCGTGGAACTGTCTCTATCTTCGGTCTGTGTCTTTCTAGGTGTTTGGTCTTGGAGTGTTGCCCCCATCCGATCTATCGGAGGAGTTCCGTTGCAAATGAGCGTGTGATAACATCAAGGAGAGTCTCCACCGTTGCATCTGGTCTCTGACCGAAAAACTCGGTATTCCCCTTCCCCTTTGATCCTTGCCGCGGCCGCAAGGACATATTCCGTCTTTAATACCCTAGTAATGCAGAGGCACCAGGCTCGCTGGAAATGTAGATGACCTCGTGATCATCACTGAATCCATTGAATCTGGTGGCCGAGCACTTCGTGTACGCGCCCATGTTCTCGAAGAACAGCCAGTCGCCAACCTCGACTACGCCAGGGAGGAAGTACCGGTCTGTGATGACATCGATGCCATCACAGGTTGGGCCCCAGATCGAGTATTCTATCGGGAGTTCGTTGCCAGTCGATCGCGCGAGGACCTGTGGAACAGGATGTTGATGGTCGAAGATGATGTTGGAGAAGTTGCCGTAAACACCGTCGTTCAGGTAGAGCATGTATCCCTTGCCTCCGTCACGATCAACTGCGACCTCTCGTCGAGCAATCACGTTCGCGGCCAAGGTAAAGGCATTGGAGGCGTAGTATCGGCCGGGTTCACCAATGATACGCACATTGGCGGGGAAATGCTCCTCCAGAGCTTCGGTCAGGTTTCCAGCAAAAGTCTCAAAGGTTTCATCCACGAAGCCACCCCCAACGTCGAGCAATTTGAGATCGAAGCCCAGTGACGCTGCCTGGTCGAAGACGTCGCGTGCGTCCTTGACAGCCTTGCCGAAGGAGTTGGGGTCGCTGGCGCCTGAGCCGATGTGAAAACTGACACCGACGAGGTTCAAGTTGAACTGCCTCACAAGATGAAGTAATTCTTCTGCATAGTCCAAGCTGGCGCCGTATTTTGTGCTCAAACGGCAAGCGCTGGCCGAGTCGTCGGTCAAGATGCGAAGGACGAGTTCGGCATCGGGGTAGCAGTCCTTGATCTTGCACAGTTCGTCGGTGTTATCAAAGGTCATGAGCGTGACGCCGACCTTCTGCGCGTGGCGTAGGTAGGACTTCGTCTTGCACGGTTGGGCATAGATGATGCGGCTAGGCGGAACGCCAAGGCTGAGCACCAAGTCGATCTCAGCCTTGGACGCACAATCAAAACCGGTGCCCAATTTGGCCAGCAGGCGGAGAACTTCCTTGTCCGGGTTGCATTTGACCGCTTCAAACCAGTTAGCTCATTAAGTGAACGACGATTGGCCTCTGACACCCACCATAGAACGGCTTGACGCGGCCCAAGTTCATTTTCCAGCGTAGATGCTGGCGGTAGACTTCTCCGAGATCCGCCACGTAGAAGGCATCCTCCTCGCCGGGTTCGCAAGTGTCCACGTTGATGCGAGCAATTTGCTCCTTGAGGACTTTTTGAATAAGAGCCTTTGAGGCAAAGCCAGTCACGTCAGAATCAACGCCATGATTGATATCAGGACAATCGATTTTATCGATTTGGGTGTCAGTCAAAGTAGTGGTAGTATCTGGCTGATCAATGGCGATTGCAGAAGGTGCCATAACCATGCAAATGGTTGTGCTGATGATTTAGTGATGGATTTTAGGCGGGTGTTAGGGAGGTTTTCTGGATTCCGACCCTATCGGACGTTGGCTTTGCCTCAGCGACTCTCCCTCGCGAGGAGGAAGAACCTCGAGTGGCGACCTATGCGGCAGCTGAAATTGAGGGGAATTGTGAAGGGGGTTTTCAAGCGGAAAAGACGAAAGCGGTGTTACAATGTTGAGCTTCAGCAGGAGGAGGGCGTGTATTGAGGATATGTCGATGTTTTGAAGCAGATGCAGTTTGATGGCGGAGGGCGAAAGATGTCGAGGCCGTGGTATTGGGTGCCTTTGGGCTACCAAAGGCAGATCGAAAAAGTTTCCAGCTGGTAGAGTATCGTTCAGACGCGGGAGGTTGTTTGAGGCTGAGCCGTGGTGACAAAGTAAGGTTGAAAGGAAGTGAAGTGGTGGAAAATATTCGATTTCGTGTGTTTCGTTGCCGACCGGGGAATTTTGTCGCAATTCACCACGACACGTTGGTGGGGGGCAAAGGTGGATCGTGCCGGGTTGTCGCTGGTGGAGGCGGCGCCTAGAAAAACTCAACCTTCAGTGACCTCAGAATTGCAAGAATTGAGTGAGTGACTCAAAGTCGGTGAATCAGCGCTAGCTGAGTTGTCATCGGCGTATGTCATTTGCCGGTGCTGCTTCTTGCAAGGTCTCCGTTCCCGTTTTCGCCAGGCTGGATCATTGCAACTCTGATCCAGAAATTTCCCATGTGCGTGCGGCATTTTCCATCGAGGCACGTGACTCGGAAGAATCGGTGCTTTCCGTCTGCATGTGAGGAACCGAGGGTTTTTGGCATATACCATCGACGATGAGACACGGTGATTCTCTGAGATCAGTGGTAAACACAGTGCTCCCTGTTATCGAGGAGGATCAGACCGCAGTCGATGCCTATAGGTGTAGAACTCAGTAGCCGGCGTGTCGGTGTCGTAATCAGTGGGCCGGTGAGGAAGCGGAATAGTGGTGCTTTCCACTATGTCGAATTTCGTCTCTCGCATGCGGTCGAAGAAAACTGTGTCGGCCTCGTGCCGTCGTTTGAAACCCACCAAGATGAGGGTGTTGGGTGCACGAGCAGCCAGTTGTCTCAGGATCTCTACCAGATGCACACTGCTGTCCGGATTGTAAATGCAATCAGAAACCAATATGAGATCGAAATTGGGATTCGAGCTATCCTCAAGGCATGAAGCCCAGTCCAAAATCTCTGCTTGAAGTGTAGATCCCGCCATTAACGAAGCACAGCGAATGTTCTTCGCCAACACTCCTTGAGCATCCTCCAAGTCGGTGAGGTACATGTCACACTTGACAAGCTGTGCGAAAGCAATGCCGACGACGCCACATCCAGCGCCCAGTTCCAGCACCTTGAGTTTTCTTACCTTGCTGGACTTGACCAAAGCTGCTAATGTGGCTACACCACTTGGAGGTGAGGGAGACAGTCCTCGTGCGAAATACATCACAAATCCTAAGCTCGCGTCCCTTTGGTCGTGCGTCAGTGACATCAGGGTTGGGGAAGGGGAGAACTACCAGATATGCCTCGCCATGCTCTCGCCGATGTCCTCCCATATCCGCGCAGTTGTGTTACTCGAGAGCGATAGACGTCGCTCGACAATGGGCTCCGACCGCTGCTTGTCAGACAGAAGAAATTCACAACTCCAGACGTCAAGAATCTCTGGGATCTCTGACAGTTTGGCGGCGGATTGAGTTTCCCCAGAAGTCACATGCAGCCTGACAGGCCACGACGTATACTTGCCGGGACATTGAATAGTGATTTTGAGTGCTCTTGACGTAGCCTGCCATTGAAATGATTGCGAATGAAGGATTTTAAAGGTGCCGTTGGCCTCTACCACATCTGCATTCAGGACAATGTCCTGGCTGAGCAACGCGTCACTGAGGTCCGTTTGCACGGCGACCACTGCAGAGACATCGACTGTCTTCCTGCTTACATCGCACTGCGGCGTGCGCAGGAAGCGGATGTAATGCACCATGTCAGGAGCGAATCTCGAGGATCAAGGGTGAAGTGCGGAAGAGGTGAGGTAGAAGTGAAGGAGAAAGATCGAACCACAGATGATCAGCTGGACTTTGTTCTGCAGGAAAGTGAGGCGTGAGGGGCGCGCACTGACCGCCGCATCGGATAAACAGTATTGCCGAAATCTGGAGCACGTGGACCCGGGGCCGGTAAAATCTACGAGTAGTGCCGGCCCCCAGCCAGCCTCTTGTCGTCCCCCAGACTTCTGTGCAACTGGTCGCATTGGACATTCACAGCACTGTGACTTGAGAATGGCAATTAGGAGTCCACTGCGCACACGTTCGGCGCGGTTGTCCAGGTTCATTACGCTACCTCACCCTCTCGTGACCTGAAGGGGTCGCAGCCGCATACCCAACATGAACAACCCTGAGTTTCGTCAGACTCTCCACAACATCTCTCACAACCTCGAGTCCGCAAATCAGGCCGCTCAAGAGAACATCTACACGTTCACGCAACTCTACGTTGATCCATGTCTAGAAGGCCTCAAGTCGTGTGTCTATTCATGCACTGCACCTTGCTTCCCGAACCGGGAAGCCAGCCTGCGGCGGAAGAGAGGTCGATCGCGCGGAAGAGCTGAGTATAATTTTGACTTCTACAATGCCTGGGACGACGAGGAAGCGCTTGGCGATGGCGCCCTTGGCTGGGGCGATGATGAATTGGACAGTCTCCTAGCCGGTCGTGGTTCGCAGCCGCGGCAGCCGAGGAAACAACGGGCGATGAGCTATGGCTCAAGGGGGAGACGAAAGCCTTCTGGAATTCAGCCAGAATCAGAGCAGGACCCCACCATCATACCAGGCTCATCATACTTGGGGTTCCTGGAACGACTGCCATGGAGGATTGGCGCGCGGAAATTGCGCTATAAGCCTTCAGCTGCAGATTTACAAGAGAATCCCGGCGGTACTCGAGTGCGAGACGCCGAGAGCGAACCACTGATAGAAGAGACCGAAGAAGACAATGGGACATGGAGAAAGGGCCACGGTCGTCAGCGGAGCGATACTGCCGCTTCGAGATCGACGACCAACTCTCTGAGCTCGAGGGGGGATTTGATCATGAGCGATGAAGAAGAATATGAAGACGCGCAGCCGCTCGATGACTCTTTCGCCGTCATGCTCAGCCGGCGAAACACCAACCAAGGGTCCGCGGAAGATCAGAGCAGTGGTAAGCCTAGGACGCCGAGCGGCAAGCGTCCGGGAGTGTCTCGCAACTCCACCCAAACAGTATCTTCAAAGTCCCTAAGAAGCCCAAGCGGCAAGAGTAGCCAAAGGTCGCCCTCATCGAAGAGTCTGGCAGCCTTGTCGCCCAACGTGATCGAAGAGCACCCTGACCCACCAACATTAGTGGACCTCCAGCGTGAGGAAGAACGAATTGCGCACGAGGAAGAACTTGAGATAGAGCAAAAACGCGAGGCTGCTCAACGGCTGGCCTTGCAGCGAGGGTTAAGCTCGCGTGATGTCAAGGAACCGACGAGCACGGAAGTCAAGCCCAGGGACGTCGATGGAGAGCTGGATAGTGCTGCGACGGTCGACGTGTCCGAACTAGGCCCTGCATCGCCGGCGCATTCATCGTCCACAGACTTACGAGACCCGGAACCGGAGTTGACATCATCATCAAGTAGGGACGACGGCGATGGCGGCAAGGATCCAACTTGATCCACAAGCATCGGGCACTCATGATATTGTGATGACGTCGACGACCTTACACAGTGGATGACAGCGACGTCAAGTCAAAGAAAATGAAGTGCTGGATTTACGATCATGACGACCGCTGCATATCCTCAATTGAAGCAGAGCTGGAAAAGACAGAGGACTGTCGACAGCCTGTGTCCGGATTGCTCCGCGTGTTGCACTATGATGAACCTAATGATGGTAGAAAAGGAGGGATGGCTTTGGAGTCTTCTTGTATATAGCATTTAATAACTGCGATTTTTGACCAGCGAGTAACTGGTGCACTTCATTGCGAAGTAAACTAGAAGAGGCTGCGGCTCTATGCCACCACACTTCTACCGAGTACCTCGTACTCTTGTCCTTGAGCCCTTTCCTTATCTGTGGGTCTGGTTTGCCTCACAGCCTTATCTGGTGGCTGATGGGCCGATAGATAGATAGTCGATTGGACGAGAGCCGACGAGCCCTGCCTCATCCTCGACAGCGTGCGCTTCTCGTCTTCTCTTCACACGTTACACACACGCAACCCCGGGAGGACCGCGCTACCCCCCTGCTCCTTCAACGCGCTTCACCTTACGATGAGTCTATTCGCACCGCAGTTGACGATATCGACTCTCCTCATTCCATCCCCGCTGTCATGACCAAGACCTTGGCAGCGCTTCGCCTTCAAGCTTTCGAGCCGTTACCTCACCCAGCAACCAGGTCCCTTCGGATCTCCTATGCTGCCGAATGGTGAGAAGAAAAAATATGGAGGACAAGAAGGCCTGGAGCCCGGAGTCGTCCTCAAATCCTTCTGCCTACGAGGCTGACATGCACAATGTGCACCGCACCTTCGCACGCCGCCTGGCCGAGTCCTTTAAACGAGATCCCCATGCGAGTGTCACCCGGTCGACCTCGTTCAGCGCAGGGGACGGCAAGGGATACGACGCCGAGGCTGCGGCTCAGGCGACCGCGCTGTCCCCTTTGCTGAGGAGGCTGAAAGGGCGACACCTGCAGATGATTGCCATCGGTGGGAGTATCGGCACAGGACTTTTCGTCGGTAGCGGGAAGGCGCTGGCTTATGGTGGGCCGGCGTCATTGTTGCTGGCGTTTACTTTGACGGGCTGTATGATGTACTGCACGGTCCAGGCACTCGGAGAGCTGTAAGGGCTTCCACCCGACAAAGCCATTGTCTCTGCTGACTGTCATCACCAGCGCCGTGTTGTTCCCTGTAGCCGGTTCGTTCGCATCGTATTCGACCAGGTTTCTGGTAAGCCCATCGCCTCGCCATACTGCGCCGGAAGTCTAACATTGCTCTCAGGACCCCGCCTGGGGCTTCGCAATGGGTTGGAACTACGCGTTAAACTGGCTAACGGTCTTGCCCTTGGAGATCGTCAGCGCCTCGATCACGGTCGAT
Source organism: Phialophora verrucosa (assembly GCA_002099365.1). Classification (NCBI taxonomy): domain Eukaryota; kingdom Fungi; phylum Ascomycota; class Eurotiomycetes; order Chaetothyriales; family Herpotrichiellaceae; genus Phialophora; species Phialophora verrucosa. The sequence goes on along the minus strand of MSED01000003.1, from coordinate 529,038 downwards.
TACTGGGTATGGGTCATGCCGGGTGGCTCGCGATACTTGATTAATGGAGAAGAGCAGGTCCAAAACATTTCGCTGAATGCTGCCTGGGTGTCCATCTTTTTGGTCCTCATAGTGCTGATCAATTTCTTTGGGGTTAAAGGTTATGGCGAGGCCGAGTTTCTCTTCAGCATTGTCAAGGTTACGGCTGTCATTGGGTATATGTGAGTCGTCTTGTCCATCTCTCATATCCACGTGCGTCGCCTGCGGTGCTTACCCATCTGCAGTCTTCTTGGAGTCCTCATCAACATTATGGGCGGCGTGGACTCCGCGGGACGGCCGAATGGCAGCTACCTTGGGTTTCGACTATGGCATCACCCAGGAGCATTCCATAACGGCTTCAAAGGTCTCTGTAGTACGTTCGTGACAGCAGCATTTGCCTTTGCGGGAACGGAACTGGTTGGCCTTGCCGCTGCAGAAACCGAGAATCCCAGGAAAGCCCTACCGACTGCCATCAAACAGGTAAGCGCACACGAACAAGGCCGTACCGGGTTGTCTCACTGAGGTAATAGGTTTTCTGGCGAATCACCCTCTTCTACATAGTCAGCCTCCTCCTGGTCGGTACCCTTGTGCCCTACGACGACCCCCGCCTCTTGAATGGCAGGAACTCGGCCGACGCCAAAGCATCCCCCTTCGTCATCAGCATTCAAAATGCCGGCATCGAGGTTCTCCCTTCAGTCATGAACTGCGTTATCATGATCAGCGTCCTCAGCGTCGGTAACTCCGCCATCTACGGCAGTTCACGAACCCTCGCGGCACTCGCAGAACAGCGCCAAGCGCCCGCCTTCCTCGCGTATATCGATCGAAAAGGCCGGCCACTCTACGCGATTATCATTGCGTCCGTGCTGGGAATGCTAGGGTACCTGGCAGCGACACAAAAACAACAAGACGCATTCAACTGGATGCTCGCCCTCTCCGGCCTGTCCAGCATATTGACCTGGGCGAGCATCTGCCTCGCGCACATCCGCTTCCGCCACGCCTGGACCCTTCAAGGCCATTCTCTCGACGAACTGGCATTTCGCAGCCCCGTCGGCATTATCGGCTCTTGGGTTGGCTTTACGTTCAACATGCTCGTGCTGATTGCACAATTCTGGACCGGGTTCTCCCCTGTCGGCTGGCAACACATGTCGGTGTCTGATCGAATCGTGAATTTCTTCCAGGCATACCTCGCAGCCCCAATCGTCGTGCTCATGTATTTGGGATACAAGACATATATGAAAACACACATCTTGATGGCGAGAGATATGGATTTGTTTACAGGAAAGAGGGAGTTCAATGTCCGCGTGCTGGTGGCGGAAGAGAAAGCGGATCGCAGGCGGTGGCCGCGGTGGAAGAAGGTGTACAAGTTCCTCTGCTAGCAGTCACCGGACTGTGACTGGTCTGGGCGATTTGGATCCTTTGATTTTTAAGGAAAGCAAGCGTATCTTTGAGAGATGATCATATGATTTCAATTTTCAGACGAGATCATGCTCCCCCTGTCCTTCTCCATTGAATAGTCGCCATTAGAACCTCCGCCTCGCAAGTCTGGAGCGTCTAGAATACCTTCGTCAGCATCCCTGGGACATTTCCCTGCCGGTAACATCCCAAGGCAAGTCCCACACTATATTTCCACTGTGCTCTATGTAGCTATGTACAGTAAGTAAGCCAGGGAGACGTGGGAGGCGCCTCTCGGGGCCCCTGCCTGCAGGTAACACCAGAGTGACGTCAATCCGATGGAGTAAAAAATTACGAGCTCGTATTGATATCTCGTACAAGCCGTCGATCAATTGATTCAACATCGCCAGTCTGCGTGCATTATTTTCTGGCGTTTTCCTCTAGATTTAGACAATATTCCCCTGCGGCTTATGTCCTGGCCCCCGACTTGCACCTTGAAGCCTATTGATTTGCGCTCGATCTCCGAGCTGCTACTCTTATTGGAGCTTGAGCCACTCTCACCACTGACCGACTGACTCTCTGGGCGAAAGGCATCCATCATGGCGCCAATTCCGGTCACCATCATTACTGGGTTTCTCGGTGCCGGAAAGACTACGCTGATCTTGAACCTCATCCCGCAGTTGCCGAAGAATTACAAGCTTGCCTTGCTGAAGAACGAGTTCGGCGATGTCGCGGTCGATTCACAACTCGCTGGCTCGGCGTCCATCTCAGGAGTTCGGGAGTTGTTGAACGGCTGCATTTGCTGTAATCTCGTCGGTCAGCTCAGTGATGCTCTGTTCGAGCTCAAGGACTCGGTCGAGCCCAGCAGGGTACTGATAGAAACCTCAGGCTCGGCGTTTCCCGCGACACTGGCTATGGAAGTCAATCGCGTCGGGAGAGAAAATCCGGGCTCATTCACCCTTGATGGCGTCATCAGTGTGATTGACGTGGAGAACTGGAAGGGCTACGACGACACGAGCTACACCGCCAAGATGCAAGCCAAGTACACCGATCTGATCGTCTTCAACAAGTGGGAGCTTGTTGACGAGAGGATGTTCGAAGACGCGTTGGATCGTGTCGGTGACCTGGATGTCCAAGTCGCGTGGGTCAAGAGTCAGAGAGGCTGGGTGGACGTCGAGATCGTCATGGGTATAGATGGAGCAATGGTCCGTGACGAAGGGTTACGGGGAGCAATCGAGTTCAATGAAGAGAATACTCACGAGACTACCGACAGCGACGGACACGGTCACGGTCACGGGCACGGACATGGAGGCGCGCATCATCAAGACGAAGTGGAGGTCCTAAGTGTAGTGCTAACAAATGAAGACCCGTCGAAACCACCCCAGGGGGTTGTTCTGGAGTCTTTTGAAGACCTGCTTCTTTCCGCACCAAAGGACGAAGTGTACCGCATTAAAGGACTGGTCCTGTCATCCAAACCACCTCCGGATTCAACGGGCGACAGTAAACCCAGCATTGCAGTCGACTCGGAAGGTCACAGTCTCTATGTTTTGAACTGGGCGTTTGGACGATGGACGTACACGCCGCTCCCGAGCAGGGCGTTTAAAGCCATGGAGAACGCAAGTGCACGTTTGACCTTTATCCTAGCCAGAGGAGAAGCTAGTAGATGGATTCGACGGCTTGAGAAGGGAGACTTTATCGCCCTCGAAGGGGCTGGGGGAAAAGAGGAAAAGGGTTCCTTAAAGATCGAGAAGGTCGGATGACAAGCAGTGCCTATTTAGCGTACAGCAGTCATTCTCCCAGCGAGCGTCCTCGTTCTTCTCCCGTCACTCAGTCGAGGCGGGTCTTCGACTGCACCCGTCACCTTTACAACAGCGCGCGAAGCTCCCCTTTGCCATCTAGCTCCATAAACCTCACAACCTGGCCTAGGTGGTCGAATCCCCAAAAGCCCTCCACGTCTCCCTTGGCATTCTCGCACTGAAACCACGGCAAACCAAATGCCCCATCCTTGAACGACGCATCCGTGTTCTGCAAAAGCTGCTTCTTGACCTCGGGGCTTCCCAACCTCTCGATGTGCCGCTTGACCACCTCCTCGCCCAACACTGGCGTCAAGACCCTAGCGAAGACCTTGGGGTCCGAAATATCACCCTCGTCCAGCTTCGTCCAGAGGGTTTCCCAAAGCGTGTCCACGGCTTTGATGAAGACATCCTGGGTGCCCGCTTTCTGATGGCCGTCCAGCCACAAACTGGTCAGGAAGCGCTGGAGGTGGATCGTCGGCTTCGGAAACCCCTTGGGATATCCGTCGGACATGGGGATGTGGAACTGGCGCGCCCAGCGGAGGCGTTCGAGCTCAATCCATTTGTCTTTGTTCCGGATTTCGATGGGTGCGATGTTGCCGCAGGTCTTGTGCAGCCCGCCGAGCAGGATGGGCGTGTAAGTTACTTCGACGGACTTGAAGATGGGCGAGTGCTAGGTCAAGTTAGTGAGGTGGATGTGTGTCATCTCAAGCATTGATCCGCACCGGGCCTGCGGTGTAAACAAAAGGATGTTTTGTAAGGGAAAGGCAAACATGATATAGCATATCGAGGGGAGGGCCAAGAGGAGCAGAGCAGAACCAAGGACCTACCCTTAGGAAGTAATATCCCATGTAGCAGAAAGGACTGACAATGTCGACATAAAAGGTGATTCTTCCACCTGGCATCTTGTCGCTGCCGTCGTCGATCTTATGTAGTTAGGCGCTGTATGGAGTATTCGTTCCTGAATCTCAGCCCGCGCAATGGAGCTGTCTCTCTGAGGTTCACCTTGGGACCAGATTCCAGATTGGGTCGGCAATGGCAATGTGATTCCGCTAGATAGATAGATGCTGTGCTCGTTCCGGACACCTGGTTGCCCTGAATGAGATAGATGCTCCTCTTGTGGACGATGTCGTGCTCGAGGCCCTGTCGCTTGATGCAGGGATTACTGAGGTTGCGAGGGAAAGCTGAGACGATCACTACAGTGTTGCCGCTGAGACCTGATTTGTGCTCTTTCCAGCTGGGCACTGATGGGCTGCTCGAATGGATATAGTATCACAGTACAGTAGGATGGAAGACTCATCGCCATCGATCGTACTCGTACAGTAGAACCATCAAGGACGGGGTAGACGGGGTAGCCGAGGTTCGTCGCCGACTCGGCGAATTCGCTGACTTGTCCGAATTTCCTCACCTGTGATGCTTGACTTCACCATTGTACATACATAGTATACATATGTACGGTACGCCCTGACTGCATGAGTCCCTGCCCGACCTTCAAGCTCGAGTTTCATGTCCGTCGGCAGCAGCAGAAACGCACTCAGCTTCATGTAGTTTGTTTGTCTCATCGGCACTCAGCACAACCCAAACATTCTCGTGAGCGTTCTCTACCTGTGCCAGACCTCTCCCTCGAGCTTGTCCCTCGAGCTTGTCCCTCGCGCCAACGATACTACCCGCCTCCCCATGGCCACGAGAACATGGCGAACCTACCGTTTTCCTCGTGAACGACGTATATTCGCGCGGGGAGCATAAGTGGAGTGAGCGAGCTTTCTGAACTATTATCGCAATCATGGAGATAGAATATCATGAGATCCGGTCCAAAACAGTAGGATGGGATGGCCTGGCGCAGCAGTGTACGTCCTGGGCGAGGCATGTTTCGGCTGTATGGATCACACACTGTCGTAAAACGTAGCCAGTCTCGCCACTCTGAGAAGCCTAACCTTGAAAGGCGGGTAGCGAAATGAGTGAAGACATCGGCAGCGAGTCGCTCCTGATTGCCTTGGTTCGTCTACTGCCGTTGCTATCAGCATTATCACTGCCATTCCTCTATCACTCCACCATCCGCTTCGTTGCCTTCTAGAATCTGGAGGATCTCCGCAACGGCGTCAAGGGCCTCCGGAGATTATGATGCCGCTGCAGCTAACAAACGTTCCAATTCCCGTGTGATAAGGCAAATCAGAAGCATCTTGTTTCGAGAAGATTACCCTCGACACGGGCGGGGGGTTTGGGATATTATACCAAACAAGGCAAAAATGGAGGCGTTATATTTCCTCTTTCGTTGGCAAGCTCTAGAAGGGAGCTACGGGGTACTACAGTATCAGCTTGGATATGTATCTGACATCCCTATCGGGGCCCTGGGACCCATCAGGGGTTACTGATTAGTGGACTCGTCGTGTAGACTTTCCATGCACGCTGCCGCTGACCTGACTCTGACATCGTGAGGTGCCACTGCCATCTGTATGTCGTCGAAGCCTGGACGCTGGGCACCACACCGTTGAGCATAGCTCGTACTCGTACTGCAGGATGTTCGAGCTGTAAGCGGTCCCTGTTTCAGCCCTCCTGGAGGCGGAGATCCCACTTCTTGGGATCACCCAGATTCGGCTATTATTCCCCCTAACCAGGATCAACATGGGCGCCCCCAGTCCCTTGCACAGACTCAGTAGATCGAAGCGAGCGCCCATGAGCAGGCCAATCATCAAGCAGCTAGCCTCGATATCGGATCGTTGTACTGGCTATCTCTGCGCGCGGCTGAGATCACGTTCGTCCACACGTCCCAAGGGTCCTCCAAGCCTGCAGCCTTGAAAATTTGGACGGCGAAGACGCAGCCAAGCACGACGCTGGGGCCGGCCAAGGACCAGCGAGCTGTAACGAGTAGCCATTGCCGCGCGAAAGGACCCAAGACCCTCCACCCGCAATTTAGGTTGGGTAAGATGAATCTGATGGCCGAGCCCGATCGTATCCCGGGCGTGTCCCCGCCCTCGGCCCGCTGAACGCAACCTCAGCAGAGCGCGTGCCGGAACCCTGGCCGGGGAAGCTGCATGGTGAGAGTGGGGAGCGTACCCAGTCAACAGCGACGGGAAGGAGGATTACTCGTTGTGAAAGAAGAAAGTTTCGCTGCTAAGAGCTCGAGTACGACCAAGTTGTCAAACGTGCACGCGATCATGCTGGTCGACGAAGCCAGTAACAGATCATCGCCTCGCCACGCTGATCTTTTGCCTTTGCCCCGCCCTGACGTTGCGGCGCAATCTTTGCAAGCTCGCGGCTGGGTCCTCTGGGTCCTCTGAGTACTAGCCAGTCCTTCCTCTTCATAATCTCTTCTTCCTCGAATGTTTGCAACCGCGTCACTCCTTCCAGCACCCCGCCTACCATGGATCCGTATCACGGGAGCAAAGAGAAGAACGGCGAAGTCTCGCAAGTACCTGGCCACGGCGACGTGCAGGAGGGCTTCGTCAGCGACAATGCCGACCAGCTGCAACGCCATCTCAACAATCGCCAGATCCAACTGATCGCCATTGGAGGCTCCATCGGAACAGCCTTGTTCGTGAGCATTGGGACCGGCCTGTACAATGGCGGCGCGGGCAACTTGTTTCTTGCCTTTGCCATACAGAGCATTGTCCTGGCCATGGTCAACAACTCGGTTGCAGAAATGAGCACGGCGTACCCTGTCAGCGGTGGCTTCATTCGCCTCGCAGGCAAATGGGTCGACGACGCACTCGGTTTCATGTGTGGTTGGAACTTCTTGTCAGTCTCCGTCGCGACGCCCCTTCTGAAGTCCCTTGTGTACACGTAAACCAGCAGACCGTCGCATTACTGACACTCATTGCTCCTTCTCCAGCTTCTATGAAGCTCTTCTCATTCCATTCGAGATCTCAGCTTTCACCTTGGTGCTGTCCTTTTGGAGCGACAGGGTGACGGAGCCTGGTCCCATCGCTGGCGTCTGCGCCGGTGTCGTCTTGGCCTACGCGTAAGTCATCCGAGCGTCTTAAGTTACGCTGCCTCCAAAACCCGACAGAGGACTGGTACTAATGGCCCAATTCTCGTGTAGCGCCATCAACATTCTTGCTGTTCGAGCGTACGGTGAGGCTGAATTCTGGCTGTCCGGCGGCAAGGTCATCCTGATCTTCTCCCTCTTCTTCTTTACCTTTATTACCATGGTTGGCGGCAATCCCAAACACGATGCCTACGGTTTCCGATATTGGTCAAACGGACAGGCATTCCGGGAAAAGATCGATACTGGAGATCTCGGTCGGCTGCAAGGTTTCTTGGCCGCCCTCTCGTCTGCTCTATTCACCGTCGTGGGGCCCGAGTACATCTCCATTGTTGCCGCCGAGGCCGTGCGCCCGCGCATCTACATCAAGGCCGCCTTCAAGATGGTCTACCTCCGATTCGGCATCTTCTTCATCTGTGGAGCCCTAGCAGTCGGCATCGTGTGCAGCTCCAGGGACCCGTCCCTGGCGAATGTCGTCTTGGGGGGAAGCAACGGCTCTGCGGCCGCATCGCCATATGTGATTGCCATGGAAAACCTCGGAATCTCGGTATTCCCGGATATTGTGAACGCGTAAGTCGTCATCCAGCAAAGACTCAAGGTCTTTGGCTTTGTCTACTCTCTGGCATTCTGACACAGCGCTCAGCCTCATGTTGACTTCGATCTTCTCGGCGGGTAATACCTACACGTATGCGGCAGTCCGCACGCTGTACGGCCTGGCACTGGAAGGCAGAGCGCCCCGATTCCTGACGCACTGCAATCGCCAGGGCGTGCCGGTCTACGCCTTCTGCGTGGTCATGATCTTCCCTCTGCTCTCGTTCTTGCAGTGCTCTAGCAGCTCGTCGATCGTCATCACTTGGTTCGTCAACCTTGTCACCGCCGGAGGTACGTTGCACCCATTAGGATTTATCATGGAATGGAACTCTCCGCTGACATTACCAATCAGGTCTTATCAACTACATCGTCATGTGCATCACGTACATTTTCTTTCACCGGGCTTGTAAAGCGCAAGGTCTGGATCGCAGAACGTTGCCTTACCGTGGGTGGTTCCAACCGTTCTGCGCCTGGTTCGCTCTCATCTGGCTGTTCGTGGTCACCTGCATCTACGGCTACACCGTCTACTTGCCCTGGAACGTGTCGAATTTCTTCTCCAACTACAGCATGCAGCTCTTCATTCCGCCACTCTACATCATCTGGAAGCTGGTCAAGCGAACCAAGATCGTCCACCCTCTCGAGGCCGACCTGGTATGGGAGAAGCCCGGCATCGACGCCTACGAAGCCACGTTTTTGGATCCACCTGTGGGTTTCTGGACCGAGATGGTGCAGATGGTCGGGTTCAGAAAGATCGAGGGCGGCAACGACAAGCGCCGGCCCAGCATTGCTGTGCCTGTCGAGCACGCCGATGGTGAAAAGTGAAGGGTGGATGGTGGATGGTGGGAGGCCTATAGTGGATTGCAGTAAACCATGTATATACCTTCCTACACTTGCAAAGGGGTTGGGGTTGGTCTACCTACGGTTGAAAAAAGCAGCCACCAGGGTATCACGAACCATAGTGCCGGCATCACGCGACATCACTCTTGGTGAACCAGTAATGAAATTGGGAGAAATTCCTCCCTCCATCCTGATTCGTTGTGTGACTACCATACGGATTACCGCGTAAGGCGATTGCGCTTTAGCTAAGCCACCACGGCATTGTCGAGCGTTGTACGGAGTTCTCTGTATGCGAAGGGACAATCACGACAAATTCGGCATCGGACGCCGAAAAGTGCAGAGCCAGGATTCTGGAGACAAGCTTCGCGAATACGAAGAAGCCAAGGCATTCGTGACACACGCTCGTGCTTCCGTCGCGGTTCCAAAATATCGAGATACTGTGTAGTTTGATTTTCGCTCCTCCGTCGTTTTAAGGCCTCCAGGACATGGAGCCTTGACTGTGCAGAAATGCAGACCTCTGTGGAATCAATCGTGCTGGGATGATGACGAGGTCCGTCAATCGCGTGGTTGATGGCGTCTCGTAGTGAGTACGCGAAGCCCCGGAAGGATCCCAAGCCATGCGGGTGGCGCTTGGTTCGCCGTGCTGACATTAAGATGATTGAGTAGGACAGGGTGCAGCGTTGCCGTTTCCCCGTCAGCGATCTGAGCGCAGTAACAAATACTGGGGGAGGGTGCTCACTGCGTCGCCAGTCTGCATAGCACCGTCCCAGCTGCAAGTCAGTGAAGGAGGGAGTGAGGATTGTCCGAGGTAACGAATCTTTACGGCAGTTGAAATGCCAACCCCAGCGATCTGGTCATTCAAGCGAGCTGCCGTGGCATTCCAGTCATGCTAACTCGTATTTACAGACGACAATACATGTAATGACGAGCTCGGTCCGACTGCCGGCCGCTGCTGTTTCACGTCTCCTGCGTTCTGCATTTTGGACCCCAACAGCGAGCAAGCAGCCCGGAGTCCAATTACAGACCGCTCTTCTGCGGAAATGGTGGCTTCGCTGTCCTTCTCATCTGTAACGTCAATCAAGGTATCGAGTTGGGGCATCAACAGTAGGGCAACAGCAGGGCATCAACAGTAAAGCGGGAGGTAAAGTTAGAGTCGTCAACGAACCACAACGTCTCCAAACATGGTCGCGCCACAGGAAATTGCGTCTGTCCTGCCGACGACATGGCTTGGACTTATTGGCTACCTGATCGTCTTCAAACTCGCCTACGACCTCACGTTGGCGATCTACAGGATTACGCTGCACCCGCTGGCACACTTCCCCGGCAGCAAGCTCGCGGCCGCGACCTACTGGCATGAGACGTACTACGACGTGTTCCGCGGGCATCAGTACGTGTGGAAAATCCAAGAGATGCACCGCAAGTACGGACCCGTGATCCGCACGAACCCAGACGACGTGCACATCCACGACCCGGACTTCTTCGATCAGCTGTACGGTCTGAAGATGGACAAGTGGGCGTGGTGGACGCGGGGGTTCGCGGTGCCCAAGGCCGGCGGCATGACGGTCGAGCATGAAGTGCATCGCAAGCGGCGAGGCGCGCTGAACCCGTTCTTCAGCAAGGCGAGCATCGTGGCGAACATTCCCGTCATCCAGGAGAAATTGGCCGTCATGTGCAGCCGACTGGACACCATCAAGGGGAGTCGAGAGGTGTTGGACCTCGAGGCCGTGTACCTCGCCTTGACGACCGACGTGCTCACGCAGTGCTCCTACGGCTGGACGTACGACTACATCCACCACCCGGAATGGGCCATGACGTGGAAGCTCGTCAACACGGGAGGCCGGGCGTCGGCGGCGATCGTGCGCTCCTTCCCACTGATCGGGGCCGTCGTGCGATCGATGCCGCTCTCCGTGGCCATCAAGCTCGTCCCGCCCGTGGGGTTTATGAAGTCGTGGATGCAAAGGGTCGGGGTGCAGGTCCAGAAGATCAAATCCGACGAGGAGACGATGCGGCAGATCAAGGTCGAGAAGAGGCGCAAGGACACCATCTTCGCGCAGATCCTCTCCAGCGACTTGCCGGACGAAGAGCTGAGCGACGAGCGACTGATCGACGAGGGCGTGTTGATCGCGACGGCCGGTTCCGAGACCACCGCCTGGGCCATCACCATCACGACATACCACATCATGAAGAACCCGGATGTTCTCGCCAGGGTGCGCGCCGAGTTGAAGACCGTCGGAATCCCACCGGGTGATCCCGTCGCGCCGTGGACCTCGCTTGAAAGACTCCCCTATCTGACTGCCGTGATCAAGGAAGGCGTCCGCATGGCCGGCGGCATGCTCTCGCGCCTGCCCCGCATCTACGACAAACCCATCCAGTACAAGCAGTGGACCATCCCGGCTGGCACGCCCGTCGCCATGACGCCGCACCTGGTTCTCATCGACGAGACCATCTTCCCGGAGCCCCGACGGTTCAACCCCGACCGATGGATCGACGGGGACATAACCGGCTCGAACAGCACCACCAGTCGGTTGGACAAGTATATCGTGGCGTTTGGCAAGGGGTCGAGGAATTGCATTGGCATGCATCTCGCCTATGCGCAACTGTACATGAGTGTGGCGGCCGTGGCGGCGAGGTATAATCTGGAAATGTACGAAACCGACGACAGCGACGCGACGCCGACCAGGGACTTGTTCACCGCGGGCGTGAAGCTGGATAGCCAGGGCATCAGGGTCATTGTGCATGACAAGGATGAGAACATCAGCTGAAAAGAGTGGCCCGCGAACTGAGCAAACTAGCATCTGCACGGTAGAACTTCAGGACAGGATTACGATATTCTGTAGACTTCGGGATCAATATCCTCTGTGAGGGGTTGGGCGCTTCAAGAAAGCTAGCTACCTGGACCGAGTACGCTGCCCACTATGGTCCTTCGACGTGTGGCCCTTCGACGCTCTGCTGCTTGCTTGCCTACCTGCCAGCACTCCCACTCCGATACTCGTAGATAGTTGGCCTCACACTCGTACCATAACCCTTCAGCTCGCCGCCACGTCCAACTCGAGCTGCCGCGCCCTAAAATCCCAATACTTGCGCCTGATGGGGTCAAACTTGGCGCCCAACGCATCAAGACAGTCCCTACTCCGGCGCACATCGCCTTGCAGCCTATAGATGTCGGCCAACCAATCAATCGCATGACTACTCCTCACGGCGCCGGTCTCGCTCATCAGATCCGCGCCCTTGCCGCCCACGAAGCCCTCGCAAAACACCCGCATCTCCGTCACGGGCAGGCCGGCCCTCTTGAGCACGCCGCGCAGGTAATTCCACGGCGACGCGTTCTGGGGCGCCCACGCGATATGGTCCTTTGCGTAGGTGATCTCGCGGTCCACGACGTCGAGGTCGACGACCAGCGCGCCGCTCGCGAGCACGTCCTTGCGGATCCCGCCCGCCGAGCCCTCGATCGCGCGCAGTTCCTCGGCCCCAAACACGACAAAGTAGCGGTGGTTCCACGCCGAGTTGTTGCGCACGTCGTCCTGGATGAGCAGGTCGACGGCGCGCAGCTCCGCGTCCGTGCTGACCAGTGCGTCCTGCGCGAAGTGGCGGCACAGCCACTGCCGGTACGTCCAGACGTGGTAGTTCTTGGCGTCGAACGAGAGGATGTGTGCGAGGAACGCCGGTTCCGTGGCCGGGAGCGCCGCGAGCATCGACATCAGCGTCTGTCGGTGGTGCCTGGATGGTCGGAACAGAAACTGGTTAGGTAGTCTGAACCCCATAACTAACTCGCGAACCCGTGACATACGCGCGATGCGAGGCAGTAAGGGGCAGAGGGAACGGCGCCACTCACCAGATCTGATAGTTCTTCAAGTTCCGCTCGCTGATCTCCTCCAGCCAGTCCAGCTCGACCAGGACCCCGTCTTCGACCGGCGTGCCCTCTTTCTGCCACAGCGTCTTCAGGATCTTGGCCCGGTAAAGCCACACGGTGTAATGCGCCGGGTTCATCCCGATGATGTCCTCGGTCAGGTCGAGCGCGCGGCGGCTGAATTCGTTGACCGCCATCACGGCCCGCAGGTACGACATGGCCTCGGTGTACCGTGGCGAGTAGGCGATCGCGGCGAGCGCCGGGCCTGGGTCTTTCACGCCCGGCGGGCCGTCGATGAGGGGCACGGGCACGACATCCTTCCAGAGGGGAGACACGGCGTAGAAGGGCTCTCTGGATTTGGCTTTGGGTCTCTTGTTCGCCTCAGCCATTATGTGGTCATTCGCGGATTCAGGCCCCGTGGTAGGATCGCCCTTTCAAGCGAGAGTTGCTGAGGAATAATACTTTCCAAGGCGAGTGAGGAGTGGCCTTGTTTCCTTCGCCTCGCTTCGGGCTTTAAGCGTGCAGACAGACTACCATCTAAGGAGTGGTTTCGACGTCTTCTGAGGAGGAGTCGTCGAACTCACCAGGATCAGACAATTCGAAGGAGTCAAAAATCCGTCAAACTGCCTTTGTCATTGTAGTTTTGGCTGGAATGAAGAGAACAATACGAAGGCTGGATGGGAAACCATGACATTCAGCCGGCTGCCTCTGTACGCCTGTACTCGCCCGTAGTGTGGCAGCGACAGGATAACGCGGGTTCTCGTATAATGCATTCCGTGCCCATCCTCTCCTGTCATGAGAAGGAATATAGTACAACTGACAGCACTCCATTAGAGCAACCGCTGCTATGCGCCTTCGCTAGTAAAACACAAATGAACAGCCCTACAAGTCGTTCACCTCCAGAACTTCCATTCGGGCCGCTTTTCGGTCAGGCCCACACCGACCAGAGCCTCAATTCCTTCTTCGCCCTCTGCGTTCAAGAACTTCTGTTGGTCGATCTCTTCGCCCCCTTCTTCCTCGGTTCCATTGCGCAAGACGGCGGGGTATAGCACGCCGACGCCACTACCACCCAATGTGGTCGTGTACTCCTCAAACCCGGCGTCCTCAAATTGCATCTTCAAATTAATCACAGCTTTCGGATCGATATCCCGCTTAAGGAGGGTGATGGCACACCCTCCGCCACCAGCCCCGGTGAGCTTCGTCCAGCCAATGTCAGCGTAATCAACCAGCTCCCGAATGTGTTCCAACTTCGGATGAGATACTCCGAGTGAGACCAACAATCCATGGTTGATGCGGAACAAGTCTCCTAAGTGCTCGATGTTCTTTTCTGATGTGGGGTCAAAATCGTCTGATGTGATCAGGGAGTGTGCTGACATTGTGACCTCGTCGATACTGTCCAAGGCGGCCTCGGTCACGGCTGGGTATTTTCTCTTCATCACCGCCACTTTGGCGACTTCTGCGGAAGTCGATCGGGGCTGTTTCGTGTTGATCAACAGTAAAGGCAGTTCCGGGAAGTTTTTAAGTGGTGTGGCCATCGGTGGTTTGGTGTAATCGAGTCTCTTGAAAAGTACGGCCCTTCCATGCGTCGCAACCGTGTTGTCTACCCCGCTGGGATTGCCGTGGATACATAGCTCGCCGACAAAAGCCCACTTGTTGATTCTCTCAATTTGTATGTCCACCTCCTCCTCTGGTTGGTCATGGTGTGGTCCGGACAGGACATGGATCTGTTTCAGCAGAGCCGCGCTGATGCATACGCAAATACTCGCACTGGAGCCGAGACCTGCCCCGATTGGCAGGGTGGATCGTAGGGTGTAAATACAAGCCTGCGCAGCAGGAGTCTGAAGGCAAAGGAATAGGTAGAGAAAAGCAGAAGCAGCATTCTGGTGGATCTTTCGTTTGCTCTCGCTCAGATGCGCTGACACGGTTTCGATGTGAGGTCGCATGGCGGCGACCAACTCTGAATCTAGTGACGTGACCATATCATAGTATCGAGGCTTCCGCACAGTCTTCTGGAAGATATGCCAGGGCAAGTCGTCGATCTTCCAGGTATGGTCGAGTCCGACGTCGGGGAACACCAGCTGGATCGTCCGTTGCGACTTAGAGAGCGCGGTGACAAGGAGGTAGGATCGCAGGGAGATTGCGGCAGCCATCGCGGCCTTTCCGTGCACGACGGCATGCTCTCCAAACACGATGACTTTGCCGGGAGCAGATGTCATAAAAGCAGGCGCCATGGGAGACGAGGATTTGCGCGAGTACGGAGGAGGGTGCACCACGCCATCTTTCGAATGGCCATTGACTCCATTGAGTCCTTTGACACCGTTGACTTTCAGAGTTCCGTTCATGGCTACCTCGACTCTGTGGACCATAACTTGGAGAGTGAGCCTGAGCCCAGAGAGGCGAGCCGGTGTCTGAGTTGTGGGCGACGCTGCAAGCTGCGCAAGAGGAGGGACAGAACGAGGAGAAGCAGCCAGTCGGCCAACACAAAATTTCTTAGAAAGGGAAAACCCCAGAAGCAGCGCTGCGTGTCGCGACAGGCGCAGCCAAAACGTCAAACGGAGCGGGTGGGAGGCGGCCCAGCACCACTAAGCTTATCGCTTGGGCCGCTAGCGCTGCAGGTACAGCCCGTTAAAGTTGTGGAACGCCAGACTTGGTGGTCTTCCGAGTGGCACCATCGTCAAATGGCACGGACTGTAATACTCAGCATTGTGTGGTGCATCATTGCACACACCTTGACATACATGGTCGCAGCCCGGGTACGGCACAGCCACAGAGCACACCAACCGCTGTTATTCAACCGAATCCGAATCGCTCAGCTCCTCAATTCTCCCTGCATCCCTCGCCACTTCTACCGGATTCTTGACATCGACCACCCCCGTCGCCTTCAGCCTCTCAAACAGTACAAAGAGCCGCTCAGCTTCGCGCTCCTTCTCTTCCCGGGTCATATTTGGTAGCTCGATATCGGGCTCCTTGTCCAGCCTCTGTCCAGTGATAGGGTTAATGGGCACCTGGTTAGTGGATTCTCCACTGCCCTGTGACTTTGCGCTCTCTGGGATAGGGATCTTGTGGGTCATCAGATATCCTGCAGCATATCCATACCCCACATTCTTGACGTATTCAGTGGCGTCTTTATCTGAGAGTTCAAACATCAGCCCAGATATTGCTTCTGAGAGGTTTATCATTCCGGAAGAAGTGGTCAATCGCAGGAGCTGAGACGCCAGCGATGATGATCTCCCAAGAGGTTGGTCCCTCTCCTTGTCGTCAGGGAGAAGTCGTGCTTTCATACTGTCGCGCAAATCTGGCGGTGCGGCCTCATTGATCTTCCTCAGGACTGTTAGTAGTGGTACTGCGGTGGTGTCGAGTTCCGTTGAGGGATACCCCTGAATGGCCTGGGCGAGTATCGAGATCAGCTTGGCTACTCCCGAATTCAACTCGGCGGCCTGCGTATTTTCGTCGTCGATATCTAGATTTGCGAGGGCATTGATGAGCAGGTTGACCGGTGGTTGTAGTGGTGGTGATGGAATGTCGGTATGGACGAGGATGCGGAAAATCTGTGCAGCAGCAGGCTTGAATTTCACAGCCTGGTCTGTTTTGATGCTCGTCGCATTGAAAAGCAGCTTCAGGGTTTCCATCATTGCCATACTTCCTTGACCGGCGAGTCCCGGGCGCTTTGATTTCTTCGCTTGTTCAGCATGGCGAGACAGCTTTTGTATAATGCTTTCCGCCAAGCCATGTTCAATTACCAAAGTCTCCATGTCAATGCCAGGGTCGTAAGTCAGGAGGAACAATATCCGAGAGAGTAAAAATTCTGCGTCCTCATTCGCATCCCGGAGAGCGTCGGCTGCCTGCTTGTCCAGGCCGGATTTAAGAGAGTGCTGGCGGGTTTCCGGAAGTAACAGAAGCGCATTAGCAATGCACCTGAGTGCTTCGTGACTGATTGATGGAGGGAAGTGTCCGAATGCGTAGCTTCCCAGAGTTTTGATTCCATCTGCATTGTAGATTGCGGACACGTTGTTGACTTCTCGTCCGAGTATCTTCAGCTTTCCCAAGGCCTCTTCCAGACGCTTTTGATCAATTGTCTTGGATCCTAGGCAGTCCGTCAGCAGGTCGAGCAGAGCTCTGGCCTCGGTCTGCTGGGCTTGGCTCGGCATAGTTCAAGGGCCACGGCTATTCTGAGTTGGATGGACTCTCGGACAATGAAGGTGAGCTTTAAGAATCATTCACATCACCAGTTGTCAAGCGATCAAAGGCGGAAAAGTCCAGTTGTGTCCCATTGTGAAAGGAAGTTTGTGGAGGTGGAGTGAGGGACCTTGGATGGCGGCTTGATACTCGGCAGATCTACGGGATCGAGTGGAGCAGAGCGTGGAGACTAAGTCCAATACAGTTAGTCCAACTTTACACGACCTTGATGGAAGCCGCGTCTCGACGCGTGTTGCCCAACGGAGGCTGGAATGGCCATGGTGCACTTTAATTGCAACCGGCTCTCTTTCAACCCCAATATGGTTTCCCACACCACTGATTGGAGTTCTTTGCCATATCGGCAGTGATGGAAGACTGCAGGCAGTCGCACGAACCTTCAGACCTCGCTGTCTGTCGACGCCATTGACAGAGTCCAAGTCGTCGAACATCCAACACCTCGCTCGCACCATGTCGATTCCCGATGCACTTCCGCTTAGTCCTCCGTCCACCTCCTCCCGCCGCAAAGTGGTCATGATGAGCTCTTCAGTCAAGGGCACAAGTCCTTCAAGCTCTCCAGCATCGTTTCCAGGCTCCTCCAATACCGGAAGTCGGAAACGCGTCGGTTTCTTCACGGGTGCAAATGTCCATAGACCTACTTCCACAAGTCAGCCTCCTTCAAGCGGAGCCAGACCACCGCTTGCGTCTTCAGACTCTCAGTCGAGCCTGAGGTCGATACTCAAGCCAGCTACAATCTTGGAGAAGACTGAAAAGACAACAGATGGATCGCAGGAGGGAAATCGTTCAATGGTTGCAATGATGGACAGCTTCATCGAACAATTGTCCCAGGATGACCGATCACTATCGGTCGACGCATATCAGACGCTTGCCAATGTCATCAGGAACTACGATGACATCCCGGACGATGATGTGCTCAAAGCGAAGATCAGCATCTTTATGAAATACATCAAACGAGACCTGCTAAGGACACCCGCTCCGGAAGAGCCGTCGATCGCTGATACGAACCTCATAACTCAAGCGTTGAGGTTACTCATTATATTCGTTTGGAACAAGGACTATGCCTCTCTACTTTCAGATGAAGCCCGTGGCTTCATCCTCGATCGGTCAATCCAAGTGCTTGCGGAGCATGCTGCGTCGAAAAATATCATCGTTCACTACCTTCATCTTCTTGCGGCGCAAAACTTCCGCCAGACCCTCATTACCAGTCACCGCGTGGGGCGACTTCTCGAAGCAATGAGAACACTTGGCGAGCATTACAGAGGAAACGGGGTGATTTCTGAGAGACTGCTCGTTTATCAGAAACTCCTTGACCAGGAACGACCCACGATGAAGGCCAAGGCGAACCTCTGGGTTGACGAACTACTCACCGGCGCGACCAACAGTCTAAAGGACATCAGAATGAAGGCCATCGACCTTGGTGAGAAGGCCTGCTCAGCCTTTCCTGCGTCTTCATCAATTTCTGCTGTCGTCAGATCTACACTTGCCAAAGAACTGGCATCTGGGAAAACGTTCAGCTCAAGCATGTGCCGAAAACTGGAGAAGATGATTGCGGTCAAGGAAGAAGTCATTCAAGTTCCGCGGATATGGACTATCGTCTTAAGACTCTGCAGCAGTGTCGACGACCGTGGCCGCAATGGCTGGGGCCCGCGTTGTGACAAATGGCCTCAATTCAAGGATTGGTTGAGTGTCATACAAAAATGCTTCAACTGCAGTGAATCGGCTGTCCAGCAACAAGCATACCAGGCTTGGAATCGGTTCATACACATTGTCCAACCTCATCTGGCGTCCGACAACTTGTTGCAATTGCTGCCAAAGCCTATGACTGCTAAACTAGAGCGCCTTGGAGGGGAGTCGGCAACGAAAGGCACTCGCGTGGCTGCCGTGTCAAGTTACTGCACTTTACTTTATCATGCTTTCAGACCAGCGGCGAATCACGATCAGTATACTCGGGTCTGGAACGAATACATTGTGAAGGTCATGAAGGCCGCATTCTTTGAAAGAGGTACCGCGAATGCTGACCTTGCAAGTCGAATCTTGATGGCGCTGTTCTGGAGCTCTGGAGGGGCGAAGATTTGGAACGAGAACCGCGGCCTTGAGAACACCCCAGTCGAGCCGGAAGAGCTGCCCACAATCGATTGCAAGTGGGTACGTTCAAAAGCAGGACCGATCCTCGACATTTTCCTAGTGCTGATGCGCTACAGCTCCTGGGGAGCGTCGGGGCGATCGGACAAGGCGTACATTGCCGTGGCTTGGCTGCATTTCCTCAAAGCTGTGCAAGAAGCAAGTAGGAAAGAGATCAAGCCTTCTGCTGATACAGTGGAGGCCATGATACATGTTGATGTCTTTCTGGGACGTTTGTACGCTGATCTACCCGATCCCAGTGAAGACGACGGGCGACCACCAAAGCCGCATACGCTCAGCGTCGCCCAAATACGCCAGCTGACTCTCACGGCTGTTAGGCTACTTGGCCACGATCTGATACTTGCTGGTCTTGGAGACAAAGGGCATGGTCTGAGTAAAGCAATCGTTATTTATGACGCAC
Source organism: Phialophora verrucosa (assembly GCA_002099365.1). Taxonomy (NCBI): domain Eukaryota; kingdom Fungi; phylum Ascomycota; class Eurotiomycetes; order Chaetothyriales; family Herpotrichiellaceae; genus Phialophora; species Phialophora verrucosa. The sequence continues at coordinate 509,842 of MSED01000003.1, read as the reverse complement.
TTGGCTCCCACCTTCTGGACCAACAGCAAAGTGACCAATCGACCACGAACAGCTTGGAAACGTGCCTCAACTCTCTGGACTCATCATTGGTCCACGACTTCAAATCGGAGAGGACTTCTGTGACGGATGTAGGCATTGGCCAGCTGCAGAAAAAGCTGGAAGGATCATCGGCCAGGCAAATTGTCCACACACTGACTCTGCTTAAGCGACCCACTGTGTTGTTTTTGAAACAGGATATCTCGAGTTGGCAGGACAAAGATCCACACGAACCCGGTCGACGTTACCCAGAGATTATTAGAGCCACTCTGACTCTTCTGGCCGCACTGCCCGCCGAGGCTGTCAATGAGTTGGACGAGACCTTTGCAGCTCTCTTCAGCAGCACTCACAATCTTGTGGTTCAGGATACTGTGGATATGTGGAACGAGCATTTCAGCCCTCTACCTTCACTGACACTTAGTCCAATGTTATCAGAGGCTCTAATAAAGCTACAGGACGCTGGCATTAAGATCTATATACCAAGCAGCCCGCAAGCCCGAAATGCCACGACTGAGCCTTGTGTGTCGCCACAAACTCCACCAGACGATTGCCTTCAAGCGACCTCCAAGCATACCTCGATTAGCCCAACCAAAGCAATAATAGTCGCCGACCGATCCCCAGAACTAGGAAGCCAACAATTTCCAAGTGAGGCAACGGTGGAAAGCCTCGCGGTGGCCTCTAGTCCTCAACGACCAATTTTGCGCCGATGCTCGAGACACAATGACTCTCAGGTTAACTTTGTGCCAATCGAGTCATCACCTCCGGAAGAAGAACCAGAGTCTCAGTTCTTGACCACACACCAAAAAGAAGTCCGCGACCGGCAGCGTTCGGAGCCTGCTGTTGTGTTCCCTGACCTCAGGTCAAGCCCAAGGCCGCAAGCCAGATCAATCATCCACACTGACTGCGAGTTCGCACGAAAGGCAGCAGCTTCTCATGCAGAAAGACCTACAACACCGACCCTACCAACAAATGATGAACAAATCGAGCCAGAGATAACGGCTTCTCCCACCCCCCGGGCGCGACATTCTACCAACTTAATTACTGATATTGAAGTCCCTTCATCGCCGCCCTCAATAGCGGGCAACGATGATCGGCCCGATGTCACTTTTTCTCCGCTCCATGCAGGTGAAAGGGGTGCCGAAGACGGAATTGACCTTGTGATTGAGCAGGTCGAAGCGGCAGACGACCACGATGCAATAGAGCTACATCAGTCCGCGGTAATAGGAGCAGTTGCTCTCAAGGATGCAGCCCTTCTCGATATCGCTGATGGTGAGGCCGGGAACCCAATGGAATACATCCAAGACCGTCAGGCCGAGGACGATGCGTGTTCAACGGCAGCTGAGCCAAGAGCTGAGGCTAGTGATGAGAAGCGCCGAAGAAATCATACAAGGAACGACGCCACCCAGAGAGATGATGTTGCTGCGGCATCGTCGAGCAAGAGATTGAGGCGTGGGAGATCGCGTCCTAGCCTCTCCAAATCTCCAGCGCAACAAAAACTCGGTCAGGGCGCACCGGCAATTGCCTCCAGTCCCCGAGCGCAGGGTTCGACAGCGCTGCCGTCAGAGATCTTCGACGCCATGGAGCCACGGAAAGACCTGGAACAAGCACGGCAGGGTTGTGAAAATAGCAATGTCGACAATGGTGCACTCCAACCTGGTGCAACAGTCTCCCCATCATTGAGGCCAATTACGACCAACTTGGCATCAGACAGTACGACGACGCAAGATGCCGATGAAATGGAAGCAAGTCCAAGGATGAGTAGCAAGACGGACAGCGACGAGATTGATATGCTTAGTGCTTCCCAATTGTCTCATGACCTCGACCTGCATGTCAGCCAGACGTTTAGCGCCGAAGCAGACGGATCTCATGTGATAGCAGGGACCGATAAAGAGTCAAGACAGAAAAGGCAGAGATCCCGCAAGCGAAAGTCAAGCACACCGAATCTTACGGCAGTCAAGCGCAGGAAATCGTCAAGGGCTTCCGCCCAGAACTCGTCATATCCAACAGACGCCGAAAGCGCCGCATATGAGACCCCAGGAGAGATTCTTGACTGCAATGAGGTTTCGCCCTCGCAGGCTGTTCAAGCTATTGCGCCTGTAGACCTCAGCGAGCCGGCACTGGCACCCAGACGTCGCCGAGGCCGGCCACGAAAGCGGACCGTGATCGATGACATCGTGCCGGAGACGTCGCACGTCAAGGAAGAGACGGTAGATACCATGGCCGTGTCTTCTCCTCTGCCAGAGCACAGCAACCCGGAAGAAGTTAATCTCACTCTTGATCGACAAACCGACGTGCATGTGGCAAAAAATACGATGGCGACCAACTCTACCGAGTGCATGTTGACGAGGGATGTCGCTGAATCCGCACCTCGCGAACGCAGTGGTTCACCTGATATCATGGCTTCGCTTCAAGGGGTTCTGGATCGTCTCAGGTCTGGAGACCCGGCAGGCATAGACCTAAGGCGTGTCGATGACCTGTGCTTCCAAATCCGGTTCCAAGCTCAAATCATCGCCCAACAGCGAGGTGCTTGACCGAGACTACGGTGACATTAGGTGGAAGGGTTGGGGGCGCCGGATCGACGAGAGCTGGGGTCACAAAGATAGCAGATTTCGTAGTTAATGCATTGTCTTGGGATGGAAGTTAATGCATTCATATTGTCTTGGGGATGGATGGCTCATGCCTTGTCGGCAGAACGTTTCCCCGCCCGCCCGGTGCACGTGACGTCGTCCGGAGATTCCCCTAAAGGCCGGACTGCTGCTTCTGCGGCCCATCCCCATTTTTCTCATTGCAACGGGCCCGAACACCGAACGCAGCTTGTTGAGTCAACCAGGGCCTCACTTTCACCTCACCTAATCCTCCCCATACTCGAACGCTGTTCCTGTCGCATCGTCCTACCGGTATTCCGTGGGGTTGGTTGCAAGAGAAGAGACCGAGGGAAATAGAGCATAGAGAGAACAACAGCCGCGACAATGGCCGCGACTATCAAAGCTATCAATGCGCGGATCCGCTCCAACAAGGTTCTGGATTATTTCTGCTCAACACGTATGTCTCTCAAGGTTGGATATGCCCTCCTGCACAGAAAGAGCCATATCAGAGGAGTCGAATAAACCCGTTATGAGGAAGAGCAGGAGCAAGGGAAATGACAGTTCTGCGTCCGACTTCGGGGACGAGTGAAGATATCTGACTGACTGGAGCTCCGGCGTGCAGATTTCTGGGGCCCAGCTTCGAATTTTGGCATCCCTATCGCTGCGGTGTTAGACACACAAAAGGATCCTGAAATGTACGTTCGCACCATCTCTCACCATGTCCGCTACGACCTATGACTCCGACAACCTACCTTACGTGTACAATCCCATGTCTACACGCGACCTCTCCTCCAGAAGACCCTAACACTGACCTGTGAATGGACAGCATCTCCGGCAAATTTACAGCCGCCCTGACCATTTATTCGGGCACATTCATGCGCTATGCCATGGCCGTAACACCCAAGAATTACCTCCTCTTTGCATGCCATTTCGTCAACTTCAATGCGCAGCTCACACAGGGGTACCGGTGGTATGATTACTGGTAGTAAGTCTATACTCTCCACACCCACAGGCCGAAAATTCCATCCAAGGTACCATATGGACGAGGAATCATGCATGTACTTCGTCACTTAGGTCATGAGTCTAATGTTGTTGCTCTACAGTGGCTCCGGCAAAGAGAAGTGGGCCAAGATCCACGCTGAGCGGGCCAAGAACGAACTCGAGGGCACGGTCGACAATCTTGCAAGCCAGACCAAGGTGAAGGTCCAGGATGCGGTTCAGGAAGTCAAGAAGACCGTGTCATAGGTATCATGACTGGGGGGAAGTTGGAGACGTCTATTGTAGAGGAGTGAGGCAAACACTGATTGGTATGGGGGAGGCCGTTGAAATTTTGGGGGCTCACGTCGTGACTCCGGGACAGGTGGAACCAAGTCGCACGGGCTACATGGCAAGGGTATCACCATCCTGGGCAGCATCGATGGTATCCCATTACTGTACAAACTCCTTAAGGACCAGAAGCCGCCGTGGAAGGCCAGAGGCTATCACATCTAGCCTGGTTTGGGGGTGGGACTATCCCGGATTCCATTTCGAGCACAATTACTTCCTCGCCGCTACTAGAGCGAGCATACACAAACAAATGTCGAGCGATGAACGGGACCCATTCAGCCTTCGTCGCGATCTGCTACATATTGCTATTTCACCTCTCCTCGGGATAAGAGTGCCCTGTTGCAAAACTGTGGTGAACTCCCTCTTCAGGTTGTTCTTCTTCGAACGTGCCAATGATGCGCCTGCGGATAATAGCCAGGGCAGGGTATAAAAGCTAAGTTGACTGACTTGAGGGATCAATCGTCTCGCTCTGCAGACTTCACCTTTCGTGCTTGATTGACGACGACCAAACAGCAATGTCTTTTGACGAACTTCAGCGTTCGTATCTTCTGGGAATGGCGCCAGCCCGCAAGGCCGCCCTCCTTGGACTTTCGTGCGCCTCATGCTCATGAGTGAGACACAACAACTTGGACAATCAGGATAGAATCGGGATCAGACCCGGAATCAGAATCAGAATACAAGCCGATGATCACGGAGCGTCATACTAGCACCAGTCATCATCCTGTCCTCCAGCATGCTGGTGTCCATGTCCATGTCCATGTCCGTGCCCGCCGTCGTAGTTGCCCCCGTCATCGTGGTTTTGTCCGTGTCCATGTCCGCCTTCATCGTCCTGATAATCATCACCATACTGGTCGTCCCCGCCATATTGATCGTCATCGCCGCCGTACTCATCGTCGCCTTCACCTCCGTGTTCGTGTCCATGGTCACCGTTCTCGTCGTATGCATCGTGCTCGTCGCCATATCCGTCATCATCCCCGTTGTCCCCATGCTCATCCTCATCGTCATCATGTTCGTCATCATGCCTAGGATGTCTCGCTTTATGTTCATGTTCCTCCATATCATCATGGCCGGCGAACTTGCCCTTCACGCACTGCGAGAACCAGTCGTGCAGATCGCTCACGCCGGAGTTGTCGGGCTCGATCTCTAGGATCTCCTTCGTTATCGAGACGATGATATGGCTGTGTGCGTGCAACTTGTCCTGCTGTTCGCTTTCATCCATGTCTGGACCATCCGGGTAAGATCCATCCCTGTCAGCTCCCATTGCGCGGCGTCCATAATTCAATTGTGTTGATTGGTAAACATACCGTCGTCGTCGTGATCCTGCGCGTATTGGTCCACGATATCATTGAGATACTTCTTCAAGTCCGCGGCCGGATCGTCGTGGTCCTCGTGGTGGTCTAGTCCGTGTTCTTGACCGGCGTGGTGGCCCTGTGTGCCGTACCCGTCGTCGTCTCCTCCGTACTGGTCATGGTCATCATGTCCGCCATGATAGCCGCCCCCGAGGTCGTGGCCACGGTACGGTAATTCGACACTGGTATCCGCCATGGTTGATTGATGCCGCGTTGGTGCTGAGAATGGAGTAGATGGGGTGAACTCTGAGTACTGTACTTTAGCAGCGGCTGCGACTGAGGCCGTCATCAACCCTTTTATGCCCCGTGCAGTTCGACCGAGCGGGTAGTCCTAGGACCATCGCATTGGGGCCTCAACCGATCGGTCAGATCGCTAGACGTCGCGTGCGGATTGGCCCGATTTTGTTACTTACTATAAATACGAGATGTTGACGAGGCTGTGTATTTGGTATCCCTGCACAGGACTTTGATCGACCATGTAATCTCCCGCGGTACTGGAGTTGACCACTACCTGTCTTCCATCTTCGCCCTTGCCCCTCCTGATCGGTGCCGTGGCTGACTGCAGCAGGACTTGAGATCATTCTGTCCGGGGAGATTCAGATCGCTAAATTGGGCGTAGATCCATTCGAACGAAGCTTCACGCACGGGAGACACTGCTGTCGAGACGCCGTATATGTCGTGGATCCACTGGTCTGACGCTGCGGGAGTGTGGAGTCGTCGTGGGAAGGGGCTAATCAGCGTGCTGTGGTTGTAGAGGTAGAAGTAGGCCCTGTGTCTTGAAGGTAAGTAATAACATTCGGTAGGGTCTACGGTGGAAGTCCGCGTCCCCCTCCCCCCTCTCCATTCGTTAACTGGCCTTTCTCCTGGGATGCTTGCAGTAGGCGGGTACCTCACGGTAGCATTGTTTTTGGCCCGACGACGATATCGTAGCCAAGGTTGAAATGCCGAGCCGTCGCATTCAGTGGTTCGTTATATGCCCCCAGATGAGGGCCGTGGCGTACTTGAGGTTGTTTAGCGTCGATGCGGCCGTTCCACTGCATCTGAGGACAGCAGGACCGCCGCTTCGTCCCCAGACACAGTACTCGTAATTAGTATTGTACGAGACGGTCTATTATCGACAGAAGAATCCCCCAACAGACGGACCAGATCACAGCAACACTGAGCCATTGGCAACCACGACCCACTACAGTGATTTTCGACAGTCAGATCCACGCTCTCTTCCTCTGACCACATCATTGCAAGGATACCACCTCGTTCAATATGTCAACAGCAGTACAGAAAGTGCCGTAAGTGCCTCGCCAAGTCCGACCCCGATCAAGGTGGCGCTGTTGGAGGTTGTACCGGGGCATTACTGTGTATCAGCCGCCACGAAAATACACAACACCGTTCGACGCACCCACCTAGGATGTTCCTGACTGCGCAAACCTTCTTCTATTCATACGCCCGATCCTCACAGGTAACTGAGCATCCTAAGCATGCCAAGCATGAGAGTCACATCGGAGACCTTGCGCGCTTACTATCATCACGGGAGCAATTACCACTTTCACGGAGGAGTTCATAGCCCCCAACAACGACGGACGGTCAGTCTGCTGTTTCTCACTGTGCCTCGCGCGCTTGGATAGATATAGACATGAATGTATGCATCGATATAGATATAGATATCTGCAGGGGATGGGATGGTATGGGGTATGGGCTGGGCTGAGCCAGGCTTGGTTGGCCATAGCCCCTCTTTGCAGAGCTATTATTTAACTGCAGAATCGCCAGTCCGACTTAACAGGCCACTCACCCATTCATCTATCGACCCAGATTGAGCGAGTTCTTGCGCGTTTGAAGAAGTACTCGAAGATGGTCTATTGGCCATCCCCTCTGAAATCAAAGCAGGCTGCCACGGCGCCGGTAAGCCCACATTTCTCCTCCCCTCCCCCCTCTGCCCTCTTCCAAGTCCAATGAGACAGGCAAGGCAATGTCGATCGATCGAGAGTCCCATTCTCCTATTTACTGACCTGGCTTCACGCACTGTAGAAGAAAATGAGCAAGGAAGACGCGATCAAATGGGCCTCAGGAGAATCGATACCAGGCTATGCACACACGCCCCAGCCCAGCGCGAAGCAGCGACCGCAAATCCCGTCCAACGCACACCTCCCGCCGTCCACCCCGCTGGGCGATCCGCACAAGTACAAGGAACCCAAACCCGAACCACCACGCGGCCCTCCCTCCCCGGGGACTGGCGGGCCGATCGAATACCACCCTGGAGACGACGGCAAAATCCACAAAGTGAAGCCCGTGGGCAAGCTGTTTCCGCCCGTCGGCCACAGCGGACCATCCCAACCGTTGGACCCGACAGTCGAGCGGTTCCTCAACCCTCCTCCTAAAGCCGCGGGAGGACCGACATCCCAAGAAGGCCAGCATCATCCCGGAGCGCCAGCGCCAGCGGCCAGTGGACACGCCCCTCCTCCCGCTCCCCACCAAGGTGCACCCGTGGCCCAGAATCATCCCGCAGCGCCAGCGCCAGCGGCCGGTGGACATGCTCCTCCTCCCGCCCCTGATGCGGCGACTTATGCTCCGATAGAGACTCCGACAGGGACACCGATCTACGACCGGTATCAGACGACCGAAAGGACACCTGGAGGACCGGCGTAACAAAATCCTGGTACCGCCACGACGGCGAGCGGACGAGTGCGCTGGTGGGTGGATCGAGTGAGCGACTGACAAGTACATAGTCCTCCGGAGATAGGAGATTTTACCTCTCATTTGCATGCAATCCTAACATGTCGTTGCCTTCTCTCCCCCGGACGCAAATATCATTATGTTTTCTCCCAGCTGCAAACCCAAAATGTCATTCATACTCAGACGTCGCCCAAGGTGGACGGCCAGACCTCTTTGTCAAGCCCAAGTCCCGGCCCTTGGGTCCAATTGAAGCATGCGGACACAGTTTTGAGTAGTAACTAGCCACCCAGGGAGACCGCCGAGACCGTCTATTCACGAGATGGCATATGCCAGCCCGCAGACCGCTCAGGGCGCTGGAAGGCTGGTGGACAGAGGAGAATCCGACCCGTCCAGAAGCCGAGTTCGCGCAGGGCGTTGTGCGCCTCTTCTTCTTCAAGCACAATTGCACTTTCCGTGAGACGCGATGGGTCGGCAATAATGTTTGAATGAATGAGGACGCCTGTCATAGATGCTCCATTCGTACCAGCGGGCACATCATTACCTTATTAGTCCTCGCCTGCAGGAATCAGAGTGCGGCAACCGGGACCATTTCTCGGGGCTTCCGGTAGGATATACTAAAGATAACTCGTCCCCGATGCTGATTGAATCGGGTGTGTGATGCAGATCAGCAAATTAAGAACTCGATGGACAAGAAATGATACGACGACATAGTAATAATTATGAAAGCACGCCACCAGCCTGCGTAGGGAGTCTTTGGTGGTTACTTAGTGTTAAGCAGTGCAGCAAAGAAAGCTCCTCCTTGTGCTGTAGTAGGATAGATGCTAGCACTAGTCCTATTAGACACGTGGATTACAATGCCAGAGGCGAGGAGGCGGAGCGTGAGAGTGAGAGTGAGAGTGAGAGTCTGAATAGGACTGAAACTGACAGTCGGCAGCCAATCAGCCAATCAGCCAATCTTCATCTGACTCGGGAAACGGCCCGGTAGGATAGGGGAGTGCTTGGCTCGTACTATGGACCAGGTGGTGAAAACCAGTGGCTTCTTCTGGAGAAGGACTTCTACGAGTCCTCTTCTTATCATCCACAGACACAATTTCTCCAGGTAATCAGCTCCAGGTAATCAGCCAGTGAAGAGATGAATCCATGCTACACACGTTGAAGTTGAAGCACCCGTCGCGATAGTATACCACCCCGAAGGTATTCCTCAGGGACTCTTATTCTCTCGCGCGTCGCTATGCCATGAACAGCTTACTGTAACAGAGTGCACTTTCCGACCATCTACACCCATACGTACCCTAACGACAAACCCCATATCCAAAAGAAAAACTCTCTCATTGTCTGTTTCCCTCGCTCCAGAATCATCCTATTACAAGTTGTTCCCCTACTTCTCAATATCGCCCGCCGATCGCAATGCATGCCACGCCACGTCACGCCACGCCTCACACCTGAACGCACGCAACACATCCCACAGGCACCAAGCCGCCGGGCGGATTGATTCTCGCCAAGCCGGTGCCGGTGGCGAGCTCGCCGATGGGAAGCGAGCAGTCGGCGTCCGAAAAGGCCGCGCACGCGACATTTGCAGCCGGAAGCCCGCTCGTGCTCACGATCTCCCAGGACTGGACGTTGGTGAGCTGGGGAGTCAGGACGATGAAAGTGGGGCCCCGTCCTGGCGTCTGGACCGGAAAGGGCGTGATGGCCGTGTCCGAAAAGTTGACCACCTCGTTGAGGTGGAAGATGACGTCCGCCGTGACCACTGCCTCTGTCTGGCCCGGCGGCACGAGCAATTGTGGGTTGTTGCTGCGGCAGAGCATGCTGGTGAGGGTGACGGCCGTGGCTGAGAAGGTCGTCCCGCTAGCCACAGTGATGAGGTCGCCGATCGGGGTTTGGACGCCTGCTTGAGCCGGGTCGCTGACGAAGGCCTGGCAGGTGACGATTTGCGGAACGGCTGCCCCGAGGGATGTGATGGTCGCGCCCGTGCCGGTGATGCCTTGGCCGGAGAGATCGGCCGTCTGGTCGAGAAACACCTCGATGGCGTTGAAATTGTTGGCCCCGTTCTGGATGCTCAGAAAAATGGAGTTTGGCGATTGAATTTGGCGCGAGCTGAGGTCGGTGCCGCTGACTGAGACGGCGAGAAGAGCGCTGCTGAAGACAAGGCTGGATACCGCGTGGAGCTTCATCATCAGCTACGTCTGGTTACTTATGCGAAAGGCACGTTTGGGTTCAGTTGCAGTGCAGGATGGAAGAGGGTTTACTGAAGGGATCCCGTTGAATCTCAGAAATTTGTATCAAGTGTGTGTGTATTCTGCGACTGGGCGTTCACAGGAATGAATTGGCGAAGAATATGGCTGCCTACCTGAACCGGAGCATCAGAGGTTCTATATACACCTCGATCTGGACCTCGGTGCAGAAAGCCACAGCCTTGGTGTCCGTGGTTGTTGTCGCCTCCTTGGCCGCTGAGTCGATCGTCAGCGCCGAGATGAAATGAATCCAAATCTCTATGAGGCTTTGCCATCGTGGCGCCTACTACGGAGCCTCGCTGCTCCGTATCGTCCTTCTGGATGATATCGCAGATGAGACAAGAACACTCAGTTGAAGGACAAGGAACACGACGGCTGATGGCGATGAATCCTTCGTCTGCGGACAGAGTCTAAAGTGACTCTCAATCGCGAAGTAACCTGATTGTGAATATCGCCCTCATCGCCGAGTGTCTTTCGTTACCACCGACGCCGCTGACATTGCCACACACCTTGGTCGTTGGAAGCCTTGGCCAGGAAGTGGTGATTATGGGATCATCTCATTTTTTCGCGACCGTCCTCATCCTCAGCTATTCAAATACAGATCAACGTGTAATTTCGAAGCCTGATCGGGTGTCTGACTGGTGGCGGATCTTCCAACCCCACGTTGAGATGACGGTGCAAGATCGCTGCCTCCTGGCCAGAAGACATTTCAGCTTCAGCCTTCCCCTTCTGCATTCACGATTTCCCCCATCTCCGTCAAGAGCACGTCAGCTAGGTACCAAGGCATGTAGAAAACTGCCCCGTGCAACATTGTCACGCCCACCAGAATCATGGCACCCTGAGCAACCAATCCACCAAACACTCACAGATCACACACTTCAATTTGACCCCTTTGTGAAATTCTGCCACATGCCGCCCAAGATGCCGGTCCCCGCCTTCTGCTCTGTCCAGCTTGCCCTGCGTTCATCCTGACTTCCTCGCTTCAGGGCCGTCAAGCCCGCAAACTTGTCGCCCGAGGCGGAGGACTACCCGTTGCTGCAGCGTCAGCGAAAGAGAACAGGCCGAGACATAGAGGGAAATGACCAGCGGGAGCAACAGGAGGTACGTACCCGTCTTCGTCCTGCAGCGGCAGCGCTGGTCGCGGCATTGGTGGATTCTGTACTCTTGGACTCTTCCTTCGGTGGGCTGCCAGATGTCGCTCCCGACCCCGACCCTTGGGAAGATTGGCTGTTGCTGCGAGGCTTGTAGTTGTATTGTTTGAGGAACATGTTTGACAGAGTGATATGCTGTTGAGATGTGATGGGAAAGCGATCAAGGCTGAGGTGAGTTCTTTCCAAGTCTGCGGAAGGTGGAATACAAAGGGCACGTATCGTCGGACTCAAGGTAGTGCTCGGTGATGCTGGTAACAGAGACCGTTGGCCGATGCGTGTGACTGGTGACGTAGTTGACACGAGGAGCTCGATCAGAGCGCTCGAAGGTGGTGCTCGAGCATGCACGATCGCTGAGGCTTGCCGAAAGTTTCTGTACTGTTCGTGATGGACCTGTTATGTACTCGTACACGTCATGAGCTGACTAGGCCGTGACCGAGCGTGATGGTAGAGATCTTTGGAGCTCGGAGGGGAGCAATGAGGGTTTATGTACGAGACCCATACGAGTATCTTCCCTCCGGACCACCTAATCAATTACCTTGTCAGGCATTCGTATTGCTCCTCACAGAGGTAACCATGCATGCGAGTGTTTCAAATGCCCCAAGCATCCCCGGCCGCTGAACTTGCTGAACTTGCTGAACAAGCGGAATGGCGGGGTAAACAGCCTTCAGACAGGGCCGTCGGCGGTCGCGTGCCATTGCCTGATATTGATCGTCAGGGATGGTGCTGGATGGTAAGGAGGTCACTGGCCTGTTGACGGCAGTAACTCGACGAATCGAAACCCCTACTGGTCGAGGCGCTGTTTCTGTAAGACCATGAGAGGCCCGGATAACGAGCTGTACCCCGCGCTTTCAGTGGGCTCCGCTGCACGATGATTGATGGCAGGCCATGTAAGCACGCCTGGCCCCTTCGAGGTCATCTTCTGGGCCTATGAGAGCGACGGCAGAAGGAAGGGAGCGGAAGTCGAAGAGCTCCGGGCCTCCAATGCAGACAAATGCACAGTCTCTGGTTGGTGGAAACAGAGCTTGCAAGGAAATGGAATCCATGGCGAGCCTGCATTTTTTTCACCTGCCTCCTTCGCGTCATCTCGATCTTACCGGATCGAAGGGGTGCATTTTGGTACATCATATGTAATCCATTCGATGCTGTCTGGGATAACAATACGGAATGATGTCTGTGCTTCATACCAGTAGTCATTTCCTTGCCCTTCACACTGTGCCCATTTTCCAATTAACCACACACCGCACGCACGTTCATGTTCACGCCTTTGCAATCTTGCAGACCAGATCGGATCCCGCAACAGAGTCGCCTTCCTTGACGAAGAGCTCCCCAACCTTTCCGGAGTGTGGAGCGCTGATGACCATCTCCATCTTCATGGCGCTCAACACCGCAATCGGGTCGCCCTTCTTGATGTCATGCCCTTCCTTTGCCCTGACTTCAACCACCACGCCGGCCATAGGCGCACCGACCTGGCTACTGTCGCCCGGGTCTGCCTTTGGCCTGGAGGTGTTTTCGACCGCGGCCTTGTTGTCGTCAATCGTGACTTGTCGAACTTCGCCGTTGACCTCGTAGAAGACTTCGCGTTGACCAGTAGCTTCTGATAGCGGTCCCACCGCCAGCAACTTCATGATCAGGACCTTGCCTTTCTCCAATTCCACGTGGAACTCCTCCCCAATTTCAGGCTTGTTCAAGAAGTATTTGGTGGGCAGCACCGAGAGATCGCCGAACCTGTCCAAGAACTTACGGTATTCCTTAAACACATTCTCGTACTGTGACTCCGTTAGTATGTGACCTTGTCGAGTGAGCACGTCAACGAGAGGGCGAACATACCATGACATATGAGGCAATATCCGTCTCCGCGGTCGTGTTGTATTTCTCCTTCAGTTCCTGCCGGACTTTCGCAAAGTCGACGGGATCGAGGTAGAGCCCTGGCCTCTTGGTCATCTTGCGTCGGCCTCGAAGAACGTCACTGCGGAGTGGTTCTGGGAAGCCACCGTACGGCTGGCCCATGTAACCCTCGAAGAACTCCAACACGGACTCTGGGAAGTCAAGTTCCTTGGCTTTCGCAATGACGCCATTGTAGTCCAACTTGTTGGACACCATGAATTGTGCCAGGTCACCGACGACTTTCGACGTGGGAGTGACCTTGACGATGTCGCCCAGAAGAGCGTTGGCTTGTACATAGGCCTTCTTGGTTTCAAGCCACTGAGAACCAAGGCCGAGTTGAGACGCTTGGAAGATCAAGTTGGTGAGCTGTCCGCCGGGAATTTCATGCTCATATACTTCCTGCAGAGCTCCGTCAGCACGTAGTTACCGTTAGCGGGAAGTGGGAAGGGACTCACTGGATCTGGTCCCGTCAAGCCGGCCTCGAACGGAGAGTAGAGCAGTCTGAGCTGAGACCAGTATTGGTCAAGCGCTCGAACATTGTGACCGTTCAAGCCGGGGTCAAAGTCGGTGCCCTCCAGAGAAGCGAGAATAGCACCCACGCTTGGCTGGCTCGTCATACCGGACATGCTGTCTGTCGCTGCGTCAACAGCGTCGGCACCGGCTTCAGCGCATGCAACCATAGTCGCCACCCCGGTGCCAGCGGAATCGTGGGTGTGAACATGTATCGGCAAGCTCGGATGTTTGGCACGGATGGCACCGATCAGAATACGGGCGGCCTTGGGCTTGAGGACGCCGGCCATGTCCTTGATGCCGAGGACATGGGTACCAATACCCACGATCTTGTCCACTAAAGAGAGGTAGTAATCGAGGTTATATTTTTTGTTGGGATTCTGATAAAGCGGATTAGAGTCTAAACCACTCAAGGGGACCGAGTGGTGGAACGGGGAACGCCATAACCATCAAGGGGGCTCATATCCACGATGTTGCCACCCAGAAGATGGAAAGAAGGAGGGGGAAAGAGAGAATGAAAGAGACGATGGCAGAGGGAGTGAAAGACAAGAGAAATAGAAGTAAACCAGGCCACACATACCAACATATCACCTGTAAAAGAAATGTCAGTTATTTGCTTGATCCAGTGTAAAGCGGGTTCAAACTCACCTGAATAACAAATGGTTCCTTCGACGACACCGCCGGCCTCTTGCACGGCCCGCATACCCACTTCTAGCTGATCGATATCGTTGAGAGCATCAAACACTCGGAAGATGTCCATCCCATTCCTCTTGGCCTGTTTGCAGAATTGGTAGATGGCGTTATCGGGGAGTGACTTGTAGGCCACTCCGTTTGCACCCCGAAGGAGCATCTGAAACGGGATGTTTGGTACCAATTTCCTCATCTTGCGAAGGCGGTCCCACGGGTCCTCGAAGAGAAACCGCACTAGAGGGATGGTCAGAAACTGTGGCAGCATTAAAAGACTAGGGGATACCTACTCGCCACATCAAACGTAGCGCCACCCCAATTCTCCAGGGCCCATGCGTTGGCGAGCGCATGGCTTGTGTGTTTGGCAATGTTGCACAAATCAACGGTGCGGACTCGCGTGGCCAACAGAGACTGGTGAGCATCGCGCCAAGTCGTGTCCATGATCAGGCAGCCTTTGTTCGCTCGAACAGCTTTGGCAAAACCTTCAGGGCCCTCTTTGTCAATGATAGACTTCCATCCCTTGGTGCAGGGCTGGTCGACGTCGATCTCTTTGCCATTTTCATCAAGCAGTGTAGGATAGATGATGTCGCCCTTGAACTTCGACTCTCCGATCTGGCCTTTGATGCTACTGCCATTGACTGCGAGATCGCCCAAGTACTGAAGCAGTTTCTGAGCGCGATTCTGACTGCCAATCAACCTGAACAGCTCGGGAGTGTCATCAATGAAAGTGGTCCAGCAAGTGCCCTCGATGAACGTGGGATGGGTCAGAAGCGACGCCAGGAAGGGGATGTTGGTCTTGACACCACGGATGCGGAATTCGACCAGGGCTCGCAGCATCTTCCGCCGTACAATCTCGTAGGTGGAGCCATGGCAGGTACATTTGACCAACATAGAATCATAATGTGGGGTAATAATAGCCCCGGCAAAACCATTACCACCATCAAGACGCACACCGTTGCCGCCTGAAGATCGGTAGACCTCGATCTTGCCGGTATCTGGGGAGAAACCGTGCTGTGGATCTTCTGTTGTGATACGGCATTGAATGGCGAAGCCACGGGTGGAGATACGATCTTGGGTCAGGCCCAACTGCTCAAGGGATGCTCCAGCAGCGATCTGGATTTGGGCCGCCACAATGTCAATCCCGGTGATTTCCTCGGTAATGGTATGCTCGACCTGAATTCTAGGGTTGATTTCGATGAAGTAGTACCGGTTCTGCTGGTCGACCAGGAACTCGGCGGTGCCAGCATTACGGTAGTTGACCGACTTGGCGAGCTTGACCGCGTCGTTGAGAATGGCGTCCCTAGTTTCGGGGGGTAGATCTTTGGCAGGAGCAAGCTCGACGACTTTCTGGTGGCGTCGCTGCACGCTGCAGTCCCGTTCGTAGAGGTGCACAACATTGCCGTGGTTGTCACCCAGCAGTTGGACTTCAATGTGCTTGGGCTTGTCCAAAAAGCGCTCCACGAAGACGGTGCCGTTGCCGAACGCTGACTTGGCTTCGGAGGTAGCTCGCTCGAAGGAGTCCTTGAGGCTCTCTTGGTCTCTGACGACTCGCATGCCACGGCCGCCTCCGCCGAAAGCAGCTTTGATGATGATGGGAAAGCCGTATTCATCAGTGAACGCTTTGACTTCCTCGAATTTGGCAACTGGACCCTCGGTTCCGGGCACGCATGGCACGTCGCACTTCATGGCCAATCTTCGAGCAGAAACCTTGTCCCCGAGCGCTTCAATGACCTGGTAGGAGGGGCCGACGAAGATGATGCCGGCCTCCTCGACCTTGCGGGCGAACTCGGAGTTCTCGGACAGAAAACCGTAGCCAGGATGGATCATCTGAACACCATGGGCGAGAGCAATCTTGATGATTTCCTCTCCAGCCAGGTACGCACCGACCGGTGTGTATTGGCCTCGCTTGCCGATCATGTATGCTTCGTCCGCCTTTTGCCTATGCATGCCCAACCGGTCCTCATAGCTGTAGACTGCTACGGTCTGGAGCGAGAGCTCATGGGCAGTTCTGAAGATCCGGATGGGGATCTCGCCCCGATTGGCGACAAGAATCTTCTTGAGCTGCATAATGGAGGAGTTGGCCCTCAGCCGTTGGTGGACCGAGTGCTCGAGGTGGTGAGACTTGCCATCCTCGTGTTCTCCCTCATTGCTGTTGGTAGCCATAGTTGGGGTTGCGGGTGAAGCCTAGCTGCTGGCAATGGCAGCGTCAGGCGATGGAGCTTGTCTGAGCAGAGGCAGACCACAATAGAGCTGACAGGATAGCTCCAGGCGAGGTACTGGGGAGGGGTGTGAGTAGGAGGAAGCTCAGTAGGAAGACCGAGCGCGCAGGAGGGGAATTTTGTTGGACGATGTCTCGAGCAGCCGGATGACAGGAGGAACCACCAAACAACAATAACTGTTACGTCGACGCCAGGGGAAACAGATAATGGAGGAGCACCTAAAGCACGACCGGGTATGTTGCTAAATCAGCTTTGGTCCACGATGATAAGCTCGAGGATTGGCGGGAGGATGGGGTGGGACGCTGCAAAAGGGCTTTTGTATAACAGCTGGCTGGCTGGAGAGCTTCACATTCTCCCCGAGCCGCGGATGGAGGGGCAGCAGCTGTTCGCTCTTCGCGGCGCGGTTTCGGGCGCTCCAAGCTTCACAGAAAATCCGACCTTCACCAGCAGCCCCGGTGCCCCGCCTAGACTGTTTCGGCTACAAGTCCACCAAGGCCTGACTAGTTACAGATTGTTGATCGGGATTTTGCCTTTGGTGAGCATGGTTATCGACCACGCCGATCCCAATGAAGTCCCATCAATGTGGGGTTGGCATCTTCTCACGAGCCTCAGACATTGCTCCGACAACGCCATTCTCGTGGGATATGCAGCACTTCCGAAAAATTGCCTTGCCTTGGCTCACCGAGCTTGTTGTCCTCACATTTCACAAGCTGGGAAACGACAAGGACACAACTCGGTGGACTTGACTTCACTGGTGACTGTCTTCATCTACGAGGCGAGGCGTCACTGAACTCACGTCACTTTGACGCTCGACTGATAAGGCTCGATAAAGCTGTTCGCGGACCAGCCTTGCCAGTGCTGGCTCGGCACCGGCCAGATAGAGTAATTACAGCAACTGAATAAGTCATCCGCTCGCTTATCTTTCACTCGTCGAATTGAGCCATCGAGTTTTTCTTTTTCAAGTATTTGCCCGGGCGCCCACTAACCACTCTAGTCCTCCCACTTCCTAGGTACGGAGTACATCATACAACATGGAAATCGGCGCCTGGGGAAAATGCATTACCATCAGTCTCCAGCAACCTCATTGCATTATTTAACACGATCCTCCCTGTACTGACTCCCACAAAATCCCACTTCCCGAACAACTCGGGTCGCCGCGCTTTTGATGCCGCTCATACCCCTCCCACCCGACAATTCCCGAGTCTTGTCACTCCTCAGACCGGATATCTAGAATGCCCGGGGAAAGCCAGTGGGTTGCGGCGTGATCCCGTTAGTGTGTCCATACCCCGTGGGCTGCGCGGCCATAGGCCCTTGAGTTAGCATCAGCCGCCCGCCAATGATCGGGGTGTTGTCCTCGGTCTGTTGCTGGCTGGCCTCCCTAGTTTTACGTTCCTCATTGTCTTTACGTAGCTGTTCAATGGTCGCAGCTTGCTGGCTCATGTAGCTAATCATGAATGGCATGGTGAAGTCGTTAAGTCCATGTCGCCAGGAGATTTCCATCACTGTAGCCGGCGGAATAAGGTCGTAGCAAGCGTACAGCATGCCAACATAGCACTCGCGGCTACCAATGTCGACGAACTGGCGAACTGTTAGTACAGTAGCCCGTCTCTTCACTGGAACGGAAGGACTTACATATCTCAACAGATCTTCAACCACCTCAGTCTTGCTCGAGATGGCCGCTGTCTCGATAGCGTCGCGGAACAACTTGTCTTGTTTCGACAGTGCAATCGACTTCTCCCATCGCTTGTTCTTCCGATAGATCTGAGCTGCAATTTGACGGAAGAACACCAGTTCATGTTTCTCGAGACGTTGCGCAAGCTCGACGGCATCGTAATTGTCGTGGTTCTCTACCGAATCCTTCAGCGTCTTGTAGTCCTCTTCCTCGATGAGAAGATTGTGAATGGCATTGTTCACGACGCGCTTGTTCTGGCCCTGCACGTTAAGCAAGAAAGGCTTGATGATTGGTGTATTGTCTGACTTTTCGAACATTCGAACAACGCGATTGACGTCAATGCGAGGCGTCAGAGCTTGCAACAAGTCGGTCAGCAAAAGAGGCTGCTCCTGGAGGTAGTGGTTGAGAGCTCGGTAGTAGATCTCCAAGTTGGCGACTTTGACGATAACGTCCTTGAATGAGTGATGTTCCCAGGCATCAGCGGCACGTTCCATCATGGCCAGAGCTGTGGATCTCCGTTAGTACATACCAATTGTAATACCGCTGCGCAAAGACGTGAAACTTACCAGCGTTGTCCCATTCGTCATAATGGCAGTACAGGAAGATGAGCTCGGGCCAGAGATGTGCGTCCTCGCAGGCACGGATCATCTTAGGGATGTTGACGCGCACCCAGAAAAGCTTGATGTGCTCCATGACCCGGTCAGGGTGATATTTCGAGAGCGTGATGCCTAACTCGGTGATCATTCCCATATGTTGGTTCTCGAGACCGAGCCCGGCTTCGAGCAGAGAAATCAGCTCCTCGAAGTAACCTTCACGCTCATACCGCTTCACGAGGTCCTGGAGCTCCTCGGCATGGACAATGAGGTTCAGGCCACAGATTTGGGCGAGGCGGAATTCTTTCTTCCCAAGGCAGGCCTCGTGCACGTTCTTCCAGACCTTGATGTTGTTGGCGCGGCGTGCACAGTCAACCGCCGCCTGATAATCTTCGAGAAAGACGAGGGTTGTTGCCAATTTCGCCCAGTTGCCGATACTCGTGAAGAATGCTCTGGCAGCTTGATGGAAGCCTTCTTCGTAAGCCTTGTCACCACAGGCTTCCGCATCAGCCACGTTGGTAGACCGCAAGAAGTCTTCGAGTTCCGGAAGTTGGTCGAGCCGGGCATAGCTGAAGGCTAGGGCGCTGTCAATGGCCGGCTCGCGCTGGGTTTTTCGTGCCATGAGGAGGAACTTGACGAGGTCTTCATCCTTGCCGGCATGGGTTGCTGTCTCGATGACTTCCTGGAAGTTGGTAGGATCATTGGCTTTGAGATAGGATTCAATGGCGTCGGTAACTCTCAAACCGTCGAGTTGAGCTTTGGCAACTTTGCTCCAGACTTCTGGCAAGTCAACCTGCTCGGCGTAGGCTTGCGCTCGGTCAATGCTGACAATATGGTCGACAAGGACGTTTACGGCAGAGATGTGATCGTTGGCTTTTTCGAAGATGTGGAATGCTTCTTCAAATAATCCCTGGGATACGGCGACGTTGGCAATCTCGTCAGAGTTGAACTCATTCAGGCGATCAATATAGTCCATCAGACGGCCTTTGTCGCTCTTCGCTGCTGACAACATGAGCAGGTTTTGAAGGCTGGCATTCTCGCTGAACGGAGATGGCTCGAGAATGATCTTCTCCAAAAGCTCAATGAGTTCAGCTGGCAAGTCGGCGTCCAGGAACGCCTTGACTGCAACAGAGACCTTCTCGGGCTCCGTGCATTCGGGAACAGCAGTGGCAATGACCTGGTCGACAAGGGGTCTTCGGTGAGAGTTGTTGGCAGATAGGACGAAACTCCAGACCTCAGGGTCGGAGCGTTCGAGGATGTAGCGGGCAAGCTGCTTGTACATACTATTGTCGTTGGCTAAGGAGATGAGTTCAATATCATTCTGTCCCTTAGCATAGGCGATGAAAGCAAGAGGTGGATCTCGTTTCTGGCAATAGTGCCCTATTAGGAGTGTATCGTAGAGATCGTTCGATTTCAAAAACTGTTCGGGATTGTTGTTGGAATCTGATACATCGAGTGACACGTTAGCAAAGATACTGTACCAATACGGCGATAATGACAGAGGGTGATTGTGAGAGGTTAGGAGGCCAAAGCCTCCGAAGCGGCTGCTTCGATAGCTTGGGCCTTTTTGGCGTGGGATTTTGAGCGTTTGTGCCGGTCAAGTTCTCGGGCCCGGCCGAAGGAGAACTCGCAGATGGAGCAGTAGTATCTCTGAGAGGCTTTGTTCCTGTTGACCAGATCCTGGGCGACTGGACGCTTGTAGACTCTGGCGACACCGGTCGTGTTGCGGATGTGCTTCTGGGTGGCATTGTGAATTCTGAGGGCCTGTTTATCAACAAATGACGCGCCACAGGGCTGGCAATGGAAGCGCTTCTCAGCTCGAGCCTTGGACCTCTTTCTCTCCTGAATTGCCTTGGTCGCCTCTGGGTTGAGCTTCTGCCACTCTACGGACGCAAGCATCTGACGTTGCCACCTGGGAAAGTCTTCAGTCTTGAGCCTGAGGTACCGTGCGCTATGGTATGCGGATCGCTCGGCCTTGCGCTGGTCGACACGTCTCTTCTCCGCACCAGCCTCGACCTCTGCAGCCTGTTTAGTGGTGAGGACCTCCTCTTCCTCGTCAGAATCGACGCTGTCAATTTCGGCGGAAGGTGGTTTGCCAACGATCCCTTCTGCCAGGGCAGTGTGAGAGCACAAGCCACCGAAGTCTAGGGCATCCAGGTCCCAAGGGCAGAGGGAGGGCATGCCATAGCTCGTTCTTTTAGAGCGCATGGCCCAAAAGATGACAGAGAAAAGGGCTTCCAGAGCATGGAAAAGGGCGCGAACTGGATATCTGAAGCGTGCAGGTGGTATTGGTGCCCAGCAAAGGAGCCCTTTATGGACGATTTGGTAGCCGTCGTCCACAGCCTTCTTGACGTAAACCGGCATCAACGAGTGGAGGCGGTCGTAGATGCACAATCGCTCGGCAACACCACGACTTGCGGCTGTGGCAGACCCGATGTAGATCAAGCTCCGACAGCCAGGTTTTTCAAGCAAAAGCAGATAGACAGCCCAGAGATTCTTTTGTCCTTTCTTTCTGTGGGTCGGCAAGCTCTTGAACCAGGTGCTAGCGGGAGGATCGAGTGACTTGATGTTGAGCAAGAGAGCAGGAGCGACCTCAAGAAGGGCATCGGAGAAGACCTTGTCGAGGGCGGCTGCATTGTCGAAGAGGACAGCAAAGGCAGGATTCTTGAACATGGCATTTGTCTGGGACAGCAACGTCCACACCAAGAAGACGACATACTGCAGGTCTTCGGAGAAAGAGGGGGCCATCTTGGCCGCAGGCTGGTCTGGTGGAGTGTGGCAGGTCGTCGTCTAGCAAGAGATGATGTGGCGAGCAGAGAGTATTGTCCAGTTGTGTTGATGTAGAAGCATCGGAGAGGCGAAGAAGTTGACAAGGTCGAATTGGTCTCCATGTGGGAGGCGCCTTCCATGGCAGTGAGAGGGCTTCTAGGAGGAAGGTGGAGGGCGAAAGGCCTTCCAGGAGGAAGGCGTAGGCTGGAAGGCCTTCCAAGAAGCAGGAGCCAGGAAGCATTCTGGACGGCAGAAATGGCTGACTTGACTGACTCGAAGAGATATGCCGGTGAATGGGACGAGGAAGGCGTGTCTATATCATGGGAGGAAGGTACAGTATAGAGGAGGGGCATTGCAAAGTATTACAGAAAGGGAAGAGGGAACTGACCGATGTAAATCTTCGCGAGTGCGTTGTAGACCGCCGGGTACTGGATTCCTGCAGCCAGTGCTGATTCAAGGAAAGGCAACAAGATCTTGAGACGGTTTTGAGCTTCGACTTCACTGGTCAATTCGTCCATAGGGACAGCTGCAGGGTCAACGGAGGACAACAGGTTCTTGACGACAGATTCCTCGCAATCGAGTGAGAGTAAGGCCCCGATGACGGCTGGCGTTCGAGCAACGTTAATGCGCTGCACATATGCCTCGATTGATTTGTATTGTTGACTGCGATACAGGTGAACCACCAGGTCTTTAACGAAATTGAATCGATCGCAGACGATGATGAGTGGTAACTGTTCCGCCAGTCGTGCCTCAATCAAGAAGTTCTTGACTTTTTCGGGGTTCTGCTTTGTTATTAGTCTCTAAGAACCGTATGCGGACAACCAGGAACATAGGATCTGGGCATCCCGAGAGACTGGCTTTTGGGATGAACTCACGTAGTGGTTGTTCTCACGGCAAATCCGTTCGACTTCTTGAAATTGCTGCATAGTAACGGCAGCTTCGAGATATTTAAAGACGACTTCCGGGTCCTCGGAGAGGTTCACAATGCTTCCTAGGTAGTAGTAGAGTCCTTCTGCGGTGCGGTGCTTCTCGAACAGTGCGATCAGACGGCTGGAGCCCAACAGGTCAGAGAACTTCGTGGCAATTTGTACCACAGCTGCCAGGTTCTGACGGATGTTTGATGTTAACATGGCATCCATGCTGTCGAGCGATTGTTCGACTGACATGCGGCCGAAATATTGTTGGAGCCACTCGGGATTGAGCTTGTCGGTCTGAACAATGATGCGCTTGATTGATGCCGGATCGTCGGTGTTTTCGAGAGCACGCTGCAGAAGACCAGCCTGTTCGCAGAGCTGGGCAATTCTGGCCTTGTCATAATGGGAAAACATCTCGTTGCCAAGAATGGCGTCCGCAACTTGTGGTGCGTTGATCAAGTTCATCTCTAAGAGCCGAGTCTGCAGAGGTCCTTGCTCTGGCTGGTTATCCTTGAGAGCATCGAGCAGAAAAGCAGTGGCTTGTTGGACCATGTTTTGGGACATGAAGATATCAACAACTCTGCTGATGTCGACCAAGGGACCACCTGGGTTATTCACAAGCTGGGTTGCAAACTCGGTGCCTTTTTCGGGATTGGCACGGACGATGTGCTGCAACAAGCCCGTGAAATCTGGTTGATAGCCTGCCTCGCGCGCGTAGGGAATGACTTCATCAAAGCGACCAGTTTCAGCCAGAGCTGCGACAACCTTTGGAGGAACATTTGCCTCGCGGTAGATTGTCAAAGCGAGCTCGAGGTCGTGCAAACGAACAATGTCGCCAAGCTCTTCTGAAGACTCTAACTTGCCCTCGCTCATCCACTTGTCGAGCAAGTTTTTACGATTTTGTG
This sequence comes from Phialophora verrucosa, assembly GCA_002099365.1. Lineage (NCBI taxonomy): Eukaryota > Fungi > Ascomycota > Eurotiomycetes > Chaetothyriales > Herpotrichiellaceae > Phialophora > Phialophora verrucosa. The sequence continues at coordinate 486,341 of MSED01000003.1, read as the reverse complement.
CTAGAACTGGCTTTATCAATTCTACACTTTCGTACTTGTTTAGCTTGCCCTTGTCGAGGAGCTTGCCGAAATATTGAAGGATGACAGAGAGTTGTCCAGGTTGTTGAGGTGCAGTCTTGAAACGGTTGATTGTTTCCGGAGTCCTCAAGAAGCCGCGTGGAGAGTTGGCTGCAACCTCGGCGGCTTCTGAGTACTGACCCTGCGCAAAGAGAGTCTCAAACTGCTGTTGATAGAGGTTGTCGGCACCTGGCAGGCCAGCTCGTGATGCTAGCTTCACGGCAAGAGACGAATTGGCGGGATTTTGGAGCAGGTAAGGAATAATGGTATTCTCATCGACACTGACAGAGAGCACTTGGCCCTTTCGATTGATTCCCACAATACCTGACGACTCTGAATCTGGTGTGGTGATGAAGATGGTCTCGCTCGAGATTCTGTTCATGAAGATGCAGGTGGCGGTCTCGAGGTCGTACAGATGAATGAAACCATACTTGGTGATCATGTAAATGATGCTGTACTTCTTTGAGATTTGCATGGCCACGGGGAAGTCGTTGACTGCCTCATCTGGGAAGTAGACATCCACAGCTTTCTTGACGAAGCGGGTATTGTTCTCGGTGGGATCAATCTCAACCACGTGAAGCTTGCCTTGTCCAGCAGCGTTTCGAACCGCGAAAGTGAAGAGTTTGTGGGGACTGGCATTGCCCTCAGCATGAAAAGTGCCGAACGCAGCCGCATGGCCTTCGATATTTTGCGAGATGCCACGGTTCTTCGAGTACAGCTGCATGGAGCCCACAACTCGCCCTTCTCTTTGAGATATGCCGACAATCACCATCCATTGTTCATCATCGTTCACGCGGTAGTTGATGATTTGGCAGCCGTTGAGATTCGCGTTTCGCTCGAAGACCTTGGTGGGAGCAGTCTGGGTTGGATCGAAGACATCCCAGTGGTACACGGAAGTATCGGTGACCAAGCCCAGGCTGCGTTCATTATACCACTTCCAGAAGACGACATCTTCATTCATGATTGTGGACTTCAGCTTGGCTTTGGCTCCGAGGTCGAAGACCTGGATCGTTCTTCCCTGGGCCTTGAGAGCGAGGATCTCGCGGTTGAAGTGCATGATGGCGCTGTCGGCGCTGATGGCACGCTTAATGACTTCATTGTTTTTCTTGAGGTTTATGATTATGACTTGAGGCTTGTCTTGTTCATTAAGTTTCTGCCGTACGCAGACGAAGTGGTCGGATTCTAGTGTCTGCCAGCACGGTCAGCGCAGGGAAAGGGTGAACTGAGCCCGGAGGTACTTACACAGGTGTTGAAGGATATTGAAGCTGGCTGTCAAGGAGATTAAAGGTCAGTATTGGAATCCCACATTCTATTGAGCAGAGTTTCGCGCGTTTGTAGACAGCCTGAAATGCGATCGCGTCCAAAGTATCATCAGGGAGGACAGGACCATACCGCGATGTCAAGATTCGTCAACTATATTTCAGATGTCAGTAACAGTAGACTCTAGAACGGACAGTCTTCACGCACCTGAACCAGTTCAGTGAACCGAATAGGCAGCGCCATGATTGCGACCGGCCTATTGCGGCCTCATACACTTGCAAATGAAGTTGACGGATCGCTCGCTAGGACGCCTGGTAGATTTACTGGAAATGAACAGGGACTCAAAGGAGTGTGAGACGAAGCGAAGAGACTGCGAAGCAGAGAACCACAAAAAGCGTGGCGTGGTGAGCGGATTGAAAGAAATCGTGGGTTCTTGTTCGAATGTTGATGAGCTCCTGGGAACTCGACACCTGTAAAGAATAAGTGAGCGACCTAGCGGAACCCTCTGGAGACGCAGCCAAAAGCAGCAGAATGCAGTGGCTTCAGTGGTTAATTGATTCGCCAAGGAGGTCAAACTGAAATTGGGGTTGCAAGTCACGTGACTAACGGTCAACTCATGCGCGGATCTGCGTCATCGCAGTCAGTTCTGGTACTGCTGCTGCTGCTGCTGCTCATTTTCCTGTCTTTGCCCTTGAAGTCGGCTTCATGACTAGCTTCTACCCTTTTCACTACCCTCGTTGGAAGTAATGAGCATACGCCCGCTGATCAGAGCAAATTGCAGACCCCTACCGTTGTCCCACGGTTTCGGATCGTTACCGTCCGCGGTCCGCTACACCTCCTCACCCACCAGCACCGCTGTAAAGTCGACCTCGAGCTCAGGGCCAAACCCCGCGAGCAAACACCGCCCAGGGGGCCAGAGCGATCGGCTTAGCTTCTTTCCTTTCCTCCTTCTCTTCCTTGCCAGTAGCGGCAGCTATCTGTTCCTCGTGAAAAAAAGAACGGGCCAACAAAACACAACCTCGAGTGAGAGTCGCCGGAAAGCACACACCGAACGGTAGAAGATGGCTGCTCCGACTACGATCGACCCCACGTCAGGGGCATCACCACTAGTCCAGCCAGATGTACCACTCGCCTCAACGAACGTCTCTCCTGCATTCGACCCTCAAAAAGTTACCGTGGTGTATGTCCTGGGCGGTCCAGGCTCGGGCAAGGGCACGCAATCTGCAAATTTAGTTCGAGACTACGGCTTTGTACATCTCTCAGCAGGCGACTTGTTGAGAGAAGAGCAAGACAATGAAACCAGCGAATACGGTCAGCTGATCAAAGACTACATTAAGGACGGAAAGATCGTACCCATGGAAATTACGGTGAAGCTGCTGGAAAATGCCATGCGCTCGAAGATGGGCAGCGAAGGGTCAGGAAAATTCCTGATCGACGGATTCCCGAGAAAGATGGACCAAGCCGTGTTCTTTGAGCAGTCGGTCTGTCCGTCTAGGTGTACACTGTTTCTCGACTGTCCAGAAGAAGTCATGCGTGAACGGTTGTTGAACCGAGGAAAGACAAGCGGGCGATCAGATGACAATGAAGAGAGCATCATCAAGCGCTTCAGGACTTTTGTGGAGACGAGTATGCCCGTCGTGGACATGTTTGAGAAGGAGGACAAAGTCGTCAAGATCTCAGCTGTGGGAGAGGTGGGGGAGGTGTACGAGCATGTTGTTGAAGGCCTGGCATCGATGGGGATATCTCCGTCAAAATGAGACGCACGGTGGGTAGAGGAAGGCATGGAAGTCGGCTTCCTATGCTAAATCACTGCCAAGTGCATGAAACGTGCCGTTATCCTTGTCGAGCAAGCAGGCTTCAGTCCCCCGAATACAGCACCTCGACCAACAGTCGATTTGCCTCACTATGGGGTTCAATGCGGCTAGAGCTCCTCTATCAGTCCTTCTATCAGTCTTCATCACTTTCGCTGTCCTCGCTCCCGTCGTTTTCATCAAACCCCATGAAGTCTCCATCTTCATTCTCAAGGTCCCCTAATTCCACGTCTCCCTTCGCCGGCAACATCACAAACGCCTTCAGGCATGTGATCCTGTTGCTCGTCTCATACGTCCCGATCACCGTCCCTATATGTGGAGCTGGTCCTTGCTTCTGCTCGAGCGCATCGGAGAGATCAGAGAGTGGCACGTTGATGATACGGATCGTACCATCACTGCTTGCTGTGACGATGACCAGGACGTTTGTCTCACTGGCAGTGGGTCGGACGAAGAGAATCTCGAAGTCCTTGATCCGCGTCTTGATACCAGCGGCTCTGCCGCCGACTGTCGCAATCAGAGTAGCATCCGGAACTGATGAGTCCACTCGGTCTTTGTGGGTTCCGTTCGTGGAAGAGATCTTGTCTGTTTCGTAGAAGAGGATCCTCCCGTCCTCGGTCGACACCGCCAGCAAACTCGTCTCTTCCTGACGCTCCGGTGCCAACGAAATATAGCACATCTGGTGCAACTTCGTCAGCGGCATTGGTAAAACATTACACTTTGGCTTCGAGTCCTCTCCAAACACAACAGCACCTCTTTCAAATGCGACCGCAAACTCGCTGCCGTCGGGACTCCAGCGGATCCTTCGCCCTTCGCCGCTGCTGTGCTTTCCTTCCCGTACACTTTGCAAGATTTCGCGGTTGAAGTTCAACACGCCGGCTTTCTTTCCCGTCACAAGGTTCCACAGTCTCATGCAACGCTCACCACGACCAACACTAAGCATGAGCTTTAGGCTGGGATGTACCGAGAAGTCATTGATACCGGCGGGCGTGGCGCCAGGTGGTGCAGTGTCGCCGCTTGGTTGGCCCTGAGCTTTCGGACGAGGCGCCTTGATGGTGGACACCACAGCTAGATCTTTTAATCGTGTAATGGCAATGGTGTTGTCTTCTGAGCCGGAGAGGAGTTTCGACCGGGTGGGGAAGTGTAGCGCCGTGATGTGCGATGAATGTTGAAGCAAGGTGCCCAGTTCCCTGTTCCTTGGGTTCTCGGATATGGTGTTCTTACCCAGCGAGGGCATGGGTGGGAGTCTCTCATTTTCGGAGACGGGGCAAGCAGCGAGATTGAAAACGTTGATTTTCTCATCTGAGCCGCCGGTGGCCAAATACACACCTTGATTTTCCGATGAGTCCTGGTCTGGAAGCGGTGACAGGGCTAGACAGCGTACGGCTCCCGCGTGTGCGTTGAACAAAAAAGTGTCTGCAAATTGCACGGATGGGGAAGATTCTGGTGACGAGAGGTTCAATATGGATGCGGTAATGCCATGCAGGACTCGTTCATAGGAACCTGCCACAATCTGGATCACGGGGGCGGTAGTCTTGACATCGACGTGCCCGTTGGTTTTGGCGACCTTGGAAGAATTATCGCTACCATCTGCGCTGTTGGCTGTTCCACTCGTTCTCGTCGTTGCCGTATCTCGTTTTCTTTTGGCCATCAGGAAAATTTCTGCGGATCTCAAATTTCAAAATTGGAGAAGTCTGCCTTGACGATCAAGTGGCTTGGGCGGGATGGGCAGCAGAACTGCATGCAATCACAGATGGACTTAGGAAGTCAAGAAGAGAACCCGTGTGCAATGCAGCGTGGCAGTAGAGCGTTGACGACTCAGTTAATAGTCAATACTGGACTGTTATGAACAATTCGCAGTAGGAAAGGACAAGCTGTTGAAGCGTGCCGGGGTGGATGCCCGTAGATTTGTGGGTGGACCCTTTGAGGGAAGGTGCGCCTTTAGGCGTCGACTTGGAGCAGGGCAATCAGTTTAGGGGTGTGCTCTCTTCCATCACTTACACCCCCGCCTGTCTTTGCCCGCAAAACGTTTGGTCTCTGTACTGCACCTGTGAGCCTGCGGCCTCACTGTAACAGCCAGCTCCCCAGAGGCCACTTACCACAGCGACCTTCCGACTTCGACAGCCACAATCAACGACAACGCGCCCAAACAATTGTTTTTGAGACCTCATCCCATCTCCCTCCGGTTGTCTCTGTGTTGTGGCGAATTTTCAGCAATTAATTCGGATGGTTTCTCGTACTTCTCCTCGACGCCGCCGATGCCGATGAAATGCCCGTCGAGCACTTACGCTCGAAGAAGTCTGAAGCACAGTCAGTAATACTCATCGCAAGCCACGGAGATGCTCTCTGAGTCTGCGAGCATATACTGATGCAATATCATGAATTACAGACGACTGTTGCAGTCCAGAAAGCGCAAATTAAATGAACTCTTCTCCATCAGTATACCAGCCCACGACCCAACCTACAAGCAGAAACTCCAAGCCTTTCACGATGCAAATGATCTGGAAAAGTATGGACTCCTTGTCGCTGCCACATATGTACCACCCTACCAATTTTCATGAATTGTTTTGCCTGTTTGGTCGCGTTCTCACTGTTCTCCAGAGGCCGTCGCTTCGACGAGCGCACCCTTCCACCTCTACCACATATAGTACTACGATCTCGAAAGTCTACGCCCAAACAACCACATATAACCACCTCGCCGACTCCAGACACCCTGCATCAACCGAAGTCGGTCTCGAAAACCACTGCACCGTCGTCGCCAACACCGAAACCGACGACCCAACCGATCGCAGCGAGACAAACACTGTCCGTACCGAAGCCGCTTGAAGGAAACAAGCGTGACGAAGACGCGACATCTGCAACCGGGGAACAACCTGAGCCGGGTAGCCAGGAGTCGGCAGCGGCGGATTCGAATACGCAAAATGGCAATTTCATTGCTAGTCCGGGCAGAGGCGACCGCCGGTCGAGGTCTCCTAGGGTCCCGTCTGTCGAAGCAACTGCTATAGACCAAAGCGATGGCATTTCTCTCGAATCTTCTGGCGCAAGGACGGGCAATGCGCCCTCGGGATCCGCGGAAACACGTCCTCCTCACCCGCCCATCGACCATCGACCAAGCCGGAGCCCACCTGCTCTTGCACCAATTGCACCACCAGCTGATCCCCAATCTTCCCCAGCCTCGAGCAACGGTCCGGACTCCTCGAATACTCCGGCTCCTGATGCTGGCTCTCCTGGCACGAGTCCTGGGGTCGATCTTGCGCCCGCCACATCCTTGGTTCCTCAGGCAAGCAAGGCTATGGATACTAGCCAACCTGGTACGATGCTATCTCCTGGACTACAAGATACAGACTACCGGCACAGTGCAAGCAAGACAGAAATTCCATCTGTTGAAGTTGAAATGACTGGAGTAGACGATGGCGGACCTACCAATTCGAGCGGGCCTGATCAAAGCAAGCTCTCCGCGGAGCCATCCAAATTTCCGAGCCCTCAACGACCAGCGATGCGAATAGACACGCGGACAGAGAGCGACTCTTACTTTAATGCGCGACCTGCTGGTGGCATTGTCGAAAGCCCTGCACAATTGACGGGCACTACTCCCAAACGGAACGTGCCAGGAACTGCATCAGCCGAGGAGCCCCTAAAACGTGCGACGCGAATATCATCTGGTGTCTTGCAGAAGAAATCTGTCTCTGAGATCCTCGGCGAGACGCCGAGGACGACAACCCCGCAGTCAGAGTCTCCTCGTGATTCATTCAGTGCCACGACGCCTCAGGGTCGAATAGCTGAACGTGACCGACGGGACAAGGATCGGAGCAGGCTATCAACTGTAGTCTTCGCTAAGCGCGAGAAAGCGGTTGGCGACGAGGAGAATCTTGAAGTGGTACCTTTTGATGGTGAGGCAAAAGGCAAAGGTCCTGGGGAGCGAGACTATCTGTACACGCTCTTTGAAAACAAGGCGCACTCTATGTCGCGGCAAACCTCCATGTCCTACCTTGTCCAGAATGCTCACAAGACTTTGTCGACCTCAGACCACCTCATTGAGTACGAGCTATCCGCGGAGTGCCGAATATTGAAGCGCCTATATCAGTTACAGGAGAAGCAACGCTGGGCTCTTAGGCAATACAAGCGTGCTGAAGAAGCACCGAGGCCAACATCTCACTGGGATTTCTTGTTGGACCACGTGAAGTGGATGCGCACCGATTTCAAAGAGGAGCGAAAGTGGAAGATGGCTGCCGCCAGGGGCCTTGCAGAGTGCTGTGCAGACTGGGTTGCAAGCTCTGCTGAGCAGCGGAGGCGCCTGCAGGTGCAAGTCCGGCCACCAAAACTTCTCGCCAAACCTGGTACATCTCATGATGTGGCCATGGGAGAAGGACCGATTGCAAGCCCATCGTCACAAACGACTCCTGAATTGGTGCCTTCTAACGAGGATGACTCCATGAGCGACGATATTACAGACCTTCGAGATGTGCAGATCTCCAGAGCACCTGCAACGTTGTTCTCGTTGGGCCCTTCGGACTTTAACTTCTCCGTCGACAAGACAGCTGCCCTCGACAAGCTATTGAACGAGCTGCCGCTGTACGGACCCTATGTCGAACCCGACGCGTCAAAAACTGCCCTAGCAGGACGTCTTGATGCAAAATGGAGGACCGATATTGTACCCGTCTCAAGATGGGCGACCGAGAAGTTGCCAGTCAAAGACTACAAACCTCCCGTCAAACGTAGTCGATACGACTATGACCTTGAGCCCTCACCGAAGCAGAAGTCGCAACCCCTTCCGCCGGAAGAGGTGAATGTCGCACTGTTCATGCCTGAGAACAAAATCATCAGGGATAGAATACATCCAGGCCATTCATTCCGCCCGCCTTCCGAGCACCCAATGCCTACACAAGCCTTCTTCGAGACAAGATCGTCGTCGCAATGGACTGCTGCAGAAGACGATGAACTCAAGCGACTGGTCAAAGACTACTCCTACAATTGGTCGCTGATCTCCAGCTGCCTCACCCCTCCGAGCCTGTACACTTCTGGTGCCGATCGTCGGACGCCATGGGAATGTTTCGAACGATGGATCGGATTGGAAGGCTTACCGGCAGATATGTCTAAGACGGCATATTTCAAGACCTACTCTGGTAGGATCGAAGCCGCAGGTCGACATGTGGCGGCCCAAATCGAAGAGGCTCAGCGAAGAGCGGGCGCCAATGTTCAGATCTCGGCACGCAGGCGAACCACACAACCTGTCAAAGTCGAGCGGAAGAGAACACAGCGACATCTGGCTATGCTTGATGCCATGCGTAAGCTGGCCAAGAAGAGAGAAACGGCTTTGCAGAAACAACAACATCAAGCGGATCTTGCAGCGATGCGGAAGGTCAACGACGCGAACGTGCCCAAACCGTCGTACAAAACCCCAGCTGAGTTCTCACAGCTCAAACAGGAAAGGGAACAGAAGCTTGCAGAGCGACAAGAAATATACCGACAGCAACTCATCGCTCACCAGCGTGCTACGGCACAGCAACAGCGCACCCAGAACGGTCAACCCAGTGGTCTCCCGAACGGCATGCCTGCTGCTGCAGCACCTGGAATGCGTGCGCCTTCAATGGGTGGCATGCCAGGAATGCCGAATGGCAATATGCAGATGCCTAATGGTCATCGTCCCCATCCAGCAATGATCGCAGCAATGCAGGGAAATATGCAGTTGCCGCCAGGCATGATGGCACCCAAGCTCACGCCGCAAATGCAGGCACAGATGCAAGCCCAGATGGCCGCCCGAGGCGGGATGACCTCACCACAGCAGATGCGGATGCTCCAGGAGGCTACTCGCGTGCAACAAGAACAGCTCATGCGCCAAGCTCAACAGGCTCAGAATGGTCCTCACTCATCTCCTAACAATCCTCATGCGGCTCTGGCTAACGGCCAGGGTTTGAACAATGCCGCTTACCGTGCCGCGATGGCCGCCGCTGCTAATGGCACTGGATCTCCGTCCGGTCCGATGAACGGTAGCTCGCCTCGACCCAATACCGCTAATTCCGGCCAAGCCTTATCGAGCGGGCACGTTCCCGTCCTGACCCAGATCGCAAATAAGATTCGAGAACATCACCCGAACCTATCGGACGAAGAAGTGCAGCGGCTTGCGTCACAACAGCTCCAGACGTACCAGCATCAAGCAACCCAGGCCGCGGCGGGACACACGAGCCAGAAACGTCCTCAACACAACCAAGCTGCCCTAAACGCTGCCCTCGGAGCTATGAATGCCGGCAACAATGCCTCAGCAGCTACCGCCGCCAGCGCCGCTCAACTCGGGCACCCTGGCATGATGACCAACGAGCAAGTCCAGCAGTACAACCAGCGCATCCGTATGCAGCAGGCTCAACAGCACGCGCAACGTAATCTGCAAGCGATGCAGATGCAGCAGCAGATGGGTGGAGGGATGCCGAATGTTAACGGTATAGCCGGCTCTCCCGTAATGAATATGGCTAGGCCGGTGAGTCAACACGCCAACCCTCAGGGGCACATGAGTCGTAGCGCGACGCCGAGGGATCAGCGGAGTGGGAGCCAGAGCGGTATCAATGGCAACAGCGCTGGGAACGGGCAAGGGCAGCAAAGCAGTCCGAGACAAACGGCTCAGAGTATGCAGACCTAAGGAGCCCGCCTGGATTCGGGGGCATTCAAGGCGAACTATGTATAAGAGGCTATTGAGTATTGATTACAACTTTGATCAATGATACTTGGTTGCATGACCACTAGGTGTCTCATCTCGGGCCTAAGCACGCTCTTGTGCAGGCTACAGGAGGCCTCGGCAGGGGTGTCCTTTCCTGCCCATCTTTGATGCCGACCTTTCATGCCCGTGCTCAATGCTCACATCTAGCTAGCGGCTTCAAGCAGCTTTTCATCCCACATTGGACTCGTATCCCATATCGCCTTTCATTTCCTTTCCCCCCCTTTAATCGCAGCGTCTTACGACTCATTGATGGCATTTCTCTCCATTTTCCGCTCCAGGGCATCGAGAAACAGATCACCTCCCCAACGCGCTTGCGATTGGGAGGTTTGTTGTGCGGCTACCTAATCCCCACCAACTTCAATCTCCCTCTGCTGGTTTTGTTGATGATCACGGTCACGATCCCGATCGCGGTCGCGGTCGCCGCCTCGTCTGCCGCCCCTTCCTCCGCCGCCGCCGCGACGTTGTTGGCGCTCACCCCGATTGTAGCCTTGGTTCTCTCCGTCCCGATCACCGTATCCGTTCGCCCGCATTGCGTCCTCACCACCATTCACGCCTTCTCGCAAGAACTTCTCCCGCTCACTTCGCACGACGGTCAAGACGCTCTCTAGACTGCGTCGCCAGACCATCAAACGCCCTTGGATCTCGGCCCATTGTTTCTCCCCGAACACTCTGTACGTGGCGCGCTGGACCAGGAATTCCCCTTTCATTTGGCTGAGTTTGCCCTCTACTAGGCCAGCGCGGATTGTGTCGATGACCCACATTTCGACATCCTCGCTTGGGATTTGGAGGGCCTGCGCGATTTGTGCGTAAGGGACGCTCCGCGTAGTAGTCGTGGCCGCGATTGAGGAGAGAGTCAGGAGGCGGATCTTGTTGGCCAGAACGTCAGCTGCGGAGTCCGGGATGGACAGGGATGAGAGGGAGTTTGTCTCGAGAAAATCCAGGTATGCGGAGTAGTCGTCGCTCGAAAAGACCTCGAGCAGGTCGAAGAGCGCGGCGTCACTGCGGCGGAGGGCGATGATGGCGTCGTTGTCTGTGAGGGGTGTGAAGTCGGTGATGGAGGGGTTTGTCAGTGCTGTGATCAGAGTGCGGCGGGCGAGGGAGGCCGAGTCCTCGTCCGAAGCGTGTTTGGATTCGATGGTCTGCAGCGCTTTCAGCAGGTATGTGTATTCTAGGTCGCTGTTCGCTTGGGCGGAGGCTACGTCCGCTATGGCGAGGTACAGGGTTCGGGCGTCCTCGTTGTCGAGGGACCAGGACTGCAGCCACACGGGGATGTTGGTCTCGAGTTGCGGTATCAACGCCTCGAAGGCCTGCATGCTCGAGGTGGCGCGGATGACTCTCAGGATGGCCAGGAAGACATGGTAGCGACTTTCGCTGGTGGTTGAGAGAACGTTGAAGATAGTAGTCAGGGTCTGCAGGGCGAGGCTACCGCCGTAGACGGGGGAGGAAGTGACAGGGTGCTCGGAGAGGTAGGCGCAAAGTCTCGCGAAGATTTGGTCGCTGATGGTGGATTGGGATGCGAGGGAGATGAGGAGGTTGTACGCTGCTGTAAATTCTGTAGACTCCGAGTCAGATTTGTTCTCTACGGAACGAAAGAACGGGTGTTTTTCTACCTCTCTCCGGAGCACCGTTGAGAACCTGGGCTCGAGTGACGATCTTCTTTAGGACTTCATTTTTTTGATCTTGCACGGTGGACTCGTCGACCGCCCCCTCCTGTGATTGCTCTGATTCTCTGATGCCGGCTAGCAGCTGTTGAATTTCTGCTTGCGCGCCGTTTCCGTCAGCTTTGGCGAGGTTGTCGACATACTGGGCGAGTTCTTCCGCGAGTTCGGAGAAGGTTCCCTCGATGAGGAGGGTATTTGTGGGCACGGGCATGATGGAGCGGTTTCGTGAGGAAGGAGAAGATGGGTAAGAGCTGAGAGGAAATCTCTTGACGCAGGTTACGGGCGCCGAGTTAAGGGCACCTTTGGTTGCATTTCACAACGAGACAACCTTCTCGCCTCTGTCGATAAAGTGAAAGTTCGCTCCTGCGAAATCTTGGCGGCCGAAGCGGATTGAATGTGTGGTTGCTTGTACGCGCCGCTTTAGGATAACGTCCGAGGCTCGTTCACTCGGTCCTCGTCTCACCTCTGGGCCTCTTCTCCCCTTGACTCTTTTGCACGGCAGTCTCATGGGTGCTGCGGCCATATATGAAACTATGAGTATATTACGCGCCTGTATAGTCGAGGGCCGTCAGCGTGAGCTCCTGTCCTCCAATTCTAGCGGTCATGTTAGGGATGCTATGTGTTGAACTAGGTACACTCCGAGGCACCTCGTCGGCGCCGTGAGACAACGGCGCGTCTCAAGAGTGCCTCAGAGTGCCTCCGAGTGCCTCAGAGTGCCCCCGAGTGCCTCAGAGGTGCCTCGGGTGGTGGTGTTAAGGCAGAGAGGCACAGGCGTCTTTCAGATATATAAGAAGGCGTAAAGACCTCTATAAATAAGGCAGATAGTTGTATAAGAATATATATATATATAACTACTAAATAGCGCCTTAACTTTAACAGTTATAAGCCCGGTGTAACCTCTATCGCACCGGATTTAACACTACATTATAGACCCCTATAATACTATACCGTTACTTAAACAGCGACTACGTCCGCCTGACCTCGTCGCCGTTACGCCCACCGCAACTAATATACTGCTGTTCGGCCGCCGACGACGTCCGTCGGCGCCCTTACATCGATAGTACACTAACCATTAGGTAACTCTTATCGAGTTTACTATCTCTCTCGTCGAGGAAAGAAGAAAAGAGAGAATAGTAGAATAAACCGCGGTTTTATTAACTTATAGAAGATATTATCGCTCGGAAAACTTACCGCTTTAAATAATTTATAGTATATATCTAAAATAGTAAATACTACTACTAAGACCCTATACCTTAATAGGCTAAAGATCTAGTACTCTTAGCTCTTATATATTAAGGATATAGATAAGAATATAATAGTCTAGGACTATATCGATCTAGATAACAAGACCCTAAAGGTATTACCTTAAGAACTAGTATACCCGTTACTTATAGCTAAACTAACCGCGTAATAAGCTAGTATATAGATTACTCTTAAGAGTGATTATAACGCTAAGATAAAGATATACTAAAGGGTTATAGTTATAATTAATAACGTTAATAATACTATAAAGGTAACTATAAACTTAAATTACTAAGTCTTCTTTAAGGAAAAGAGTATAGTTACCTTATATAATTAAATAATTACTCTAAAGAAATATATTACGCTAGACGATTAAATATATAATATAATAATTATAGCTAAATATAAGGGTCTTAAGAGGAACCTTAAGCGCTATAATATTAATAACTAGTTAATAAGGTTTATAAAGGTCGCTACTAACGCCGTAAGATACTATTTACCCTATATTAATAAAGATAGGGCTCTAGTTAACTTTATTAAGGTAGTAAGTACCTAAAAGGAAGGCTAGATAATAGTAAAGATAAACTAAATCCTTAATATTAAAGAAGGCTAAAAGCTCTCTCTCTTAGACTTTATAAAATTATTCTAAACTAGATAATAATATAACTAAGGTAAGAAGGCTATTAGTTAAATATTTATAACCGAAGAGGTTAAAGGTATTATAGCTATAACTCTTTAAGGGAAGACCCTTTACTATTATAAGTATATATATCGCGAGTATTATTAGTAAAGAGATTATCTATATCTTAATAAAGATATATAAGATTTAAGTTAAGTCCTAGATAAGGCGATTAAATAGATAATTTAAAAAGCCCTTAAGGATAAAAGTCTAAAGTAGCTTATTAAGAGAAATATTATAAATAGCCGAAAGACCTCAAGTAATAAGGGCACTATAAGTAAATATATAGAGATATATAAATATAGTAATACGAACTATAGTAATGTACTAAAAGGGCTTATCTAGCGGAGGCCGAAAAAGGGTAAGCCTAAAGAGGTAACTATTATAAAGGACGTTAGAGAGGTTAAAGACGACCCTCTAAACTTTATAAATACTATAGCGTACTTAGTATTAAGTATTAAGGCTCTTAAAGACTAATAGATTCTTAACTTAAGGTCGGACGTTTATATAATAAATAGTTAGTAGGTATTTAAGTATCTAGAACAGCGCTAAAGAGGCTAAGTAATAATAGGGGCGACGATATATCGGGTTAAAGTAGCTAGTATAGTAACTATAAAAGTTATAATACTAGATAGCGTAAAGACGATAACGCTACCGAATATAGTATATATCCCCGGCTTTATAACGAATATCGTCTCTCTCTCTCTCTTTTAATAGAATAGGGGGTCTATTAAAGTACTTAAGATAGCTGTTTAACTAGATACGGATGACTAATTATAGTAGTAAGACGTTTAAAAGGATATTAGGTATTATTCTTAAATAAACTATAAAAGGCTAGTATACTAAACTAGTAAGGCTAAGATAAAGACGAATATAAAGGCCTTATAGCGTTATTTAATATACTAATAATAATTAAATACTAATAGTATAATAAGTTAATATTTATAACTAAATATAGTAATATAGATATAAACCTCTTAATACTATAGTACGCTTAACTAAAGTATTTTAATATAGGCCCTCTCTCTTATTTATTATATATAGCTAAAGATATCTTAATATTCGTGATTAATAAGACCGTCTATAAGGCCTACTAGCTTTTAAAGGCTACTTAATAAATATCTTAATCGAATAAATAAAAGATATAAAAGGAGTATACCTTTTATCGGGTATCTTATAACCTTCTCTAGATAGAAAAGGGGTATAATAGTAATAAATATATTATTTATTTTTAGTACTACTTAATAAACTTTAGTATCCTCTTCTATAAACCGAGATATAAAGATATAGCTTAAGTATTCCGACTCTTATTAAACTAGGGTAAGGCTTTATAGCCTCTAGATAGAGGGTCGTACGGCGGTAGGTACTGCCTCTTTATCCCTAGTACACTATATAGTAATAAATAGCTTTATAAGGAATAGTGTTATATATTTTATTACCTATAGTATATATATATATTAAATACGTATAACTACTCTACCTATAATATATAGCGGAGGTATATAGCCTTACGCTAAGGATTTAACTAATTAGATAGTATAGTTACTTATCTATATATTATATAGGTATATATAGCTAATTAGCGCTATAAGTATTATTACCCTATTATATCCCTCTCTTATCGCTCGCTTCTTGACGATCTCGCTTAAGTACTCTTAGAACTAATCTTACTACCTTTCGTAAGCTTCTCTATTACCTCCCTAAAGTTATCAATCTACCTATCTTCTAACCTCTTTAGACTTTTTACTCTCGGTTTAGGAGATAACCCTATAGCCTTTACCTTATATCTGACTATCCTATAAATATCCTATATAACCTTATATTGATCTCCGATATCTATAGTAACAGCCGAAAGTATCTATTAAAGTCGGCGAGATTCGTATATCTCTATATTAATAATAGCTATAGTATTCTTAATGATCTAGAGTCTATAGCTATAACTATCGCCTTATTAATTTAAAATAAGCTTTATCTCGCGAAAGGTAATACTAAAGACTTTAGTACTTAACTATTTAATAAAGAAGTTTATTATAATTATAGCTCCTTAAGTTTAAGTTAATAAAGAATTAATAATTAAGTAAGACTAGGTTATAATATCGGCGATAAAGAATAACTAGTAATTTCCTTCTCTCTTTAAGTTATTATTAAATATAATAAGGTGTCTCGTATAGTTATTTATATCTCCTTAACCTTTAAACTTAATTATTTATTTAGCTATAAAGTAAGAATTAACTTAGCTTTAGAATATTAAGCTCATAATATATTTATACTATATATAAGTCTCTTTACGGCGGGAAATAATTCCGGCTTTAATAAAGAAGTTACTAACCTATCCGGAATTAGTAGGACTAAGGCGAGCTGTCTTTAAGCTATAAGATAAAATATTAACTATATAATAATTAGGGTAGCTAAGAAGAACTTAATAGCGTCGCTAACTCTATTCCTTTTCCTATCTCTTAATTAGTTAGTTAAGACCTTTTATCGGATCTTTATAATATACCGCGATTTGTTTTAAACCTTTAAAGTATAATCTAATACTCTTCTCGGTTATATAAAGGTATACGGCTATATAAGATTTAGGTATATATCTTACAAGTAGCGATAGCGCGCTAATTATCTCGTCGGCTCCGAATTTATAATAATATACTATATCTTCCGCTAGATTATTAACTAGATAAACCGAATAGCTAGCTAAATATTTAGGATTAGATTCGGTAGTGTTAAAGAAGTATTAACTTTAATTAACCCGAGCGGAGGAACAGTACTAGAGGGACTTGTAATATATATTCCTTAGTTTATAGTCTATTAACTAATTTTAATATTATAAAATATACCGGAGATTTTCGGCTTCTTTATAAATAATTTATATACGAGCGTTAAAGTATTAGGGCTAGAAGTTATTATTTATAGGCGGGGTCTTTTTTATACCCCCGAGATATCGATAGAGTTATTCTTTATTAGCTCTACTTATTCTTTACTTTTAAGAATAGAATAAGGTTCGCTTAGCTTTATAAGCTAAATTAATTCTTTTTAATATACCTTAGCTAAACTTAATCTAATTGTTATTATACTTTACTACAGCTTTATAGAAATTAGCGCTATAGAACTTAGAGTTTAAGGCGATTCCGGACTAGCTTACTTAATCTATTTTCTCTAAATACTCGGCCGCTTAGTTAAAGTAATAATAAGTCTACTTAATTCTAAAAGATTCGTAATTATAGAAGTAGAAAGCTTATCGATCTCTATATATATAATAAATTAATAACTTATAGTCTCTAGTATAGACTAAGGACTAGTAGTCTTTAGTATAGACTTAATAATTTACTTCGGCGGTATAAATAGAGCTATCTTCGCGTTTAAATATCCTTCCGAGGCGATTAAGTTTATATAATTAAGAGGTTAGGCGCCGACCTAAAATAGTCTATTTACTTTAGTTAGTCTATATCTCTTAATTATAAAAGCCTATTTAGAATTACTTTAATCTCAGTCTCGGGTAGCCTTATTAGTAGCTACGCTTCTATCTATAATAATTTATAAATTATTAGCGGTTAAATATAATATAGCGGAGAAATAGCGCCTTAGTTTTAACTCTCTCTTAATTCTCGTAAGTCGATAAATTATCTTATATAAGGCTATTTATAGTATTATTAAAGGCGTCTTATCGAAATATAATAAGTACTTTTAAATATATTAATACTAATCTAATAGAGTAATAATATCTTCGCTATATAAAATAATTAGCTAGTTAAAGAACTCTATAAAAGTCTAGAGAGATAACTTTATAATTTCCCTTAAGGGTAGCTTAATATTCTTTTCTTTATATTTATTAATAAATACTTTAATATCGCTTATATATATATAATCTAAAAGAAGTTTTAATTAGAGTTCCCCTCGATAGTTATATCTCTTACTAAACTCTTTTTTTCCGGAAACTAATATATAGTACTTCTTAAATTCGGTCTTAGTAAGTTTATAATACTTTATTAAGTTATAGACCTTTTAGGCTATCGTATTACGCTAGTTACCTATTTCCTTATACTTAATCTTAATATAGCTAAAGAAGTTATTAACGCGGTCTAAATCGTTCTAATTAATAGCTTCGACGGCAACTTCGAGGGATACTTCTTTAGTTCGGGTAGGGTAGCGTACTAGTAAAATAGGCTAATTATCGACTATATAAGCATTAGGAGCTTAGTACTTTTATTATCGACTAGCAGGAACTATAGAGTTAGGATTTAGCTGAATAACCGGCGGCTTCGGTTGTAATTAACGCTAAGCTTTAAATATCTTAACGGTAGGATTAACTTAAGTCTTTAGTAAGAAGCTATAAAGATAAATCTAAAAGGTAATAGAGATAAAGCGTATAGTTAAGTAAGGCTTATAGTATAATTAAAATACTAAAGAGAGAGAGAAAAGGTAAGCTTAATAAAAATATTATTAATAATAAAGATATTAAAATTTATTCTAAAAAATCTAAAAAGATTTAGAAGATAAAGCTAATAATAAAGAAGGACTATTTAATAATTAAAGTTTATATTAAGAAAGAAAGGCGTAAGGTTAAGAAGAAAGGTATATATAAATAGTTAAGAGGGAAAGGGTAAGGATAAGTATATACTATAAACTAATATTCTCTAATATTAAGTAATAGTATAATAAGGTAAGATATTACTATTTATAAATAATAAGGTATATTTATTACTCCCTTTACCTCTTAGGCTTATTAAGACCTTTAGTCTAAATAGTATATATTTACTATATAATAGCTTAGAAATAATAATTTAAGAGATCGGGCGGTTATATAGAGGTTAGTTTATTATTCTCTCTCTACTATATTTATATATAACTTAAATCTTTATTATATAATATTATTAAGCCTTTAGCTCTTACTACTAATAACTAGTATTCGATCTATTATCGATACTATTTAATAACGCGGCTCCTTTAATTATATTAAAGTCTAACTAATTATAACGCTCCCGGGAACTTTATATAATATATAGGTATATATAACTAATTAAAGATAGCACTAAAATTTCTAGCGCTAACCTTAATTTTTCTTCGCTTTAGCTACACTATACTATTCTTAGCTTAACTTTTCTAGCTTTATCTAGTAATTTTAATATTTACTATACTTAAGGTAGTAATATTTTACTCTAGTATCGCTTCTCTCTTTAAGATACTAGGCTAATAGAATAATAGGATCCGTAAACTAAAGTGACTTAATTTTAAGAAAATCCTTATTATAATTATACTCTAAATACTAAATTATTATAACTTAACTAAAAGAAAACCGTAAACAACTAAAGAAATTTAATCTTAAACTTTCCTATACTAGCGATAGCGATATTATATCTCTCTTACTACTTTATATAGTAAAGTATAATATAAAGTAGAGTATCTACTTTACTTCTCTATAGACTTACTAAATATGTTTAACTTAGCGTATTATTCTCGAATTTTATCGCTAACTAGAGATATCTCTACTATAAATACCGGTTCTTTATTTATTAGCGGTAGTATTTTTACTCTCTATTTAAGCTATTAACTATAGTATAAGTATAAAGGTATCTTTTATAGAGAAGGTATATTATTATCGTCTAAAGACTTTTTAATATCTATAGGATAAAGAAGATTAAAAGTTAAAACTTCGCGAGCTTCTTCTTTCTAAGGATTATCTTTAGGTATAGATTTAATATTTATAAGGAAATCTTCGGGGTATTAGTAGAATCGCTTAAGATAGTTAGCTATATAAGTTCCTTATAATCGGGAGCTATTAAGTTCCGCTAAAATATATATCCCCTTCTCTTAATTCGCCTCTATAATTTTAAATAGTCTAAACTAGTAGAATATTAACTTCTTCTCTATAGATATATTTATTAACTCGGCTATATTATAGCTTAATATTAATATACCCTCCTTAAATAGCTATAAGTATAGGTTATAGTGTCTATTAAAGTACTTCTTCCTTAGCCTTTATATTCTATTTAGATATACCGCCGTCTCTTCTAGATTTTAGTTACGTCTTTTAAGAGTTTATATATATATAGCGATTAAATTAATAGTATTAATAACTTTATCCTAATTTATAATATTCTATATTATAATCTCGAGTTTAATAGAAAAGATTAGCCGCTTAAGGAACTTAACTTCGTATAGTATTATACTAGTTTTAACTTTAACTATTATTTAATTAGCCTAAAGAATAGCGTAAAGGTAATTTATTTAAGTACTACCGCCGTCGGTGTAGGTTATCTTTAAGAGAGCGTTCGTAACGCCTTTATACCTAACTTCTATCTAGCTATTCGCTTATAGATAATATATAGAGGTAACTATATATTTAATCCTATATCTATCTATAAGTGCTTTTATCTAACTCTTATTCTCTAGTCCGCTATTATATACTAGTTATCTAAATAGTCTATAGTGATAGATAATCTCTTCCTAAAGGAACTTTACTATAGTAGCACTATTAGTAGCTATAATATCTTAAGCTTTTACTTAACTATTTATATTACTTTAGGCTTTAATAAGATATCTCTTTCCTTAAGATATTAGTATCGGGGTATAATTAACGCTAATCTATTCTTAGCGCTTATTAACTAAAGTCGGGAATATTATATTATATAGCCTTTAGCTTATATAGAACTAATATTTTAAATAGGTCTTTATAAATACTTCTATATCTTAATATTAACTCTCTTAGTAATAATAGTTAAATACCTTTTAATATATTACTTTTTAACTAAAATACTTAATATTATTATATATTACTTTAAGTATTCTTTACTTTTCTATATTATTATTAATTACTCTTCTACTCGACTTATTTTCTATTAGCTTTCGAAATAAGTACCTTTCTCTAATAAAGTAGTTAGCTAAGTCCTTTTATAGTTTCTAAAACTTATTATTATTTATCTCTAGAGGATATTACTAGTCTTATAAATATTTAGCGAGTCTCTTTAATTCCTCTAAATACTTTCCCTTAAATAACTAGATTATATAAGGTTTACTAAAGCTTATAGATTAATCTTAGATATAAGTAACTATAGGTCTTATTAATATAAAGTTTTAATAAATAATATTCTACTTAATTAGTTAAAGGCTTCCCTATATAAAGAGTATCTAAGCTTTAATCTATTCTTTAATATCCTCTTTCTATTTAGCTTCTTTAATGTCTTCCTAAGTCGGAGGATATTAAGATAAGGTATCGATAACTATATTTTATTTACTTAGAATATACTATACTTTAAAATTAAACTTACGGATCTATATTAGCTATTAATTAATAACAGCCTCGGGTAAGTCGGTCGATTACTAGTTAAGCTAGGCCGTAAGAGTTATTATATCGGTCTCTATAATAAAGTAAATAGTATATAGCTATTATTTAAACTTCTTAAGGGCTTTTAGTAATCTATAAGCTTCTCGCTTAAGTATATTATATTCTCTCTTAGTTTTAGATTAAATACCGCTCTTATACCTTATAATATATTATTTACTTATTACTAGGTCTATCTATATAATTATAGCGCCCTAGCCTCTTCCGCTAGCGTTAATAGTAAGTATAATTAAGCTAGTGTCTTCTTAATAGTCTAGACTAATTAATATAGGAGTAGAGGATAACGCTTTCTTTAATTCTTCTATACTCTTAGTGTATATTTTTATCTAGACCTAAATAATATTCTTTTAAAGTAGGTTATATAAAGGCTCTACTATTATTGTAAAATAAAAAATCTATATATAATAATATATATAGATCCTAAGGAATCTATAAAGTTCTAGCTAGTTTATTAAAGTTAGCTATATTAGGATTTTATAAATCTTAGACTATTATAGATATTATCCGTCCTAATTATAAATATACCTAACTATCTTAATCCTTCGTATATAGAGCTGCAGCTTTTATCCGACTATAGTAGCACTAGTAAGCTTAAGATTAAGTAGCACCGCGTCTAGATTTATTAGATATTTTAGTATATATAAATATACTTAGGGAACTACCTCTAGTTGCTAATAGTTACTCTTTAGTCCTTTTATATTAATATTATCTAAGAATAGCCGAGTAACTTTTAGTATCTATTTCTTTAGAATCTAGTTTATAATCTATACGAATTATACTATAGAATTAGTTATATCTTATAGAAGCGTTATATAATAAATAAGTTTAATTAAAGTATAAATCCTTATTAGATCTCGGCTCTCTTTTATAAGTTTAATTTAATTATAGCCTAAGAGCTAATTTAATAAAGAGGTTATCTATATTTCGCCGAACTCTTCTGTAAAGTCGTTAGCTAAAGGAGGTAGATTTATATCTTAAATTATTATTTAGTTAATATTCTATACTATAATTACTAATTAATACTTCTTAAGCTTTTTCTTTTTAACTAGGAAGAATAGATTCCGGTATAATCTATACTTTAGTTTAAAGAGATTTAAGTTAATTTTCTTCTTTATTAATATAATTACTATTAGCTTAAGTACCTTCGGAATAAAGAAGCTCTTTACTTATTATAGAGTATATAGAATAATCCTTATTACCTATAAAGGTGCTATTTTTCGATAAATCCGCCCGATTTCTTTAAGGTCCTAAGCTAGAGCTCCTTTACGGTTATATAGGATCTCTATAAGAATCTCCTTCTTATTAGGCGTTAGATTAGATCCGATAACTAGTTTCTCTAGATATTCGGGCGTTAAGCGTTACCCCTAAGGAAATCTAGTAAAGTATAGACTTATTTAATCCGAGAATATATATAGCCGGCTGTTATAGGCAGCTATTACCTACTCCTATACCCTTATACACTAGTCTAAGAGCCTACTAAGCGTCGAACTATCTTAGAAATCCGAATTAATAAGTTTTACTTTATTAGCCTTTCGCTTATATAAGGTATTTATTTAAGTTTCTAAAGGCTTCCTAAATTAATATTATTTATAATATTATTTATTCTTTAAGTTTTATATTATAACTTCTTTATTAAATAATCTTAAAGACTTTACTAGTTACTAGTTATCTTTAATATTAAAAGGTTAAGCCTAAAAATATATCTTATTAAGCTTATTATCGCTTAAATTATAAGTATTTAAGATAGAGATTAAAGTATTATTCTTATTTATCTTAAAGTTAATTATTTATATTCTCTCTTAATTTCGCTAAGCCCTAATTAAAGCGAGTATAGGCCTTTTTATCTCTTTATACTCGCCTAGCCTTTTAAAGTAGATATATATATAAGCTTAACTATTAATCTTATTATTATATTATTACTAAGATTCGAAGCTAACTATATAAGAAGCTAAAGCCGTTTCTTATTAAAGCTATCTATTAGACTTATAATATATATATTATTATTCTTCTTCTAGACTAAGCCTTAAGTAGCCTTTTAGAATAGCTTACCTAAAATAAAGCGATATATTAGATCTATAATATCTATTATATAAATATTAATTAAGACTTTAATACCGGCGATATTAACTACTATATCTTTAATTATATTTATAAAATCTTCTTAATCTCTATTAAATCCTATAATATTATAGATAAACTTTATCTTTTATATAAGTTAAGATAATCCCCGGTCTTTAACTAAATTTAAGGATATTAAATTAATCTTTACTTTAGTATCTAATAATAAATCTTTATACTACCCCTATATCTTTACTAATAAATAAAGGTAGCTGCTATAATATAATCGCGAATATATTAAACAGTCCTTATTAAAGCTTATTTATATTATATTAATTCTTATAATAAGTCCTTCTTAAGTCTATATTATTCTAACTTATAGAGAATATATCTAATAAATTAGCTTTTACCTACCTTTATTATAGTGTTAATACTTATAAGAAAACTACTTATCGTGTACTTCTTTTATTAATAGCAGGTCCTATAATTAAATAGTTACCTCTTAACTTAATAGCTAATTAATAATTCTCCCGGTACTATTTAAATCTTACGAGAGTACCTTCCGGAGAGGCCTAGGACTAAGCGGTCTATATTATATCTCCTTTATAATATATAGGTGTTATAAAACTCGCCTTAGGCGTATATATTTATTATTATCGCCTATCTTAGTATCTTCTAATTACGGGTTATATATTCGGTTATCTTATATATTATATAGGGTTATTAATAGCCTTTAATTAGTTAACTATTCTAGCGCGGAAATATTATCTATAGTACTATTAAAGATAATCTCTCTATTCGGTCTTATTTATTATATTATATAATATCGCTAACTATCTATAATAGGTTTATATATATTAGTTCGGGGGTACTTCGCTTATATATATCCTTCTTACTATAGTACCGGTCGCTTTCTAAGAGCGTTAATATAAATATTAGTCTTCGGCTAATTAATATAAATTCCTTTTAGCCTAATTAGCTTTAATATATATAAATTATTTTCCGAGTCTTCTAG
Source organism: Phialophora verrucosa (assembly GCA_002099365.1). Classification (NCBI taxonomy): domain Eukaryota; kingdom Fungi; phylum Ascomycota; class Eurotiomycetes; order Chaetothyriales; family Herpotrichiellaceae; genus Phialophora; species Phialophora verrucosa. The sequence continues at coordinate 462,516 of MSED01000003.1, read as the reverse complement.
TGTACTATAATTTAACTTTAATTTTACCGCTCGAATAAGGTTTATTCTTTTTAAAGGAGGCTTTAGATCCTCTTCCTTTATACTATATAGCTATTTAGAAGAGATACTAGTATACTTATCGATCTTACGCGTAATCTATTTTAGATATTTAGGCTTCGTCTCTTTTTATAGAATCAGTAGTACTAGTAAGGGCCGGTCTTAACCGCGGAACCTCTCTAGTGTAATCTTATAATCTAGGTTAAGATATAATACGCCGGTAGCCTTTTAATATATCTACTATAGATCTTTATATAATATATAGCCTTATTAGTCGTAAAGAAAGTAGCTCCCTCTAGTAGTACTTATATTTAACTTACGCCGACTAGATTACCCTTTAGTATAGTACTATAGATTACCTTTAAACCTTATTAACTGTTCTTAGAAAGAAGGTCCCTAAAAAGGCTAAATTACTTCTAAAGGAACTCCCCTTAAGGCTTTAATTAATCTATTTATAAAGTTAAGAGTAATTATATTATATATTTAGATCGGTAGTATAAGCGCTTCTATTAGTTAAGTTAGTTTATTTACTGAAGATATAGTATTTCTTAAGGTTATAAGCTTTACTAACTATATTTATATATTCTCTTTAGTCTTTACAGCTATACTATCTATTTAGTCCTTTTAACGTTTATCTTCTTAAGCTTCCTCTTTCTAGAATATAAAAGGTCGAGTCTTCTTTTTGTATACTAAATCTTAATATTCCTTGTTTAGTATACCCTATATAAACTTATTAGTCTTATTATTAACTTTCTATAAGTCTCTTACCTATTTTTAGCACTTCTAGAAGTTCAAGTTTTCTAGCTTTCTATTTAGTAAGTTCTGCTTCTTCCGGATCTTATCTATATATACCTTTAGTAGTCTAGAGAGGAAAAGATAATAATAAGTATAGTTAGTCTCCGCTCTATTATTAATTAGATACTTTATAGCCTTATAGAACTAATAGAGGTATAAATTAAGGTTCTAGGACTTATCGCGATAATATCTTAAGAGCGTATAAAGGTAGTATATACTTATTATTTACTATATCTTATCTTAATCTTTATATTTATCTAAAACTCTCTCTTTAAACTTTATTTAATCTATCTTATTATACTCTATAAGCTCTTTATACCTCTTTTTCTCTATCTTTAATATAAAATATATAAATCTTTAAATATACTCTTTATTATTTATTACTTAATTATATCCGTATAGCTCTTTAAACTCCTTAAAGAAGGTAGTCGCGTTCCTTCCGTTAAAGTATAGTAAGTTATCGCTTCTATCTAAGCTCTAAGGTATCTCTCTTATAAATATTACTATAGGCGGAGTATATACTAGCGGTATTAAGATTTCCGGCGTTAATAATCTTTATATAATATCGCTCGCCGCGGTAAACGATACTACCTTTCCTTTTCTATTCGAAACCTTAGATAAAGCTATCTTCCGCTCTTCTTTATTAAATTAATAAAATAAAATAAATATAAGTCTTATCTTTTTAAATAAAGTAATCTAAATTCTAAATATTTATATATTTTATTATTTTTATATATATAAAAGACTACTTCTCTTAGTAATTAATAATTACCGCTTCTTAAGTATTTATAGATAGTCTTAGAGGCTTTAGAGGATCCTCTCTTTTAATTCGATTTTAGTAATCTTCGTCGCTATCTATAGTTATTCCTTTATATTTAACTATTAAGTCTCTCTTTACCGAATATAGCTAATACTTTAACACTAGCTCCTTATCGAGTAAATCTTTAGTCTTAAGTAGCCTACTCTCTTCTAGAGCTTAAGGGGTATTAGGGTTAACCGTGTTCCTCTCTTTAAGTACTAGTTATTAGTCTTAAGTCTTTTAGATAGTCGCTTAGTTATTAGTTTCTACTCTATATAGTAATAGTTAATATATATAGCTAAGACCCTAAAAGAATACCTTAAGCAGCGGTCTCCTTAAATAGCTAGTATAGTTTATAACTTACGCCTATACAGCGGGACGAACTTACTTAGCTAGTAATTTAGACAACTCCCCCGTACAGCGGTCCTATATATATAGCTAGCTTCTCTAATTTTAGTTAATTAGTTAGTAGATAGGTAAGTAGTTAGTTTAGTCGGTCCTTATTTATTTATAGCGTTATATCGTCGTTTCGTCGTTTAATCGTTTATTTAATCGTCCTGCCGCGTATAGACTTACCCGCGTTACTATAGTCTAAATATTCTTAGGCGAACGTTCTTATTAAAGGCACTAATAAACTAGGGTAAGGCTTTATAGCCTCTAGGTAGAGGGTCGTATAGCGGTAGGTACTATCTCTTTATTCTCGGCACACTATATAGTAATAAATAGCTTTATAAAGAATAGTATTATATATTTTATTACCTATAGTATATATATATATTAAATACGTATAACTAATTTACCTATAATATATAGCGGAGGTATATAGCCTTACGCTAAGGATTTAACTAATTAGATAGTATAGTTACTTATTTATATATTATATAGGTATATATAGCTAATTAGCGCTATAAGTATTACCGCTCTATTATATTATTAGCCTATATTAAGTTATAATACTACTAGCGTATAGGGATTATTTATATTAATAATAAGATAGCGGTAGGAGAGGAGGTAAAGGAATATCTTTAAGAATAAAGTATTATAATTAAACCGAGTGCCCTATATACCTTAGTATAAAATAAATATATAAAAAGATATAGTAAAATACTTACTATAAAGACTTATACTCTTAAATAGGCCTTATAGTTACCTTATAACCTTTAGCCTAAAATTATTAAAACAGCTATATATTTAATAAATAGAACCCTAATACGTAAACTTAACTAAAAGACACCCTTTAAGGCTATAATAAGTAATAAACCGAGCCTTAGATACCTTTATATTATTAGTTTAAAGATATACTAGCTGCTATATAATATACTAAAGAAGAAGAAGCTAAATACGAAGGTATTAATTAGTTATTTAGTCGAGTATAATTTAACTAATATATAGCGTATCTAGAACCCTTAAAACAGATATAAAATTATATAAATATATAATATATATTTTAACGAAGGCTAAAAGTTTAACCCGTAAGATATACCGTATCTCTTATAAATCGACAGCTTTAAATCGGACACCGATATTATTAATCTTAACGTCCTCGGCGGTATCTCTAAAGGTATATAATTATAAGAAGATAAAGATAAAGAGGACGAAGATAAAGTTATAAATACTACTATAAGATAAAGCTAAAGGGTATAATTAAGAAGAGGTAACTTACCTAAGGTATAAATAATTACTAGAATAAGTAATTCTTCCGATATAATATTAGAAATTACTCTATACCGAGGGTCTTCTTAGTCTTTAAGAATATCTTAACTAGAGGTAAATACGCCTAATACCGTATATACGCTTAATATAATAGATAATAACTTTATTATACCCCCTTCGTCTTTATCTAGGAGGGTAAAAGATATATATAAACTAATATAGGCTATATAGGAAAGACTAATAGAGTAGAGACTAAACTTAGCACCCTATATATATAAAATTTCTATAGTACTAAGCGACGATAATATCCTCCCTAAAGGTTTAAAATATAAAAGAAAGAAGAGACGGCTAATATAGTTTATTTTAAATACTAAAGAACCTTTAAAATACTATTATAGCTTCTCTATAGCTCTTATAGAGGGTTCTCGGGCGATAAATAAAGTACTAGCACTAGTAGTAGTATCTTAAGACCTAAATAAGCTAAAGATTTATAGGGATATATTACCTCTAGAACTAAAAGGCTAAAGAGACTTTAGTAAGTATCCGTTTAGTAAATACTTTATTATAGTAGCCTATATAGAGTTTAAGGTATTAAAGGCAAGAGAAATATTCCGAGAGGTTCCTAGATAACTTTAGTATAAGTTATTACTACTCCTCTAGGTGTTTAAGTATAAGTTTAATATAAATAGTTATTTAAATAAGTTTAAGGCGCGAATTTATATTTAAAAAGACCTTTAGACCTTTTAAAAGGATAACTATACTATAATACTCGTAATTTAATATTTTAGAGCGCTAATAGTACTCTTAGTAGCGTTTAACCTTAAAATTATATAGCTTAATATTATTAATACCTTCTTTAATAGTAATATCGATAAAGATATAATAATTAAATAGCTACTAGGGTTTTAATAAAATAATAGAGTCCTCTAGCTTCTAAAGGCCCTATACGGCCTTAAATAGTTACTATACCTCTAGTATAACTATTTAGTAAATATCGTCACTAAACTAGGCCTTAAGAGAGTCTTTAGCGTAAACTATATACTAGTAAATAGTTAGGTTATCTTCTTTTTCTATATTAATAATATTATTCTCCTCTTCTTAAAAGAAGACGCTCTAAAGGCGTAAGAGCTAGTTAATAAACTATAGAGAGACTTTAAATTAAGAGAGATTATAGAGGCTAACTAGTTCCTTAGTATATATATTATTCGCGATAAACCTAAATACCTCTTCTAGCTATACTAAGATTCTTATATTAATAAGATAATTATATATTTTAATATTAAGTACTTTATATAAATACCTTTATTAATAGATATATTAAATCGGTATAAAGGTGAAGTATTAGCCTTAAATAAATATAAATTCTAGTTATATATTAACTTAATTAATTTTATAGCTATTATTACTAGACCGGACGTTATAAAGGCAGTCTTAATCCTCTCTTAGTATTTATAAAACCTCTCGTTAGAGTATATATACTTTATTAATAGAGTATTAGCTTATCTTAGCTATTTAAAATATCTTATAATCAAATATAGAGGCGTACTTAAGCCTTTAAAGGTTAAAATATAGCTATTTACTTAACTATTTTCTTTTCTATTTAAGTACTATTTAAATATTATATTTATTAATAATATAAATAAGAAGAGCTTTAATAAGTACCTCTTTAGCTTATATAACAGCCCGATTAACTAAAAGACCTTAAAATAAGTAATAGTTATAATATTAACTACCGAGGTAAAGTTACTAACGTTATCTTATTCCGTAAAGAAACTACTATACTAATAGAGGTTCTTTAACTATATTAACTTTAGCTTTAACGGAGGCCTTATAATATAGTTAGATAATAAGTAAATAATACGCCTTCTAAAGGCTAAGGAACCTCTCCTTATAACCCGCCTACGCTATATTAATATACACCAGCACTAGTTACGCTAAGAGGTTTAAGAAGGTACTATCGACGTTAAATAGGTCTCTACCAGCGCTATAAAGGTAGACGGCCTTATAAAACCTCTCCTAAGACAGGTATTTAAGTGTTTTACATAACAGCTCAACCTAGTTAATATTTAGGCCGAGATTAAGAAGCAATCCCGCCCTAGGAGGGTATATTAAACTAGGTACACTCCGAGGCACCTCGTCGGCGCCGTGAGATAACGGCGCGTCTCAAGAGTGCCTCAGAGTACCTCCGAGTGCCTCAGAGTGCCCCCGAGTGCCTCAGAGGTGCCTCGGGTGGTGGTGTTGAGGCAGAGAGGCACAGGCGTCTTTCAGATATATAAGAAGGCGCAAAGACCTCTGTAAATAAGGCAGACAGTTGCACAAGGATATATGCATATATGACTGCCAAATAGCGCCTCAACTTCAACACTATAACCCTTGTCGCAGTCCAGGGAATATGCGGTGGGGCCATGTGTATGTTCCACTGAAGCGTATTTCTTCCCGGCCACTGGACAGGGAGAGCGGTGGGCCAGGACATTGTGTCAAAGCCCGCGAGTGTGAGGTTGAAAAACTCCCATGCAGAGGGTGCGTTTTGTCCTTGGAGACTCTGCTTCCACATCCTGTCCAAAGCAGTCAAGGGCGGGAGCAACACGTGCTAGACTATCAAGCTGGTAGTAGCGTTACTGCATCTTATCGGACGCGGTATCAGCGCTCTTCTTTCATCAAGGTGGATAACGTACATTTGGATCAGAATCCATTCGAGTGCCCGCTCTATTCGCTCCGTGGTAATATGCTCAAAACACACCCTCCGCGGCCGGGGTGGCTCCAGTGTCTGGCACTGGGACGGCTGTGTTGCTCTTCGCCGCCATCTCATCTTCAATAAAAACTCCAAGCCCAGCAAATGCCCGTAAAAGACATTCATCCATGTACTGGCCAAAGTCGTACCCTGCCACAAGCATAGATTCTGCTGGCTTCCCTTTGGCGCGTGCAATGTAGCTGTCGTTGACTTCGTAATAGTCCATCTTGCGTGGCATGCCCATAAATGGATCGTAGGGCGCCTCCGCCTCTCGAATGACTTTCTTCTTCAAGCCCTTGATCAGTCCACTCTGGTCAGCGATGGTGGGATCGACGTCTTTCTTCTTGGTGACCTTCTTGTCCGGCTCCGCCGTGGCGTCATTCGAATCCACTTTCAAGCCGTTTGCGATGGCGTATTCCTTCAGCTTGCGGTTCGTGGCTGCCACATCGATGCGTAGCACCAAATTCATGATCAGCTCCTCCCGCAGTTCCAGAAAATCATCGTAGTCGCGCTTCGTCTCAAACTCTTCCTCTTTGCGATCGAGGCTGAACGGGACGAGTTAGCGACAGAGCATAGGAAGACACGACGCCGGGACTTACATCTTGTTGACCCTCTTCCGGATCTCGACCTCGCGTTCGATCTTGAGGTCTTCGAACGTTTGCGTCCGCCATTCCCGCTTCCAGAGACTGACATGACATCCGCCTACCGGACATTCTGCTTTGCCCGATGAGAAGTTGCGATCCACGCAGCCCTCACAGATTCGGTGATAGCACTTTGTATTGATCTTGAACCGAAGGCCAGGGTGCGTCCGAGGATCACTCCCGCATACCGGACACTTGTTCGGGGCTAGTCCATCCAGAGTCAGTATGTCGCTTTTGGAGATCTCTGATGCAGATTCGGTCTCACGGTTCAAATCATCATCGTCCATGGTCGAGGGCCTATCCTTGGTCAACGCTTCTGCTCTTCCAATATTTCCCCAAAAGTGACGGACTTTACGGTTTGCAATGCTAAGTGCGCCGTCCTGGCTGCATCTTGCAATGATACAGATCGCAAAAAAGCCTGATATCTTGGATGTGGTTGTGAACACAGGTGACAACAGTGTGATGAGGAATGGAACAGAACGAACAGAGGCAGAACGGCTTATGCAATTTGAAATGACAAATCTTTTTGATGTGGCGTTCAAAATTCCTCATGGCAAGGAATTCTTCAATATTCCACTCTTCTAACCACAACCATTCCGTGTAGCTCCATCATTGGTGACTTGTACACACATTCACGTCGTCTTAATATCCCGCGAGGTCAATGGACGCATCGGCACTTGCCCGCATCGAGCAGCAGCGGACAGAGCTCGAAAACAACATTGCCAAGTGCCGTAAAGCGCTGCGACACTGGCAAGCTCTGGAGATTGACTATGAAGGACTCCGGGAAGAATTCTTGGGCGTTCCCGAGGACGCTACTCCAGAAGAGTGCCTGCAAGCCGCCAAAGAGTCCAAACCTGAACTTGTGGATGAAAAGGAGCTTCGAGAGCTTCTGTTAGACGCCGGTTCCCGCCCTCGTCGTCCTCTCCAACTGGTTGATGTGCTGTCGAAGCGAGTTGACTACGTTATCCGCAACATCGAGACCATTCGTAAACAGCTGTCTGATGCAGAAAAGAAGCGGAATGCTCTTCTCCTGGCTGAAGAACCCAGTCACCGAGATGAGGCTGGGCTACCTCTGGCCGAGATCACCGAGGAGCTCGATGAGGAAGGAAACATTATTTCGAGTAAAGTGCAGACTCCCGGCTCAGATGCGTCCCAGTTGGTGGATGTCTTAAAGAAGGCCGGAGTTGAAGACCTAGAAGAGTTAAACGGCACTATAACAAAGGCTATTCCTCCGAGCAACGCTGAAGCCACTGCATCATCTCAGCCCCAGGATACCGCCGATACCAATCGTCAACACACAGATTTCTCGATGAGCCAGCTCCCCACAAATCCCCACGATACTCCAGATGAAGCCGAACTCCGCCGCGAAATGATGCAATATTGCAGGGGCTTGGATGAAGTCGGGGCTATTGTGGCCGAACTAGAGCTCGAGGAGGGGGAGGCATCAGATGCCTTTGATGATGGCGACCTTGATCTGGACTTCGACTCCGAGGCGGATATGGAGGAGGGATCCCAAGATGATTCAGAAGATGACAGCGGCAGAAGCAACCGCGGGCTAGTCTTGTCGCAGAGTTATCAGAAGAGAATGGAAGAGTTGCAGAAGCAGCTAGGTTTGAAGAACGTTGGACCTGAACCGCAAACAGGAGTAGCAATCGATCAACTCGGGAAAGAGCAACAGCCCCCTGCAGCCGAAGCTGCACGAAAGGCGGCAATCGCAAGAGACGACCAGTCTAAGAAGAGCAGCTTGAAGCCCGCGAACAACAATCCTGCGCAAGCCGAGTCGAGTAAGGGAAAGCTCGGGAGAAAGAAAGTGGCATTCTCTTCAGAACTAGACATTGCTGCCGAGAACCCTCCTGCCAACATTCCCGGAACCGCGACAATGTCTACAGAGACGACAGAAAAGCTACGATTGCGACCGATCAACGAGTCGATTGTCGAAAGAGAGGCGGATCAGGACGGTGTGGAGGCTATTGCTCCAGCACCTCCTGGTCCAAGTGCCGCCAAACAGTCGCGTTTCAAGGCTGCACGTCAATCTCAGCCGCAGACTCCAATCTTTGCTGCCTCCATGGGTTTCCCACGAGGGGAAGCTGAGCACAAGTCGACACCTCAGGCCCCCTCCGAGATTGTCTCTTCAACTCTGGTCGAGCGCCCTTCGCCGAGAGCACCAACAGCACCCGACCCTAGTGACTTTTCCGATCAGGATCACCAACGCGAAATTGCAAGGGACTATCAGCAACACCGAATCAAGCGCATACTTGCCCAAGAAGGGGGATTCCTTGGAAATGCTGAAGAAGGTGAAATCACACCTCTCGAGGACGAAGAAAGCGGGAGACGAGTCAGCAGGTTCAAAGCTGCTCAGATCAAACGGTGACAGGCACGAGCGATGAGTTCCATCCCGTACGACGCCTCTAGAATTTCAAGTATGACCCCCGACTGAAGTGTTCCATTTCTGCCTCTGTTTTCCTTTTCACACTCTCCATCTCTCCAGCTCATACTTTGGGCGGTTTCCCATGTTGCACAGGAGTTGTCAACAAGATATCCACGAAACAAGAATTCGTAGCTCCAATCTACTTGTTCTTCCACGACAGACTCCAAGATCGAGCTAGACGACGCTGGGCTCTCTGACGCCTAATCCTTGACGCTGTCTCCCTGAGAGCGGCATAAAATTGTGGATATGGCGATTCGTTTCACCCAGTACAATGATTGTAGGTGCGTGTTCTCGGTGCACTGGGGGATTCAGCTTCATACAGTACCATATCGATTCCTCCCCGATGATGGCATCATGAGCACGTACTCGTACCGGGTCGGGCGTTAACCGGCTCCACCTCGTCGCTCGATGACCGATTTCTTCGCTCGATGACCGATTTCTATTTGTCTCACGAACATGTCAGATTACGAGCAGATTCCTACTGTAGCTTTCCTCCTTCAATAATTCAGCTTGGCTAGTCCAGCCGCCGAACCCGCGCTCCTGGGCACGACCCAAGCCCACCGCCCTTTGAGTGACGCCAGTCTGAGGCTAACGGGGCCCCGCTACCTGCTGCCCTTGGTACTCGCTGCTCCGCTTGTTAAAGCCGAGCCCCCCTACAATTTTCTTCTTCTCTCCCTTCCAACGCCCTTCATCTCCTCTGAGCACACCGACACATCGGACCGTTTCGTTGCTGATCCGGCTCAGACTGGGACGGAAGCCTTCTTGAGGCGCTTCCTCATGGAGTCGAAGAGAGCTTTCGAGTTTGATCTCATTGGTCCCGCTCAGCCAAGTCACAATGCAGCAATAGAGAATGTCCCCATCGACGCCGAGGTCGGCGAGGTGCCCGAGCCAGGTCAGCAAGCTCAGCCTCGCAGCAAGTTTCGCATGGCCATGATATTGATCGCACTATATATGTCGCTGTTCGTCGCCGCTATGGACGCCACCATCGTCGCCACTGCTACCCCCACAATCACGGCCGACCTTCATTCGGCGGCCGGCTACATCTGGATCGGAGGCGCCTATCTCATTGCAAATGCTGCTGCAGCTCCCATCTGGGTCAAATTCTCGGATATCTGGGGCCGCAAGCCAATCTTCCTGGTTGCCGTGGTCGTCTTCTTCGCCAGCTCTGTGGTTTGCGCCACCGCCATCGACATGCAGATGCTCGTCGCCGGCCGAGCCATCCAGGGAGCTGCTGGGGGCGGTTTGATCTGTATGGTAAACGTGGGCATCTCGGACCTCTTCAGTGTGCGCGAAAGAAGCCTGTGGCTCGGTCTCTGCGAAGGCATATGGGCTCTGGCCGGCGCTGTTGGACCGCTCTTGGGCGGTGCCTTTGCACAGGAAGTTAATTGGCGATGGTGTTTTTGGTTAAACCTGCCCGTTGCTGGCACCGCTTTTACGCTTCTGGTACCTTTCCTCAATGTCCACAACCCGAGAACTCCAGTCCTTGACGGAATTAGAGCGGTCGATTGGTTTGGTTGCGTCTCAATCCTTGGTGTAACAGTGATGTTGCTTTTAGGCCTTGACTTAGGCGGCGCTGTTTATCCCTGGAGCTCTGTGAAGGTCATATGTCTGCTTGTGTTCGGCTCCTTGATGGTCCTGGTTTTCATTTACAGCGAGAAAAAATTGGCCAAATACCCGGTCATCCCCCTTTCACTGTTTGGCACCAGGAATGCTGCGTCGTTGATCCTGAGCTTCTGTCATGGAATGGTACGTTTCCCAAGTCGAGTTGTCCGTCATGGTCGCTAAGTCAGCCACCAGGTGTTCATCGCTGCCGAGTACTACTTGCCTCTGTATTTTCAGAGCGTCAAAGAAGCCTCACCACTGCGATCGGGCGTTCTATTGGTGCCACTTATCGTGGCTACCGCCGGTACCGGAGTCGTCAACGGCGTGATCATCCACCGAACAGGCCAATACAGACCGTCAATGTGGATCGGAACAGTCCTGATGACCTTGGGCACCGGTCTTTTCGTTTCAATGGACGCTCACACATCGACCGCGAAGGCGATAGGGTTCGAACTAATCGAGGGCATCGGCTCCGGCTTGTTGTTCGAGCCGCCGCTTCTCGCCATTCAACAGGGCGTTCACCAGGACGATGTTGGGACTGCTACTTCCACACAAGCCTTCACTAGGAGCCTGGCAATCTCGATGGGTGTCATTTTGGGTGGCATAGTATTTCAGCAAAGTATGGATCTTCGGCGGACCGCATTGGCGCAAGCGGGACTTTCTAATGCCATCTTGGACAACCTATCCGGCAAAAACGCCGGAGCCAACGTTAATATCGCACGGAGCCTACCACCTGCTCAAGAACTTGCCGTCAAGCAAGCATTTGCCTGGAGCATCAGAAACATGTTCATCATGTTTACATGCCTTGGTGCCATTAGCATCGTTGCAAGCTTGTTCGTGGTCAAGACCAAGCTCTCGAAAGAGCACAGAGAGACCGTTACTGGCCTGAAGAAGGCAGAGACAGAGCCTTAGCCTCTCGTCGACACCACACGATGTTAGCGACAGGCCTCTGATCACTTCGTTCAGCCGTGCTTCCCGCACCTTCAATACACGATTCGGCAGACCAACATATTGCAACCACAATATTGGGAGCTCGGGACTTACCTTCCACAGCAGGACCGATACGAATTTTAAATCCGGCGCGACTTCCCTTTCTCGACTCAGCGCTGCGACTTGTGCATCAACAGCGATGCCCAAACCCCGTCGACAACAGCACTCCCTCTTTTGTTGGGAACTATATCCCGTGATATATAGACCGCGGATGCTTCAGCCGCGTTACCAACAGCACACCTCTCCTATTGACATCTCTGTTTAGAAGAAGCAGCTGATGTGCTAGACTGTGGTGCGTCCATACGGTGAGCTTCTCCACCGTCCAAAAAACCAGCACTCTTGTCAGATAGACAATGTTAGCCAAATTCAGTTCGCCAACGCTCTGGTGGAAGGGAACTGGAAGCCCGGTGAGCTACGCACCGTTATCAACAGCACTAACTACATGATTCGTAACCCTATGCACGATTCGTTCATTGAGCGAGGACCTCGTCGAGCTACTGAATCCTCGAAGACTTTCGAGATTGTCTTTCCGCTTGTGAGTCCAGACCTGTCGGTTTGGTGACAACAGGCACGTGCAGAATCGCAGCTGGATCGAGATGATATTGCCGGCAAAGTAAGTCTTAAACATGCCCAGATAGCAGGAAGAGCGTGCGTGCATTTGTTGCTGCGACACGCAGTCATATGGTTGTTATTGGCGGGGCCACCATAGCACAATCTAGCAGAGTGTATAGAATCGAGCTCCCGACATCACTGATATCTGATATTGTGGCGAAAATGACTGCACCTTGCTACTTCTGTTTGGAGTGTTCGTGCATCTCAATTGTGGCTATTCCACCATTAGCGCGTGGTATACAGACTGTTATCCTCCAAAGCGGGCGCAAATGGGCTGTTCGATAGATAATCAATACCTGTTTGCACTAATGTGCTCCCTGGATCATGGCCAGCAAATGGGCTTGTCGTTAGTGGCCCTTGTAGGCGGATACGGTGGTGCGTCCAGCTTCCTTGCCCTCACGACTTCCACCTGGCTGCCACTTCCACTTCAACTCTGTTGTAAGTTGACTCAAGCTCCTAGACGCCTTCCTGGTTCATATCATGGCCATCCAAGGGGACAGCGCCACAAAGCCAACAGGTAAGGTCGAATGACCGCTGGCCACCAAGAGAAGAAATCTGACGGCTGTGCAGAAGAAAAACACCAGCCGATTGGGCCTCCGGTGTCTCTTTCACAGCCAGGGCCACGGCCGTCGAAGGCCACGTTGACGGGCAATGCGGTAACAATAGTACCTTTGGTGGCAGACCATGCCGGCGATCTCTACGACATCGTCAAGGGCAAAGATCACGAAGGTCTCTTCACCTACCTCTTCGACGACCCATATCCGTCGTTTGAATCGTTCCAAGAAGCCATCGTCGCAAAGTCCCAGTCCCAGGAACCCCTGTTCTTCGCCGTCCTTGACCGCACGACCTCCAAACCCGTCGGGTGGGCCAGCTTGATGCGAATCGACACCACCCATCGCGTCGTCGAAGTCGGTAACATCCTCTTCTCACCGCGCCTTCAGCGTACCAAAGGCGCCACAGAAGCAATGTATCTGCTGGCCAAGTACGTCTTCGAAGAGCTCAAGTACCGCCGGTACGAGTGGAAATGCGACAACCTCAACGGCCCCTCGAAGCGAGCGGCCATCAGGTTCGGGTTCACTTTTGAAGGGGTGTTCCGGAAGCACATGGTTTACAAGGGGCGGAGCCGAGATACGTGCTGGTTCTCCATGGTTGAGGAGGATTGGTGGCAGAGCGGTGTAAAGAAGGGGTTTGAAGGATGGTTGGATGGAGGTAACTTCGACGCAGAGGGGAGGCAGAAGAGACGGTTGGAAGATTTTCGAGGAGAGACGAAGGCCCAGAAGGGCCCGGTGGTGCTGGAGCTGTAGGTAGCACTTCTTAGCGATCGTGAGGCACTGTTAAAGCCGCTTGATGGACGCCTTTTGGATACAGACAATTAAGAACCTAAATACATAGGATAGACTCGATAGACACGCAATACAACGCCAAATCATCGTTCCTGCGGTTCTTTGCGACCATCTTGAAACACACACGCGCAGCACGTACTGTCAGGAAGACAGACGGATATGTAGAGTATGTCGCTCGGGAAGATACATGTAAAGCATGGTCAAGTCAAGTCGCGGAGGATCTAGAGGCCTCCTGGTATTTGGTGCAGCCCCGTCCCACCGACGAAACCAACGCCGATTCTCTTTGCTGTACGCCTGGTGTGACCCTGGGTGTTGCTGATGATGGCCAGGTCCTGGCAGCTTCGTCGGCGGGGTCAATGGATCTCCGTAGGGACAGCAAATGGATCGAAGGCCCGATGCTCGTCCTGTCCCCCTAATGCCCGTTTCGGAAGGGACCCGCCACCTCGCCGTTTTTTATGGCACATCTCCTTGGCTACGTGGCTACCTTTCAGAATTGTGCTGGAGGATCCTACAGTACTATTGTCTTCAATTCACCTGCTGTTGAAGCGAGCTCGCAATCACGGCACGGTTCTCTGCTCTGCCCGCAGACGCGTGCGCCGTCGCCTTCAGTGGTCAAACGGTTTGCTCATTTCCCAGCTCCCTTGGGCTTCCGGCATCTGAGGTCCGTCTCAGAAAGAAGGGTGTCAAACAGTGGCAGCTTAGACACTTTTATTATTCCACTCGATCTGTAAAATCCAGCTCTACCCGGTCTGATCACAAACCCAGCATCTCTTGTCGATTGTCCGGCGTCTGGGAGCGACTCTGAGGATTACGCTGACGCTTCAGCCGCCAAAATCCCGGCATCACCCAAAATGAGATCGAAATCCATCACCACTGAGATCGATGGCCAAATCGATCAAGCCGCCGACAACGGTGCCCGGCGAGCATCTGGGCGCGTGCGCAAACCCACGGCCAAAGCTGTAGCACTCCATGGCAGCAAAGCCTACTCGCCACCACTCTCAGATGCTATCGTCATCGGTGAGACGCCACCCAGGCGTCGACGATCGTCTCACAGAGAACACTCACCCACACCAAGTGTGCCAAAAGAGGAGTCTAAGGACGCCCCAGTTGAACTAGAAATTCTAGAAACTCCAACTAAGACTGTAGCGAATGCTGTCGAAATTACGCCTCCAGCAGCTGCCGTTCAGGATGAAGCACCAGCATCTACAGTCGAGACCACTCCTTCACGGAGACACTCCCTCAGAGAGAAGAGGCCTACGGCAAAAGTGGTATCAGAGTCACAAACGGCTCAAAAGCGCCCCGCCACCGATGAATCCGATGGAGCTCCTCTCCGCAAATCGGCCAGGCTCTCATACTCCAGTGCTCGAGTCCCATCAAAGCTTCGATACTCCATGCCCGCTGAGACACCCAATGCTCATGATGCTGATGAAGCTGAACCGGTTGAGATCCTCGAGACTCCTGTAGCGAAGAAGTCCAAGATCATTGTCCTCAAAATACGACCACAATTCAGCCTGTGCAATTCACCGACACAAGGAAGGAACCAGGACAACTCCACCGCGCCCAAAGAAAGGCCCAGAAGAACATCTGAGCGACAGAAGTCAGCGGCCAAAGAAGTCAGTACCATGCCTGAGTCTCGCCCACGACCGCGCCCCTCTGAAGGACCTGCATCCTGCGACCTCTCTTGTCTTTCCCCATCCTCCCGACTTCTAGCGTTTGCCCAAATAGCCCTGCAAATGCCTGACGAGGAAGATGAGAATGAAGAAGCCGTTCCAGGAAGTGTCTATGACTGGCGAATGTACACCCAGGCGTGGTGCCAATGTGACCAGGGTCTACCATTCAAACCCAAGCGCAGCAATTCTGCCGAACTCGCTCTCGCGCTCATGCCGAATACAGTCGCACAGGTCAAGAAGGACGACTACGTAGATCTGTCCAAGTCCCAAACGCCTGAGAGCGACCTGCTGTTGACGCCTGTCAACACTATCCTCCGTGCCTCGGACGCTGAAAGACTCTCTCAACTCTACACTGGTCCTGGCGTTCCGCCAGCCAGCCAGACACCACTAGGTCTATCTGGCGCAAGCGGGAAGCATCCCACAAACGAGCTTCCAGCGTTTTCTGTCAGTCAACCACCGCAGATGCCAGTCACTATGAGCGAAAGCCCTCACGGTCACTCGCCGCTTCCAGCACGACTGCCACCACCGCCACCAAGGCACCTGCATTCTACAAGACGTACATATGAGGACCGCCTCCGAGATGATTATAACGCCCTGGGAGACATCCGTAAGAAAGCTGCAGCCCGGGGAATACCATGGACCTACAATCAGACGTTTGAGGATATTCAGGCACTCATTATGGAAGCCGAGGAACGCGAACAACAGACACAGTACCGCCAGCAGGCGATCAATCCGCCCACCGTACTTGCTCGACTGCAGGAATCCACTACTGACGCGCGTCCCTCTCCGACCGGCTTCGGCGTCCTTCTCCCTCCCAAGGGATCGACCTTTGTTCAACGAACTGCAAACACTCCTCACCAACGCCGGGACAGTCCTACCGCTCCTGTCTCCACAAATGGAGCTGCCGGGTCTGGCAACCAAGGCGCCAAACAGAGAAAAATCAGCTTCGTTGAGGAGGCCAATTCTGCAAATCCCTCAAGGGCGCATCGACCATCGTCCCCCAAGCGGCCAAAGAGCTCACGTTTCCGGGTCGACCCGCGCGGCCTGCGAGGAGAAGCTCCTGGTCCAGGCACAATTATCAACATGGAGGACCTCAAGAAGCAGGCAGAGGGACTCAAGATGCTGGGTCAGGCCATGAGAGGATTCGAAGCAGTGCAAAAGATGTGGGAGGATGAAAGGGCGGAGCGCAGATCGCAGATTGTGGAGCAGGGGATCGAGATTGAAAGAGAGAGGGAGAAGAGGTATCGAGAAGCGGCTGCAGCAAACGCGAGTGGGAGTGCGAGTGCGAGTACACATCGAAATGGAAATGGACATGGACATGGGCGGGTTTGAATGATATCGACTCGGAGTTGGAATTAATGGATCCTGTGGGTGGACGGACTGACGGCGCTCTCTGAGAGCGAGAGGGCCCTGTATGTTCTCCGGCACACGGGAATGGTTGTTTTGCAAGCGCACGCATAGCAAAGTATGGTATGGGCTTACCTAGGGACCATGGGCATCATATTCACGGCCGCAACATTGGCGTCAGCATCATGTAGTGCAAATTCTCGGTAATACCATCCCCACCAGGTAGTAGGTACTCAGTATGGAAGAGATGATGAGAATCATACACAGCAGTAAGGGGTAGTCAGTACGGAACAGGTAGTTAGCACCATACACAGCAGGCAGTGGCACTCGGTGTGAAACAGATGACTACCTCTAACCAGGTGGGCAATATCAAAGCTCAGCATATTCGAGGCGGTCTCTATCATGTCCTCAAGTCTGCTCCAGCCGACCTTGTCCTGCTGCCTGCCACCTACAGCACGCCGTATATGGCACAGAATACGGAGTACATCATACCCAGTCCCTCGTTCACGAAGTTGTACCCCGTAGTCGCCCCTGAAACACAGATGCCCTATTAGCCCCGCCGTCGAGCCAATTTCACCACGACGCGTGCGGAACGCGTCTCACTCGCGGTACATACCCACTGAGCACATACCATATCCTACTCCATACTCCGTACTCCGTCTCAGATCACTCCCTTGTTGTGTGGCGTTGTTCCAGAATATTACCACGTCTGCACGTTGCTACAGAGAGAGACCGTAGAGCTCGTTGTCAAGGGCATTGATTAGCCACATACACACACACACACACACAATGTCATTGTCCGCGGAAAGCATCGTCAAGAAGAGAGGTCGGCCTCGAAAGAACGCGGTGGTTGACGCACTACCAGATTCACATGTCGACGTGGATGTGGTGCTCGAAAGCGGAACGCGTGGGAAGACGAAGACGCCGCCACCGCCGCGCGGGACGCGAGGGAAGGAGAAACCGGCGGCCAAGAAATCGGCATCAGCGGCGGCGACGTCAGGGTCTCCAGGTCTAATCGTGGCATCGACACCAGCTTCGAATTCGACTTCGACTTCAACATCGACATCGCCATCGACATCCTCTAGGCGGAAACCCAAAGGTTTAGCGCAAGGAGCTGGTCTTGCCGATCCAGTCGACGACTCCAACGTCGCAGCTGCAACGAAGATCAGAGCCGAAGCTGGATCGAAAACGAGGGGGAAAGCCACGCCGAGGTCTTCGGCCGCCCCGGAGCAAGAATCGATATCTACTCAGGGTCCAGTATTAGAAGGGAGAAGCAAGTTGAAAGGTGAAGCTCGGGTGAAAGGCGCCGCTGTGGTGCCTCCATCTCTACCATCATCATTGCAAGAAGGCGGCACGGCGCCTGTGCGAACACACCAGACCGCATCAGAAACCTCACGTTCGGCCCAGACAGCCGGGGCTATTCCAGTCTCAATCTCAATCTCGAAGATCCTGC
The DNA here is from genome assembly GCA_002099365.1 of Phialophora verrucosa. NCBI lineage: Eukaryota > Fungi > Ascomycota > Eurotiomycetes > Chaetothyriales > Herpotrichiellaceae > Phialophora > Phialophora verrucosa. The sequence continues at coordinate 444,416 of MSED01000003.1, read as the reverse complement.
AGCAGGCGAAAGCCTTCTCCGCGCACTCGACGCAGCTGCAGCAGGGTATTCTGGCGTTTTTGAGCGAGCGGGAGAGGGAGCGCGCAGATCTGATCTCTCCATCGTTGACGCGGACACCCGGCGACAACGACGGGGTGGTACAACAACGATTAGGATCCCATCTGGCTTCCGGTGTGGGCGCCGCTACGGCGTCGATCGCAGTGTCACCACCATCCGCGGCCCCTGCTATCGATATTGATATTGAAACCTCATCCACGTCGACTCAGCTACCACCGTCACAGCTACCACCGTCGCCACCGCTCCAAAAAGGCGCAATGCCCCCTCCTCACTTCAAGACCGCCACAGGCTCCGCGCCCGCGCCCCAGGTCCGAGCCTACTCGTCCACACCACCGCTTCCCATGTCCACTACCGTGGCGCTCGCAGCGCGGGGACCACACGCCCGTGCCAATCTTCCTCCCCGCCCTGCAACAACATCAACAGGACATCAACCCATAGACGCGGAGCCACGCCACCCCCTCCCATTCACGCCGCCCTCCGCAGGCCCCGTCGGGCCACGGGCCCCCAAACTGTCGGAGATGCCGCTGGAGCAGCGCAAGAAGGACCCTCGCTACAGGAAGGCCACGATCCGGTATACATCTGCGATTGTGGCGTTGCCGTTCGCAATCGTGACGACCTATCTGTTGTGGGAGAAGTGTAGGTTGTTTGCTCTGTTGTTTTTCCGCCGTTGTTTTTGCCCATTATCTTTCTGTTGTCGATTTTTCCGCCGTCATCCTTTTTCTCCTCTCACCCTTATTCGTGCGTCCTAGCTCCCATGACTGACGTGTTGTGTGTGCGTGCGCATAGACCAGGAACATCAAATCTACTTGGGGAGAGTCAGGGAAGCGAGAGCAGCAGCGGATGCGACGGCCAGCGCCAACACATTCGCAACCGGGGTGGTTCCTGGTCTACCCGAGCGAGGTGACACTGCTCGCCCTGGTAGGCAGGATCGAGAGTAGACTTGTGGTCGTGGTCTCTACGTTACTCAGGCCAACTCATCTCGGCTCGAAGCGCAATGGACGAATGACGAACGAACGAACGAACGAATGAACGAATCTGTCGATTCAGACCACCCAGTTCGCTGCTCAGCCCTATCAACCATGCCGCCTTGAAGCACAAGCTCAGATCAGCACCGCGCTATATATGCTGTATCGTACCCGTCGTCTTCGGGCCCAGCCCTCTCAGCAGAATGGGGGTGAGAATGGCATGGCATTGGGAGGGGAGCTGAGATTGCCACCCCGGAATCAGTCCTACCAGTGTATGAACGAGTACATACTTGGATGTCACGCGAGAGAGAGAGAGAGAGAGAGAGAGAGAGGCCCGCAGGCGTCCAAGCTACACACAGGAGAGACGGAAACTGTATGCCACGAGCACAAGCATGGGCAGGAGAGCAGCACCAGCACAAGTATGGGCTTGACTGGACTGGACTGGACTGGCTTCCGTTGCACATACGGAGATACTGGATACTGCTCGCTTACAGTACCACGGCTAACTGGATCGGTTGGGCACGTCCATGGAATGGAGGACATACAAAACAGTATACTGCTTTACGCAAGCAAAGGACCCTCAACTCTCAACTCTGCTCAGAATTTACTCCCCTTCTCTGCTCCTCTCCTGCACTGCTGCCGATCTCGTTGTTGGAACGTTCAAATCTATTCGTCCAAATCTATTCTGCTGCTCGTGCTGTCGATTTTGACTATCTGCGTCGTTGATGCTTTGCAATTGCCAGTTCCTCTTTGCATAACTTCGTTGATCAGACGTTGGGCTCCTTTGGGTATTTGGTCTGATACTGTATGTAGGATGGAGCCGGGCTGTTGTCCTCATATGCCTTGAAATCTCCGGGGGACTGATAATGGAAGGTTTCAAGCAGACACACGCAGGCTCCGGCTTCATTTCCCGCTATTTGATGCCGCTGCTGCTCACAACTTGCTCTCGAAAGTAGCGCCACCTTCCCACGCATCGCCCCCGTCCAGCTTCGTCCATGAACTGACACTGCCTGGCTCAATGCACAGGTATCTCTTCCAGCCATCCTTCGGTTCAAAATCACCCATCCCTTTGATCTTGTCTTCCCACCCGTTCCACACCGTCACATCGGGTAATGCGTCGCGAGTGACCACGAAGCTTTCCTTGCCGTCCTCTGTGACCACCAGTGGGACGAGCGGGTTCTCCGCCTTGGTGTCCTTCGGAGGGGTGTACACTCGGTCGGTCTCACCGGAGAAGGAAAGCGAGGAGGACTCTTCCGTGAAGGTCTGGGCGGACCGGACTTTATCCACGTACGGGGAAGACTTGAGGCCGTGGACTGCGGTTTTGTGGATGTCCTGGACATCGTCAGTATCATTGTTCTGCTTTGAGAAATCCCAACGCCGTGCGTGACCTTACCTTGACTGCCAGGTAAGTGTGGAACAGAGACTGGAACTCAAACGACTGATCGCCCTTGTTCTGCACATGCAACAGACACTCCAACTTGCCCTTCCCCAGCGTCACACTGTACACGAGCCCAAACTCATAGGGCCACTTCTTGCGTGTCGCCTCATCCAGGTTGGCCGGACTCAGTCCAAAGTCCAACTTGACACTATCGTCGGACTTCTTCCCCAAACTCTCGCTACTGCTCTTCCCCAAGAACTCCCAGTAAGTGTTTCTCGCAAACCCGTGCTGCGGCAACTGGCCCGTCGCGTGGGTTTTAGGAGGCGGCCCAAACACCGGGAACACGAGCGGAATGCCCCCTCGGATGGGTTTTGAACCGTCTAGGGCAGCGGCGCTGGAGAGGAAGAGTTGTTCTGCACCGTTGCCGGTTTTCCAGCTGGTGACCGTGGCACCGTAGAGGTAGACGGTTACAGAGTCGCCAGAGGGGAGACGGGCGGTGAGGACATTGTCAGAGAGGTCGACAATGGGCTGGGCCATCGATGGAGAGACAGGAATAGCTGCCGGTTTGTGCTTGCGATCCATGTCGAGCGAGGGAGAGGAAGGATCAGGAAAGGAGCGGTGGGGGAGGGCAGTGGAGGGGCAGTCGCTGAAAAGGTTCAGAGAAGGAAGGACGGCAGTGTGACGGAACCGCTCAGGTTGACGAAGAAACTACTATGTCCAGAATTCTAGCTGAGAGGGGCCTCTAGCAGTAGAAGAGAGTATCAGGGGTGGTTGTTGAGGAAAGAAGACACTCACCATTGAAACACTGAGCGCAATCCAGAGACAAAGAGCATGTTTGAGGGCACGGCGCCTATTGGCCAGTTGACGTTCAGCCTTGCGAAAGTGGAGACGCCCCGGATGTGGACGTCATGGTTGATTGTCTCTTTGAAACAGCCCGAGCAGTCCATCTGCTTGCTCACTTTCTCGGTGCACACAGCCTTTGTTCTGAAAATGGGCGCCTCATCCTCCAAAGTCGCCCGAGCTACTGGCTCTGCAGCTCGCCGGAAATATCCTTCCACGCCGACCGTGCTCAACTCCGGGAGCGCGCCTTCTCCAGAAGACGCACCCGTCAAGCCCACTCCCGCAGCGTCAGTCAGACCCAACCTCGCCGCCGCCCCCCCGTCAGGTCAGAAGGCAGAGCACGTCGAGCTCGACGCGCGAGATCCGCAATTCGGTTCAGCGCTACGCCAAGTCGGTGCCGCAAGACCAATCACCGAAAGAAAACCCCACGACGACTATTTCCCGACCTCAAGCCAGCCCATGCACTCGGGCCAGAATATTTTCCCGTCACAGCCAAACAATCCTGCCATATTGCTTGTCCAAGCGCGACAGAGGATCGCACGGCAATGGGAGTCGGAGTTGGAGAATCAAGGGCGACCTAGCTTCGCTGGCAGGACGCTGATGAGTGCGCAAGAGATGAGACAGGCTCTCACTTTGAGAGATGACGGGGGCAGAGCTTCGCATGAGGTGGAGAAACAGATGAGGTTGAAGCCGGGTGTTTTGGATCAGCTGGTCGCTAAGGGTGTTGTGGCAAATGTCTGAGCAGGACATCCCGAGTTTCGCTGGCGGGGACGAGACGGCTCCTGTGAAGGGCAGTTTCCACATTCCAGTCAAAAATGGCGCGAACGTTGAATTTACTTAGTCAGAAATGGCTGCGAGGCCTCGATTGGCCGACGAACCTGTGCCAGACACGATCCGTCACGGAATGAATTGAGTCCAAAGATCATACCCGGATTGCCAGCTTACCACAGTCTGTGTTGCCATGGTTTGCACTCGTGCCGCACAGTGGTACCATGGCAAACCAACTATAGAGCAGCCCGCGAGTCTGAGGATCACTCACGGTCGGAAAACAACAGTGATGCTGGTGGCTGTCAAAGTAGGCTCGCCATCTGCAGCATCGTCAAGAACAATCCAGGAAGCCGAACTCTTCGGTCAAATCGACCAGAACATAGTTTACGGGACTACAGGCACAACCGGGGATCTGTCCAAATCATTGCACCCTTGTCAACCTTCTCGAAAACCACCAATAGAACAACAACGGTTGAGCTTGTCAAGTTTACTCACGTTCTCCCCAAAGCGTGGTAAAACAGTCTCTTGTCAGAATCACCACCTTAGCGACCGACCTCAAAAGCACTCCCATATGCGAGATGCGCCACGTTGAAGACATCTGGGCAGACAGGTTCGCCAATCATGCACAAGAAGGAGATGTTCAAGCCTCCTTCTTTGATACAAAGGGTCACGAGCGGGACGAAAATGGCCACGATGCAGAGCCAGAAGTTGAAAAACGACATTGCGGTTGCTGGATGTCGCTCGGAGCTGGGTGGTCTTTGTTGTGTAAGATGAAACTGGACGAAATTCGTAACAAAAGTGGTTTCGACGGAATAAAGATTCAAGTTACTGGTTTCTTTGTGTTACGGTCTGCCACTGAAAGGCCCTCTCTCCCTTTACTACTGTGCTTCATTTTATCATTGGTCGTTCGCTGTGTCGGCCGTCTTCATGGGACATTGTTCGGACCAAGGAACTATTGTTCCTCCCCTGCTTCGACAGGTCGGTGTCTTTGTTCTTCAAAGTATCATAAGTCGAGGACTTGCGGCTCCGAACCAGAGTAAGGAACAACAAAATACCCTCTAACCATCACTATTCTCACCGGGTTTCAAACAAATAGAGTAACTATAGCCCCGTGGAAGAAATCAGTCTAACAACCATGGCAGGCTCAAATACGGAAACCAAAAAACTACTACCGCTGACGTTCGGAGTCGAAATTGAATTCCTTTTCGGAATGAGACGAGACCTCGAAGTCCATCCGGACCATAAGTGGTTACAAGCTCAAAACCTCGGGACGGACAGGCGCTCTCGCGCCAACCTGGACATCACCTTGTTCGAAGCAGTGGAGAACAGCGAGGGCGACCTGGTCGAGCCCGAGATGTCAACAGGTCTCTTACAAGCTGCTGTGGTCTTTGGCGATCATGGGGGAGCACTTCGAATCGATCGCGGGCACAGGCGTCAGCATGAGTCCTTTAAAAAGTACAGCCGCTGGAGCCTTGTCCTAGAAGACGCTGTTCGGATCCCCAAGACCCCTATGGAGCTCGCTCGGTGGTCTGATGGACTTATTAACGTGAATTACGAGGACGAGATCGACGATGACTGGGACTGGGCCGGCCTTGAACTCGTCTCGCCAGCCCTTCGCGTTCCGGACGTCAAGCAGACTCGACCGAACGGACTGGTGGAGCTCAGCGGCTATCTTAAGTTTATGACAGCGGACCGCTATCCCTCCGTACCGTATATCTTCATGGCCCACCCCGAAAACGCGTCTGTTCACGTGCACATTGGCGTACAGCCGGAACCAGGTGGTCAGATCGGTCTCCCAACAGGCCTTCTCCGCCATGTCGCCTTTTTCAGTCTGGTATTCGAGGACACCATCACTCTTCTCCACCACCCCGAGAGACACTCGTACCCCGGGAGCAAGAGTCGCGGCTACGCCATGTCGAATCGTAAATTCTTGCACGCCAAGCGTAAATCAGACAAGGTCCACTGCTGTGAGTTTGGCGAGCCCTTCTCTGCTGAAGATACATTCATGAGGATTTTCCACTACGGAGACTGGGATGACGATGAGGACGAGCAGTGGTCATTGATAGCAGCATTATCATCCAAGAAGGACGAAGAACAGGACGGGACAGTCGGGCTCAACGACATGAATAGGTTCCTTTTCGTCAACTTTGAGAACCTCGCAGCTGCAATGCTAACTGAGGATGAGCACCAGGACGCGAACGCGCGCGAAGACGAAGACGTAAGCAAACCCAAGAGCGAGCCCAAGAAAACCATCGAGTTTCGGCAGCATCACGGTACGCTCTCGGCCCAAGACACCTCCGAATGGGTCATCTTTCTCACCGCGCTGGTCCGCGCTGCAGAACGATTCGAATCACTCACGCCAGACGGCACTGCGTTTGTTCCTCCGACGCTTGCATCGAAGATTGCCGAGAAGTACAAGGATGCCAAAAAGAGAGAGCAAGTTCTCTACCAAGCTGCAAAGTATACTCAGATTTGGCAGCAGGACCGGCGCTCATTGAAGCAATTGTTCGATCTGCTCGAGCTGCCCGTTCGCCACAGGAAGTACTGGTGGGAGAGGGCCAAGAAGGTCAGGGCAGAGCTCGACGAGAAATGGGAAGGTAAGCTGCAGTCGACCTGTGACGACCCGTTTTGCCCTAATAAACCCATTAGGGATTGCGAAGGCTGGGAGAAAGGTGAGTTGGATAATCCCCCATGGGACGCAGCTGACGAGGAAGAGGATGAGGACGAGAGTGTCCCCATGGACATCGACAATGACGTCCCAGAACCTGAGGATTTGCTTCCGCGGCTCGACACGTCAATGACCCCGACTTTGATCGAGGAATATGCTGACGACGTGCCGATGGAGATTGACGATGAGATGCCTTCTCCGGTCGTATTCACGGCGGCACAGTAATCACGCTCGAAATGCCATGTCGGTCTCCTCTGTCACCCATCAGTATGTTAGACTAACGGTGGAGAGGGATTAAGCACCATTGCTTGATGTAGACACACGGTACGAGGTATGTTAGTTTTCCTGCTCGTGGCGCTAGATCAACAGGTATGTCTGTGTGAGATAATTTTCATATCTGCCATCTTCAGCTTTCAGCAATTTGACTTGTCAAACTCAATGCATAACTGACTACGAATCAACCTACTTCAGTGCCTCCATGATTCTCTTCTCCGTAGGGACTATCTGAGCTTTGGGTTACATAGTCAATAGCTCCGTGCTCTGCTCCAGTCGAGTAATCCATCGCAATATATAGTGTCTCCTGGCCCTGCCTTACTTCCCCTTTCTCTCTCCCTTCCCCTATCATGTCTTGATGAGACACTCAATCACAACTTCGGTTTCTCTCCCTTTCCCTTCCCTTCTGCCTCCAGAATCCCCTCGACCTCAATCTCACTCGTACACAAGATCAGGGTATCCCGCAAGGCCGGCACGCGATACCCCTGATTCACCCCCTGATAGTCCTCCCCGGCCAGCATGTCCGCAAAGTGCAGCACCGACGGATAACTGGCCAGGGCGAATTCATCCCATTTCCCATCCGCAGGCTTCGCGGCATCGTCGACAATATTGCCCACCAGCTTCGCGATCCCGCCACGGCGCTTGCCGACCGACTCGGCAAACGCGGCCCCGTACTTCAAATACGACGGCTTCATCCCCTCCTTGAAGGCGAGCAGGTTGAGCATCGACAGCGGCGAGCTCCCCGCGCGGGTCGTCCGGAACGAAGCAATCCACTCGAGGAGGCCCGGCGACAGTTCGAGCGTCTGCGATGTGGTGCCCACGCGCGGACGGTCCAACGAGCCCGTCAAGGCCGGGACGGCCTCGGGCTTTGGATGCAGAAGCTGGTCGTTCGTGCGGGCAAAGTCCGCGGTCAGCCGCGAGGGGATCCCCGCCACCGAGGTCCAGTGGTCGAGGACCGGGGTGGTCAAGGAGGCCGGGAGCGGATCCGTGCCCAAGAGGATGAGGAGCAGGGTCCACGGGGATTTGGGGTTCAAGAGACGCTGCGCGTCGATGGTCGTGGGCGTGATGACCCAGCGGATGACTTTGGAGCTTACCAAGATCTGGGACCGCGGGACCGAGGAGTGCAGCGTGTGGAGGTAGGACGCGACCGATGTCGAAGGCGAGAGTGCGACCAGGTGGATTGTTGCGAGAGGCATGTTGGCTAAAAGGACGAAGGCGAGGAGAATTGTACTCGTGCTCTGTACTGGTTGAGAAATGGGGCGTATATGATATGTAAAGATATGAGTAATATAGGTGTGAGTGTGGATATTGTGACTATGATATGGAGATAGTCAGTTACCGGGTATATGTCGAAGTCGACTCCGTCACTCGTATCTGGACATAGATTGATGGTCGAAGGGCAGCATCCCAGAGTTAAGACGTGAGTGACCCGGGAGGTAATGGATTAGTATTCACTGCTAGAACTTGACTTCCCTTCTAGTGAGCTCGATGGGGTAGTTGCTTCATGCTTGGATGTCAATTGCTGTTGAGCCTCGGCGAGCTCGGCCCCCGGAAGCGAACACGAGCGAGAGCCATTTCGATGTGGAGAAAAGGCGGGCGAGGCTGCGAGGCTGCGAGGCTGACCAGATCTTATCTTATCGACAGCCCATCATTTTTTTTGGCCGACAAACCTCGAACACTACCGGCCGTACTCGCTACATATCCATGCTTCCTTCCTCGTACTACCTCTCTCTTTGACTCTTCAGCCGCGACAATGTCGTCCTCCGCCGCCGGGCTGAACCCCCAGCCGCCCTATATCCACCACTCCACCACTCGGCTGACCCACCTCCAAGCCCACACCCTGCTCGCCAGCTTCCTTGAGCGCGCGGAAAACGACGCCGCATACAGGCCGGACTCGACACTGACAGAGCGCGGCCCCCAGGCGCTGTCCAGTTCAAGCGCGCCGAATCTGACGTTAAGCCATCTCAAGAGAATCCTCAAGGGCATCGAAGGCGAGCGAGTAGGCGGTGGACTGAAGGTGCTGGACGAGAATGCCACGGCGGATGAGTCCGCAGAACTAGACGCCTCCCAGACGGAGCAGGACAGAAGGGGTATAAAGCGAAGTCTGGCCCTCGACCAGGATGGCGTTCCCGACGACGTGTCCCGGACGCCCACATCCAAGAAACAGAAACAAAGCCGAAGCCGAAACCAAAACCAAACCCATAGTCAGGACATAATTGCCATGCCCGACAACGAACGCGCAGGTGATCCCACCGGCGGGGCCGTTCTGAAAGCTACTCTCGCGGCTGAAGACGACAACGAGTGGCAAGACCCTGCGGTCTACGCATTAGGGCGACACGAAGTGAATCACAATGAGGCCGCGGGGGGAGACGGCCAAACCGAGGGCCTCTATGAGGCCGGACAAAATGATGCGGGAGGGGAAGACGACTTAGATTTCCAGGAGTTCGATGCACGAAACGAGGTTGACGAGGCAAGACATCCCGGGGCGGGTTTGAAACAGCCGAGTGGGCCGGAAGAGGAGAGCCGACTAGTGAGTATCCGGGTCGAGGGAACCGGCGAGCTCATAGACCCGAGGGTCAAGACTGGGAAGAAAGGGAAGAAGGCGAGGCCGGGGAAAAGTGCGAGCCATATCGACGAGATGGAGCCTGTTGATCAAATGCGAAATGCGGACCAAAGCAGCAAGAATAAAAAGACGAACAAGACGGACAAGAAAGTGAAATCACAGGGCCGGGGACATGAAGAGGACCAGGACGGAGACGTCGGTACCGACATGGCGGACAGTATGCCTGAGAAGAGCAGCCAAGTTAGCAAGCGTGCCGAGGATAAAGAGGCGGTCTCCCAAGCGCTAAGCAGAGACGAAAGGAGGAAGCTGAAGAGGCTGAGGCATCAGGAGAGCAAGAAAGGTAGGGAGGAGCAAAGGCTGAAAAAGAAGGCCGAGTCGTGAAAAAGACAGTGCCAAACGTAGCATCTGAGCACTCGGGCTTCGAGAAGAGAGTTCACAATATGTCCTAATCTTCAATCATGGAAATGCGAGCTTGCGCCACCTTGTCTTATCTATATCCTTCACGATGCTCGTGAACGAGACCTCCCACCTTGAGGGGATATTCGAGTGGCCGTTGGGAGACGGTGCGGCGGGCTGCATGTCTGCCTTCATCTGGCCCGCCAGATTTGTAGACGCAAGGCAATTTTGCAGAGTACGTGTATTGTGGACACACGCATTCGCCTACCTTTAGCTTCTTTTCCCGAGACACCCTCCATCCTGACGTTGAGCCTTATTTCAGATCACATTTCATATCATATGGTTGTGCAATCTGACAGCATATCGCGTGGTTTAGACAGATGGCCGAAGCATCACAGTTCTCGCTGACTCGCTTTGACCACATCCGCATCCACGGCCTTCTCATCCAACTCGACAATCCTACCATTCACGCCCTTGCACTCTCCCTTACTGCTCTTCCAGCCCAACGCCGCTAGTCTCTCAGCCAAAATCGGATGGCTGTAGTGGTAACTGGCATACATCCAGTCCGCGTCCATAGTACTCAAATTCTGCACCTGTAACTTGATCAAACTCCTGGCAAGCTCGTTCTCATAGCCCAGGTCTTTGGCGAATTTGTCGGCCTCGAATTCGAATTTCCGCGAAAGCACGTTCATACCGAGTTTGACGACGGCGTCCATGGGGGCAAGCGCGTCGGAGAATAATATAAACCCGATTATTATGGGGTGGGTCTGGTGGAAGCCAAAGGAGGAGTAGAGCGAATGGTTGTCGATGAACACACTGAAGAGTGCGAAGATGTAGAACATGTGGAACTAGCCTCGGTCAGTATCAGGAGAGTCATGGCGGAGTGAGGTATGTACCTGTGCAATGGCGAACAGTTTGGTCGTGTGCGCCAGGCTCCAATGGCCTAGCTCATGGCCCAACACTGCAACCACCTCTTGCGGCTCGCTCTTCTCGATCAGTGTGTCGTAGATGACAATGTGCTTTTTCCATGGCAGACCGAAGAAATAGGCATTGCTATGTGCGCTGCGTTTGCTTCCATCAATCACAAAGAGCGACTTCAGTGGGAACTTCAGTCTTTGTGACAGCGCTTCCACTCCAGATTTGAGTTCGCCCGGCTCGAGCGGCGAGAGCTTGTTGAACAGCGGGAGAATGAAGATCGGATAGATGGTGATTGCGAACAGCTGAACCACAATTCCAAACAGCCACAGGTAGTAGAAAAACCTCGTGCCCGTGACCTGAATGATCTTGAGGAAGGCGCTGAGGATGGGTGTTCCCAGCACAACCATCAACGCCTGGCCTTTCAGCATATCCGTGATCCATAGTTTGACCGTCTGCTTGTTGAACCCGAACTTCTCTTCCAACACAAACGTGCTGTAGTACGACGGTGGCAAGGATAGAATCTGCGAGAGAAGGCTGAACGTGAAGATGAAGAGCACTGAATGCGAGATCTCGCCGGAGAAGCGCTCGGGTAGGTAACGGGCCAGCCAAAGACCTGTCAAGGACCACAGCTTGGGGTAGACATCGTACTGGACGAAGAGGACATTCGATATCTGCGAGTAGAGGCCGGAGAAGAAGCCAAACTTTGCCTTTGCGCGGCCGTATGCCTGTGCAGAGAGGTCAGTATAGGGACTTGCGTCGTCGATGGACGCCTGGCGCATACTTGACTCCGGTCAAAGACATCTTGCGAGATCTCGTCTTCCAGCGTCTTTGGTGGTTTCTTCTTTTGCAGGACCTTGTATTGTCTCAGCGAGAGGAGACCCTCGAGAACGTATTGACCAAGAGAGAAGCCCAGGATTAATTTCTTCCACGGGAAGCCTGGCCGATCGAGGAAGACTGCAAGCCGCTGTAGGAGGGTCACAGTTAGTGAGGGGCCATCATATGGAGTGGGCGGAGAGAACGAACACGAGGGAAGTCGCTCAGCAGCCCCAGTAGAGAAGCCATCTTCCTCCAACAAGATTACAGAGACTGAAGGAATGGAGGAAGCAGGAGATGCGAGTGCAGGGTGAACGAGCATGCGTCCCAGACGAACACTGGGCGCCATGCTTGCGCCACGCAGCTCAATGCGGCGGCGTATTCCGACGAGGCTGAAGGCCGTTGCAATTCGATTTGTCTTTGTTCCATTCTGTTGTCTCCCCATAGTTGTTCGTGCAGTAACATCATACCCGTGCTGAAATCCCTGCTACCATGTGTCGACTCTGTGGCCGTGTGGTCAAATGTATTTTCGATAGCATGCCATCCCGCATAAAGGTTCACCATGTCCCAAGTCGAAGGTGAGCCCTGCAGCCCGGTTCCTTCATCTACTCGATAGAGAACTGATCATTACCATCCTAGAGCTTTCACTACCGTCAGACGAGTCACAGGACCACAATCAATATCAGCAGTCGCGAGATCCAGCTACCCTTCAACGCCAGCCACCTCCTTGACCCGCGCATTTGACAACCTCACCCTCCGTTCGCATTTAACCCAGTCGTTTCTCCCCACCTCATCGCCCCTCAGACCGGCCATAGCCTCTTCACAACAACCGTCGCGAATAGGCCCTTTGTCGCCTCTTGCAACAAGGTCCTTCTCCACAACCGCCGCCCTGCTCGGATATCGGAGAAGAAGCGATACATTCAATCCTTCGCGACGGGTCCAGAAACGGCGGCATGGATATTTGGCAAGACTAAGGTCGAAAGGCGGAAGGGAAGTGCTGAAGCGTCGGAAGTTGAAGGGGCGGACTGTGTTGAGCTGGTAAACCGGGTGGTCCTCATTCAATCTCCACATCATAGGTTCCGCCGATTTGTGTAGCACAGGTCTGGTTGGGTCGGTTGAAGCAAACCCAGTAGATAAGACATCCAGACAATTTTCAGGGTTCTGTCAGGTCCATATGTAGTTTTATGTCTATGTTTTATGCTTCGACGCCTTTCTCAGCACCACTGGCCTTCCCCTTGAAGTGAGCAAAGCTACTCGACTCAAACTTCGGCTCTTCTTGAATTTCCACAAATTTACTCGCCTCAGTCTGCATCGGGCTCAGCCCCCACCGTTCGAACATGTCCTTGTCCTGCTCCCAGCCGTTGCATTCGGTAGTCAACATCTTCTCGCCGGTGAAAATCGCATTGGCGCCTGCCATGAAGCACAGCATTTGCTCCGACTCTGGCATACTTACTCTACCAGCTGCAATGCGGATGATTGTCTTGGGCATGACCAGGCGAGCGGTCGCGATACAGCGCACCATGTCCTCCAGCTTCACAGCATCCTGACCGAACATGGGTGTTCCCTTGATCGGCACGAGCTTGTTGACCGGGAATGATTCAGGGTGTTCGGGTAAAGTCGCGAGCGTGTAAATGAGTCCGACGTGGTCGGTCGCGGGTGTCTCTCCCAGACCTAGGATGCCACCACTGCAGACGTGGATGCCTGCTTCTCGCACATTCTCCAGTGTTTGCAATCGCTCGTCGTAGCTTCGTGTGGTGATGACGTTGGGATAGTGTTCTCTCGAGGTGTCGATGTTGTGGTTGTATGCTGTCAACCCAGCTTCCTTCAGTTCACGGGCTTGTTGCTTGTCGAGCATGCCCAGGGTGACGCAGGCTTCCATGCCCAGACCACGAACTCCTTTGACCATTTCAACAATGTTCTTCAATCCCCGTGTTCGGCCGCGCATGTCTCTCCAGGCGGCTCCCATGCAGAATCTATTGGAACCGTTGGCTTTGGCAACCTTTGCCGCCTCGATGACGGAGTCAACGGTGGACAATTTGGTCGCCTGTAGGTTTGTCTTGTATCGCGAGGACTGGGCGCAGTAGGAGCAGTCCTCTGTGCAACCGCCGGTCTTGATGTTCATGAGTGTACATAACTGCACCGCTGAGGGTTTGTGGAATCGACGGTGGACAGTCCCCTGGAATACTCGTCAGTAGGAAGCCTGTCTAAGTATATGTGAACATACTGCGGCGAAAGCCAGTTCCATCAGGGGTTTTTGGTGTATCTCCGTAATCTCCTCCTTTGTCCAATTGTTCCTGGGGATTCTGGCATTGACTGCCTGGTCGAACACCGACTGCCCCTGTGTTGGTGGTGGAGGTGGACTCTGAGAGAGACTGGCAGCGACTCGAGGTACATCGTGGACAATGCTGTAATAGCGCACTGAAGATAGCCTGCTGGTGGCTCTGCCAGCCACGCGCCTGCTCATCTTTGCCAGCTCCATGGTTATGGGTGCTGAAGACCGTTGTCCTCGCTTTGGTGGGATGTTGAATAGCTCGCCGAAGCAGAAACAATTGGGAAGTGTTGATTGGTGGGGCTGAATCGCTGAGGGGCCCCAGTTCGGCGGGATTTCTTCGGGCCCACTTCAGCCTTGCCTCGTCAAACTCTTCCCTACTTGTTCTCGTACCTCGGTATAAGGCTACTACTCGTAGTACCCCGGAGAGGCTCGGGTCTCCGGTGCAGGACAGTTAGTGGTTCTGATTTTTCGTGCTGGTGAAACGACCGCGGATTTCTCCAGATGTCGACATCCAAAACCAGGCAAGCGACTCGCCTGTGCTTGTTTGGGGAGGTCGAAGCTCCGAACGCTTTTTAGGTGGAGTGAGCTGTGCCATATCGCTGATGTGATTCTAGCAGAGACGAGTCGGTATGGGAGACAGTGGGTTCGCCAGGAAGGCCCACGCAGCACGGGGCTTGCAAATATTATGCGGATCCTGTGGATGTCAATTCAATAGTGTCGCATATGTCTTCCAGTCGCTGTGCCCGCCTCAATGCGTGTACCTAACTCCTTCTCAACCTCTCAAATCCTCGACTGACTATTCTGGCCGTGAATGGGCAGTTTGTGGCTATGACCCGAGAGGTCAGGCGCCGATGGACTTGCTTCTTGGATCAGCACTCTTTGAATTCGCCTCGGCTGACTTTGACAGACGGGAGTTGAGGAGTATACATCGAAGATTACAACGAAACTGATAGTTTGATCACGATGCAGGACGTTCTTTGGCAATTGTTGGTTTGGAGGACGCCGTGGATCGCCAGACCAGCTTTGTTCAAGCGCTGGCCGAGAACTTCTCGACGAAAAGATCGACCTGTGGGGCTCGCCGCTCCGTCTTCATGTTTGTTTGCCAGCGAGGCATGAACGGCCTGCTCACACTACCTACCTTTTGTCGGAGACTGCTGACGCAATGAGAACGAGAGACCACTGAGTGAGACAGCAGGGATCTAATCTAGTGGCCTTTGCTCCCAGCAACGATGGATGGTGATGTCCTTGTCGAGCTCCAGGGTCCTTGGGCATGTTTCTTGCTTCGTCGTAGCGCCAGACGTCAGGTCGAACACTACTTTCTCGGACATGTATTGGTGTTCACGCAACAATCGGCGAATCCAATTCGTGGCAATGAACACATCTGACACGGGAACTTGCAGCTGGTTCTGAGAGAAGCGGAGCGGACCAAGTATTGTATCTCCGGAAAACGGCAAAGGATTCAATTTTACTTATGCCTAACTTTGATTCTAGTATCTGGCCGCCCAAGCTGGTCTCGGCAGCACCCAAGCTCGCCGTGACTCAAGGATCATCCAGAATCATACGGCATGGTTTCTCACGTCAGGCTCTAGCCTCTTCGGCCTTATTGCACTTCTCTCGGACACGTGCCTTCGCCAGCCATTGATAGTTGACAACCAATTCTAGGTCTATGAAATGAAGTCCAGTCGGAAGTCTGCCCAACTGTTCGGGTCTGGTTATCAACACGAGTACGCAGCGAATTTATTGAGTGGAGGAGCCAACCACCAATTCCCTCGTTCCTCGGCGCAAGCACTTCAAGTGTGATCACAATTAAGCGCCTCCGAGGAAGATCCTATGATGTGACAGATGACGAGTCCATGTCCAAAGAGGGAGAATCTAGGCATACCGTTTGCAAAACACTCAGGCAAGTGATCTCGCTAATGGATGTAATCCTTCCAAGGGACGGGCAAACGAACAGAGGGGCTGGAGAGGATGTGGAGACGAAGTGCAACTTATTCAAGGTGTCTGGGAATGAACAGGTCGATGTAATAGACGATCGTGCATAACTATGGCCCGGATGCTCTTCGTACGCGCACTCCGTGAACGGTAAAAGGTAACATTCGTTCAGTCACGTTGCGGATGTGTTCGCCGTGAAAAGAAGGTTCGTGGGCTTTGGGACATGATGGGTGCCCTCACTTTTCCAAGCAATGTTCGGCATTGATTCGCTCATTCGGCGTGCGGTCTTCGACTCCCTCCATGGGCATGGGAGTCTAGAACTTCCGAGCTGCGAGCATCGTCAGGGATGCGACCTGTGGGCGTTGCATTGTGAGTGCAAGAACCGCCAGCCACAAAAGGACAACGACTGCTGACGCAAAGGCTCCCAAAGAACACTTCGTATTTGTAACGAGGGTTTGAAAGGAGCGCCAATGGGAGATTTTGGCAATGCTGCTGGAATCATCACCAGCAACCATGTCCTGCATGTCATGAGCTCAGCTCTTCCCACCACTTTGAGCGCTTCGGTTCATGCAAGTGTTTCCCTGACTAGACCCCAGATAACCTCCCCGATTGGTCCTCCCCTCCCGCCAATCGTACCAATCCCGGGGTAACGAACTCGTGGTTCATGAGAGCCGAATGTGCATGTGCGTCATTGTGTTGAGGAGGGGGAGGCCCGTAAGGCTGTTCAATCAAGGCCGTGACAACCGTCCCCGGCTATGACACGAATCAGAGTTATCAAACGCCCTCTGCTTGATATTCATCACAGATCTGGCGCGACTTCCTCGGGAGACTGGAATCCTCTTCCAGCAGTCCGACAGGCTGATTGGGCCACGTATATGATGCTCTGAGACAAGTTGCACTTGCCTCAGTGCGAGATGATCGAAACCAATCTGTTGGATCCAAGCGACAATTGCGCGCGCTCTGCTAGGACTTGACCACAGAAGAGGCATGCAATGGCAGACACAAAGATCGAGGACTCGGGACTGACCAGTCAGTGAATGGATGTGCTATAGCGCCTGACTGGCATGGGCGGGACGATGATTTATGGTACCGCGCGCTCAAGGCTGCGAATCCTTCACCCGACCAGTCAGCCTTCTTCACTCTCACCAAGCTGCGACGAATCAGAAGAACACCTGAGATGATATAGCGCCCAGTTGTGGTGAGTTATAATGTCATGTTAAAAACAAGCCGCACCGAGCAACGGGGACGGCCAGGTGGCCAGCGGCTTGCCAGCATAATAGATAAATGCGATGGCACGCACTAGAAGGTAAACAGACTTCAGGGACATTCACAGCATACATCTTCCCCTCCCTGCCCTCTCACCTTGCAACTCGTACTATTGCGCCTTTGGCCTAGGATCGGAGGCACAGCGCCTCAACAGCTCGCACCACATCAGAGCAGGTCTCTTCTCCGGCAACGTCGAGCTCAGGACCCAACGAGACCCAGCCACACGCCCACTCGACCTATCACCGGACTGTTCAAAGAGCCGACCGCAAATCCGGCCAGGCGGAAAGACAAACAAAAGCATTCTCAGCACAGCGGAAACGCGCGAGGGGAGTAACCACAATCGATATCCAGTCTGCCGCCTGCAGTCTTGCTCGCAAGTCACAGGTACAGGCCCGTCGAGCGAATCAAGGTCCCCAAGGCGAAGCTGGAGTGGTGAAAGCAGCGCCCCGATAGCCAATCAAGCGGTGGCCGAGCTCAGCCTTCATACGCCCCACCAGGCTCCTTCTCCACTTTAGCCGCCAGGCGGCAAGAACGAACGACAAGGGTGCCGTCACCTCGCCTTCACTTTGCCCTCACCTCGCCGGTTTAACGCCCTCCAAACCGATCCTTCCACCACTGACAACATCCCATCCCATTTCTCTGCTTCTCACTTACACACTTATCGTTGGCCAGTCGTTGGTCCCAGTCGTCAGGCGCCTCAATTGTCCACTCCCCTTACGGCACTTCAGCCGTTCCCCGCTGGTCGGTCTCTCTCACGGAATACTCGTCTGTTACGCGCCAACGGGATCTTTAGTCGAAGATCCCTTGCTCCCACCCGGCCTACGACAATACTACTACTGCACCTGGCACACGCTTTGGTGACAGAGCAGGTCTCATCCTGGTCAAGTTTGGCTGTCCCGGTGCCAGACGAGCTGTCGCTGCTGTGCACGCTGCTCTCCCAGAAATAGATTGACTCTTTTTCTCCCGCTGTCTGCTCTACCTATCCCTTCCACCTCTCTCCTCTCTTCGCGGCGCAATCCTCTTCACTACGCTGGTGCCCGTCAGGCCTCTATCGCCAGAGTTTCTCCCTCCCTCACCCAACATCAACCTTCACGGCTTGGGCAGTTCGACTCTCTCGTTGTCGACATCACCATGCCTGCAATCAGCCGCCCGGTTCTCCCACCCCTCCAGACCCCCAAATCCGCCTCTTTCCCTTCCGAGATCGTTGGCACCCCGGTTTCGTGCGCCTCTGCGGTGATCAAGCAAGAAAATGCGAGCCTAAAAACACCGATCACGCCGCCGGTAGCCTACACAGACTTCCTCAAAGCCTTGACCCCGACGCTGGCCAGTCCTCCCCCGAGCGCGCTCCAAAGATCAATGTCGGACGAGTCGACATGCACAAGATATTCTATGATCTCGAACGCCTCAACGTCCTCGAGTCTGTCATCGAGCCGAAGCGAAAGCCACAAGTCACCTTCCAGCTCCGTCCCACCAACTCCACTCAGTCGTAGAACGCCGACGGCCTTGAGACGACTTCGGATACCGCATTCTCCGGCATTTTCGCCAACCACCTGTGGGCCATCTCCGCGGACGGCCTTGAGCGGGATGAGTACCGGTGGCATCTATTCACCCTTCTCCCCTGCAGATTGGACTTGTGAGAGCGCGACCCGTCGGTTCTTTGAGCCTCCGAGAAGCGCATGTACCAAGCCCGTCAGTGTTCGATCGGTAGTCACGAGAACAGTGACATACAAACGGTCACCGCCTCTTGAGCCAGCCCCAAAAGGCAAGAAACGCAAAGTTGAGGCAGCGGAAATGCCCCCTCCCCCCATCGCCTCGAAAGAAGCGACTGTCATCAAAGAGTCCGATTTCCCGTCGACACTGGTCGATTCACCGTCAGCCATCACCACATCACCCACCTCGTTGACGTTGACTCAACCCGCGGCAATCACGACTCCTCCGACGGCTGTGGCTTGAGGGACATACATGACCTTTCATAGGCGGGCCTTTGAATCCAAACTTTAGACGTGCCGACAGAGACAGAACACTGGATCTTGTTCCACCTGCTGGAACAATTATGGGACTTACGACGGAACCTGCTATTGATTTTGTTGTACATGATACCACTACATTTTTGGCGAGGGCGCTTGGCGTTCGGATACGGTGAGGGCACCAATTCTGAGCGGAAGGAGTTCAACTGTTCCGAAACAGTATGTTGCGAAGCTTTACGACCTTGCATGGGCTGGACATGGACGGATATTACTTGGTCTCGTTTTACGATCCGCTTGGAGATTTACAATGGGATATGGGTGGAATTCTGAAAAGCAGTGTTCTTTTTGGCGAAGGACTAGGATGGTCTCCGCAGCCGGATTCCGCGATCAGAGCAGGCCAAAGACTCCGGATCCGTGATATTTGGAGGCAATGGTGATGGCTCAATTCCTCAATTCCCTCTCCGCAAGGATGGAGATAAAAAGCCATATACAACCAATGACTAAGATACTTCTCCCAAACCCTGGATTGTCTATCCCACTTGGCTCAAATTCCCAACCTCGACAGCCTGAGCGCGTCCTCTTTTCCCACCAGAGTTCCTGGAGGCGAGGACGCAGAAGGCCCGCAGAAAACGTGGCAACCGGATCTTCAGCCGCTTCTGATCACAGGCTTCCTGGGCACATTATTGGGCCACGACTGCTTTTCGATCACCGATCCACTGCAGCGATTGCTTGGATGGAACGCATTCGATTCGCTGATTGGGATTGGGGATTACGTAGGATAGGCGCCAGGACCTTTGGAGACGCTGCGCAGCAATATACTATGTATAACATCATTGAATCCGAGCTGGAGAGTGAGTGAGCTTCGGCGCGGCATCGTTGGTTGGATACCCGCGTGCATCGATTTGCGGTCAGCCAGTCGTCCCCGTACGAATACACTCGTGCAGAGGCCGAAGGGAAGCGCTCTCAGTACTTGCAGACAGTGCCTGAAGACTGCTACAGAGTCAGGGAAATCCCAACAGTCTTTCAGGGGTAAAGCAGAGTGTCGAGGAGGCCACACAAGGCACTTGCACATGCAACCTGACCGTCGGTACCTATGCTGTCTTGGTCGTGGTCCAACGCAGGGGTTGTTGATGGGAGTACCTCACCCGCAGATATCACAGCGGAAGGTACAGTAGTTCAAGCAGCCGGCCCATGTTGCAACTCTCCTGAACGGGGGGGAAACACACGAACCCGACACGGGTTTGGCGGGGGATAAAGCGGCGGGCAAGATGCTCATTTCGGGCAGTGACATCACCCCCTCCTCTTTCTCGCGTTGCCAGCGCAGAGACTCCAAGATTAGCAAGAGACTAAAAGACCAATCTCCCAGGGCCAAACGCCCCTCCAAATGTTCTAGCGTGCTTCGAGTTGACATCCATTGGATGGTGCGACACGGGAGGGAAGTCGGAGGCCCCGCTGTACCGCAGAGCTGGAACTGCGCTACGCAACGGGAACGCCTGGTTGGCTTGTCGACGCAGGCGGGTGCCTCCTGACTGCGTGGGTCCGGCGCTTCCTCGAACACGCGCAGCCACTTGTTTGAGATGACCGTCTTGCTGGCGGGGGGGCCGATCGCAGAATTGCCAGACCGGTCAGCCGCTGGGTGATTTCTCATTTGACAAAAGCGGAGAGAGAGAGAGCGATTGTGAGCGACCTGTTATTTTTAGTCCGGCAGGAAAAGAAGACCAGATACGAGTAATACTCGGACTCGTACGGGTGGTTGTAGTTGTTGTCATTGACAAATGGATGATGAGCCAGCGCTGGCGTCTGATTTGCTGGACTCCGGTAGAGAGCACAGAGGAGATCGCTCTGGCGACCAGTCAACGGCTGTACTGCGATCCAAGTCTAGTGGTCTTGCATATTTAGAGTATCGACCCTCAGTAGAAGCGCATCCTGCAGTCGCGACGGTGAGAAGGGCAATTGAGCGCTATCGAAGCTTGTGTCTCTGAAGCCAGCTACATGTATGTCCAGGATGTATGTAGAGCATTCAGCTCGCCCATTCCAAACCTACCATTGTGCCCACTCCCACCACAACAGTCGCTCGGGATCTCTTTCAGGCCACCTCAAGGGCGCTGCAGTCTAGGTACTCGTATGTGAGCCTCTTCGGTCTCATGTGGCCACCAAAATGTTGTCCCGCAGCCGGTATTAACACAAGATGCTGCGGCTGGTCGGTCGGTCGGTCGGTCAGCCAGCCAGCCAGCCAGCCAGTGACCCCTGAAGTACGGCCTCTCCGTATCTGAGTATGTACTTGGTACAGAGCAAAGCAAATGGATCAAGCATCAATCATCAATCATTACTTGGTACATATATGTCTGGCTCGGGATCGGATGCATCCATCCGACACCATGGCTGTACGCAGTCCACGTCGCGATATGCCTGCAACTCACTCACACCTTTGTAGTATTAAAGACGTAACCCTCAAACACGGCCGTGACCTTGACACTGTCGTAAAAGCCCGTGACGTCGACGATCTTGCGCTCCCCATCGTCGTCCTGGACCTCGGTCCTCATCAACCACGCGTACTGCATGTCGTAGTTGGCGCCGTTCTTGCCGTAGACGCCCTCGCTCCGCCAGTTGACGACGGCCCAGTCGCCGTCGGCGAAGATGTGCTCCACGATCGGCACGGGGAGCGTCACCAGCACGTCGCGCAGCGGCGTCAGCACCTTGTCGATGTACGTCTGCTTGCCGTCGTACGTGCCCGCGATCGGACTGCTCCCCGTGACCGTCCAGACCAGGTCGTCCGAGAGGGCCGCGGCGAAGGAGGCGCCGAAGTTGTCGAGCGCGACGGCCGTGAAGAGCGACTCGACGAAGGAGCGCGTCGATTCCGTCGTCGAGTTGGTGCATGCACGCTGCGGAGGCGAGGGGTGCGCTTCGGCCATCATCGAGCGTGGCAGTACTCGTATACCGAGACTACTGTGAGGGTGAAGGTCAGGCTGGTTTTGGTGCGCGTCGCCGCCGAAGACTGAGACCGAGGACCAGCACGACAGGCCAATGAGTGCAAAGCAGACGGTTGCAAGGTGCCGGAGCGGGACCGGCATCAGCATGGTTCTCCTCCCTTGTCGACCTCAAGTTTTATGTCGGGCACGATGCAGACAGATGATGCCCTGTTGGTTGGCTGAGGGTCTTGATATTATTGTATGGACAACAGCAGGAAGCACGTATATACACGTAGAGATGGAATCTCGTTCCGAATACGGATGAGAGAGCTCTCCCTCTCCCACCAGCTCCAGTGTGTAGTTATATAACCATTTCCCCCCCTGCGTCTGCGTCTGCTTCTGCTTCTGCTTCTGCTTCTGTGTCTTTCTTCTCCATCTTCGCTTAATGGTTTGTTTCCATGGATTTCGCCTTGACCTTCGCGAATCGTGCCACGTGTTGATGTTGGGACAGCGAAGCATCCTCGACGACATGCCGGAGGGCTTTGCGTGCATTAGTTGCAAGCGCTACTGCGCTGGGATGGAAGTGGTCGTCCTGACCCTCGGCTGTGGGAGGTGACTGTAAAGACACATGCAGTGCCGGGAGGGCGCGTTGCTGAGCTGGATTGAGGAGAAATCATACTTGCGACACCGTGTCCATGGTGATGTATGTTTGTATAGACACGAGACACATTGGTATCGAATTCGTGGGTGAGCGAGTCAGTAAGTGATGGATGGAGATGACCGACGCTGAAGATGGAGGCCTCTTCACACCGCTACAAATGACTCCTCACGAGGCTATTCGTCTTCTTCGGGGTACCTGCGTCGGTGCTGCATCGTTAGGCATCTGGCTAATGGAGGGGGTTGCTCAAAAGGAAGGGAAAGGGAGGAAGGAGGATGAGGGCAGAAATCGGCAAACTCCTGCGGTTGCCTCGCGAGAGGGTCGGGTGTATTTCCATCGCGATCCCATCATTCTCCGCACAAATCTGCTCGTCTCTCTTATGCTGTCGCTGTCGCTGTCACTAACCACATCCCGGCTGTGATTGAAGCCTCGGATGTGTGAGCAACAGGGATAGTGTGCATTGGATGCATAAGTCCTGTGGGGGTCAACTTTCCCTGGCCGCGGTCGGAAAACTCGAGAAGTCACAGTAACCACTAGATGAAACACAGAGAGGTGCTTTGTACCGTTCGCCCTCGAGTTGCAGAATACTAGCAACGTACAGATGCAGACGGGATCGAGCAGAAACGACACTTGCATCCCCACCACATAACCATATGGGCATTGGGCCCTGCCCCTCTGCCATCTCCCACCACAGCCAGTCATCACTTCTTGTACCAGATGAGGTACAGGTTCTCATACGGGAGTGGATTGGTGATGGAAGATTGACCCATCCTCACTATATCTTTGTCCACGGTAAGGTCCTTCATCATGGACAGGTAGCACCACTGAATGTCCGTCCTCCGGCTCCAATTCCAGAAAGTAGGTTCCGTCGCGCCGGCAGCTTGTCTCGACCAAACGAGGTCCATGGGGTCGCCCGTGATGGCAATGGCGAACATGTCGACGTGCTGGGCCACTCGAGTGGTTCCGACCTGAACGTTCTTGTAGTCTGCTTTGATGTCACTCCCGACTTTGTTCACGTCTGAGACCATGAGGGCCGCGAGACTGTTATTGGAGTCACTGATGCCTTTTGTATTGAGGTTTCGACACTTGATCTCGATGCCAGCGGCGGTCTTGGCGGTCGCGTCCTGTAACCATAGGTCGATGCGATCTCTGCTGCCTTCCCAGACCATTTCCTCACGCGAGATCTTTAGATGGGCGTTGGCTCGTTTCAGCGTAACGGCGGCCTGAACCTGGAGCCAGGGCTCCCAGCCGCCTTGGAGGAAGAAAGCATCCTTCATGAAACTGACGAGAGTCGGGTCCGAGAGAACTTGGCGAATGATGGCGATGGACGGTGTGGCAGAGCTGTCGGGATTCTCGCCTGGCAGAAGCGTATATTTCCAACCTGACGGTGTCTGTGTTACGTTAGGAAATGTGATCCTCAAAAGTTTGGTGAAGACTGCAGCGATACCGTGAACACGATTTGATTTTTGGTGTTGGCCATGATTTTGACTTGGTGCTCGAGGAAGCTATCCTGCGATGTGAAATCAAGCAACTTTCTCTGTCGACTTCATGAACGTCACGGCTTAGCAAGAAGCTGGCAGACATCTTATAATATCACCATTCAGGCAGTGGCAGTCTCGCAAGAGGCAGCTGAGAATAGAACCTGCGATAACTTTTGCAGTTGAATGAGGAACTAGCAAACTCGACTCAGCCAGCCTGAACGCTCACCCGCAGTAGCTTGTCCCACAAAGTCAGCAGCATTGTCCTTGACATAGTGGTCGAGCATCCGTCAAGGCCCAGCGTGGTGTTGAGCGCTGGATAGCCAGAAATGAATGGAAGTGTTAGCGAAAATGGAAAGCGATAGACAGCTGGAGATATCACCAGCATCAGTCCGTACTTGGCACCAATGTCAGGTAGCCCGAGCGATGAGCGAGAGTCATATTCAGCCAGCCTTGAAGCCGTCGAACACTTGCTATTTGCGGACAAGGCTGTGTCAGTTGCTACAATGCGGGGTCCGTCTGTGTGGCTGCAGGTGCGTGAGCTGAGTATCCAGGGATGTACGGAGTATCAATAGCATATTAGTATCAAGCGTGAAGCAGTAAGCGGGAGTGCATTGTCTTCAAGCGTCCTGCTCCACCATCGACAACACGACAATGGCGCCAGTCAGACGCCGGATTGATGTGAACAGCCTTCATCAGCTCAGAGCCTGTGAAGAATATCGATCGCAATCAGGAGCGTCTCGCCGGAGAAGTCCAGACTAGGAGCGGTCGCGGCCACAATGCCATGAGGGCAATGTCAGTCAGTATTCAGTGACAGGCCAGCTGGGACAGACAAAGAGTCAAGTTGATTTCAAAGGCAACGGCAAGGTGGAAAGCAATCTCGGCCCCGGATAAACAGCTCTTCCGACCCGGCAGCCTTATCGTTATCAGGTCGGCCAAGGAACGAACCGCCAGAAAGCCAAAAGCAATTGTAACGTCAACTTGCAGCTCATTCGCATTCGCGTGCGCCTTGCTTCCTAAGCCCGGCCTCGCCGCAACCTTCGATCAAACATTTTCGATCCTTCATTCGTGTGCATAAGATTGCTCTTTGTTGCCTGGAAAATCTTCCTGTCGATATTTTTTGACAATCGTCGTGCGCCGCGCCCAGCTTGTTGGTGGCTTTGGCGCGCCTTTGCGTTAGATATATTCGAGTCCCGCACACGAGCAACCGAGACTGTCTATACTAGGTGTCATCTCGGCCAGCTGCCCCTACGAAAAACATATCACGGTGCGGTGTACTGTACTCAGTCGGGGCGCCGCTGATTTCTGCGTTCTGGGCTCTACTTGGATCAGACCCCGAGCTTGCGACGATCCACCTCCAGCAGCTAGGTCGAGATCAAGATCAAGATGCCTTCCGTCTCATTCGCGACCTTCCTCATCATCTGCCGTAAGTGTTCTAATGCTTGGGCGGCCGACATGACTGACAGAAGTATCCTACAGCCGTCTCCTTCTTCCTGGGCATCCTCTTCTCGCTCTTTCCCTATGACTACCCGCTGCTGTGGTCGTCGTCGCCCACGCCGGCGTCGCACTTCGACGCCATCGAAGCGCATTTGAAACTGCTGCACAATGCGCCCAATCTGATCGTGCGCATCCTGCACATCATGCTGGGCATGGGTCTTCTCGGCCTGATCAGCAAGCTGTACAAGCCGAGCGAGTCGAACATGCTCTTCGACGGCGGCAGCCTGGTGCTCTACATGGTCGCCGTGATCGTGTACATCGCGAATATTGTGAAGGGGCTGAGGATCGTCAGCGAGGGCAGCTACGGACTGGGCTTTGGTCAGTTGACGCAGGATGAGCTGGACGACGTGAACACCCGCGGCTATGATGTGAATGCCGGGGACAGTGTGCTCGGGCGGGAAGACAATCTGAAGGTCTTGGCCGCGAGCAATACGATCTTGGCGCTGGTGTTGGTCGGCGTGCTGGTTCTGCAGGTCGGCCAGTGGTACGCCGACAGGACGGACGAGCATGCGCTCAAGGCGTTCCAGGAGAAGGAGAAGGCCGAACGGGAGAAGAAGGAGCAGGAAGGGTCGAGCCCGACAGTGAAGAGGTCGAGTAGTGGGAAGGAGGGGAAGAAGACGAAATGAGAGATTGTACGGAGTAGCTTGAATTCAGGACCTCGATACCTTCCGGTCGAGGCGTACGGCGTACCACGGCTCTGTCAACGAAAAGCGGCGCTCGTGGCTGGATATAACCCCAAGTGTACAGAGTACGAAACTGCTATGGTTTCGAGCGGCAGGGCTTTCGACCACATGCCTCATGCAATTGAATCTTCTGGAAACCTCTCAATCTTCGTCATCGGCAAGGCCAGCCAGCCAGCCGGCGGCAATAGTTTTGGCATCAGGGCGATATACTCCGTACGTAACCTTGCAGAATCACAACAGCTCCGCGGGACAAGTGTTTCCTCCCTCGGCATTCCACCCACGAACCGCCTGCAGCAGCCCCTGGTTGAAGCACAAAGCCTGCATGGACACGAGCACATGCATGATCTGATGGCTACTGCCCTAGATGTCGAACCTCCGCCCGGGACCCACATCTCCGGCACGCGAGCAGCATACATGGCTGCGCCCGTAAAGTTCAAGACCCCCAGCCATGGGAAATGATTCAACGACATCCGACGGTTGGCATACCCGTACTCGAAGGTCCGTGCACGACCGTGGAGAAGCCGGACATTCCCAGGAAAGCGTAGATGTAGATCGTTGAAATGAATGCGATTCCTGGCGATAGCCCGTCTGGGTGAACTCGTTGTACTTCAATCAGCGCTCGAGGTCCTTGTAATCTAGTAGCTGGCCGATGGGGGATCTCCTTTCGTGCGCCGTTGTAACCATCCCCACGGGTCCGGAAGTCTTCTTCACTTCGTGATCAGAGGCGTGAAGACGGACGGTTTCAATCCGGTGGATAATCCTGACCACAGGTATCGATGCTCTGGGAGAGATGTGGCATCGCCTGGTGAACGTCACTTTCAAAGCATCGCCATTCGTGTATCGAAGCGTGCGACCGCCTATGACGACAACTGAGCTGACTGACGGCTCGCGACATGACAGCCCTGTGAAGAGGAAGCACTCGTGCATCTGGCCAGGCTGACAGCGGTGAAATTCAACGTGTCCATAAATTTTCCAGAGTGACGAGAGAGAAAGGAGAGAAAAAAGATGACTCACACTCCGGGCCATGAATGGATCTTGGGTTCACATCTCCTTGATCTCCTTCAGGCTTCATATGGACATGATGTTCTAACGTGCAAGGCGGAGATGGCAGAAGCTGTTGGCATTGTGCTGGCCGTTGCGCCACTCAGCATATCAGCCTTTGAACACTACGACCACATCGCAACATAGTGCCGCGCATTCGCAAAATATACCCAATGCATCAAGCCAACCTCCGAGCGCTCAACGTGCAGCAGGTCATCTTCCGCAAGGCGAACAAGAGACTACTATGCCGTTGTGTCGAGGAGGCGCAGGCTCGTCAGACATTGGCCGATGTCCACCACCGAAGCTGGCAAGACGCAGACATTGCCATCCTGTACGTGGAGCGTCTCGGAGCTTCAAGGAGCGCCTTCGAAGATTGCATTGGCCTCATCGCT
This sequence comes from Phialophora verrucosa, assembly GCA_002099365.1. Taxonomy (NCBI): domain Eukaryota; kingdom Fungi; phylum Ascomycota; class Eurotiomycetes; order Chaetothyriales; family Herpotrichiellaceae; genus Phialophora; species Phialophora verrucosa. The sequence goes on along the minus strand of MSED01000003.1, from coordinate 416,682 downwards.
GAAGAACTGGCCGTGGTCAAGCAGAAGCTTGAGCGGCTTGAGTGTGCAGACGACCAGCTCGGTAGAAGCCTGAGGAAGTGAATCGCCTATGTCTTCAAAGAGTCCAACATCGAGTCGGCGCTTGTTGTCTCGCGAGAGAACAGACCGTTAAGGAATTATAGTTGAATCCCAGGGACGTCAATAAATGTGAAAAAATTGACGTCTTTTTGGTTTTAGTTTTATTTCAGCTCCTTTACAAGGTCGCTGTCGTACTCACCTTTTGGTGAGCGAGCCGTGACGTGGAAATGAAATACCGAGCCAAGCCCGATTTGAATGGCGGGGAGGCGGCTTTGGCTACGACAAAGCCAGGCTGCATCAGCTTCTCTGCGACCAAGTATCCAATATTTACCAGACCTCAGTGACCGTCTAGTAACCAGTCCAGTTACATTCGTTGTCGCCGAGAGACCACGATGCCTCCCATGGCCGGCTCCAAACCTGTAGCCGAAATACCAAGGTTCTTACTCCCTCGTTTGACCTGGCAATCGGCATCGCTTGCCTGGCCTTCAGCCCAGACACTTAGCCAACGAGCCCCCGTCCACGAGACGGTCGGAGCGCCCTCTTTCGCGACAGCTTCGAAGCCCCGATCAATACATACCAGTAACCAGGCGTCGCAGAGTCTGTACGCCAGAAAACCTGCCACCCGCCCGAGGAGACCACAAGCCCTAGTCCAACCACTCCCGGCAGACTCGTCGCCCATCCGCCACAATGGCGTCTACGTCGCTGCGTACAGGCCTGCTCGAAAAGCGTTTTCGACGACGGCCGTGCAGCGCAAAGCCCACCACTTTGACACCCTAAAGTTCGTGCAAAGACTCAAGGACGAAGGGTTCACGGAAGAGCAGGCCGTGGCCATGATGCGCGTTCTGAACGATGTGATCGAGGAGTCCATCCAGAACCTCACCCGGACCATGGTCTTGAAGGAAGACGCCGAGCGAAGCACATATACCCAGAAAGTCGACTTTGCCAAACTGCGCAGCGAATTGTCCAACGCAGATAGCACGGAAGCGCAGTTGACCCGGTCGAGCCACGATCGGTTGACCAGCGACTTGGCGAAGCTAAATTCGAGACTCCGCGACGAGATCAGCCGTACGCAGGCCAGCGTTCGGCTGGACTTGAATCTTGAGAAGGGCAGGATTCGCGAAGAAGCCAATGGGCAGGAGATGCGGATCAAGGAGACGGAAGCCCGGATCGAGCAAGAGGTCGCGTCGCTCCGAGAACGAGTCGAGGCCGTCAAGTTCTCGACCCTTCAGTGGCTGATGTGAGTACAATACCCGTTCGGTTGCATTCGTTTCGGCAGCCACAGGCCACAGGAATACTAACGTATATTGCAGGGGTGTCTGCACCGGCACGGCGGCTCTCATTCTGGGTGCATGGCGCTTGCTGATGTAAACCGGCGAGTATTCCTTCCAGCGGGACAGTCGACGATCAAAAGTGGCACTCGCTGAAATGCCGTGGTCGTTCAATTCGGCATCACAATGATCTCGACCGTCTCACATATATTGCCCAAGCAGGCGAGCCAGCCACCGGTGACGCATTGACAGAGCAGCATCTCCAATTTGTCGAAGTTCATCTGCGAGATTCTACGTATGCCGTCTTGCTCGACCAAGCATCGAGTTGGAGCTCGGAAGCATCCCTTCACGGCTTCCACCTCAGCCACATAGCGCCCTTCGCACTTGGAGGCTTGCCAATGGGTGAACTGGACGGATCTGAAGTACTTGGACTGAATCCCGAACCAACGGGACAATACTATGCTCAGCTCTACTACATATGCATACACCTCCGCGATTTCTCCTCCTGTGATGCCACGTAGACGTCAATCGACCACCATCGTCTCAGCCATCCAATGTCGCGTTGATGAAGAGAGTAGCGTGTGCGCATGGAGCAAAGGGAATGACCTGTACTATGTACTCCGTACGCAGGTTCGTAGATATGTACTCGTGTAAACCAATGAAAGGTTGCTGTTTTCCTATCACGTGCGTCCCACACGTGATATAGGATATACACCGGATCAACTTCGGGAACCGTTGGCTTCTCGAATGCTCACATGCTGCATTGTGGTACACATGATTCGGTCACGGCGCCTTGAAGCCACAGCAGACACATTCGCTGCCTGAAAGTACGGGATACTGGGGTTTGCAGAATGCGTCGTGTAGGGCTTCAAAGACACAGCCCTTGTTTCTTCGCGCTGCACGCTACATGGCCGTGCCCCTGTCGCCATGATGAAGAAGTCGTTCATTGAACGAATATTCCCCCATTCGCCTGGAAGTGCAGATTCTCTGCCGCGGTACGACGATGACTATCCAGTCTCATCTCCGAGCTCGCCGGCATCTCCTCCTCGCATTCTCTTGCAGGACTCCAGTAGAGCCTCGTCCTCCCCCGACCGCCGCCCGCGCCATCCATCTCTTTCTCCTTCTCAACATCATTCAAAGCTGAGCTCGTCTCTAGTGCGCCACGATGACCCTTTTCTCCAGGTTGAACGAGCGGCTAAGAGCCTTGAAAGAATATTCCAAAGTCTCCTTGACGCGCAGTCAGAAGGACTCAGTGCGGGTGGTGCTCGATCGGATGAAGCAGACGATGTGTCCTCAGTTGGCAGTCCTACGCCCACTCCGTCCATTGCAACGATGCCTCTGAGCTCTGGGGCAGTGGTGAGGCCCAAGACAGTACCCATACGACAACCAAAACTCAAGAAGATCACTCTGCGAGGAGCACGCCGAGGGCTGGAGAAATCCATGCGGGAGTTTACAGCTCTAAAGCAACATGAATTGTCCCTCATCGACCAAGAAGTTGTAGCCCGGAACAATGCCATGAAGCAAGCATCGGACTTGAGGGACCGAAGACGACTGCTGGAAAACGACATCCACAAAATCAAGTCCGCGGAAGGGCCTGACGGGTTAAGGACTCAGGTCGAGGCGGTGGAACGGGAGATACAGCAGCTGGAGGCAACGTTATTCGAACTAAGATCAAAGCACAGAGTTCTCGTGAACCAACTCCGGGAAGTCGAGAGTTCCAGGGATTCTGAATTGAGCTCTTATACCGCATCTCTTGCTCTCAATGAGAATCAGGTCAAGTCCTTCCTGAAACAACCACCGGTTCGACAAAGCTTGAATGCAGGTCACGAACCGGGAATGTACGCTCTCAAGCCAGAGAGGCGGACATTGCAAATGGCACATGAACAGTGGTCAAATGAGGTCGAGGCACTGGCCCGGAGAAAGGCCAATGTTGAGAATGAGAAGAGCGCATTAGAGGAAGGATCCAAATTGTGGCGTGATGCGATGCACAGAATCCGCGAGTTCGAAAAGGCCTTGAAAACCCACACGCGGGAACTGGCAGCGCAGTCTCAGTCGCAGCTCCACCAGCCGAGCTTCCATGGTGAGGCGGCCGAGTCAGCAAGATCAGGAGACCTATCCATGACAGCCGTTCTTGCCAAGCTCTCCGCGTTGATATCATCGCTGGAAGAGGATCTCCGGCATGCTGAAGCTAATAATTGGAACCTTCTCATTTGCGCCGTAGGCGCTGAACTAGCAGCATTCGAACAGGCGCGGGACCTGCTTCAGGAAACCGCAGGGATACCATCAGCAAATCCTAGATCAATTGAGGGAATTGGGGACCGCTCCCGAGACGAACGTCGTCCTGTAGACGACGAGCTGCAGCATGACGAGCCCAGCCCCGACCTCCTAAGTGGACAGCTTGAAGACATGCTCGAGCGCAACGGGACCCGCAGTCCCGGTGAAAGCAGCAACCACAGCCTCGAAGACACACTTCGTGAATTCGGCAATCCCCTGGACAAAGGAAAGCATAGAACGAAGGACGAGGTTGGCGGTGGACTGGAACTCAGTCCCCTTTCAGGATCTGGGCACCATCGGCCTCGCCAATTGCCTCAGCCTGATGTACCTGATAGCGACGGGGGGTTGAGCTATGTGCCAACAGCACCTTCCAACATTCGACCGAAACCTCCAGATCGACGAATGACATCTGAGAGCGAGGATGACGAACCCGGGCCGGAGTTTCTACTTTCGCATTCTTGATATCATGAAGCCTTAGGAGCGCCACTGCCCTCCAACAGCAGACACTGTACTGTATCACCACAGCAATTCTCAGCGACCTTTCACGAGCGCGGCGACTCGTTCTTCTTTCGTCGGTTTCCAAGAAAGGGTCACTCTCTGACCTTCAGGTATTGAAAATATAGTCTGAAACTGGACTGAAACCCTCAACCCAGTCACCTTCATCCTTTATTTTCTCACAATAAACTTCTTCGGCAATGTGCACGTTGACTTGCCCCTTTCCATCCAATTTCTTGGCCCTTCCGCCGACGGCCTCAGGCTTCTTCCGCCTGTACACACTCTCTCCTCCCGCTGATGCCCCAACAATCCTTTAGACCCGTACGTCAAATGCTATGTTACCTTCACCCCGATACACAGTGCTTCTACCCTCCATGGGCGTGTGGGTGTTTGCCGGGGCAGATTTATGGAGCCCGGCGAGAGGAATGGGAGCGAGAAGCGAGATGGGAAGGGTGGTTTTCCCCGCGGTGTGCCGAGATCGATCATGATCATGGGTGCAGAGCATTGCATGGCTGAAAGACCGAATACGTACCGTGTACGATAGACGTGGCAGATACGCCTAATCGACTCCGTCCCAATATCTGCCCCCAGTCCTGCATCGACGCCACCCCTAAAACCGTCGGAACGTACAAGGGGGGAGGGCCAGGGCGGAATCGCCAGTCCTCTCGAATGCCTAACAAAAGAAAAGCATCGCAGTGCGTACCCGTACCCGTACCCATACCCGACGACTTCGACCAGACCTCACAAAAGAAAAGTTGGAACGCAGGGGGTCTCCTTTGACTCTCCGACAGCGACGCGATCAGTCCATGACAATGCGCCTGCCAAGCACTTCCAGATCTTGACTCTCGCCCAAGTCAGTGGCCGCACGCAACCAATCTTTCATTTCGGTATTGAAAAGCAAGATTAGGTTACAGTCGGAGTCCGTGTCGCCTCCTTGGACTAGAGAAACTCTGTGTCAGATATATGTGTTTCACCGTTTTACAACAGCAAAAGCAAACTTACCCATGCCGATGACGACCGAGCGTCCGTCTCTCCCAGCGCAAACCATTGAGCCCGATCGACCGTACCATGCACTCAGTTCGACACACTCCTGGTGAGCGTTTGCACCCACAGGGTGTTCAATCTTCGTGCCGAAGCTGACAGTCCTCAAGCCCGCATGGAGGAATTCCGGGCTGGGCGGATTGGCATCATTGTAATTCTGTCGACGAACGGTCAGGGAGAGAATTTTCAGATGGTATTAGCATGGATCACTTACGTATCGGCGAAAAATTTCCAACTTCTCGTCGTCGTGGCGCCTCGACAAGAACTCCTTGAAACGTTTGCGAAGTTCGTCCAGGTTGACAGCAAGGTTGTACCCGACTGACCAGCATGGCGTCTGCGCAGCGTTTGTCAGGTTGCGACGTTCCTCCGGAGTGGCCAAATAGATGTCATCCGCCTTGATGACGCTTCTCATGCAGTCATCCCTCGGCCGATCTGTGACGCGAAAAACGGCAATGTCCCAGGCCTTGTGGATTGCCCAAAGGCGGAGACCAAGGCGATGCTGCCGACCTAGGTAGACCTGGTCAATGGCGCATACGTGGCATTTGGCATCGGGGACGAGGACTTACCACCTCCTTCGACGTCCCTCGCCTGGATCGCTTCACAAGTACCATTTTGCCCGTCCAGGAAGGGTTGAACACTGTTTCCAGCAAAGGTCCAGTCCGTGAAGTGAGCGCAGGTGATGACCATGTCGCGAGACACGCGAAAGCCAGACAACTCGAAGGTCTGTCCTCCGCGGCCACGCAGATGGGAATTTCCAACCCTGACGCGCACGGCTGCGAGACCAATTTTGACCATAGCTGCCAATTCCTATCGGGGTTATGGTTTCAGTGAGTGATATCGAAAGCCCACAGAAGAGATTACCTTGAATCCACCCACCCCATCTGCCATGGCGTCCCATTCCTTGCTCCCCTTGTCGGTATAGCCGTCGTTTTCAAGGATGTGAAATTCAGAAATTTGTCCGCGCTGGGCTTGATCAAGCGTCACTCCACAATACGATTTCAAGCGTGGCGAAGGTATATCGTCCTGATTGTCATGCCCTATGGCTCGAGCTAGCTGGGAAAAGGCGTTCATCTTGTCGTCGTCGTCGTCGTCGTCAATGATCTGTGAATTGAAGTAAAGGTCGGCGCGGCAGCTGTCACAGTGTTTGCCAGAGTGATTGTGACTGTGGTTCGCAGGAGTTTTCGGCTTGTGCTCAGATCCTGTCTTGGGAACGCTGCTGGAGAAGATTCCACGACTTTGGGGAGATGAAGCAGTATTTGAGGAAGACGCGGACCCAGCACCTGCTTCCTTGTCCATGCCTGGCAAGTTTCCTTCCGGCATGCTTGTCTTGTCGTGTCTTCGGTAGATTTCAATCTTGACCGATAGTTGCGGCGTCAGAGCTTTATTTGCGACCTGGGTTGTGCAAAGAGCCGATACAAGGACAAAGGAAGAGTAAGTCAGCACCGCGAAGAGATCGAAAGGCCGCAGCCACAATGGATTAAATATGATCCAGCTGCAGAGACAAAGAGAATTTCACCTGCCTCAAAGCGGCCAGAGGAGCACATTGCATGTCCAGATGCCTTCGGTAGCCCCTTGTCAACAGAAGCATCTCATCAGGGCGTCACTATTGGTGCCGCTGTTTACGAGCCACTTCACTTGTCCAAGCAATGCTGACCCTGCCGGCAACGTCGACTCAGGAATCCCATGAGGGAGACGTGCTGGCTGCTGTGCTCGCCGTCTTGAGGAATGTCTCTCTCTGTGTCTCTGGTCGCAAGCAAAGGTCCCCTCAAACCGCGCACTCCTTTCGGCTTCGACCTATCGCAATCCGTGTCATGGCTACGCTCTCACTGTACAATTGCCCTACCATAAGGCGCATGGGCCATGCACAGACAACCGAAAGCGTGAGACCGAAAGCGGAAAACTTTTCAAACATGATACTTACTGCGTGCATCGAGGAACGCTCGGACAAAGCACAGAGCGCCGGAATAGGCATGCACTTGAAACGGCCACGAGGAGAAGATGGGGTGATACTTTCTTTGGCGCGCCTGCTACGAGCATGAGGTTCTGTTGCACGCGGTGTTTAGTGCCATTGTGGAACGGGATGATCCCACGGGGAATATCTATGATATGATTACACAGCAGGACATACTCGCATAATGCCGATTGTGTGGGCGTCGCGGACTAGAGCTCCTTCGTGTCGCGGAAAGGGAAATTAAGAGCTAAACATGAAGCTGCACACATTCCTCCATGGATCCTTCTACCATCAACAATATGATGAATGAATCTGTTTCACACTTTGCAATACGGCGTTACCTTGGATTACGACGCGCGGAGGGGCAAATCCAGGACTACTGTAGGCCTAAACCTCACCCTTCTACAAGTCACACACCGACCCGACGCCATGGACTGTAAGTTCGTTGGGTGGTTACTTGGAAACTAAAATACCCGCGGCGTCACATTCATTTGTGAAAAAGTGGGATGGAGGGACGCAGCACCATGGACGATACACAAGAGATAATATGGCTGCAAGCTTCCTATCTACCTAACTTACAGTATATGGACAAGGAAATTCGTGCTCGTCATGTAGCAGAAGGATTGGTGGCGGTTTGACTAACCAGACGGCTTTTTCCTTTCTGGTCAAAATGGTCGATTCTCTGGAGACGCGTGTGTTGTGGTGATCGCTTTGCCTTTGATTTTGGCTGTGATCCGCGGATTGTGAATGGTCATTCTCGGCCTCGGAGCTTGATTTGTGTAAAGGAGAGTAGCCAGCGAGGCATCCATGCTTCATGGAACATTCAGTTTTTGTGCAGCAACGTGCGGCGGCGCTTTTTCCCTGCCTCCATGCAACTCCAAGTCGAACCTTTGACATTCGATACCTTCAACCTCGATTTCATCCCCACAATTCCTCCTGGTTGGGTACCAGGTCCGGACCTCCATACTTCTTGACTTCCTTGCAGGTTTCCGCCTCGACCTTATCCTTCCTGATCAATTTGACGAGTTCGATCGTCGGCTGCTTGGGCCCGGGTCCTTGGACCTGCTCGGCCTCCACATCCCGGGCAATGAGCTTGTAGTCGTTGATGACGCCGTTGTAGAAGCCCTGGTTCGTTCCTCCTGTCACGGCAGGACCGTTCCAGCCTTTTCGGGACTCGAAGTACATTTCATCGGTCTCGGTCTCTATGTCGGTGGTCTCATCGGAGGCGAGGTCATCAGCAGGGGGCGAATCCGATGGTTTGACTTCCTTCCGCGTCAAGCCCAAGGGAGGCGATCCACGGAAACGGATGATGTCCTCCCGGGGACTGGCATGACGGCGAATGGGATCTACTGACATTGCCCGTCTGGTGAAGTCGCCGGAGAAGCGGGGACGAGTGACTGGCTCGCGAGAAATCGCTCGGCGGCTGAATCTAGTGGGCGACAGATCACGGCGAGCAGAGGACCCGCGGCGGTGGGCTCGTCGAGTAGCTGGGCCCGGAGACTCGGCACGAGGACGGAGAGGCTCCATGGAAACGTCACGGCCAATCCGTGGCTCTGCGGGCTCCGCCAATGCTGCAGGAGCAGGAGTCGGCTCGCGAGTCGAGTCTCCCCGACCACCTGCTTCTTTGGAGTAGGAGCGGCCACTCATCGCTCTTGGAGAATCTGCTCGTCGTCTTCCTGTATCTCGCGAATGTGCTCTGCGTTGGAACGGTTCCGCCGACGGAGCTCGTCGAGCCAAAGGTTCTCGTGACCCAGATCGGCGTCCATCACGATGTTCTACCGCTCCTCTGGATGAAGCTCGCATGTATGCCACCTCACCGATGCCGGGTCCCCTTGAAGCTGGCCGTGACGGGAATTTTGCAGTGCTGCGGGAGTCTGGCCTCTCAATGGGAGTCTGGATTGGACTGGCGACTCGGGATATCGGGAGTGAAGGTGATGGGTTGCGAGCCTGTTGTTCCAAACGTTCGGTCAGACTTGAAACATCGATGAAGTTGTCGGTATTGGAGTTTATGGCCGAAGTGATGCGATTGGCAATGGGAGTGTTGTCCATGGGTGTTGCGTTATTGCTTTCGGACATGCCATTGTATTTCTCTGCCACAGGGCTCAGGATGGACAGAGCTGAAGCCGGCTGACTTTTGTTGCTCGGGACCGAAGTCTGAATCTGTGGTAGACTTCTCGGTCCAGGGTGTTTCTCGGGGAAGATGGCCCTGGTAAAGAAGGTGCTGACATCGTCATATACCGGCGATCGCGTCTGGACGACTGGTGACACTGCGCGATAGAGCTCAGGAGCTGGCCGTGATTCCGCAACAATGACTTCGTCAATGCTGGTGGTGAGGCTGGGAAGAGCGGGCCGTGACTCTGCGGTGATGACTTTCTCGACAACCTGAGCGACCTGGGCTTGTTGTTTGGCTCCGGATGATGATCTTCGATGTGACCGGCGGCCCCACGGCAGAGGAATGGTGATGGTTATTGCGCCTCGTTCCTTTTGGTTGACTGGAGGAGTTGACTGGCGAAGCACTTCGATGCTGACCTTCTCGACATCGTCTTTGATGCTCAGGTCCGGGGAGTCGTTGACGAGTGTTTTCTGGGAATCGGGGCTGCCATGGGCGTGATAGACAACGTTGTCTGGGTCGTCATCCAGATAATGCTGGCTCCAGCCACCACCGTTGGGAGCGGAAATTGAGGCATCACCCCATCTAGAATGAAGCTGCTTCCCAGACTCTGATTGAGACCTTGACGGTCGTCGGCGGGAGGGGATCAAGCCTTCAAACACGGCGGCCATGATCGACGCGGTATGAGGGTGGAAGTGGTTGAAAGACCCGGGTTTTGATGTCGAGGTCGGGTAAGAAGAGCCGCCTGTATCAAGAGGAAAGCGCTGGCCTCAAATCACTGGCTGCAGGTGCTCGGTCGCGTGAGCCTGGTAGCTGGCGTTGGAGTCCGAGGTCACACCAGGCGTCTATTGTAGGACATGAAACCAGGCTGACAGGATGTGAAGACAATGATATAATATTGCCCTCGATTATAACTTTGGTGGATTGGAATGTTTGAACAAGGTGTACAAGAGGAAATCAGGGCTAGAAATAAGGCGGCAAAGGTACTCACAGCAGTGTTTATTTTTGAATAGGCGTGACGGTTCCTGTTCCTTCCCAGAAAGGAGGTAGTCGTGGTACCACAATAGCAGAGGCTCTAGATTCCTTGTCGCCTTGCTGTTCGTATTCTGTGCATCTCGACTATCGCGAAGCTTCATTTGGGGTGTGTGGATGCAAGGCACCATCGTCAACCATGCACCTCCAGCGAAAGGGACGCCAGGATGCTGGCCATTATTGGGTCATTTAGCAAAGCGGCGTCTCGAGCCCGGCGAGGATTGGACGCTCGGAAAAGATGAGACAGATCGGATGCAGGGGAGTCGTGCTGCCTGCAGCCGGGCTAGCGAAGGCGTCGAACGAATCAGCCTCATCAACAACCTTGTAAGCGCCAGCAAAGGCCAGCGACGTTGACAAAGGGCGAGAATTGGTGGAGAAGACGAAGGCGGCACACGAGTTTTGGGGGGTTTTTGGGAGGTGAACGTTCCCCGCGTCTATTGGTGCGTGTCTATATTTAAGTGAGCCAATCACGGGGAATGTGTGCGCTCCATTCCATTAAGTGGGCGGGGCACCAATGCTTGGCGCAAGGCGCGCCGGTGTTGGTCCAGCTCTGGACGACATTCGCTGGTCTTCACACGAACCATGCTCATGCTTCGGACGAACCGCAGTCACTGAAGGTGGCATGAGATGACGGAAGATATGCATGGAGACGAGAGGTGGAAGCGGAATTTTGATTAATTGGCAGAATGCCTCAAGCGGTAGACTTTTGCACTGTCGAGGAGAAGAACACCTTAGCCATGCGATTGGAGCTGTGGCTGTCTCACGCCTGGTGGTGTATGATATTTACCATCGCTTAGGCCCTCCCAGTTTTCAGTTGATAGCCGAGGCTGACCACTGGGTTTTGGTTTTTTGGTCCTCGGGCTTGAGCTGTAACAGATTGCATCAGTCTTTCGTCAACGGGCCTGGACTGACGGGACCACTTACTGCTGAGCGATGGTCGCTGCTGCCACTTGCAGACTCTTGCAGGTAGCCCAATAACGTGTCCGGCTCATAGTCGTCGAAGTTGATATCGACATAGCCACGGGGTGCGAGGTCACGCGTCACAATGGCAAATGCTCGACCTGCTTCGCGTCAACAACCAGAACGGCCGCATATCATGAGGCACGCTTATGTACCGTTAACACTGGGGTCCGACGCAATCCTCATCAGGCATTGACCGGCATCCTCCACAGTAGCGAAAGAGATTCCTCGGCTCGTCAAATGTTCGACAACTGGCTTGCTCAGGATTTTGGTCTCGACAAACCTGGATGGGGGTTGTTAGTTGTGGCGAAAGCGCAATCAGGCTCGAGTGGCATACCATGGTCCGATATAGTTCACTCGGATATTGTGAGCATGCTCTGTCCGGCGAAGAGATCGCATGATGCCGCGGAGACCAAACTTGGATGCGATGTACTGGACTGCTCCGGGCAGGTCAAGATATCCCGCCAGACTGCCCTGCAAGACGAGCAGCTGGTCCAGGGGCTCCCCCTTGTTCAACGCGTTCTGTCGACGGAAGTAATGGAGGGCTAGCTTGATTGTGTATAGCACGCCGATCAGATTGATGTTGATAATGTTCAACTTCGGTTCTTGGGGTTCCTCGGCCTCAACTGTGCCAAGTTTTGTCAGCAAAATGATTTCCCCCCCGTCGTCGTCGCCGCCATCCTCCTTTCGACCTACCATCGTTGAAAAAAACTGAATCAGCTCCGCTAATGCCAGCGTTGGCCACGACGATGTCGACTCTTCCAGAAGGGCTTGATGAGATTGCCGTCTTGAACGCGGCCAGTTGATCTGCCCATACAGTGACGTTGGTCTTGACGAACTTGGCGGAGCTATATCGCGACATGAGCGCTGAACCGGCAGCATTGCTTGGGATTGCGGCTGCTCACCCGGTCAACTCCTTCTCGAGCCTCGAGCCTTCTTCGGCGTCAAGGTCCGCAATCACGACGAACGCTCTGATATCGCATGTCAATAACCCCCTCCACAAGGCATCCCGGACGTCCCCTCTTACCCTGCTTTCGTCAAGGCACGGACATATGATTCGCCAATTCCGTTGGCTCCTGAACCAGGATGTCAGCTTCGCGGCATCGCTCGGACATGGTTTCAACGTACCTCCAGTGACGACGGCGGTCTTCCCCTTGACACGGCTCGTATCAAAGTCCACGTCGGTATTGACGGGTCCATTATTGGTGTAAGGCTGCATATTTCTGAGCGGGCCGTGGTACGATTACTCTGGTAGAGCAGGTACAGCAAGTACAGCAGCAGTCGTCGTATTGAGGCAGATGAGGCGTCCCAGGTGCGTGTCTGGATCTGGGAGACGGGTCTGAATTCTTCTTGCTCGACCTTCGTGATATATATCTCTCCTCTGGCCAAGGCGCGCAGCTTATGACTGCAAAGCACATTAGCCTCGGTAGATTTCTACTCGTGTCATTGTCCCATGTGGGGTAATTATGTTGTTTGTTCACGTCGGTGCTTGGTGGAACTATCCTGGAGCTTAGTCATGGGCTCTTCGGCAACGCAACTCTGAAAGCAGAAGAAGCCTGGACGCCCTGGACGCCGTAATGCCTTGGGCGAGATCGAGGCAGGGAGACCCTGTGACTCGGTCGGGTCAACCATGGATACCAAGACGTGATAGTACCGGATACGGAAGGACAAAGCGTCGAAGTGCGTACTCGGTACGAGTAGTACGGAGTAGGTTGGAGTAGTAATAACGTAAAGTGCCTCCAGAATAGTTTCTGCTTGCCGAGTACGGAGAACCGAGTACGGAGGAGGGAGTGGGAGGAAAAGAAAAGCCTGGCCATCGCAGCCTCGTCATCTGCAGTAACGAGCTGGATGCATACGTACTACGCACGGGCTACATTTTCAAACCACTCTCCATCCCCTTCTTCAACAGTACTCGTACAACAATGCCGCTCCTGTCCTCCTCTCTCCTCCTCCGCACGCGGTCCCTCGCCCTCTTCACGTTCGCGTACTACCTCCTCACGGCGCCCTCGCAACTCCTCTCCTCCACCCCGATATGGCTCCTCGGCGAGAGCATGTCCCTGCGGCCCGCATCCTACGCACCCGAACCACAACCGCACGACCTCCCCCCCAGCAGCAGAAGCAGCACGACGAGTAATCGGTTAAGCAGCCTGATCACGGGCCACGGCACCGCGAACGCCAGCGCCGAACGCGAGCTGTGTGCGCTCCTCGCCGTGATCCTGGTCGTGTACGCCGGGATGATCTTTCTGCTCGCCGGGGATCTGACAGTGACACTGCTCGCTTCGTCGGCGTCTCGATCGTCGTCGCGCGACGCGAAGGCCTCTTCCTCTTCGGTCACTAGGCACAGCGCGAGGACGATGTCACCGCGTCGCTTCGCCGAGGAAGTGCACACGCTGCTGACGGCGCAGTCGCGTTGGTTGTCTCTCGCGGGGCTGCACGTGCTGGGGTCGTCCGTCCTGGTGGCGTGGATCTACTTGTTCCACTCGACCTCGGACTCGCACTCGCACTCCCTCCCCTCGAGCAGTCTGTCGGGGTTTGCACTGCTCGCGAACCGGGTGACGTTTACGGCTGCGCTGGTGGATATGTTGTTCTGGGGGTATTTGTGGACGGTGCTGAAAGACGAGGGTCGCGATGTCGCGAAGGCGATGGCGCGGAGGAGTGAATTTGAGGACGATGGAAACGAGTGAAATGACCGATCAGGAGAGAGGGGGTTGGTTGTTCTGTCTACAGAGGACTATGAAAACACTCGATGAACACCGGGAACTGTCGTGCAAGGCGTTAGAGGACAGCCGGCTGTGTATAAATACGGGATGAGAGCAAAATTGTACAAACCACTACGACTGCAGTGTGTTAACATCACATAAAGAATTGATTCTCGGAATATAAAGATATCACACTAAGCAATCGATCGGACACACCGAGCACAACGTCTTCGCGCGGACATCTTCTCAACTATTCCAAACTACGCTCCTCCTTCATCACCAGTATATATATATCGGTCTCCTTCAACGTTGTCCTCGGATCATTGCCAGCTCACAACAGAGCTGCCAAGCCCAGCATACCCGCTCCCATGGCACCAAATCCGACAGCCAATTGGTTAGCAGCACCGGTTGGGCTCTCGGTCGCAGCGCTTGCAGCAGAAGACGCAGAGGAGCTGGCGCTGGAAGCGCTCGAGGCGGCGGCGGAAGAGGCGCTAGACGCGCTCTCTGAGACAGAGGTGGCCGTTGCGCTACTCGAGGTGGCCGTGGTTGTTGCGCTCGAGCCGCTCGCCGTGGCGGTACCACTGCTTGTGGTCGAGGTGCAAGTCGCGGAGGCGGGCTGTGGAGAGAACACAATGCGCGTCAGCGACAAAGTTGTCTAACACGTTGTTGGAATCTTATCCGGGCACGGATAGAAAGAGGCCTGCGAGTAACTATGGATCTCCCAGAGTGACAAATCCCAATTGCTGCAGCAGCGACCTTGGGACGAGTAGCACTTGACCCGCGCACCGTTCTGGTGGTCGCAAGAGATTGTATGGATCCTGCTGGTGCTGCGAATATAGTAACGCGTAGAAGCAATGGGACGTACCAAAAGCGACGAAGCAGACACAGGGTCGCAGATGCTGTGCGCATATGCCAACGCGGCTTCCTGGTCTGCAGTGTCACACGCCTGGAAGACGCAGCACCCAATGTTGTCGAGGAAGGATTCGGCGTGGCAGATGCCTATGCGGTTCGATGCCTCATCAGCGATGCTGTCCTTGTCTCATCTTTCTAGACTTCGAGGGTGCGAAACCGCAGAGGACCGACTAACAGTCTGGAGCAAGATTGCAGCTCGCAGGGAGCAAGCTCGTCACGCAGTTGTTGGCACCTACACCATGTCCAATGGCGTCAGTAAATCATACAGCACACACTAGATCATTCATCTGTGATTGAGCCCGGGTCGGAGAAGAGGGACACATACACGAAGGCAACGTCGCTGCGGTTTGCGCCGCCGCGAAACCCACCAGCAGGGTGGAGGCCGCAAGGATGAGCTGGCGATGATGCATGGTTGCGGGCGACGTAATCAAGCTGGACTCTTCGGAGCTTCTCCGCTTTTTCCAATCGAGGACAGCACAGTGTGTGCCGGGTACGGTGTCTATCAGTAGATGATGAAGCTGGATATATTCAGGCAGACTATGGCAGGATTAAGAGGACAGTAGATGCGAGGGATTGACCACAGAAAGGGAGACAGAGTTCAGCATGGACAAATAAACCTTCCGTTACACATGCACGTCCTTTGACCCCGACAAGCTGTCGCAGTGGTCAGTGGCCCTTGGCTGTTCCTGTCCTTCAGATGCAGCATTGTGGAGGTGCCGAAAGTTACCTCTGGTCTATCGATCGGATTGTTTTCCTCCGCTCGAACGCTGGTCGATGTTCTGCGGGGGTTCTAGGCATCGAGACATCCATCCTCCCGTCACTATGGACCATTCTGGATGTGCCGGTCATGGTGTCTTGTGTCATTTGTCTATCCATGCCAGACAACGTACACTGTCCACGGTAGGTACCGCGTCGACGCAGTGCATCGTATTCGGCTTGCAAGCAAACGGAAAACGGGAATCCAATCACCCGCGATACTGTAGCAACAGGGCTGGCTAACATTGACGCCACAAGGCGCCTGGATTGGTAGGCTGGACGGAGTGTTTTTGACAAGCAAGATCCACAGGGGACGGCACAACATCTTCCTTCCTGGGGCCCCCAATAACCCTGGGTGAGCCCGCGGAGCCCAGCCGGATCGGTTCAACAAAGCAAACAACAAGATAGGACCAAGGCTGAGCGGCGTTACTCAGCGGCGGCTCATCGCAGCCCGACGGTGGCTCCTTGGAGCACGAATTGTTCTGGATGGAGAGCAAGCTACGAGTCGGGCCAGTATTGGTGGTACTGGATCAGAGCTTGAGGAACGTCTTGTTCATGCTGTGCTGTACATATACAGATCCCTTGACATCGTGCGCCATCAATATCATCAACATTATCCAGACAGGACCTCCCTTCAGCATCTGAGTCTCGTCCGCGACAGCCCAGGCGAAGGAGAGTCCATCGAGCGGCCATCGCGGCGAGCATGCCTCGCATCCCAGCCCGCCGCTCCTCTCTCAGACAACATTAATCGTATATGTATAATCACTGGCAAACCAATAGCTGTTCGCGTGGTCCAACCTCTCCAGGTAGTTGTTCATCTCCGCCTCGCCCTTCATCACACTGCGGAACCGATCCCAATTGACCTGATCGTACGTCGACACATCGAAGCAGCCGATCCGTCTGAACTCGCCTTTCTTCATCGTAGCACACAACAACAGCCCCTCCACTCGATCGACCACGTCGATCACGGGCAAGAGGTAAATCTCCAGCATCTCGCACAACATGCCCGAGCTCGCATCGCTCAACTTGGGCAAGCGGTCGTCGAAGCTCGCGTTCTCAAGCTGAACCTGGGCTTTCGTGCATTGGACCACGCACGGCGTCCGCCCCCAGTAGTCGTGCGTCCGTCTCAGCAGGCCCCTGGCCATAAACCCGCGGACTTTCATCTTCGCGCTCTCCACAATCCCAAAGTTGTCACCCGCAGGGTTGTATTTCACGTCCAGGTCGATGATCTCGATGCATGTCTCGCGCTGCGAGGTCGCCGGTTCGGGGTATCGCACTTCGCCGTCGATGGACGCCCATGTCCACGTCGGCGCGCGGGATCGCGTGGGTCGACGGCCCTGCTCCACCCGCCAGAGTAGAGAGTGTGGCAGGTGCGGCTTCCACATGCCGACGAGGTAGTCATCCGCGTGGAGGCGGTTTCTCGCCATGTACTGCTTCGCCAGCCCCGTGAGGGCAAGCAATTTGTCCGACGCGTACGTTAGGCGTTTGGGAGAGTACATCTTGACCAGCTGGTGCCAGTTGCCGTGCCGTTGGTGGTGGATTTTCTTGCTGAAGAATTCTTCGTGTTCCTGCGACGAGGGCGGGCCCATGGTCGCGGGCAGGCCTTTTGGGAACACCTCGGAGCAGCACATCTGCTGACACTCCCAGAAGACTTCGTTGCGCGTGAAGTGCAGGGTACGCTTGGCGAGGCAACGCTCCTGGAACGCCCAGGCGCGCTTCGAGAGGGGAGACGAGTCCACGAGATCGTGCCACAGTGTCGAGCGGAGGATTTTGTAAAAGCCTTCGTCGACGCCGAGGCTGGCGTTGACCGAGACGATGCACGGTTGCAACGCAGCCACATTGCGTGTGTAGATCAGGCCCGTCGCATCGTCCCTCGACGACGTGGCTGCAATATTGAGCGTAGCTTCAGAATACACCCGGTGCATCTGGCCCATCTCAGCCAGCACATCCGCCTCGCTATCATGCCGGATACAGAGCGCGTCAATCCAGAGGTACCGGAATCCAAGCTTGTCGGCGATGAATGCCGCCTCTGCAAATGTCTTGGGCAAGCTACTCAAGCTGACACCCTGCCTCAGCGCGGCAAGCGTGCCTTTGTGCAAGCGAGTCGTCTTCACTTTCCCCCAACAGTGACTCAACGTAGCGTACTCACTCAACGGGTCGACGAACATGCCGTCCACGAGTTTCAGGCCTGGAGCGCCCCTTGCGCCCTTGATAGAGACGTCCAGGAGGTGAGTCGGCTTCCAGGTCGACCCGTCCGGGTTTGCTGAGACGGAGCATTTCATGTGGTTAAATGTGCAGTCCTGGATCCATTGTTTGGCGAGTTCGAGGGTCTCCTGCGATGCTGTGCTGACCGACCTGGCGTCAATTGTGCGCACACCGGGCTCGACAGCGTCTGCAACGATAACCCATCAGTCGCCGTCACGAAGGAGGTCTCTGTCATCATGTCCACAGGATATTGACCAAGACTCACATTTCGGATTCATCAGGATCAACTCCACCACCAATCCCGTGGTCTCCTCCCAATTCAACAACAGACTCCCCTTTGAACCACTACTGCTCGGCGTTGGACCTCTATTCTCCTTGTTCTCCTCCGGCGACATTGGTGCCTTCGAGGGCTTCACGTAGCGGAACTTTAATCGCGCCTGATCCCTCGCGATGGGTGAGATCCATGCAAACCCCACAGAGTCGACGGCCGACCCTTTGCTCCGGAACGCCCTGTAGGCGTCGGGGTCAATAGACATGAATACCGTCAGGCACAAGTGGCATTGGCTGGCGCGCGACGCGAGTTCCTCCAGGCCATGGTGGGGGATTTCTCCCGTCGAGTCCGACTGGGAAGCACTACTTTGTTGGAAAATCGACTCGCACGCGCTGCAGAGCGTGCTCGGGGTGAGTTCAGTCATGTCTGTGGTCTTCTGTCGCGAATGGGACGTTGTCGGCTGCCGATGCTGCTCCTCGGCATGTCGCTGGAATCGGTTGTGCGGGTGCGTCGCTCAATTGTCGCCCAGGTCGCAACACAAACATGGACACGGACACGTTATTTCGAAAGAAATGCTGTGTCGATCGTTTCAAAACCCTTCTTCGCACTGATGCAAAGAGTCCAGGTTCGAGTCGCTTCTCCTGAGATCGTCGCCGCCAACACAGACCCGACCTCTTAATTTCCGAGTGCGGGCGGTTTGGACGCCACGCCGACCCAAGCGGTTTCAGGGAAAAGCAACGCGCCTCAAGGTGATACGCGCCTACATTGATTGCATCACATAGCACCATTGGCAACACGAGATTGAAGAGTGGCAAAGCAAGAACGACAGGATGTACGTGCTGTTCCTAACTCTTCAGCCGATTGTTGTCTGCTATTCCCACTGGAACAGGCAAACGGCAGGGAGTCCCCGGCCACAAGCCGCCCGGGTGATGTAGCGACCTGGTCCGACGCCAAAAGCTTGCTGCGGTTAAGCGAGCATTGTGGAGGAAAAGGGGCCCTGGTCCGTCATGGGTGATTAAAGATCTACACCGATTGACGATGGGCAGATTATTATGTAGTGGGTATTCTATATACGAGTAGGCGTCAAAGTAACACAACACGTGAGCGCAACAAGCTCTATCGCAGCCTCGTCATTTTCAGAAGGTCGTGCCGGTGAAAAAACTCGCGGTTTCTCTTCCCGAAGATGTACATTGGGAGGCTGAGCACGCAGACCGCGATCTCGATGCTGCCGAATATAATGAAGAGGTGGTTGATTCGGATCGCAAAGACCCAATTGTAGGCGTGGTAGGCCAGGATGAAGGAGAAGATATTCTTGAAAATGATGAGGTTCGTGAATGCTTCCACAGCGATATCGCGGTGGGCGTCGAGCAGGTATTGCGCCGATGCTATCGAGCCCATGACCATGCTGATGATGATGAATGCGAGGAAGACCTCAGGAACGATCCAGCCATATCGTGCCACATCGTTCGCCGTGATGCCGAAGCCATACAGGCCAATGCATGAGAAAACCAAGGTTGGGATAACCAACAGGATGCGGAATTCTGGCTCATATTTCCCCTTGTTGAGTCTGGTCAGGAACCTCGTGACCACTTCGCTGTAGATGCCTGCGCCGAAGAGGCCAAGAATGCTGCCGATGAAGGCGCTGGTGTACATTTTGCCGGCTTTCTCCTCATTGAAAAACAGAGGCGGACCCAAGAAGATGAGTGACAATATCACCCCCACCATGACCGTCCAGCCGATGATCACGCCTTGAATCAAGCAGGCCCAAAGCACTGCTGGGTGCAAGAAGAGCGGGAAAGGCCGAAACAGGAGCTTGAAGAAAGACTCCTCGGTCTTGCGGCCATTGAAAGGCATAAGCCCTTTTAGATAGGAATCCTTTGGAGGGCTGCTTTCAGTCACTCGTTGAGAGCCCAAAGGCTTCTCTTCATCCTTGGCGATCGATGTCCGAGATGGACCAAGGGCCTCCGACGAAGAGTCGCCTTCAGCAAGCAGATCGAGGTCGAGTGAATGTGCGCGTCGATAAGCTGTCTCGGGCACGAAGAAGAACAGAAGCAGGAAACCGAGAGCCATGAAGATGGCGAGGAAGAAGAACTGATCGTGCCTGGTTAGTAACCATTCGCTCTATGACAAGGTTTCAGAAGATGAACTTACGCTCCATTGCCAGCCCATATGAGCAGAAATCATTCCCACAAAGACAGGGGTCAGAAAAGCCCCTCCGAATAGACAGGTGTTCGTGATGGCCATTCGGATACCACGCTCGTGGACGTAGTATAAGTCACCCACGCAGGCGTTGACCAGGGCCTCGAACGGTGCAAGCGCAACGCCCTGAAAGACGCGACTCCAGAGCAGGCTGGCGTAGTTGTGACGAACATGTTCAGAGCCACCCCAAGCCGAGCTTGCAATCATGAGCAGCGCGCCGAAGAGGAACAGATGTCTTTTGCCCCATACTCTTGCCGATGCAACGAAAAGCCATCCTGCTACGCACACGCCGCAGAGGTGGTAGGCTGTAAGCAGAGCAGCATCTTGGAATGTCCGCTTAAACACGATGGCCAGGGTAACTGAATCGGCTGCCAGTAAAGGAGACGCTGTAGTCGCAAGACAGGAGACGAAGCATAGGATGCCGAGGATCACATCGCGTTGCCAAAGAGGCCAATTCTGCCAGCTGCGTCAGTGTCGGGGACTCTCAGCATTGCGGAAGGAGACAAACCAAGGGATCATTCGGATCATTCGAGGGCTGAGGTACCAGAATGGTGCGACCGTTCTTGTCTTTCTTCAGATGCTGAGCATTCTCGAGGAGCTCAGCATGTCGCTGTTCGCTCTCATACACGTAGACGGTCCCCGGGACGTGTTCGACCTTGGGTTCCAGGATTCCAAGGGCCATGCTTAGGTCAGGTTGCGGATGCTGACTGGTATATGCGACAGTGGGGCGTCTCACTTTGCTATCGTGTTGCGGGAACCATGACTCTCTGCAGCATACTACCGGCCTGGAGAGATGTATTCTTCGCTACTCTTCACCTCGCTGCAAGCCTGAACGTCGACGACAAGGTTTGCCTGGAGACAGGAATGTAGCGCAAGCCTGGGGAACGCAACCGCAAGCGAGTTTGTTCCCCGCCGTTCTCGATTCAGGCTCCCGAGGCCACACCAAGCCACCTGCCCTGTACAGTACAAGCCCCGTAAAGTCCATGACACTCAGCGATTACTCGGAGGACACGACGAGATACATCGACAGTATTGTTAACAGTCGTTGGATGCACCATACTGCAAGCCACTTTTTACAGAAATCCAGTCGTCTTTTAGGAAAATGAGGGTGGTTGAAGCGAATTTTGTACCCTTCTTTACGTCCCACTTGACCCTAGCAAAACAACGCCGTGCAGAAGAGCTATGTACAATGCATTGAGGTTGAGGGCGTATGGCTCCCATTAATGTTAATAATGGTCTGCACTCCTCAATTCGAGGAGGATCTCACTGGCGTTTTGACGCCGGGCCTCTAACTCCTGGGTGCGCTGGTGTTTTCATGCACAAATTGATGGGTTCCCTTTTCATTTTCCCTTCTCACTGCCATACATGGTCTTGTTCCACGCTCGCTCTGGTTTGCTGGCGGAATAGGCTCGCTGGTCGTCTCCGATACCTTCTTGCTCGTAAGCGTTGGGGTTGCCAGTGGAACCACCCTCCCTTGTCGGTCCATCATTCGTCTGTCCTTGTATCGTGCCCCCATATGCCTTGGTGTGAGTCGAAGTAGCTCCACCTCTTCCGTACGCTTTCTCGACATTCTCAACGCCTGTAGTCTTCAGACCCTGGCCGGCGGTAGGGGCGCCGGGGACCCCCGGTGATGCCTTTGGCCAGAAATAAAGAACGGCGCCGAATGTTACCGCACCAGCGGTTATGTAGCGAGCAGTAGACATTGTGGTTGGGTTTGAGCAGTCAAGAGAAGATCTGTGAGGTGTCTGATGGAGGCCGAGTAAATGCCCGGTAACGTATTTGGTATGACCTTGGCTGTTGCGGCCAAACGGCGCTGGTCTCTGAAGCTTGGAACAGTGATAGTCGGCAGCGCAATGAAGAGCAAACAGCGAGAGTGAAAGAGCCACTCCCACGAGGTTTTTCACTTCATACGAAATTCAATTCAAATACACGGTCGAGGTCAAGTAATGGCAGGGGCACCAGGTGCCGCATGACGTAGCGCGAAATGGTCCAAAGGGTGCACTTGCTCGGGGAGAGAATTCACCAACCACTCGACTCAGGCAACTTCCGAGGATCGGATTTGAGTTCCTCATCACGTATTCGTAGGCAGTTCTCGTCATGTTGATGTGAAATCGGAAGCCAACCGGAGATGAAGTCATGACTTTGCCATCAAATCAATGCCAACGAAATCTAATTCGGGTGCCAGAAACGGGTTCGCCTGCCAAGGCAGACGCCACTCATGTCACATGTTGCGGAGTCTTGGATGGGCAAACAACAAGGGAAGTGTAGGGTAAAAGAATGTGGAAGTGACTGACCGAGTGACCTGAGAATCCATCTCAGCTGTCAACCTGTGATTGTGGACCGTTCCCGCGCACGCTTGCTAACTCCACTCATCAGTCCACCTGAGCTAAGCTATGTGGTATCGTAGGAGACAAAAAAAGGAGAAATCAATGTATGCCTTGGAATCGCATTCGACATAGGTGGGGAATAGGTAGTGGTCCGTATCGAGGGCCTTCTTCGTAGTCCTCTCTGCTGTATCTGTCCCTGTTGCACAAATGGCTTCGCACCACCAGTGCAATACCTAGAATCCGTGCTCGTTTCAAGCCATGCCGATGCACTGCCAGTTGAGCAATATCCTGCCATCAAAACATGAGGCGGTTGTAAGCAAGAATGACAAAAGGCGTAGAGGTGCACAGCTGCCTGATTGCCATCTCTTAAGAAGCAGGAGCAGCCTCGGTCTTCTCCGCAGCCTCAGCAGGGGCACTGGACTCTGCGGGCTTCTCCTCCTTGGAGGCTTCACCAGCTGGGCCAGCTTCACCCTCACCACCATCAGACGACGTCCACAATGTCAAGTTGTCTCTGAGCAACTGCATGATAAGCGTGCTGTCCCGGTATGATTCCTCGGAGAGCGAGTCGAGCTCGGCGATGGCGTCGTCGAAGGCTTGCTTAGCAAGATGGCAGGCGCGATCAGGCGAGTTGAGGATTTCGTAGTAGAAGACGCTGAAGTTGAGGGCGAGACCGAGGCGGATAGGGTGAGTGGGAGTGAGTTCAGTCTGTGCAACATCCGTGGCATTCTAAAGTGGAGTCAGCGCTGATGCTCTTTGCGGAGTGCGACTGTCATACCTTGTAGGCTTCGTGAGCGGCAGTAGCTGCAACCTTGCGCTTCTCACCAGATGCGAACTCAGCGAGGTATCGGTGGTAGTCGCCTTTCCTGTTGAGGGTGTCAGATTTGTTCCAGCTCTCCACGGTGGAAGACGATACGCACATCTTGTGATAAAACACCTTTGACTCTCCAGATTCGGCCTTTGGGATAAGGGCTTCGTCCAGGACGTCGAGGACATCTTGACAGACCTTCTCGAGCTCGGTCTCGATCTTTTGGCGGTACTCGCGGATGGTAGCGACATGCTTGTCGGAGCCCTTGGATTCCTCTTTCTGCTCAATGGAAGAGATGATCCTCCAGGACGCACGCCTGGTTCCGACAACGTTCTTGTAGGCAACCGAGAGGAGGTTTCGCTCGTCAACAGACAGCTCACCGCCCAGCTATTACGTGTCAGATGGATTGATTGCGAGACTATCATCAAAGCTGTAGACGTACGTTGGCGACCTCTTTCATGTAGTTGACCATCTCATCGTAGCGCTCAGCCTGCTCGCAGAGCCTGGCGAGGAAGGTTTTGCTGGTAGATTGTCAGTCGTTACGGATTTCGAGGGCCTGGTCAGGCAGCCATACCTTTCGCGCTACAAGTCGCATTCAAGTCAGCACAGTGTCTTATCAAGGGAAAGTTCGACGATGAGGTCGGACAGGCACGAGCTGAGACGGAACCTCGAGGCGGGGATAGCACTTACGTCTGTAGCCATTGTGAGGGATTAGGATGATGATTGGGATAGGGAAAGGATGTTGTTGATGGATCTCGAGGGAGCGGACACAGGAAAAGAATGAGAGATTGACGATGGAAATCGAAGGGGAATCTGAATGTCTGGTGATGGGAGATTGGGGACGGGTGCGGGTTTGTGAGAGCGCAGCGCTGTGAGTAAGGCAGTGAAAGGCTAGAGCAACCTGAAGTCACTTGGGGCTAACCTAAATCGGTTGCTGCTGCCAGCTTAAGAATTGTTTGGACCAGCGCAACCTGAAACTCTGCACTCTGCTTCAGGTTTGGTTGTTTGTTTTTCTAGGCCCTGTCCAATGATTGTTTGCGCTGCGGTATCCAGTACTGGTCATGTTTAAGACCTACGATTGCCTGCATTGGCACCAAAGCATAGAGTAGAGAGCTTACGAGTACTCCGTATTGCGCTCTCGTCACAGCCCCGTGCCGGCTGTGGATTCCACGTCTACTTAATGTCTTGCTTCATACTGGAATCGGATCGAACCTGAAGCGCTGGCACAGATTGGCTCGAATCCGATTACTCTTCGGTGTGCAGCAGTCTGTACGAGTAGCGCCTTGCCGCCCGGCGTCCTCGTAGTCGGTTGAACACCGATTGACGTCTCTTCCGGCTCGGCTGCGCTTCGGCGCCATCTGGAATTTTCGATAAATACAGATTTCTTTAAAGTCCACCGTGTCCATTTCTCCGCGAGGCACGTGGGGCACGAGGGAGTTTCTTTCACTGCAAAATCCAGTCACTCTTTTGCCGCGCTGTAGTGTAAGAATAGATTTCCAATACGTCTCTGGGACTTCACTTTTTGGAATAAACTAAGAACTGGTCGTGGTGCATGGATCGATCCAGCTCGCGTCGCGGCTTCCCAGATTTCCTTTCTCTCACATAGTCGTCCGTTTCTTGACAATTCCAACATGGAGCAAGCGTATGTACACTCGACGTCGGAGGTGCTCCATCACTTCCACGTCACTGAAACAGCCGGTCTGTCGTCTGCGCAAGTTGCGCAATCAAGAGCGAGATACGGGAGCAACTGTGAGTGTAGGCCCAAAGGGTTCGAAGCAAAGACACTAACTGTTCAATTCAGCTCTCCCCGAAGACCCGCCTACGCCCCTCTGGCAGCTGGTGCTCGAACAGTTCAAGGATCAATTGGTTCTGATATTGCTGGGTTCGGCTGCCATATCTTTTGTCTTGGCCGTGTTCGAAGAGTCGGACGATTGGACTGCGTTCGTGGATCCAGTGGTGGTACGTTAAATAAACACGTCTATATGTGCCGGCGAAGACTGACAGAGCCGAAGATTCTGACAATCCTCATTCTTAACGCGATCGTCGGTGTCACCCAAGAGAGCAGCGCCGAGAAGGCGATTGCAGCCCTGCAGGAATACTCCGCAAACGAGGCCAAGGTGATTCGAGATGGACGCGTTCAGAAAATCAAGGCGGACGAGCTGGTGCCGGGAGACATCGTTACAATTGCTATTGGGGACCGTGTACCGGCAGACTGCCGGCTGCTGTCGATCCAGAGTAATAGTTTCTCGGTTGACCAGGCCATCCTCACAGGCGAGAGCGAGAGCGTGAGCAAGGATTGCAAGGCGATCAAGGATGCCCAAGCCGTCAAGCAAGATCAGATCAACATGCTCTTCTCTGGAACAACCGTCGTGGCCGGACATGCTACTGCTATTGTAGTTCTCACGGGCAGTTCCACAGCCATTGGCGATATTCATGAGAGCATTACCTCGCAGATCTCGGAGCCCACACCCCTCAAAGAGAAACTCAACGACTTCGGTGACACCCTTGCAAAGGTCATTACGGTCATCTGCATCCTGGTCTGGTTGATCAACATTCAACATTTCAACGACCCTTCGCACGGTGGAAGCTGGGCAAAGGGCGCAATCTATTACCTGAAAATCGCCGTCTCGCTGGGTGTTGCAGCAATCCCAGAAGGCCTTGCTGTGGTCATCACCACTTGCCTTGCGCTGGGAACCCGGAAAATGGCAGCCAAGAACGCTATCGTAAGGAGTCTACCCTCCGTGGAGACCTTGGGTAGCTGCAGTGTGATCTGCTCTGACAAGACCGGCACCCTCACAACCAACCAGATGAGCGTGGAGAAAATTGTGTATCTCAATGAAGCCGGTACCGATCTTGACGAGATCGAGGTCAAAGGGACCACGTTTGCTCCTACAGGTGACCTGATCCAGAACGGCAAGGCTCTCAAGGACGCCGCTGCAACATCGAAGACGCTCAGACAAATGTCGGAGGTGTTGGCGCTATGCAATGAGTCTCATTTGTCGTATGACGCCAAGTCGAATACCTATACAATCATTGGCGAGCCGACCGAGGGAGCTCTCCGTGTCCTGGTCGAAAAGATTGGAACCGACGACATTGCGGTGAACCAAATTCGAAACGGTCTGTCGGCCGGCGAAAAAGTCCACTTTATCAGCAAATACTACGAAGACAGACTCCCTCTGCAAGCCATGTATGAGTTTTCGAGAGATCGAAAGAGCATGTCGGTCTTGGCTGGAACTGGTGAAACCCAGAAATTGCTCGTCAAGGGAGCTCCGGAATCCATCATTGAGCGTTGTTCGCATGTGGTCCTGGGGTCAAATGGCAATAGAGTGCCCATCACAAAGCGACATCTACGCCTGATCGGTGAAGAAGTGGTCGAGTATGGCCGCCGCGGTCTACGGGTTCTCGCTCTCGCAAGCGTCGAGAACGTCGGCGGCAACAAAATGCTCGAAAACGCCAAGAGCAGTAAGGAATACGTCCAGCTGGAACAGAAGATGACCTTGATTGGTCTCGTGGGCATGCTCGATCCGCCTCGCCCTGAAGTCGCCGACTCGATCAGAAAATGCAGAGAGGCAGGAATCCGAGTGATTGTCATCACCGGTGACAACCAGAACACCGCAGAGACAATCTGCAAACAGATCGGTGTCTTCTATCAAGACGAGGATCTTACTGGAAAGAGCTATACTGGCCGCCAATTCGACTCTCTTTCCGAGAATGAGAAGCTAGAAGCGGCAAAAACTGCTTCGCTCTTCTCCCGCGTCGAACCAAGCCACAAATCCAAGCTCGTCGACTTGCTCCAAGAGGCCGGTGAAGTTGTAGCCATGACCGGCGACGGTGTCAATGATGCTCCCGCGCTGAAAAAGTCGGACATTGGCGTCGCCATGGGCTCAGGTACCGATGTTGCGAAGTTGGCCGCCGACATGGTCCTGGCAGACGACAACTTCGCAACCATCGAGCTAGCCATCGAGGAAGGGCGATCGATCTACAGCAACACCCAACAGTTCATTCGGTATCTCATCTCGTCCAACATCGGCGAAGTCGTCTCCATCTTCCTCACCGCCGCTCTGGGCCTCCCGGAGGCGTTGATCCCCGTGCAGCTCCTCTGGGTGAACCTCGTCACAGATGGACTTCCGGCAACAGCACTGTCGTTTAACCCCCCTGACCACGATGTAATGCGCCGTAGCCCGAGAAAGCGCGACGAACCGCTTGTCTCTGGGTGGCTGTTCTTCAGATACATGGTGGTTGGCACTTACGTAGGGGCAGCGACGGTGTTTGGATATGCGTGGTACCTCATGCTCTACTCTCAAGGACCACAACTCAACTTCTCCCAACTGCGCAACTTCCACAAATGCTCGCCTGTCAACCCACTATTCGAGGCCGTTGACTGTGCGATCTTCTCGGCCTCTTCCGTCGCAACCCGGACGGCATCGACTGTTTCGCTTTCGATTCTCGTCGTCATAGAAATGTTCAACGCGATGAATGCGCTCTCCTCGTCTGAGTCGCTCCTCCAGTTGCCGTTGTGGAAGAACATGAAGCTCATCTACGCCATTTGCCTGTCAATGATCCTTCATTTTGGCATCTTGTACACCCCGATCCTGAGAAGCTTGTTCTCTATTGAAGCGCTGGGCTGGGACGAGTGGTATGCGGTGCTCTGGATCTCAGCGCCCGTCATCCTCATTGATGAGGCGTTGAAAGCTGCGGAGAGAGCGATCTTCGTCAATTCCAAGAGCGAGCGGAAGCGACGAGCTAGTATCTCTTACTCCTTGAGCAGGGCGAGCACGATGGAGGGAAACGGCATCGTGGCCAACGGGAAAGTGAAGGCCAACTGAGACGCGGGTCTCGAATTCAACGAAGTGAGGTGACATTTCCTCCTGGAGAGACAATCTGAATGGCTCAGGCCACAGGTAACATGTCAAAACGCTATGGTGAGTCTCCGCCGGCAAAGCTCTCACATGCTGCATTTCCAGGAGCGTTGCTCGAGCAATCGAGCTGGAGTTTTGTCCTTGCATAGGCCTAGAGATCATAGAACGAGTTGCATGCTAGAATGATACAGCGATTTGAGCCCGCCTTGCATTGCAATTCTTGTGCTGCCGCATGGTGAAAGCGTGGCTTTACCCCGACCACGCCTCCAGCGGGCCCAAAGGACGTCGACGCAGAGCCAATGGGAGAGCGACGTCGAGCAAGGCCATCGACGGGGAGCTCCGGTCTCTCAGAGCGCTGCATAGCCTTGTCGTGCTGCGACCAGACCAAAGATCCCTGCTTGCCTCCTCGCCTGCCTCCCTTAGCCTGTGCCGCGACACGAATTGAATGCTGTGTTGGCATATCTAAAGCTGCCACGGGGCCACACGGGGTCAATTCCAGGCAGCGTGCCGCAGGTGCCTGACCGGAATATTCTGCCTCGTCTTCACCTCTCGATTGACTGATATACTGCGTATCCCCAAAGCCAATCCCCCCAGTCCACATGATCTCGGTTGTCCTGACTTTGCGAACTTGAAAAGCGTGGTTATGTGTGGTTTCGTCCCAACGGTTTGAACCCAGCACAGATACAGATACAGGCCTCGCGGGTGCGGTGCCTTTTGCCAAGTTTGCCCAGATGAATCACATCACCGTCTTCCAACGTCCTCGCAACGACCAGCACGGATCTTGGCTGTTCGCATCCCTCCCCGGCGAAGTCCGCGACAAGATCTGCACGTTCGTGCTCAACTGCTACGAGTCCAACAATCCGGCCAGGCTCTGGGACAATGACAGCTCCTATGTCCGGCCGGGCTACAGCGCTCCTCATGTGGCCGATACGGCTCTCCTCCGAACGTGCCAGCGCGTCTACACGGAGAGTAAGTCCGTCTACGTAGCTACAATTAGCGTGGTTGCTTCCCCCCCCCCCGGGTGTTATAACCAATGTCGGCGTCGCACTGACCCAAAACGCGTTTCGCAGACTGGTTCCGACCCTGGCTGAGTGCTACGCACACGTTCTACCTGGCGTGGGCGGGCCGGCGACCAGATGACCGACAGCGCATGACGGTGCCGAAGTTTCAGCCGTTCCTCAACCGTCTCGTTGCTGCTCACGGGGAAGTGGAGATCTCGCACGTCAGAGTCTTCGCGCAGCTGTGCTACCTCGAACCCGGCGACCAGCTGGGCTCGATCCTGCGGATGAGAAACTTCTTCCCGCGCAAGATCACGGTGACGATCCGCCATCACGACTGGTGGTCCTGGGAGGATGACGCCCGGCTGCACATCGACGCGACTTGGGTGAGAGAGTGCCGCTTCCCGTCCAGTCTGAGGGAGCTGTGCGTCGAGATCGAGAGCCTACAGCGGAAGAAGGGCCAGATTGACCGGATCGCCCGCGGGATGGTGAAGCGTTGGCACTTCAGGCGTCAGGACGGGTCGATCATGTCTGCCCGCGCGGAGGATTGCAAGGTGAGCTTCTGGAGCGGGAGTTCGACATGGGAAGACGAGCGCTGGTTGAGGGACGAGACCAAGCCCGGGACAAACGAGTACTACGTCAAGACCATCACCTGGAGACCTAATAAACAACGCCCTCTGCGACCTAACCCGCGAGACCTACGCGTTTCAAGCGACTTCGCGTCCATCACAAACAATCGTTCGGCCGTCCGTGTTTCGTGGCTGCGGCGTGCAGGCATTCCGATGGACTTGTCCGCCAGCGAGACGTTGCGGCTCGTGCACGAGTGGGAAGCACAGCCGCGTCCCGTGGAGGCAGACGAACCTGACTCTGACGAGGAGGTGGAGGTGGAGGTGGAGGGTGAGGAGGATCGATGGGCAGCCGAGTTAGAGATTCAGAAGCACGAGCACGAGCACGAGCACGGACACGATTCAGATGAATCCGGAGAGGAGAATGAGCTGGATAGTGAGGAGGAGGACGCCGAGCCTGAAAATCCTGTTGAAGAGGAAGAAGAACAATTTGAGATTGAGAGCGAGAGCGAGAGCGAGCAAGAGGATGAATAGGAGGGCGAGAACAATCGAGGTGACTAGAAACTGCTCGATTCTGACCGTCGCCTATCAATCTATATCACAAGAGGGTTTGCAGTTGTTGAGGATAAACATGCCAACGTTGGACACCCTCGTGTCTCGGAGTTTTCGTCGTTATAGTATCTACCTCCTGAAGACCTTCGCGCTCGCAGGTACATTCGCATCTACGTTCACGTCCACATTCACCTTTGCATTCACATCAGGTCTATGCCCGTGCTGGCATCTAGGATCCTAGAATCCGTTTTGAGTTGCACCTCCATACTGCAATATACTGCAACATTCTGTGAAAAGGGCATATCACGAGGCACAGGAGGAGTCGTATTCTTCGACCTTGGACCTCACAGCCCCTCGGTCATTCAAGCCAAACAGGTGCATACACATCTCCTGTCGTGCTTGGCTGGGACATGACAGTATTTCTCCATTGTCGTCCTGGTTAAGCCAGAAATACACCGCGGCGCCTCTGCTCATGCTCATGCTCATGCTCCAAGACTCCGGCGTTGGCCTGGGAAGGATCATATATCACATCTCAATCCGTCACAACTGCACACCCCAAAACCCGCGTCCACCACAGACTCCCAATGTTCCCATTGTGGGCGCCCAACTCAGATTGCTAACCTCAAACTTACAGTCCCACACAGCACTCGGCCCTCGTTCCTGGCCCTGACCCTGCACCTGTCCAGCAGTAGCGCCCTGTCCTACTCCGCCGGCCGCCGCACCCGTACTTGCACTGCTTCCCATCAGATCCCACAGCAAAACACAACAATCATCCGCCCCGGACGCAAGCACCCCTCTTTGGGTATTGCTCCAGTCGATGCAATTTACAGACGCGCCATGACCCTTGAGTTCGAGTAGCGCTTGCCCGGGTTGGCGGACGTCGAGCACCCGGATCAAAGGCGAGTCTTGGCTAAAGGTGGCGAGGAGGTGTGCGTCGTGGGGGGAGGCAGCAATGCGGAGGAGAGGAGGGGGAAAGGGGAGTGCTGAAGGACCACCGGAGCCAGAGGCGCGGGTTGGGGAGGAGGAGAGGGCATCAAGCTGAGCTGTGGAATGTCAGCATGGTGGAATAGGAGCATTTGATGGGACGAGGTCTTACAGTTCTTCTCCTGCTGCTGTTGCTTCTCTGAGGGCTCGTAGATGATCGTACTGTGCTCGAGACTTCTCAGATCGAACATCCTCACACTGCCGTCCGCACCACACGAGACAAAGACGTCAACGCTGTTTGCGCAGAATCGCACATCGTAGACCTCCTTGTCATGAGCAATGAGCTGCGTTTTGGCCGTCAAAGTGGGAATATCCCAGATGGTACATGTGGTGTCTATCGACGAAGTGATGATTAGCGACGGTTGTACGACGTTCCAATCTAGGGACGTGATCGGCGCCGTGTGTTCCGGAGACTTTGAATTTGACAGCAAAGCGAGCGGAGATAACTTCTGTAACGGCGGCGTCTTTGTGCTCGCTGACCGCGTTATTGAATTCGTCTGGTATGAGTGCTGGTCGTTCGGAAGGGACCACAGCCGTAGGTGGTCGCCAGACGTTGCAAGCAGGTCAGTAGTCTGCTTGTTCGACGACGGCGGCTCCCACAATATCCTCGTCACAGGGTATGCATGTGTTGCTTCTGCTGTTTTGATAAACTCCAACCCTCGTTCACCATGCGGGTTGTCTGGGTCTATTTGTGACCTCTGCGTGTCTAATATTTGGATCTGAATCTTGTCAGTCACATGGTGGGCCTCCGTCCACCGCGACGCAACTCACATAATTGTGGTTATCCTCTAGATAACTTCCAATGGCCACCTTTCCAGACGACGCACTGCCCGACCGCGGCGGCCACTTGCACCAATCCACAGCATATATGGGCCAAGGCGCGTTGTAATTGCTATTTTGCGGATATGGCGAGACCTCACTCTCTTGAGCGACGCCAGGACTGAAAGGGGTGTCCGAGAAGGTGGGGTCCGTCCTCTGTCTGATGTCTGCCAGGCCGAGGGGAGAATAGGAAGAAGGTCCCAGAGGAGTCTGTGGCATGTATGAGTTTGGTGTTGAGGCGAATTTCGACTGTTCCGGAGTATTCGAGAAGGGCTTGTACTTGGGCTGATCCATGGCGCCAGGACTCGATCTCGAGTACGAATGGGTGTGATTCAAGGTCATCGGTCTCGCAGAAAGAGGAGGCTGCTGCAACTGTGTCGCGATCTGAGGCAGGGTAGGTAAAGACGGGGCCGTACCGCTTGCTCCCAGCGGCGCTGGTCTGCTCGCAAGACCGCCGGGCTGTAAGGTGCCAGGAATCGGCTGGCTGGCAACGCTGGTGGGATGCTGAGGCGTTGACGGCTCAATCTTTATCGACAGCCCATCTCCCGAGTATGCGGGCGGCGCGCCATAGTGGTGGACGTCACTCATGGCACTGCCTTGCGGATTGAGATGCAGTTCTTCGGCCTGTTGACGCCCAACCGTAAGGGAGCGCCGCAGCCCTGGCTGGTACTGGCCGGGCTGGGCCTCTTGGACACTCTGGTAGGAAGACGGAGCAGGACCAGGGCGGTATGGGATCACGGTGCCATTACCATTCGTGTTCGGTTGGGATGGAGGGAGGTAGGATCTGGAGTCGGGCGCCGTGGTGGGCGTGTTTTGGTTGTTGTCCAGGTATTGAGGGTTCGGGGCGCCAACAGAGCTGAGAGTCTGGCCGGCAGAGTAGATGGCGTTCGCAGCACTGTAGAGGTTGTTGTGGTTGTACTGAGTGTCGGAGAGGGTATGGTGATGGTGAGGGATGTGGAATGGCATGTTAGCAGAATCCCTCCGGGCCACTCAAAGGCTCGTCCGCACATGCGGGTAATTTTATCTGCATACAAAGTTTCGAGGACGGTAGCGACGCCTGTGTTGTTCTGTCAGGCTCGGGCTTGCTTCGGGCGGTTAAGGCTCCCCAATTGTCAGCCGCTAGGCGCCGAGTTGGAGGGCAGAGAGGCTCTAGAGGCTGCCCAGCGCTTATTGGGCCAAAGGCCACTTCGGCCGGTTTCACACCTCGGTATCATCATCATGAAGAGCCAGAAGTGAACGTCGTTTTTAAAGCACAACCAAGATGACCATAGGTTCGTTGCTCTAACACAAGTACAGGACGACATCCTCAATAGGCATTGTGAATCACGACCTCCGCGTCAGACCCGTCCGGAACAATGGCAGACGTGACATCGCTCCTTCTCCTACCGGCCTTAGACATCTCGTCAACCCCCTCCTCATTCAAATCCTCCTACAAAAGCACATTTGAATCCCTCCTCCCCAAACTGCTTCCCCAGGACAAAGCCGCCGTCAGCCGTCTGGACATCGCCCTGGTCTTGTCCTCTTCCTATCCGCTTTCGACAAATACATGCCGCTCGGCCATCTTTGTCCCCATTCAGAACCTGTTGAAACAAGCATACAGTCTAATCACCTCGGTCGCTTCTCAGCAGAATGTCGACCTCGATTTCCCCTCCGGCATCGATATTCGGATTTTCATCCTGGAAGCCCGGGTGGATGAAATCCCGCAGAAACTCATTGGCAAGCAACCCCTCTCTGGGCCGATAGTAGACATCGACACGTTGGTCCTGTCGGACCGAACTTATAAGACGATCTACTCCGTCGAAGGCGAGACCGGGGAGGCTCATCTCAAGCAGTTTCTCAGCACGTGGGGAAGCAATGTGAAGGACGAGCCTCCGCCTGCTGTGAGATTGCCAAGTGGACCGGGTATAGTTCATCCCTCTGCGCGTGCTCCGGACCCTTCTTCGACGAGCGAGGGACATGCTCCAGTGACGTCTCACGCATCCGTCGCTGTAGGAGGTACATTCGACCACTTACACATCGGGCACAAACTCCTCCTAACCGGCACAATCCTCGCCGCCGACCTTAACACACGCTCCCGCCTGATAACGGTCGGCATAACAGGCGACGAGTTACTCGTGAACAAGAAATACGGCTCGTATGTCGAATCCTGGTCAGCAAGGCAAGAACGTACGGCAGAATTTGTCGACTCCATACTGGCGTTTTACCCAAGGAAAGCAAGCCCTAATTCGGGGGCGAATGGGTTGAGAACAACGGAGTATATCGACCGCCCCGGGCCGAACGGGAGGGTCGTACGCGTGACATATAAATCTCTTCAGCCGATCCCGGGTATCGAAGCGAGTATTACCGTTAACTATACCCAAATATCCGATCCCTTTGGGCCTACCATAACAGATCCCGACATCTCCGCCCTTGTCATCTCAGCAGAGACACGAGCCGGTGGGAAGGCTGTCAATGATAAGCGAAAGGAGAAAGGATGGAAAGAGCTGGAGGTTTTTGAGGTCGGTATCCTGGATGCTAGTGTAGGCTTAGAAGATGAAGGAGAAATGGAGCGGCAAAAGGACACATTCGACAGCAAGATCAGTAGCACTGAGGTTAGAAGGCGGTTGCAGGAGCGAGGGCAGTGATATATATGAAAAGCACCACTTGGAAACGTGGCATGTCGGCAACGTACAAAACTAATACTCCTCGACATTGTACGTCTAGCAAATGCTTCCAGGATCGCCTGCTCTTACACACGTCTATGTATCCCTGTGCACATCGAATCAATGCTTCCTTCAAGAAGGTTGCCCTCCAATATGATCATGGGGCTACTCATCTCCCATGCCACCATCCTCTGAGCTCCAACGACATTGTGTATGCCCGAGAGCAACTGATACATGAGATCGGGTATAGCTTCCAACAAGAGAGCGTGCGATAGTCGGTCGTACCTATGCCCAGTATATTGTCTGTTTTGCTCTCTGGGGTATTGGTGCCAAGGACCGAAATAATCTGTGCTTTTTCTGCTCCAATCTTCTGCTCCGGCGTTAAATGAGATATCATAATTCCCATGTGAACTGAGTTCAGACTTCGGTCTGGTTGGACAAGCCTGGATCGGATGGCGAGTCGGAGTGTCCTTTGGGTGTCAGAAGATGCTTCTCGTCATCGAATTGGACCAGTGCTCCAGCCAGAGGATTTTTGGTGCTCACGAAGGGGTCGTCACCAGGCGAGCCACCAGGGAAGATGCCAAGGAAGCCGCCGAAAGGTGACCCTCCCGGAGACAAGCCAGACACGATCGCTGGTCGAAGAGGAGATTTCCATGCCAAAGGATTTGCAGATGGCCCTCGGAAGGCGAATTGGGCTTCAGCCATTGGAAGATCGTTCTCATTGGCAATGCTCGGTTCGTAGAAAGGTTGATACTGACGACTCACTGGGCGGTAGGCCGCATAAGCGTCTGTATATGGTAATGCTGACTGGTATTGTGGTTGTAACCAGGCTGCAGAGACCTTTGGCAGTTGTTGGAAAGGGCCATTGCCATACACGCGAGGCCCAGGCTGAAGTGGGTTCCTGGTTCCACTCATGACAGCAGTTAAGTGACGCCTTGGACTCCCATCAGTGAAGATCTCAAATTGAGGTGGTGGTCGTTTGCGAGGAGCAAGGGATTCAATGGACGGTTTGATATCTCCATCCTCCGTTGGAAAGAAGCGACAGCTTGCACCATATGGCTCTCCGGTGGAAGAGCTTGGGAGGTGCGGAAGAGGCGGTAGTCCATGAGCAAAGGGCAGATCGTCGTATTCATTTAGAGCACTGGCTTTGATCTTGCGTTTCATGAACCGGGGAACGTTGGCGTCTCTCTCGGCAAGTGGCTTCCTCTTGCGTGGTCGGGGTTGGTCTACCTTGGGGACAGGAGTCTCACCCTCAATAAGGCTGCTCGCATCTTCCAGATCATCAATATGTCTTGCTTTCAACATACTGTCGCCGTTGGGAGAGTAGACGACCTCGGTGGGCTCAACCAACGCGGCGAGTCTCTCCATGCGTCTGAGAACTGATGCATCTTTCTTCTGGTTTCTCTTCTGCTGCATCTCCTGCGTGGCTGCATCGAAGAGATCCATGCCAGGCCACACAATCCCCTTGAGCTTCATATGCTCAGGTGTGGCAAGAACCTGAAGTGGTACCGGGGGATCGTCCTCAGTTGGATAGTCATCAAGAGAAGGATATGCTCCGTTAGAGACTTGGGACCGCTTGAGCGGAGATGAGCTCTGGGTTCGCTGTGGTTTGCGCCTGAGCACTCCGTCAGTACCAGGAAGATAGCTGTGGAGAGATATTCACCTAGAACGCCTGACAGGACTGAAATCCAGATCACTTCCGTCGTCATCCTCCCGTTGTTGTCTGCCACGGGTCCCTCTCTTCTGGTTCTGCTTCTTTGATTTTCCTGCTCTTTTGGAAGGCATTGGAGGATCGAGCAGCTCATGGTCGATGGGAACCAGTTTTGGTCCAGTAGTATTCCGTGTAGTGGTAGTTCTTCTCTTTTTAGCTTGCTTGTCCTCTTTCATTTGCAGTCTCTGGAGAGGAGTCGGTCAATGTCATGTTGCTGGCACCATTGATTGTAGTTGGCCAGTGCTATAGCAGCGGCAATGTCTTGAAAGCTCCGTACTTGGAGTTTGTGCCATTCGGAGAGGTGACCCTTGGAACTGACATGGGTGAGCAAATGAGAGGTATCACTGAAGGAGGGTTGTTTGGGACAAATGCTGCATTTGAGCAAGTCCTGAGCCATGACGGCACCGGTGAGCTATGGGCGTGACTGAAGTCTGAGGAAAGGGAAACAGCAAATGAAGATCAGAACAACGACTGAAAAACTGGGAAAGCTCAAAGACGGACAAGACGCGGACCAAAGTGTCTCCCTCCTGCAGTCCAAGCACGGCGACGATGTGAGTAAGAAAAGAGAGAATGGAGGCACGATCAAAGGAGAGAAGTGGCTGACGACGGAAACTGGTTGGAGCAAGAGTTGCATTGATAAATCATTAATGGGAGGATGCAGTCAAGCACGACACAGGAAAGCCCAACCAACCACCCACCTCGTCATCGGAGCACCGTTAGGAAGGCAGGACCCATTCCTCAACGCAGCCGATAACTCGGCGTATCGTTGCGAGAGAGTGGCAGCGAATACTACCGCCCCTAGCTAGAGCAACATCAAACAGGCCTTTCAACTCAGTGAGTTTTCGGGTTCCGACGCATGTTCTCTCTTTTGAATGTGCCACCAAGTCTATACTCCCTCTAAAGCGGGGACAGTAGTGTGATGAAGCGGAAATAGGCAGTGGTGGACATTTCTCTCCTCTCGCATTGTATCCCATCTCTCACAGGCAAAGTCAAGTGGGTTATTAGATTGCGAGAGGTAGGCTTCGACCCTCGCCTGGTCATGATTGCCAGTATGGCAAGGCTCGAGTGACTGTCTTGGGCATACAGCTAGAGCGATACATCAGTCCAGATTCCGAAAGGCTGCTCTATACACTTACTAGACAGGGTCGACCTCGGCAAGGCTTGGATAACCCAAGAGGCTCAAGCCTGCGATCCCAAACACTGTGTGGAAGACGTCCACCATATCCCCGGGTCTGTCTGCAATCCCTCCTTGGTCGGCATCCTGACATCTCAGAATGAATGTGATCAATTTGGAGGCATCAATCCAATGGAGCTTCCCCAACATTGCGAGACTACTCAATACCCACCAACTGTAGCAGACATCTTCAAGTTTTTCAGGTCGGCCGTTCAGTCCGCCATTGGGGAGTTGTCTTTCACTCAACCACGCAGCCAGCCGCTCGTGATCGACAATGTCGAGTCTTCGGGCAATTGTCAGAGCTCCAACGCAGGTGAATATTTGACCGGAATGAGATTCTTCTCCGGGCGATCTACCGAAGCCTCCATCGAAGTTTGCGCAGGCTTGAATGTAAGAAACTGCCTTGTCGACATCGACCAGATGCATCATGTTAAGAATCGAGAGGGCATTGAAAGCCCCATAAAGGAATCGGGTGTCAGTTTCTCCCCACTCATCTCCGGCAAACGTGCCAGTCTCGGTGTTTTGCAGGCTGGCAATAACTGCAGCAGTGCGTGTTAGCGATCAGGGTTATAAGTTTGGGAACAGAAAGGCTTGCATTTGGCGATACGCTCCTGCCCGCCTCTTTCCCGTTCTTCCAAGTCTCCTAACCCGTCGACTGTCGCGAGGATCTGGACGGCACTGACGGTGTATAGCATGTGAGAGTCATGGCCGGGGGCAGCACCGAAGCCGCCATTTGAGTTCTGACAAGCAAAGACAAATTCCAGGGTCTTGTCACGGGGCAAGACTTCTGGATGATGGAGAAGATGAAGTGCGGTCAGGCCCCAGTAGACGCCGTTCAATCTCAGGTGTTCGGTTAACCAATAATCGAGCTCATCTTTGCGCTGGCAACCCATCAATACTCTGCGGCGACAAATTACTCACATGCACGCACAGTGTCCAAAGCCTGGATATATTTCACGTGCTTGTCCACTACCAGACGGAGGTCTTCAAGGGGCGTCTCGGACGCGGACACCGATCCCCCAACCCCAGGTCCCGCCACAAGTGACATTGAGCCAGAGCTACTCACGTGGAGTCTACGCCGGGATGATGAGGTCTCGAGAGTAAGATTTGGTAGCTGTTGATGATCGAGGTCAGAAAGCTCTGCAAAGGCAGCATGTCACCGTTTTCGGGAAACTCTGCAAATGTGTCTGGTTCTTGCTTGGCGCTCTGAAGCCCGGGGAGCCTGACCAGTAACCACCGACTGACGACGTGCTCAGGCTGACATCAATTACGAGTAGTCTCACCTCTCCGGTGCACTTGGGTTCAATGGTCACTGTCCGAGGTATTTGAAAGGCCCCGAGCGATCTCGATCCCTGGAAGAGACGGTGGCCGTTCGTGTTCGTCTGTTCGAGGTTAGACCGGATCTTTGAATCTTGCGCATCTCAAGCCCTGTCTTCGATTTTCTCTTTGTCCTGCATGTTTAGCTTCCAATCCTTGCCTATTTCATCGGCTGTTTCTCTGGCACTCCGGGTGTAGCCGCCTGCATGTCTCTCTGCCCCTGGCTATCTCTCTGCGGCGCTGGCACCGCCCTTCGTTGCCCATGGTGCCCAGGACTGGTATGGCTAGGTACCCAGCTCTGTGTCTCTGGTCGTGCTGCGTTAAGCTTACGACGAAACCAATATGGTGGGAGCCGGCCACGAACCTATTCGGCGCCAAAACACGGTCTCGAAGCGAGTCTTGCTTCATCAGATGATCTCCGTGTTTGAACATGGCTGTCGCAATCGTCCACGCCGTCTCAAGGATTAACTAATTCATGGCCCCGATGCCTGCTCCAGGGGTCCGCACCGGCTGCTCTGAGTGCACTTATCCACATTCTCATGCACACTTACGACTCACTCCCCCACCTTCTTGCGTTATGGGCACACTGTGTTTACTGTAGTACCCGAGAACAGCGTGCAGTAGCAGAGTTGACTAGGAAAATTATCTCATGCCACTACTCTGAAATGAGGACCCTGATGTTGCAAGTCTCCCGCAGCACACCTGGACGCGCACGGTCTCCATGTATCTGACTACGAGTACCCTTGAGCCACCTTTCGCCGACCGAGCATCTAGGCTATCCCTTAAGTATTTCGCCTGCTGCAACGCCCGCAACCTCAAAGAAGAAAGCAGGCATCTTCAGTAGCGCGCAGGCTACTCCTCAGACACCCTTGGCTCCGGTCCTGTTCCTGGCAGGTCCCCTCATTCCTTCTCACCGCTTTGTTCCGCTCCACCACTAGGGCTCGACTGTCCTTGCAGTAACTTTTGTCTGCACACCACCGTCCACACCCCTCGAGCGGCAGGCCATTACAATCCGCACACCAACAGTGCAGTCTTATACGCTTATAGCGATCCATTCCTCTCTTAGACCCGGTTTAGTCGTCCCTTTTAGTTTCTGAAAGTTGGCCGCGTGGTTCGTCCTTGCCCTTCAGTTCAGTCACTCCTTCGATCCTGCCAAATTCCTCCTTTGTTAGCCGCTGTCCTCGCAAGCCACTCAGCCAAGCCTGACAGTCTATTTGTAACATACGCAGGTCCGGCAATGGAAGCGAATTGATCAGGAATTCCATACATCGCCTGTTGCCAACTCCTTCACTTGCGCCTTGACGGCTTTGCCCGCTCACGATTCCCCGCGAACTACAACCTCGACAGACCCATATCCACGCTTTCTAGGACGAGACATTCGGTCGACACGGGAATTTGATGCAAATAACCTTCCCGGAACTCATCGCCAACGTCTGGAGCCGTCGTTCATATTGTTTGGGACATATCTCCTGCATCGACTGCGCTTGGACCGACAAACACAAGGTCACTCTTACACCAATAGCTAGTCTTGCTTGCCTGTGAGGCTTGATCACCTGTCGCTTTCGGAAACCCTTCGGTCGGACTTGGAACTATTTGTGTCGTTGCAAAGAGGTGGTACAGACAGGCAATACATCCGACGGAGGATATCAAGGTCCCGGTGGTCTGGCACAAGCTACCGCCTTGTCCGACGTGAAAGGACGGCCGGCTACTCGCAGTCGGCCCTGTTAATGACATCCAAAGGAGCTTGTTTGCAGACATGCCAAAAGCCCCGGCTTTGCCGCATCTCAACTTGGCTCCTAACAACAATGAGGAATTCAATGGCCTAACACCTGCGACACTGAGCCCTCGCTCGACGGGCTCTCCCCATACTCCACACACCCCGAGATCAGCACCGACATCGCCCTTTCTACAAGGCCCTCCGCCATCTTTCATGTCACACCAGGTGTCGGCTTCTGATGATGGAACTCAGGCAGGGTCAAGTTCTCCCAAGATAACAGCGATGCCTGAACTCCCTCCCTCACCTGTTCCTCAGTCTCCAAAGCACGGCCGGGACACGTCCAAGGGCTTCTTCTCCAACCTCATGGCATCAAAATCTTCTCATAAGCTGCATGCCTCGGAAACAAGCATTCCAGAAGCCGGAGAGCGACCAAATGCAAGGAGTCGCGCCAGTTCAAAAGACCGATCTCTTCATACGGTAAAGAAGCAAGGCTCGACGCCAGAGCTACCGAAAGGTGGATCAAGCAATGGTACAGCAAACGCAAACAACCCGCCAGCCATGTCAGAGCCAGCACTGGCGCAGGCCCCAGGAGAACCAGCGGCAGCAGGCAAGAAACCGAAGCCGAGATTCGGAGGTATCCTCACGAGGACCAAGACCGTAAGGATGGAGGATCTGCCACCCAAACCAAAGAATCCGCCACCTAGTCATCTTCAACTCGATACCACCAGTTCGGGCATGGACCGGATCGACGACACGTCCCCCAGGACCGCACCCATCAAGTTTGACCATCGCGATAGAGCTTTTGGGCCGGAAGCTGGGGCAACCATTCGTAACCGGTCAGCAGATCGACAAACGCGTGACGATTTCCTGTCTGCGAGAAAAGAGAGGCAGACGGGCAACTTGCCCATGTCGCACTCGTTTAGGGAAGGCTCGACGCTCCAAATCCTCTCCAACATAGGGCAGACAGGCAAGGGTGTGGGTGATCGCATTGGCAAGGCTGGAAAAGGCTTCTTTGGGAAGATTACACGAAGCGGAAGTAGCAATGAACGCGAAACGCCGACGGTCACGGATGACAATTACACGTGTACGACAATCAATCTGCCACTAGTCAAGCAAACTCGCAAAACGAGGATTGCAAGGCGCCTCGAGGTATCCAAGGACAAGACAGAGTTTTGGATGCCAGCATTGCCCTGGCGATGCATTGAGTAAGTCAATATCTCTCCGACGCTTGCAACTCTCGCTGACCTCGTTCTTCAGCTATTTGAACATGAACGGTGCAGAGGAGGAAGGCCTGTATCGAATACCCGGCAGCGGCAAAGATGTGAAACACTGGCAGCGGCGTTTTGACACCGAGTATGATATCAACTTGTTTGACGAGCCCGAGCTATATGATATCAACACTATCGGCTCGATGTTCAAATCGTGGTTGCGAGAGCTGCCCGACGAGATCCTTCCGAAAGCCGTGCAGAACAAAGTGGCCACACAATGCGCTGGTGCGACATCAGCTCCTCAGTTGCTGCGAGACGAGTTGTCGCGGTTGCCGCCCTTCAACTATTACCTCCTCTTCGCCATCACCTGTCATCTCAGCCTCTTGAACAGCTATGCCGACAAGAACAAGATGGATTATCGCAATCTGTGTATCTGCTTCCAACCCTGTCTGAAGATCGATGCCTTTTGTTTCCAGTTCCTGGTTATGGACTGGAAAAACTGCTGGCAGGGTTGCTGGACTGAGAAAGAATACTTGGAAGAAGAGTATCGCTATGAACGGGAAGGTTCAATCAATGAGAGCGAAGACCTCGGTGTCGACGAGAGGGCCATTTCTTCTAGTGGGAGCAGCCAACAACAACCAGCTCAAGCACCCCCAGCCCAGCCGATCCCTCCGCGAAGTGCGGACGCCGCTGCACAACGCAAGTCGATGGCGCCCAAGACCAAACAACGGAGTCTATCACAAGGAGGAAGTGCCAGGGATCGATCTAATAGTGGGCATGGACCAAGTCAATCTGTTCCTGCTGTGCCACAACGGATTGTCACACCGGAACCTCAAAAGCTGTCCCTCGACCAGAAATTGCCAGAACTGACTGGGCTTTCTCCTATCCGGATGTGAGACTCTTCGCCACAACACTATTCTGCTTCCGAGTCTGGAGAGGAAGCAACCCAATGCATTTGGATTATCTGTTGCATTCCATGCTTGGATAAGCATGTAGGGCGCGACGAAGGAGTGATTTGGGGCTCCGGAATATATCATGTATTATCTAGATTGCATTTCCTGGGGTTCAGCATTGATGTTTATTCTTGCATTGGATGCGGCCCTTGCTTTGGCCGACAGTTGACTATGAGCTTTCATGAGGTGTCAAGACAGCGGATATGTCGCGGAGGAGGGAAACGGGGTAACTCTGGTGGAAGTCTCTCATTGTACGACTAGGTGGGTTCGAGAAGTTGACGTTTTGCAAAGCCTTGATTGAACTGAACGAGATTGGAAAGCTAAAGAGATTGGGTATCTGAGTCGCCATGGTTTGGTAGTACCCGAATTGTTGTTTAGCGGTGGTCTTGAATGACGCCTGTGGGCAGGAATTGCCCAATCTGTTGCTTTGATCCCAATTTGCCAGTCCTGAATCTTTCCCTCCTCACTTCACTTGATCGTGGCTGGTTCTGGTACTGGCGGAGAGCAGTGTGAAGCTGTGCTGAAGCGAACTCCGGCTTGTCCTTGTACCTGTTCCCGATGTCCCCGTCTGGGCCAATTCACCAGCCTCATTCTGATCTGTCACCATGCACAGCATAAGGTAGCTTTGGAGCAGAATCTGCATCGGGGAAATATCACGCTTCAGCACACGGCCAGACACCTCAAAAACCCCATGCAACACTTGTCATGATACATCATTTGCTCATTCAACCAATCTTTCGTGTCAACCACCACCCTTCCTCATCCTTCTCTCGTTGCCCCTTTGACGCCGCTCCTGTCTTTTGACCCTCTCTTTCCGCTCCCTCCGTCCCTCTGTCCTCACATTCTTCCCCGCATCCGCGCCTTGCTTCTCCATCCTTACCTTCTCATCATCCAGCTCGACAAGCCACTGACTCTCCTCTTTCTTGTTCGTACCTTTATAGCCCCATTTCTTGACCCATTCGCC
This sequence comes from Phialophora verrucosa, assembly GCA_002099365.1. Classification (NCBI taxonomy): domain Eukaryota; kingdom Fungi; phylum Ascomycota; class Eurotiomycetes; order Chaetothyriales; family Herpotrichiellaceae; genus Phialophora; species Phialophora verrucosa. The sequence goes on along the minus strand of MSED01000003.1, from coordinate 372,856 downwards.
GCTCTCCTCATCGTACACCAGATTCTTTCGTCTATCTTCTCGTGCGGCGCCGCCTTTGAGACTTCCGCCATACTTCCCAATACCCTTCTTGCGGGCGAAAAGTTCCCATTTCGTGGGCGCTTTAGGTTTCGGGAGCGGTTTCCACCTTGGGAGATAATTCTGCGGAGCGGGGAGGGTCATTATCAAGCCATCGGGGGTGGAACTAATGGGACAGGTCGTTAGGAGAGTGTTGAGTAGAGATTGGGCGCCATCGCGGGCCGTGGATTTTAGGCACTCGTTGCGTTCAGTGGTGGGTTGGCCGAGGAGGGTACTTGTTGCTGGGAGAGGATTGGGGTCCACGGCGGTAAGGTAGCCGAGGTCATATAGGTAAGGACTAGGTTTTTCGACGGTTGTTGGTCTTGAAGAAGTGAGTATTCCTATCATTAGGTGGGACATAGAAGGGAAGAATGGCAGAGGAGGACGTACAATCGCTCCGGCATCGAAGAAGCGTTGTTCGAGGGCGCCGAACCGGGCGCCTGTACTGAGGCCGATGTCTCCGCCATTACTGTGTCCGCCATTATGTCTGTTAGTGTTGAAACCTTGGGTACATGCGCGTGGATGGCGGTGGAAAACTTATCGAGGATCCAACTTCTCCGCAAAAATCTGACGAGGCTGAACCGAGGTTTTCCCGTTATTGCATGCCGCTTTTACTCGTGCGCTCATGTACAGCAGACTGCCGCTCATCTCCCAGACAGGGACAATAGGGCGGCATCACTCTCGGCCTTGAAAGAGGGTGAGCCGGCGTGAATTTACTCTCTCGTGCAATTCGAGTTCAAGCTGCTCTTCGAGCTATCCAGCGAGCTTTCGCATACTGCAACCGCGATTTCATCTTGGCGGGAGTCGTCCACAAGCGTCATGTTCCTCTCGATATGCGCTGAATGTCTCTCGCGGCTCCGAATATCGTCCCCGACCTCGAGAAACCTCCCCATTGCCGCAGCGACATGGATGCAGACCACCTCCTTCCACACCACCGCAGCACAATATAAATCTCCGCTCTTGAAGAAGAAAGCCACCCAACAGGGCTCAAGCGGACCCCGCGCCCGCCAATCTCAATCCGCGCGTCTGAAGAAAAAATCCCGCGAACGGCCGAAGCTTCCCCCAGTCGGAGAACGCAGAGCTCAAAGGCGGCGGATCGTTCTGAGCAATACTAATGCCATACCTGTGTCTGACATGGAGACATGGAGTAAGGAAAATGTAACCGATGAAAAATTTATCGGGCAGATGATGGCTCTGGATGGCGGGTTGTTGGACCAACTGAGAGATTCGAGGGCGTTCAAGACAACGCAGAATTGGGGGTTGTTTAGGAGACCGGCGACGTTGATCAGACAAGAGACGATCAAAATTGCGAGGGATATGCAGGACATCGAGGGTGCGGATGGTGCGAACAAGTTCGTTAAGCGCCTGGTTATTGGCGAGAGGGCCAGTGGGAAGAGTATTCTCATGTTGCAGGCAATGAGTATGGCTTATATGAAGCAGTGGATTGTCCTAAACATTCCAGAGGGTAAGTCTGTCGCTCTGTTCGACATGGTTTCATATTAACCATTGTCTCCAGCCCAAGAACACGTCAACAACACGTCGTCCTATGCACCACTCCGACACGCCGAAGCCGACACGGAGCAAATGTACACCCAACCCCATCTCACCCAGCTCCTCCTCCAACGCGCTATGGCCTCAAACGAAACGGTTTTGAAGACTTTAAAACTCAACCAGAGTCATCCTAAACCCCTCTCGCTGAAGAGCAACGCTACACTCTACGACCTCGCCCAACAAGGCGCGGCGGACTTCCACCTCTCCTCTCCCGCCTGGCAAGCTCTGTACAAAGAACTCAGCGAACCAGGCGCGAACCCTCGACCGCCAGTGCTTGTCGCCGCAGACGGGGTAGACCACTGGATGGGTCCGACGCTTTACCGCAACAGCGAGCATAAAATCATCCACGCCCGTCAATTCACGCTGGTGAAGCGGTTCACCAACCTCTTGTTCTCAACCCCCGGCTCTGCGAGTCCATTTGTCAACGGTGGAATGGTCCTCTTCAGCACATCGGGCAGCAATACCCCTGCGCATCCGACGTTCGAACTCCTCCTGTCTCAAATGCGCGCCGTCCAAAAACAGCATATGGCGCCCAGTGATCCGGACTTCCCCCTCCCGAAACCTTATAGCAAGCCTGATGAGCGCGTTCTAGCCCTCGGGGCCGCCGCCACTGCCCCAAACAACGTGAATCTGATGGAACTGAAGGGCCTAGACAGAGTGGAAAGTAGAGGATACCTCGAGTACTTTGCACGGAGTGGAATTTTGCACAAGAGGATTACAGATGGGTTTGTGGGCGAAATGAGGGGTTTGAGTGGAGGGGGTGTTGTCGGGGAGTTGGCCCGGTTAGGGAGGCGGGTACCTGCATAGGCTGAATTGATGCATTGTGGTGGCTGAGAAGAGACCTGATAATCCCCTTTGGCAGGCTGGGAGCCGGAAAGGCGCGCATTTCAAGAGCCCCGGCAGGTGGTAGAACTGCGACTGAATCTTGCGACAGACAACGGAACGAAGACGCCGTCTCCGCCTCAGCCTTTCCGGAGTCGCAGATCTGGAAATCGTTGCTGGCAGGGAGAGGCCGGGAGCCGTGGCGGACGGAATACATGGCGCTCGCACACGGTACAAACAAAGGCCATGCGCCGCCTGTGTGAGGGGCAATGAAGCGAGAGCGACAGCGACGACGAAGTCGAAGAGGGGGACAGCCCTCCCATACCGTACGAGAGGGCTACCTACAGTACCTGGTCTGGGAGCGTGATCTTGACGCTAGTATACAAAGGATGAGGATGAGGAGGCCGAGGCCACGGGTATTGTATATACTCGACACCACTGTAGATCTTAGACACCGGAAACTAAAACAGTATATTATATGTACTGTGTTATGTACTGTGCATTCTCGTTACAGCGCAATGCAGTGCAGGGCACGGCGATGGACTTGTCAGGCTCATCTCGCGAGCTTTCGTACCTCTTCCCCAACACACAAGTGTCTCCAAGACGCTCAAGCACATAGATCCAGGATCTTGATTACCACTGCGGATATTGTCGTCGTCTGTTCAGATCCACGTCCCGGTTTCCACCACGCGATTCCCTTCGTTCCCGATCCTTGATTCTTCAGCTCTGCCCGCTCCCCCGCGTCCCACCTAGAAGATGGCCAGGGCGTTGGGCGGGCTTCCAACCCCGCCGGGGACGTTGAGCGGCACGCTCGTGAGCAAGAACGAATAGCGGCCGATCTTCTTGCAGTGTTCGCCTAGGGCTTTGAGGTCCCAGAGTTCGCCGATGTTGAGGCCGAACAGGGAGAGGAAGTACTGGTGGAGGACTGTGAAATATTGTTGATTAGCGTGTGAGAGTCACCACAATAAGTAACCATGACAAGAAATAGGGCCCATGCGCTCGTCTTCTGCTGCTTCGTTCGCTGAGGTACTTACCAAGGTCTCCGATGCCACCTTCGCGGCCGCCCTCGTCCTCGAGGATGGGCGGGAGCTGCTCAAAGGCAATGGCGTCGCCCGCCACGGCCGCGAAATGGTGGTTCCAGATCCACTTTGCCGATTCCTTGACGCCCTTGACGCCCACGGCCTTGTGCGTGCCGAGCAGGCGTTCCTGCTCCTCCGCGCTCGCCGCGCCCAGGTCCTCGGTGAATCCCGACCGGACGATGAGGATGTCGCCGTGTTGGAACTCGGTGCCCTGGTGCTTGGCCACGGCCTCGAGGTCCTGCACCGAGATGGCGTGCGAGGAGAAGCAGTCGTACTTGATGCCCTTGGCCTGGGCGTAGGCGCGGTAGTCGAGGAGGACGCCGCGGCCGACCAGCCCGCCGCGGTCGTGCCAGTGGTTCAGCGTGGGGAGGGCCTTGTCGAGGTCGACGTTGCCGAACTCTTGGACCAGTTGTTCGCGCGTGGGTTTGGCGCCGTTGTAGCCCGTCCCCGTGGGCTGGTGGGCAAAATGCACCAGGCTGTCCCACTGGGAGGAACATTGCGTGTTGAACTCGACCTCGTCGTCGAAGCCGTGCAGGTCGAACGGCCCCTCCTTGAACGACAGCACTTTGTGTTCCAGGCCCTTCCTCGCGAAGCCGGGCTTCTTGATCGCGCCGATCGGCCAGTTGAGCGAGACGGAGACGCCGTCGCGCGCTTCTTTGAACGCGCCCTGGATCACCTTTGGGGTGAGCAGGTTCAGGCAACCGAGATGGTCCTTTTTGCCGTCCTTGTCGAAGACGCCCCACGCACAGCCCTGAGGCATGCCCTCCACCTTGGGCAGAGAGTCGAAGTCGGGGAGGTTCGAATAGTCCGCCATTGTCGATGATGTCGGGTTCACGGTCAACTAATGAACTACGGGGGGCAATGCAGGTGAGAACACGAAAGGCCGAATGCTCTCAGGAAGGGGGGGAACAGGGGCCGGCATGAGGAAGGTCCCAGACTTTAAGTACGAGACCGCAAGATGATTTCCGAAGATCCATGGTTCGACGGAGTTCGTGGAAAACGTCTTAACCTAGCTGTCTGCACCACACACATGACCGTGCCCCCCTGTCGTCCCCGAAATGTCTGGAGAGCAGGCGGGGTACCGTATTGCTCCGTCGCCCAGCCAGCCCCTCGATTGGAGTCCTAACCTTGTAAGAACCTCGGGTAAACACAGCAAAGGCCTGACTGCCCATGACTCCGGTCAGGTCATGTCAATACCTAGGTGTCCCAGACCCGAGGCGGGGAAGAGAATTAATTTGTTGTACAATCCGATGCGGCAGGGTGGGAGTGTGGGAGATGATGCCAGCGTCGAGGACGAAGACCAACGACACTAGACCAGGAACGTACTGTGCAAAACATCGCTTGATCCATCAGTTCTGCGGACCAAGATAGATAAAGGTGCCGCTGCCCATCTCCACATTACCATCTGATCGACTTGGACTTCAGAAGTTCACTCCCTTTCTTGATGACAATCAGTTCCATCCCTCCTCAAGCTGACCAGGCGTCCCGCTTCAAAGTGTCTCGTCTCGTAGCAGTCAAAATGCGACAGGATGAAGGCACTGATGGACTGTGAGCCAAGAACGCACTTGTTGTTGCCTATAGTCATGATCCCACTCCAAGAGCCTCCGCTGCTTCCTCTGCCCGGCTCTTCTACCACGCCCTCGCCCTCGCCCTCGCCCTCGTCCTTGCGGCCATTCAAAACCCTGGCTCAATGCGACGCCGGCCCATCCCGACGGCGCCACGGACATATATATCTTCCCCCGGTCTTCCTCATCGCTAATGCATCTCCAAGAAGTTATCCGGGTGCTCTTCATCCATGTCCAAGAAATTGTCCGGGTGCTCTTCGCCCATGTCGCCATGTTGCAGTCCGTGTTCATCTTCTCCATAATAGTCGTCTTCTTCTTCACCACCCATCCCATGGTAAGCCGCGGCGCTCGTGTCATGGTCGTCGTATGCTCCGGGGAAGTGACTCGGCCCGGCGGCGGCCTGCATTTGTTGTTGTAGTAGGTCAGACACTGGATACACCTCTGAGTCATGCGAGAGACTCGAAAGATCGTCAACATGCCCACGTGAGCTCCCCTGGCTGACGTCCGACTCGGTGAGAGCGTGCGAGTGCAAGGATGGATCGGTGTAGGAGGAATGGGTATCTGGGCGGGAGAACAGGGACGAAGGCGGATAGCTCGAGTGTGTGGTAGGAGTCGGAATGTCCTGTTCGGACATGGCGTCGTGGGTCGAGGGATAACTACCGTGTGTCGAACTGGGAAAACTACCACGCGTCGAATCGGGATAATTGACGTGTGTGGAAGACGTTGGTGTGCTCTGACCCCCCGGGGCATGATGGGCAGCTATAGGCGCTTGTGGGAAATGATGAGTAGCTGTTACTTGTGTGAGTGCATCACTGCCGGCGCCGACTTGCTGCTGCGCCGGTGCATGATGGGTAGCTACAGGCCCTTGTGGGAAATGATGAGTAGCTGTGACTTGTGTCAGTGCATCCCTGCCGGCGCCGACATGCTCAGGGTTGGCCTGCTGCCAGTTGTGTCGGATCTGGTCGGCCTCGCTATGCGGGTTGGGAGGTCTGATGGGAGCGTTGTGTTGCGAAGTCGACCCATGGGATGGCATATGGTGGCTCGACATGGTGTGGGATGCCTGTTTTTTGCGCTGTTTCGGGGTCGTGTTCGTCTCTGCGGTATCGCTAGTCAAGCAATCAGGAGCCAGTGGGTGGGTGAGTGAGTAAGTGAAGGTATGGATCGTAGTTCGTTCAGATCCGGGGTCGACGGAGATAATATACAATGTCTGCCAACATCATAGCCATCGTCTTCGTCTCGTCCTCATCCTCATCTTCTCCGCCAACGCGTCGGATCCGTTCCGTCTAAATTAAGCAAACGTGCCTGAACTGATCTTGCTGACGGCTGCTGAACTCGCGACAACCCTGCCTACCACCATGGAATACAAATATCCATAGCCCCAACTGCGGCCAGGAAAGCTTCACAAACCGCTACCACTCTGACTCTCCCATTCCCCATTCTGCCATTCCAAACACTGACCACGAATCCTAGCTCGAAGGGTGCGCCGGGCCGGAGACGAAATCCCGCCGAATGTTCGTTCCTCTCAAACACAACGTGCTCGAATATCCCGGCTGAGTCGTGCGTGATTGGCTTGTTTTCTGCTTATTTGGCCCTTGACCCACAATAAGATAAACGGTTGTACTTATTGTCCTCGTCTCGATACAGTATATGTCGGCATCCTTCGTTCCCCGGACAGTCTCACTTTCGGCCCTGACGTGGCGCCCCGCAGCGCTGGAGGATCCATTCATAATATCGGGTCGGTCTTATTCTTGATAACTGTGAGGCTGCATATACCAGAACAGTAAACCCCCGGCTGAGGCATTAACCTAGGTTTATGCTCACCTATAGTCAGCGCCGTCCCCGAGCGTGCCAAGACGGTTTAATGTAGGATAGGGTGCAATGTCTCGTCCGCCGGGAATATACCATTATGTACTGTACCTCGTATCCTTGCAGTCGTCAAACGAAACACGCCATGTGGCGTCCCGTTGCTCTCCACGACCAATCCAGCTACCCCTTTGTTTTCCTGTGGACGGTACTCTGTACCATCAGGGAGACTCTCAACAACTGAGTCTCATGAATGTGACCGTCCGCCGTCTACAACTTGATATCGTTGGCGCTGAGGTCCATTTGAAGGATTTGGGAAAAGACCATAGGACCGAGTCCTTGTTACGGAGTATTCCGTATCCTACTCCGTACTCCGTATAGGTATTCTGTACATAGCCTCGATAGGTACCTATACGTGGGTCTAGGGGACACCCCGGACACCTACATTATCAGCCTCCTCAAGCCACTAAAGCATCCACTAAGTCAGACTGAGAGGTACTGTACCTTGTAGGCGACATTTATAGATAGTGGCCATATTAACTCTTGGCATCGGCTGGCGGGCTTTGCCATGAGCATGCATGCCTGGATTATACTGACGCAGTATACCTTCCGTTTCCATTGACGGCTTACCTCTGCCGTTTGCATAGCAATGGACACAATGGACGATGCCCCATTGTGCATGGTCTTCGCCCTCTGCTTACTCAGTCGGTTATGTTGGTCAGACTACGTTCGGCGAAGAAAGCACTCGATTTGAATGAGAGCAGCCTTTGCTGCTTGCCGGGCTTGATACTGTAGTCTTTCACCATTCCAGATCCCTGTCTTCGGTTACCGAGTAGGTAGACAATCCTTGGTGCCGTGAAACATACAGGGGATGCGAGCTGAAAGAACTCGTTCAAGTCGTCCACCGTTTGCGAAGCACAACCCCGCTGGCTCGCAGGAGAAACCTTCTCAGTTTGTTGCGCGCCTGGAAAACGCCGTGCCAGTCTTCTGCATCGTCGCGCAAGAATGATCCAACCAAACCCAGAATTGCGGATAGACCATCTAATCAAAGCCAGTCCATTACTCGTCTTCCTCCTCGCCTTCGCCCATCAGCTCATCGTTGTCGGCGTCACTGTCGCCGGCCTCGATCCAGACCAGTCGGGTGCCATTGTTGGCGACTTGCCAGACCTGTTTGCCATGTTAGCACATGCCACGCGGGCACTCCACGCTGGAAGAAGGAAGAAATCACTTACGTCCAACAACTCATACTCCTCGATGGTCCTGTGAAACTGCTCACTCGTGAAGCCCCGCGCAGTGACGAGCTCCGTCACTCGAGGCAGACTCAACTCTCCTCTCGCGCCACTACCCACGCTCGCGGCACCCGACTCCCTCATGCCACGGATCAGGTCGTATATCCTCGAAGAGACCGTCTGGTCGCCGTGGCTGCGCTGATCCGTGTACAGACTCGCCTTGGACACTTCAATTAGCCGCAACGCCTCGTCCACATCCTCGTTGACGACCTCGGTGCTGAACCGCAATCGTGCCAGAGCCTGCGAGAGACGTAAAACGCCTAACAGTGTTCTCGGCGAGATGTGCGTGAACTGCTTCTTGCTCCCTTCCTCGCGTTTCTGCTGCTGTCGCATCCGCACGTACGCGCCAACCATGTACTCGCTCACAGCCTTGGGGACGTTCGGTCGGAATGTGCGGGCCTGGGCGATATACTGCCTCACTTCGTGTGGGGAAAAGACGACGCCTTCGCCTTCGCGCTCTGGGTGCCGGTTGTGCATGTGGACGTGGCAGACGTGCTGAGCGAGTTCCTCGTCGGCTTCGCGCGAGGGGGTGTCGAGGATGAGGAAGAGGATGTCGAATCTGGAGAGCAGCGCGGCCGGGAGGTTGATGTTGTCCACGGGAGATATACGCGGGTTGTAGCGCCCGTAGAGCGGATTCGCCGCGGCGAGGATGGACGTGCGCGCGTTCAATGTCGTGGTGATACCGGCTTTGCTGATCGAGATGGTCTGTTGTTCCATGACTTCGTGGATGGCGGTCCTGTCGCCGTCGTCCATCTTGTCGAATTCGTCGATGCAGCAGATTCCGTTGTCGGCGAGCACGAGGGCACCACCTTCGAGCACCATTTCATCCGTGACGGGGTCGCGCATCACCGCTGCTGTCAGACCGACACCGCTAGATCCTCGCCCCGTTGTGTAGACACCACGGGGTGCCACTTTTGTGATGTACTTGAGAAGTTGGGACTTGGCCACGCCGGGGTCGCCCATGAGGCAGACGTTGATGTCTCCACGGATGCGCATGCCGTCGCCCATCTCTTTTGTCACTCCACCGATGAGGAGCAGAAGGAGAGCCTTCTTGACATCGAGGTGACCGTAAATTTCGGGTGCGATTGATCGAGCCAGGTATTCGTACATGTGTCCCGACGCTTTGTAAGACTCGATCTTTCGAATTATTCGAGGGTCAGTCTTCAGGTCCTGGTACGCTTTCTTGTGTTGCGTGATATGCTGTGCTTCGAGATAGGTATCCGTCAACAGGCCCGCTCGAATGGCTCTGAAGCCGGTATACGGGGTGGGCAGGAAGATGCCATCAATATCGACAACATCACCCGGGTTCATTTGCCGTGCAAGGCTACCATTGCAGTGCACTGTTAATGTTCTTGGAATGTGGCCCACTGGGACCTGATCTGCCATCTCCTGGATCTTGACCTCTTGGAAGGGCAGGAACTTGGAGGCGCGTGTCGAAGGAAACAACTGACCCTTGGAGTCATTCTGTTTGCACTCCTCTGACGGACACATCTGTAGTGGTGTGAACTGTTTTGCCGAGACTGGTTGGAAGATTTCGCTGCCACATCGATCGCATGTGTAAGCTTGAATTCGGATGCTAGGCTTGACGTCGGATACTCTCGTGGTGATGCCTCGCACGGTGATTAGGTGACCCAGGTGCTCTCCGCGCACTTGTCGGACCGCCAACGTTTTCTTGCCAGCATCGGTTCCGCTAGGCGTGACAGGTTTGAAATTCAGTGTATATCTCCTGGTCAATTCTGCTGGAAACGTCGAGACAGCTGCCGCAGCTTCAGCATCAGCTTCCGCAGCAGAAGCCACTGTTTCGTTGCGCTTTGCTCGCTGAGCCATGATGATATCGAGCACATCATCTTTGAATCTAGAGTCGCGTCAGTTCGGAGACCCGCCACACCCGGCGACACGACGTACGAGATCTCTCTGCTCGGTTGGGGCATGATCTTGTCTACAGCCTCGGAAAACAGGTCGACGTAGTGCTTGGTGTTGTTCGTAACCGACTCCACAAGTCTCAGATGTACTTCGTCGCCTAAGGACTCCTCGAACTGTGCCCCGGTTATCAGCTAGTCTTTCCCGCGCCGCGGAGCATTCGCGCACCTCGTTCAGATCATCCAGCTCTATCACGATGTTCTGGCGCTCTCGATCTGCCACCTCCTGCAACATATCCATATACTTCCGCTTCGGCCGCCGCCGTGACCCCGCGCGATCATCGTCTGCGACATCATCCATAAAGTCGTATTCGTCGCTGGTGTGGTCGCCATCGAGGTGGAGGCCGTCAATTGCTTCAGCAGCAGCGTCGGAGGAGGTCTTGGAGGTTTCAAATTTCTCCAGAAAGGATTGGAACGCGTCTAATTGTTTCTCGTAGTCGGCGATCGTCTTGTACTGGAGGAGCGCCATGGTGCCGTCTAGCGGTGTGAAGGTGGAGGAGATGCTGTCGTTGGAATTGAAGAACCAGACGAGGTACAAGGGGCTGGCTGGGCTGGCTGGGTCTCTGCATGCTCAGCAACGCGTCGTGTCGCGAAACCAACGCGTAAAGTGCGGAAAAGATTAGGGCGAAGCATGTGGACCCAACCAGGGAGAGATTGCTGCTGCGAAGCATTGACGTTATGCCGCAATCTCCCTTGCACGTGATTCGAGCCGAGGTTCCGAGAATGGCCGAATTCGGCGTGTGCGAAGGACGATGCTCAAGAGTCAGCCAGAGTATGTTTGGAACATGTTCGCGCCATAGTCCTTGCCCTTCTCTATATCGGATCCATATCCCGATGCTGTGGTAGACTCTTATATTCTTGCGCCCAGAGCAGACAAATATGGCCCCTCCAGTCCGAGCTGAGGTCGCGTTGACCTCCCTTCAGAATTGCTTGGTCAACCTTCCTCCAGGATTGATTGCGTTGATCAGCAACACGAACATCGTAAGTTGACTGTCGCCCTGATCACCGCCTGTACTAATTCCCATCCAGCCAGCTCAAAATGTGGTCGTCGAATTGCAGTATCGGTCGCAGACTCTTTCATCTGGGGCTGTCTCGAGCGGCAACACTGCCGGGTTTCAACGGTCGGCGTATGTCGGGTGGACTGGGATGCCCAGTCGGACGAGGCCAGCGTCTCTCCTGAACAACGACCGGGCTAGACCTGGAAGCAGGGAGCAGGATGTTCAGACTATTGAGATTGATGCAACATTCGCCAAACTGCTCGGGCTTGCTGAGGGCCAGAAGATTGGAGTCCTAATTCACCTCGACCCGCCTGTCGCTCACAGTGTCAATATCGAACCGTTGACGCCTGCTGACTGGGAGGTCATCGAGCTTCATGCCACATTCCTCGAGCTCAACCTGTTGTCGCAAATCCGCGCCCTCCCGAATCCTGCATACACCAGCAAAGCGACAACCCAAACAGAAAACACCCACCCTTTGACGCTACACCTATCCCCAACGTCAACAGCTAACATTATCGTCACCTCTTTGGTCCCGCCAATTCCAAACACAATCCCTTTCGCTAAAATTGCTCCGGACGCTGAAGTTATTGTAGCGCCCAAGACGCGACCCAAGTCTAGCAGAAGCGATAGAAGAGATGCCAGAAGTACAGCGAGCAGACGTAGTGGCAAAAGCGGCGCCAGCTCAGCTCGAAAAGCAGTGCCCGCGAGACCTGCTCTGTTTATGCGCGCCATTGATCGCTCAGTGGCAGACAGCTTCTTCGACGATGCTTCCAACGCAACACGGAGTAACCAATTATGCATCTGGGTTGGTAGTGAGGTGATCGAGTCAGAGAGCCTGAAAGCGGCCACATGGGTAAATATAACCATTGTTAAACCCAACGGCATGCGGGCCCAACTGGACACTGCTCAGCTCAACCGACTGAAAGAAGAAGAAGGCAGCGAAGTGGGGAGACCTGCTTCTAAGATCGTCGCTCAACTTCTGCCTTGGCCGACGCCGGTGGATGGCAACCATGCTGTGCTGTCCTCCTCTCTCTGCAAAATGCTTGGTGTTGAAGGACTGGTGGGGGTGATTGTCCGAATCCAGGCAGCAGGCCCGCCGTTACCTCGTTATTCGATCAAGAAGTTCCAGTTCTACCCTTTCATGCCTCTGAATTCGAAGAAGAAAGACGGCCTTCAATTCGGCGGAGACTCACAAGCAGCCAAACGAGCTCTGGCGGACAAGTTACGACTGACCTTTGCTGGAGACGACGATCTTCTGGCTGGCCCTCTCACCGATGGTATGATCCTTCCGGCGTCGGGCGACTCGTCATCTACGGCGTCATTTGATGGTGGTATCTTGCGATTCAAGCGCCCCGCAGAGGTGGATGAAGATCCGGACAATAAGCTTCTGTGGGTAGTTGCACAAGAGCAGGACCATGAATTTGAGGTCAAAGCTGAAGTTGCCCGGCCGGTTGAGCTGACGACCTTGTTTCCCACCTTCGCCCACGGCATCCCGACAAAACTACCTACATTGATTGGCGCCGACGGGATCTTGAAGCAATGCATGTCTAATCTGACGTTGTGCTCTTCGGTTCTGCTGACTGGTGGTGTCGGCTCGGGAAAGACGTCGCTCGCTCACAGCATATCACAGATGCTACGAGAGGACTATGTCTTCAATGTGACTTTCTTCGACTGCCAGAAGCTCGTAACGGATGAGACTCGAGTTTCGACGGTGAAAGAGATCTTGACACGGCTGTTCATGTCAGCGTCTTGGTGTGCCAGGCTCGGCGGACAGTCAGTGGTGGTGCTTGACGACCTAGACAAGATTTGTCCCAGCGAGACCGAATTAGAAGTCGGCAATGACAACGCGAGGAGTCGACAGATCACCGAAGTGCTGTGTGCTATCGTACGTCAGTACTGCAGTATCCATTCTGGCGTCGCTCTACTTGCGACCGCGCAGTCAAAGGACTCACTCAACAGTATCATCATCGGGGGCCATATCGTGGGCGACATCATATCGATAAAAGCTCCCACGAAAGAGATCCGACGAGATATCCTCGCATCCCTGACCAGCGATGGCTCTTGCCAACCGCACCACAAGCACACCAAGAACCCAAGCGATGCGCAGAGCATGTCCGAAAATTCTTGGATGGACCCGTCCAATCCATCATCTCGACCGACGTCTTCTGCTTCATCTCCACCAAGCGAAGGATTCCGCGTCTCCCCGAGCCTCGACTTCCTCGACATCGCAGGCAAGACAGATGGGTACATGCCTGCCGACATCGTCCTCCTGCTCGCCCGTGCCCGCAATGAAACTCTCACCCGCATGATCACGTCGAACGACGACTCCTCCGACACACAGCCCACATTAACAAAGGCCGACTTTGACGCAGCGCTGAGGAACTTCACTCCTTCATCCCTCCGCAACGTGACATTAACACACTCGACAACCACGTTCTCATCAATCGGCGGCCTGCACAGCACCAGGAACACGCTCCTCGAAACGCTGCTCTACCCGACGAAATACGCCCCGATCTTCGCTCGCTCCCCCCTTCGCCTGCGCTCCGGCCTCCTCCTCTACGGCTACCCCGGGTGTGGCAAAACGTTGCTCGCCTCCGCCGTCGCCGGCGAATGCAACCTCAACTTCATCTCCGTCAAAGGCCCCGAGATCTTGAACAAATACATCGGCGCCTCGGAAAAGAGCGTGCGCGACCTCTTCGAACGGGCCCAAGCCGCGAAACCGTGCGTCCTGTTCTTCGACGAGTTCGACAGCATCGCCCCGAAGAGGGGCCACGATTCCACGGGCGTGACCGATCGGGTAGTCAATCAGATGCTCACGCAGATGGACGGCGCTGAAGGGCTAGACGGCGTGTACGTCCTGGCCGCGACCTCGCGCCCGGACCTGATCGACCCGGCACTCCTCCGACCGGGGCGACTGGACAAATCCCTCCTCTGCGACATGCCGGACATGAACGACCGGCTCGACATCCTGAAGGCAGTGAGCACGAAACTGAACCTAACTCCCGAAGTCGAGAACCGGCTGCTGAGCGTGGCGCAACGCACCGAGGGCTTCAGCGGCGCGGACCTCCAGGCACTGATGTACAACGCACATTTGGAGGCGATCCACGACCTGCTTGGCGACAAGATGTCTGGGTCGGCGCCCTCGCACGCAGCTCACAACAAAGACACTTCCCTTCCCAACGGCACGGGACCCGGAAAACGCCGCAAGAGACACGCCACGCACTCCAAGCAGGATTTCATCCAATTTCTGTACTCGCCCGAGGAGGACGCGCTGGCCAAGAAATCTCTCGGCACGGGCGCCTCGGCCGCCGAGTCCAAAGCCGCCGTGGCAGCGAAGCTCGACGAACTGAAGCTGATGCGCAAACGCGAGAAGGCCGCGCTGAGGAACACGTTTGCGCGCCGCACGTCGGGCTCGAGCACAGGCTTGGGCCTCAATGGCGAAGCGGTGGAGGAGAATGAAAACGCCGACGCGGACGCTAAGGACGAGAAAGTCGTGATATCCTGGCTGCATGTGGAGAAGAGTCTCGCGAGCACGAGGAGCAGTATTTCGCCGGATGAGAGGAAGCGCTTGGCCGCCATATATAGGGAGTTCGTGGTGGGGAGGAATGGGGAGATGCCCTCTGGACAGGGTGGCCGCGAGGTTGGCGGACGGACGAGTTTGATGTGAGCGCGCAGTAGGGTGGGAGGTCCTCGTATGTAGTCATGTACAGGAATGGAGCAGACCCATGTGAGATACATAGTCGGACACACTACATATCCATCACACGCTGAAGGCGTTGAAGACTCCAGTGTCAGTGTACAGACTCGGCGAACGGAGTATGTATCTGTCGGGCCTCCCTTTCCTTTCCCGCCCATCGCGTAGATACTTTGAGGAAAGAGTCTTTGAGTGGCATTGCCGGTCACCCTGCTGCCGGCCCCTGTATAAAGCTTGATGTTCAAAGTGGAGAAACTCAGGTGAATCTATATCATAATCGCAATTCCTGTACAGCATTACAACGGAAGAGGCTGCAAACCTGAAATCAAGATCAACCCGGGCACTCCAGCAGTTACGGCACTGGCAACAACAAGCTCAGCATTACGCGCCAAGCATAGGTATCATCATGTTTCACGCCATATCGCTCCTGCTTGACGCTTACTTTGATGTCGCTCGACTAATCGCAAAAACACCGACAATAACCACAGCAAGAGTGACAATGGCGCCGGGAAGAAGTAAATCATTCGGAACGCCAGCAATGACCTGTGGCGGCTCTTGCTGCTTGTGCTGCTGCACCGCCGGTGCTCGCTTCGATCGAATCGTCTTGACCACGTGAGCTTCTTCTTCTGCCTCGTCTGAGTCGTCCCCGTCTGCTGTTATGGGTGCTGCGGGTGTCTTGAGCACAGACTCCGGCGGTGTGGGCGGTTTGGAAAGCTGGGGGTGAGGATCGATGGTTGCGGGAATTGGTGGCTGAGCCGGGTCGTGAACAAACAGGTCAACCTTATCTCGCTTGCCTTGCTTCGCGAGCAATATTGCGTCGAGAAGATCTTGGTCTGTGGTGATGGACACGGTATCCCCCTCGTTGTCCAGGTAGCTTAGAGCGTAACCTGCTTTGCCCAGTTGCCCGTCTTCCACAGCCGCTTCGCCACCCACGGCCTCAACCTCACCGCCAAGTTTCGAGGTAACCTGGCCAACCAATTCGGTAACCCCGTGGCTGGCGACGACTTGTATCCGATGCACCCGACCGCTGGGGGCCTTGAACTTGAATGGGAAAGGTGCCTCCGTCTCGACCGGCGATTCGACCGAAGGAAGCACCTCTGAGTGGGCATCATCTCCACGATGTGAAGCTGAATCGTGTGGCATAACGCTGTCACCTCGTTCAAAACCCGGACGACCGGACTCCGATTCCATCACCGACCGATGGCCAGGTGTCGTAGGACGGTGGCTGCCCTCGCCCGACATGATTGATTCGGTGTCGTTGTCCATTGACAACCAGAATTTGTTCCAAGCGGGACCTTCGGATTCGCCCGAGCCCATGGTGTTGATTTGTTCAAGGGTGGCGTATGTCAATTTGAGGACGTCCACCATACCAACGATCTCGCCTTCGCCGTTCATGACGGGGAGGTTCAAGTAGTGTCCGTCTGTAGCGCTTTAGCTTACGTCAGGGGACATTACCAGGTGACGACTTACCGTGCATCTTCCGCAAGGCAGCTTGAATACTCATGTCTGAGGGTGCAAAGTCGGGATGAGGGGTCATCACTCTGACCACGCTGCAGTTTGACGGATCCAGACCCGGCGCAATGACACGCAAGACCACGTCTTTGCTCGTAAAGATACCTGTTATCGACCCTTGATCTTGCACCAAGACTGCCGTTGTATGATTCTCCTTCATGAGTTGCGCTGCCTCTTTGACGGACGTCCTGACTGAGACCGTCGTGGGAGGGAGTCCATTCAAGACCGACTCCAATGTAGGTCCTGACATCTTCTGTCTCAATGCCTCGACGTACTGGATGATCTGTTGGGGCTGGCTCGAGCCGAGTTCCGACTGCACACCCTCGAGTGCATCGTACAATTTCCGAGAGGAACTGTATGCGCGTTCCAGCTTTTCCATGGCCTCGTAGAAGCATTTTGTGATATCGAGAATACCGGAGATATCTTGATTTTCATCCATGACAGGAAGATGTCGGAAGCCTTTCCGGACCATAAGATCCAGAGCGTCGGTCGCACTAGTGTCTGTTCTCGCGCACAGGGGGTTCTTTGTCATGATCTGTTCAATGGTGACTTGGCTGGCTTTGATACCGGCTCCAACCACACGGAAGGCCAGGTCCTTTGCCGTAAAGATACCAGCGATTCTATCGTCATCGTCTGTAACCAGGACGCAGTCTTCTCGCTTGGCAGCCATCAGCTGGGCAGCCTCCGCGACCGTAGTGCTGGGCTTGATCTGGAGAGCCTGGCTGGGCTTGAGAGCGAGGACTGTGCCCGGAGGTGCTTTGCGCGTATGTCGCGCGCGAGCTGGGACATGTTTCTTCTTGTTGAGATCGGCCTCCATCTTACGTCGGATGGCCTTGATAGGCAGTTAGGCACCAATGTTTTTGTCCATGTGTTGTCACGACATACCTCATCTCTCTTGGTCTGCTTTGCCCGACTGGCGGACATGGTGGAAGTGCCCGACATCTCGCTGGGCGCTGTTGTGCTCGCGGCCGAGTCCAGCTTGGGACGTGGAATGGCTGAGGGGGAGTCTGCGAATGGGAGTTGACCTCGCCTGCTGGGCGTTCCTCGAAACGTACCACTGACACCAGACATGGTCTATCGGGCAGATCAATCAGACCAGTCTGCGGGAGAGAGCTCACAAATCAGGTCGTTTGGTTGAGAACCGATTGGGCTGCAGTGACTGTTTCCTGGTGCCAAAGATTGAGATGCAGGAGACCCGCTTCGAGTAAACAATCAAAAGGGAAGGTTGAGCGACTCCTTATGTCAGCAAGCGTAAATCTTGGCAAATTTGCTCCCACAGATCCCGAAGTCTGCATTTTGACGTTGCCGCTCAATTTGACCTTTGAGCCACCTCATTGACGATACAGCATCCAATACCGCCAACATGGTCAAGAAGCGAGCGTCCAATGGACGTAACAAGAAGGGAAGAGGTGTATGTCGCATTTCCCACCGGAAGAGACTGCGTTAAGGCTGTCGCTTTGATATCGACTAACCTGTGTTCAAACTCCAGCATGTCAAGCCCATCCGATGCTCGAACTGCTCCCGCTGCACCCCCAAGGACAAGGCCATAAAGAGATTCACCATTAGAAACATGGTCGAATCAGCCGCTATCCGTATGTCTATCTGGCTTCCGAATGTTGCCTGAATCCAATGCACAACCATGCCCTTGCAAAGACCCAGGTCTAACACATCTTCTATGCTACAGGTGATATCTCTGACGCTTCCGTCTTCACCGACTACGCTGTTCCCAAGATGTACCTCAAGCTGCAATACTGCGTCAGCTGCGCCATCCACGGCAAGATCGTGCGTGTGCGTTCGCGAGAAGGCCGCCGAAACCGTGCCCCACCGCCGAGAATTAGGTACAACAAGGATGGGAAGAAGGTCAACCCCCAGCAGGCCGCTAAGACCGCCCAGGCTTGAGGCGATTTGATTTTCTGATGACAGAGACGGCATATGGCTAGTCGTGGTCGATGACAAACCCGCGGCGCAAGCTGTGCGACGCACGGGGGGAAGATCGAGCATTGATGTGCCGGGCGCAGCGGCTGCTCGATGTAGTTTCTAGCTTGCGAAACGAACATGGGGCATGATAGACGAAACTATCTGCACAGATGGCAGTTGGACGAGGGTCGAACTGCCAGCGGAAGGGTCAACGAATCGGTCACAATAAAGATGCGATCACAAGAGAATTGCCTTCCCTACCAATGACTGACCGAGAATTGCGTGATGCAGCAGGAATAGGTAATGATGCCAACGGAACGATCATCTCCACCGCCGCGTTGCCTGCCATTGTAAGATGTGAACACTCCCCTTGCTGAGTATCAGGCCATCAGACTCTACTTGTGACCGCGCCCGATTCGTCCCAAGACAAGTCCTAAAATTCCCCCATCCTGTTCTGGGAGATCGTAGGCGCGACATACAAGGGATCATGAGCTAGTTCTCGACGCAGACAGCTTCTGCTCACCACCCTGTTCAGCGGCTCCCTTGGGTTGGACTCATGCGTGGCCAATGTCCCTCATGCTGCGTTGATAGTCAGCGATCAAGGCTGCTTCTGACGCCATGCTGCTCCACATTCGTCCTTGGGTGAATGTATTTGGCCATAATCTTCTTCGAGCAGTGCTGAAACTTTGCCCTGTACTCTCCCTAAAGGCGACCTTCCCCGTAGGTTCGTCGATCCCATGCCAAAAGATAAAATCAGCTGGATCGTAGAGGTCCTCGAGCCCCGCCACTGACTCGGGCTATGGAGGTCCATGTCCATGTGCTTAGCGAGTACCTCTTCCGTGACAAAACCCATGCTGTATGGAGGCAGCCGTGATCTACGAGACTGGGATGTCCAGCTCTCTCGCGGTTGAATGGCATCTAGGTTTGGCACTTCCGTTGCCTATAGACCACCTCCCGCCTTACCGTCGACGCTCGATGCGTGCCTAGCAGTGACTTGCAACTGCAAACTCTTTCCATACTTGTTTCCTCCGTGTTTGATACCCAGAGTTTGCGCATGGTCATCACACACTGTTTGCGGCCAATGGAGGTGGTCATGAAATGACAGGCGAGCCCTCATGGCTGTAGCCTAACAAAGCTCTTGTCGGAGCAGGTAATTCAATAGCCGTAGCGATCGTGTGTCGTTCCGAAGGCATGGGCTTAAGACGGGCTTGACGAAGCGGCTTTCCGTGAAACGCTCCTTCTATCCCCGTTGATCGGAACCACTACCTCCTCTTCGAGGCTGGAAGAAGCGTATCGTCTGGCAGACCTCCTCTTTTCGTGCCTGGTAGACTGCCTGTGCCAATATCGTTCGTTTCTGTGCTCACCCTCCGATGTGGATAGACCTCGTTCAATCCCTCGAAACAATTGTTGCTCACCCATATCTTGCCTTTATTAGGGCCTTCATCGGAATTCTTGAAGTAGTCGTGATACAGAGCTTGTTCAGCCGTCAACCGTTGCTCCGGATCGTACTCGAACAGGTCAGACAGGAGTTGGAATCCACGCTGACCTGGCGACTTGTCTGAAGGGTAGCTGGCATGTTTCAAACAGTTGTTGTACCAAGCCTCAAGCCCACTGCCGTTGTTACCAGTTCCACGATTCATGCTGTTAGAACTCGGGTATAGACCGCCGGGTATGCCGCCACGTGAGACAATTAGCGACTGCAGCTGCGGATATTCCGGCATGTCCACCAGTCCCTTCCAGTTCTCCCGGCGAGGCATCCCTAGAATTTCTACAATCTTACCCATCTGATTTCTTTGAAATGGCACTGTTTTCTTGCTGTCCATCTTCGTTTCTTCCCCCTTGAAGATCGGCCTCAGGCTCAGTAACTCGGCAAAAATGCAGCCCACAGCCCACAGATCGATGGAGGGAGTATAATGTCGTGCACCCAGGAGTAAGTCAGGGCTTCGGTACCAGATAGTCACCACCACCTTGTCACCGGAGTACAGTGATGATAAGGGTTTGTGAAACAGTCGAGCTAGACCAAGATCTCCAATTCGCACGTGTCCTGAGCTGGTGACCATGATGTTTGCCGGTTTCAAGTCACGATGGATGACCCAATTCTGATGGAGGTAAAACAGGCCATTGAGAAGCTGGAATAGGATCGACTTGATCATCGTGGCAGGTATCGCCCGCCGAGTTGGTTGCGTGTGATGATGGATGATCTGCAACAAATCATGCTCGCAGTATTCGAAGACCATGAAGACACATTTATCTTCTAGGATAATCTCTGCCAGGTGCACCAGATTCGGATGCGTTAGCTCGGTGCAAAGTGACATTTCGCGGATGGCCGATTGAGACAGCCCGGTGTACTGCACATTGTCTCCTTCTTTCTCTGGTTTGAACCTGTGCGTGTCAGGACAGCGGAAAGAAGTAGCAAGGCATACATACTTCTTGATGGCGTATAGCTCTTTCGACGGAGAGGTCCCTACAGGACTTGAGGTATCACTCTTCGGGTTCTTCTCGACGGCTTTGTATACTCGGCCATAGGTGCCACTGCTGATGAAACCTATGATATTGTACTTCTGGCCGATTTTGACCTTCGCAGTGTAGCTATTTCCGGGCTGTTTCTTGTCGAGCCCTCTAAGGCCATCTAGAACGCCAAATTAGCTTGGTAGTCTTCCTGAGCCGGAGATCCGCCAGTGGTTCCCGGGGTCGGGCATAGCTTGTAGTTCGGTATACATGCATAGAAGACCTACCCTCGAGAGCAGCCAGCTGAGTCGTCTTCCGCAACTGCTGAGCGATGTTCAGGCTTGTACCAGGACGAGACATTCCGGGAATCGACATGGCCTGACGAAAGACCAATAAAGCGTTTGACTTTGCGTCTTGCAGATCACGGGTGCATCAACATCATCATAAGCTCAAGAGCGTAGGACAGACGAGGCCGGAGAACTATTCAGGACTTGGGTACCATGTTGTGGGGTTGCGGGAGACGCTTGTGATGAGGCAGACTCCGGAGCTAGCGGCGACCGTGACACAGGCCAAGGACAGAGGCAAACTAGTTTTAGCAACCGAAACGAATATCGAAGCAGCAAAAATCAGATTTCCAGATACCGATAGAGAATGTGATGGTTTGAGGGCAGCAAAAGAACCGGCGAGGCGAAATGATCGACAACAAGCGCAATTAAACGAGGCCTCGTCGTACCTGCCCTGCCGAGCCTTCGTACAATCATGTTGGTCCAATGAGGCTGCACTTTCCCTGTTTAAGGTTTCCTACTCGGTTGTTGCTTCTCCTCCATCCAATACCGCGTGAAGACTCCTTCCTCCTCGCCCATCGGAAGGCGCCGCCCACGATTGTATCGACCATGGAGAGCTCAAACAATTCTTCTGCCTGTCTGCAGGCCGAATGCACGGTGACGCCCCGCTCTACACCACTACGCTCGCTATCACTATCCCTGTTATTGTGTTTCAGTTCATATAAGGTACAATTTCCCATGCCAGAATCTCTCGTGTCCGTTCTCTATTCGATCACGCCGCTATCTCAAGATGGGTAGAGCGTTGCTAACCAGGACTAGCAGTGGCTACAGAGCCATCAAGCAGGCAGCCTTAGCTGACCTCGTACCGACTCCCCCCCGAAAGAGCCCCATGGCTCGTCCACAATTCAATGGTATCACGCTCTTCCTCATTTACACAATCGTCATTGTCACGCTCGGCCCGCTCCTGTTCGGGTACCATTTGGTAAGACTCACCACAAGACTTCCTCCAAACATGTACTCACAGGCAACAGGGGGAACTGAATGCACCTCAGAAGGTCATCACATGTAAAGCGGACGAGATCCCCGGATATGTCGCTCTCGGACTTCCCCAGTGTATCCCAATGAATGCCTTTCAGTGGGGTCTGGTGCAGTCAATGTTCACCGTGGGTGGGTTCTTCGGTGCCATCTTCACTGGTGCCGTTGCTACAAACTTCGGACGACTCTTTGCCATGAAATGGGCAGCGTTCTTCTTGGCTGGTGGACCCGTTGCCGAAGCGCTCGCTGGCAAGATGTGGGTGCTGGCTCTCGGCAGAGCACTCTCTGGTGTCGGAGCTGGTGCAGCTACAGTCGTATCTCCCTTGTACATCTCCGAGGTGTCACCCCACAACCAACGCGGTCTTTTTGGTGCATTCACTCAGGTCCAGATCAATTTTGGCATCGTTGTGGCTCAGCTCTTGGGCTACTTTTTGTCAACATCGAACAGATGGCGTTGGATCCTTGCCAGTGGCAGCTGCATCGCCGGGTTCATGTTCTTCGGCCTGTCCATAACTCCAGAAACCCCCAAATGGCTTGCTGCAAACAATCGGCCTCGCATGGCAAGGGGAGTGCTGCAACGGCTTCGAGGGAAGAATGCCGACATTCGGGAAGAGATGGAGACTTGGGATATGTCGGGAGAAGCCGAGGAGGAGAGCCTTCTTGGACCTCCGCAGGGCCCTCGACCACAGAAAGCGGCCAACATGTCTATCATTGATGTCATCAGAATCCCCAAGTACCGACGGGCAGTGATTGCAGTCACGGGAACCATGATGGCTCAACAGCTCTGCGGTATCAACAGCGTTGTCATGTACAGTGTCGCCATCCTGGGAAAGATCATGCCAAAGCAGGCCGGCCTCATCACCGTTGTTGTTTCAGCTGCAAATGTCCTTATCACGTTGTTAGCATCACCCTTGCCGGACAGGATCGGCCGCAAAACCTGTCTTCTCATTTCAATCGGCGGCATGGGCTCGGCATCAGCTATGCTCTTTGTAGGCTTGGGACAGGATATTCAGTGGCTGACAGTTGTGGCCATCACCCTCTTCGTCGCCAGCTTTGGCGTTGGACTGGGACCCGTTCCGTTTATTCTGACAAGCGAGCTTGTGGGCCCTGAGGCCGCCGGGGCCGTCTCAAGCTGGGCACTGGCTGGTAACTGGTTGTGCACTTTTCTCGTGTCAATGTTTTTCCCTATTCTGAACAATGCACTCGGGAATAAAGTGTGGTGGATCTTCGCTGGTGTTGCCGGCTTCTGGGCTGCTTTTGTCGGAGTCTTCGTTCCAGAGAGCAGAGGCAAGGCTAACGCAGACGAGGTCTGGGGACGAGTGCGACACGGCTGATCGCCCGTTGAGACAGTGTGATGTCCTTCATTGGGACACGTTTGGGCGCGTTCTCCAACGTCCTGATCCCTAGATAACTACCTAATGGTTTGTGGTTACAGTGACATGTGAGAGCTCGAGAAGGTTGCGCAGAGGTGGGCTCAGAGGTTTCGGTCACGGACGCGGATAGCCTGTATCATTAGCTTATCAGTAGACTTCTGGCCTTTCTGAGGGCCGCAGAAGATGTATTCTTACTCGCCATGCTGCGTTCATTGTGTTCTGTGCTCGTACTAGATTGAGCGCGGATTCTCTGCTTCACCACAAGGCTCTCGCAAGCTTCTCTCAAGTTGGGAATTGTGATGTGGAAGATTGCCGGCTCGGATAGAACATGGTCCGACAGCTGTTGCCGGTGGGTTGCCGCAGCTTCAGGCTGAGATTTCACACTCATTTGACTCTCCAGACTCGTGCAACCCCCGCATTTCGCGTCTGCTCCCCTCCTCTCCACGTCTCCCGCATAGATCTTTTGCCCTTCGCACCTCATGTTGTGGCTCATCGGCACTGTTAGAGGCATCACTAGCTCAGCACTCACGCCTGCTGGCCGTACTCGCAGCCAACCATCCTTTGTGGCTCGGAGCTAAAGGCGACGACATGCATTTCGCGGTAAAGGGACTGCTAGGTCGTCGGGCGTAGCCCTCCCGTTCTTTTCTGCGCGACCTGGACTGACGTCGGAAGTCGAGGCGGAACAGCGCAAGATTTGCCCATTCAGGAGCTTCATCCGGCAACTGATTGACGTTGACAGCTTGCCCTGCCGAGGCAGACTCGCTCCAGAGGGGCGTCTGTTTGGTTTGGTCACCGTCATGGATTTGAACCTTGGCTACGACTGCCTGGCCACAGACTAGAGCGTTGCCGGATTTGGAAGCTCGAATACACTTCGACTCTCTCTGTTCAATCATGTCCAGTAGGTCAGAGAGCTACAGTAACTGTACCCCAACACTAGCACCTCAACTGAACAGAGCTCCTCCGACTAGGCTCTGGAGTACGGTATAAAATGGAGGCTCTCTCCCCGCGTGAGCACTCTTGTTGGTGTTTTCTCCCAGCAGGAAGCTGCAGGTTAAGCACGTTCCGGTCAAGATGCCATTCTCCCGGTTCTCGTTGTTAGCGGCTCTCTTGCTTCTCTCCTCCCCCGTGCTTGCACAGAGCTCCCTTCCACAGGTGGATTTGGGCTATGAAATCCACAAAGCCATCAGCTTCAACGTAAGTGCTACCGGACACAAGTAAGGTAATACTTTTGTGAGGCTAACGGTCTCAAACAGCAAACTGGGCAGACTTACAACTTCTCCAACATACGATATGGTCAAGCTCCAGTGGGTAACCTTCGCTTTGCCGCCCCTCTCGCACCGACAGGCAGAAATACGGCCGTGCAAAACGGCAGCGTGGGCAGAGTTTGTCCCCAAGCCGGACCGGCTTGGCTCGCGGTTGCTGAGGAGTTTCTGCAATATCTCGTAGCAGGAAATGCATCTTCGTTCAACGTCACACAGGTAGAGCAACAACTACAAGCAGCTTCGCAGAATTCCCCTGCCCCCCAGATCGATTCGAGGATGACAGAAGACTGCCTGTTCCTGGACGTGATTGTGCCAAAGAAAGTCTTCGACGGTGCGAGAAGCAGAATCAAAAGACGCCAAAGCAATGGTGCGCCTGTTCTAGTCTGGTAAGTCGAGGTAGTCATTCGGGCCGTATCGCGGTGACTAAATTCGAGGCAGGATCTACGGTGGCGGATACACAGGAGGAGAAAAGGGAGGATCCGGTAATCCCAGTGGCCTGATAGCATCTAGCCAGGCCGGTGGTGGTGACGGCATCATCTTTGTGTCCTTGAACTACCGCCTCGGAGCTTTTGGATGGCTGGCTGGTCCTTCTTTACAAGCTGCAGGAGGAGTTTCGAATGCTGGCTTGTACGATCAACGCCTCGCGCTCGAGTGGGTGCAGGAGCACATTCACTTGTTTGGCGGAGATCCGAAACGCGTGACGGTCATGGGAGAGTCTGCTGGAGGTGAGTGCGCTGGGCCACTCCGCTCTTCCGCGACATGTCTGGATTAGTGACTAACATTTCGTGGAGGCGGGTCAATCGTCCACCAGATTACAGCCTACGGTGGCCAGAGAGGCGTACCCTTCCAACAAGCTATCCCCCAATCGCCAGGATATCTACCCCAGCCGTCATACTATGTCCAAGAGAACACCACGCAGGCATTTCTGTCCTTGTTGAACGTTAGCACCATCGCAGAAGCTCGCAATTTATCATCCACAGCGCTCATGCTCGCCAACGCACAGCAAGTTGGAGCCTCGAGATACGGAGGCTTTTCATATGGACCTGTCGTCGATGGAATATTTGTTCCGGCCTTGCCAAGTGTCCTTCTGAATGCCGGGCAATATGCCAAGAACGTCACCGTCATGGTATCCCATATGCTCAGCGAGGGCCCTCTCTTCACTCCACCCAACGTCCGGACAGATGATGAATTGGAAGCCTTCATACTGCTGAACACTCCTGGATTCCCCGCCGACCTTGTCAACTATGTTGTGAAGACGCTGTATCCGGCACGATATGATGGAAGCCAACCATATCCTTCTGCGATTGAGCGAACTATCTTGTTCATAACCGAGACATCTTTCACCTGCAACAACTATTTCCTCAATAAGGCGTACGGCAATAAGACTTACGCGTATCAGTTCGCCGTTCAACCAGGATTCCATGGCTTTGATGTCCCCTATACCTTCTACAATGGACAGCCGACAAACCTTACCGCCGGTATGATCGCACCTGTTGGGGTAGCGCTTGGGACCTACCTGACAAACTTCGTCATGACGGGCAACCCCAATGGACGAGGCATGCCACCGTTCCCTATGCAGGGAAATAACGCCAGCATGAACTCGATTGGTACCACGATTCAGCGTGTCAAAGATGATACCTCCAACCAGAGGTGCGCGTGGTGGGAGAAGTCCCTCTTCGCCTAGGCAGTGACAGGGCATCTCCCTGACAGAGAAGGACGATTGATGACGCACCACAAATGATGATTTACTTGACCCAAGATTTTTGGCCTCGTCGCATTGAGTTTTGCACCTGCATATTTACTGACGAACAGTATCCAATCTTTAACGGGTAGTTGCTTCAGCCTGAGAGGGATAAGGTGTCTGCTGGCTGATGGATACAATGCCCGGTCGGCTAGATTTGAGCATTGTCTCTCCCAGGCCTCAAACAGGGCGCCGGTAGCATGGTCACCACTCTCCTCGAGATACTATGTCACTTTCTGCGGGGCCACAGACGACCTTTAGTTTCGAAAAACGATGTCCAACAGTCTAGGATGCGAAAGCCTTCCCGGCAGGTCAGCGTCGAACCGGTGCTTTATATAAGACGAATTCCATGCTGAGTCTGTGGGAAGGGAACGGTACCCCGACATCTGGTTCTCTATGTTGCCCATCCTAGCATACACAGGAGCGCGAGAGGTATGGTCTCTCTCATGGGCCGTGGCTTAAGTAAGTTAATTGAGTAAGTTGGGTCGACAGGGCCAATTTCTGGCGGTTCGAAGTATTACATTGAGAGATAACTGGCCATGTGAAGCCTCTCTGAGTGCAATGAAGGACTTCACGACCAACAAAAGCCGCGCTTGCTGTCGGCATCCAATTGTTACACAGAGCTCCTCCTTCAATTCGAGCTTCAGCTCTTGTTACCTTCATAACTCAGCCCAGCCTCCGCAACTCCCTAAGCACGTCACACCTTATCACCAACGGATTGTTCACCGAAGACACCCTCGTCGTCTCTCACTATGGAATGCCCACTTTCAATGGTCCTTGCCATTTCGGTGCTTCTCTGCGTCAAATGGTCAGCTGCCCACTACGAGAAATGGGAGGACCTTCCAAACTGCGCTGTAAGTGTTTCCGACCCAATGTTACCTTCTGACGACTGTATAGCAAGACTGCCTCACGCAAGCTGTCAACGCTTCTCTCACAGGCTGCGCCGAGCTCTCCCTCAAATGTCTCTGTCAGAATGGCTTCGCGACTGTAGCCTTTGACTTTTGCCTCGATTCTGACTCATCGTGCGAGTCTGACCCTATCAAGACAGACGCCGAGAACTTCCAAAGCAATGTTCTCTGCAACCTCACCATCGACAGTGGCTTCCGTTTCTCTGCTGTGGAGGGTACCGAGACCGTCACCCTAGGCCTAGGCGCGGATAGTGATGAGGGAACAACCAACACCGACACTGACCAGGAACAGGTAAGACTGACGTGCTTCTAACACTATCGTTGCGAGAGGCTAAAGATTAAACCTGCCGTAGACGACGAGCTCATCACCTACAGATTCGTCCAGCTCGTCCAGCAGCGTTCCGGCCACCATCTCCGCCTCTGCGACCAGTCCTACCTACATTTCGGCCCCCGTGGCAACCAGAACGGGTCCAGGCATAATAACAAGTGTTTCGACAGTGATCGTGGAAATGTCCAGCATTACATCAACAAGCAGAACCACAACCGGCACATCCACTGGACCTCCTGTCACTACCGTTTTCGTTACGGCAGCGGCTTCCAGCAACGTCATGCATATCTTGGACTTCGCGTCAAGACTAACGATGATATGGATACTCGCCTCCTTCCCAGACATGTTCGGTTGACCTTGAGACGGCGGGACACGCCCTCGCTATGTGCCCGTGGTCGACCCCGTCACTGTGGCTTCACCGCAAGATTTATCATATCGTGGCTGGGATTGGATATGGAGGACCTCAGAGAAGCTGGAGTTTTACAGATTGAGACCGCGGTTGCGCGGGTAGCAACACAACAACAACATCTTCAAGGATCCTGCTTTCTTTCCCGTCCAATATCTGCGCTCCTCTGCGATCGTTCCCTGCAGATTCGGGTCTCACAGCTAGGAGCTTGTGTCTCGCAATTGCTACACAGAATATCTCCGGCAAGTGCCACGGTTCCTTTCCTTGTGCATCGCATGTCACTTGCCCATTTCTACACCCTGCCTTTTGTGCCACCAGGCAAGATTCATGCTACGGATTGATCCTGCTACCACGCATAGCGACGGCCGGTTCGATACGAGAGATCTTCCTAGCCATCCACACACGAATCCTAGCCGGCAGCCTTCCAGAGCACGTTGCGGAACAAATCCAGCTCGTTGATACGCTTGACGGCTGCTGTTTCTTCGTCGCCTATGCTCGGTATTGACGCATGCTGCTGGCAACAAGCTCTTCGCCGGTGAATGTCACAAAGCTTCGCCGTGTCCTTCGTCGAACTTGCAGCATGACATATCTATCGGCACCACGGCAGCATTCGGTATCACGCTCATGGGGTTGAAAATCTATGCAGTCATTGTTCGGCCGACTCTTGGGTTTCCCATAAGATTACCTCCTTCCCTTGTGCCTTTTTTCCATTCTT
Source organism: Phialophora verrucosa (assembly GCA_002099365.1). Lineage (NCBI taxonomy): Eukaryota > Fungi > Ascomycota > Eurotiomycetes > Chaetothyriales > Herpotrichiellaceae > Phialophora > Phialophora verrucosa. The sequence continues at coordinate 344,132 of MSED01000003.1, read as the reverse complement.
CCTTCCTTCCTTTTCCTCTTCCTCTGCCTACCGTCACCAGCCTTCGGTATCTTGTGTCTGCGGACACTTGGGCGTAACCTTTAACAAGATCATCAGACCTAATCTACACTCGTTTATCCTTGCACTACAATGGGAATATCTAACACTCTTATTTCTATCCTCCTGCTCGGCGCGAGCTGCACAGTTGCTCAATTTGGCGACCCGGACGCAACGCCGTCGACAGATCCGGTACGTCTTGGCTTTAGAGCGCCACGGTTCGGAGTCCACCTCTGACTGAAACGAAGTATTACTCTCAGGATCCCTCTACATCTACGAGTCCATGCGATCACTTGTACTCTCTCACTCTTCCTAACTCCCATGCTTCCCCTTGCGCTTCATCGACCTCGCTGCCCGTCGCCTACTCTCCCCCAACATTTCCTTTTCCACCTATGGCGCCTAGCTCCCCAGCCTCGTCGTCCAAACTTCCACCTCTAGTCTCCAACTCTCAGTCTACCTCTTCCTTCGCCATTCCACCGCACGCCCCGAGCTCGTCCTCCGCTATCATCCCGGCGACTCCTGGCGACTCCTCCTCTAGCCTCCTTTCTGCGTCAGACTGTGCTGGGACGTTAAGCTGTTCACAAATCTCCACACGCAACACAACTACCTCCACAGTCACAATCAGCATAGAACCGCCAAACACAATCTACGAGACTCCAACTATGAGCACAGCAACCACTTCTACGTCCCACCCTGCAAATGTTGGTCCAAGTTCACGTGCTTCGCCACCTGTACCTCTCGCTTCCCACTCCACAAACATAAGTGCAAGCGCTCCTCCAATGCCAACTCCAAGCACAAGTTCATGTGCGGAGAGCAGTGAGAGCACACCAGTCTCTACAGTCTCGGTGCTTCCCATTGGTCCTGGTGCACAGGGCGGCGCAACTGGTAGCCCCAGTATCCCTAGCACAACCTTGACAGCAACGGTTTCGAAGACGACGTTCGTGACTAGCAGAGGCGGGGTGGGCGGAGGAGGTCCGCCGCGGAGCAGCAGCAATGGTGAAGGCAGCAGTGGACTCAGCAGCGGCAATAGTGCCACTATTAGTGTCTATGGCGGAGCAAACCCTTCCAGTAACAGCGGCGCGACTGGTGTTTACACCTCCGGCCAGGCTGGTTTTGGTGGAGGGAGTACCATACCCGGCGCAGCATCACAATCACCGTCCGTGCCTCTGCCTCCTTCTGCAGCTCAACCGTCGCCGCCTGTCGCATCAGCGGCGACCACTTCTCACGCCAGCACAAGCACAAGTACACTCACGACCATCGCCACGAAGACAAGCACAAGCACCAGTGCACATTCAAGCGCGGGTTCAAGTGCACTACCGACACAGACTGGTGGGGCCGTGTCCTTGATTAACACTTATGATGCCCTCTTTGCTGCGTCCTTGGGGACTCTTGTCTGGATGATAACATTGGCTCTCTGATCGCCGTGTCCTGGAGTGATGAGGAAAGTTGGATAAGGGGGCGAGTGGTTGGACTTGGGTTTTGCGGAGTGGAGGTCAGTTAATGGGCAGAAATAAGCCTGAGCCGGTTTCAGCGGGTAATGAGCAAACGTGATGCTGACGATCTGAAGAATGCATGGAGATGTTTCAAGGTGCTCCGATCCGTAGTCGGGCAGGGAGTTTAGCTCGAGGTTGTAATCGATGTCCGTCCCTACTTACCGCAGAAAATCCCGTGAAGTCGGAACGGGGACCAAGCGTCTTTGACCATGCAGACAACAGTTACTCACCTATCAAGTGTCCTCCGTTCGCTGCATCGTTGCTGTACGAGTAGGGGCTGTGTGGCTAACGGAGTACTGTCCGGAATAGGCCTCTGCCATCCTTAGAGCCTCGGGTGGAAGGCGCCCCGGAAGCAACACCCTGTGACCCCCTAGCGGCCGCTAAACAAGCAAGCCGCCACCACCGCCAAGCTTGAGTTACGGCAAGTAAGCCCCTGGAGCCTCCGTTAAGCAATGATAAGCATGCCAATGGTTTCAGTTCCGGACCTTGGGCAATACGTACCTTCGTCGTCGCATGCACCGCATTATCAAGGCCAGAAAGGCTCAAGAACGATGGACGGAAGGCGCTCAGATGGTTTGAGTTCCTCCGATGGAGACTCATAGATGCCCGCGTGGCAACGATTGACCTCCCCAGCCCGCATTCTATGGACTAAGATAACCGACGAGCGCGTCGCGTTGCGTGCCCGCTGGTTTGGCCCTCTACCGTTTACAAGACCTTCAGACCAACCGCATAGAGGGAGAGCTCCAGAGAGCATATTGGTCAGTTACAGGGCTCTACCGAGTACGAGTAAAAGACCGGTGGTTGTATGCAAGGCAGCAACGTACATCGGATGTGGTCATGGGGGGGTCAAGTCGATCAATCGTCCTACCATACACGTACTTGGGCAGCTCATGGAAAGAAGCTAGAAGCCGGTGATCAACTGAAGGTGGTCGGAATTTCCGCAGGCCTCCATTTTATTTCCTTCCGGCTTCGTGTGATTTGCGCAGCTGGAGCAATCGTGCCTTGTCCCAAATGCCGATTCAGCTGCCGATGGTGACGCTTGTTCATTGCCCCGGCATGCACGATTTCCACAAGTGCGGAACATCCATTGCCACGCACCACCCACTGGACGCACATGGCATTCGCGGGGCAGGGGGCCACAAAGGGCAAACTCCAACCCCCGGATCTCGCACTCCACCCAGCAGAACAGTGCGTCAGGGATGGTGGGCCAAGGAGCAGGTCGAACTGGAGCAAAGCTTGAACCCGCCCTCCCGCTAGCCCTGAGCGACTCGCTTCGAGACCATGGACCATAGCTGATCGAATCAGGTGTACGCCCTACGCAGCATTGCCTCATGACTTCGTCCCATCGCTGGTTCGGACGTGCATGGATATATAGTCTGCTTTCCTCCGTCATTCTTCCTCTCAATCCTACTCGGTAGACATCCACCCTGTCCCCAGGCATCTCTCCTCTCGAATCCCATTTCCTTCGCCATGTCGATAGACTATGATGAGCAGGTATGGTTCTTGGATGCCACTCTCACAACCACAGACTGATCCCGATCGCACAGGAGCGCCATGCCATTGAGCAAGAGCTCCACATCGAAATCCTCCCTGGCACGGAGGTGATGGCGGATATTGGGTCGCACCATTTCGTCAAGAGCGTCGGCAAGCGTCACCGCGTTTTGGTGCCGCAGCCATCAGAGGACCCCCATGATCCCTTGAATTGGGCGAAGAGTTGGAAGCTTGCAGCCATCGTGGCCTCCAGTTTCGTCAGCTTCACTCAAGGCTTTGGACCGCTCTCCTTAGCACCGATGTTTGGCGACTACATCGAGGCGTTCCATTGCTCCCTCGCCGACGCGGTGCAATTTACGGGTGTCGCCATCCTTGTCCTGGGTTTCAGCAACTTCATCTGGTACTGCCCTGAGCTTGCCCCAGAAGCGAAATGACTTACTTACCGCGCATTAGGGTGCCACTCAGCACTTCCTTCGGCCGCCGCCCGGTCTACATTTTCTCCCAATTGATCTGCCTTGGTTCTGCTATTTGGCGTGCCCGAGCACAGACCTATGGCTCGTTCATGGGCGCTTGTGTGTGAGTGTCCATTGTCCATTCTCGAACCTACCCGAGGCACCACACTAACCATCGCAAGTCTCAACGGCATCGGAGCGGGGCCTGCTGAAACGATCCAGCCTGCTGTCATTGCTGACATCTTCTTCCTCCACGATCGCGGCAAGTGGAACACTCTGTACTGGGTTGTTTATATGGGATCGCTCATGGTTGCCCCGATCATTTCCGGGGCCATGGCCGAGAATGTCGGATGGAGAAACTTCTGGTGGCTGTATACCGCCCTGGTCGCGCTCTCTCTCGCCATGGTTGTTTTCATGTTCCCTGAAACGAAGTGGCACCGACAGCACATTAGCGAGACGACCAAACATTCCGCTGCAGACCAAGTGACCAAGGTCGAGGGCTCTGAAAAGCAATCCGATGGCGTCCTCGAACAAGGCAACGCCGGCAACGAACTCGGTCATGTCGACACTGCCGCTCGCGACCCTTGGCTCGGCCGTGGCAAGCCGAGCAAGGCCCAATGGGGTCTTTATACGCCCAACCCGGATCCCATCAGGGCGATCCTGCTCGATCTCTGGATCCCATGGAAGCTCTTTACCTTCCCGATCGTCGAACTGGCGGCTTTCATCGTCAGCTGGAGCTGCTCTTCGTTCTTGACCCTCAACTTGACCCAGACCCAGGCCTTCGCCGCGCCCCCGTACAATTTCACCACCGAGCAGATCGGCTTCACCAACTTCGCCATCCTAGTCGGTGCGTTCATTGGCTTGTTCACCGCCGGGCCCTTCTCCGACTGGGTTTCGGCTCGCCAGACGGCGAGGAACGGCGGCATCCGCGAACCGGAAATGCGCCTGCTTGCCATGATTCCGTACGTCATCATCATGTACTTTGGCAACATCATCGTCAGCGTGGGCTATGAGAACCAGTGGCCGTGGCAAGCGATCGTCATCATCGGCTACACGTGTGCCGGTATTCAAGTTGCGGCCATTCCAGGCATTGCATCGACCTACGCTGTCGACAGCTACAAGCCTGTCGCGGGAAGTTTGTTCGTGGCCATCACAGTGAACAAGAACGTCTGGGGTTATGGCTTCAGCAAATTTATCACGGTATGTACTCTCCCCATTCCGTGCGTTGCCTACCGTAGGATATCCTGCTTGTGCTGACATGGGCTTATTAGAACTGGATTATGGACGACGGCTATATCCCACCGATCATGACGAACGCGTCGCTCATTCTGTTGTGGTGTCTCTGTGCCATCATCTTCTACTTCTACGGGAAGACGTTCCGACGATGGTCGAAGAACAGCAGCGTCCATAGGATGTAGGATCCCAGAACTTGGAAAGACGTGGAGGAGCCACGCGACGTAGCGCAGTATACATACCAATCAACGACACGCGCGAGTCGAGCACAAACTGAACTGCCGACAAGCGAACCTGGCTTCGTTCACATCCGATTTTTAGCGTTGCATGGTGTTGCTCTGCACAAGTACGCAGGGCCCGTCTCGAGAAAGTGTCTCTGGAAGCCAAACCTTGTGTCACTCCGGACATATTCTGGAAGCTTGCTGCTGCGCCTTGGTACGACGCCGACCTTTCGAGAAGCCGGCGAGACCCGCCCTGTCCGCTCCATGTTCGTAGAGACCAATAAATCTAACGGCCTGCGCTTAGCTCTGGGCCTTGCCGACTATACGTATACACAGTCCTTGTAGAGACGGCACCTTCACAAAATCGTCGCACCTACATCGCGACAAGACTTTGGTCCAAGGCCAACGCCAGCCACATCTCGACATCGCGACTCCATTCGCTCCATGATCAGAAGAAAGTGTGGCGGAACAACGTGCCTCCGATGCCGATCACATCATCCTCTCACTCATGCCTTGAGCTCCTGCTTTGCTAATTAATTTTAACATGCGGTGCTTTTGCGTTACTTGGACCTTTGCACCCATTGAAGCCACACTGTAGGACTGGTGCTGCAGTTTTTGAAAACGATCAGCCCAGACGACCCACGCCGATGGTGTCGACGCGGTCGACCAAGAGGCGCTCACGCAGCCCTGCCGCTGCCACTGCTCCAGGTCTCGAACCCCCAGCAAAGAAATATGCTCGGACGCGGAAAAAGCCTCGAGACAGGCCCGGGCGATCTTTCGAGAATGTGAAACTCGTGCTTCTGGACATTGGTACGCAGAGTCGTCCGTGATCAGAAACCCTCCGTTGCCTACAAGTATTAGCAGAGCTCTCGGCTGACACGAGGAATCGCGTGTTATTCAGAGGGCACGATATGTCCAATCAGCTGGGTGAAAGAGACGCTGGTAAGCTGGCAGCTACCTTCTCATTTGACGCCCAACGAGTTTACAATTCCATACTCTGTGGCTGGGTGATCCGGGCTTTATCTGCTGGTTGAACGTTTGGAGACTGATTCGTCGTGAAAAGTTTCCGTACGCCCTCAAGGCGCTCCCCGATGTGCTGGCCACAAAGTGGGATGACGAGAAGTTCAAGGCCTATCGGGATGGGTTTCCCGAATCCGCCCGCTCATCGCCTGGGCTCTTCGAGGAGCATGTCAAAGATCTTACCGCACGGGACGTCAAGGTAGCGTATCTGAAAGACCTGCAAGGTACAGTACCTGCGTCCTGCTGCGCTGCTTGCTCTGCCCCATGACCCGATATATACTTGCACTAACACGACATTCACCACGCAGGCTACCTTTGGGAAGATGGGTATCGCTCCCACGCGTACTCGACACCGGTTTATACCGATGTACTAGCTTGGATAGACGGCTTGGTCCCTTCTCCCACCACGGCTGACGCGCAGGACACTGCCATCGCCATCGCCATCTACAGCAGTGGGTCGATCTTCGCACAAAAGCTGCTGTTCCAGCATATCAAGGATCCCGCCAGACCCGAGGATCCAACTGCCGTCCTCGATCGCCGGGACCACATCACGGCGTGGTTTGATACCACGAATGCGGGTCCCAAACATGATAGCAGCAGTTACGCCAAGATCGCGTCTGAGCTCCAGCGGAAGCCAGAGGAGATACTGTTCTTAAGTGACAATGTGAAGGAGGTGCGGGCGGCCATTGATGCGAAGTTTCACGCCGTCGTGGTGGACAGACCGGGGAATGCGCCCCTGTCGGTTGCGGATCGAGAGGAGCTTCAGGTTGTGGACAGCTTCGAACAGCTTGATGTGCGATGAGGTGGGGAGGATGGGTATCGCTCTTCGCGCGCTGAAAGTCCTAGGTTGGGAAGAACGGGTATTTGAAAACAAGAAAAGATATATTTGAACGGTGTGCAATGTCAATATGATTTAGGAGGAAAAGTCATCTCGGACTGGCTTGCTGGGTTCAGTACTTCCGTGCAGTACCTCCTAATCTCTAGTCTTCCACCGAGAGGAGCATCGCCGGCAGCCCGGAGAGGTCGCAATACTGACCTGGCCGGCTCTGGTTTTCTGTCGCAGTAAGACCGGACCGGACAGCTGCCAGATGGTCAATTATAAGTTCAGCATATGGGATGAAGAGTTGCTCCAAGGCATTTTGGGAAGAGTTCCCAAGGTGCTGTGAGTGATTTCCACGCAATGTCTGATGGCGTGAACAGTGTCACCCTATTTGGTGGCTGCTTCGTTCGACAAGGCAGGCCCGACATGCTTCACCTACTGAGAGTGGGGCAAAATCCTGGGGAGCCTGAGATTTTGCACGGTTGTTGTCTCTTTCATCAGCCCTTGCTGACCTGAATAGGGCAGAGGCCGGTCAAGCTAAATACAAGAAGTTTTGAAGTCACTATACACTGCAAGCGACAATTTCGGGGAGTCCATGGTGCCAGCTTGTGATTTCCAGTTGGACGATGGGATTCAGCTTCTTCACTTCGCAGGACGCTTCGCAATCGAAAATGAAACGCCAGAAGACTTTGTCGGCATCGAATAGGCACATCTCTTACTGTCGAAAAGAAAAATAACTAGCGATTTCTCCCATCATAGGGCCAGCTCCGCGTGCTGGTCCGGAGAACCATGTCGACGCTGGATATCCAGATATTGTAAGTGCTCAACTCGTTTTTATCCAGCTTCAACCCTACGTCGGATTAACCATTCTACTAACTATTAATCCCACCGGCGGTCCGCATTGTGCCGCTTCCGACATACGAGCGCTAGGGTCGGAAACCCAGCAGCTTCTCCGATGGCGGGCGGCCTTATGTACCCTGACTGCCCTCACTCGAAAGTGCAAGTCTGAGGGTACTGTAAGCCTATCTGACACGGCACACACCATCAGCATGGATCCTATAACCCCACTTGTTAAAAGCTCCCGAAGTCCCCACAGACCCAGGCATTCAAACTCGGGTTCATGGCTGTCCTGTAGCTCGCATGCAGTTACAGCTCAGATGACAGCTTTGGTGCTGATCGTGCTTCTGGTCAACAAGTACCATCTACCCTTTTCGCCGGGAGACGAGGGTCAATCAGACGTCTGATCCATTCCCGCGAATAGAAGTTTTGATCCGCATGAGTCCCTGCACTCGTTGGTGTGGCAGAAGTGGGCTCGGATCGTCCCTGAGGATGCATTGCCGTCCAGTTTCAGCATGAGCGGATGCAAATGCTTCCAGACAGATCCTTATCTGACGCCTTCGGTCTTCGTTAGAGACTGATCAAGGCCACACCCCTAGCTTCGCAACCATGGCGGCAGCGCTTCCGGATACGTACATCTTGTCGCGGGGTATTTTGGCGTCGCGAAGGTTGACGGCGCAGCACTGCCTTATCCTGAGAAGGTTGGGCTGGCTGCTATAACTGAATATTGCGGAGCAGGTCAAGCACCGCAAGAGCCTCGAGATCGCAGACGTGGCGTGTGGGAATGCCATCCGGGCAATGGACATGGCACTCGAGTACGCACAGGTGCATATTACCGCATCGACATTTCGCCCCAGCAGTTCCCTCCACGGTTTTCATGGTCGGACAAGGTGAATCTTAAGACGCGTGACATCTTCTATCTAGTGCCAGAGCGCTACATTGGGCACTTCGACATTGTGCCTTGCCGGTTGATCATGGGGGCCGTGGATGTGGATGGCCAGATAAAGATCGCCTGATGCACAACATCGGTAGCGTTCTGAAGCTGGGGGCTACGTCCAATGGACCGACGGGACTGTCCCACTGCTTCAGGCGATCAATGATCCGACGACAGGACGGAGAATGCTTCGAGAACCGCCTGCGATCACGATTCAGTTGACCTGATTGCTTGGCTCCATGGAATGGCTGAGGCATCTTTGTCAGGAACTTCAGCTTCATGCCCCGGCCAATTTTTCGCGATGTCGATATGCCGCGGTGGGTGCCCTGGCTATCCAGACAAGACACCGATAATACCATTTGGACTCTGACCGATATTCATGAGGGTTTGAAATTGCGAGCAACGCGAGAAGTGTCGGACTGTTTTGGATATGCGGTCGAGGAGACTCTGGAAGATTAAGCAGGCCCGAGTATTCTTGTCTACGTATTACACGGCAATGGGGCAGAAAGCCGAGGTAGCAATGAGCGATTGTTTGAGGAAACATTGCATTCTGCGCTGAAGCAGCATGGCCAACCCTGTTTGCGTCAGCCTCGTCAGCCTCGTCAGCCTCGTCAGATCCCCCAAGGCTTGGCATCCGGAAGATACAAGTTTGCTTCACTGAAGCTTCACAATCATCTCTGTTTCCGGCAGATTGTCCATCACCTCGTTATTCTCTCTTTCTCCAGCTAGACGACTTTGTGTTTCCACGCAAATCTTCCCGCTTGAAACCGCGAATCACAAATCCCGGGCAATGTGGATTGTTCGCCACGTCGGAATCTCGTGACGGGGATGAGTCGCCCTGGAAGCAAAGACGAACGGAATGGCGGGTAGAAGTGAACCTGCCTCTCCGGAACAAGGTGCGGCAGACGAGTCCGGGCCTGAAGATAGGCTTCCATCTAGACCTCCACGGCGGATCACTGTCTACGATGCTGTCGCCGGGCGGGCGGGGCTGAACGGGTTCCTGAGCCAGGAACAGCAACGGTCGGAAAACGTTTTGCCCATCTCACCGGAAGAAGTCCTTCTCGGCCGAACCACAGTCCCCGAAGACTTGATCTACCAGGAATACGATGTATCGAGTGCGCTCCCTGACTCGAGCAAGCTGCCAGAGTCCGAGATGCTGAAGGCAATCCACACCTACGCGTCAGATTTCTACGGCTGCGCAGCGGAACAGGGAGGCAGATTCGACTTCAAGTCTCTTGACGAGACAGCGCTCATTGCCATCGGGGTTCTTCTGGAGGAAGCGGTGAAAGGAGCCCTAGGTCAGAATGGAGATATGGTCTTCGTGGAGCCCGAGGGTCTGGAACAAGGGTTGGGCGAAACAAAATGGACCAAACGCCAGGTCAAGGGCAGAGTGAAGCCGGCGCGGGCTGCCAGACCAGAGCAGGATGATGACGCGGACAGCTTGAAGGAGGACGAGTCGCCGGCTAAGAAACAACGACGTTGAAGCCCTGCTCACATTTGACCCTCGAACCCCCCCGACTACGATACTGGGATGAGACCAAAGATTTTGCGTAGTATCCAGCACTGCAGAGTCGCACCCTAGTCAGACAGCGTCCCTCCAGAACGAGTAAACCGTTGTGACAGGCCGCGTACAATGGTCGGGTCAGAAGACCACTGGTCCCCAGCAGCATGCTACACCAAAGGAGGGCGAATTCTGCAGACAGGCCCTCGACATGGACTTGCCGACGTCTGGCTTAGTCATGATATGTCGGGCCAGCTGTCGTCGGTTGGCGTCTGACTGGACGGTTGTATTGGCAATGCTGCACTCCGCAAAAACGTTTCTCGGCGCTCAGTGGTCGCGAGTGCGCCTCCCCGCCTAGACCTTCCCTGATGAAAAGCTTGACGAGGCCTGCCACTGCCAGTGCCACCCCGAAGTCGCCCGAGTGGCAGCAGGCCTTCAAAATGGGGCAATAATCCTACTCATTTTGCTTGCGTGGCACGCATGCTTCAGCCATGGTTTCGTCCCTTGCCAAAATGGGCGACACACGGCCTCTTTGATCTCTCTTTTCGACACTCAATTCGCAGAACCAAGAAGCAGCAAAGCATGGTTGACGCACTTAACCAACCACCTCTATCACCGTAATTGCTGTAGGGGCTGCGCGGCAGTCTGATCATGCGATTCTCGCGTCTGCGGGCAACCTAGCAGGTGCCCCGAATGGGACACCAATCATAATTCGGGCGCAGGTGGGTAGGAACCGTGGGAGCCAGTGGCCACCAACTGGAGGCCGCCCGGGCTGCGCCCCCAAACATGCCTAAGCCCGATTCTGGCCCCCCGAGTTGTGGTGCCGCGTGCGCGCTGCCCCTCGACGCCGCCTGCTCCCACTTCTTCTTGTTTGGCACTTCTCCTGCGAGTGTTTCTCCCATCAGCCCACCGAGTTCTCGACCTGCCAAGCACCGAAGCTTGAATTTGCAGACAAGCATCATCCAGATACCCCAGCTTCCATCGCCGTGGGTTCATCACGATTCTTCACCGAAGCTTGGCCAGATTTCTGTTCGGAAACGTGCATCGCAGCCGTTGTGACCGCAGCCTGTACCTCGTCGTCGCGCGACGGATCAGTCCTCGAGCATACGACACATCGTCTCCCTGCCATCCGTCCCGGCGGCCGTAAGCCAGTGTCCGCGTCGCCTCCAACCCTCCCTATACCGTCCTGCACTCGTCGACCGCGTCCACCATTCGACCTCAGCACTGTATGCTCGCCGTCGACGTTCTGCATGCGTCTCTCATTCACATCTCACCTGTCACACAAGCTTCATAACAATACCGGGCTGCGACTGTTGCGCACAACCGGGTCTAATTGATGACGAAGCTGACGGTCGCTCCCCCAGCCTCAGCCCTCACCATTAAATGCGCATCCTGAGCCTTTCTACCTGGGGAAATTCTCGACATCATAACCCTCCTCGCACGGAACACACACAGCCGTATCTGCATGTGGAGACGACGATGTACTGCCTGACTCCTCCCTTATAGCACTGCATGGCTCAGATCCTGACGGCCATGCCCCTCGAGTCTCTACTCACGAACCCCAACCCGCCAGTGCCACGGCCTCGGTCAATACTGTCCTTTTTGAGCAACCCCTTAGCGAAACATGCACGGAACATGTTTGACATTGCCATCGAGCCTGAGGATCCTTTCAGAACATACTCGCCCGGTCAGACTGTGAAAGGGCAGGTCATTCTCACTGTTTTGAAAGGTTTCGACATCACCCATCTCGTTGTCGCTTTGCACGGGTACGCCAAAGTTTACAAACATCAGATACCACCCGGTGACGGGGTGCCGGCAGCCGAAGGGCTGGTCAACGGGCAAGGGTCAAGAGGGGTACAGTATCACGGCAACGGCCTGGCGTCGCTCTTTCAGCAAGAGCAGGTCCTCTGCGGCAATGGTTTTCTCAAGAAACAGGTCTATAAGTTCGCGTTTGAGGTTTCATTTCCCACCAAGGGTCTCCCGAGCACTATTGACGTGGGTTGATTCTTTCGCCGTCGTTGCGTGATGCTGATCGTGCGACAGTTCGAGCGAGGCACAATATCTTACATGATCACGGCCACCCTAACCCGCCCAACTACAATCAGCCCGGTGACCAGCCGCAGCACCAAGATTAAATTCCAAGATCTGATTGATATCGAGCCAATGTCTACCCCGAAATCCCGCGTTGTCACCTTGGAACCGCTCTCGAAACGTGGCAAAGTCAAGGTTGTCAAGCCCGCCTCGTCCGTAACCACCCAGACGACGTCGAGCGCGGGTGCTGGGCGCCTAACGCGGAATAATACACAGAATAGCACGGCAAGTCGGAGCACGAATTCAGTGGCCATTCCTCCATTGAGCCCTGCGCCAAGCGAAGAAACAGTGCACACGAACGGGACAACGACAAGTTCTCCGAGCTTCCATGTTGTCGACAACGACTCGCCCGCGCGCAAGTCAAGCCCGCAGAACAGTGATGCTCGAAGTAATACGACGTCCTCATCTGCCAACACCATCACTGCCACTACAGAACTACCCAGGCATGGAGCGTTGCCGGGTGACATGGTCCCCATTCGAGTGTCCGTAACACACACCAAGGCTGATGCGCGAGGGATGGTGATTGCTACCCTGTATCGGCTGGCGAGAATCGATATGCACCCTCCCCTTCCACTCCCGCACCGGTCAGGAAAGGACAAGAAAATGGAATACGAAGACGTCTACCCAAAGTCGCGAACGGGCTTGGGCGGTTTGTACTTTTCTGCAGCCTCGCCCAATAGCGCGTTCCGGAAGGATCTTGCTCAATCTTCCACCATGCTGATCGTCAACCCGAATACTATGACCGCAGACATTACGACATCTCTGAAAATACCGGACGCCGCATTTCCAAGCATCTCCAATGTCCCAGGAAGTATGATCTCTTTCACATATCATGTGGAGGTGGTGGTGGACTTGTTCGGTAAATTGGGAGAAACACGATTGTGGCCGCGACTTACTTCCAGCGAGCCCACATTCTCCCCGAGTTCTGATGCTGGCAATCAGATAACCTCGGATTGGTCCCATTCGATCCTGGACACGTCTGCGTTGCGTCGGACCAAGAGTGTCATCACATTTGAAATGTCACTTGTGGTCGGCACGCAAGATAGTGGCAGGAAACGACGACAGACCAAGCAAGCCGAGTACCAAGTGCCCGAGAATACGACACTGGGCCCAGAACAGGGTTGGCACGACTGGCACTATCACGATGGCGCTTACGAAGGACAGCACTATGATGAAGCGGGCTATCCCTACTACGAGGGCTACGGATACGACTATGGTTATGAGTCGAATTACTACCCAGAATATCCCGCTCCGGTCCCTGAAATGATTTCTCCTCCGCAGCCTCAAGCGGAGGATGAGAAAGCTCGACTTCGCAGGCTAGAACAGCTACTGGTTCCAAGCCAACCTCCGCAAGAAGGTGAAGGCTCCAACAGCGCAGCTCCGTTGGCTCCGACAGCCCCCGATTTGTCGTCGGATTCTGTACCGGACGGGGTTGGGCCTTCCAATGACGGGAGCAGGACGCCGTCGACATTGAACCCTGCCGCTTCCGTTACGTCTTCCACGAGGTCTGGAGATACCATACGACCGTATTCGACGTCTCCTCCGCCCCCGCCGCCCCCTATTGGCAATGCTGGACATGGCGATGACAAGCAGGAGCTTGAGCGGCGTCGGCTTTTTGCGCAAACGAGTGCGCCACCCGTGGCGGATGACGCAGAGGCTCCTCGCAGCGCTGCTGTGACGTGTACGGCACCAACTGCGCCCACAATTGATGAGCACCACGAGTACAGTGTAGACACCTTGAACCATGACCACACGGGGCCGGACCTGCCGCAGTATGAGCGCTAGCTTGACGCTGCCGATCTCACGATTTTCACAATTTTTGTTTTCCGTACACAGCGATGGCGCTGGTGGATCAGTCATTTTGGATTGGATGACTAGGCTCTGGAGGAATCAGGGCCACGAGTGCTGAGACGATATCCTCTTCAGAACGGGCTCGAGCGAAGATGCTGCCGAGCGACGAAAGCCGTTGATAACAGGGCAAAGACCCTTGGATATAGAAGACGGTTGGCGACCATGTGTCGCACAGATAAGTGACGAGAAGTGAGCACATACGACATGATACCAATAGAGATCATTTCCGGCTCAGGAACAGATCCTGGTTGCGGCTCTGTTCGTCCGATGTTGATATATTGTTTGCCAGCTGTTCCTTACCTCATTCGCGTGCGAGAGCATTCCACCTCGAACCATAGTAACTGCCGGTCGTTGGGTATACGCATCACGACAGGGGAGCCCTTTCGTCCGCAGCTTGGAGCGTTGCCAGCGCAGTAGAGACGCTCAGCTGACGGCAAGCCTGAAAAGGGCACTTGTTCCAAGTTGGACCAGCCAATCATCAAGATATTTCCATGACACGACGATTGAAGTTGGATGATGGAGGTGGCCAGGCCGCACCCATACTGAGCACCGTGACCATACGCCCTTCCGAGTACAAGTGTCCAGCAAGCCGTCCGTGCTTTCAGTGTCATATGTCTCCCTTTCTCCCGTTCTGTTGACATCCAAGCCCTCGCCTTCTCTGCCGCCATTTGCAATGATCCTTCCAACCTCGAGGAGTTGATTTTCGCAGGCTTCCGAAGGTGGTCGGTCGGGCAAGACCATGGCGGCTGTGGTGGCTGCTTGTGTGCCTCGGTTACATTTGCCCTTACAACAAGGTGGTATTCGTGCATACCCAAGTGCTCTCTTCCTGCGTTTTCCTCTTCCTCTCCTTAACTGACCCTGGCTGCTTGTGATTCGCGCTCTCATGTCGCCATTCACCTGCGCGATCGCGTCTTGCCCAAACGTAGGGCAGTTGGCACGCTGAGCTACCACTGCCAACACTACATGGCCGGGGACTTAGTCAGCAGCCGCAGCCACCGACGTGGTCGGCCTTCTCAGGCCTGTGCTTTGGGCTTTGACCGGACGACGATGCCTTGTATCGGCTTGGGGGACCGGGATGGCGATGATGGCTGATAATATCCAGGGCGTTCTTCTTATCGGATCGGCTGCGGACGCAGCTCACCTTCCCGTAACGTTCCTTGGGGCGGTTTGCTATACAAAGGGTTGCCCTGCGGGAATCACGCTATGGCTGCGCCAGGCTGCGATCGGTGCAACCTCACATCAAGCAAAGGCATGCTGGACACGGCAGAAAGCCTATGTAATGCTTGTACTTCCCGAGCCTGTCGGCCTCTCTCGTGAAGCTGAAGCTGGCAAGGGCCGCTGGGAGGAAATGCGATGATACGCTGGGCGGTGATTGGCTCGATATCCTTCCACCCCAGCTCATTCCCTTATCTCGTCGGACTAGGCGATCCCCTAGGAAGGTCTTGGGAGTGAGCGTCGTGGCGTCCCCGTGCCTCGTATGGGAAAGACAACAAACCACTGCCGGCCAAGGCACGCTGTCGACTGGCTCGCCAACTCAAATTGGACTCGATCCCCGCCATCCCACGGACGTTCCCTGCATTCCGTCAGCCTTGGCCGTTCCTGTCTAACCTCACTGACACCCTGGTATCGCGTGGCGAGGCAGAGAGCCAGTGAGCAGCGACGGGCTGCGCGACGAACAAGACCAAGATAAGCAAGCTTGTTCCAAGACACGAGCTGCAATGCTTGCCGCTGCTTGGGGCAGGTCGATCGGCTTGACCTTCTGGAAACTGTCCGGCCTGCGTCACTGTACCATGGAGCTGTGCGTCGGGGCGAGCTGCATTGATAAAGACTGGGGGGGTTAAAGTCAGGACAGCTCGCTTTTCTCCTACTGCGCTGTCTCCCTGTTCTGTCTGTCTGTTAGCCACACGCTCTCTCTCTATGTGCGAGTGCGTACATTCATTCCTCCCCCAGCGCCCATCATCATGGTCAACACCGCATATGGCGAGAAGATCGCCGACGACTCCAAGGAGGCCACACCCACCAACATCGCCCACGATGTCGAGGAGGGAACCCAGCACCCGGCGAAGCTCAGCCGCAACCTGCAGGGGCGGCACATGCAGATGATTGCGATCGGTGGGCATCTTCTTGAACCCCACCTCCGTCTTGTGAAGCCGTCCTACTGACACCAATGTCCCATAGGCGGCTCTATCGGCGCCGGTCTCTTCGTCGGCTCAGGTTCCTCCCTCCAGTCCGGTGGCCCTGCGTCGCTGCTCCTCGGCTTCATCATTATCGGCGTCATGCTCTTGTGTACTGTTCAGGCGCTCGGCGAGCTGGCTGTGCTGTACCCGGTCAACGGAGCCTTCTACGTCTACGGCGTGCGCTTCATTGATCCTGCTTGGGTTCGTACGGGCACGCCCCCATTGATTAGACTATCATCTGACTGAGAGCAACGCAGGGCTTCGCCATGGGTTGGCAATATGTACGTGCCATCGCGAGAGTATGTAGGCATTTCTGTTCTAACGGCGAGATGACTAGGCCATCGGCTGGCTCATCACACTGCCCTTCGAAATCACGGCTGCAGGTAAGCGCCCCGCTCCCACAACTGCCCCGGGTTACGATCCGCACGCGACACGAGGCTGATGAAGCTATCAAGGTCTGACAATCGACTATTGGCACCACTACAACATCGGGATTTGGATCGCCGTCTTCCTCACCACGTTGATCATTGTCCAGTTCTTCGGCGTCAGAGGCTACGGAGAGGGTAAGTCGCACCCCCCCGGAGACCGAGATCCAAAAGAGGAGAGGGAGAGAGAAGGCCTGAGTTGACAAAAACACTCGACAGTTGAATTCGTCCTCGGCATCATCAAGATCATTGCCGTCCTTGGGTTCATCCTCTTTGGCATCATCGTCGACTGTGGTGGCATACCCGGAGACGACCGTGGATACATCGGCTTCCGATACTGGGACGATGCCGAACACGGGAACAAGGCTTTCCGCAATGGTAAGACAATTGTTCATCACCTTGTTTCTAGGCGGCGCGGTGCTGATCCTACAATTACCAGGCTTCAAGGGCTTCTGCTCAGTCTTCGTCAACGCGGCGTTTGCCTTTGGAGGAACCGAGCTCGTCGGTCTCGCGGCCGCCGAGGCGGCCAACCCGCGCAAATCGCTGCCCAAGGCGACCAAGCAGGTCTTCTGGCGCATCACGGGCTTCTACGTCGTCTCGCTCCTAATCATGGGTATCATCGTGCCCAACAGCTCGCCCGACCTGCTCAACTCGCACGGCGCCAACACCAAGGCCTCGCCGTTTGTGCTGGCCATCAAGTACGCGGGCGTCAAGGGCCTGCCGTCGGTCTTCAACGCCGTCATCACCATCTCGGTCATGTCCGTGGCCAACTCGTGCACGTACGGCTCGACGCGCACCATGCAGGCCCTCGCCCAGGGCGGCATGGGCCCCAAGTTCCTTGCGTGGATCGACAAGAAGGGCCGCCCCGTGTGGCCGGTCATCATTCAGATGGTGTTTGGGCTGCTGGCGTTCATCAACGAGGCCGAGACGGGCTCGACCGTGTTCAACTGGCTGCTCGCCATCACGGGCCTGTCGTCCTTTTTCGTCTGGGGCTCCATCTGCCTCAGCCACATCCGGTTCCGCGCCGGGTGGAAGGCCGCGGGCCGCTCGCTCGACGACCTGCCCTTCCGCTCCCAGGTCGGCGTCTTCGGCAGCTACGTCGGCCTGTTCCTCGTCGTCATCTCCCTGGCCGCCACCTTTTACGTCTCCCTCTTCCCCATCGGCGGCAACCCCACCGGCGGCGCAGAGGCCTTTTTCGAGAGCTACATCGCCGCCCCGATCGCCATTGCCCTGTTCGCCTTCTGGAAGCTCTGGACCCGTGACACGGGCTTCCTGGTCAAGGTCCACGAGATGGATCTGGACACCGGCCGCAGAGACTTTGAGGATATCCCGGGTGATGACGAGCCCGAGCCTCGGCGGATGAGCGTCGGGAGACGTGTGAGCCGTGCGATCTTTTGATCAGAACGCAGTGCGGAGCCGATGTGTGTAATGGTTTTACTTTTTCATGTCCCGAGTCGCTTGGTCCGAGCGGGAGATCGCGCAGACAGTCCCCCCTGGGGGCGCGCGAGTTCAAATTTCTCCTGTCTGTGCGCCCGGTTTGGTAGAACGGATTTAGATCCAGGCACATACACAGTAATCTAGCAGCGTTTGTCCGGAGGGCTACCATGAATGGGTTTTGAACTCGATTTCGATGTGGACCGCACACCTTTGCAGCTTCTGGTTTTCGATTCGAATTTGGTTCCGTGTGTGTGTTTTTTGTCCGGTCCGGTCCCTTCGATTCGAGCCCTTTCTGTCTCACTGTTCTCCGCCCCGCTGCTTCATTGCTTCGGGACTCAACTTGGCGCCCGCCGGACCATCTGCCCGTACTCCCAGAAGAGGAGGACCGTGTGGGCGATGCCGCAGTACAGTTGTTCGGGGAGGGAGCATCCTTTCTTCAGACTGCCGGAGAGGCTGCGTCGGAGGGTCGTTCGCATTGGGGATGTTGTGCCGGTGTATGGAAATGGAGGGATTGATTAATTGACTATTAGTGGATCGAGAGTCCGATAATATCCTATTGTCTGGCCCCTCGTTTCTGGTGACTCGGGCAGTCTTCTGTGACGCCGTGCGCCCTGTGTCGATTTCCCTTCCCTGATTGTCTTTCCGCGTGATGGCGTGCGTGTGGATGCTTGAGTGGAAAGCCGAAAGATGATTATTATTGAAATGCAAGAGTGAGGCTCGAGTCAGAGTCAGAGGGAGCGCGATGGAGTGAGAGTGACTTGGTTGCGAGAGCCTCGGGCAACCGATAGGATATCTATTAATCTGATACATACATACATACATAACGTATCTCACCCCTCAAGAGTTTGTGCTATGCCACAAGTTTAAGTACTGGTACTGTGCACCCACGCACCCTACTGTAATAGTGACTCCGCTGTGTGCTTGTGCACGCCACAGCCCGCGCCACAGATGATGCATGCGCTGTCCACCGGCCTCGCAGCCATCCGAGGTCTCTTGCCGCGGCGTTTCCTTTCATTCGCCCAAGCCCGCGCTAAATGTTGCGCCGCAACTATAAAGGGAACTTGGATGCGGTGATCAGCTTGCTCCCCTCCTGGGGACCTGTCGAGAACGCGTGTTCAGGGACTCCGGTTCGCTTCTATGGCATTGCACAGCCACTGCCTTCCAAGGCTTCGATGCGACGATCGGGTAGCTTCCACATACCTGTCACGCTGTTGCTATCTTCCAGCTTGTTTCAGAGACAGATGTGGCGTGAGCCGTGGGTTACGGGTTACGCGTTACGGGGCGTGGATCGTAAAGGTCCCTGATTTGTGAGCTCGATGCTCAGACTCACGAACTCGTCTATTTGAATTATGAATACTCGTACGTATGCCACCGCAGATCGGTCTAGCCCTACACAGAACGCGAGTGTGGTGTGTGGGTGTGTGATTCATGGGTCTACGGAAATACTTACCGCCTAATAGATGGTGGGTACCGTCGATGTATTGCAGAGGCTGAACATAAGAGGGCGTGTATCTCATCCGGACACCGTGCTCGCGAATAGATTACCTATCAGCTTTTGAATTGTGCGCCGGGGGTACTGAATAATAATCACTGCTTGTGAAACACGGCGCTCAACCGTCTTGAGAGAATCATGGATGTTCCTGTGCCGCGGGACGGTCACATTGTGCTAAGGCTCGCTCGGCTGGCCGTAGTGAGGACACTCAAAAATCATGTCTCCTTTCAAGAGTCAAAGGATGCGTTGTCCTCGGACTCCGTATGTGGGATCATGGTGCTTGTGTTGGTGGACCCTGTTGCAGGCGTTGCGTGGGGACTGTGGCGCAGCTGGAAACGTGGCCAGATCAACGCAAGACGCGTACACAGTACTCATCTGGGTACGGAGTCGAGCCGCATGGAAAGGATACATCAAGACATGCTTGTCTAGGTATCCTGGAGAGTATTCGAGCTGGAGAATGCGATAGACCACGACATTGATTGCTTGTGGCATGCAACACTCACAAGCCGGCTTAGTCCGGACTCGCGACATGCAAAAGGTGAACGATTGAGAATGAAGAGGGAAGGTATCTGCAGACTGGAAACCTGTGAAACTAGATTTCTTTTATAGTGAATCAACTCCGGCTCCAATTGCTAGACATAGTCCCAAGGCTTTTCGTCTATCATTCTATCCGCTGGGTGCACTGGGTAACTGTCTGACCTGCAAGATCCTTCTAACCTGTAAACCCGCCTGCAATAGTTCACTATGCTTACAGAAAAGGGTCGCATTGAAAAGACAATCGTCGCTGCTCAGCCATCAGATGTGAGCTGCAGGTGCAAGTCACAGATCGAAGAGCTTCTTGAGTTGCGCTATGGTGTCCTCAGGACCCTTGACGGCGTGGCCGATCGTACGAGGGTCTTCATAGATTTCCCAGTCATTTCCTCCCGGGAAAGCCTTGTCGCCGAAGAAGTGGATGTTCTTGTAGTGGATGCCAGAACGACCTGGCTTGTTGGGGTCCGCTTCTGCCTCGACGTGTTGCAAGCAGTAAGTCTTGTCCCAACCGTGAGGGAACACGTCGAAGGAGATTTGACCACCGATCGAGTATCTAAGTCCACGTCAGTTGGCCATCCCCGGCAAAGGCCCTGACAGCACATACGTGAGTCCAATGTCTGGGAATTCCTTCTTGATTGCGGCAATCATCTGCTCTCTGCACTTGGTCTTCTTGTCCCAAGCCTCGAACTCGTCTCGTTCCGCCTTGCTCGCGTTACGACCCACAGGGCTGACGTTGATCATGCCGTTTCGGAACTCAATGAAGGTGCCGCGCATGCGAGGAAGGCCTTCGAGCTCGGACAAGTATCTCAGAATGAATTTGGCCAGTTTCTGGTATTTTTCTTCACCCAGCCACTGGATGAAAGAGTGAGACGCCATCTCTTTGCCCTCGCGGAAATAGGTGAGGCCGTTTTCGGAGAAGCAGAAGTCGAAGAGGGCAGTGGCAGGCAGAGAGGGTTGTCCCAGTTGTTCCTCTTGCTTCTTGAGGTCTGACCCTCCAACCTAGAGGTAAGGGCAAGGTCAGTTCGATGCGCCGCCTTCTCTCTTCAGCAGCCCGTACTTACGAAGCCAATTGCGCACTTTTGTCTCAACTGCGACAAGGTCTGCAACATTTCTTTGGAGACTGACAGCCGGGCTGGCGTGAGTGTGCCATCGACATCGAAGAGACAGATGGTCTCTTTGACAGGACGGTCTTTGAGATCGGGGTAGATTATGCCAGACATGTCTGCGGCAGTGAAGGGATTCGTTCGGAGGATGAGACGGTACGGCCACGAGAAGGTACGGTCACGCGAAGGGCACCTGGCCTCTTTGCTCTGTTGTAAATGTCTGGAACGGCGCAGGGTAGGGACAGAGTTGTAAACCAAGCACAGCTCACCGTAACTTCACTTCACCTTGAACTTTTGTTTAACGGCCCACCTTGACGCAGGGGAGGAAGCTTCTGGCCAGCCCCTCCGCTTGTGATGCCCCGCCACGGCCCGATTGCGATAAGATTAAGCGGCCTGCTCTCCGTTTTGGGAACGATTTCCCTCGAAACGATGCTCTGCTCTCTGACCGGATTCTCCAGCTCGATCAATGGAAAATACGTTCCTGGCGCTGGCCTTTATTAGTACTTTTGCGAATATGCCCTGTCGAGTTATTGTTCCCGCCCTCATATTTGGCACCGGAGATTGCACAGTAAGCGAGCAGGGGCTGAAAGACTCAAAACTCGACCAGGACACCGTGTCAAAGCGCTACTCTGAAATGTGGACTGGATACTCAAGACAACGCCGGGTAGGAGGGAGACCGTGATTAGAGGTGTCTCAATCCATTGCATTCATATTTAAAAATTTTCTGATGCTTAAAATCTTTAGAGCAACGAAAACAGTGTCAGATTCCCATTCATTGAACCTTTTGTTTCTCCAACTCATATTCGACGCTGCCAACCTACTAACGTGTTCCGTGGTACCTCAAATGCTACCTCTCCTATAATCAATGTCGCTCTAGGAGTAGAAGTGCGCGCAGGCTCAATGCCAATGGCACAGACCTCTTCCTGGATGAGTGTCTTCCTTTTTGGGGGGCCAAACTTACCACGGTCACTATCCTGTGACCGACGCTGATACTGGTCGTAAAATTGGCATGTCGCCTCAACTGATGATGAGATCACAAGCTCGACTGAGCCTTTACTAGGGTCCGAGCATGTTCGGGATAGGTGAGAGGTCGATCGGGATGCGTGGATCGCCGGGGAGGAAGGGTATCGCTGCGTATCTGTATGTGGGTGGACTGGGTAGACAGCTGAGCACGGCAATGGCTGACGTACATACGTGACAGAGGGACTGTAACGGACGTTCTCTGCAGCGGTCTGCCACAAGCACCAGCGAGGGCCATAATGTTCGCTCGAGTAGGCCTCCTTCGACGTCGCGGCCACACGGACCTCCGTAGCAAGAACGGCCACTCCAGGAGACCGAAGGATGTGAGGAGGCCGATGACTAGTGTCGGTAGTCCCGGTCCAAAGAAGCAAGGCTTCCCAACCGTCTCTTACCCCGGGCGTCGTCTTCGAGCCCCTCTCCTCTTGGCCCGCGGCAGGATGCTGATATGATCGAGGACCGCGTGTATCGTCGATTCGAATGATCACTGGAAACGATGCTACTCAGAGCAGCAACGATCTCACAACCAGACTTGGTGATGCGGGTTGTTTCCCCCTTCAAGTTCCCCATGACAAAGATTCGTTTAATTCCCCGCGTGGAGAAAACCCCAGGATCTGCAATTTCCTGCATGCGGATCCGCATGGTATTATATCAAGGCGGAGGTCGTGCGGGTACTGCATACCGCAAGCCTTGCCAGCCGCAGATTGCCCGCTTGAGCGCAAGCTACCCAGGCCCGCGTTCGGTCCAGTCTGATGGAATGAGGACAAGGAGGCAAACAGCAGCTGCTAGAACAGACCCCTTACGAGGCTCGTCCGCTGGGCCGGAGTGGATTATTTTCTTGATCCTGCCTTGCTAGATCTGAGCGTACCGAAGAACTGGGACTAGCCTGCATGCATCCATTTAGTTGGGACTCTAGATTCGAAGGGTCTCACTCCGGAAATTGAGCAGGAACGGATCGAGAATGTCATGGTTCGGGCTGGAATCTCAACGAGGCACCCCCGAACAGGTGTCGCATTCATGCATTACATACCTTCGTTCCACAGATTCCGCGTCACGCCTGGTCGACAGCCGCCTGCAAAATCTTCGCTGCAGATAGTGCCATATCGCTTTTCCGGCCCAGCAGCCACAAGGCTTCAATACAATCATCCAGACGGCTTCTCGCTTCTGCGAGGTTGACTGCATCCATGAAGAAACCCGTGCCGCGCCTTGATTGAACCAGTTCGACGAGAACTTCACCTGCGTGTGCAAACGAACGCACCAGCACCACTGTCCAAGGTTCCGTGAGCAGGGCCGCCTTGTTGACGGCGTGGTGAAAATCAGGCGATTGTGAGAAGGAGTGGTCCTCGTCGCTTAGACGAGAACACCGGCCCAGGTCAGACACGGCGTACACAGAGTGCAGACGCAACGTTTGGGCAAAATCAGTAGTCTGCCTAGTAGTTCGGTTGGCTTGCACGGTCATGTTCAGATCATCCATTTTCTCAACCAAATCGGCCAGCAAGAGAATGGCCAAATGCCAGTGACTGGCCAGGAGGATGTACCATGACTGAATTCGAGGTGGGAGGCTTTCGTGACTGCGCACACAGTCGCCAATAAATAGACCGTATGTAGTCTTCCAATGGTTGTAGACCTCCAGCGTAGCTGCAATGGCCTTCTCGATCTCCTCGGCAGGCGCACGCTGATAGTAGAGGTCTTGGAGATGGCCTAGTCGACGAAACACGAGCACCTTGACGGGAGCTGCATCAGCAAGGCATGACGCTGCATCAACGTAGGAGCAAGGCCAACGGGTGGTTTGCTTGCGAAGGTCTCCGACGCGGGAGTGTTGACGCAGAAAGTAGCTCCCCCAAACCTCCGACTCCCGTGAGAGGTAGGAGACGTTCATGGTTGAAAAATCCGAGTAGCCATCGAGATCATAGGCGAAGCCGTCGAGGGACGTGGAAAGCCTTGGGGCAGGCGATGACTCCACGTCTTCCATCTTGGTGTCGCCATCGTTTAGAGCGAAAGATCGACGGTTCATGGCCGAAGATAACGTGTCAAACATGACGGCCAGCCAAAAGAGGAGCCCGAATGTTTGTTTGTCCTGCTCGCCAAGGATAGGTGATGGCTGGACTCCTGAAGCTTCTCTGACAGAAACGCATTCAGCATCTTTGAGCCTTCGTCGATGGTCGTGCAGTTTGCGAACTGCAACATCTAACAGGACAGGGCCATTCTCGTCGTTGAGAATCTTGCGCAATGATGCTAGGTTGCCCTGTCTCCGCGCGCCCGGAACTGGGAGAGCCTCCGCGGAGTCCATTGGACGTTGTGTCAAAGACAGGATGATCCCGGCGAAAATGATCTTGAACGATGGATTGCCTGCGGCCTGACTGAGGGCCATGTTTGCTTTGTGCCACAATGCCTTTTGCATGTTTCGCCCGAAGATACCATGCTCAGGCAGTTGGTTGCTGAGGTTGTTATGATCTGCATACTGGTTACCATAGGCAGTCTGAGCCCACTGCACCGCAAAGGCCATAACAACAAGGCTCAGCACATTTGAGGCCTGTTTCTGCTCGTCGCTCGACAGAAGCCCGGTCTTGGAGTAGGTCTCGTCTAATGCGCGGACTCGAGTCACTATTCTGTTGGACCATTTCGAGCTCCACACGTCCTTTTCATCGACAAATGGACTCGAGGCGTAAGGACAATTTCTCTCGGTGAGCCAGCAGCTCAGCGCGCCTTCAAAAGAGTCGTGATAAATCTTCAGGAGGCCTTTTTTGATGTAGAGGCGATTATGATCCTCTGCCAGAGAATGGGCGGCGAATGGTGAAGGGGTCTTGCTCAGCAAGACATAGTCGTGAAAGGAAGGGGAGTAGCGAGGTTCTTCTGCAGCTGGCTCGTATCCTTGAGAACCTGCGATTGACTGAGTATTTGATATCGGGGTGCCCCAGAAGCCAAAGGTATCGGAGCTGTAACTTGACGCAGACTGGCTACCGATCTGGAAACCTGGATCGAGCGCAAGCTGGGTCGCATCAATGCTGTTGGAGCTTTGCTCCATTGGCAGAAGAGGTGTGTACTCATACGCAGCTGGGTAAGGTTGTGGATCTGTGGGAATGGCCGAATCATCTTGCTGTACCATGAAGAAGCCGTTGAAGGAGGCGTTTGGCATCGAACCAAGACTGAAGTCATCCTGGCAAGAGTCACCGGAGATGGATTTGCTCAGAGGATCGCCGAGCATGGATTCGACACCTTCCGGCGGAAGTTGAGAGTTCCAGTCATCGTACGCTCCTTGCACGACGGGCTCTTTAGTGACGCGCGACGTTCCTTTCGACCTTCGCGAGCGTATCCAGTCGATGGTGCACGTCTTCTTCCATTTCTTGCAATTCGAGCACGGAGCAGGATGCGACAGGAAGTTCGAAGTCTCGTTGTCTTCACCCCGGTCATCGAGAGTGTCAGCTTCTCGGAGGTGCTGGACGTTCACTTGAACATCGCAGCGACGCTTGCCGAATCGACACTGATCGCAGCTTTTGTTCTGGCGACGGCGGTACGTGACGGTCTGAGCCATGTCTTGCGGAGGTAGCACAGATGCTTCGATGCGAGACGTCATGCTTTGGCCTGAAGGGAAGGTCAGTTGTTGTTTGACAGGCGTGCGAGTTCGTGGTTGAACCCCTGCCACGCTTCCCCGGCCCTCGCCGTTTGCGGGGTAGAGGAGATCTTTTCGCATTGCCTGGCGAGAGGGCACGGAGCACCCGTACAGAGAGCTACCGGGGCAGCCTTTGAGCACTTGCCCCAGTCAGGGCCTAGCCCCGCGAGATATGCAGCAAGCTGTGCACTCGGGAAGTAGGCGGTGCGGCTTCGGACAAGAGCTTTGACCAACTTCTGACCAACCGGCGCCTGCAGAGGAACCAGGGCCGGCCGGAAGACGGAGGACACGAGGTCATCATTGCCTTTCCCAGCATGGCACGCTACGGGATGACCAAGTACTGAGCATTACACGCAAGCTGGTTGCTTCTTCCTGCCACCGCAAATCATCGGCCGACCCCTCTCCTCCTGCACTCCCTTGCCCGGGTCTAGCTTAGGCCGCTGTACACTCCAGACTCCAGATTCACCCACAGACCAAGCACTTGAGGATCCGCAAAGGGAAGAACCTGGGAGCAAATTATGCCCGCCACGCCTTTAGTTCGATCGCACCACCAATAGAGATTTGGCAAGCCCGCCCTGAAGAACCTCGTTAGTTTGTGCCAATGGAGGCAGAAAAGTAGCAGTAACGACTTGGGAAAATGTTGACAGCTTCGCAGAGGAGGGAGGGACTTACCAATGTCCTGTGCCTGGCGACCTCCCTGTCGGGCCATCGGAGAGCATCTGCTGAACGTTAATGCCTGGAACCGCTGTACGACAAGGAAGAGCAGGCAACTTACAAACGTCAGACCCCAGCCCTGTTCTTTGCCAGGATACAAGTCTGGTATGGGATTGGTCAAGTCCGCTTTTGCCGGTGGGATGCCCTGTCGCCCGAAGTTGGGAAATTCGGGAATTTGATTTTGGAACATCAGATCCACCGTCCCTTTCTTCAGAATCTGGGCGCCAGTGATTGGCGATGTGCCATCATTGAGCAGGGTTGCGAGGATCTCTGTATTCCGTCAGATGTGTTCCTTGCGGTCTCAAGCAAAGCAACTGACGGCAGTATTCTCGAGGCAGCGCAAATGCCCCAGCACCACCGCTGTTCACGCACGTCGCGATGTCTTGCTCAGTCTCTACAACCAACGGGCGGTGTAGAAGGTGGTCTCTCGGGAACAGCTGGCCATCCGGGCTGCGGCCGTTCATATACGCCAGCTTCGACTTCATCTGAGCGTTGGGAAACATGGAAATATTCTTGAGGCCCAGGGGCTGGAATATATGGCGTTGAAAGTAATTGTTCAACGACATGTTGGTAGCCCGTTCAACGCAAATACCAGCCCAGTCAATGTTGACCTGGTTCCTCGGTCAGCAGAAATCAAGGAGGATGAGAGGGAAGCCGCACTCCATATTGCCATCCTTCTCCCGGCTGGTGGACTAGTGGCTGGACGATATCCTTGATATGACCGGAAAACTCGTCGTAGCCAACAGGCTTGCTGTGGTCACGGAGACCTTCGTGAAAGAATGCATAACCGAAGCCAGCTACGATCCTGTCAACGCTAATAGAGCCTCGGGGAGGATGAGATCCCACCTGTGTGACTCAACAGCATTCTCAGAGTGACACCCCTCTTTGCCGGAACCAGTTTCCCATCGGCCTGCAGGACGCTCAAGGTCTTGATCTCCGGGCACAAACGTGCGACTTGATCTGCATCATCCAAAGATAGTGTTCCTTGCTCTACCAACTGCATGCATGCGACTCCGGTGATCATTTTCGTGCAAGATGCGATCCAGAAAATGTTATCCAGTGTCATCGGCTCCTCCGAGCCAAACCCGCGCTTGCCAGCAGCATGGGCAAAGAGTTCCTTGCCATCTTTTCCAATTGCCACAGCTACGACACCTGGCAGACCTTTGTTCGCGTCATCGCACGCGGCATTCAGCGCCGACTTGATGTTGTTGGCCGATTCGCTGGAGAGCACCATTTTGAAGATGGCGGAATGCACAAGGAAGTATCAGGGCTTCAGCTTCATCGACTGTGAACAGCACTGTCGTGAGTTGGACGGGTCATAAGGGTTTGAAGGGCTCATGCGCATGCCGCGTGAATATGAAGTGAGTCGCTGCACTCCCCTCTTTCCTCTATTCCAATTCTCCTCAAATGCCTCCTCCTGCGCAACTCGGCTAAAGGCTATGCGGTTCCGCTGGTGTTTGACGGAGTGTGCAACTACTTTGACGCTGAAGTGTCGGCAATATGGGACTGCGGATGTCACAGGTGCGGATGGAGGATGGTAACGAGTACTAGAGACACCCTTTGGCCAACACACCCCTTCTGCCGCATGGCTAAGCCTCCCTATGCTCCTTTCGCCATCCAATTGCACAATAGTACGGCGCGTTTGCCAGGTAAATCACTTTCGCCGTGATCCGAGTCCCTGGAGGTCAGCGGTGGTGGTGTAGCTACCATGCGGAGCCGCAATGGTGCGCCTTGTCAGGGCAGAGGGATCTGACCAGGGTCTATTTGCGGGCACCAAACAGAACCGAGGAGAGTCAATTCAAGGACTCGTCCATAACATGGCGCTTTTTCTATTTAGAGAGACTCAGACGACGAGATGTCGTTTCGAACTCGACCACTCTCCATCATCATCTCTGCCGAGTCAAGACCAAGCCCAAAGCGCCGCAAGTTGACATACAATACCGTGACCATGGGTGACCCAGGTGAAATGACCAACCCCAAGCTGAAGACCAAGCTCTGGGAGTATGGTCGACGCAGAAGAACCGACGGGCCATACGCGGACAACCTGGAAGTCGATGCCCTCGTGGTGGGTGGCGGCTTCGGAGGCGTGTTCTGCTTCTGGTCTCTTCGCAAAGCAGGCCTGAAGACCGTCATCTACGAGGCTGGCACTGACCTCGGCGGCACCTGGCGATGGAATTGTTACCGTAAAGGCTTGCTGCCATCAATTGTTGACACAGTCTGACTTTTGAACAGCTGGAGCTATGGTCGACTCCGAAGTTCCCGAGTACCAACTGTCAATCGAAGAAACATGGAAGACGTACGCTTGACCTTGTATGCCTGAAGTCTGTGTCTGTGGCTGACCTGCTCCAGGTACAACTGGCCATCCAACTACCCCACTTACAGAGAACTCCGTGACTACTTTGATCATTGCGACAAGGTCCTCGACATCAAAAGTCACACTGCCTTCGAGAGCGTGGTTACCGGCGCCCAGTTCAACACGGATGAAGGACGCTGGTATGTCAAGACGGCTGATGGCCGAACTGCCAAGGCCAAGTACCTTGTTGTCGCCGCTGGCTTTGCTGCTAAGCGTTATGTGCCCGATTGGCCGGGGATCGAAAAGTTCAAGGGTATTGTCCATCACTCGTCTTTCTGGCCTGACGAGGAAATCGACGTCAAAGGCAAGAAGTGTGCAATCATTGGCACCGGAGCATCCGGCGTTCAAGTCACTCAAGCCTGGGGTCCCGTGGCAGGTGATCTCAAAGTTTTCCAAAGGACTCCAAACTTGACGGTGCCTATGCGCCTTCGTGCCCTAACAGCCGAGGAGCAATGGGCAGGCAAGAGGTGGTACCCAGAACTCTTTGATCTTCGGGAACGCTGCTTCGGCGGGTTCTTGTACTCTTTCTCGGAGAAGAACACGTTCGAGGACTCGCCCGAAGAGCGCGAGAGGTTCTTCGAGAAGTTGTGGACCGATGGAGGCTTCCGTTATTGGCTTGGGAACTACAAGGACTACCTCATCGATCCCAAGGCCAACCGGGCTGTGTACGACTTCTGGCAGAAGCACCAAAGCGCAAGATTGAAGGACCAACGCAAGCGCGATATTCTCACCCCGGTCGAGCCCCCCCACCCGTGGGGAGTGAAGCGTCCCTGCCTTGAATATCGCTACCTCGAGCAGTTCAACCGCGACAATGTTGACGTCGTCAACATCAAGAACAACCCCATTGTCGGCTTCGATGAGACTGGCATTAAGCTCCAAGACGGCACACATTATGATTTCGACATCATCTGCATCGCCACCGGGTTTGACGTCGTTACTGGCGGCATGACAGCCATGGGCCTCCAGAATATCAACGGCAAGACACTTGACGAAGAGTGGAAGTCGGGCGCGGTGACATACCTTGGAACTACAGTCCCAGGATACCCCAACATGTTCCATCTTTACGGCCCACACGGCCCAACATTGCTGAGCAATGGACCGACCAGCGTCGAGGTGCAGGGCAGATGGATCACCGATGCCATCAAGCAGATGGAACGCCAGGGGATCAAATACATCAACCCCACCGATGCTGCCGGGAGAGAGTGGAAGAGGAAAATCAACGAGCTGAGCGATAAAACCCTCTTTCCAACGACAAAGAGCACGTATATGGGTGGATCTGATCCAAAGAAAAAGATGGAGCAGACGAACTACGCCGGCGGTCTTTATGATTATGGCCAGGAAATCCGCAGAGCCCTTCCAGACTTCGGCGGATTCCACATTGTGAAGGCGTGAGGGTTGGAGACAGGCAGAGCGGCTTCCCCGCCGCTAGGAAACCAATCCTGGGGCTAGGGGAACGTCAGGGGAACGTCGAGGCAACGTCGCCGAGCGGTGCGATGGTGTGATGGTGTGCTGTTGTCCTAGAAGATGTAGAGAGGTAGTCAGCGAATGCGCAGTCACGTGCCACCAGCCACTGCTCACGTAATCCCGCCAGACTTTCCTTATACAGCCATTCCAGTTCATCGTCTTTCACTCTTCACACATCCAACGATGACATGCTGCAATTGACCTCGATTGAAGTACAAGACCCTTTCTGTTCATGTGGACCGCTAGCGACCTTGAATATTCGGTGTACCGGCGCGGCAGCAGAGTCATACCGAGTAATACCATGAGCATGCGGGTGATCGAGTCGTTAATGAGTGAAGTCTGCGGCTTGTCGCAAGTCAGCAAATGCAGTGACGAATGTGAAGATAGAAGGCGCTCAATGGTAGGTGACAGCTGGGAAGGTGCTCACGAGGTGACGGCTGGGAAGGTGCTCATGTGGTGACAGCGAAGTAGAGACTGCGGACCGGTGACTGGTTTGCCCATTTGCCTAGAAGTCATCTCGATTAACCACCAGACAGTTTGGTCATGGATTCACCTCGAGGTGGTTCGGTCTCAGGTACGTCACTAGGCAGTTTGATCGCAGATTCACCACCAGCCAGTTTGATCTCTGAGTCACTTTGGGCAGTTTCCTATTCATTGCTGCGAAGAGAGCCGCAAAACTCCTATATCTTGAGCTCATTTCCTCTCATTTATTGCACCTCACTCCGACTTCTCAACACCTTCTCGACTCTCCTTCTCACAGCTTTCAGAGCCTCTCCTTCTCACAGCCGTCAACGGCCAGCCATCACCATGGCCGACAGGATTCTGATGTCATGCGTTAGATGTATAAGGAGGACGAAGGCAAACCCGGCCGTTTGAGGCTGCGAGACTCGAAGGCGGCCGGCACAGTGATACACCCAAGCAGATTACACCCCTGTGTCGACACTACTTGGGAAAAAGACACACCCGAAGACCCTACGACAGCGTGATGAAACATCACTCCGGCTGCCCATTCCGGAAGGCAAGCTGATCCTGCACGAAACAACGAAACCTCTGATCGAGGTGGCCGGGGACGTCCAAACTGCCAGGGGGTTCTGGCTGATGGCTGGTGTTGAGTCTGACCTCTCGGCGGCAGAGAACGTGGGCGCCATGCCCGAATACACGTAGGAACCCACCGACAAGAATGTTGAGGAAGGTCCTTACTGACGCTTGGTGCTCTATAGGAAGCCGATGTCTACGGGACGAAACGCTCGTGGAAATTGGATGTGCCGTTGCCAGCGCCCCACAACACTTTTGACAAGATTGAAGAATATTGAACAGACCTCGCCATGTGGTACAACACTTCGACGACGTCGAGTATACTAGACCGAGACTTGCCACATCCTTCACTCCAGCGTCTTAGAAGCTGGACAATCTATAGTTCGCGATTCTGGTTCGGGCCCAAACTAGCCTGCCGCTGTAGTGTTGGCAAATTCTCGCAGACCCCGGTAGAGCAGACTAAGGAACAATCAATGTGAACGTCAGCAGACGGATACGGGTTCCATGGCCTGTACTAGTACGTGCATTTCCAGACGGCACGAAGGCCCGCTTTAATTGAAGAGAGTATCGTCCAGGAATTCGTGAGCGTCAGTCATGAGACCGATACCTGAACACTGACGGAAGAGAAAGTGATACTGCTCCGGACAGTGCCATTGATCAAAGCAAGCTCCATGAATCATGTGATCATGACGGCTGTGGATGATTTACAAATTGCGTCCAGTCCAAATCGGTGTTGGCCTCGGTGGTGTCGGCGACGAGCATCCAATTCCATAAGTCTTCCACGCCGAGACCCGTGAAGGGCAGGCTTCCTTCAAGACCTGCTGCCCCCGGCGCCAATCTGGAGTCCGAATAGTGCATAGACATGTGCGAAGCATGCGCCGGCATTCCTTGGCCTAGCTCGTAGCCAAAAGCCTCGTGATCGTTTCCGTTGGACAGCTGCGGCATGGCATCGATATGGGGCTGCGGCGTGCCGAGCCTATTAGAGGGGGAAGTATTCGTACCGTTGACATAGAGTGAAGCCGCGTCACCAATGTCTTTACTCTGGTCAGACGACCGCATCTCTGAACGCCGAACATTCTCAAAGTGTGCCGACACTCGTCGGTAGATGCCGAGGGGAGCTGTGCACACGAGGTTAGACGGAAACACCAGCTTGTTCAGGATAGAGTGGTGCTCACCTTCTGAGAAGCGCGGATCCATCCCCGAGTTCGAAAACTGTTCGGCCACTACTTCCGCAGTGGCCTTTAGGAGCTATTGTACACGCACATCAGCGCTGCGTTGGGATGGTTTGCTCGGTCGGACTCACCTCAAGATCGGCCGCCTGAGATCTGCGGGAAGAAGTTTTCATGAGGAAGAAGGCCAACACTACGCAGGCAAGCAACTCGCTCCCGGCAGTGATGAGGCGACTGTTAGTTTTGCGCTCTGCCATCTCGACGGTAAGGTGCGCGATTGCTCGGGCACTGTTCACACAAATCGACTCGCCCTCTTGGAGTCGGTATGTGGAAGGTTCATTGGCGCAGAGCTCCGCAACCCCGGCTTGAAAGCTGGCCGTCGGAGCAATCAAGGCCACCCGGTGCAGAGCTATCAGGGCCTGGTTGTACTGGATGGATATATGAGCCGCCATGTGGAATTCCTCTGGCGGGCACAGCAAGTCGCCACGTGGTTGGAATTGGTAAGGAATGGAGCTAACCCAGGAAGTCAGAAGCTCGTCTAGCCGAGCGGTGTCCCGTAAGAGCCGCACGGCTGTCCGCGGCTCCGTGGTCTGCCCATATATGTGGTCGCTGATCATACCTTGGATCTGCGCCAGGCCGACGGACCATTGCAAAAAGTCGTGACCTTTGGGCTGTTGCTCAGGACCCATCATTTGATCGCGATCCACTGCTGCGATCGCGGAAGGTCTGCCTGACTCCAGCTGCATGATCTTTTCTAGACAGCAGCAGATCCCCCATATACGCGCGTGGAACAGCTGAGCCTGTTTGCCCTGGATGCCGTGCTGAGCCGAGGGCTGGGCGGAGGAAAAGCGGTGGAGACCTAGCGTATGGGCAATTCGGATCGCCATTCCAACCATCTGCCATGCCACGCCCTCCTTGTTGCGGCCACGGTAGCAGATGGCAAACATGAGCAGGCACTGCACGGATGGTAGATATGGCATGAGAATAACATGGCCTAGCAAGCTCGTGGCTGCCTCGAGAAGGATGTTTCCATCGGGCGTGGGTCGCGGTGATCCCTCATCCGCGCCCAAGCTTAAGGCCAAATAGGCGCCGGCTAAGAGGGGTATTTGCTGCGTGGGGAGTGTTTGAAGGCTCGACATGGCGCTCAGACGACGGATGGTGCTCCGAAGTTGATCAATGTCGAAGATAGGGAAGAGAACATGTATTCGCTTGAAGTAGGCCGACATGTATGCATTGCAGGTGTCAAGGTCGGGAAAAGAGGGCAAATTGGCGGCAGACATGGGAAGGACCACCTCTTCTGCATGTCGCATGCCGTGCACAAAATATTCGGATAAAGAGCCCATTTTGGCTCGCGCGAAGTACACGTCAAGCGATTTGGCCAGAGTTTGCGAACTGCTGGACCCCATCATCTTGATCCGGTGGGTCTGCTGGTCGAGGTTGAACGACATCTCGTGTGGTTGATGGACCCGCGAAATGGTATCATTCACTGAAACAGCCCGCGCAGAGAGGCCCGCGACCGACGGCGACTGGGCTGTGGCCACATCAGGAGTTGAGCCATGCCCGTTGACGTTGTTCGCCGAACTACTACGCCCAGGGTTGGGCCGAGGCGGAGGCTGTGCTTCTGATGGATAGACACCGTAAATCCACTCCCTTAACACAGAGACCCCCGGCCGTCGAGGATCTTCTGTCCGACATTCAGTGTTGCGCGTCTCGCAATTATGGCATCGAGGATACTGGGCGTCGCATTTGACCTTTCTCCGCCGGCACTCATTGCATGCCAGGGACAATCGTGGCCGCTTGGCCGGTGGGGGTTGATCCGTCATTGGTTACGTCGCCGTGAGCTTGACTGTCAGCCCATCAGCTTCAGCGCCTCGTAAGCAGTTGCGTATATCGTTGGAAGGTTCAGGCTGCACCGTCTCGATTTTGAGTTTTCTGCTTCTCAATTCTACCTCAGCGGTCGAGCTGCTAAGTAAGAATAGGTGCAGGGTGACAACGTCCATATCCGTTGAGCGCCCAAGTGATGTGTTGCGACGACGCGGACGTGTTGAGATGGGTGCTTTGATCTGACGCTTGAGGGTCCAGCCAAGAGCCTCCGTAGAAGGTTTCCGGCGCTTGATAAGCAGTAGAATACTGTATTGTGGCTTGAATACGGTCGGATATAAAGGCAGAACCTCAGTGTAGCCCTTTCAACGACAAACAGGGCTTTTGCACTACCACAAATGCGCTTCTCACGGCCAGTAAATGACAGTGGCAGAGGGCGACGGCGTGAGTGATGAGGTCGAGTTGTTGTCGACGCTGGCCCTGCACGACAAGCTTTGACCTAAACGAGATCTGGCGTAGCACCCTTCTCCAGGTTGGCTGTTCGCTACCAAGGAAAGGCGACGTCGAATGTCCACCAGAATGACAGTGCCACAAGCCAGTTCAAGCCGCGGGGTCCCCAAGAGGCTGGAGAGGTTTGCCGTTCAAGCCCGCGGGGTCGCGTCGACGGCGGCATTGGCATCACTGGGACCATTCGAGCCGGTCATGGGACCAATGGCTTGCCACGTAAATCGAAGCAGTCGGTCCCGAAACCAACAGCCGGACGGGGGTGGGGCCGAGGCAGGGAAGATTGCCTCCGAACAGGTGGCCCGAGTACGAGTGCAGATGGGGTGAGATGCAACTATTGAACCCAGTACGAGGTATCTGGCATTGTTTCGCCTCTGGGTCTCCTTCTCACTTCTCTGGGATTTTATCCAGGCGAATGTTATCAAACGCCCAAAGATATCCTCAGAAATGACACACCCCTTCCCCCCACCCCTCCACCGCACTCCTATCTCCCACCCTAGGCGTCGCGGCAACAGTGCCGAGGCAGTCGAGCCTTGTTGTCGCCATGTGATTTTTTTTGGTTGGCCTGGTTGCCACGTGCAACACAAGTGCTAATCGTCAAGCGGGAACAGCGACGTCGTCTTCGTCGACCTGACACGTTTAGGAAGCCTTCAAAAGCCATGGCGCGGGCTTGCCTCAACCACCCAGACACCCGTCCTTGTCATATAAAGGGCAAAATGAGGGAGCTTGGGTAGTTGGCGCCAGTGTGCACAGTATGCTTGCCACGGTTGAGTTCGTGCTCAGGTCTTGGGCTGGACCACGTCTTGTATTCCATGATGCTGGGATATTGACCGCCAACCTACCAATAATCGTTAGCATGACATTGCATGAGTACCACTAGGCACTCAGTCCACTTACCCGGAAACTGAGGCTCTCCCCTGCTTCGAAATCGACACCCATGGCCCAGATTCCAATCTCGAGCTTGACGACACTGCCAGGAGTGATCTTCTCCTTCTTTGTGTGTGGATGGAAGGGAAATTGTGGATGCAAGCTCTTGGAGTGATCGATCGCACGGTGCGATGCTCTCAGAATGCCCACAGACCCAAGGTGCAAGTTCGTACTGGAGTAGTCTTTCTCCGGGATTTCGTCGATGGAATTGATGGGAGCGGCCTTGATGGGGAAGTTCAGGTGCATAAGATCCTGGCCATTCTTGTCCTTCTTGCGGATGATGACAAACACGGTGAAGTCATCCCTATCCTCGCAGGAGAGATACAAGATCGCCTTCGGAAGTCCCACCAATCTCGAATCCTTTTCAAACGTGTAATCGAAGGCGACGAAGCTCTTGTGGCTTTCCGAATCGTACGAGAACTGGCCGTGCGTTGTCGGCGGCTTACTGACCAGTTTGTTGTCGTCGAGGAAGAATTCCTTGTACTCTGTCCCAGGAACAGGGAAGTCCTCCAGCTCAACTTCTTTGGCATCTCGGTCACCGAATTGCAAGACTGACCAACGAACTTTGGGCGTTTGATCCCAGTCATTCTGTTCGTTCCGAAGATATCTGTCGAAGAAGCGATTCAATTCTTTCCATGATTCCGGCACGCTGTGATACCAGTCAGCTCTGCCCAACAAGCACAGTTGCACCAAGCCATACCTGTAGAACTCGAACCACTCTTGGTTGCTCCCCCACCAGATCCATTTGTCCTTAGACGGGACCTGCATCCAACCACGAATCGCTCCCATGGTGTGGATGGTGCTAATATCCGAACCCCGGATGAAGGTTGGGATTTCAATCTTGGACATGTCGACTCTTTTATCTTCCCAATACTTATTGGATACGTTGGAGCGCCGATACATTTCTTCAAAGTCTTCGAGACCTGAGTTGACTTGGCCTCGAACGATCTCCTTACCAATCAGATCAAAGTTGCTCATGGAGAACCAGCCGCCGCGACAGAACTGCTCGCGGAACAGGTCGCCCATCCCATCCCATGGGGCGATCGCCTTCAAGGAAGGGGGCTTTTGTGCGGCAATGAACCACTGGCTGATGGCAAGGGCAGAGTTACCAGCCATACCTATATTACCGTTGCACCAGTCCTTCTTGGCGATGGCCTCAACGACGTCGTATCCGTCTTCGGCATCTTGGGTGCCCATGACACAGATTTGGCCATCACTGTTGCCAGCGCCACGAGTGTCGACACTGATAATGGCGTAACCCTTAGGGCACCAGTATTGAGGATCAAGCCCCTCGAACTTCTCCAGTCCGCTAAGGTCGGAATCTGGCACACAGCACTTCCACACGACCATTGGAAGCATGTCTAGTGAACTGTACTTTTTACCGTAGAAGGACCAGCTGAGCACCGCGGGGATCTTCTCCTTGCTGCCTGCCGGTCGGTAAATGTCCACGTAGAGCCGTGCACCGTCACGCACGACAATCTCAACATCATGTTCGATCAAGATGTCGCTTTCCAATGCCTTTGCGTGGAAACCATTCCAGCCTTGCTTCAGGACTTCCGTCTTCCCTGGCTGGAATCCAACGTAGCCATTCTCCCCGAGTTTTGGTGCTGCCACCCTCTTGGTGGCGACCTGAACAGGAGGAGGCATCGTTGACGGTGCAGTGGCTGTGTCGTCTAAAAGGATTATGACAAGTTTTGTGAGTGCTTGGGTCAGGTTTCAAACAAAGGAATGTGTACAAAAGATTGATTCAGAATTCGATTCGACCCGACTGAAAGGTATACAATCATATCAGTCGACAAGATTCAAGACTATGAAGTCTCGAGATGATGGTGATCAAGACCCTGCACCGGAGCCCGCGTCGGCCAAATAGAGGCGCCGGTTGTCTGGGCCTACCTAGCCTCTCCCGGCTCCTGCAGGTACTCCAGACTCCCCCGGGAGTCTACGAGTACGTAGTGGATTAGGGGACTCGGAGGTGCCACTGTCGTCTGGGCTAACCTCCGAGTCCACTTAGCTCCGTCGGCGCGCCACCGACTGGGTGAAACTGCTCCGTGCTTTGGAGCTCTCCGCTCCGCTAACCTACTGTGGTCAGTCGCAAATGCCGGGGGGAGGCACACATGGGACAAACTTCGTATCGACCCACAACGTCCCGAGGAGCAGATCGGAACTCAGGATCTTCCAGCATCGGCAATCAAGACGATCATGCTCTGTCAAGCCAGAGGTACTTGACCCGAGCCTGTATATCAGAACCACAACCTCATTCAACAACTCCCTTCAAGCAACCATTGTTTCCAGCAGACAGAGATCATCTGAGTTTCCATTCCATCAACCGAATCTAGTACAATGTCCGCCACCGTTATCACCACCTCCGAAACCGGCACACAGGAGCTGAAGACCGACAAGGATCTCCTTACTCTAGAAGATCAGAGCTATGGCGATTGGCGTGACGAATTCCACCAGAAGGGATGCGTCTTGATCAAAGGTGTCGTCAGCCCGGAGCGAGCGGCATACTATGCCCAGAAGCAGATCGAGTGGCTGCACAAGTTCGAATTGGGCTTTGACGAGAACAATCCGAGCACCTGGACAGCGGAACATCTTCCTGTCAGCTTCAAGGGGTCGTAAGTCACTTTCTCTTCCGTGATGGGCTTATTAGGCCCATCGTCACCTGGACCAATTCCTGACCCAAAGATGCAGAATGTACTACGCCTATGGCGCCCCGCACGAGAGGATGGCCTGGGAGGCTCGTATGGAACCCAAGGTTGTCGAGGTTTTCGAAAAGCTCTGGGGCACCAAGGAGCTTTTGAGCTCGTTCGACGGCCTGAACATCTCGCCACCCAACAGAAAGGATGTGAAATGGAGCCCTTGGCCACATTGTGACCAGAACCCCGACCGCAAAGGGTGCGTGTACCGGTAATGAGGTCAAATATCAAGACTAACGACTCCATAAAGGATGCAAGCTGTCCAAGGTCTGGTCAACTTCGCACCCAACGGACCCAAGGACGGTGGCTTGGTTCTCATGAAGGGATCTTCCAAGCTGTTCGACGAATTCTTCTCCCACAAGCGCGAAAATTTCGCCCACGAGGACGCACCACCCCCGGAGTTGAAGTACATGGATCTCTTCTTGTTCAACGAGAAGGATGTCCAATGGTTCAAGGACAAGGGCTGTGAGCTGGTCAAGATCAACATGGACCCAGGTGACCTTGTGCTCTGGGATTCGCGCACCATGCACTACGCCGAGCTCCCCACGGGCGACCAGATCCGCCATGTGCAGTATGTCTGCATGACCCCTCGCAAATTCGCCACTCCCGAATCTTTGGAGTTGAAGAAGCAATGCTTCGAAAATTGGTTGGGCACGACCCACTGGCCTCACTGGTAAGTCGATACCACAATTAGGCTTTATGTCAACTTTTACTGACTGACATGTTCAAGCAACATCCGTCCGGCCAAGGAGAGGCCCATGAGGGATGGTCAAGTGTGCCCCAAGGACAGGAGCGAGCCCTTTGAGAAGCCTGTGATCTCGGACCAACTTCTCCGATACGCAGGAGTCAAGGCGTACTAGCTTATGAGAGGAATCTGTGCTTTCAATGTTCAGTAACAATATGTCTCGGTGGGCGGACAATTGGTTCCATTTCAAGTCTCCCGACCTAGTCCGTGACAAAGTCTGATTCCGACGAGTATTCACCTTAAACATAAATAGGTGCAGACTGCTGGTCTCGATCTTTGCGATACTAAAATTGAGCTCGGGTCAGTGTTGCTGCGTGCCTACTTTCCTTGATGCTTGCGAGCTCGAATACAGACAAACAAATCTCTATCGGACCGAGACGACTTCACAAGATCAGATGTCCACAACTCGACGTTTGCTCTCTACATGCGGCCGATGCTGAGTTTACGGCTGCAGAGACAGCTATCATCGTTGTACACCAGCCCAACTGAAGCCCAACTGCTTCCTAGGCAGAGTATTGTGTGAGGGTACACAGTGGTGTTGTTTTCTTTGGAACGAGAATTGTAACATCGAGCCTGACGGCTCACTCCCTCAGATCATTGAGATTCGGTCCTTTATTGAATATTATTACAATTCTCATAGGATTCGGATGCTTAGCACAAGCTCAAGTCTTCAAATGAGAGCCGGATGTTCTGAACAGTGCCTCCTCAGGTTAGATCTACTATCTTGGCCAACATATCCGGTGCACGAGAGCAGTTTGTATGATAAAAGGTATATTCATTCTTGTTAAATGTTGAACAATGCTCTCTGTATCTGCTACGTACAGTACTCTCACATTGTGGTGTGTACAAGCCGCTACTAGGATACGCGGGCAGGGACGAGTACACGCGAAGTTATAGAACAGGAAACAGCGGTGGCACACCAACGCGGCTCAGGTCATGATGGAAAACCCGTGCTCATCCAAATACATGATATGCCGACTAAGTGACTGAAGCATGGCCTAATAAGTATATACACTTGCGAGGTATCATGTTTCTCAAGCCTCTTGCTTGATATAAGGAATGCCGGTCAACTTGAACATACGCTCATTGAGCACAGGTTCCTGCACGGGGCGATCCCTCGACTTGGGGCATGGCTTGCCGTCACGCATAGCAACGTTGTTGGCAGCGACATGCCGGGCGTTGGGCCAGTGAGTGGTACCTAGACGCTCTGTTCACCGGTTTTTAGCCAGTGTCCGTGCGAGACTCTGAGACCGAGGGCACAAAACTTACTCTCGAATGCCTCCTTCTTCCTGATCAAATCCTCCTGGGTGGCTGAGGCCACGGGCATGAAGCAGGTGTAGATAGCCAACCGATCCTGCTGTGAGGTGGGAGGAACATTGTAGTGAGGGATGCGACTGTCCCACAGGATAAGGTCGCCGGGTTCAGCGCAAACCTTGACCCATTCCAGGCCGTGATCCTTGAGCCACTTCATGCCGTTGTCGGTGAAGCCATACCACTCTGGGGTCCAGGCAGGGATCTTGGGCTCGTCAGCCATATCGCGATGGAACTCCTCAGAGACTAAGTGACCCCCTTTGCAGACGATCAGACCACCGTCATTGGGACCGCAGGGGTGCAAGTTGACCAGTCCTTGGAGGCCTATTCCCTTGTTAGCACAAAACTAAGGCCGTATATAGCAAGATCGAACGGAACGTACATCGGAAGCCATGCTTGGTCGGGTCTTGGTCTTGATGAGGCCATGGCTTGCTAAGCAATAGTTAGCTATGTGTACAGGATAATGCCATCATTAAAGGTTACCATACTTCTTGGGAAGGTGTTCGGTACTATAGGGGGATTAGGTCAGTAACTTTTAGTTGCATACCATGTTGTGTTGGAACCCACTTTGCAAACCCAATGTTCACAGCATCGAAGGACACAATCATATCCTTGTCGTTGTAGACCTTTTCAAAGGGCTCATAAACTCCAGGCTCCCCACGGATATCCCACACCCACTTCTCGTGGGTGACAGCATAGGCAAGAATCATTCCCTTCTCGTTGAGCACTGGAAGGTTTTCCGGCTTCACCGTGGAAGGATCATTACGGTCGTATCCGAGTCCGCTAAAATGTTGATTAGCATGCGTCCCACATGCTTCGAGCCTCATGATATTTACAAGTTTTCCACGTAACTCACAAACTCATCGGCATACTTGTCAGCACGCTCGCGAGGGATGGCACCCTTGACGACAACGTAGCCGTCTGTGTTCAACTGGTCACGAAAGTCACCATAGTTGGTGGGACTTCCGTCCAGAACCATGCGGCCTGTTGGCTGGGCGACGGTGAGAACATGAGCGGGCTCTGTGGTGGTGGTGGTGGTTGCCATTGTTTCTTGACTCTCGTTGATGATCTTGTCTCATGTGCTAGATGGATAGAATGAATGGATGGGTGTTGGTTGCTTGGGAAGAATGGTAAGGATGCTCTCTCTTGCTGAAGTGAGCCCTATAAATCCATCTTTTGAGGATAGTGAAGCTCGACGATCAGACCATCAGCCGAGATCTCGGAGCACCTTGGGGGATTGCCACCGCCCGCGGTTGCTTGCTCAGAGGTTCCAGCATCTGTGGGCGGACCGTCCAGGGACAAGAATGGCTTCGTCCGGAAACTCAGGGGTCCCTCTGATGCAGAGGCAACGGATTGCAGATGAGTGGCTACCGAGTCAGAAGCACAAAGACCCGTTCGGAGCTCGTGCAGGTCGACCGAGCGTCGCCGAAGGCTGCACTAGCCTCCGCGCCCTCCTCCTTCTTCCGAAGGCACGGCTTACTGATAGTCCGATAGATCTGGCATGCGCAAAGGGACTCAGAGTCTAAAGGGTGGGTCGAAAGGCAACGCGACGCCAACACACATTCGCG
The DNA here is from genome assembly GCA_002099365.1 of Phialophora verrucosa. NCBI lineage: Eukaryota > Fungi > Ascomycota > Eurotiomycetes > Chaetothyriales > Herpotrichiellaceae > Phialophora > Phialophora verrucosa. The sequence goes on along the minus strand of MSED01000003.1, from coordinate 302,053 downwards.
TAAACAGAGCCGACAATTAATATCTGGCCCCTTGAACACCTAGATGTTGGAGCAGGGAGACCGAGTCGATCGTTGGGAGGACCATATTTTATCAGTGCGAAACTAAAATGCCTGCAAACTTCAGGATAGTTATCGTTGGGGGTGGAATTGCTGGACTAGGTGCCGTAGGTCTTCCCCTGTAACTTGCTATAATAGGACTTCAAATTGACAATGATCGCAAGGCCATAGCTTTGAGGAAGGATGACCGAGAAATCATCGTGCTCGAACAGTCTGTCCTTGCTCGGGAGGTGGGCGCGACCATATCCCTTCAGCCAAATGCGTCCAGGATTGTCGAGACCTTGTGGAATCTTGGAGGAGATTTGAAAGCACGCGGCTCAATGGTCGACGAAGCGTTCCAGATTTATGCTCTTGACGGCAAAATGCAGATGCGCGTCGCCTTGTCGACGATGGACAAGTACGGCGGTGAACGTATACTGTACCACCGAATGGATCTCCATGATGTGCTTAAACAGCGCGCAACGTCTCCCCAGTATGCTGGTCGCCCGGCAGAGATCAGAACCAGCAGCCGCGTCACAAAAATTGACTGCAACGAAGGCGTCCTGGAATTGGAAAACGGCGAATCGCTCGAGGCAGAGCTGATCGTTGGAGCAGATGGTATCAGGAGCGTAATTCGAGACGCGGTTGTCGGCAAACCTATTCCAGCGCTGCCCACGGGATTTTCAGCATACCGCATTATGATCCCAGTGGAGGAGCTCATGCAGCAGAAAAACTTCGTCGAGATCGTTGACCCGCGAAAGGGCTGCACCAGTATGGTCCTTGGCCCAAATCGCCGAATGATCATGGGTCCAGCTCGTGACGGCACAGTATACAGTATAGTTGCCTTGGTACCCGATGAGGAAATGGTTGAGTCTTCCTCGAACTCCAGCTGGGTGACGCGTGGAGATCTAAACAAACTCCTAGAAACCTTTGCTGATTTTCCCGAATGGGCCAAAGAACCCCTACGGTTAGCCAAAGAAGCAGGCTTGTGGCAGCTGCGAGACATTGATCCGCTCCCTACGTGGTACAAGGGAAGGACTATTCTGATTGGAGATGCCGCTCACGCCATGCTGCCTACCCAGGGCCAGGGAGCGAGTCAGGCTGTCGAGGATGCAGAAGCACTGGGTGCTTTCTTTGCTGATGCTGAGGATTTGAGCTTGCCATCAATCGAGGCCATCAACCGCACTATATTCGAATGCCGATATGATCGAGCGACTACCATCCAACTCTACAGTAGGCAAATGGCCAAGCCAGCTACAGACGAGTCTGGCTTGAAGGTCAAGATGAATCCCTCCGAGTTCATGGACTACAACTGCTGTTACAAAGGCGCATTGGACTGGCAATCGAGACAACAGACTGGGACCGCTTCACTGGTTGCGATATGATCGGGCGCCTACCTTGATGTTCAATCTCACCCTATTTGAGGTATCCTCATGGTGGACTTCGACCACTTGGAGGAATTGTGGAAGATGTATCAGATGCTAGGAAGAACTCTCGAAATAAACACTATAGACTCCTAATTTTTGTGCAGCATATCCGCTGATAGTCTGCCGACATGATGGCGATTGCAACAAGCACCACGACTTCTCAGGAAGGCATTTCTGGGTTTTAGGTGCGTATTACCCAACGCAAGGAATATCACCCATTTCCTTGCAATGGGTACTATTCCATATCCGCTGGCTCGGCGTGTGATGACACTGATGGGAAGCCAAATTCTCAGCCTTTCACATGCTCCGACGATGGATTTCACGGGAACAGTCTCGGCGGTCTTGGACTTGCAACTGCATCGGACAAAGGCCATATCAGGCTCTGGGGAACACAGAATGTGGGGAGCGTTGGCGGCGGGGTGCGAGGCACGGTTCGGGGAGCGCAGTTGCATCCTCGGCCGTTTAGAAACTCGGACAAGCATTCGGGCCTCGCAGAAAGGGGGTGTGTCTCTCGGTAGGCCCCTCGCGGTGGTGGGTGGTCGCATCTTGAGCTTCGTATTCCCCCACCTCCACCTTTCCCGCCGCGCCTACACCCCAGAATCTCTATCGCATATTTACCAGACTGGCTCCCAATGATCCAAACTTGTAGTCATTATGACCACAGTCGGACTCCCCAATGGCACACATCCACCACCACGCAGAACCTGCGGAGACGGCTGACGCCGTCAAGCCGCAGTTGGCTCATGTCGAGGAGTTGAAAACCTCCTCCGACACGCTGACCAAGACGCTTGCTGTCGTCGGTACGGTCAAATTGACTGAGGGGGCTATTGTCTACGTCCCCACGCCCACTGCGGATCCTCAAGGTCAATGAGATTCGTACCTGAAAGTGGTAGCCCGTTGCTAACCCGGTGGCCAGATCCCCTGAACATGCCCATATGGCAAAAATGCGTGGTCCTGGTGGTGATCTCAGTTTGTAAGATCTGTCCCGCCAAGATGTGGCAAATCAGGCGGCTGACACAGAGTACGCAGTCTCGACGCTGGGCCTGGCTCTAGTCTCCGGGTTTGGAGGATTGTTGTCGTTCTACATCCCCAGATATGTGGCAGTAGGCAAGGACTATGACGATATCACTCACCTCATGACATATCCCACTCTGTTCATGTGAGTCAACGACCAGCGACTCGAGGGCATGATTACGCCGCTGACTATCGGTTAGGGGCATTGGCAATCTCATCGGAATGCCGATTGCAATTGGCGTTGGCCGCCGCGTCGTCCTGCTAGCTTCTTCGCTGATCCTCGTCATCGGTGCCGTCCTCTGCGCATTTGCCAAAACATACGAGTGGCATTTGGGTGCTCGCATGCTCCTAGGGCTTGCTGCCGGCCAAAGCGAGGCTCTTGTTCCCATGATCACTCAGGTACGTCCACTGTGTCACATTGTCGTCCTTCGTAGCTAACACACTGGTAGGAAATTTTCTTCCTACATGAACGGAGCAAGGCGCTCATGGGCCAACAGGCAATCCAAGTCAGCTTGACCGCCGTCTGGACTCTGTTTGCCGGCCCTATTGCTGGGCATATTACCCCTGAGGGCTGGTACGGTCTAGGTGCCGGACTTGCCGGGGTGATGCTCATCGCTGCGATGTTCTTGTTGCCGGAAACGAAATATCACCGGTCTGCCGCAGAGTTCCAAGATGTTGTCTCGGATATGGCATCAGCGGACGACGCCGAGACCTCTTCGCAGGGGGCAGAGGCAGTCGGTGTCGATATCTGCACCACCCGCCCACCTCTTGACACTGTCAACTTTGCTCCTCGCACGTTCAGGTCCGACCTCCGATTGATCGTGGGTAAAGCGGAATGGAACAAGGTCTGGCTTGTACTATTGGTAAGCTTCAACACAACCCTGTTACCATTCATACGAGGCTAACCACTGTGCGCGTTCTAGCAAACTTTCGAGCTTCTATTCTTCCCCAATGTCTTCTGGGCATTGTTGTTGAACGGCCTCACTCTAGGCACCAATATCGTTATCGGCACGTCGTACGGCACCATTCTCGCTGCTGCACCCTATAACTGGCCGAATGACACCGTCAGCTACATCAACTGTGGACAAATCGTCGTCGCTCTACTTGCACTTCCCCTGCTGGGCCATGGCTCGGACTACTTGGTTAGGTTCATGGCCAAGCGCAACGGCGGCATCCATGAGCCCGAGAACCGCATTCTGCCGTTGTTCTTCCCCATCCTCGTGGGTGTCTTCACCGCAGTCCTGTACGGCCAGGGTGCGGCTCATCCGGAGAAGTACTCTTGGTTCGTATATGCCTGGGGTGTTGCCGCCTACTATTTCGCTTTCGTGGGTGCCAACATTGTCGCCATTACATATCTCCTGGACAGCTATCCACAGCGCGCAGGACCACTCCTAGTCATCATCTGCGCGTTCAGAGGCATCATTTCCTTTGGTACCAGCTATGCCGTTGCGCCTTTCGTCGAATTGAAGGGATGGGACGGCGCGTTCAACACCTACGCTGGTCTGACGGGAGCTTTGGGCCTTCTCGGTCTCCCCGTCTATTTCTATGGCAAACGTATCCGTCGCTTCACCACTCGTTGGACCAAGGACTAGTAGGAGTGAAGGCCGATGATGTGTCGGGAGCCTTCAAGGCGACGTCCAGTACGGGGTGGTGAGATTGATTACATGCGCCACTTGAGATCGTTTGAACGTCCTGCACAACAACAGGATCCTAGTGGCTTGGTCATACTCAAGCACGAGTACCAGCCACGGGCCTATAGTCCGAAAAATCTGATCATGAGTCAAACCATAAATGATATTCTTCGCGTTTAGCCTTCTTGCGCCGACTAAAGATTCAGAGCTATTTCCAGCATAGAATTGTCCTGGTATGATACTTTCCGCCACGAGTCAAACGATGATGAGGCTGCTGCAGCTGACGGCTAAGCATGGAGTCGCGTGCAAAGATCTTATTCTCACCTTGGGGTCTTGTTGTGAGGATTCAGAACTAAACCAAGTCGACGTGATACGATCCCCATCAAATAGCAAGAGCTTCCTTACCTGCCGTTGTCAAAAGGATTGACCATGTACTGTGCATTGCTCGGCCACTGCAGGCGTGCGTCCAGGTATCCGCAAAACGAAGACAGCCCCCAGGGACTGAGGTTGCATCTCAAGGCTTCTGGTGGATTGATGCATCGAATCTGCGACAAAGCTAGAGATGTTATACGCGTGCCACAATGGCGTCTTTTATCATCTATATGACCCCGGCTATCTCAAAATCAACGTCCACAGGCTCGGCGCTGGGTGAGCAAAATCACGAGCAAGGTCACCGTGAGACTTCCTTACCCTCTGGACACGGCTCTTCCGTCGAGGGTGGGCCACTGCCTCCCTCTATAACACGATGCTCCATCTCACTCTCTTCTTTCGTATCTCTAGAATTTACAATGAAGCAGGCAAATACCATCATCAACCCAGCAATGGCGGTGTAGAATATCCACATGTTCTTCATTGAGGTCAGAAATTCCGTCTTCCCTGCTCTGGCCTTACTGTCGTGGCTATCGCCAACAGAACTTCCTTCCACGTTCGTCAAGCCGCTGTTTCCGACGCTTTGCTCCAGAATGGCGGCCCCCAAGACGACAGAGAGCGAGGAGAGCAAGTTGCGGACGAATGTCTGCGCTGAGGAACCGGCAGCCACATGCTCCTTCTTCAGCAAGCTTTGCAGAGCGAGCATCGGTGGCACGAACAGGAGTCCACCTCCGGAGCCGGCAATGAGCTGGAAGACAATCAACTTCCCCAGTTGTCTCTTTAATGGCAGATTGATGAATAGACCTGTTCCAAGCGTCATGGTTAGGGCCCCGGCCATGATGATGAAGCGCCATGCTCCTGTCCTCCTGATGATAGGCCCTGTGCTCATTGACATGATGCACAGCGGGATTATCGTTGCGAATATGTAGAGCCCGGATTGGATTGGTGACGCTCCTAGAATTGTCTGAAAGTATAGCGGAAGGAAGTAGTCGTAGGCGAAGAAGACGAAACTGTGAGCGGCAGCGACCATGATGCAGGCAAAGCAGGCAAGATTTGCCAGCACGCGCACAGGAAGAATGGGATAGGCCGTAAAGTACCATTCCCAAACAACGAAGAAAATGATCAGGGCAACGCCAACAACCATCAATGCGACAGGTGTCGCAGCAGTCCACATGTGATTGCCGGCGGCGTCCTCAAGCCCGTAGAGGAAACAGAGCGACCCAGCCAGGATCAAGGCGGAACCCATCCAGTCAAAGGTTTTGAAAGCCTGTAGAAGAGCGACCTTTGGTCTGGGGACTTTCAAAAAGGCGAATAGGATGACTAGAGACAGGACATCAAATGGAAGGTTGATGTAAACTGGTCGTTTTGTGTCAGTTATTGCAAAACAGATGGAGTTCAAGCAGCGCTCAGGATGCAAAAGGATACATACAACACCATTGCCAGCCGATGGTCTGAGTAAAGACAGCCCCTATAATAGGGCCTATACCACTGGCAATGCCATAGACAACCCCGGAGAAACCATAGTATTTTGCTCTTTGACGAAGCTCGAACAAATCGCCAATGATGACTGTGACCATGATAGTGATGCCTCCTCCGCCTAGACCTTGAAGAGCTCTTCCCGCAATGAGCATCTCTGGCGACCGACTCAGCGCAGCGATTAGGCTGCCGGCCATGAAGGTAGCATTTGCGAGGATGATGATGGGTTTCCTGCCAAACACATCCGAGATCTTGACCCACAGCGGTATTGAGGACGTCGAAGCTAGCATATAAGAGCTGGCGACCCATGTGTATTGGGCACTCGTCGAGTGCAATTGGTGTGAAATAGTAGGTAGAGCAACGCTGACGATGGTCGCGTCCAGCGCTGCTAGAAATTGGGCCAAATACAAGGACGCAACCGTAAGGAGGCTACGCAACTTGGCGGCCTTCTTCAGCTTCTCTTCGCCTGTCGAGATCCTACTGAAATTGGTGGCCGTGTCATCGAACAACACTGTGGCTGTATCATTCCTCTTTTCGCCCTCCATGTCTCGGATCTCACATGGGAAGTAATATGATATAGCAGGTAGGCATGGGAAGCAGTACAAATTTGAATGTATTTTGCGCCTACATGATTCAGTGTGATGGATACGATGTGTGTCAAGTCCAGGGTCAAATTGTGGGCGCTTGAGACAGATTACACGTCGGCACTGTCTGTGGCCGGTAACCGAGTCGACAATTTCTGTCGTGGTCGATAGACTCGGCCCAAAGATCAGGACAGAGAAGTGGGCAGTCTCGGACGCCCGGCTGTAGCAGCTGGCCCCGAACATCCAACCGTCCTCCGGATTCCGTTCCGAGAGATCGGGGGCTGCCCGCCTATCGGCGACCCCAGAGAGGACGCTAACCATCCGAGTCTGCCCCTAATTCAACCCCCCTTACTCCGTACTCCGTACGGCACACCCCGGACGTGCCCCTGCGGGCGGCCCAGTTTGCCTTGCAAGCGACCGAAGTCCAACTTCCGAGGCAGATTAACTTTGAACTAGATTTCAACTGATGAAATCGTAGGGTAGAATCTGCCGGCCAACCTTCCGAGCAGTCCGCGTGCTTGTGGTAGTGGTAAAGCAATTTTGTCGGCACTCTCTTCCATCTAGGAGCTGACAACATCCCTCAGCCTCGTCATTAATTGTACCAGGTTCTCCACCAGAGGCGGCATCGTAGGAGGGCGGCCATCTTGCAGCATACTGAGTACCACATCCATGACGGATCGAGTATCAGTGAGGAGGATAGGGCTCCCTGGGGGTTCACCTGATCCATGGGAGACCTGGGCTATAGCTGAGTCGTCCTGCTGCTGACTGTGGAGGCAAGGTGTTCCTATTCCCAACGAAATGAATCGTTCAACATCATCTGATCTGCTCTCATCCAGCCAGACGATCTCACCACTCTGGGAACCAGGGAAGGGACTCGAGGAGAGCGACTGCTCGACGATTCGAATTCCTGCTGGTTCGGCAGTGTCGGAGCGTCGTTGAAGATTATGCTGTCGTGGTGTGATCGAAGTAGCAACAAGCCCATACGCCCAGCAGGTCAAGCTTGCGTGATAAACGGCAACAGCAAGGAACCCATGCAACCACTGAGTAGGAACTCGGCGAGCGGCGCGAAGGACTTGTCCAGCATGCCAAATGGCCTGCCTCGAGCTGGATTCACGGGTCCAATCCTGCAAAACAGGAATAATCCCTTCTGCTTCTTCTCTTCCTTCAGATCCCGCGAACCGCTGAATATGCTCCAATGACATATACATATGCATCGATACAAGCTCCAAGGTGACTTCAAAGACGGCACTCTGATCAGACAAGAAGTAGTCACCGCAGCTGATGCGCAGATCTCGCAGAAGCCGAAGGATTCGGTCGCCTGATTGACTCCGCGCCGAGAAATTCAGCTGTCGATGATGCCAGATCATGCCCCAGGCGTAGTAAAGGAGGGAGGAGCTGGTACATTGATTGTCAACCATGTATTTGATGTGAGCAAGTCGGCCAAGGTCACTAACGCAGTCTTTTAGAGACGGCACCGGGTGAAGAGCGTGTTGAAAAGTTTCGAGGTAAAGGGACTTCCAAGCCTGGGCACTAGGCGCCAGCCAAACATGTCGAGGCTCTGGCAAAGCCAACAGAAGCTCGGTATAAGAGACCAAGGGTCCGGTTAGTAGAGATAGAGAGGAAGTCGCATCGTGCTGGAACAAATGAAATACGAGCCTGCCGACTTCCGATCAGCTGGTCGAAAGGTATCCAAGGACGAAACGGGGGGACTGCCTGAGGTTTCAATTCAGGAGAGCGTTGTGCGACAAGGACGTAGACGTTCAGTTACATACCGCTTGAATGACTCTTGCTTGATCCAACACCTCCATTTCTCTTCAAGGACATCTCCAGAGTCCTGCTCATCGACTTCGATGGGAGGATAGGCCGATCGCCGAAATTTGCCGCTCCTTCGCAACATCTGGAAGCAAATCATCGCGTTAGTTGTGATAGTACCGTCGTGGATTTTAGCAGTATATAGTATTTTGACGAGGAACCGGGACTTTGTGTCTGGGATAGGTTGGGAGAACAATCATACTGTTACCACCGGTTGCAAAAAACTCTCTGCAATCTCAATCTTGCGGCTGGCACCACTCCACTGACCTATCTCTAGGAGTAGCATAAAAGCCTGCAATGTTTCTAGGTCTCTCGTTCGCGTGTTGTCATTCTCAATCTATCGGTTCCTAAGCTAGGGTCTCTCAAGGTCAAAGCAGCCACGACTGATACAGGTAGAAAGAGGAGGCTGAAGGTGGGCATGTGGGAATCAAGACATACAGCACGTCCCACGTAGTGTCGTAACTCCTCCTGAATCGCAAACCCCCATTTCTGCAGCGATCGGTCCAGAGTTGCCACCGCACCAGCTGCAGTCATGCACGCTAGGAGCTCACGCGGTTTACTGGTTGCTACCCCAAAGCTCGGTATATGAAACCATTCTTCCGCTCGGAGACTTGCGGTGGCCAGGAATCTCTTCAAACAATAATCGAGCAGGGCGACGGAAGGGAATGAAGACGCTACCCGAAGTGCAATTGCGGGTCTGCATGTGCTCAAAATGATAGCAATCATCTCATCCCGGCTTGACCGCGTTAGCCTCGAGCTCGTTCCGCTGGGATGCTGCAACTGCGCTCCCACTCCCGGGTTGTCATTGGCCGACATAGAGAGGTTTACCTGTTCGGCAGCGCGGTGATCCTCGGGTACTGGATTGAAGCGCCACACAGACATGCGGAATGCATCAGCAGCTAGAGCAGCTTCCGCCCTCGCGTTTGTGGATGCACTAGAGAGTGGGCTGACGTGTGCGGCGTCGGAATGCGCATGGTTGATGGGAAAGGGAGACTTTGAGTCGTAACTGCCGAGGAAAGCCATGTCACTGTCATTCAATTCGAGATCGGTATCGAGACCAAACCCAGCAAAGCCATGAGATGCCATCGGAGTTTCCGTAAGACCCCATAGAGGAGCGGAACCATTGTTGATGGCCTGTAGAGGTTCCATGTTAGGAATGGGATGGGTTTCCTCGCCCACTTGTTGTTGCAGACTCCGTCTGTGCGCTCTTTGAGTACCATGTTGAGCTCGCATCGTATGGAAAGGGTCTAGGGTAATATCTTTGATCGTCACAGAATCAGTGGAGGCGACTGTAGGATTGGGCGTTTCGATATGCCGAGATGATGAACTTCCAAAGGATGAATTTGAGTAGCGCCACTGTCCTGTTACTTCCGACACTGATTGCGAAATGTGCGATGAACCAGTCAAAGTCCAGGGCACAAACTCTGCCGTTCCTGTATCCCTTGAGGCCACGGCGATTGAAGTTGTTGACGAAGCAGCACAGCACCAGTAGAGTGCGACAAAATTGGTTCAATGGCATCTGACTTTGCACAACTTACAGTACCCGCAAGACCTGGACTTTGTCGAGACTGTAAACTCTGCACAATCTCCTCGTAGGGTTGACTGCTTGATGACCCATCGTCGTCACCATGACTCGTTTCCGCAACCTGATGCGCTCTGTCCGGAGATTGCTGGGGCTCCAAGCCCTGCTGTGTCTGATAGTGCTCGGAGGAAAGTGAGAGGCGCGGTGAGGAAGCTTTGGCTGGCTCTTGCTGGGTACTAGCAAGAGCGCTTTTGTGCCCTGCCACGTGACGCTTGAGCAGATCCCTGGTATAATGTGATAAGTCAAGTTCCTGTGGGAACCGCGTCGTTTGAGACTACCACGGAGCCGAGGGGATCAACTTACGTTCGAGCAAACGCTTTGGAACAAAGCGGGCATGCGTAAGGTCTCTCCTGAGTATCTGTGCCGGCGTGGTTAGTGTTACTAGTATCGGTAGGCATCAGAGAGAACGCCTTTGCTTCTGGGGACGACTCACGATATCGCATATGACGTGTGAGATGGTCGACCCTCGAGTAGACACGTTGACATTCTCCACATTGGTGCTGTCTCTTGAGATTGGATTCTTTGGTGGACATGGAGTTGGCAGAGGCAGCACCAGTGGCCTTGAAGCGCGGGTGCTTCAGGCCACCTATTCGCAATATGGCTAAAGGGAGCCTATGATCGTGACATTGCTCGACAACGTGTGCTCATGGCTCAAGCCTGATCCATTGCCAGTGAGAAGCAAAAGCAGTTAAAGTCTGTTGACGAAGGAGGCTGCAAAGCCGCCCGTTCAAGGGAGCAGACGAGGGTACAAATTGAAAGGGCACAAAATTGGGTAAAGTGAATATGTATGAGGTTGTCTACCTTCGGACCCCTGTCTGAACAGTGCAGGCTGTCAGTCCCTTCTGCCGTCCTGGCGTGAGCAAACAACCGCGGCGATTCGTGGCTTTTCCCCAGACTGATTAGTCTCCAGACTGTTTTTCGGGGCGGTGATGGGTGTAAAGTCGGGGCTCCGGGGATGGGATGAAGACCGAAGTACTACCTAGAACAGGCGATTTCTGGCGGCACTCTACCCCTCAAGGATAGCCGCAAGTGCAGCGACTATGAGGGACTATCGTCGGATGCCCTTGCGACCTGGTCAGGACTCGCGCCCATCTGCCCTCCCCTTTTACCACAGGCTACACGTAACGCCGGCACTGAAATCTCAGTGAGAGATCAAGGGTAAGTATTTCAGAGGAGTCTGTTATGAGTCAATGGCTTAGTTTCCGATGTGCTATTGTACAAACTAATTGTCCGGCGATGTACTTTGCCTTCGTAGAGATGCAGATATTAACAAGAACGAAGCTTGAAGATAAAGGTCATCGAATTATTCGAAGACAATGCGTACATAGTACTAGTATTTGTCAAATCTCTTTCGAACCGTGAAGGCACCGTGACAAGTCTACATTCCGATACAGTTCAAAGTCAAGTATATACAGAGGGTGAATATTCAATGCCAGATTCAACAATAGAACTTGCTAACTAGTGATATTGTATCTCGTATCCCTGATTTGATCCGTCGAATGAAGTCCAGACTTCTGCATGGAACCAGCGCCAGCATCGTAACACTAGTATGCATGATCTTACACCTCCCTCAAACATCCTTGACCTTGTCGTTGTCATAATGAAAGCATACCAGTATCGTTTGGTTGTTGGTTGTGTGCCAGTGTGTCCGAATGATCCCAGGATGCCAATGACCCCTGAGGTCTTCTCCTAGGTAGACCCCTTGTACTAAAAGGCTATCATCTGTTTTCTTCTTCAGGAGTGGCGGTGATTGCTATAATCAGTCATCGATCAATGAGACTGGACTCAGGAGTCAGACTCGGCCTGAAGATTGTAGATGCGTAGCTTCGAGCATCCCGACTTGTTTCTTGTGCGCTTAGCGATGCTCGCCGACATGACGAAGGCTCGCTCCGGGTTCGTGGTATTCCGAAATAGTCCTCGCATTTAGTCGGCTTCGTAAAGATGGAAAAAAGGCCCAATTGGAGGATATCTCCTCTCCTTCTTGCTGCTGTGGCCGTTGCTGGCATCAAAATCTTTCAGCGATCTGCCAACGTTGTGAATTTGTGATCTGCGATAGGGGATGTAGAACGGTGCACAGACCCCCGTAGCTAACGAGGCCGTGACCACCATTTTGAATAAGGCTGTCGATTCTCTGTTTGGTTGGTGATTGAAGTGATGCATTGCGTGGCTCACGCTCAGCGGAATACCAGTAATAAAAGGAAGCCGAATTGGTAGTTTTGTGCTCCTGGTCTTGCGGTTGCATGTGTTCAATTATGTTTTGAAGAAACTAGTCCTAGCAATTAAAGATTCGATGCAAGCAACATACCTGTTTTAATATATTGAATTTCGAAGTCCGTCAAAATTCCAAGAGCATGCACAAGTGAGCAGCTGATAGATATTCACATTGTTTACCTTGGTCGAGTCATCAGAATCCCCCTGCATAGTATTGGTCACAGCTGATTCATCGCCTGCCAGCGAAATATCCTACTACGAGGCAACGGAGTGTCACATGTGCATCCGCACACGACCCGGAGCCTTCGGGGGCCTCCTGGTGCCCCGAAGCATGGAGACTTCGGCAGAAAAAACTGGGGAAACACGGACTTGGTAGCCTAATTCAAACCCCGAGATCAGGGCCGCGAACAGGGCCGAGAACAGTGGCAAGTGATTGACTAGTCTGCGGGGCCAAGCTTTGTGCTTCTTTGACCTTCCAACAGCACAGCGCACCTAGTCCTGAGGGTTTTCGCTCTAGAGAAAAGCCTAGGAGGACGTGGCCTCACGTGCGGGGCTCCAATGCGCGCTGCGAATAGATGCAGGTAGAAAGCAAAAGTGCATTCGTGCCGAGGATCCAGCGCTGGGATGCAGACCTTGGACGGCATCAGAACGCAAGGCCGGCGGAAGTATTGTGAAAACCCCAAGGGAGATGAGCAGGAGGAAGCTCCCCCTTCGGATAGGCCATCCCAGCATAGCTTCGTATGGATATTACTCAGCATTCTCCACGATTGATGGAGAGGCAAGATACTAGTATGGAGTCTGTGAAGATAGTGAATGCGACAGGACCAGTGACTCATCTCCTTGGTGTCTTGAAGCGACAGATCTGTTCGGACTGGAATCTCATTGTCTATCTACTAATCACAGATGATACTCTCACCAACACTGTATTCTCGGTGTCTTTTCAAGCAGTTCTATCGTGGAGGAATGATAGGAAGCACCACGTAGTTCTCCCACTGAGGTCCAAAATGCACATGATTCGCCCCGGCTAGCTTTTCGACGGTGCGGTCGTCAATCCCCATGTGAGTGAAGATGCCGCTGCCCTGTGTGTCGCCACTGGCAACTTCGAACACGATCTTCGCCCCAGGCTCGAGGATCGTATTCGTTGGCCAGACTTCCACGTCCACAGGGTATACCTCTCCAGGGATAACCGGGAGACAATCTACCGAGAAATAGTCCCGGTATGGCAGATATGGCCTATTCTTGTGATGGGCTGTGTTCACTTTCCTCAGCGATACGCGGAGCCAGCCCTTACACAAAGGGACTGGGTCTCCTGCCGTACCGGTGTAGAAGATCTCCTGTCCAGACGCTGAGATGTGGCGCAGGGTCACAAAGAGATCAAGGTCAGTTGGCAGGGTACTCTGCCCAACATATGGCGTAACGCTCACGTTCAGATGCGCGGTGACGTGCCCTGTGATTTCGGTCTCCTTTTCCACGGGTGACGAGGCGAAAGTGAGCACACTCGGCTCCTTGAGAGTGCCAAGCGCCTTGTAAGAGAGCTTGACCGGGTGTTTTTGCTCTGCGTCTGATGCATTCGTGGTCAGGCTTTGATCAGGCGTCAGATAATATTTTGTATACTCGGTTCTTGGAATCGGCCACTCAGTCTCGGTGCGTCTAGGCAATCTTTGCTCCATTTCAGCATTGTCAACCCCCAGGTCGCCTTTTCTCAGGACGAGATTGACAGGCGGCACCTTTCCGGGAACCGACCATCCAACACGATCTTCCCCTTTGAGGAATGCGTCCAGGAAGCTCCTTTGGATCTCTACTTCGGCATGATAGTAGAACGGGAGATCGTGTCTACCGACAATAAAACGTAAGTACTTGAGCTTCGATCCTGCATGGACCCAGCCTTCGACGTTTCCTCGAAGGTGTAGGAGGATACCCCCCCAGTTAGCCACACTTAGTAGTGGCACCTCAATGTTGCTTAAGTCGTATTCCTTTGAAGCATAATATGGCTGGTCTCGGTAACAGTTCTGTCGGTTGTCGATGTTTTGGTCACGACGTAACTTGTCCCTTTCGTCGTCCGGAAGATCACCCTCGATAGTGTCCGGACCCCAGTTGTTTTTGCTACGTCCTGGCCGTCCATATTGGTTCGTGATGACCTGTCGATTCCACCAGAAGTTGATGAACCCATCCGAGAGGATGCCACCGTGACGGCAGCGGTCGCGGTAGTAGTCACTCATCCCCTCCCAGGGCACAACGGCCGCCAGTCCCTTTGGTCTTAAAGCTGCCACGCGCCATTGACTACCAGCGTAATAGCTGATACCTAGAAGACCAACTTTCCCACTGGACCAAAGCTGGTCAGCAGCCCATTCCACCGCGTCAAAGAATGCTTCCGATGTGGCCCTGGACATAGTGTCAAGAACACCGGGAGACTGTCCCAATCCTCTCTCGTCGACGCGGACAACAGCGTAGCCCTTGTCCGTCCAGTACTTTGGGTCAGGCGTTTCCCATGCCGAATGTTCGGATTTATGTTCTGGATTCACTTGAGAAAAGGACTTTCCATGGAAGTCGGCATAACCAATATCCTTGCCGTATGGTCCATAAGTCATGAGTACCGGGGCTCTGTCCAAGTCCTTTGGTCGGTAGACGTTGCAACGTACCACTCCCTCGCTGGATTTGAGTGGGATGGTGACATTTTGCTCAAAGATATAACTAAACGAGCTGCCATCCCTGCTTGAGATGTCTCGGATATCGTTTGGCATGATATCCTACGCTTCTTCCTGCAACAAGCCTTCGTCGCGCCTAGTGTAGAAGATTGGGGAGCGAAGAGAAGAAACGGGCCTGGTCTACTATGCTTCTAGACCGAGAGCAGTAAATAGAAGACGAGGGTACTGCTCTGAAATGTTTCTAGATGTGAAACATGTGAAGAAGTATAATGCTCCAACCAGCAGGTAGAACACATCACGGAACATGGTCCAATCGGGCGCATGGTGGAACCCACCATTCCCCGAACATCTCGCGTCATGTTGAGAACCGCAAAAGCCCCGTAAACAACGGCGGCAACTGTAGCCCCGGACGCATGTGCACAAGATGGACGTTCGAATAAAAGATTTAACGGGAATTGTATGGTGAGAAGTCCCTTCGATTGCCTGCTTTCTCATCATTGGGAACCTCTATGCTACCGACAAGGGGAAACCCAAGTACAACGATGGCAGCACCTCCGCCCGAAGCTCTTAAGAATGGACTACCCAAAACCTATCGTTTCATAACCGATCACGAGGACTCCGGCAAAGCTGTATTCTCCCGCGACATTGAAGAGGCTCAGCAATGGCAGAAAATTGGAAATGATGCGACATTCGCCCTCAGCTACACCACCAGCAGATTTCCCGTCACCTTCAAAGACGGTCAGGATATCCAGGATTACAAAGGCTATCTAGACCAAAAGCCTGGCCTCGTCGTCCCCGGGGGTACCGTGTGTCGGGTCGTGGATATGCCGCCGGACTCACTCTCGCCCATGCATCGGACTGTGAGCCTTGATTATGGGGTGGTTCTGGAAGGCGAGGTTATCTTGGAACTGGACTCGGGCGAGTCAAGGTTGATGAGACGAGGTGACATCTCTATTCAACGTGGGACCAACCATGCTTGGAGGAATACCAGCAAGACGCAATGGGCACGAATGATGTATGTCTTGCAAGATTCAGAGCCATTAGAAATCGGTGGGAATAAATTGTGCGAGGACTACGGTACCATGCCCAAGGACGTGAGAGCTTCTGGATGAGTTGGCAACTGGTATAGATGCTATCAAAAGCTGTCCAATACGAGACTGCAATGCTCTGCCCATAGAAGGCCGTTTAATACTCTATCCGCAACGGAGAGACCGGTCCAAGTAAATCGGCTCTCTATCTTTCTCCGCCGATTGAAAACCTAAAGATTCTATCATTGACCTTTCCTCCAGTGGCTCGCCAAAGTTTCGACACTCCCTATATGAAACTCGATTAGAATGTTGACCGGCGATAACTGGCGGAAGGGACTGCGAGCGGCATACCGAAACAAACCCAACACCGTTCATCATGATGAAGACAAATGCAGTTTCAACTCCGGCATTCGACCATGGACGTTCCTCGCGATTCAGACTGTAGTTGATCGGGCGGTATGATGGTATGTCGTTGTGGTCTGTAGGCCACCAAGCCGGGTTTCGTTGTGATACTTCATCAATTGATCTCTGGTTTGGCGGTTCGACACAAGTATCATCACCGGATGTTGTCAAATCGTAGTCTGCGAGCAAATGTAGCACGCTCTGTGTTGTCGGATTGGCAATAGTTGTCACACTCATTGTGGATGGTTGTGAATGGGGACTCTGTTGAGAATTTTTGGACAATGTTGCGACACAGGCGGCGACGGGTCTTGACGAAATCTTACCAGACATGCGGGCAGAAGAGAAGACTGCGCCCAATTTGCTCGAGATTCAAGCGAGGTCGGAGAGGTGTGGTCCCGAAGGGATCTGGGGTCTCCATCGAGGAGACAAGTGGCATTAGGCCCCGAGAGGAGTACCTCTGCCCCGAAATCAAATGCCACTAGACCGAAGCGAGCACCCAGCAGTATGATCATCCTTTGGTGCTTAGACATTGTCTCGTGGCCATCACCACTGGCTATCAAGCTAGATACCATTGAAGCAACAAAGGTGCCCCTACATACAGCTCTAGGTGATAGAAAACGTCAGTACAGGGCCAGGGCACAGTAGACCGTCGGGGCCCGAGTAGGTATAGCCGCCGTTAATTCGGGACAAGATACACTCCAATCGGGGCAAAACATCAGCTGGTTCGCCGAGGGTCCAGGAAGGAGTGCATCTCGCCGGCTAGTATTAGTCCGTGTCATACATGCCGTTATTCCGTATGGGGCCAAAACCCCGGATTATCGTTATTCCGTATAAATCCCCATTAGTCCGTGTAAACAAACGAACATTTTATGCAACACCCATTAATCCGTATAACTCTCGACCCCCCCGCAGCCACTAAAACAGCTTCATTAGTCCGTATAATGAACGGCGCACTTATATAAGGTTAGTAGCCCTCTTATTTACGGTAAGTCACCCGGGGACGCGATGCTAGGGGCTATAGGTAAGTTCTTAAGGCGCGTTAAATTAGTAGTAGTATATTACTCCCTACCCTTATATACTGCTTGTTTTCTCTCTCTATACTTAGTTCTAGTGTACGCATTTATAAAATATCGTTCTTTAAGAGATTAGTATTAGCTGCCTTTAGTAGCAGCTATAGATTACCGATAGTAAACGATAAATAGCTAAGTTACGCGAGTTCTACGCGCCCTACGATAGCGTAGATACTATTTCTCTAAATAATACCTAACTACTACTATAAAATAACTTTAAATAAATCTATAACTATCTCTAAAGATTAAGATCGCCCTATAACCTCGTCTAAAGCGTCCCTTCTTAATATTACTCTAGAAGTATTAAGGAACCTGATTAATTTAGTTAACTACTTAGACTTAAATGTAGACGGAATAGACGCCGACCTAATATTACCTAATATAAACTTAAATATATTAACTATTCTACCTCTACTAGATTATAATAAGAAGGGCTTATATATCCGCTATATTACTAAAGATAAAGCTACTAAAGCCCTTAGAGAATTTATAGAGAAGGAAGGATTTAAGATAAAATTAGCGAATCGGCGGTGTAATAAAGAAGGGTACTATATACGATATATTAATTATATACGAGGCGGTCCTATATACTACACTAAGGTCTTTAACTAGTAACAGGTTTATAAGTTATTTATTATTATCGCTAAAGAGCCTTATAAATTCCGGGTTTATTTAAAGTAAGAAGAAGTATATAAGTACTAATATTATTATACTATTAAAGGAATATATATATACAGCTTAATAGTATATCCTTCTAGTATTAAACTACTTATATAGTATAGGCGTAATACGTGTAAGGTAAACCCCCGAATTTTATAATATATTAACGCGGATTAGGACTCTAATATCGAGCCTAAGAAGATATAGTTATTCTTATAAAGACTCTTTCTTAATATAGGTATTACTCTTTAAGATATATAAAATTAGCGCTAGAGGTATATAGCGACACTCGATAGCGGAAGACCTATAATTTAAGCCTTATTTAAGTTATTATTAGGCGAGTTCGCGCGGTATTATATAGTAAATAAATATAATCGCCTAGTGTATTTAGTACTCTTTTATATTAACGCGCTAAAGGTACTAAAACGGTAGCCTTTCGCCCTTACTATAGATACTACCTATAAGACGAATAAATACGGTCTATATCTCTTTTAGATTATCGATATAACTACTCTTAATATAGTATTTATTATCGGATAGGCCTTCTTAAGCTTTAAGATAATAAATGTCTTTACGTTTATATTAGAGTAGTTACGGTAAATTTATATACGGTATAAGTTAAGCGCGCTAACGGTAATTACTATCGATAAATACAATACCCTTATTATAGCCCTTAAGCTCATCTTCCCTAGGGTCCTATAGCTTATTTATATTTAGTATATTAATAGGAACGTTAAGGCGTATACTAAAAAGCTTTTTAAGTCTTAATTATATAAATAAGAGGGTTATAATATTCCTTAGTCGCGGGTAGTAACTATAGTTAAAAGCTAATAGTATAAGTTCATTAAAGATTAGTATAAAGTATTATTCGCTAATATAATTAACAATTATAAAGCCGTATAGGCTAAACTTTATTTAAAATAGGGATAAAATAACCCTGAGCTTCTTAATTATCTTATTAAAGAGTAGATAAATAAGAAAGAGCACTATATAACGGCCTAGACCTAGCACTACTATTATTTTAGTAATACTACTATATTAAAGGCGGAGGCGATATATAAGGCGATAAAATCCGACCTCCCGAAGACCTACTAAGTTTATATAAGAGAGGTTATTTACCGTATTTAAGCCTTTATCTTATAGTTTTATTTAGAGCTCGAATATAAGCTCTCGACGGATAAAATATATATAGACTAGTCTTTATAGAGAGACTTTATCTTTAATAGCCTTTATAAATATATCTTATTATAAGCTATAGAGAAGGTTAAGAAATATATTCTTTCTTTCTATAGGTATAATAAACTAGCACTACCACCCTATAAAGGCGTCTTTATAGCTACCTAAGGCCTTCCGTATAGCTATAACTACTTAGCTATAGAGACCGAGACTAAGGCACTTAAAATTAACTAGTTCTATAACTAGTAGCGCCTTAATAGACGTATAATATATAAGGAACTTAATATTAAGTTTTTATTATAAGACCCGATTAAGATTTAGTTAAAATAATCTAAAATAGTAAATTAAATAAAGACCCGCTAGCCTTTACTATTCAAAATAATATATAAGTAAATCCCGGCCCTAATACCCTAGCAATAAGAGAATAATACCGAGATCGAGAGAGTAGTTATAGTTATACCTCAATAGGCTTACCCTTTTATTACAGCCCTAAGATTATTACCGCCGTTAAATAATACTATCCCGTCGAGAGTAGTTAATTTATTATTAAAGGCACCTTAAGAGATTATCTTAAATATAGAGTCTAAGATTATCTTAGCTTTACTAAATAATATAGCCTTATTTAGCGCACTAGTTAATATTAAATAGTATTAAGATCTAACGCTATAACTACTTAATCTTAAACTACTATAAGTGTTAAATATAAGTACTAAAGATACTAGTAAGGATATATTACTATCCCTCTCTTAGATTAGTATAGGATTAATATAGGAACTGTTACGGAAGGATAATAACTAGAGCTAATAGTTAGATAAGGGTTAAGTTTTATTAACTAACCTATCTTAGTAAGGGCACGTTATAATTTCTCTACTATATAATAACTTTATAGCTCTTAATCGTATTTAGGCGTCTTCTTTAGGCCTCTCGCTATCGAATAAGCTATCTCCGAGTTTAAATAGTTAAGAGGTAGTAATATAGCAGGAAATAGTAGATATAGGGGGTCCTATATACTCGGCCACTAGTCCACGTCGCAGTTAGAGGGGTCTAAAGCGCCGGGCGCCGCTAGAAGATAAAGTGTAGTACTAGTTATATATATTTATAATATAATTTGCTCTGTTCCGACCTACTTTATAGTCTCTAGCGCTATTTAAAAGGGTCATTACATTATATGCACCCTATCTGCCTCCGCGCCTGCAAAGATGATTATACGGACTAACAAGTCATGTACGGCAACTGTACCGAAGGCGCTAGCGAATCCGACCAATCAGAGCGTTTATACGGAATAATGCGGTTATACGGACTAATGGAAATATTCAAATTTGGCCCCAGTACGGAATAACGGCATGTATGACACGGACTAATACTAGCCCATCTCGCCCTTAGCAATCTCGAAGCCTGGGCTTTTGGACTTTGTAACCAAGGAGCCGACAAGGCTCCTGGCAACTTACCAGATCTTTGCACGTGTAGAGAGTCGAAATTGATCATCCTCGATCTCACAACACCACTCCTTTCAGCCATCGCGTCGAGGTGTTGGCGGACATCAATCATCACCACCAGCAGCATACAATGGCCTTTGAGCCCAAGACCATCCGGTCATCCGTCATTGACGGTATCGCGTTGACGTCTCGGTATCGAGAACGCGAGCTTGCCTCCCTCCACAAGATGCTCTTGGGCTCGCGTCTGGCTGTCGTCGATGCTCTGATGACAGCTTCTCTGTTATCGGAAGCAGAAGCAACCACTGAATTACTCCTCACTCTCAACGCCATCAAGCAATTTCACGATGCCGTTGACCCCCAAGCCAGCCTCAAGGACGAGTATAGCATTCTGGACTTGAGGGACCGTCCAGGCCGACGCGATCCAGCCGGATATGCCTACATCGTCCCTTCACCAAACAGCTTGATCTATTCGACCTTTGTGGCCGTGGCTGCCGCCGTCGGTGCCGGGAACTGCATCCTTGTCGAACTTTCTCGACAGCATGAGAAAACCACGTCGCTTCTTGTCTCGCTCCTCTCAAAAGCTTTATCACGTGAGACGTTTGGAGTTACTGAGCGAGATCCCTTTGAGGACAGCTTTCAGCAACGACACCGAGTGCTCCTGGCCCCGCAAGACACGGCAGGTACACTCCCATCTGTGATGACTATCGTGACGCCAAGGGCACGAGTAGCTGCAATTGTTGATCGGACTGCCGACCTCCAGACAGCTGCAAAGGAAATCATCCAGGCGCGCTTCGGCTTCGGAGGCTCAGCATCTTATGCGCCAGATGTTGTGCTTGTGAACGAATATGCCGCAGACACGTTCTGCGCTGCACTGGTGGACTTTGGCTTTCGTTCGTCTTCGGTTACGGGCAGCTATTACAGCAAGCAGAGAGCGGCTAAACTGGACGCCGACCTTCCCAACGGCAAGGACGGCTCAATCCGGATTCTGGCTTCGAGCGATAGAGGCAGTATCGCGCTCCTTTCTTCCCGGGACGCGGACGTCCTCAAGCGAAAGGTCCAGTCTCCTACGCTGCTCATCCTGACCATCTCCAGTCTGGACGACGCAATTGATTACCTCAACTCCCAAAGCCGCGGCGACGCCCTGCTTGCCGCTTATATCTTTGCCGACTTAAAATCAGCTAAATACCTCAGCCAATTCGTGCAATCACATCTCTCCATCGTTAACCACATTCCGCAGGAGCTCCTTGTCGGGCCACCTGCACCTCTACACCTCACGCCCTCCTTACACCCGAGATACACACCGACCATGTTTTCCGTCAGCCATCCCGAGCTCACCAAGGCATCTCGGCTCAGCTCGACTATTACGGCCTATATCGCCTCGCAAAGCAGTGTTGCGCACAAGCAAACTCTTGAGGCCGAGTTCGATACATCGTTGAAATCAATGGAAGAAGGGTTCGGGCCCAAAGTGGGCTTTTTCGAACAAGGCTTTTTGACTGCAGCAAGTTTGGTTCTCTCTGCTATCATCGCTGGTGGCATTTTGTCATGGAAATATGGTTATCAGGCGCTGAAGGGGCGCTACTTAAGCTAGATACTTTACATTTACCCGTACTGTATTTGGACTTGTAGAGCAAGAGACAGCCTAAGGCACCTAACAGGCATAGTTGAAATCATCCTCAGACAAGGAGACTTCCCATCTGTCCTCTCTTCAGCTCTCTAGCATCCTACATAGAGCTTTCCGGTGAACTTCCAACTTGTATCCGGCCATGAATCCAGCTTGAAAGGTCTAAAGCGAGCACGTGGATGCTATGCCCATCACCCCTGACGACCATCGGTGTGTTTACTACTCTATAGCAATGAGTGTATCACAAATCGGGGACAATTTTCGGCATCGCTCGCGTTCTGGGCAGTCATGCCAATTTAGAGGCTGGCCGTCCGAAGGGCACCGCAGGTGCCACCTCCGACGGTGGGCCGAACGAAAAGTCGGAGCATCGACCGAGTGTGCTCACCAATCTCCACACATAGTCTGCAGCTGTAAGATAACCTCCCACAGTGACATGATTAGGGTGGCAAGCACAGTCGAAGGAGAATCCCACTCCGGGTGATTGGTCTCGACACAGTATCAAAGCCACTGCAGCGTGCTTGATTAGTCCAAGGAAGAAGAAAACCTGTTCATCCAAACTGTGTAATTATCACATCCCCTAGCAGTCCCAGCGTAGAACATCCTGATTCGTCGGCTTCACAGCGTGTCCAGATCGTCTGTCAACTTCACGTCCTCTGTAACTGCGTGCTCAAGCGAGTGAAAGGAAAGAAACGGTTTCCTCGTACTTTACCCATTCCTCGTGGAACCAGCAGCACCAACCATGGGCGCCAAACCACGTAAGTCATGAAATCTGATGCAGACGAGAGCCCGCCGCAGCCGCAGCCTGCCGTTGTCAGTTTCCCCTAGACTGACGGGCCATTTACTGACAAATTCAAAAAATAAACAGGCACTCCAGTTCACTTTTTCTCGCATGGCAGCACGATGATGCTGGGCGAGGCAAGTCGCTCCGCTTCATACTGGAAGCAAGCCGGTGACGAAGCCTTGGCCCATAAAGTCAAGGGCATCGTCATTATGGGAGCCCACTGGGATTGCAAGCGGGATCAGGAAGTGCAAGTCGCCATGAACCCAACGCCTTCAAAACAGCCCGTGGCCAACGTTCATCCATCCAAATGGGTCAATTACAAACTCAACCCAGACCTCGAGACGGGGCGACGATGCATCGACATACTCAACACGGCGGGAATCCGCGCAAGCGGTCTCGAAAGTCTCGAGTGGGTTCACGACGTGTATCTGATCTTGATACGTATGTTTCCTGACAGCGCGACATGTCCGCCCACGACCATCATCTCCATGAACGCCCGCTACGATCCGCATTTCCACGTCCGGGTTGGTGCTGCCGTCCGACCACTACGAGCGGAGAACTACCTTGTGATCGGGAGCGGCGGCGCTGTGCACAACCTTTATCGCAACGTGTGGTATCCGATGCTTCTGTACAAGGATAACTTTGCGCAACCAACCCCGCCAGAACCATGGGCAATGGAGTTCCGTCAGGCTTTCAAGAACGTTATCGAGTCGAACACAGGTCCTAATCTACGCCGAGGCCTCACCAGGTTGATGAAGCATCCCAACTATCGCGACGCGCATGCTACCGATGACCACTTCATGGCTGCCTTGTACGTAGCGGGCGCCATCGGAGACGAGGAGGACGAGGACGTCAGAGGCAAGCTGATGGCCGAAGATTGGGAATTGACGAACATGTGCAGTAAGTCCTCCGCATTGAAGACGCCGAGGAAGGTATCGGCTAAAGCTGACACGTACTATACAGATTCTCAATACACGTGGGGAAACTATGTTGCGGCTGCGGCTTGACGCCGGGATTGACTGGAAGGCGATGAATGGAATGCTTGTGCGCTGGGCACTTTGAGAGATGGGTATTAGTTATGTCTGGCGGATATCTCTTTGTTTCAATATTACCGCAAGGACTGCAGTCATAGATTTTATCACGCCCAACGGATACATGCGCCAGACCACCTCTATTTCCCCTCCCAAGTCTACTGCCACGCCCAAGGGAATCTTGGTGTGTGTGCGGATGCCCAAGCTTGAGCATCGTGCTGGTACTGAGTTGATGTTGCGCCTCAGCTGAGCGCGGCCGCAATCCGAATTTGGGGCACTAGACCCAGAGATTGGCAGTAACTGAGAGGCGAAAGGCGAAAGCCTCTAAGTTGAGCACGAGCCGGGGGGTTTGGGGGCCGGGGGGGTGTCGTGTGGAGGAGCGAGAAGATGTGGGGGATATTTCGGAGAGTGTGGTGCACTTCCGTCAATCTACACACTCCTCCGAGTAGGTCCTTCGGAGGTTCCTTACAGGCGAACCTGTCTTCAGGGGCAAACCCTGGGCGTGGAGCCCCTGTGACCATGCTAACGAAGTGCCTGGCCTGCTCGTGCCACAGCCTCGTCATCCATCGGCGTCCTGTGATGTCTTGTCTTGCCCGTGGACAGCGACCAGTTCCTTGGACCTCCTCGACAGTCTGTTGCAAGTTCCCAATCAATCATAACGGCTTTGTTCTTCTTCAGCATGACCGATTCTAGCTGGGACGACCAGCAATTCACCTTTGCTAACATTCCGTACGGTTTGGCAACAAAACCTAATGCATCCAAGAGCGCACTTCCGTCAATCGTCACTCGCGTCTACAACCGGGTTTATTTCCTCCCAGATCTCATATCCAAAGGTTTGCTGTCTGACCTACCAGAAGACTTGGTACAAGCATTGCAAAAGGTATGTCTATGATTGTGTTCTATTTTTCAGGAGACGCCGCTTTAACCATGAACTAGTCGACGCTCAACTCATTCGCCGCAATCCCGAAAGAAGGACACAAGGACGTGCGTCAGAAACTCCAGGCGTTGCTTTCCAAGTCTGTCGAGACTGAAAATGTGCTGGCTTGCAGTTATCTTGTCTCTGAGGTTTCGCTGCACTTGCCACTGTCGGTTGGGGACTTTTCCGATTTCTCCTGCTCCCGGGACCACGTTCTGAACGCCGGAGAGGCTGTTCAGGGTAAACGCGAACTGCCCCCCGGGTTCCTGCACTTCCCAGTCGGCTATGGCGGCAGGTCTTCATCAATTGTCGTGACTGGAACGCCCGTCGATCGGCCGTTTGGTCAGTTCCGGGCTGATGGTGGTGTCCAGTTCGGTCCCACTCGGATGTTGGACTTTGAACTGGAAGTTGCTTGCGTCGTGGGCAAGCCTTCTTGTATGGGTACGCCCGTCGACATCGCAGATGCGGACGGGCATATCTTTGGATATGTCCTGCTGAACGATTGGAGTGGTAAGTCGAGGATATGTTTTCCATCTACTTTAATTTCCTTGAGCTGATGTAGGACTAGCCCGCGATATTCAAGGCTTAGAAATGAATCCTCTGGGTCCCTTTAACGGCAAGAGCTTTGCGACGACCATTTCCCCTTGGGTTATTACTGCTGAGGCACTAGAGCCGTTCCGCACAATATCCCCCCCTCGACAGATACCTGTAGCACCTTATCTCGACGATCCACTCGAAGCCAACTCATTATCAGTGCAGTTACGCGCCGAGATCGTACATGGCTCAGGATCCACCATTGTCTGCGACAGCAGGCTCGAGTGGTTATACTGGAACTTCCGCCACATGATTGCACACCAGACTATAAATGGCTGTGCCGTCCGTACCGGCGACCTGCTGGCTACAGGAACGGTCTCTGGGACCGATCCGGGGACTCATGGCTGTTTGTTGGAAATCACTGCGGGAGGAAAGCGTGCAGTGAAGCTTTCCGACGATTCGGAGAGAAGAGGTCTACTTGATGGTGATGTAGTGAGATTGACTGGCTGGGCTGGCAAGCTTGGATCGGCCGACTGTGTGGGCTTTGGAGAGTGCTTTGGTATGGTTAGGCCGTCGTTGAGGTGAGACTCTCATTCATCCGTAGCCATCTACGGTAGAGTACAAACATAAGAAAGCCTATCTTAGATATAAGCTACCTCTCACCTATTATATCTAGTATATCTAGTATATTGTGCAGCCATACAACTGCGTTCTGATTGGTTGGCGTTCACTTGGTCCAAGGCTGCGCTTCTTTACTATTGCTTTCCTTGCTTGCACACACATATCGAGTCAATTGAACTGCTATGCAATGAACGCCTACGCCTTCAAGATGTAGTACTTTAGTGGTGATAGAGGCAATGCCTGTCGCTACACGAGATCAGCCCATTGGCTATGAAGCCTCGCCCCTGTTCACTACAAGTTAGCAAATACCGGTGGATCCCACCCCCGTCAAAGCACAGCCTACGGCTTGCTAATCACCTACAACTTCTTAAAGAGGATCGACGATTCAGTAGAGAGTGATCATATGTCAAACATAGACATAACAGTAGAATGCTTACCCGGGGAGTAGATGCGCATCTGGTTTCTAGCAACCATGGGCAGCCTTCAACGGCATTCGGTCAGCTTTGGCGAATACCTCCACTAAAAAGGTACGTATTCCATTGGCCCTGGGATAGCCACTACTGTACACTTAGCCGCAGATACTCAGCGGGGGAACAGGGTCTCGGGCTCGGCGAAGCTTAGCGTTGAGGGGATTCCGACCCTTCGGAAATTCTCTTACTCGGGGTCTTCAGGCAAAGTCCACCTGCACTCTAACTTGGACGTGGTCAAAGATTGCGGACATCGGAATACAATTCTCTAGCTCGTAGAATTCCAGAACGACACCCTTGCTGGCGGCAACTCGGTAATCATCGGAAACTTTGAGATTATGCCCATTTCCGACGACTAGCGGAACCCTAGCTTGTCAGCCGCAATCCATTGGAGTGTTACACTCTGCGGAGTTCTAATCACTATCTCCAAAGCTCTAACTGGCAGATCTCGAGTGCCAACCTCGCTGTTTCCACCTAGGGTAACAAATCATTCATCAATGAATTATGCGGACTGTGGGCGAACTCTGCCAATATCCCTTCTCCGATCAATGATCGAGCGCTAGATGGCCTCTCCCCGGCTTGTGATTGTCCGTATCCCATGAGCTCCGCTCGGAGGGCCCCGAATAGGACCAGACTTTATATTGAGGTATTTTTATTCTCCTCAGCACGACTATTCCTGGCCTTTTGTTCTAGTCAAATCACCATTTCATCCCAATCAACATGGCATTCAGCAAGGTTCACAACGTTGATCAGCTCACTGTCTTACTTCTCTCTGCGGAGATGACAACGACCGTTGTTCTCTACAGAGTAATCCCCTTGATCATCGGAGGTCTGCTGATATACTCTATTGTCAGCGAGATCCAGAGATTGCGAGCTCGCATCCCAGGTATTGGTGGTCCAACTGGTCTGCCTATCGTCGGAAACCTGCACCAGCTCAGACCTAACGCTGCAGAGCGCATGCGTCAGTGGCAAAAGCAGTATGGCGATATATATCAAATCACTCTGGGAAATATGCCGGTCATTGTGTTCAATTCTATGCAATCTGCGAGGCAAGTCTTTATCGGACAGGGCGGGGCAACTGTGGATCGACCAAAGTTCTATACCTTTCACAAGAAAGTGTCAGTCACGGCGTCATCCATCGGGACAACTCCCTGGTAAGTGGAAGATGCGCACCGAATTCCCATCTGGAAATGCTGAGAGTACCTGTTGGATTCTTGGATAGGAGCGACTCGCTCAAACGACGCCGCAAAGCTGCAGCAAGTGCGATGAATCGGCCGTCAACCGCAAGTTACATCCCTTTCATTGGCGAACTCGTCTCTGATCTGATTTCGGATTGCCTTGAAAATGGCCAGTCCGGCACTGTTGCGTTTGACCCAAAGGTCTATTTCCAAAAGATGGTCATTGACCTGGCCATGACGCTTAATTGGGGCGAACGACTGCCCCGAGACCCGGCTCTCTTTGATGAGATTACATACATCGAAGACAAGGTTGGCCGCTTTCGCTCTCTTACAGGTTCCTTGCAAGACTATATTCCGATCCTGCGGTGGAATCCGTTCAACACTAGAACTGCGGAAGCTAACGACGTCAACCGGAGACGCGCAATCTACGTGGACCGGCTCAACAAAGCCCTTGATGAGCGCATCGAGAATGGATCCGATTCCCCATGCATTCGAGGCAAGATGTAGGTCGCTGCCCACTCGGATTGATCCAATGCCAACAGACGCCCGTAGAATGGATCAGAGCTAACATTCTCTTAGCTTAAAGGACCCGGCATCACAGTTGAACGAAGTTGAAAACCTCTCCATCACCCTGAGCATGGTCTCCGGCGGCCTAGATACGGTCGTTAACACGCTAGCTTGGATATTAGGCATTTTACCACTCCGGCCAGATGTTCAGGACACAGCATATAAGGCCATCTGCGACGTGTATGGAGGTGACGATTATAGTCATTGGATGGACGCCCTGGTGGAGGAGAATGGGGTGCCGTATATTACGGCGCTTGTGAAAGAAACCCTCAGGTATACTTCTGTGCTTCGAATATCGTTGCCGAGGACAGCATGGAGAGACGTTCGCTATAAAGACTTTCTTATCCCTAAAGGCACTACGATGCTATTGAACATTTGGGCTGCCAACAGAGGTATGTTCCGGGATCATTCCATCAGCTACCGCTCCAATCCCCCTCCGTCTGATGGCAATTTTTCCCTACCCTCAACCATCGCTTGAGAAATGGGCGCTCCTTTGCTTGACCAAAAACAACTAACATTGTTCTTCAAATCAAACAGATGAAGAATTCTATGGTTCCGATGTCGAAGAGTTCCGCCCAGAGCGATTCCTCACTGGCAACTCCGACTTGAACGATGAGGTAGCCACTCACCTCGATCATGCCGCCTACGGTCTCGGTGAGTTCCGTCTCTTCAGCTGCTCCTGAAATGTTATCCAGTTGAGGGTAATTTTGAATCGTGAATTTTGCTAATTCTACGATCCTTCTCAAACTGAACTAGGTACGCGTATGTGTGCCGGATTCCACCTTGCGAATCGCCAGCTCTACATCATCTTACTACGTCTTCTTTGGGCCTTCAAGGTCGAGCCTAGCAAAGACCCGAGCGACGGCGAGTTGAAATTGAGAGTATTGGAGGTAAGAGACATACTCAACTTCGCATGATTCTTCCCAACCCAGTCAATTCGTTACTGGCTGGCGTGGAGACGACTACCCCCGCCCACATCGACTGTGCACAGCTGAAATTTGCTGTTTCTCAAATAGGATGTGACCGAGCCTTTCCATATGGCCTCAATTCCGCCAAGGTACAACATAAGGTTCGTGCCTCGGAACGAGAAGGCATTACGAGCGGTATTGGGAGAGCCGGCATGAACGAAGAGTAGAGCGGGGGATTTGTGGGCAGGTCTCTGAATGAATCTGGTGGATGCCACGAGTTTCGCAAAGACCGCGACCGCGATCCACCTCTTTGCCATTGTGAATCTCCTTTCAATATTGTCCCCCTTTCGTTACGATAGAAGGAGGGAGGGGGTTACATCATGCTTTTACGAGAAAATTTGAAACCTTTAACGAATTCGAGATATCAGTCTCGTAGTATTTTGAGCGATTACACGATTCCATAAATTGAATCGAATACGCGATAACGGAATTTTGTCTTGGTCGAAATTCAAAAATTTCGAAGGGATGAAACGTCTTGCAAGAATTGTTTGTTGTACACATTTGAAGGAGTCGAAATCCCGCCAGTCAGCTCATATCCAAGGAATGCTATATCCTGCTGAAGCCCGCAGCATGTCGTTGTCCCATGAATCCCACGGCATCATCATCTCCGGGTCTTGCGCCGCAGCCGTCATATCACTCACTGCAGTATTGTCCGCAGCATAGGTATATTCATGAGGGTTGATCCCCGTAGGTTGGCCAAAGTTGACCGTA
Organism: Phialophora verrucosa; assembly: GCA_002099365.1. Taxonomy (NCBI): domain Eukaryota; kingdom Fungi; phylum Ascomycota; class Eurotiomycetes; order Chaetothyriales; family Herpotrichiellaceae; genus Phialophora; species Phialophora verrucosa. The sequence continues at coordinate 272,099 of MSED01000003.1, read as the reverse complement.
CCGAATGGGAACAAGTCGTCAATGTTGGCGGGGACGACGTTCGTGAGGTTGGCAATGTGCAGCGAGTTCTGGGTCCGGTCCTGCAGGGCAAGATCCACGACAGCGATGATATCTTTCAAGTCATCCATTATACCCCGTGCAGCGTGCAGATTGGCGGAGATGTCGCCCATCATAGCTACCGCAGTATGATAGGAGGCGATATATCCGGGCCGACGTCCCTGGAGACCGAGAGAAGTCAGATCTCGACAAAGGAGGGCGGCCAGAATAATGATCGCCCCGCCAAGTGAGATGGCCATATGCCATCGGAAGGAACTTGGCTTTGAAATCTCAGAGGCGTGAGCCTGTATTTCTCGAACGATATCTACGGCGAGGCCACCGCAAAGAGCACCGTCATAGGCATCGTAAGACAAGGACACCATCGTGCGCCGACGTAGCAGAAGACGCAAGTGGCTCATTCGCTATCCCTGGTCAGTCCCCGTTTTACTCAATAGTTGGGAGCTACTCACTGTGCGAATGAGAGTCTGCTGCCAGAGGTGTCGCTTCGTCGGAGGAAACTGCGTTGGCATCAATGGCATCGAGGGCAGCACGGCTTCCAACCAATGCTTAATCCGAGCGTCAAGAACAACTATCTTGTCCGACAGAGCTTGACTGTTTACGGAGGCCGCTGAGAAAGCTTGGTCCCAGACTTCTCCGGCGAATTGCGAAAACGTGACCATACACGAGAGGTAGACGTTGCAAGAGTTATCTGGATCCGGCGGCGGCAGAGGTTGGTCAGGATGTAAGACCTACAACTCGCAGCATTAACAGAACTGTCCATCGGGGTGGGGAAGGTAGGCTCATTCCTTGTCATTGATATAAGTCGGTAGCTCAACGTCAATGTCCGAGTCTCGAATCCCATAAGGACGACCGCAGCTCAGAGATATGCGCCGGTCAAGATAATAGGTTGTCCAGAATAGACGCTGTCGCATATGTCGTAAGAAGGGGTCGCAGTCTGATCCCCAGCGTCGTTGCTGATGAAGACCGAATTGAAAGCACATCCTGCATGCAAGACCAGAGAGACTGTAGGCCGCATTTGCTTTGTCGACATGGCTCAAATACACACACTACACAGAGGTCAGATGGAGGACCAGAGCAGGTCAAGGGCAGCAAGTCAGAGACATACTTCGCAGATGATGAATTGTATCAGACTCAGATCGCCCCTGCCACTGTATTTCCTTTTCTCCATGATCCCATCCGCTGCAAGGAACCATTGCCACCCTGGTATTCTATTATGCGCTCGGGTAGTGGTTAAGTGGGTTAAAATATCTGTACAAGCAAACAACATAAAGTTTAGTGCGAGCAAGCATGCGTCAGATGGTTCAATGACCCGTGCCGCCAGTAATCTTCTCGATTTGATGCGAAAGTCCGCTTCATTGAGACATGGTTGACAAACGTTAACGTCGTCAAAGAAGAAATCAAGGTACCGTGCGTACTCTGACGGACTTGGAAAGGGTAGACTTTGCGCACCGAAACGAATAGTCGTGGGAGCCTCATTGGCTGGATTTGCTGGGCTCGGAATCGACGCACCTCCACCCTCAGGTTCGCGCCTGGGCACCGAGAGGGTGTCGTGGAAGCCCAGTTGCTCACGTAGTGGTGCAAGATTAGCGTTGAACTCATCCACTGGAGCATGGAAAGCCGTGCCTCCTATCACTCATGCTTAACAGATTGGCGGTATGCGGCTTCCCCACAACACTTACCTTGAAACCCGTCGTTGTCGTCGGCCTGGTCGAGTTCAATATTACATCGACCATCGGCTTGAGGTGATTGTTGTACGAGCGTCTCGAGCATCGTTTCGATCCTTTTTATCCTCGTTTCCATGTCATGCGAAGATGAATATGCCGAGCCCTCTGCTCGCTCAACACCTGGAGTAGGTCCCTGTGTAGAGGTATATAGGCGGCGCAAATACTCTGCTGCTGAAGTGGCATCGTCTGTGAATAGGCACGGCTGGCCATGTCGAGCACATCGAACACATGGTTCTTCACCCGAACACTTGATACGTTAGTGACGTTTGGATGAACTGTGGGTAGTAAGACCTTCAATTTCCGTCTTCGGCACTGCACACTTTGAGTTCAAGCGTTAACCTCATAACCAACTTTTGCCATGACACATGAGCAGCCATTCTTACCAAGCTTTTGAAGAGTATTTGCCCCGAGATTTTCTGCTTCCATGAACTGGAGAGCACGGTTGCCCTTCGAAGGAGGAGGATAGATGGCCTTCGGGGAGAATTCGAGGACTGGCCATCACGGTGGTTCTCAAATTGCCCTACATACCTGTAACAATCGTATGTGGGCGCGTCGTCACATGAGATTTCGAACCAATATTTGTGTGCCACGAGATGATCTCATGGAGTGGTGGGAGATAAGTATTTGTCCCTGTTTGCTTTGCGGTAAGAGGGTTTTCAGGATTGTAGTTGGATGACTCGACGATGAGAGCTGCCGATTATGTGCGGGGGTTGGCGGGGCAGATTGCGGCGTTTCCTATTTTCAGGTATCCGATGATCGAAACCCCGACGAGTACATTGAAAGTCCGCTGATGATGTGAGTTCTATATTGTTCGCGGCCAGTTCGAGCACGCAAATCAGTGATGCACTAGTCGTTCAGTACTGAAAGCATGACTTCCTGGCTTCAAGAAGGGGTCGAGCGCCGGATGAGCCTGCACTACCTTCCCATCGTGAGAGAACGATGATCAATGTTTACCCGCACTAAGTCAGGGCAAGATTGCTATTCCCCTTTTGCAGCAGGGGAAACGCATGCGCTGGTAAATATTTTGTTAAGAGCTAGTCCAGAAAATGTATCCTCCTTGGTGTGGCGAAAATCAATATCAACGGGATGATGAATTGGGTGTACAATATGTGCTTGAGGAACTCATCGTCTTCCTCCCGAACAAGAGCCAATTTATCCTTGCCTCCCACCTCCTCGAATGCGTCCATCATATCTTGCAACTTGAAAATGGATCCCGGACCATCGACAGCTCGATTATGCGGAGGAAGGGCATCACGAGGTAGCTTACAGGTAAGCATGATATTGTAAAAAGCTTTTTTGGCGATGCCATCCAGTGGCGCCAGCCGATATTCGAGAGAAACAACGCAAACCTGACCATTCAAAAGCTCCCGTATTACGTCGGAGAGGGAAAACGGGCGCCGCCCCAGTTAGAAATCCAGGAAATTGTGAGGAACCGAAGTGAGAAGCCATTGATAAAGCCTCTGCGGGTATAATCGTTGAGAACCGTCTCACAAACCTGCTTTCGGCAGCCATAGGAGGATTCTGATGTGGAAAAAGTGTTCTCGGTGATCTTCTTGGGAAATGGTCGACTATAGACAGCCTCCCTGGATGCGTAGACTACTCGTACCCCAGGGCCAGGTGCTGGGGAGATTGTCAATCAGAGCTCAAGTGGCGTCGACATTGACCCTGTATCCTAATGCAAAGTCTATCTCTGTACCCGAGGACATTATCCGCGAAAGAAGAGGACAGCGTCGAGTCAATCATCAATCACGCTGGCTGACTCTTTGGCAAGACCGGCTCATGTCGTATTCACATTGTGAGGATCTTTTGAACCGGTAGGGACCCGGGGGCTCGAATAGGAACACCGAGGCAAGCCAGTCAATGCCCAAAGCTGAAAAGTCTTCCGCTTGCTTCAACACAAGGGTTCTCCAGCAAATGAACTCGCTCTACTCGGAGTTAGAGAGAGAGGAGGCAACCACATTCTTCTCAAATTAACCGATCTAGCTCTGTCGCACGTAGCGCTGGGCTTTCCGATGGACTCGGAACTCAATTTCAGGGTCTTCCTCCCCTACCATTAATCCGCTTTCCTCTTTTTGTATCGGTCCACTTCAGATGCTCCCTCGGCACCACCATGGCCAGTCGGCTTTTGACCGCCGGTCAGCGTGGATTTGTCGATGCTCTCTTCAATTTCTCTTTTAGTTCGAAGTACCGACACTTCGGCTAGATGTTTGAAAGGCCTCTCCTTTCTAATCTATGGCAGTCGGTATGAGGAAGACACAGAATTTCTCGCCCAGAGCAGATCTCAGCTTGACCTCCAAGCTCTATACCGCTTCGTAAGCCCTCCTCGTAGTCCATCGTCGACATCTCGACGCTGTAGGCGTCCATGGCTGCTGGAATCCATGTGGCGCATATTGGGGACGGGGCTATCGTAGAGAGGCCTGCTGCTGACTTGTCTAGCACTGTGCTAGGTAGCTACTTGAGCTAATGAAGGGAATCGGTAGAACCCATTCGAACAAATGATTGATTCGCTTGAACCGCGTCCGTCACGTCTATGAAGTCGACCTTGATGTCGTTTGAGATCTGACAAATTTGCTTTAAGCCCGATTGAAAAGCGGCGAGCAAGAATGAAGGACAGGGCATCGACCACTCTCTCAGGCACAACCATATAAGGCCAGTTTACTCTTACCTGTGTCATTGATGCTCACGATATTTCATTGGCTATCCTGTTTTGCAAGCAGCTGTGTGTAACACTGTTTGTGATTTGTCCATGCGTCCTTTATCAGCCCATCGACGTCTCATCCTCCCTTGGCCATCTGATTGCCCACCATACAGACCGAAAGCTACACATCTGTCGAACCGATTTTCCACATATCCAACGAGAGTTAAACCACCCTCCGGTTATCGTTTCTCCTCTCCTTATTTGTCATCAGCAACAACCGTATCATCGACAGTCTCCACGTGTCCCGCGTCCTGACCAATCTTCTCCTCCACGTCTCTTCCCTCGACGGCTTGCATGCGCCTCGCGGCATCCAAAATGTCCGCCTCCCCGATATCCACGACTTTATCTCCGAAGGAAGCGGCAATATCTTCCAGCGTCTTTTGCTTGGTCTCGGGGAACCACAGATAGATCATGATCATGAAGGCAAACGAGCACCCGACGAAGACATAATAGTAATTTTCATGGATGTTGGCGAAGGCGCTGGGGCCAGCCTCAGTGATGCCGACGTTCGTGACGAAATGCGCCGCAGCAGCGATGCCCATGACTCGTGAACGGAGAGCAACGGGGAGCACCTCGGCACCGTACAGCCAGGTTACGCTGTTGACCAGGCCATCTATTGTTTCAGATTGTAAGTCAGCACAATCGAGCTTTTGCTATGACTGTTCACCGTGATAGAGAAAAGAGCAAGGAGCTGATGAGGTGAGGATGACGTACAATATGAGACGCCGAAGAGGTAGATTCCTAGGATAGCAAATCCCTTTCCTAACTTGTTGTCCGTGTACTGGAACTCACGTTGCATCACCGCCGCATAGATTTGAGTCAGGCAAACGGCCATCAAGCCCCATAGGAGCATGCTATGCAAGCACTTAGTGAGATAAATATGATCACAATGGTTGAACTTACGGTCTCCTCCCCCACTGCAAAATATGCAGATTAGCCATGAACCATGTGAAATATATTTGTGTGGGAGGCAAGTCGGTGAGCAAGCGGACAGAGGAGGAGGGAGAGGAAATTACCTGGTCAAGAATCAATTTGGTAGTGATGCAGTTGGCAAGAAAACAACAAGTGCCGTACACTCCGGCCAATGCAAGGACAACATGTTGCTGTTGGCCCAGAGATTTGTAGAGGGTTGCTATGCTCGCCGGTAATGTTAGGACAGCGACTCCGCAGAACTAATAGGTTGATGAAGAGAAGGAGGTCAAAATGGGGGAGAAGGTGGCTTACTTTGATAGTACTGCGAGGGTACAGCATGTCTTTAGTATATATGCAGTCAAAGTCAAGTGTACAATCACTACTCACCTGGATCACATTGACACCAGTGATACTGGTCATAACCTGCACTCCGATTGACCTGCCACAGCGCATCAACTCTCAGACTGAGATGGCAAAGGGCGTTATAGAACTTACACTAGAGCACGACGGTGAAAGAGCTTAAAGATCTCCCTGTACGAAGTGATCTCTCTCTGCATCTCATATTGGATTTGAGAGCACATGAGGGCGAATTCCTGATGGGCATCATGTGTCGTAAGACCGCGATGGATTCTCACGTACTCTTTACGAGCATCGTCGACCTTACCCTGTCGAATCAGTTGTCGTGGAGAATTTGGCATGAATGTTCCCAAGCCGACGAACAAAATAATTCCCCAGGGGATCTGTATGCCAAGAGGGCCGCGCTATGAAAGTATTAGCAGAGTAGTCCCTTCTCAAGACGTTATTTCAAGTTTGCCAAAACCGAGAAGAAAGAGACGAAGTGGGATGGGAGACGTTAAGGAGGGAACTGGAGCCAGTACGCAGCGCCATAGTCGTAAATACCTACCCATTGAGAGGTGCCGTAAGGAGCATATGAGAAGAAGAACCCAATCCAGTTCGACACCATTCCACCGCAAGAAATGCCGCAGCCGGCGATGCCGCCAAGAAGACCTCGATGCTCAGGAGCTGAAATCTCAGAGAGATAAACTGGCACTGTCGCAACAAGGCCTCTATTCGACTGTCAGTAAGAGATTGCCGATCTGAAGAGCACCACTGACCCAACAGCATATCCTGCAATGGTACGACCTGCCAGGAACATACCCATGTTCACCGCTGCAGTTTGAATTGTGGTGCCGATGGTGACAACTATGCACATCATCTGCATGAACCGGATTCGACCTAGTTTGTCACCTAAGAATGTCTGCGTGAGGCCCCCAAATGCCTCGCCAGCGATGTATAATGAGACGACCTGAACCGGCTCAGCAGGACGTCTTTCATTTGAGACCAAGATACATACCGCGCCAGTAAGGCCATTCGAGGGATGGCCCATGTACTCAACCCAACTTTGATGTGCAATAGCTATTTTTGGACTTCAGCACGTCCACATATCTAGTTGCTGGCTTTTGACCTACTAGTTGTGGCGATTCCGGTGTCGAAGCCCTGTTGACATGGTTATCCATTCAATGTCCTTAGACCTTCCTCACGGGAGTGTCAACCGTACGAAAAGAAATGTACCGATAGCGGTAAAGAAGGCCAGGCCCAGAGCGTACCAAGTAGGCATTTTCCCCAGATTTGAAGAGTTGACTTAGATTGATGTTTGCCCTCGTTGATCAGAAATGTCCGAGGGGGCAAGCCAGGTATTTAGCATCAACGGCAGGTGAAGAGGAGTAAGACGCGGGCTAGAATCCGCTGATTGCAACCAGCGTCTGGACCGGAGCATTGTATCCCTGCATGAGATCTCGACATAGACCACCTCATGGCTCATGGCTGCGGCCAAGGAAACCCCATGGGGAAGCAGCTGCACGTTTCGGAACAAGGGAGAGCGAAGTCGTCAAGGGTTTCCAGCTTCTAGCACCAGCTCGAGCCAGGTTCTGCCCCTGTTCTAGGGCATCACCGGGCTTGGCTACCTCTATCTTTCCGTAGTATCTGCGGAGTTGATTTCGAAGGGGCCGGGAGATCGCCGTCTCTGCCCAGTCGACCTCTTTCCCGATAACTTTCCGCATCACGGAACGCCCTGCCTTGTATTAAGCACAATAACGTACTAGCACCGGATCCCGAACCAAATTGCGGCAACAGCTATCTCAGGTCTCAGTCTTTTGGCTCTATATTGTAGCTTGACGACAAGCTTCGACCCCTGGCTACAGTTCCGACGGTCGGAAACCACCCTGAAATTGATCGGCTTTCCCTGGGCCGGGGACGCTCCTCCTTTCAATAGGATTGAGAACTACGCCTCACCCAAAGCGGATGCAACCTACGGGAAAAGACCCATGGGAAGATAACGTGGATTGTCCTCGCCGGTGCGTTTACGCAGCTCATGTGATTTCAAAGGCTTTAGGATTTGCTGAACACATTCAGGCAGATCGCCAACTACTTCATGGCATACCAACTCGCCACTCTGCGCCTTCACCGTTCAGTCCATATTTCGTACTGCTCATATCCTTAACAGTCGTCCTCCTCATATCTCGGGGGAACCGCCCTTCATATGAACCACCGGTTCCGCGGTGCATAACCGACGTGTTGTCCCAAATAATCAAATCCTTAGGCTGTAACCATTCGACAGTCAGGCGGTATTTGGGTTTTGTCACATGGGCCATCAATTCGTCGATCAGCGCCTTACTCTGCTCTGGCTCTAGACCCTCAATGTGGTGCACATACGAGGCAATGTAGAGGTTCTGACGAAAGCCGTCAGCAGCATTCACCAGGGAGGAAGCGAAAGAATCAACACACCATGCGGCCACTCCATTCGTGCTTCTGGACAAGTTTGTGCCGGCTGAGCTCCATCTTACTCGGGTCCATATTCCTGAAGTACTCTGGCATAGCTGTCTTGCGTGAATGGAAAAGCGAATGTGCCGCGACGAGACCGTCGAGTTCTTTCTTTTTTTCTGCTGGAAGATCATCATATGCCGTACGACTGTCCGCGAACTACCTTGTCATTAGCGCCATTGGTTCGTAGCATTTTTGGATTACGATATACCTCAGTGGATCCTCCGGTCCCTGCCGGTGGGAGAGTATGCGCCAGAAGCAATGAATGGCCGGCCCGTCGTGCGTTGAATGAAGAGTCAACGTGGAAAAGTTCATTTGCCTACAGACGTCAGACATTATTCGTGGGTTCAACCAACCAGTGAAATACAGACTTTGTTCCCAATAATGGTAACGGCGGTGAGAGGAGCAACTTTTCCCGTGTTGGGATCGATGTTTCCCGCGTCGAAAAGTTCAGGGTATGGCAAGTGATGTTTGCGGCCTGCCTTCAGATACGGCGTGACATCGTCGAGCTCGCCAAAGTATTTCGAAAACTCGATGTGGCGTTCATCGGTCAGGCCCGTGTTTCGGCAAACAACCAGTCCATACTAGATTGGAGTTGGTCAGCTCGGTAATATTCTAGATCTCGCGTGCAGTAGCAACCATACTTTGTCTACCAAGTCTCGTATCTCTTGATACTCTTCCCGAGGAATGGGTCTGCTCCAATCTACACCCTGTAATTCACAAGCAAATGTCGGGTGTAAAGGTTTGACGTGGAATCCGAATTTGGGTGTCTTGTACGGTCCTGGTATCTCTCCTTCGATTGGTAGAGGGATCCAATTCTTTGATGGTGTGGCCTTCAAGACGACCTCCGCCTGGGTTTCAACAACCGAGATCGACATGGTGCAGTTCTGGTTGGTGGAATAAGTGTGCACAGCGTTCTGGGAGGCGTCCAATTCTGTTCCTCTTTGGGAGCTTGCTTGCTGTAGCTTCACACTCTTTCTCATCCAAACCTGGGCCCTATAAGTAGATGGCTTTAGTGCTATTTGGGCAATCCGATTATTTTCCCCCCTCACAGCTCATTCCGAGACTTTAAAACCGGCTTCTCCAACAAAGGTATGGGCATAGAAGAGTTTGACTCGCTCCAAATATATCGGAACCATTCCGAAAACCGAGATGGAGAGACAAAGGCGGGCTCTCAGTCAATCTCGCTTCCCTTGGAAATGCACACGGCGTCTGTGGATTTTGCCCCTGTCCTCAAAGCCTGATCGTGCTATATCAAGCAGCGGATCCGGCCTTGGAAGATTCCCTTATTCTCCCCGCTCAAATTTCCCCAGAAAATTCCCCCAGAAACTTGCACAAACCTGTTGCAAGGTTCACCTCACTCACCATGGCGAGAAGTGGAACGGACAGAACAACCTTTGGCGGTTTCAAGAACAACACCCACCCCCAGTGGTGGAAGGATCCCGGCCTTCGAGTCAACTTCATTCACTGCGTCGGTCTTTATTTTTGTGTCTTCTACCTTGGTTACGATGCTTCTCTCCTCAACGGGTTACAAGCGATACCACAGTGGCAGGAATACTTTGACCACCCCAAAGGCAACTACTTGGGTCTCATTGCCGCCAGTCTCTTCCTTCCAGCCATCGTCACGCCTTTTATGGGCTCGGCTATCAACACAATCTGGGGTCGCAAGGCGGCATTGCTTGCCGGTTCCATATTGTTGATCCCTGGGGCGTTCATTAATGCCTTCGCCACCAGCCGCGGCATGTTCATTGCTGGCAGGACGCTCATCGGGGCCGCTGGTCCATTTGGCAAGACTACGGCCATCGCACTCATCCAAGAACTCGCCCATCCGCGCCTGCGTCCTTATCTAGCCAGTTGCTATTATGCCAACTACTATGTTGGAGGCTTGAGTGCGGCGTGGTTCTGCTACGGTTCCCTCAGTTGGGGCGACACGAACTGGGCATGGAGGGGACCATGTCTGTTTCAGATTATGGCGCCCTTTGCAATCATCGTTCTACTCTTCTTCCTTCCAGAGAGTCCGCGTTGGTTGGTTCACCATGACCGGGCTGAAGAAGCGATGAAAATTCTCGCCAAATATCACGCAAATGGGGACGTTGAGGATGAGCTGGTCCAACATGAGTACACCCAAATTCGACATGCTCTGGAGCTCGAAAAGGAAAACAAGCGCACGACTTATCTGGACTTCTTCAGGACCCCCGGTAACCGACGACGCTTGCTGGTGCTTGTTACCATGGGTACCGGCACCAATTGGATCGGGAACGGCATTATCGGCTACTACCTTGCCCCGGCGCTGAAACTGGTAGGCATCACCGACCCGAAACAAGTTACTGGAATCAACGCTGGTCTCGCCGTCTTCAATCTTTTCGCTGCCTATGCTGGCGCACTCAATGCCGAGCGGGCTGGTCGTCGCGTGCTTTGGATGACCTCCACCATTGGCATGCTGTGTGCGTACATCGTCATGACGGGACTGAGCGGGAGCTTCGCCGAGACCGGCAGCAGGAATGTCGGGATCGCTGTTGTGCCCATGATGTTTATCTATTACGGCTTCAATGACCTCGGCTGGACGCCATTACCGTTCTCTTATGGCGCGGAAATTCTGCCTTATCATATGCGTCTGAAAGGCCTCAGTATCATGCTCGGTGTCCAGAACGTCGCCCAGGCGTTCAATCAATGGGTCAACCCGGTGGCCTTGGAGAGCATTGCATGGAAATAGTAAGTCGCTCTCGCCCTTCGGTGCACCACTTGAGTGGCTTGTTGACATTGTGCCAGCTATATCGTCTATATCTGCCTGATTAGCTTTTACGGCGTGATGGCCTGGTTCTTCTTCCCCGAGACGAGGTATGATTCTTTCTAATCTACAGTCATGTCGCGCCCCAACCACTGATCCGTTTCGCAGACGTTTGACCATTGAAGAAGTCTCCATCATCTTCGACTCGGGACGCCGCGGCAGTATTCAGGCGGTCACGAACCAGCTCAACCAAGTAAAGCTGGCCGAAAACGTGAAAAGCGACAAGGTCTCCTCGGACGGACTCGTTGTTGACAAGGAGAAAGCTCCTTCTCATGTCGAGCTTAGTGATCGCCAGGTGTAGAAGCTGTACTCAGCAGGAGCTGCAGAAAAGCTCTGGAAACATATGCTATTCTGTGGCTAGGATGGGTGACGACTTTCGTGGGTAGCGGAGCGATATCAGCTATTGCTAACGTGCTTACTGACAAGGCGATGGCCCCAGGGTTCCTCGTCATCGGTAAACAAATACGTAGGGCAGCAACCCAGGTCACGGGATACAAAAGGCTTGAGAGAACTCAGAGAATGCAAGAAATTGTTGTGCGCATAAATTTGAAATACGTACCACGACAAGTTTTAGCGTTGTCATAGGCAGACCATTGCTGCTGAGTGTGCAAGCCAGAGGCTTCAAGGAGAGGAGATGTTATAGCCGGTAAAGCTTGCAAAGTACTAGGATGTGAGGGCTTACCTCAATGACAAGAGAGGTACTACGACGTCGATAGAGAAAGACTCCGAAAATGAGAGGACGGTCTCCGAACGTAGCAGAACATTCTCGTTCTCATAATTGTTCGACTTGATAAATTGAAGGTCGCTGGCACTCAGCCTGGTATGTCTAATGTCAAAGCACATGGCCCTTTTGATGTCCATGGCGAGTTAAGGAACAGCTCTATGGCTTCAATGCAATATTCCAGTGGGTAGCCACGTAAATTTTCAATTCCTCATCCATTGCTAAAGGACGAGCCTGTGCCCGCCCGACGTGGATTAGCGTTTTACAGTAGACATCCGTGAGCATTCCCGCCGGCGACATCCACAGGATCTGCCCCTAATGTTGTGAGAGAGAGATGCCAGCTTAGGTCTTTGACCGTGGAGGAAGTGACCCTCACGCATCACGACAAGTAGTGTAATCTTTGATACAAAGAAGACTGACGAGAGGAGGCTCGTAAGGACCTTCGGCTGTGACCTATCATTTTGCTTGTTGCTGTCGTTACGGAAAAGCCCCCTGAGTGGGTTGAGTGGAGGTGGGAAGTCCCCTGTTCATGCACGTTCAGACGCAGTCTGTGGGAATGTAATTGGACAAGGAGGCGGAAACGGCCTCGGAAATCTGCTCGGGAAACACCATTGGAGAACCGCCTGGCCCCATGCATGCGGGGAAGCCTTCCCTCAGGGCACCGATGCAACGGAATTGTCATGGAAGATGATGGGATAAGAATGGGTGCTTTGGTGCAGAGCCGGGAGAAGTGTAGGAAGTTGGCAGAGAGGTAAACATGGGATCCTCAATTCTACGGCCGGGGGTCTACGCCCCCGTGCTAACACCTTTTACGAACAACGAAGAACAGGAGATTGACGTGGCAGCGTTTCGCGCCGGCATTCTACGATTGGCGAAGGCAGGTATAGGCCTTGTTCTCAGTGGGACATTGGGTGAGGCCACACTCTTGTCTCGGGATGAACGTGCAACCCTCGTCCACCACGCCAAAGAAGTGCTCGTACAGAATGGCTTGGACAAAGAAATCCCCATCATTGCTGGAGTTGGAGCTGGGAGCCTCAAAGAGACCATCGCATATGCCCACGATGCAGCCAGTAGAGGTGCAGATGCTGCGTAAGCTGCATTCCGTCCTGTACCTTGTCCTGTCCTTTACTGATGCTGGGCAGAATTGTGGTTGCACCGGGATACTATGCATTCACCTACGGGAAGGATAAGAAAGCCTTGAAGGATTTCTTTGTTTCCGTGGCCGACAGCAGTCCCATACCGATTCTGCTGTATAATGTAAGTTCTTTCGGTTGCAGAAGTGTGACCTCGTTCCTAACACGAAACAGATTCCGTTTGCTGCCGGGGGAATCGATCTGGATGCAGACTTCTTGATGGACATCGCGTGAGTCCTCCATCGACGCCCGGTAGCTCCTCCGGGCTAACTCGCAGCGTAACCAGAGAACACCAAAATATTGTGTCAGTCTCGAACCCACTAACTTGCACTGCGTTCTGCCCGAATTAATTGAAGAGTGACACGAACAGAGGCGTCAAGCTCACTTGCTTCAACATAAGCAAAGGCCACCGAGTAGCCATGCATGTCAACACGACGGCGTATAAGAAAAGGCATTTGCGACCGTTCCTGGTGCTTCCAGGATCAACTGAGTACATGTTCCCCGCCATGGTCGCCCGACAGCATGGTTGCGTCGGAGGACCGTGAGTCTCCTATGCTTGTCGCCATCTTCGAGTGGCCGACTAACATGTTTAGCGCCAACCTCTATCCCAAAGTGTGCCAAAAACTGTTTCGACTCGGCACTGAGGCACTTGAGAAGAACGACGCCACACTGTGAGTGCATTCCCGGACGAGAGGGGCGGCAGACTGACGAGGAACAGCTTTCAGGAGGCCCAGGCACTGCAAGACTTGGTGACGCGCGCGGACTCCATCATCAATCGAGTGGTTGGTCCCTACCTTGATCGCCATCTTGGATGCACTGCTGATTTGCAACTCAGGGATTCTACGGGATCAAGGAGGCTATGAATATTCACGTCAAGGAAGGGAGTCTGAAGCTCGGAGGAAGTTTCAGACGCCCGTTGGCCGGTGGCAACGAATTCGTCGTCAGCAATGTGACTGAAGGGCTGAAAGAGATCTTTGAGGTTGAGAACGGCCTGTAGGGGACGGGTGAAGAGCATCGGCAAACATTTGGCACCTTACTAGATCTCCACATTCTACCCTGCTGCATACAGCCCCTGGCAGGACTCAGGGCTGTGAAACATGTGGCAGCAGGTCCCCGCATTGGCAGACGCTAACAAACCTATCCTTCCACCAGTGCCCCCGGTACAGTAGCCGGTAGCGCCCCGATTAGACTCTAGTACGCCAAGTCTCAGGTCGAGGACGGATGTATGTAATCGTCGTCCCGGATTGATGGGGGATGAGGGGAAAGATAAAAAGAGGCAAGGCAGTCTCACTCCTGAATGGCCGCTGAATACTGGGCAATAATATCAATTGGCCTCTGACGGGTGACACAGCCCAACGTCGTCCCAGCCCACGGCGCACATCTCGCGTTTTCGGTGCTGGTACATCGACCATTCGTGGTCTCCTGCCTTCTAATCGCGATGGAATCAGCGAGCCCAGAATCAACCGGCACCGTGACAGGCAAGACAAAGTCACGAGCCAAATATGCCTCGCAAGCGTGGTACGTCTTCTGTAATTAATGGCAACTACGATCCCCTAACGTCGTGTCAGTATCCCATGTCGGCAACGTAAATTGAAGGTGAGACTCTCCCGAACAGCACGCTGAGTCTTTGTCGACATCCTAAAGAGAACAGTGTACCGGTCGCTACCCATGCCAGCGCTGCCGCGCTCGCCGTGTATCTTGTCATTTTGATCAAGTTCCAGTCCGTCACAGTCGTAACCCCGAAAGTCCGCTCGAAGAAGAGCCGGGCGGACCTCCTTCGGCGCCTCGGGACACAACAAGTTGTTGTTCTTCAGTGGCTTTGGCCGACAAGGTCATCGGGCTGGAAGCCAAGATTGATGCCTTGTGGAGGGCGAGCGTGCAAGGTGCCTCGATAAAAGCGGCAGCATTCGAGAATCCTTCAGAAACGGGAGATGGTTTTCAAGGCAGGTCAAACTGTTTTACTACTAAGCGCCACGACTAAACATCTCGATGGGCACAGGAGACTCGACGTTTCAGGCACCGCTGTCTACTCTGAACGCCAATCTGGACCTTCTGAAGTCCCAACTGGGCCTTACTGGCTCCGACGATGCCTCGGACACGATTGGATCTCAAGTTACTCGGGCCAGTATTCCGTCGATGCCCACGGGAGGACCAAGCTGCAGTCTCCGGGTTGGGAACCAGTTCCTCCCCTTCCCCAACAATTTGGACTACGAAAACTACCTCGATTTCTTCTTCAACGACATCAATCCCAATCACCCTTGCGTCAACGAGGGAGACTTTAGACAGAAGAGCAAGAACCTCCGGTCTTGCCCTTTTCCGAACGAAGACGATACCTGTTTCTTGGCCTTGAACTATATCGTCTTTGCGTGTTCAGATATCTTGCGCGACATCGACACTGCCCAAGGCCAAGCCCCGCGCCCTGGTTGGAACTGGTTTCTAGCAGCAGATACTTTGGTAGGCAAGCGCAAGTTGAGTGGACAAGCAGATCTCTGCTTAATCCAGTTCTTGATCTTCGAGGCACGTATAATGATCTCAGCATTTGGCAGTACCGTGCTAACGACGGGCCTAGTCATTTTATCTGATACACGCGGACAAGTCGAGCGCGGCCTATAATGCCGTCGGCATTGCAAGCAGGCTATGCTTCCAGTACGGCCTACACAATCAGCCCCGATGGGGGGAGGACTGTGACCCCTATACTGTGCATATGCGTCAAACGGTTTTTTGGACCGTCTATTTCATCGATCGCAGGATTTCAATGAGTTGCGGAAGGCCATACGCAATTCACGATAGCGATATCTGTGTGGGGAAGCCCGCCTGGCTATATGACAAGGTCTGCCTCTGCCTCTCGAGAGGGCCACCATGCTGACTTTCACCACACTAGGACCTTCATCCGTCGAGGACACTCCCATCAGTAAACACTGAGCTGTCTTCCACCATGTTTTTGACCTGCATGATTGCGTTCGCGAAGCTGGCGGGGGAAATCTGGGTTGAGATGTTTTCGGCCAGCGTCACAAGCTACAATCTCCAGACCATAGCTGTCCTGGATGCAAAGATCCAGTTCTGGTGTGATAACGTCTTGCCAACCATACCTTTGCTTCCTGTACATAGCACCCCTACTCTGCGTCACCGGAGGCAGCTTCTGCTGGTCAAGACGGTACCTTCCCCTCCCCCCGAAATGTTGCGGGCAACATGTGACTGACAATGCTTTTAGCGTTTCATTCACCTCCGTCTCCTTTTACGCCGTCGGAAAATGGTATCCTTGGACTTTGACGCCGCTACTGGCCTGCTGTGTGGCACTTTAGCTACTGAAATGGTGAATCAGCTCCAGGCCCATCGACACGAAATCCACGAACCAAGTTCCTTTCGATTCCACATGGCAACGAGCCTGGGAGGGGCACTTCTCATCCTGGCAGCGCTATTAAGCAGAGATCTCTCTACCATCGGCCTGCAGAGCCACTGCGGACAATGGACGGCAGCGTTCCATTCAGCAAATGAAATGCTGGATGAGCTTGGAAAAACCCTGGGTGCCGCTCGTCGCATTACTGGTGACTTGAAACATGTTGTTACTTCGGTCAAGGATATCCGTCGTCGATCTTCGGTCACTACACAAAGCAACACCACTGATCTTATGCTGAGAGATTTCGACACCGTCTTCTCTTGCGCTGATCAGGAATTTCCTCGCCCAAATGCCGTTTCTCAAGGCCCTGCAAATCCCGATACTGCTAGTCAGGCACAGTATCCGACTTTCAACTATGAAGTATTTGCGAGTGTGGACAACTGGGATACATATTTTCAACCTGACGAAAACGGTTATGGAGTACCGTGGTTATAGCCTCGATATCCAATGAACAAATATTCAGGTGCAAATAATCTGGTACTATTCAGTAGTCTATGTGTTCACCTGGCACAGCTCTCCATGGATCCGTGGCCATTTTTATGCCCTGCTCAGTTTGCCAGAACTTGCCATGGGGATATTCGTACGTCTCAAACTCGCTCTCTTTGACGTCGCAAGAGTATCCTGGGACCGTTGGTGTCACATGGTAGGCATCGGATGTAATCGAGGCCGGAGCTTCATACGCTTCATGCAGATGGTCTGTATATTCCAGGATGGACTCCTTCCCAGAAACACAAACGAAATCAATGGTCGAGAGGTGCGAGCACAACTCCACCATTCCCGCGCCACCGGCATGAGGAACGACTGGGACGCCGAAACGGGCTGCAAGCAGGAGGACCGACAGAATCTCGTTGACGCCACACATGCGACACGCGTCCAGCTGTACCGCATCGATCGCCTCGGCTTGGAGCAGCTGCTTGAACATGACACGGTTGTTCACATGCTCGCCCGTGGCTACTCCAATACCATACGGCTTGAGAGCGGCTCGAATCCGTGCATGACCGAGTATGTCGTCCGGCGATGTGGGCTCTTCAATGAACCTGCAAAAGCATTTAGGTTTCCTGGGTCACAAAATGTGCGCGCATACCAAGGACTCACCACAGCTTCAGATCGGCCAATTGTTTCATGTATTCGATGGCTTGGTCGACGTCCCAGATTTCATTGACATCCACCATGATAACCGCGTCCTCACCCCCGAACTCGCGAATAAGCCCTAGGCGATGGCGATCTTTCTCCTGCCCCAATCCAGCCTTCAGCTTGAAGTACTTGAATCCATCAGCTCGGGCCTTTTTGGTGAACTCCTTGACTTGGTCATCGGAGTAGCCCAGCCACCCCACGGACGTATTATAGGCAGGGACGGCTCGATTTGCCAGTGCCAATTTAATACGGTCAGCTTTGGTCGCGGCTTGTTTCTTCAACATTTCTAATGCTTGATCAGGTGTCAAAACATCAGTCAGGTATCGAAAATCGATGCAACGGACGTATTCCTCGGGGCTGAAATCGGCAACCAGTTTCCAGAGCGGTTTGCCTTCCGTCTTGGCCCAGAGATCCCAGATCGCGTTGAGAATTGTACATGATGCCAGCTGAACAATGCCGCGTTCAGGTGACATGAAGCGCAGCTGGCCGGAGACGACCTTCCTCTGCGTGTCGGCCATGTTAGCCGTCAGAGACGACAGTTTTCGTCCAACATAACGCGGTGCAAGCGCCCGCACCGCAGCACACAAAACTCTGGGTCATGTTAGTAAATGACGCTTCCTGCCAGGAGAAAAGAAGCATACTCATTTCCCTGTCCATGACTGAACGACCATCCCGTGCCTACGAGACCACAGTCGGTGTGGAACTGAAGATAACCATACGCGTTTTCGCCGGCCAAGTTCATCGGATCAGAGCCGATCTGTCGCAGAGAAGTTGGCCATCGCAGATCTCGGATCGTGAAGCTGGTGATGGTAGGATCCTTGCCAGCCATTTTGGTACTCGGGGTTCGAAAAGCAAAAGCTGGGTTCTTGAAGTGTCAATACCCATAGAGGATCGAACAGTAGGACAACGCTATAGCTTAAAAGGACTTTGCTCATCTCCATAATACCGATCCCTAGTGTCATGCGGCCAGCGGAGAGGGCACTTCTGTCCGTGCGGCATCCTAGAGTAATTTCCCCCGTACTCTGTTGGGTCGTCGAGACACCACGGGATCCCCTTTTAGGTGCATCCGAGTACGTGCCGTATTCTCTTCCGCTAATAACTCGGCATCAAAGGGCGGAACTTCCGAGACACTCATTCATGAGGTAGCGGGATACCTCTTTGGTGTATGCGAACAAAGAAGATCGGAAGTGGAAGACGGAATCATCTCCAAAACGTTTTTACTTGCGGGGAAGCAGCACCGGGAAATGCCTCTTTGAGGGGAGTGTTCATGCACGAGGAAACCTTGCTCTCACGCACCAGTGCATGATTGTGGCGTGAAACATGAATTCATGCTGTTGAGGAAATCCTGGGACTTTGTCCACTATCCTACGGCTTCCCCTACAATACGCACAAATGATTATCCCATGTGCGGTCAACTTTGCTGACAGCACGTCTCGGCATGTAACACTCTGTTATAGGGGCATTTCTCTGCGTACCGTTACCAGACTCAGGGCAGTGGTATTAAGACAATCACTACGAAGATACAATTAGCCGGATGCGTGTGGGCTTTATATCGTTGTAGTGGACCAAATGAAGAAGATCGTCAATAGGCCAATCCACCATAAAAACCGACAGAGAAAGTCGTTCTGGTAGAGAGGATCGGAGCAAGGTTATGGAGTGATGGCATGGTAGAGACTGTAGTTATAAGTAACGTCCCAAAGCTCGTCAGGACAAACAAAGTTGAGAAGCAAGTCCCGTAGTCGAAGCGACTGCATCCGTTCAGTCGTAGGCCAGGCAGTTTGGCAGCCTGGCGATACTCACTTGTGCGGACCGTGATAATTTACTTTATTATGCCCTCAAGTTCTTATGTTGTTCATAACAAGCCTCTTGGGGGAAGGTTGGTCAACCGATTAAGCCTCCAGGGCTTATTACCTTGCCACTAACTACCGCGCGCCGGCTTTGTTGAAGGTCGGCCGATGCAGAACCCGCCTACTGGTCGGTCATCACCACAAGCATATCCTACTAGCCCTCAGTATCAACTATCCAGTCCGACCCAGGCATCAGGATCAACACGAAGTCAGCCATCGACTTCCCCGAAGGCTAAACACCTATCGCTGTAGCGCAGAACATCGCACGTCCCATCAGCCTATAGGAAACTGGGAGTCCTTACAGGTGAGAAGACCGGATCTGATGTTAATAAACAAGAGAACACACGAGGAGACATGAAGCGATGGGGCCCGGTGTTGAGGAGTGTCGTAGGAGCGTGACACGACCGAACACTCGACGAGGACTGCGATTTCAGTAGTATAGAGCGAGCGTCGCCTGACCGGCCTCGCAAAGATAGGGCGATTGACCTCAACAATGAATTCAGAAGGTTGCTCGAAAGGACTGTCCTCCAACATCGTCGCCGCCAAGAGCGCCAGTGAAGGCGCACATTGTCACGTGACTTTGAATTCTAAGACCTTTCGCCACCAACCTCCCCGCCGTCTCTTGCTTCCTCTTCTACACATCGCCTTCGGGCGTTGTGTGTCAGCCAGCGCCATGTAGGACCGAATCTAAGCCTACATGGATGCCAACGCTTTCGGGCGTTGTGTGTCACCCAGCGACCTGTAGGACCGAATCTAAGCCTACATGGATGCCATCGCTATGGCGAGCACTTCATCGACTTCTTCGCCGTCTTTTCGTTCATTACTCCTGACGAAATCGACGCCAACTGAGGTTTCAGGTTGCCAACGTCCCAGCTACTTCCGTGAACAACCGGGGATCAGACACGACCGTACGACGAAGAGGCAAGCGTCGAGGCCCACCAGAAGCTGCGAGCGATTTCTTTCGCTGAACGCCGGACGGTGCCTTCCAAAAGTCCTTGCATGTGGCAACTGAGAGCGACGTCCGACCAACATCACCGCTCCTTCCGACCAACATTACCGCTCCTTCCGCTCGACCGCACATCTTCAAGCTTCTGCCTGGCCAATTCACTCTCCAGTCAGTTTCACTCTCCTCTCGGTCCCGGTCTCCTCTCATTCTCGAACAGTTCGGGTGTCGACGATGAAGTCACTAAAACTTGGTATCTAATACTCTGTACCAGTGGTGCCCCATTTCTCTGGTGGACCTTTTCGGACGCTCGGTCACATCGCACTATGGCGGCGCCCAAGAAACAAAAGACATTGGACGAACAGTTCACACCACACCACACCTACCACTACAACCCATTTGTGATCATCAATGGCAATGTCGGCGAGGCCTTGTCCAGGCTACCGGGGCCGTCAGCACCGCCTCGAGAGTTTCCGTACCCTACTACTATGGGCATACAAGGACAGCCTGCTCAATCTTCTCCGGAACGTGGTGAGTACAAAAAACAGCACACCATTGACCTTGGGCTGACTGCGTGGTAGTTCACAAGACCTCAGCCAATCGAACTATGGACTCGAGTCACACAATGTCTGGAACGTTGATCCCTGACCCGTCACCTCGCCTCGCTAGCCCGAGCACCAGGCTTCCAAAGTCTGCTCAGGCACTAGCCAAATCCAGCAGTCCAGAGATAACACTGGGTTTGGAGAAATCAAATACTTCAGCGATGGCACCTGGAGCAGAGCGTTCTACGACTGCGGTGACGACTGAAGTCAACAACGACTCAGTGACCATTCCAGAGATCCAGCTTGGGCTTACATTACACCTGCCACCAGACGACGTGACCAGGTCGTTGGAGGACAGATGCAAACAATTGTACGCTGGTTTGAAACAACACCGTGACCGTGTAACGGATGGCATAATACAACTTTCTGCTTGTCCCTCGATCACGCTGGTGTATGAAGATGTCCTCAGGTTCCCGGAACCCGAATGGTACGCCGGTGGTAACCTGTCCATCCTGTGCCCGGCACTGCAACTCCCTCAGGATTCAATGTACGTCGTGGCAGGTTTTGAGTTTTTCTAGGAAAAGATCTCCGACTCTATACGACAAATCTTCCTCATCCAGAACCAGTCGCAGGCTCACTGGTTTCTTGTCCATGTGCACATCTCGGCACAGGGCGATCGTGAGCTTGTCCGCTTCGACATCTACGACCCCTATTTTGCACTCAACAACACTCAAATGAGAAAGGTGGGGTATGATGTTCGTGGCCAACTGTACAAACATGCCCATGCGTTCGGGGCACAACGTTGGGTCTCACTGACAAGCTTCAACGTGCTCATGCGCCAGATGGTAAGTCTTTTTCCAAGCCCGAATTCGAACGCGAACTGATAAGCCGCCCAGCCTTGCCCTGAACAAGTGGATGACGACAGCTGTGGTCCCAGAGCCTTTGAACACGTCCTTCAACTGATCAGGAATGGCCGTGTCGACAGCACAAAGCAGCTCCAGTCAGGAGAGCTACGTACCGAACAGTTTGGTATGGTGAGAGCACTGCTGAGCGAATTATGGGATCTGCCATACAACAAACCCCGTGCAAAAAGACAAGCTGAAATGAGAGAGTCGATCACGAAGACAGGTGTCATCCAACCAGACCACTCGGACCACGATGACGGCCCAGTCGATGACACCCTTGGTTCCACCAAGCCAAGTCCAGGCACAAAGTCCAAGTCGATGTTGTCTCAAAGGGACTCGACTGCTGAAGATATCTCTCACCGCGCTCGTGCAAGCGCTTCATTTGCACCAGACAACGACAGCTCTGTCAAGGCTAAACCATTTGCCACACCGTCACCAGGGCACCCAGAACCGAAGCCGAGTGCGACACAATCGCAAATTCCTGAAGGTCCAGTGCTTTTCCAAGCTTACAATCCTGATGACAATGCAGAGAAGGGCAAATGCAGAGTCGAAAAAGGCACAATACCACCATTCCATCTTTTCAATGTAGCCGGCATCGATAAAGCGACCCTTCGAAAAATTGACATCGATCAGACTACGGGACTAGTCAGAAACGGGGACGGCGTCGAGCTCAGATCTACAAAGCCTGCTAACAGGGCTGGACCTTCTAATACCTTCGACAGGAAGGGCATCGTTGTCATGTGTCTACACTGCATGCGTGCGACGAGGAGTGACGCAGGGTTCACCATGCACCAACGGAAATACCATCCTCAGTGCACTGGGGGCAAAGCCTGCAGTCAAATGAGGTCGGCGTTCACGACGGAAACACGTTTAACCACCCACAGAGGCCAGGCGATTCATTGGCGACAGAGCGCATATTGTGTGGCATACATCAAAAAGCTCAAGGAGCTCGACGAGCCAACCAAGGGGCATGAGACGACCAGTCTGCCCAGCAAGTGATGGCAAAAAGTTCCGCAGGCACGTAACATGGTGCGACTTTACTGGCACTCTTGGCGGTGGTACTGCGAGATAGAGTACAGGCCTTTCGAGTAACCTTCTCATCGACCAAGTCGATCCCGCCTTGGGTCTGTCTATGCGAGACCGCTCCATACTACTGAAATTGCAGCCGTCGTCAAATGTCCGGTTCACTACGACCTTCTTCAACACCGAGTCCCGTCGCTTCTTGCCTCTCCGTGGGTCTCGCCTTGTTTGTCGGCCTGTTTCCCACCTGACCCATACGCGGGCACGAAGACTTGCTCTGTGTTCGCCTCCCATTCAATTTCCATTGGCGTCATGGGACTCCTTCGTTTGCGCTGCATTGTGATCTGCCGGTCTATCAGTCGTGTCGGTAGTCACTGAAACGAGGACATGGCGTCTGGCGTGGGTATCGAGCGCCTCTAACCGCTTCATGCCGTCGATCTTATCACATGCCTTCCCCTATCGAGTGAAGAAACACCCAAGCTTAACCTGTTGCTGCAAGTTTCACTCGTCAACTTTGTCACTATGGTATTTCGCCCAGTCATAGCGGCCGTAGTTACGACCGGTCTGTGCCGGGAGCAGTGTCTTCCGACGACAATCTATCCATGGATCTCCTTCTGATGTCCTGTATCCCCTAACTTCCGCATCTTCAATGGCAATCGTTCCGTACTGTTCCTGCGTAGCTTCACCGTGCTTTCGGTTGATGTTCGTTGGCTTCTTGTGTAAATGTCTCGCCTCTCAGGTCGACAATTCTCTCGGGTGCTGCTCGTTGTCGAGAACGGACTTTCCTTTTGGTTCAATGACTGCTTGATCGCGTTCCGCGTGAAATCTTCCCTTTCTTCGATCTATTGCATGACTCCTCGTGTCGGCGTGTGTTCCGTTTACGCTGCCACTTGATATTGGCCCTTACGGCGTTGCAACTTTAGTGGAGAGGCATGAGTTCCAGGGCCATCTGACTGCGGAAATTTCAGCTACTTCTCCCTCCGGCAAACATGTTACCTCTGCCAAGGTGTCATTGGCGACGTGGTAGACGCGCAGTCCGAGAGATCGGGGAGGTTGATCTTGCACGCGGCAGACACGCCCGTGGCCGTGGCCCTGCCGAATGAGTGGCTGGGCGTCACTGCCAGTCGTGTCTTCTCGAGTCTCATGGCGTTTGTGGGGAGGTGGGTGTTGGGGTACCGCGTCAGCTATTCGGAGTACTATGAGGAGAGGAAAGGGAGGTAGATTTCCCCCGGGTTGTGCGATGGAAGAGGCGTGCCGTGTTTTCAGCCGGCCGTCAGTCTCTAGTTCCCGGCGAGTCTTCGCTCCGCCTTTGAGACAGCAAGGTGTCTGTGAGATGTTTACTTCCTTCGTAATGTCCCGCCAGGCTTCAGGTGACTCCCCAAGACGGATCACTGTCGAATGAGAAGTTCTCCGATATCTGCATTGCAAAGTTGTCCCATCCGAACATGCCAAAGTCGAACCCGCCCCCGTTTTCGAGCGGCCACTGGCTCAGGTCTGGCATCTGGAACTCGAATTCGCCAGCCCCATCGTCCGTAACAGATGTCTCGAGCATGCCGGTCCCTTGGTCTTTCGACTGTGGCGTCCCAGGAGACAGTGTCGATTGAGACCTGGAAACACTCGGCGTGACCTCGAAGGTCAAAATCTGGTCCACATACTTGTTCCGGGACGAGCGGCTCCCGCGTGACAGATGTTGGCGACGTCGCTGAATCACGTCGGCGAACCCCGCCAGGATCTCATAGTAGTGTTCCGCCTGAGGGCTCTCGGGGGAGAGGCTGCGGAGGACTTCGCGTGCATTGCTGAACGAGTCGTCCATGTCGAAGCGGGAGTCGCCCTGCGCAAACATGGAGAACCCTAGTACGAGGCCGGCTGCGAAGATCCAAGCTCTAGAGAAGGTCCAGTCAGCCTTTCCTGTCCGCGGGGTAGGACGGGAGCTGGTCACTTACTTCAAGATACACATCTGCTTGAGCAAGATGCCCGACTGAAGCGCCTCGTAGCACATATTTGCCATCAAGATTGCCGAATCGATGCACGCCTGCGCCAGATCTGCGACCTCTGTTGCTGTCGTCACGGGGCTCGCGCCCGTGGACATGTGAGCCATCAAGTGCGTTATCAAAAAAGGCCGCGTCACGAGCATAACGGCGAAATAGTATGCGCACGAGATGTGAATGTTCCCAATGGTTCGCTCTTGCTCCTCAAGCGACAATGTTTCATCGGTCGACCGGTTGAAATGCCGCATGTCGGCCGGCAAAGTGGTGCTCCAGTCGCGGAGACGCTTGAGGAACCCTTCAGCCGTGATCAGGCTGATCGAGCCCTCTGAATCCAGCATAGGTGTGATCTCGGCGATGATGGAACATACTTCAAAGCTTGCTTTCAGGGTCGAGTCGCGATGTGTGACGGTAGGTAGGTGCAGCATGGCGATTGCCGCGCTGTCAGCCCTGATGGCGCCTGTTGAGTACGGTCTCCCCAAGATGGAGCAATAGATTACATCTAGGGCTCGAAGACTTCTCAACGTGCGAAGTCTAACACGATCAGCAAGGTGCAGTATTCCCCGGTCATTGCCGGCCGTCACTCACCGCACAATCTGGTCTTCCACACTGAAATGGCGATATTGCTCAGTCACATGCAGTCCCAGGGCGGACGATGCCTGACTAGCGATCCCCAGGTACATAAACGCGGCATTCCTTCGACAGGCTCCCAGCATATAGAATGTCATGAGCAGGAAGCAGCGGACCATGTCGATAGAAGGGTCTTCCAGCCCATCTCCCATCACGGCCTTCTGGGCCCGAGAAAAAAGCGTCGAGGCGTATCGGTGATCGATCGCATCTTCTGCTCGGCATTGTGCACCGACAGACACTATGAGATCCAGCGCCGCCCTGGCGTACTTGTGTTCTGTCTCGTTGGAAGCGTGCTTCATAGCCTCTACCTCGCCTCTAGAGAACGGATCGAGGATACCGTTCGTCTAGGAGCGTCAGATGATACGCAAAGCACCTGGATTGAGAACATACCGCGGCGAAGTAGGCCTCTATCAAGGCTGCTTTCTGGTGGATGTCCTCGACAAACTTGGTGGTCGTGTCGTCGACGTTGGCAGCCTCCAGCATCAGGTTGCGCCGGGTGTTTTCCGTGAACAACGACGGGCCCATCTGCTGCTTGATAGTATGCCGAAGGAATTGGAGGAATGTCAGAGAGGCGAATTCTCCAATGTAGACTAGATATGCCGTTCAGATTCTGAAAGACTTGCGCAGGAGATCTACATCCTACCTCTCTCTCCTTTCGAGTTCAAGAGCATCCGGCCGCGTGAAGTTTGTGCTTCTCTCGGAGGCATGTCGACACTCCCGGAGCTCTCCTCTGATGGCCTTCCGGGGCTGAACTGGGCACCCTCCGGCGCGGTAGAGACGGATCCATTCTGGTTAGTACTGGAGTCTGCGGGTTGCGGTTGTGATAGCTTTCGAGTGTGTCGTATATAGCTGGAGTCGACATAGTGGCAAAACGACGTGGCTCTCCGTCGGATACAGTTGGAACATGGTTGCTGAGCGTCGCAACGTTTCTTGGAGGCTTTGCACGGCAAACATGCTTTGACGGCCCGTTGACGGTCTTCAAGTCGCACCTTTGGACGAGGCATCCTTCATGGTTGATCTACGGGAGGCGCATCGCAGCAGCGACAGATATCAATGATGGTGTTGATTATCGCGAGAGTCATATTTGTGGAGTCATCGCAAGCTGATAAGCAGCACCCCCGTAGGCGCCTAGTTCTCGTTTAGGCTACGCTATCGTCTTATTAAGCGGTGCAGTTCCGGCGGGCCTAATGACGCCCCCGCGCCCCCCGGGCGTGCCCAGGCTCCGCTCTAGGCGTCGCAGTCCTTGAACTTCTCGAGCTTGAACAACTTCCGCGCATTATCTTTGCCCATTTTCCTCCTGTCGACTTCGTTGATCTCTGCGCTATCGTACCACTCGCAAGCATCTGCGAAGCTTTCGAACGGATAGTCAATCGAGAACAGGATCCGGTCAGCACTGACTTCGGTCATGCAGAAGTGAAGCGTGGGCGTCGAAAAGTGCCCGCTCGTGGTTATCCATATGTTCTGCGCGAAGTACTCGCGGATGGTCTTCTTGCAGGTCTCCTTCAGACCCAGCGGCTTCTTGATGTCCTCAAACCAGTGGTTGATGCGCCAGAGGTCGAATGGGATGTGTTCCCCTAGGTGGCCGATGATGACCTGGAGTTTGGGATGCTTGTCGAACACGCCGTTCGTCACCATCCCAAGCAGATGCAGACTGACGCCCTGGGCGAAGCTCAACGGAGGGCCGATGAGCCACTTCCTCGCCGCCCACAGCTTCTCGTGTATCGACCCGGTCGGGTTGCGGGGGTGCAGATAAAAGGGGACGTCGAGCTCAGTCACCGTCTCCCAAAACACATCCCAATCCTCCGAGTCATAGAAGATCATATCCTCTCCGTCCGCGCCTGCGCGTTGTGTGTCGTTGACCAGCGCTCCCAGGAAGCCATACTGCGTTACACAACGCCGAAGCTCTGCGGCTGCTTGCTTCGGGTCATGCATCGACAGCGTCCTGCAAGCGTCAGTCGCCGTCCCATCACAATCGTCGGCAGACATACGCAAAAGCCCCGAACCTGTCCGGGTGTTTCTTGACCGCTGGGGCAATGTAGTCGTTGATTTCGGTCGCCAAAGCCTCTGCTTCCTTCCTGTCGAAGATGTCTTGCACACCGGGCGCAGTGTACGACAAGATCTGATACCCCACCCCATACTTGTCCATATACTGGATCCTGATGTCGGCAATGTCACCCATCTCCCGAGCGTGCTTCTCTGGATCTGTGGCAAACATTGATGCCCACCATCGCTGCTTCTCTGCGAACCGTGGCAGATTGAATGCTTCCTCGAGCGCTATTTTGCCGAGCATATTGACTGAGCAGACGACGGACCAACGAAGTTGAACCACCCTTTACAAGAGATGTCTATGCTTCTATTGACCAGAGAAGGAGAAAACAATCCCTATTTCTATCCTTTCTGATATCCAGCAAGGAACTCCGGCGTGTTGCCGTCTCCTCACTGCACTCCGCACACTGGCCTGGAGTGAGGAGTACTCCGTACTGTCCTGTAGGAAGCAGCCAGGCGTTGATTCGCAGAAGTGCGCGGGCCGCCTCAACAACATGTCGGGTATTGCTCGAGTTGGGGTGTCAGCTTATCATCGGTTTCCGTGCTTCGTCGTCAACATCGGAGCGCCTGACCATGCCATACATGGCAATTTGACAGGTTTGGGAACAAATGGTGCGGAAATCGTCGGCTACGCTCCTGGGTTGTATTCTTGGCCTGACCCCGTCGAGGTCTTGCACGGCTCGTGCTAATGGCCAATGAACCAGGCGTTCAAGGGAAGGTCATGGTCTTATCTAGCCTAAGAACACTATCGCAGATCCTGAGGAAGGATAAATATCCCCGTACGAGAGATGGACCCGTACCGGCGGATGAATAAAGGGCCTGGACTGAACCAGCTTCTCGTCTGATCTCTGGTGTCAAAGCAGGTTATTCGATCACCTTGAGACATTATTACTTTTGTGCGACAAGGACCTTCTTGTCAGAGCAGGATGCTTGAAGGCTGGAGATCACTGGACATCGCCGTCATCGGTGGCGGTATTGGTAAGACCAACGTCGCGGGACTCAGCATGGCTGGCACACTATGCTAACATGCTCCAGGTGGCCTCGCGGCAGCAACATCGCTTCGCCGAGCAGGCCATCAAGTGACCATCTACGAACAAGCACACTTCGCCGGAGAGGTCGGCGCATCAATTAGCTGCGCGGCCAATGGCACGCGGTGGCTTGAGGAATGGAACGTCAACATCTCCCTAGGCAAAACAGTGGTTTTGCAGAAACTCATCCGGCATGATTGGAAGACAGGCGAGGTGCTCACCGAGTACGACCTGTCAGACTACAAGGATCAATGGGGTTGGGTAAGTGTAGAATGGTGGATCGCGCTGATATTATCTCTGTGGCTGACCTGGACGAACCCCCAGGTCTATAACATGTTCCACCGCGTCAACATGCACGAAATGCTGATGGACTCGGCGACCGGCCAGGGCGAGGGACCTCCCGCGCGACTACGTCTCGACCACAAATGCCGGTCGATCGACCACGAACACGGCATCATCACCTTCGAGAACGGCGTCGTCGCCCGTCACGATATGATCGTCGGCGCCGACGGCATTGGCAGCACCGTCCGGCGGACCCTGGGCATCATCCCCGCGCGGAAGCAATCCACCTCGACGTGCTACCACTGCGTGATCTCCTCGGAGGAAGTCTCGCGCCTCGGCCTCCTCGACCTGACACCCAACTGCGCCATCGAATTCTGGGGCGGCGTCGGCATCGAGAAAATCGTCTACTCGCCGTGTCGGGGCGGCGAGATCAACTCCTTCTACTGCTTCTTCCCGACCGAGAAGTCGGACCACGCGAGCGAGGGATGGAACCACGAAGCCAGCGTCGAGCAACTGCTCGCCCCGTTCCCGGACCTGGACCCTCGGTTGTTGGCGCTGTTCAAGCACGCGCGAGATATTGGCCCGTGGCGATTGTTCGTCCACGAGCCGTACCCGCACTGGACCGCGGGCCGGACCTGTCTGCTCGGCGAC
Organism: Phialophora verrucosa; assembly: GCA_002099365.1. Classification (NCBI taxonomy): domain Eukaryota; kingdom Fungi; phylum Ascomycota; class Eurotiomycetes; order Chaetothyriales; family Herpotrichiellaceae; genus Phialophora; species Phialophora verrucosa. The sequence goes on along the minus strand of MSED01000003.1, from coordinate 242,836 downwards.
GCCGCGCACCCCATGCTGCCCGACCAAAGCCAGGGCGCGTGTCAGGCCATCGAAGACGCCGCGGCACTCGGCTTGATCTTCAGCCGGCAATACACCTACACCGCCGACGTGGCGGCCGGGTTGCGCCTGTACGAGCAGATCCGCAAGCCGCGGGCGACGAAAGTGCAGGCCGCGAGCGCGCGAGCGAGGGAGGACATCAACGAGCGCATCGGCTTCTCGAGCCACCAGATCGGCTACAAGGCAGCTGTGGCGTCCGGCAAGCTCACGATCGACGAGATGAACCTGTATGACATGCGACGGCACGTTGCCAGTGAGGCGGCGCCGGAACGCAAGAACGACGTCAACGAGCGGCCGCCCAACTTTGTGCCAGTCACGTCCATGTCCAACATGCGGGAAATCGCGGCCAGGATGTAGATTCGGCGTGCTAGTTTTGTAGTTGCTTCTTCAGCAGGGACGCGCGGATTCAGGTCTTCGGCAAACAGGGCCGACTTGCGCAATACCGTTGGAGCCTAGAATGTCAAATTTCATAGCCAAACTCTTGTTCGACTCGGGTCTTTGTATCGCTGCAGCTCATCCTTGATGTATTGGCAGACACCCTTGATCTCCGCCGCGCAATCCTGCGTCACGCCGCATCTTGATGTCTCCGCAGAGCCTGTGAGGTGGCCCGAATGCCTTGAGTTTCTGCCTGCTCTCCATGTCGTCCATCTACACCCGCTTTGAATCCCACTCAAGCGCCACATCCACGTCCACACTCACACAACCAAACCAGCAGCCACGCTCGCATCCCTGACGATCCCCAAGCCGAATCGAGCTCTGTCCAGCTCAGCTTTCAGGCTTCATGGACGGCCTGACATGTCTTGCCGTCAGAAGAGACGCTGAAACAGTTGTTCTACACTCCTGATTTGCCGGCCTTGTCGTTCTCACCCGCGCAGCCTCGTGAGAGAGCGGGTAGAGTGTGGTCGGGTCATGCATAGCACGCCTGCACGCCTGAAAGATCGAACCGGATCGTTGTACCGTGGACCGCGGACATGGTGTGACGGCCCGTGGATCTTCATCTGCCGTGTGTGTCCAGATAGGCTGTAGTCGTACGCGGGAGACTTGCTTGGAAGAGTAACGCCGCAATTGCAAGTGCAAGTGCAAGTGCAAGTGCACACGCACGTGTTGTGTCTGCGTGTAATTCCCTCGGCTGATCAGGGAATTCCCGCGAGGCTTACTGTGGCTGGGAGGATACATGCTCGAATGGAAACACCGGCCGTGTTGTACGTTCGACATCCACCCCCAACCAGTGCTTCACCACGAGGACGGATGGCACAGCACGCAGGTCCAATATCATTGATACACCGCTCGTGCCAGCCGTCCCGAGCTTGTGACATAGATAGCTCTGTCGCGCGTCCGCGGTTGCAGCTGCTCCCTCATCAGCGGGTGCCCCGTGCCGTGTGCGAGGTACGGTTAAATCCATCAGGCAGACTCGATTCGACGTACCAGCCAATTTTGAACAGTCTCCCTAGTCAGCGTGCACTGCACCGCACCCTTTCACCCGGCCTCAACCAAGCTTGCTTTCTTGCTTGTTTGCACATCTCATCGTTTCTTCACCTCCGGAACGAGGACGAATCGCGCGTACATGCCCGTGACGAAGGACACGAGGCCGGAATACCAAATCGAGAAGCAGATCAACATGATGATGAGACGGGGGTGAATGAACAAAGGGCGAATGAAACTGGGTCCGATCCGATTCAATTCGCTCTGAATACTGTGGTAGCCGCAGTGTCAAGGCGAAATATAGAGACGACAGCTTTGAACAACATCCGAGATTTTATACTGCGTCACTTAGTCACCGTGTAGGGAGCAGTGAAAAACATGCAGTGTACCGCGTCCTGTGCGCATGGAACACGAGTCGTTCGTACTCGTGACGCCCCCTTTTCTGCTTACCTATCCACATCGTGCCAGGGAGCCTTCTGAATGGGCGGGTCGAGATAGTATTGCCCCCCGTTTCATGAGATAGGAGACAGGAGACAGGAGAGAGCGAGGGCCCTGATTGCGCTCGGTGGATCCGGGCGACATTTTTGCAAGGCAGCCAGCCGGCCTCGGCGTCCCAAACTTACCTTGTGCTGTTCCAATTGACGTACGTTACCACCAAACAGCGGGAAATGCACAAAATTGTAAAGGCGAAAGGGGCAATGGAAAAGGACAATGCATGCACAAACAAGCACCTTCGGCAACCCAGGCTGGAGCTTCGCGTGACAGGCCCGGAAAACCGGCAAGGCTGGCCGGGGAGGGAAAGGAGGTCCTGTGCGAGATGTGCAGCGTTATCCCGGGTCTTAAGTCTTTCCGTACATCCGGAACCAGCAGGACGGGCTGGTGGATTTCGTAATTAATTGTGGGGGAACAGGGGACTTCATCTCCGCGACTCGTCCGAACCAGAAGAGACGAGACGGAAAATGCTTGGAGAACCAGGCCAGGTGGAGGATGGTCAGCATTTGCAAATGAGCCCCGAGTGCCAGCGGTGATCACGGCATCGTGGGAAGCGAATGCCAATGAAAGTCGGTTATTAATAGCTGGTGCAAGCAGCAGTGAGACTCACTCATATCAACACGGGGCGTGTCTTATATCGTGTTCAAAGGCGTCAATGGTCTTTCAACATGAGCTGCTTGATCCACCCAGTGTACATTTTGTCTACAAGTACCAAGTATCACTCTATTCAATCGTTCGTGGTGTGGAGATTCGTGCAATAAGCCAGCATCTGGCCGGGAAAGGTCATGATATCCATCAGTATGCCATCCATGGCCGTCACTGCGCCTCGTATTTTCGAAACCAATCCCGCATGTACACGATGAAGGGAAGAGAATGCCAACAGGCCGCCATGCAAAATGCTCCACGGAAAAACACGTCATGCTGGCACACTATGCAGCTACAGCTCCGGGCTTCATCCCCTTGACGCTCTTCCACTCGACAAACACCGCGCCGATAACGGACAGACAAGCCATCGCGACGGCGATGTACCACGTCTCCGTGAGCGCAGTGTTATACGCCGTCTGAACACCGTCCAGCAATCTTGCGGGGATCTGGTCCTTCAACGATGTCGCGCCGACGTGCAAGATGATCTGCGGGTCTATACCGGCCGCTTGTTTGGGGATCTCGGAGATCAGGCGGTTGTTGAAGATGTTCTGGGCGACTGACACGAACAAGGCGCCGCCGAATGTTTGCATGAACATCACGAGCGCCGTGCCCGTGGGTACATCCTTCAATGGAAGAACAGCTTGGACGGTGATCAAGGCTTGTTGCATGCCTAGCCCGACGCCGAAACCGTAAATGACTTGGTACCCGATCCATTTCTCATGACCGGTGTTGGTTTCGAAGGTGGTGAGCAGGCCTGCACCAATGGTTGAGAAGAGGACGCAGCCGTAATAGAAGGGCGTGTAATATCCGATGGCCGTTGTTCCGACGCCCGTCAGGATGTTTGCAATCACCAGGGCCAGCACCATGGGCAGACACATGATCCCGGACTTGAAGGCCGAAGCATCCTTAATCGCCTGGAACCAGATTGGCAGCCAGTAAATGAGGACGAAGAAGGCACCGCCCAGGGAGAATGCAAACCACGAAGCCGCAGCTACACTGCGTTGCGAGATGATATTGAACGGAATGGTGCCGAATTCCTTCATGAAGTACTGCCAGATGACGAAAACGACGGTGAGGATGCCGAAGAGCGTGAGGCACAGGATGATCCGCCAATTCGACCATGCGTAAGTTGAGCCGCCCCATTGCAAAGCCAGCAAGCACAGAACGATATCGACGATGAAAATGGCGGTGCCCCCCAGGTCGAGTTGATGGACGCGTTCTCGAAGGGGAACTTTCGCCTCGGCTTTTCGTGCAGGCGACTGGAAGAAGATGATTATGACCACAAGTGTCACGGCGCCTAGGGGGAGGTTGATATAAAAGCACCATCGCCATCCCGGGCCGTCGGTGAACGCGCCGCCAAGCAGCGGTCCTGCAATCGAAGCAATGCCGTACATGGCGCCGATAACGCCGGTGTAAATGGGTCGCTTGATCAGCGGGACGGTGTACCTGCCATCAGCGTCAAGTCAGCATTGTACTAACAGATGGAAGCCGAGAAAAGTCGCAAAGTCTCGCGCGACCGGCATGATCCACTGAAACCGCCCAATTCGTTTTACACGAGAATTCAACCATTAGAGGGAACTTACGCGATGATAACCAAAGCACCAGAGAAGATGCCTGCTGAACCAATGCCCGCTATCGCTCTTCCGACTATCAGGGCTTCGGACGTTGGCGCACCACCACATACTGCTGAGCCAACTTCAAAAACGACAATGGAAGCCAGGTAGACCGTCTTGATCGAGTAGAAGGTGTACAGCTTGCCGAAGAACAACTGCAAAGCGCACGTCGTGAGCAAATACGACGAACCATACCAGCCCACATCGCCCAGCGACTTGAAGTGGTCTGTGATCTTCGGGATAGCCGTTGCGATGATGGTGTTATCCAACGCGACCAGGAACACCGACAGACAGAGCGCGAGGGTGATGAGGGCCAACTTCAATCCACCGGGATAGAGGATTTCGTCATCGCCTTCGGCGCCCGGTGCAGAGATCACGCTGGTATGTGACTTTGTTCTTTGGATCTGGACATGTTCTTCGGCATTTGCTTTTGTCTCGGGTATAACTAATCTTGCTCCTTCTGAGGGGACGGTGGTGTTGCTCTCACTAGTCGCGATACTCTTGTCCATTCCCTTGGCCTCCTTCTCGCCCAGAACGCTTGTTTCTACCTCCCGAGTTTTCTCCAGTGATTCTGTATCTGATACATTTTGACTTGGAACGGCTGTGGTGGCTTCGGATCTAGTAGCGGCGTTGCTGTTTGGTACATCAAGGCTCGCCGAGGCGGGAGCGTCTTTCTTCTTGTTGAACAGTCCCATCGCTGTGTTTTACCTGTGGATCAGGGCAGGACGGGTTACGCTTGTCGGCAGATTGGAAGTATTTGGGAGGCCCCAAGGCTGCGCGTGATGTATATGTGGAGCTCTCGAGGCTGCGCAAGCGGCATCCGCGTTGAGATGAATCACTGTTCGGGAAGGATTCGATGTCTTGCAGCTGAAGGTGCTTACTCTCGTTCCCCGATCTCGTCTTCCGCGACAGAAGTCCGGTGGTTGAAAGTATCGGCCGTGAATGCGTCGTCTGAATTACGGGAGGAGTGTGAGTCCAGTCTCAGTTGTCTGAGGAAAGTAAATGCTCTGATACAAATATGTGCATGGGGTCAATGGTTATTCTGCCGGACCTGAGAACTCAAAGCAGCCACAAGGCCCACGAGCAAAGAATGAAATAAACCTGAACCAACAAAGAGCAGGGAGAAATTCTATCACGAAGCGCATTGATGCGGAATGAAAAAAAGGAGATATACAATCGATACCATTAGACAGGAGACCAGTTCACCACGGCCTGTGCTTGGAAGTCTCCAGGTTGGCAAACAAAATCTCTCGATTGCCCGCTGCCCGCGATTTCGAGCCCGAGTCTGGAAGTTGTCGCTAGCCGGACAAGGCTTAGAGGCTCCGTCCGGTCCAATGGGCGTGCTTATTTTACACGTTAAGCGAAGGTTCGGAAAGTCGCGCGGCTTGCATGTGGAAAGGTCGTTGCTCAGGCTCCATTCGGACTTCTAATCTTCCAGCATCCGAGTAGCGAATCGTCGCCGCTTGAATGTGTTGAAGACGACCTGGTAGGTGCCTTGGATACGAGTACGAAATGCCGCCAGGCACCAGTCATTCCTTGCGGAGGCTCCAGACGCTCCCTCCTGCCCCGTGCAGTTCGTGTTCTTTTGAGGCGTTTGTTGCAATATCTTCGAGTCATGACGCGATAGATTGAGCCCGACTGTGGTACACTTGGCGAGCGTACCATTTCTGTCAACATGTCACCCGCCTGTACTTATTGTACAGAGCAAATTGGACACCTACGAGTACGACAATGAAATTATGTGGCCGTGATGGTCAATCTCTTTGTCTAGGAAGCGGTCCCGCTCGCTCGGGTCCGGCATATTTATACACCGAGTGGAGAGAGCACAGAACGTCAACCTAACCGACTCATATAGAAGACACATAGTGGCCGCAGAGATCACTATCAACAGACCCCTTCGAATTACGTATCTTACTATGTATCCCCTCGCGTATATCAGCGCCCAAACACCAAACACCAGAATCTGCTCGGACTGGCCTTACCATGGCGGTCGCCGTGAGCTCGCTCACCAGCTGATATTCTATGAATGTATGTACAATCCGCCACTTCCTCTCGTGGCTTAGTTCTTCTCCTTCACGGCCTCCCTCTTCTCGAACTCCACGACTGCCGGGGCGAGTGGCCTGCTGAATAAACTTGAATAATCTGTGGGCACCAATTGCTTGCCCTCAATCTGTTTGAATTTCACCAGTCTCACCATCGTCGCAAGAACCGTGCCCAGCTGGACATAGGCAAATTGCTCACCAATGCACCTATGTCTTCCAGCTCCAAAGGGTAGATATGGCGAAGAGGCACCCTTGCTGATCATACCATAACCGTAATCCTCAAACTCTTCTTGGTCGGTGCCGAGGCGGGTGTATGCTAGGGGATGGCCTTCATCCCAGCGATGGGGCTCCCACTTCATGGGATCAGGAAAGAATTCGGATTCTCGGGACGTCACGCCCGGCGCAGACATGAGTGTATGAGTGGTGGGGATCTGGTACGTCTTTGTACTCTCTGGGGTATTTGCGACGATCGTCAAAGGAGACTTGACTTTCCGCAGGATGCTGTGGATGGGGGCGTGTAGCCTCAACGTCTCCTTGACCACCTGAGCGTTCAGGGTGAGTTTTTGGAGGTTGTCATATGTCAAGGGCGGCAAGTCCTCGCCAAGCACCCGTTTCTGCTCCTCCAACAGCTCCTCTTGGATGTCCGGTCTTGTGGCCAATCTCAGTAGGATCCAACTTGACGTCGACGAAGAAGAGTGCTGTCCCGCCATCAATAGGGCAATCATCATGTGCGCAACCTCCTTGTCAGGGACCGGCGTGCCATCCTTGTAAACGCAGGCCATCAAGTTCCAGATCATATCTTCGTCGCCCTTCTCCCTCTTGCCACCAGCCGCCCGTCGGGCTTTGATGATCTCCATATACGTATCCGCCATCTTCTTCTGCGCGATGTCTCGTTTGCGGTTGTGGGGTAGAGGAAACCATGAAAGCATGAAGTTGATGGGTGAGAACCCCATGTCCAGGTCGTGATACAGATCGGCAAAGGTCGAGTCGAACTTGGCGCGGACTTCAGGTCCTTGAAGAGACCGTGACGCCGTGTAGATGGTCAGTTCGGCCATGGCCGGGGCAATGTCAATTCTCCCGGAAGGGTCTTGGAAAGGTTTGCCCTTGGCCACGAACGACTTTGTCTCGCTTGAAATCAAGTCGACGTATGATTGAAAGGCCTCCATCGTCAGTCCGAATTTGACAAACTTCTTCTGTTCCATCAACTTCGCGTTGGGGCAATCATACACCACGCCCTCCCCAAAGACGGGTGTGGTTAGCCCGGTGTAGATCTCCTCAGCATTCACGTCCTTCAGTTTGCCATTCAAGATAAACTCATTGCCCTTGGTACCCAAGCACACGGTAACTCGTCGACCGAGCAGGACGAAGGTGAAGACGTCGCCGTATTTTTGCTTGCATGCGAAGAAGAAGTCAAAGGGATCCATGCCGTACCAGATGCTAAGGGAAAGTCAGCACGCCACTTGGGGGTTGTTGCCGTGTATCTATGCACATACGTATTTCCAAGCACGGGGAACCAACTCCATACTTCGGGTGGCGCGGTCTTGTCCCGGAACAACAGCTGTCTCGTAACATTCCACGCCACTGAAAGAGCGACGAAAGCAAATAGACCGAGAAGGACCAGCTGGTAAGTTGGGAGTGTTGCACGGAGGTAGTCGAGGGGCTCTGTCAGGGTGGTGAGGAGTCCCATGGTTGATGCGTCCGCAGGTCGCGGGCTGGCGAGACAATTTGCAGGGGTTGGAATATACACAGTGGGATGGGAGGTACAACAACTTCGAGATGAGTAAAGGTTCAAAAGAGCGTGAGCGTGCCTGTGGCCTGGCAATCAAGAATGGCGAGCGATCCAACGACTGGCGGCGCCAGAGTAATGAAAGGACTTGGTGCGCAGCGTCGAGGCCGTTTCCCGAAAAATGAAATTCCAATGACGGCGGTCAGGTACCAGACGCCTGTGATTGGCCAATGCCGCATCTCGCATGCTGATCTCTTGGCGCGGCGGGCTTCATCCGAGTCGAGCCACCAGCAAGAGCGGCAACAGTAACACCAGCATCTCACGCCACTCATTGGAATAATGCTACTGGACACGCCTGTGTCTCGTACGCAGTTCCGTTCAGGCCGGATAGAGGTTGCCGATATCTTTTCCTTCTACAACACAATATGTATGGTAGTATTCTACTCGTAGTAAATCAGCTCCGTCTAGATATCCGCCTCGCCAGCCCAATGCCTCCCCCGAAGTCTTTACCTTATCTAACCCATGCGATCCGTGGCGAGCATCATCTCCCCCCAGCAGCTCACAACTTCCCACTAGCCTCCTTCAAATACCCGTTGCTCTTCAGCCATCCTTGCACATCCTCTCCGTCTCTCTTCAACCAGTTGGCCTTCGCCCGAATGGAGTCCATACTCTGCTGCAAGCTGCGGTCAAAGCCCTTCTTGTCCTTTGCTTCGAAGAACTTCTCGACCCTCGCCAGTTGATCTTCCGAGGTGAATCCCGCCGCGCAGATGCTAACTACGCTGCTGAGCATGGTCATGCTGGGAGGAAGCTTCTCGACGAGCTCGTCCCAATTGGCGCACATCCACTCCCATCTTCTCTCGATACCTTCGGATGTGGTGCCAAGGCCGCCGATAGGCATGTAGACATCCTGCATCTTGACTTGTCCACTGAGTGCCAGATCCAAAGTCTTCTTGATCAGCGCAGGGTCTTTCGCTCGTCCCAGACTTCGCAGGCAAGTGTTCTTCTCGTCCGAGGTTGGGGCGGAATGATATCGGGCGAGCAGAGCGTCCCACTCCTTCTCGCCGCCATCTCTGAGCGCCATCGCAAACACCGATGACCGGAGATTGGGGTGAACAGCAGCATAGTCACCGTCCATGAATTTCTTAAACATCTCCTTGGCCGCCGCCTGAATTTTGGCGTCGCCTGCGAGGCCGGCAGAGCCGAACATCATGCTCTTGAACTGGCTCAGGATATGATCCTCATCCTCTGAGAACTCCCAACCAAGCTCGTGCGCCTTCACTGAAGTCAGATTCAACTGGAAAGCCTTCAAGGCGTCCTTTATCTTCTCGTCTTGGAAGATCCATGTGTTGCGCACGGCATTGATTCGGGTGAGGATCTCATTCCACACCACAAACTGCGTCTCCGTATTGAATGACTGCAGAAGACTGAGAATGCCCGATGTCTTGCCGTATCCACTGGCCGCGAGCGCACCAGCATCAGCAATCATCCCCGCTCGATCTTCGACAGAGAGCAAGCCCTCTTGAGCTGCTTCCCCAAGCTTCGACAACCTATCAGGTGTATAGCTAGTTCTGTAGAAGGCCGAGTGATCGGCATTCAGCTTGTAGAATCCCAACCCTCCCTTGATCTTGAACGTCTGCTCCCGCTCAGTGAGCATCAGAGTCTCGTCAATTCCGTCCTTGGTCCTGAGCCCGAGCATCACCGGATAGAGGACCTTGTCCTCTTCGGGCTTCACATCGCCCGTTCGCAAGAATCGGTTCTGCCTGATGGTAATGCTCGAGTCCTTGTCGTTTTCCGTCACTGTGATCACCGGATAGCCAATGTTCTTGGTCCAGATGTCCATCACATGCGCCACATTCTTTCCGCTCGCATCTCCCAAAGCTTCCCACAGGTCGCCTGTCTGAGTGTTGCCCCAAGCATGTTTCTTGATGTACCTCCTCACACCTTCGATAAAGGTATCCTCGCCAAGGTACTTGGAAATCATTCTGAGGACGGATGAGCCCTTCGAGTAGGAGATGGCGTCGAAAATCTGGTTGATGTCCTCTGCCCGATGCACAGGAACTTCGATAGGATGCGAACTACGCAGACCATCCAATCCCAATGCTCCCTGCAGGGTGTCGATCACAAAGGTCTCCCACACTTTCCATTCGGGATAGAACTCGTTGCAACTGTACCAGCTCATCCAGGTTGCGAATCCTTCGTTGAGCCACAGCCCGTCCCAGAAGTCCATGGTCACCAGATTCCCGAACCACTGATGGGCCAACTCATGCTGGACAACTTCGGCGACACGTTCCTTCGTCGCGGCCCCTGCGGACTTCTGATCGAAAAGGAGATCCACCACACGATAAGTTACCAGACCCCAGTTCTCCATCGCTCCCACGGCGAAATCAGGAATGGCAACCATGTCCATCTTCGGCAGAGGATACGGTGCCTGGAATGCCTTCTCATAGAATGCCAGGGTCTTGGCAGCAACCTCAAGGGCGAACTGTCCGTCGGATTCATTCTGGTCTGGTGTCATCCACACCTTGATGGGCAACCTGAACTTGTCTGTCGAGATCGACTTGAGCTCTCCAACAATGAAAGCCAACAGGTAGGTCGACATGCGTGGGGACCGGTTGAATTTCACAGCCTTCCTCTTTCCACCTGTAATCTCCGAATCCACTGTACTTGTGGACGCAACATCCATATTCGAGAGACAGGTCATGTCATTGTCGGCAATCAGCGTGACAGTAAACTCTGCTTTTAGCGCCGGCTCGTCGAAACAGGGAACCGCTCTCCTTGCATCGGTGGCCTCAAATTGTGTGACAGCAAGATACTTTCCATCCTTTCTCTTCGACCGGTAAAAGCCAGCCATCTTGTCGTTCAACTGTCCCGTGTACGTATGCTTCAGCTGGACCTTCTGACCCTTTGAGAGCTTTTTGCCTTCCCCAAGCTCAATAGTCGTTGTCTGCGTGTCCGCGTCATATGAGAGCGATGGCGAAGACGTGATCAGGGCACCATCAGCATGAACGGTGGTGGAGTGGATGTCGAGCTCTAGGGTATTCAATGAGATGGTGGTGGAGTCCTTTGCGACGTCCAGGTCGATAACAACCACTCCCTTGAAGATGAACTTGTCAAAGTCGACCTCAAGCGTCACATCATAGTGTCTTGGAACCACATTTGCAGGGAGGATGACTCGGCCCTGGGTGTTAACTGTCCCCGGCGAGTCTGACATGAATCGGCACATGCTGGCAGAGCGAACCGCTGTAGATCGCAACAAGCTTGAGGAAAGAGCAGGGGTCGACGGCCGCAACGATCTCGAAGCTGGATCTCCCGAAGGTCTGGAAGGGGAAGAGGAGGCGAAAGAAGAGAGCCGCCTGCAGTAGCTGTATGCTGAAGCACTCTTGACGTGGAAGGAAGGTCTGGTTTGGAAGGATCGACGCAGGATTTGAGCCCGTGAGTTTACGGTCCCCGTTTGAACAGCAAGCCTGGAAAGAGACTGTACGGCTGGCTGCATCTATTTGCCCGCCTGACTTCAAGCAAACACGATGGTCAGCTTGTTAAAAGAATGGATAGGTTGCTCTGGAACTTTGACCAGGTCTCGTGCGTCGCTCTGCGCCAGCCACGGGTCCGCGCAAACAGGCAGAGGCCTGCGGAGTGCGAGTGAGTGGCCCTGCAGGGATCGTGGGGGGGCCAGATTCGGCAACTGCGGCGAGTTCGTATACAAAAGTTCTTTTCATGCCAGATGAGTTCCTCGCTCTCAGTCCCGCTCTGGGTACTTCCCTTTTGTACAAATGGTCAGATTGCCCGTCCTGCTCCACGAGCATCCTGCGGCTCGATCACCTTCCGAGCTCGATCCCCTTCCTCAAGCAGCAACTCGACCACGCCCGGTCTGCTGCCATATGATGGGATTCAGGCATCAATTGCTGACCTCATGGTTACTCCTCTGATCGAACTTCGCCTAGCCCGACGCCGAAACCGTAAATGACTTGGTACCCGATCCATTTCTCATGACCGGTGTTGGTTTCGAAGGTGGTGAGCAGGCCTGCACCAATGGTTGAGAAGAGGACGCAGCCGTAATAGAAGGGCGTGTAATATCCGATGGCCGTTGTTCCGACGCCCGTCAGGATGTTTGCAATCACCAGGGCCAGCACCATGGGCAGACACATGATCCCGGACTTGAAGGCCGAAGCATCCTTAATCGCCTGGAACCAGATTGGCAGCCAGTAAATGAGGACGAAGAAGGCACCGCCCAGGGAGAATGCAAACCACGAAGCCGCAGCTACACTGCGTTGCGAGATGATATTGAACGGAATGGTGCCGAATTCCTTCATGAAGTACTGCCAGATGACGAAAACGACGGTGAGGATGCCGAAGAGCGTGAGGCACAGGATGATCCGCCAATTCGACCATGCGTAAGTTGAGCCGCCCCATTGCAAAGCCAGCAAGCACAGAACGATATCGACGATGAAAATGGCGGTGCCCCCCAGGTCGAGTTGATGGACGCGTTCTCGAAGGGGAACTTTCGCCTCGGCTTTTCGTGCAGGCGACTGGAAGAAGATGATTATGACCACAAGTGTCACGGCGCCTAGGGGGAGGTTGATATAAAAGCACCATCGCCATCCCGGGCCGTCGGTGAACGCGCCGCCAAGCAGCGGTCCTGCAATCGAAGCAATGCCGTACATGGCGCCGATAACGCCGGTGTAAATGGGTCGCTTGATCAGCGGGACGGTGTACCTGCCATCAGCGTCAAGTCAGCATTGTACTAACAGATGGAAGCCGAGAAAAGTCGCAAAGTCTCGCGCGACCGGCATGATCCACTGAAACCGCCCAATTCGTTTTACACGAGAATTCAACCATTAGAGGGAACTTACGCGATGATAACCAAAGCACCAGAGAAGATGCCTGCTGAACCAATGCCCGCTATCGCTCTTCCGACTATCAGGGCTTCGGACGTTGGCGCACCACCACATACTGCTGAGCCAACTTCAAAAACGACAATGGAAGCCAGGTAGACCGTCTTGATCGAGTAGAAGGTGTACAGCTTGCCGAAGAACAACTGCAAAGCGCACGTCGTGAGCAAATACGACGAACCATACCAGCCCACATCGCCCAGCGACTTGAAGTGGTCTGTGATCTTCGGGATAGCCGTTGCGATGATGGTGTTATCCAACGCGACCAGGAACACCGACAGACAGAGCGCGAGGGTGATGAGGGCCAACTTCAATCCACCGGGATAGAGGATTTCGTCATCGCCTTCGGCGCCCGGTGCAGAGATCACGCTGGTATGTGACTTTGTTCTTTGGATCTGGACATGTTCTTCGGCATTTGCTTTTGTCTCGGGTATAACTAATCTTGCTCCTTCTGAGGGGACGGTGGTGTTGCTCTCACTAGTCGCGATACTCTTGTCCATTCCCTTGGCCTCCTTCTCGCCCAGAACGCTTGTTTCTACCTCCCGAGTTTTCTCCAGTGATTCTGTATCTGATACATTTTGACTTGGAACGGCTGTGGTGGCTTCGGATCTAGTAGCGGCGTTGCTGTTTGGTACATCAAGGCTCGCCGAGGCGGGAGCGTCTTTCTTCTTGTTGAACAGTCCCATCGCTGTGTTTTACCTGTGGATCAGGGCAGGACGGGTTACGCTTGTCGGCAGATTGGAAGTATTTGGGAGGCCCCAAGGCTGCGCGTGATGTATATGTGGAGCTCTCGAGGCTGCGCAAGCGGCATCCGCGTTGAGATGAATCACTGTTCGGGAAGGATTCGATGTCTTGCAGCTGAAGGTGCTTACTCTCGTTCCCCGATCTCGTCTTCCGCGACAGAAGTCCGGTGGTTGAAAGTATCGGCCGTGAATGCGTCGTCTGAATTACGGGAGGAGTGTGAGTCCAGTCTCAGTTGTCTGAGGAAAGTAAATGCTCTGATACAAATATGTGCATGGGGTCAATGGTTATTCTGCCGGACCTGAGAACTCAAAGCAGCCACAAGGCCCACGAGCAAAGAATGAAATAAACCTGAACCAACAAAGAGCAGGGAGAAATTCTATCACGAAGCGCATTGATGCGGAATGAAAAAAAGGAGATATACAATCGATACCATTAGACAGGAGACCAGTTCACCACGGCCTGTGCTTGGAAGTCTCCAGGTTGGCAAACAAAATCTCTCGATTGCCCGCTGCCCGCGATTTCGAGCCCGAGTCTGGAAGTTGTCGCTAGCCGGACAAGGCTTAGAGGCTCCGTCCGGTCCAATGGGCGTGCTTATTTTACACGTTAAGCGAAGGTTCGGAAAGTCGCGCGGCTTGCATGTGGAAAGGTCGTTGCTCAGGCTCCATTCGGACTTCTAATCTTCCAGCATCCGAGTAGCGAATCGTCGCCGCTTGAATGTGTTGAAGACGACCTGGTAGGTGCCTTGGATACGAGTACGAAATGCCGCCAGGCACCAGTCATTCCTTGCGGAGGCTCCAGACGCTCCCTCCTGCCCCGTGCAGTTCGTGTTCTTTTGAGGCGTTTGTTGCAATATCTTCGAGTCATGACGCGATAGATTGAGCCCGACTGTGGTACACTTGGCGAGCGTACCATTTCTGTCAACATGTCACCCGCCTGTACTTATTGTACAGAGCAAATTGGACACCTACGAGTACGACAATGAAATTATGTGGCCGTGATGGTCAATCTCTTTGTCTAGGAAGCGGTCCCGCTCGCTCGGGTCCGGCATATTTATACACCGAGTGGAGAGAGCACAGAACGTCAACCTAACCGACTCATATAGAAGACACATAGTGGCCGCAGAGATCACTATCAACAGACCCCTTCGAATTACGTATCTTACTATGTATCCCCTCGCGTATATCAGCGCCCAAACACCAAACACCAGAATCTGCTCGGACTGGCCTTACCATGGCGGTCGCCGTGAGCTCGCTCACCAGCTGATATTCTATGAATGTATGTACAATCCGCCACTTCCTCTCGTGGCTTAGTTCTTCTCCTTCACGGCCTCCCTCTTCTCGAACTCCACGACTGCCGGGGCGAGTGGCCTGCTGAATAAACTTGAATAATCTGTGGGCACCAATTGCTTGCCCTCAATCTGTTTGAATTTCACCAGTCTCACCATCGTCGCAAGAACCGTGCCCAGCTGGACATAGGCAAATTGCTCACCAATGCACCTATGTCTTCCAGCTCCAAAGGGTAGATATGGCGAAGAGGCACCCTTGCTGATCATACCATAACCGTAATCCTCAAACTCTTCTTGGTCGGTGCCGAGGCGGGTGTATGCTAGGGGATGGCCTTCATCCCAGCGATGGGGCTCCCACTTCATGGGATCAGGAAAGAATTCGGATTCTCGGGACGTCACGCCCGGCGCAGACATGAGTGTATGAGTGGTGGGGATCTGGTACGTCTTTGTACTCTCTGGGGTATTTGCGACGATCGTCAAAGGAGACTTGACTTTCCGCAGGATGCTGTGGATGGGGGCGTGTAGCCTCAACGTCTCCTTGACCACCTGAGCGTTCAGGGTGAGTTTTTGGAGGTTGTCATATGTCAAGGGCGGCAAGTCCTCGCCAAGCACCCGTTTCTGCTCCTCCAACAGCTCCTCTTGGATGTCCGGTCTTGTGGCCAATCTCAGTAGGATCCAACTTGACGTCGACGAAGAAGAGTGCTGTCCCGCCATCAATAGGGCAATCATCATGTGCGCAACCTCCTTGTCAGGGACCGGCGTGCCATCCTTGTAAACGCAGGCCATCAAGTTCCAGATCATATCTTCGTCGCCCTTCTCCCTCTTGCCACCAGCCGCCCGTCGGGCTTTGATGATCTCCATATACGTATCCGCCATCTTCTTCTGCGCGATGTCTCGTTTGCGGTTGTGGGGTAGAGGAAACCATGAAAGCATGAAGTTGATGGGTGAGAACCCCATGTCCAGGTCGTGATACAGATCGGCAAAGGTCGAGTCGAACTTGGCGCGGACTTCAGGTCCTTGAAGAGACCGTGACGCCGTGTAGATGGTCAGTTCGGCCATGGCCGGGGCAATGTCAATTCTCCCGGAAGGGTCTTGGAAAGGTTTGCCCTTGGCCACGAACGACTTTGTCTCGCTTGAAATCAAGTCGACGTATGATTGAAAGGCCTCCATCGTCAGTCCGAATTTGACAAACTTCTTCTGTTCCATCAACTTCGCGTTGGGGCAATCATACACCACGCCCTCCCCAAAGACGGGTGTGGTTAGCCCGGTGTAGATCTCCTCAGCATTCACGTCCTTCAGTTTGCCATTCAAGATAAACTCATTGCCCTTGGTACCCAAGCACACGGTAACTCGTCGACCGAGCAGGACGAAGGTGAAGACGTCGCCGTATTTTTGCTTGCATGCGAAGAAGAAGTCAAAGGGATCCATGCCGTACCAGATGCTAAGGGAAAGTCAGCACGCCACTTGGGGGTTGTTGCCGTGTATCTATGCACATACGTATTTCCAAGCACGGGGAACCAACTCCATACTTCGGGTGGCGCGGTCTTGTCCCGGAACAACAGCTGTCTCGTAACATTCCACGCCACTGAAAGAGCGACGAAAGCAAATAGACCGAGAAGGACCAGCTGGTAAGTTGGGAGTGTTGCACGGAGGTAGTCGAGGGGCTCTGTCAGGGTGGTGAGGAGTCCCATGGTTGATGCGTCCGCAGGTCGCGGGCTGGCGAGACAATTTGCAGGGGTTGGAATATACACAGTGGGATGGGAGGTACAACAACTTCGAGATGAGTAAAGGTTCAAAAGAGCGTGAGCGTGCCTGTGGCCTGGCAATCAAGAATGGCGAGCGATCCAACGACTGGCGGCGCCAGAGTAATGAAAGGACTTGGTGCGCAGCGTCGAGGCCGTTTCCCGAAAAATGAAATTCCAATGACGGCGGTCAGGTACCAGACGCCTGTGATTGGCCAATGCCGCATCTCGCATGCTGATCTCTTGGCGCGGCGGGCTTCATCCGAGTCGAGCCACCAGCAAGAGCGGCAACAGTAACACCAGCATCTCACGCCACTCATTGGAATAATGCTACTGGACACGCCTGTGTCTCGTACGCAGTTCCGTTCAGGCCGGATAGAGGTTGCCGATATCTTTTCCTTCTACAACACAATATGTATGGTAGTATTCTACTCGTAGTAAATCAGCTCCGTCTAGATATCCGCCTCGCCAGCCCAATGCCTCCCCCGAAGTCTTTACCTTATCTAACCCATGCGATCCGTGGCGAGCATCATCTCCCCCCAGCAGCTCACAACTTCCCACTAGCCTCCTTCAAATACCCGTTGCTCTTCAGCCATCCTTGCACATCCTCTCCGTCTCTCTTCAACCAGTTGGCCTTCGCCCGAATGGAGTCCATACTCTGCTGCAAGCTGCGGTCAAAGCCCTTCTTGTCCTTTGCTTCGAAGAACTTCTCGACCCTCGCCAGTTGATCTTCCGAGGTGAATCCCGCCGCGCAGATGCTAACTACGCTGCTGAGCATGGTCATGCTGGGAGGAAGCTTCTCGACGAGCTCGTCCCAATTGGCGCACATCCACTCCCATCTTCTCTCGATACCTTCGGATGTGGTGCCAAGGCCGCCGATAGGCATGTAGACATCCTGCATCTTGACTTGTCCACTGAGTGCCAGATCCAAAGTCTTCTTGATCAGCGCAGGGTCTTTCGCTCGTCCCAGACTTCGCAGGCAAGTGTTCTTCTCGTCCGAGGTTGGGGCGGAATGATATCGGGCGAGCAGAGCGTCCCACTCCTTCTCGCCGCCATCTCTGAGCGCCATCGCAAACACCGATGACCGGAGATTGGGGTGAACAGCAGCATAGTCACCGTCCATGAATTTCTTAAACATCTCCTTGGCCGCCGCCTGAATTTTGGCGTCGCCTGCGAGGCCGGCAGAGCCGAACATCATGCTCTTGAACTGGCTCAGGATATGATCCTCATCCTCTGAGAACTCCCAACCAAGCTCGTGCGCCTTCACTGAAGTCAGATTCAACTGGAAAGCCTTCAAGGCGTCCTTTATCTTCTCGTCTTGGAAGATCCATGTGTTGCGCACGGCATTGATTCGGGTGAGGATCTCATTCCACACCACAAACTGCGTCTCCGTATTGAATGACTGCAGAAGACTGAGAATGCCCGATGTCTTGCCGTATCCACTGGCCGCGAGCGCACCAGCATCAGCAATCATCCCCGCTCGATCTTCGACAGAGAGCAAGCCCTCTTGAGCTGCTTCCCCAAGCTTCGACAACCTATCAGGTGTATAGCTAGTTCTGTAGAAGGCCGAGTGATCGGCATTCAGCTTGTAGAATCCCAACCCTCCCTTGATCTTGAACGTCTGCTCCCGCTCAGTGAGCATCAGAGTCTCGTCAATTCCGTCCTTGGTCCTGAGCCCGAGCATCACCGGATAGAGGACCTTGTCCTCTTCGGGCTTCACATCGCCCGTTCGCAAGAATCGGTTCTGCCTGATGGTAATGCTCGAGTCCTTGTCGTTTTCCGTCACTGTGATCACCGGATAGCCAATGTTCTTGGTCCAGATGTCCATCACATGCGCCACATTCTTTCCGCTCGCATCTCCCAAAGCTTCCCACAGGTCGCCTGTCTGAGTGTTGCCCCAAGCATGTTTCTTGATGTACCTCCTCACACCTTCGATAAAGGTATCCTCGCCAAGGTACTTGGAAATCATTCTGAGGACGGATGAGCCCTTCGAGTAGGAGATGGCGTCGAAAATCTGGTTGATGTCCTCTGCCCGATGCACAGGAACTTCGATAGGATGCGAACTACGCAGACCATCCAATCCCAATGCTCCCTGCAGGGTGTCGATCACAAAGGTCTCCCACACTTTCCATTCGGGATAGAACTCGTTGCAACTGTACCAGCTCATCCAGGTTGCGAATCCTTCGTTGAGCCACAGCCCGTCCCAGAAGTCCATGGTCACCAGATTCCCGAACCACTGATGGGCCAACTCATGCTGGACAACTTCGGCGACACGTTCCTTCGTCGCGGCCCCTGCGGACTTCTGATCGAAAAGGAGATCCACCACACGATAAGTTACCAGACCCCAGTTCTCCATCGCTCCCACGGCGAAATCAGGAATGGCAACCATGTCCATCTTCGGCAGAGGATACGGTGCCTGGAATGCCTTCTCATAGAATGCCAGGGTCTTGGCAGCAACCTCAAGGGCGAACTGTCCGTCGGATTCATTCTGGTCTGGTGTCATCCACACCTTGATGGGCAACCTGAACTTGTCTGTCGAGATCGACTTGAGCTCTCCAACAATGAAAGCCAACAGGTAGGTCGACATGCGTGGGGACCGGTTGAATTTCACAGCCTTCCTCTTTCCACCTGTAATCTCCGAATCCACTGTACTTGTGGACGCAACATCCATATTCGAGAGACAGGTCATGTCATTGTCGGCAATCAGCGTGACAGTAAACTCTGCTTTTAGCGCCGGCTCGTCGAAACAGGGAACCGCTCTCCTTGCATCGGTGGCCTCAAATTGTGTGACAGCAAGATACTTTCCATCCTTTCTCTTCGACCGGTAAAAGCCAGCCATCTTGTCGTTCAACTGTCCCGTGTACGTATGCTTCAGCTGGACCTTCTGACCCTTTGAGAGCTTTTTGCCTTCCCCAAGCTCAATAGTCGTTGTCTGCGTGTCCGCGTCATATGAGAGCGATGGCGAAGACGTGATCAGGGCACCATCAGCATGAACGGTGGTGGAGTGGATGTCGAGCTCTAGGGTATTCAATGAGATGGTGGTGGAGTCCTTTGCGACGTCCAGGTCGATAACAACCACTCCCTTGAAGATGAACTTGTCAAAGTCGACCTCAAGCGTCACATCATAGTGTCTTGGAACCACATTTGCAGGGAGGATGACTCGGCCCTGGGTGTTAACTGTCCCCGGCGAGTCTGACATGAATCGGCACATGCTGGCAGAGCGAACCGCTGTAGATCGCAACAAGCTTGAGGAAAGAGCAGGGGTCGACGGCCGCAACGATCTCGAAGCTGGATCTCCCGAAGGTCTGGAAGGGGAAGAGGAGGCGAAAGAAGAGAGCCGCCTGCAGTAGCTGTATGCTGAAGCACTCTTGACGTGGAAGGAAGGTCTGGTTTGGAAGGATCGACGCAGGATTTGAGCCCGTGAGTTTACGGTCCCCGTTTGAACAGCAAGCCTGGAAAGAGACTGTACGGCTGGCTGCATCTATTTGCCCGCCTGACTTCAAGCAAACACGATGGTCAGCTTGTTAAAAGAATGGATAGGTTGCTCTGGAACTTTGACCAGGTCTCGTGCGTCGCTCTGCGCCAGCCACGGGTCCGCGCAAACAGGCAGAGGCCTGCGGAGTGCGAGTGAGTGGCCCTGCAGGGATCGTGGGGGGGCCAGATTCGGCAACTGCGGCGAGTTCGTATACAAAAGTTCTTTTCATGCCAGATGAGTTCCTCGCTCTCAGTCCCGCTCTGGGTACTTCCCTTTTGTACAAATGGTCAGATTGCCCGTCCTGCTCCACGAGCATCCTGCGGCTCGATCACCTTCCGAGCTCGATCCCCTTCCTCAAGCAGCAACTCGACCACGCCCGGTCTGCTGCCATATGATGGGATTCAGGCATCAATTGCTGACCTCATGGTTACTCCTCTGATCGAACTTCGCCTCGCCCGACAGTCGATGTCCTGCTTTGCTGTCGGTCATCTTCAGGATTCTTCGCTCAATGGTCACCCGATCACCAGGACTCAAGTCCTTAGCACGCAAGAACCGGCATCAGAATGCTCTCACCTCCATGCGTTCTTGATTTGTTTCTTTTCTTTCTTGCAAGAATAGACGACATACCCAGCATGTTTGAGGAAGTCACTCCTGCTAAATGGGTGATTCTCCATAGTTGTCTGGCACATTCTTACTCTCCCAAGCCTGCCTTACAGTCGAGGTGAAGCATAAAGTTGGGGACACTAGGATTTCACTGGCCATTCGAGTCAGAATTGAGAGCATTGCGCCACTGTGCATGCCGAGTGTCTTTTAAGACATCACAGAGTAGTCACATCTAGAAGCAATAGAGGGCAGAGGCGAAGTGAAGGCAGCGTATTTGTCCCCCTCCCTTTTTCCTTGCCTCGCTTTGGCCGTATGTGCTACCAGACCGGCACAACGACTTGGATGGGACTACTGGAAGAGCGCGGGTCGGTACGTAGAGTTCAATGCTTCCTTTGCGCCTGGACTGTGCGGAAATCTTTATTAGAGCTGGCGCGCTGTCGCTTGGTCTTCCGAGCAATCATCGACGTCATTCGGATGTTGCACTGCGATTGGTCACAGCTTCGTTCCGGCCTGCATCAGAAACAAAGCTCCTCCACCTTGCGATAAGTTTTCTGCTCTTCACAACTGCTGCTGCGCGACACGATAATCTGTTGACCCTTGCATTTTACCTGGCCGTGTTGCTGCAATGTCGCTAGCAAGGTCCAGCCGAAGCGCTCAGGTGAGGACGAGGCCTGCACCACTCTAGAAACAATAATCTAATGAGCTTTTTCTGCCACAGGCGCTGTTCCGAGCTGCTCAGCGGGCAAGCAGACCAACCACCCTCTCGCCCTTTCTTGCCAGATGTGAGCTGAAAAACGGCTTTGGTCGATTTTGTTCAATGGCTGATGTATCTGTTTCCGTCCAGCGTACGCTACCGTCGAATCCGACATCTTCAAGCCCACAAAATATGGTGGAAAATATACTGTGACATTGATTCCTGGTACGACATACCCTCAAGCTCTCTCAGCGCCCGTTGAAGCAATGGACTTACTGGATCGGAATCGTCGCAGGTGACGGTATCGGTGCCGAAGTTGCCGAGGCAGTAAAGACGATATTCAAGGCCGATAACGTCCCCATCGAGTGGGAGCAGGTCGACGTGTCGGGTGTAGATTCTGGGGACAAACACTCAGAAGACCTCTTCAAGGAGTCAATATCGTCTCTCCGACGGAACAAGCTCGGTCTGAAAGGAATCTTACACACCCCCATCGAACGATCCGGTCACCAGTCCTTCAACGTCGCCCTACGACAGGAACTCGATATCTACGCTTCCGTGGTTTTGATCAAGAACATCCCCGGACTGGTGACTCGGCACAAGAATGTGGACCTCTGCATTGTTCGTGAAAACACCGAAGGCGAGTACTCTGGTCTAGAGCACCAATCGGTGCAGGGAGTTGTCGAGTCCTTGAAGATCATTACCCGAGCCAAGTCTGAGCGGATTGCCAAGTTCGCTTTCTCTTTTGCGCTGGCAAACAACAGAAAGAAGGTCACTTGCATCCACAAGGCGAACATCATGAAACTTGCAGACGGTCTGTTCCGGAACACGGTCAAGAAGATTGGCGAGGACTACCCGACATTGGAGGTCAACGACATGATTGTGGATAACGCGTCTATGCAAGCTGTGTCAAGACCCCAACAGTTTGACGTGATGGTCATGCCCAATCTTTACGGTGGTATTTTGACGAACATTACTGCTGCTCTGGTCGGTGGACCTGGCGTGGTTCCTGGTTGCAACATGGGTCGTGACGTTGCGGTCTTCGAGCCCGGGTGCAGACACGTTGGGTTGGATATCCAGGGCAAGGATCAAGCCAACCCTACGGCCCTGCTTCTCTCTGGTACCATGCTACTCAGACATCTGGGCCTGGATGACCATGCGAACCGCATTTCCAAAGCCGTATACGATGTGATTGCTGATGGGTAAGTCAACACCGGCTGCAAACTACAATTTTCCTTCGCTGACTTGCCGTTGTAGAAAGGTACGGACGCGCGATATGGGGGGAAACGCGACGACGCATGAGTTCACCAGGACCATTCTGGACAAGATGGAAGCTGAACTGTAGGGCGATTGTACTTGTGGGTGGCTTTTGACCGAGCGGGGACAGCGAGTGCAATGGTGGCTCTGCAGTATTCGTATGTTTTGATATGCATGGATTGACCTTAGAATTGTTATCTGTAAATGCAAACAGCGTTCTCACCAGAGATCAACCTGAGTTCGTAAGCGTTGTCATCTGTACTCGTACATTAAGAGCACTGATGCTGGTGGTGCTGCGGCCCTAAGCATTACGTCGTCTCTCGGCACGGATTGTGGGATTCTCAAGACCGACCAAACTTGAAGTGGCATCCGCAGCTCACAGGACGTGCGTTGCATGTGAGTCTCTCCCAACAAAACCATCCGGTCATGCTACACCAGGATGGCGCCTGAGCCTGCAGTCTTTGCAGTGCCGCCCCTTGACTACGCTGATCCGCCATGAAAGAGTTCTCACCATAGACTGCGACGACTCCCCACGTTTTCGATTCTGGCTTCCGATGACTTTCCTGAAGCCGGCGAGGACTGACAGCGGTCGATCCAGCTCTCAGGAAATCCACGACCAGCATAATCTAACATTGTCTCGCACACCCCGGCCGTACCATCTGAGAGGGGACAGCCTGACGACAGCTCAGCCATGGTTGAGTGCCAGTGGCTCCAGTCCGCCCGCCAATGGATTCGTTCCATCACCTCGCCCGAGTCGTTCAGAGTCCAGTGACAGTGGGACAGAGGCGGATGATGAGAAGGGCCCTTTTCTCAAAGGCCTTCCTGCACCGGCCCTGCGTCTTCACAAGGGTCTTCGAGGAAGCACACCAGCAAATCTCACTCCAGCTGCGAGTCCGCCGTCTACACCTCCGGCCTTTGTGGATGGGGAAGAGCCTCGGTTCTTTGAGCTACCAGAGAAAAATGAAAAGAAGTCACAGGCAACAAGGAGACAGGTGAGAGACTATCAAACATACAAGGACCGGAAACGACGCGAGATTGTCCGACGATGCATGGAGACCCTCTTGCTCTGGGGCATCGGCGTCATCGTGTGGAAGAGCAGAACAGGCTCGACCGGTCTGGAGGATTGGCTGAACGAGATTGCGGCCTTCCTTGTCATTCCTCCTCTCGTATACTTGCTGTACCCTCTCCGGCTCACCCTTGGTGCGCTGGCATCGCGGAAGCCCTGGTTCCAGGCATTGCGACTAGGATTTCATATCCCATCCCGGTTTGACCCAGGGCCTCTTTTGTACCCCGTGTTACTACCATGGATGGTTGCCATTTCTCTATTTCACCACAGCCCTTCTTTCCTCCCCGCCGCCATTGTTTGCGGTCTTTCCTCCATACCACGATTAGCCACAACAATACCACAGGCCCCTCCGGTCGGAGAGTATATGCACTGGATACTTTCGATTCTACCACTTCACGCCTCGAGCTCCAGATTCTTTTCTACGTCGACCACGAAGCCACTGTCGTTAAAGATCGGTCGGTCTTTAACGCAAGAAGATCTGGTCCTGCTATTTCCACTGCACCACGCGTTGATGTCGATGCTGGGCTACCTCACCACGTCCAGTCTGGAAATCTCGGAGTTACAGCTACTGTCGTCGGCACTGCTTAACCTGTATCTTTTTGCGGGTACCCCGCAAGCTGAAATCCTGAAGGCGATGATATGGCTCGGCGGTTTATGCATATTTATCACTTGCAAGAACGTGCTGATGTGGGAAGTCGTATTGGCAAGGGTACCAACCTGGAGGCTTCTGAGAGTAAGACGAAATCGAGGCTTGATATCACAATTCGATCAAGCCATCTGTACTTTCCTCGTCAGAGGGAGGTTTCGTCACGTTGACCCCGAAGAATCGGACTCTGATGACGATGTACAGCCTTTGAAGAGCATCCCGAGACTGCGCCCTCGATTGAAGTTGCAACTTAATGGAAGGGCTTTCTCTGCAGTGGGCCCGGTTGAGGAGCCGAAGTCTGCGCTTGAAGCGACAATGACAAAGGCTATCTCACTAGATACTGCAGGCATATCAGCGCCGCTTCGCAGGAATACTTTCGCAGCTTTCGATCAGGGCGACCGCAAAGAGAACCCCGTTACTTTGAAGAAGGCGAAGCTAGCTCCTGTTGGTCCGTCTGCGGCGTTCCTGTCGTTCAGCGTGGAACAAGCTCGAGTCCGGAAGTATGCATATGCGGCAATCGCTTACTTCTTCGTTGCTGCCATCATTCTGGGTCCGGTTCGGTACTACGTGGCCACACGGGCATTGTCTAATCATGAGCCGATCGGGTGGGCACTCGGCTATCTGCTTGGAAATGTACCCGCAGTCCGGTTCTGGGTAGTCAGCAACAACTTGGAGCACTGGATCAGCCTCCCAGCTCGGCAAAGGGAGTCCGCTTTGGCCTTCCAGGACGGACTCGTTCAATACCTCCGACAAAACATCCTCGGACCTGCCAATACACGTCTCGCCATATGTGCATACTGCGTGGTAGTTTTGGGGACTGGAATCGCGGCTGTCCTACGACTCACATCTGTCGTCGAGGTTGATACTAGACGCAAGGTCTTCCATGGCATCATGGTAGCCATGCTCCTTCCTACGATATATGTGGATCCGTGTTTTATTGCATTGGCCCTCAACCTGATCCTGGCAATATTCTTACTGCTCGATCTGTTCCGAGCGTCACAACTGCCACCCATCTCGAAACCTTTGACCGTCTTTCTGGCTCCATACGTGGACGGACGGGATCATCGAGGTCCAGTCATTGTGTCGCATATCTTCTTGTTGATCGGGTGCGCGATCCCTTTGTGGCTTTCGCTTGCTGCGGCGCCGCGCGGTGGTGATGCACCCTGGACTGGCTGGGAGACCCCAGTCCGAGACTTGAGTATGGTCAGCGGCGTCATCTGTGTGGGCATGGGTGATGCAGCGGCAAGCCTAATCGGCCGGCGTTATGGGAAGACAAAATGGTACTGGGTGGGCGGGAAAAGCTTGGAAGGAAGCCTCGCATTTGCATTTGCGGTCACATGTGGTCTAGTAGCGAGTTGGGCCTGGCTCAGGCTCGGAGGATGGGCATCATGGCATGACGGGAACCCGATCGGGACCATCCTGGGGAAATGCCTGGTTGCAGGGACAGGAGCGAGTCTTCTGGAGAGTACCTTGGCCGCCGCAAACGACAACGTGGTGGTGCCCGTGGGACTGTGGTTGTTAGTACGTGGATTGGAAATCTGATCCGGCAGTATCCGCCATCTCGTCATCATTGACATCGCTCGAGTGAACTGATACCCGTTTCGTCTTCGAAACCACGAGTACTGTTGCGTGACCTTGAATCGTAGCCACAGCTCAGTTCGAATCCGGATTACCACAGTGTCGGCCACTTTCACCTGGGACCTACGTCAGATAGACAGACCTGCAGACACGAGGTAGTAGTAGGAGCGATGGAAGATAGAGCAGCTCCGGAAGAGGAATCCATTTGGCAGTGATAAGCGTTCGGTGCATGCGGTGAATGCACCAGAGTCTCAGATGGGCGCGATGGAAATAGCGCTCATTCGTTGAGCGGACAGAGAGTCAACAAAATCCGGGGGGGGGAGATGCACAGGCCGACGGAGCAGGTTGGATGACCAGCGAACGGACAACGGTCGGTTGATTGCACATCTAAGAGCCAACTGAGGCGAAGCAGGCGAGATGCTGATTGTCGCTCCCACGTGATCCTTATCTCTCAGCAGGTCACACGTACAATTCGTCGCCTCCCTCCCACACCCCCAAAGGCCGTGGAAAGACACACCACGCATCTGCAAGTCGCGCTTGAACGCAGTGCATGACTAGACTGACTGCATGACTAACTTCACTCTCTGACTCTCTGCTGGCTTCCTGTCGCCGTTGCCTACTTGTCCCTCAGACCATTTATTGTTATCTTTAGTTTTGAATTTCCATTCGTCGCATCACTGTCTTTGTGCGTGCTGCGGCTGTTGTTCACCAACTTGAACGGGCTAGGAGTCGCTGTAGTGCGTCACTCATTCTGTCCAACCACACCCTCAACCCCCCAGGCTCGCGCCCGACCAGCACGACCTCCCACAACCGCATCGCACAACCCAACCACCGCATCAGTCAGATCACTTCAATACAATCCTTCCAACCCCACACAGTCTGTCGACATTCAGTGAAGTTGAGTTGCACGGAGGCCCCTAATCACGCAGCCCGCCGCCCTATTGCGCCATCTCCACACTCGGATTCGGCCTGTCGCCTGCTACCTACTCCTGCTACCGGTGCCTCCACGATCCATGAACCTGTCATTTCTACTTTGACTCCATCTCGAGCAATCCATGGGCTACGCCACTTTGCTGGGTCTTCCACCTCAACTCAGCAGGTAGCCCTCACGTCACCTCGCCTCAACATCCCCGATCGGCGTTATCGACCGAAGTAGGCGGAGGAGGTGAAGGGAAGAAAATGGCATCCACAACCTCACAGTCGTCCACTCCGAGGAGGTCAAAGGACTCGGAGCGGATAGGCAGTTTCCAGCGCCATGAAGAGATCGGTCGAGGCAGCTTTGCAACAGTCTACAAGGCCATCCACACGGTGAGTCACTGCGTGCCCCAATTCCTCGAAGATGCACTGACAGCTTCACAGAGCACGTCCGGCACGCAGAGCATTGTGGCCATCAAATCCGTAAACATGTCCAAGTTGAACAAGAAACTCAAGGACAACCTGACGTCGGAGATTTCCATCCTCAAAGGCCTGCATCATCCTCACATCGTCGCCCTCATCGATTGCAAGGAATCGAGCTCGCACATCCATCTGATCATGGAGTATGTCGCTCTCGGGGATTTGTCACACTTCATCAAGAGACGAAACGAGATCAAGGACAGTGACCTGGTGGGTAATATGATGGTCAAGTATCCCAACCCAAGATACGGCGGTCTTCACGAGGTGGTTGTTCGGCATTTCTTAAAGCAACTCGCTAGTGCTTTGCAGTTCCTCCGTGCTAGGAACCTCATCCACCGAGACGTCAAGCCGCAAAACCTTCTGCTCAACCCGTCACCCGAGTACTTCCAGAAGCACAAGCCGAACCCCATGCCCTACAAGGTTGGCGACGACTCGCTAGACCCAGTCGCCGGCGTCAAGTCGCTCCCTATGCTCAAGATTGCGGATTTTGGCTTTGCTCGGTCACTACCTTCGACGGCCCTTGCTGAGACCCTGTGTGGCTCGCCGCTGTACATGGCACCCGAGATCCTGCGGTACGAGAAATACGGCCCGAAAGCCGATCTCTGGTCCGTCGGAACCGTCCTGTTTGAGATGATGACTGCCCGGCCGCCATTTCGGGCTTCAAACCATGTCGAATTGCTTCGGAAAATCGAGAAGAGCGAGGACAAGATCAAGTTTGGAGACGAATACATCATCTCAGAGGAAATGAAGAAGCTCATTCGATTGCTCCTTAAGAGGGATCCAGAAGAGAGAATGACATTTCCTGATTTCTTCAGCAACGAGGTTGTGTCAGGCTCTATTCCAGGTCTCCACCCCGAGGACGTGCCTCCAGAGCCCGCACACTTTGAGAGCAGCCGACGGCGTAACAGCCGAACAGACCCCGTCGGTTTGGCTCGGCCCGGTTCGAGAAAAGAGCTAGAAAGTCCCTATCTCGATTCGTCGAAGACTGTGTCGGAAGACAATATATCAAGACGTTATTCGACAAGCCGACGATCATCTGGCCCAAGGGAACCTATAGCAACGGAAAGAGTTGCCATTGACGAGCTGCAGGCGGCCTTTGAGCCTACTTCAGGTCCTGCAGAAACTCGCCCTGCTTTACATCCACACGCCACCGCTCCGGGGAGACAGGAATTGGTGGCGCGACCTTCGTCAAGTCCAATGGCTCGTCAGACCAGCGCTGGCTCACATAAGCTGCCGCCTTCGTCGTTGCGCGATCAAGTCTATAATGCATCTCAGGAAGCTGCCCAGCGTAAGCTGCAAGAAGAGACAGAGAGAGAACGGGTCGCTCAAGATATTGCTTTCGAGCGCGACTACGTACTCGTGGAAAAGAAGGCTGTAGAGGTCAACGCCTTAGCTGACGAGCTGGAGGCTAGTCCTCGCCTGAACAGAAACTTGCAGACGGCCATGTCTCCAAAGTCCGGCGCTATGGTTCGCAGAGCTACGACGCAAGGTGCACCCGGCTCCGCCACCGGTGCACAAACCAGTGCTTCTCGGGCCGTTCAGATCGCATCAGGAAGAAGACCAGACTCAATGCACCAGCGTCAGAACTCGTATGAGAGACGTTACGGTCCCAGCCCCGGATCTGCGACCTCGGCTATCTCAAAAGCCCTGAACATGGCGAGCGGTCGGCTTTTTGGTGTTGGATTTTCTCCTCCCGTCAACTTGATGCGCGGTGGCAAATCTCCTCCGATCACGTACAGCCCATTCCCGACGTATCCCGGAGCTCAAAGCAGCTTGATCGTGGTTGGTGATTCTAAAGGAGCACCGGCTGGTGATGAAGATAGTAGATTCGTTCAGACTGTCGAAGAAATTGCGACCAGGAGTGATGTCGTCTATGGGTTTGCCGAAGTCAAGTATAAACAACTGATCCCCGCCGGTCCGTCTCAACCAGGTCTAGGCTTGCGCAATGCCTCTGGCGATAATGTCGCTGATGGGCCGTTCGCGGCGTCCAGCGAAGACCTCACCATCGAAGCGACGGTCATTGTGGCCGAGGAGGCGCTCGTCCTGTATGTCAAGGCGCTGGCACTACTCGCGAAGGGCATGGATACCGCAGCACGCTGGTGGGCTCGCAAGAATCGTGCCGATGCGCCTGGCGATGCCACATATCGATCAAGCACGAATTCTACGGCCACGGGGCAAAGAATGAACAATGTTGTGCAATGGGTCCGAAATCGCTTTAACGAAGTTCTTGAAAAGGCAGACCTTGTCCGACTCAAGCTCATCGATAGCCAGCGGCGACTCCCCGAAGACCACCCCAGTCATCCGAACAACATATCATCGACCACTGCCTCCAGCGCGGGATTGGGCACTTCTGCTGACCACGTCGTGGTGAGCTCGGGTATTACTGCGGAGAAGCTGATGTATGATCGAGCGCTGGAGATGAGTCGAGCGGCGGCGATCAATGAATTAACGAATGAAGACTTGGCCGGGTGTGAAATTTCGTATGTCACGGCGATTCGCATGTTAGAGGCTGTTTTGGAGAGTGACGATGACAACCTGTCACGAGAGGGCAGTGGCACAAGCGACCAGGATGAGAAAGAGGATCTGGCCCCAATCAATGGTCTGGAGGCCGAAGACAGGAGAACCGTTAAGAACCGTAAGTCTGCTCGCGTCTATTGTGACCAAGGGCTCAGAGGGCTAACGCATGTGCAGTGGTCGCGAGTATCCGGCAACGACTCACGATCATCCGGAAGAAGCTCCAAGTGATTCAGAAGCGTGCCTCAGCACCTGCTATCGCCTCGCCGAGCAGAGCCTCTCCACCTTTCTCTCACCGAAGCAGTACCCCTTCGACTGCTGTCGCAGCGACTCCACCGCGGGCATGACTTATCAAATGAACGACGACATGATGAATATACGTCTTAGGAGGATTTGTCCAAATCAAAGTTTATGGCATTGCTTCACCTGGCGTTTTGCAGCCAGCACGCGGCGTATATCGGCGTACATTTCCACTTCTCGGCTCGAAAACTCCGTCCGCAATTCGAGTGGACAGGATTTCGGCATGTAATTACTCTATACCATCTGTTTTGTGTTTTTCGGGGGTGAAATGGGCTCAGGAGAGGCGGTGGATCTGTACAGAGGTTGCAGTTGACCGAAGGCGGCACATCACGGCGTCTATTTTTGTGGACAGCGACGCGGCCTTTATGCCGGTCACAGTTTTCATCACACTACATCGTAAGAGACGGTCGTGCTACACAGAATGTTTTGGAACAGTGGAATGATACCCGCTCGTGGCAGCAAGGTCATGGATGGGGTAGGCTATGGGCTCTTCCCGGAGCTGGCGCCACGGTCTGAGGATGTTACAGGGCGTTATCGGTGGTGACCAGTGTGAGCTTTTCTTGGGGCCGGGAAGGTGTTGATCTTGCCGGCATGAAAGTTAGCGGTCATACTCTCCTCACCGGCAGTCTCAGCAATGGGAAGGACAGCGCGACCATGAGCATGAGTCTCTGGTTGTTACTTTTTCCGGCCGATGCAAGACCACGGCGCATAGCAGTGGGTTGGATGCTGCCTTGCGCCGGAAGATGAGAGCAAAATGAGAAATGAGAAATGTGCCAGACAAGTTTCAAACTCTTGTGGATCCTACCGTGAGCTCGAAGTCGGGATACATCAATCACTTCGAGTTAACTTCAAATTTTGTAGTGTTTCCCCCTCAAGACAACAGGCGGTGGGATGTGAAGGGGCGAGGGCCCGTGCTATGCTATTATACCGTTCTGTGTAATAAGTGTTGACGGCAGAGACCCAGTTGTTGCGCCTCAGACCGTGTGTAGTTGGCAGCCGTGCATCTCGACCTGGCCTCGATTTGTCCGGAATGGCCAGGACATTGCACAAGAAGAGCAGACCAGCGTCCAAGGCTGGAAGAGCTGGATGGCGCGAGATGACGGGCCCGACGAGTGTAACGGCAGCGGTGACGAAGTCCTTGGAGTTTCGCTTCTGAAGCTGCAGCCACTTCGACGTGCATATCTTCCGACCCAGACAGCCAAACCTCAGCGCGTATATGTAACCCAAGCCACTCCTCGTCCCGCACCACATGGCAAAGGAGGCTCAAGCTCAGGTCAGGCAGCTCGAGTACTCGCTCAGGAGGTCGGAAGGTAGTATCGTAGCTGCTGCCTTGTAGGGGATTCGTGGAGCCCCTGTGTTATAGTACCTGGCTTGGTACTCAATCGGACAGACAACCTCTCGAGTGCAGCCCATTGGTTTCCTAGCCTTCAATCCGTAACGTCGATATCAGATGGACTGTGATGACGCACGAACCTAATTCGCTGGAATGGCTGCTCAATGTGTTGTACCAAGGCGGACTTTCGTGAGGGATCATTAGGTGTCTGTTTTCCGCTGCCGCAGCAAGTACAGCGCGCCACCCACCAGGTGCAAGCTACCCGTCACCAACACTTGCAAGCTCCCTCGCTGCAAGCTGGCTCTGTCTGCGTACTCCAGCGCTTCTTCAATTGAAGGTACATACCTGGTCCTTGCACCGGGCTGGATCGATTCCCACAGGCTACAGTATTGCTTTGGGAGATCTACCAGTGAAATTTCTGGAGCCTTCAACGTCTTATCTATCTCCGTGTCAGTATGTTGCAAAGTATCCAAGGGCGCGGCATGCTGCCTACCAAATCGAACTTTTCCGTCACGCCGTTCTTGGTACGTGGTAAACACCATTTCAGGACATCGTACGCCATTCCGCTCGAGTGCCGTCGCCAAGGCTCTCAACAGCGACGGCCCATCTCGCTCTTCCGACACGTGCGAGAAAATAACCATACGTGGAGGATCTTGTTGGCGACCGTCACGGACAGCTGGACGCGTTGTCATTTCAGCAAACCACTCAACCGCCTGCCCTATGCTCAACTCGTTGTGAGCCCCGTCGAGAAACCAGGTACATCTGGGGGTTTCGATGGTCTCAAACCTGCCAGGCCATGAGAAGTTCTCGATACCTCTTTCGATATCTTGCGCACTAAGTTGCTCGCCGTCGAAGGGGCTCCTGGCGGAGAGAAATGCGTTGACGAGCGCAATCGCCAAGGAACAATTGATCCGCTGCACCTGTGGCCGCAGCGCATTCGCATGGCGAGGCAGAGAATGATCGACAGGGACGACCTCAAACTGAACGCTCTTTTCAGTGGCCCGAGATCGCAACACAGCTTCGACGGCCGGTAGTTGTGAGGCGGAGAAGGCAGGCGATCCAGTCTTGAAGATCCCGGCCTTGTGCCAAGCTACGTCCTCGATCTCAGGGCCTAGTTGTGCCAGATGATCCAGTCCGATGGTGGTTATTGCGGTCACGACTGGTGCAGAAACAACGTTGGTAGCGTCATATTCGCCCCCATGATGAGTCTCGAAGATGGTTGCTTGAGTTCCCTCCTGACAAAAGGTGTGGATGGCCAGCAAGGCCATGAGTTGCAGAAATCGGGGCGTTTTCACGTCATCGGTAGTGGCGACTCCGTCCTGCTGTGAGGACAACCGGTCCCAGACCTCGAAAAAGTACTTTGTGAACAAATCCTCCGAGATGGGTTGTCCGTCGATTTGGATCCGCTCTCGAATGCATGTCAGATCAGGAGAAGTGTAGAGCCCGATTTTGTTCGGGAACCCTGTCCGTTTGCCCCGTTCTTGTAGAAGGGAGCGAGCAAACGCACAAGTGCTGCCCTTGCCTTTAGTGCCAGCGACGTGTATAATGTTCAAGGCTGCAACATCAGCGTCCTTTGATTTTGTTAGTTGTTAATATTGATATCAATATCATCGTCCTTGAATACGAGCCTGGACGACATACCGTGTAGCCTATCTTTCGGAGCCAGTCCCTCATGCCTGCTATGCTCGGTGTCCCTCTGTAAGAAGAGCGAGCTTCGGTGAATGTCTCGCCGGCGGAATGAAGCCTAGGAGGGGCGGCGGCGGCGGCATGTCTGGGCCTTCCGCTTCGCCTCCTGGCCTTGAGTAGTTTCAGTGCGTTCTGCTCTCGGTGAGTTTAATATGTGAGATGACCAGGTGGCGAGCAGCTAACCTCATATGTTCTTTTGGAGCACATTCCTGCCAACGTTTGAGGTAGTATGTCAAGAGAAGCGGCTGATGATCTATCGGCTAAACCCTCTGGCTCTCGCCAAGCTTGAAGCTAGAAAGTCAAGGGAAACGACGAGTCTGCGGGCGGGAAGTATCAAAGGACTACAGCGTCAACAAATACGATCGAGTAGGATGCTGGAAGCGGAGAGCTTGGCGTTGGTGAAGGAAAACTTCAATGTCCGGTTGACTGGGAAGCTTCCATCATTGAACTCCAGAGTCTGAATCCAGCATAAGAATGTAATTAACGGGTGGGCACCTGTGCGACTCGGCGGATCCTCACTCGGACCGGTTAAATAGTAGATCAGTTTGTATACCGCGACAAGGGACGCCTCATTTCAGATTACTGATGGGAGATCCTGACTATATGCTGCGCTTGCCCTTATGACTCCCTGAATGAGGCTGGTTGATCCCTGCCCGTCGAGAAGTAACTGCCGTGGGTGAACAAAGTTCTGCACGCCGCAAAGAGAATCGATTGCCTGTTCCTATGTACATTGCTACCTGTTACCGGACGCTGATGCAGACAATTGTGACCCGCTCAGAGGATCCTTTTCTCCAGCTCTTAGTGCAGTCATTACTTTTGTACACCGCATGTATTTTAAACCACGCGATAGGGAGTGGAAACGTCGTCAGGGTCGTCTCAAGATTACGCGATATTGCCTGCCATGCCCTGCCAAGTTTGTTAGCAGAACTGGAGAAGACGGTGTAGTCCAGGTCAAGGGTGCTCTAGACTCACCAGGAAAATCGCCTGCACCGCAAGCTGCAAACTCCAGAGCCCAACCTTTTTAAACCGTCTCAATCGTGCCTGCTCGTCCGTGACATCCCGCGCAAAGGCATCGTACACTTCGGCCGACAAGTCGTCCATCAAGCCAGAGTCAAAGACCGTCCAACTGCCGTCGAAATCTGATAGCCGCTTGACGACCCTGCAGTTGATGGGAATGAATGTGCGTCGCGAGTTGATATAGGCGACAATGGGCCGGATGAGCGCGTTGTTGATGTATGACAGGTCACGGGTGAACAGCGGCACCACAGCTCGAACGTCGTTGAGATGGACTCGCAAATCCATAACAAGGAAGCGCTTGTCCTCTTCTCTCACGGCTTGAGCGCCCGGCGAAGGTACGACTACCCCACCAACGGCCACCGGTTCATCCCCGGAGGCATATTCATCGGGGTGCTGTTGCTCGAGATGTTTCTTGGAAGTAAGAGTGGCTTCCATGCGCTCGTAGAAATCAGTCATGACCTTTATCACCGAGTCATCGCTGTCGTTAGGGATCATAATGTCGGCCACGATATCGACATTGCCTTCGTGTATCCAGGACAAAGGTCCGGTTGCGCCCCGATTTATGTGATCAATGTTGATCCCGTCAATACGAATGCGAGACTGCTTCTTCCAAGGTTCATTGGAGGGATTTTCGGGATCGTTGAGTTGAACGCCAGTATAGGAATGCGTCTGGCGAGGATGGATCGTGAACAGGGACTTGTCGAATTCTCCGGTAATGCTGTTGGCGGAGAGGAAGTCGTAGAATAGCCACTGTTTCCGCAGTCGGGGCAAGTCTGCGGTGTAGATGCTGACAGGGAAGGGCCTGAAACCCTCCGGTTGAAGCACAGTCAGTAGCAGATCCTCGATCTTGAAGGACTCAATTTCAAAGTCCCCAGGGTTATGCTCGTGTCGGTATGATTTCGGATCGATCTGCTCACCCGTTGCGAAGACATGGGTTCGGTCGACAACGCCTCGCACGTGCTTGACCTCGACATTCTGCAACGGACCCTTCGAGTTCCACCATTTGTTGAACGACAAGGTCACATTGATCTCCCCAACGGTGATGTCAAATTGGGTGTAATTCTGCTCTTCGGGGGGGACGGGGTCTTCGGTGGATGATGCCTGGGCGGCTGCTTCTGGCGAACCCTTGGACACGTTTGACTTGGTCCGACCCGGTCTTCGGGAGACAAAGACGTTCTTAAACGTGATGACGCCGTCACCCCATTTGGGTACAATGGCAGACTCAAAGACGACGTGCAAGCCCGAGGATTTGGTCAGGTAGTTCCCAATCCAACCAGCCAGGGTCTCCTGCGCGAAGACGGTGTTGATGGCTAAAATGGCCAAGGAGACAAATGTGGTTGTACCAATGACGAACCAGATGACATGACCCAGCGCGATCCACGAGATAAATCCAACAATCTCGTCCATGTTGAAAGGCCGGCTGCTCTTAATGGTGAACCATTTGAAGTGCACCTTGAGTCTGGACCAGAACCCAGTAGCTGCGGCCAGAAGTTCTTGCTTTGTTGGGCGGTGGAATTGCGGCATGTATAGTCTATCGTAGAAGCTGCTTGAATGCCCGTGTTGTTGCTGTCCTGGACCAGCCTTTGAAGGATTTTCCCCTGCTGCCGTTTCCGATGCATTCTCTATGCCATCTTGTCTGTACTGTCCATCTCTTTCCTTGTGCGATTTCTCTCGGAGAGCTCGAGTAGCATGAAGATCTCGACGATCTATGAAAATGAAACGACCAGTTAGACGGTCCTCAAGCACTCCACCGCGTTGTCGAAGCCCTAGAACCCCGGGATTGCAGGTGTGAATATTTCGCACAGCAAGACAATTCGGCCGTGAGGGAATTACCCTCCATCGCGGCTGGTCGAGTCGTTGGAGCCAACTCTGATGCTGACACGCCCCTGGCATTGAGATAAGTCTTACAGACTGTCCATGGTAGCCGAAGGTGTTTTCGGCGGTGTTGGTGGTTGATATCCGTCTCGGGACATGGTATCTGAAGCTTCGGTCGACGCAGGGTGTGCGGCGCTGGGCAACCCGTGTCGCTCGTGGCGCGATAGCAGCGGTTCTCGAGACATCACAAATGCCCCGAAATAAGGCTTCCGTCATGATTGACACGACATGTTGCTTGAGAGGAATACAGAATGTGCGGACGCCTCTGTGCCGGTGATGTGGTGACGAGACAAATGCATGTGCAAGATGATGCAACTGCAAACTCGAAAGGCCTCGTCCGTCGCTGGTGCGGAGACAGCGACATGCACGTCCACATCCATTTTTCCACACTGCGGAGAAATTTCTCTGCTGATCACCACCGCCCAACACGACCATCAGGTGCTCAAGAGAAGAATAAACCAGCAAAAGCAACCGGAGACAACATGCCTGCTCCAACAGCGCTGCAGCGCGCTCCTGCTGCCCTTGCAGACTCAGAGCCGCAAAACATCCCGCTACCCACTACGACGCACGATGAAGAACAAGACCTCGACATTATAACAGAGCCTCAACTACAAACATCACCTTCACAGAGACCATCAGAACTAGACTCGTCCATGGAAGTAGACGAAGAAGGCCGCCCGCGCTTCCTCCCCGCCATCCCCTCCTCATCCTCCATCTCAGACACAGCAATCCGAATCCAGTCCCGCAAGGTCCCCATCCCACCACACCGCATGTCTCCGCTCAAGAACTCCTGGTCCAAGATCTACCCGCCTCTAGTCGAGCACCTGAAACTCCAGGTGCGCATGAACATCAAATCCAAAGCCGTGGAGCTGCGCACCTCGAAATTCACCACGGACGCCGGCGCACTGCAGAAAGGCGAGGACTTTGTCAAGGCTTTTACCTTGGGGTTTGATGTCGACGATGCCATTGCGCTGCTACGGCTTGACGATCTGTACATCGAGACGTTTGAGATCAAGGATGTCAAGACCCTGCAGGGCGAGCACCTGGGCCGCGCGATCGGGCGGATAGCAGGCAAGGATGGCAAGACGAAGTTTGCGATCGAGAATACGAGTAAGACGAGAGTGGTGTTGGCCGACACCAAGATCCACATTCTCGGTGGGTTCCAGAATATCAGAATTGCGAGGGAGGCGGTCGTAAGTCTGATTCTCGGCGCGCCGCCGGGCAAGGTTTATGGGAATTTGAGGACGGTGGCGAGTCGAATGAAGGAGAGGTTCTAGTCATCGGCGCCAAGTATCGCGGATATCACGACCGAATATGAAGACAGGGCATGCATTAGGGCGTTGGAAGGTTCTACGGAGAAAACAGGTGGGCTGGGCGCTGCGCGGACGGTCATCAGCAGTTGAAAGCTGAGAATTTCAAGACATGAGATAGAGCGATTTGTGATGGGCTTAGGCAAACCACCTGCCTGCCCTTCGGATATCTCTGAGCCTGATCCCCTTTCGCCGAGCTATGCATACAGTTCTGATTGCGGGTTTAGTCTCTCTTGA
The DNA here is from genome assembly GCA_002099365.1 of Phialophora verrucosa. NCBI lineage: Eukaryota > Fungi > Ascomycota > Eurotiomycetes > Chaetothyriales > Herpotrichiellaceae > Phialophora > Phialophora verrucosa. The sequence goes on along the minus strand of MSED01000003.1, from coordinate 205,196 downwards.
GTGGCGTGAACGTCTCTTCAATCCCCTCCTTCGTAATCACGAGCATCTGTAACCCATCGCCCACCTCAATATGCCGCTCCGTCGCACTGGTGAAGGCATCCTTGACCAATCCGACAACCACATCCTTTGGCAACTGCTCAATCTGCCGCTGCTGCAAATCATGTCCCTTGCCCGACGCCGGAATGTATTGATTCTTGTAGTTGACCTGGTTGTCCAGGAAAGGCATGATCAGACTCGCCGCCGCGCCCGCCGCTCGACATTGTTCTCGCTCATAGCTCCCCACCGGGTCGTATGAGTAGAGTGCTCCTTTTCCATCTTCGTCCAGCCCGCCGAGAATTGCGTGCACGTAGTAGGGGAAGAATCTCTTCTGGTACAGGATTGTAGACAGTCGTTGCGCGCATGCTTTCACGCTCATGGGCTTGCCGTGTTGGTATTTGTACATTTTGACGATCGCGTCAAGGCGTTCTTTCAGCGCGTTGCCATCGGCTGCGAAGCCCACCACTGCGAGCACGATGCGGGATGTTTGTTCATCTGAGGAGTCTTCGCCGATGCGGAACAGTTTGGGCACGAACCGCGAGTTGATGTTGTAGCCTGACGTGGAACGCGTGTCACCTGCTAGGATGGCGAAGTCGGCGCCTGTGATGCCTAACGTCGAGCCGCCGTTGTCCGTGTATCTGTGCGGATCAGTTCCTGAGCTCCGGGCTGTCATGGGTGAGAACTCACGGATAGAATGCGTGTTGTCTGGTACCAGCCGCTTGAAGCGGTCCAGTAGCTGCATTGGAAAACGAGTAGCTCGGCTGATCTGAGGCAATAGGCCCTGCATTCATCAAGGAAGCCATTGTGAGACTATGTAGATGGGAGACTGGGGTTGAAGGAGAGACGAGCTTGAGGTATTGAATGTCTCTTCGAAAGTACGCAAGTGCTCAGCCTAATCGGACGGGCGCCGCTGTGGCTCGTGAAATGTGCCAAGCCACAACCTGGTGCGCCACAGGTACCCGCCTTGTTTTCTTGAACTTGAATCACCATCCAACCTGAACTCATCTGGGGCTGACCGTGCCATTCTCTCTCGCGCGCAGAATGAGCGGCCTTGGTCTCGTAGGCTATGAAAGTAGTGACAATGAGGATGAATCACCCACCAGAGGAGCTGGACCCTCGCCACTTTCTTCGAACGATGCGGCTCCAGGTCTGAAGCTTGCAGCGAATGGCACAACCCAAACAAAAGAGGTTGCTACAGCGAGAAATGGCCATGAAGCAGCTGCCAAAGACATTCGTGAGGACGGCCCGATGGTAGGTCCTACGATGCCCGCACAATTGGGCGACCTTGAGCAGGAACAGCCGTTTGAGCCTCAACACCGAATGTCCGAACGTGAGACTATCCATGATCTCACGCAGGCGACTCATCCCATGACGTCCATACCGCCTTCGCCCCCGGGTTCTCCTGATCCAGCACTCAATGGGAAGTTCAAGCGATTCTTAGAACTCAAAGCGAAGGGGGTTCATTTCAACGAGGACCTGGCAAAGAAGTCCACCTTCAGAAATCCGGGCCTACTGGCTGCGATGACCAAGAGGGCAGGCCTAGAGGACCATGATCAGTACAAAACGTCTCTGCCAGTGGAGGTCTTCAACCCCACGGGATTTCCGCCCGCTGCATACAAGGAGGAGCTTCTCCGCAGCCAACAGGGTCTGAGAGAGCAAGAACAGGCGACTAAGAAGGCTCTCTCGGCTGCCGGAAAGAGAAACATCGAGTTCGCTTCAGCAGGGACTTCTCGCAGTTCCAGTCGAGAGTCGACGGCCGAAATCCCAAATAAACGGAAACGGCCTTGATGACGTGTATGCTTCGTGTGCATGTGCTGAAACAATCATCGAGGGAGCGCAAGAGCCACGCTACCGGGTAGGAGACACCAAGGGCACTCGGCGTAAGGTTATCAAAATCGGAGGTCTCTTGCCCTCGACGCCGGTATACTGTGCATGCTTCACTTCACCAAGATGCAACTTTCCTTTCCGGGAAGCCGCCCGAACAGACTGCTCCTGGAGACGAGCAGCAATAACAGGACTTTGCCTCTTGTTGGAAGGGGTGGCCTCCAGAGAGGGATTCCGGAGTCCTGATTATGTGGTGCCAGCGCAGACAGCTCGTGCGAGGACACCCTCAGTTCTGGATGATGGTCAGCGGGAGCCAAGTAGCGATCCTGAAGAATCCGGAAGATGTCGTTTCCAGAATGCTGAATGGCCACAAACAGATCTGGCCGCTGTGAAAGAGTGTTCGTGATGTGCATGGAACCCAGAGATAGAGAGGTGATTGGATTGAGTCCAGGGCCGGAGGAGGCCAATCATACGGAAGGACTCGGACCGACAAATGTGTTCCTGTAGCTGAAACATCGCATCGACATGATGGAGGGGTTCCTCGCAAGGGACTTTTACAGGAAAGCGCATCACAGCATTCCGTAAGCCCAAGCAGTCCATGTGAGTGCGGCGTGGGCAATGCTCTTGCAAGTCGGCTATCCAAGTCTGTCAAGCAGGGGAAAGGGGACACCTTCGTAGTTCTGCACGTACAGTAACCTTCGCTTCGCTTGACGGATTTTCAGGGTCCAGAATCTTATCGAGTTACCAGGATGACCTCGAGAGCCAAACGCAACCTGGGGAGGGTGCCACTTCTGGGTAAAGCTGCAGCTCTAGGCGGCTGTTAGGCGTGGCTCTAGCCCATTAGCAGCGAGGAGGTGACAGCGAGCCGAACACGTTTGTTTCATCCACTGCCGCAAATGTTTGAGAATTCGACCAGGCGCAACTCTGCCAGATGAGACCGACCGTTTTCCTTGCAGCAGCGAGACCAGATGCTGGCTCGTGCGAGAGCCACGCCAGACGTCAAATCGGAGTCGGCGCACTGACAAATTGTCAAGGCTCGAGGAGATCAACAATATTTGGATTCGGACACGCGTCGAAGACGAAGGCGTAGGCTTCTACTTAGGTCCTCTAGTGGAGGCTGATTGCGTCTTTCTGAAGGACTTAGCAAACGAGTGGGAGCCAGTTGGACGCTCGCAGTGGCCTTCGACCTGGTACCTTCACATCCACCTCCACCCTCGTAGCACCCTCGTCTACACCAATCACCTGCATATCGACGTCTTCCCGGCGCTTAACTGCCACACCTCAAACTACACGTCCAGCTCGTGCTGCTGTACGGAGCTCCAGCGAATCCAAGGCCTTCTCCGTCGGGCTCTATGCGAGCCGTGAGTCTCCTGCGACGCTGCAACTCCTCTTCACGCCGCTTCGCACAGCTGGCCTGTCAGCGGGCTCCAAGTGTTTCTTCCCCTGTTTCTGTACCAATAATGGCTCCGAGTTAAACACGCCGGTTCCCGATGCAGCCTGACCGAGTTGCTCCAAAATGTCCCAATTGACCGGCGACACAATTCCCCCTCCGTCTCCCCAGGATCGCCTGGCCCAAACAGCCGCCGCTGTTTCGACTTCACCGCTGGCCGGTCCTCATCCGTACGGTCTGGCCTCCCGCAAGCAGCAAGGCCCCTCGGTGCTACAAGGTGGCTTAATCCCTCGCGACTACCTGAGCACACTGTCCAGCTCAAGGTCACCTTCGGGTCAGCAGCGCAGGGTCTCAGAAGAAAATAATCTAGTCGGACAGATACCACCGCCAACTAATGAGTCTGGCAAGAGGTCGGCCGGAAATACAGTCGAGGGCAAGAGTCCCTTGACGTGGCAGGAGAGCAACGACCGCGGTGGTGCGCGAGCTGAATCGGACGCTGTGCCCAGCCACAGAGAGACACACACCATATCGCGCTCGCAGAGCGAAAGAGACCAAGGAGCCGATTTCCTATCAGAATCGCCGAAGTCTTACGGCTCGCTGACATCCACCACGAGCGCGCACCCACCCAACAACATGCCGCGGACGTCGTCCATTGATTCCGCCATCTCCAGCATCTCGAATCCCTCGCAAGTTGCCAGAAGTGCTGGTGAGGGTAAAGAGCTGACGCGAGAGGAGGTCCTCAACCTCATTGCTACTGCTGGTTCGGCAGAGAATCTGATACTGCACCTCCTGAGGGACAAGAATCATGCGGCTACCCAGAATGCGCAGTTGTGGAAACTTGTGGACAAGCAGCGGGCGCTCTTGTTAGGTCTCAACAAGGACTTGGAGCGACTGACAAAGGAAAGAGATCGGTACAGGAAAAAGGTGAAAGAGTTCCAGGCTCAACCTCCACCTGCACAGGTCGGCCGTCTGCAGGCGGAAGAAGGATACTCGCCTCAGTCCGAGGGCGAGCACTCGGGCACACTCCAGGAACCGATACCGGTGGCAGGGTCGGACCTGAAGCTGAGGCAAGAGCAGCAAAATCCGAGCAAGACTGCCGCGACCGATGCCCATGTGCAGAGCTCGCCGCTCGACCCTGCCATGCTACCGTCACCCCTCCACTTACAACAACAGGCGCCCAAGATGCAGAGCCTCGCTACGCATCTTGCCCAACCCAGCTTTGCGGTTACTGAAGCTACTCCGCTTTCAGAGAAGCCTTCTAAGTCGTTCCAAGCTTCTCGAAAGGCACCGCCCAGACCGCTTGACCTTCGTCCGGCGAAGGAGGAAATACCAGATCACCAGATTGTTGTCCCGGCCGAGGCAATTGTCAGTGGGGACGAAGACGAGGACCGGGTCCCCGCTCAGCGAGGCCGGCGTAAGACTCGAGAAGAAGACGATCGAGACCGTGAGCTGCTTGCACTAAAGGAGCAAGAAGCGAGAAGTCGGTCGAAGAGAGACAAAAAGCCGAAAAGCGAAGAAGCAGATAGGACGACACTGGAGCAGCTTCCTCTCCCACCTGCTGCTGCTGAAGTCACCCAAGTCGTACCTCCACGTCAAGGTCACCTTTCGCCATCATCTGTGACCTCAGGTTCTGTGGCTTCATCGACTCAATTCTCACTTCCTTTGCGAAGCCCTGGTCTGCCCATGAGTCCTCGCCCGCTAATGGGATCTGCATTACCTATGTCTCCACGCCTACCTGGTGGCAATTTCCCTCTTTCACCCCGTGCGCCGAAGATGCCTCTTCCCATGCCAACCACGCCTGGCACCCAGGCACCTGCTCCACAGTACCAGTCACAAGCAGGTGCTTCCGATCCCCAGAAGAAGCTGGGTCCTTCGTCACTGTCTAAGATGGACACTGCTCCTGGCGGCGAGGCAGAGCGCGGCCAAGTTCACGAGTCCCCATTGAGCCCGGGGGAGGTACCATCAGTCAGCCGTCGTCTTGCCGATCCCAGCTGGCCGGACCTCTTATTGCCTCCAAACGCTTTGCCATCGATCCAGGTCAAGGTGGCCTCTTCCCGACTTCGGCCCTCAAGAAACAGCATGCTTGGGCTGAGACCGCAGGAAGAGAATGCATCGTTCAGCCTGTCAGTCTTCGAACGCGCAACCGCATCTGAACTTTGGCGGGTTGAAAAATACCCGAGCTTGCTTGCAAACCTCGACCAGCAACTGAAGCCCCGCTGCGCCGATCTGCCAAAACTGCCCGACCGCAAACTCTTCCTAGGCCACGCCCCCGCGATGGTGGACGCCCGAAGGAGTTCGATCAACGCCTACTTCGACGACCTGCTCGACACTCCCATGGACGAGAAAGCGGCCGCGATCATTTGTCGATTTCTGTCAACAGAGGTCATAGAGCCCCAACTCACTCTGCCTCCACAGAATCGTGAAGACGCGCAGCCGAAACCAAGTCAAGAACCCAACTCAGGCATCCCCACCAAATCCGGCTACCTGACCAAGAAGGGCAAGAATTTTGGAGGATGGAAGTCGCGATATTTCGTCTTAGACAGTCCAGAATTGCGGTACTTTGAAGCCCCAGGTGGTGCGCACCTCGGTACCATCAAGCTGCTCAATGCACGCATCGGGCGGCAAACGCAGTCTGACCCTGCAGCACAGGCAGAGGTCGATTCGGAGAATCAGTTCCGTCATGCCTTTCTCATCCTCGAACCCAAGCGCAAAGACCTGAACAGCCATGTTCGCCACGTGCTTTGCGCCGAGAGTGATGCGGAGCGGGATGAGTGGGTGGAGACGTTGCTGCATTACATTGATGAAAAGCCAGTCGATCCTAAATCACAGTATGGGGCTGGTGTTCAGTCGTCACATGCGAAAGAGGCTAGAAACGTCCCCAAGCTCGGATACGAGGACGGAGAGTCACGATCCAACAGCAGCCCCCAGACGCACGTGGATACGCCGTCTCCGTCGAATGCATCCAGCCATACTCCAGACCTTGTTCCGGAACCCGTCCCGGCCTCCAAGCCTTTCAATATCTCGGGCCCAATCAACGGATCCGTAATTTCAGACGCCGGAAGCTGGGGCAACAAGTCCACCGGGAGCAGCAATAGCAAAGAGCGGGAGCAAAAGAAGCGCAATATCTTCCATTTCAGGAGACCATCGTATGAGCAACTGGCTCCTGTGCAGCCAGCTCAGCCTAAACGTTCAGAGCTCAATGCTCACCGCGGCGGGCACGTACGGCCAGTGTTTGGGATGCAATTACAAGAGGCAGTAGAGTACTACTCACCCACAGACGTCGATGTGTATCTTCCTGCCGTGGTGTATCGCTGCGTCGAATATCTCCGAGCCAAGCACGCCACCAATGAAGAAGGCCTGTTCCGACTCAGCGGATCAAACATCGTCATTCGCCTGCTGAAGGATCGGTTCAATATGGAAGGTGATGTCGATCTGCTGACGGAGGACGAGGATTACGACATCAATGCCGTTGCCTCTCTGCTGAAGACGTATCTCAGAGAACTGCCCTCGACCATCCTCACGCGAGAGTTGCATCTTGAGTTTCTGAAGGGTCTAGAATTGCCAGACAAGCCACAAAAGATTGCCATGTTCAATGCATTGGTGCACCAATTGCCATCGGCCAATTTCTCCCTCCTGCGGACGCTGTCACAATATCTGCTCGAGGTGGTTCAAAATGCCGAACGCAACAAGATGACGATCAAGAATGTCGGCATTGTCTTCTCGCCCACCCTCAATATTCCAGCACCCCTATTTGCCATGTTCCTGACGGATTTTGATGCAATCTTCGACAAGCCTGTCGAGCGGGACTCGGTGCGCTCGATCGAGATCGAGCGTGAGGAGGGCACACTTACGCCCGAAGACATTCGATCTCCCCGTCGACAGATGTTCACCGACCTGCCGACACCGATGTATAACCAAGACAGCTTTGCGCAAAACGCAAGGGTTGGCCCAGGTGCCAAAGCACTCGGGAGGCCGTCCGAGTACCAGCTTGATCCCGCCACGGATCTCGGGTTCGCACCCATTCAGTCATCGTACGAGTCCAGACAGTACGTGTCGATCCCCCATGAGATTCCCATGGCAGCCCCGAGGTACCCACCTCCACAACCTCCCCAGCAGCAAGGAGGGAACCCGCAGTATGGCGGGTCGAACAACATGATGTCTCCCGACAACGCGGCGACCACTAAAGCCAGGCGCCGCGAAAGCTCAATGTTGTTCTTGTGAAATTATGTCCTACTGCGTTGCTGTGTCGTATTTATTTTTCACTTCGAAATACCCCATTTGCTGGCGGGTCAACGTGTTTTGTGTCTCTCGGAAAGATCTTCCCTCAGGCCGAGCATCTGATGCGTGGATCTAGCTCTCGTGTACTATCTTTGAGCAGAGAAAAGGGAAAGGCCGGGACTTTTCTTAGTTCATTCCTCGCCACTTAATGAGGAGCTATTGTGTGACATTAGGAGCTTTGGAAAATGGGCAATGGAACGAGACAATGGGATGAAGGAGGCGAGCAGGTCTGGATGATGGGGAAGGGAGTGGAGAGAGATACAGACCTCTTGGCTCCTGAGGCTGAAGGATGAGCGGTCAATGATGAATGAAGCCAGAACCATGTCCCAGGTTGTCGTCGTGCAACTGCCCACGTCGAGCTCTTACCTACCCTTTTTAGATCCTCGTCCCCCGATCGTCGTCCAGTGATGCCACTCGTGTCACTCGTGTTCTCCATCTTGCATCTTCAGCGCGTCTACGGAGTACTGCGTACACAATGATGAGGGGATTGAGAACGGCTACCGCCTCCCGCATTCGGCCATTGACTGGCTCTCTGAAGGATTTCATAAGGTCTTACAGAAGGCAGGGTAGACTTGGCTCCTAGCACCGTCCGACTACTCGAAGAAGCAACAAACAACAGGCCGGGGAAATCACTACAGCCCGCGTGTCGGATGAGGCACCCGGCTCTAATGCGTTGTCAAAAGTCCGGGCTTACGTACAAATTTCCCCTGGACGCGGTGGTTGCGCCGCAGGAGACGAGCGGGAGGTGCGGACAAGCATGTGTCTGGGGTTGGTTGGTTCCTCGTACTCTCCTTTGTACTCCTAACGCATACTGTGTACACAGTTATCTCTGCAAAGGCCACCAGGAGACCGGCGACGATGAAGTCGAAGGACTCCTGTCAGCCAGCGGCACGATCTCATCCAAAAGTCACAACGTGCAGCGCGCTAACTCGGACCCCCCTGGAGAAAAAGCCAAACCAGGCCCCCAAGCACAGATGGCGGCTTCTAATTGGGGCCTCCCCAAGCCAACCCCCCCTGCTTAGCGAAGTCTGGGCACACTCCTCGCCCCTGAAAATCAGCCTCCACAACCAGCCTTACGTCCTCGATGCCTGACGTTGAGCCAGCCCGGCTCAGCCATCGTTATTATTGTGCGACGAGTCCGTGGATGATGGCTGGTCAGAGAGCCACCATTTTTAGGCCCTCGACGCCTATCACAACAATGCGCTGCAGTCAGACTCCACTGGTGGCCGAACACTAAGTCAACACGAGTTGCTCCCTTCCTCTTTTTGCGAAAAAGTTTTGCGTTTCAAGTTTTGGCACTACCCGACCTTGTCAGTCGAATCGGCACTGATGCTCGCTCAATCGTCAATTTGACGTTGTCATGTGGCTGCTGACTTCCCTCCGCTGACGGCCAAGCGCGGTCCAAGTTCGTACCAAGCCCACGCGAAGGGTGAAGATCGTCATGCCCAAGCATTGACCGTCCAAGGCTTGACATGTGGGAGAATAGGCTCTTTTCACCGTCCGTAGCGCGCGAGGAACGAGTTCTGCAGGAGAGCATGTGCGCATCAAAAGTGCGACGCACGGTTGCTGCCCGAACCACTCTCGGCTACTCTTGAGCCAGCGCTTGCCGGAAGAGTGTCAAGGGTCAAGGGAGCATGGTCCGAATGGGAACCTCATCATGGGGTAAAGAAACGCTATTGGTTCTACCAAGGGTAAGCGAATCTAGCCTCGCCAGGAAGGGGCCCCTGCCTTTCTATAGCGTACTTCACGCCTCCGGAGACGATCGAGGGAACCACGGCACGCCGACCGTTTGACACACTAGCACTCCCCTGGTTGTTTATTTATTGACTGCAGTGAGCGTGACACGAACCTGCTAGCAGCAATATTTGAAGACGCTGGAGCCCCGTCGCTTCTTTCCAATCCGGATTTCCCTCTCCTAGGTACTTTTGTTCAATTGCTCCGGCATTCCCGACAGTTGTGCGTCTGGCACTTTCTCTCCTTCCCTTGCTTTCAGGTCTTGTCAGTTCTCTCTCTCTCTTCAGCATCGCAGCCATGGCCGATGAACCTACAACAGCCGCCGCGACCAAAGATGCGCCTGAGGCTACGGCCACAGAGGCAGCCCAAGACACCGAACGGTCGGCGGCACCCTCCCTCTCTAGCGGAGAGCACCACCATGAAAAGGGCGGTGTCCGAGCCAACGCAGCCATCGATCTGGATCGCATTGGTGAAACGGAAGGGTACTTGCTCGACGAGGCCGCGATCCGCGAGAAATACAACCTTGGGCCGGACGTTGCCCTCAAGAAGTCCAAGGGCGGCAAGGTCTTGGTGCCTCAACCAACGGATGATCCAGAGGACCCGCTGAACTGGAGCCGATGGAAGAAGGCCGCCATCTTGCTGGTCATCGGTGTCAATGCCGCCACCTCGGATTACTCTGCCGCAACAGGTGCCAGCGCTCTCCTTCCCCAGGCAGAGCAGTGGCGTATCAGCCCCAACACGGTCAACCATGCCACCTCTGGAATGACATTTATGCTCGGGGCCGGAGGTCTGGCGGTCATCATCTTATCTGCTTGGGTTGGTCGTCTGCCTGTCCTCTTCTGGTTCGGATGTCTCTCGGCTGGTACAGCGGCATGGTCCGCAGCTGCGAAATCTTTCGAGTCGTACATGGCGTCCCGCATCTTGAACGGCTTCTTCGTCGTTGCTGGAGCGGGAGGAGGTCTCATGTGGATCAAGGATGTCTGGTACTTCCACGAGCATGCGAGGAAGATCAACATGTGGAGTACAGCCATAATCCTGTCGCCCTTCTTGGGACCTCAATTCATGGCAGCGATCCTCAGCACTTCTACCTGGAGGACCGGAATGTGGTTGAACTTTGGCATCATTACCGTGAGTTGCCTTCGCCATGTGTTTCCCGACACAGTTCTCGCTGCTAACAACAACACAGCTCGGCCTGGTGTTGACGATCGTTCTGGGAGACGAGACGTTCTATCCGCGCCATCTGATGCCTGATCGCATCCCGAAGCGGCAGAACCGCCTCCTCAGGCTCATTGGCGTCGAACAGTATAAGCAAAAGTACACCACAAATACACTGCTGGATGCGCTAGTCGATTGTGGTATGCAGTGCTGAAACTGCCTGTGTTCTTGACTTGCCTGTTTTACTTCTTCGACGTAGGTCCCCCATCTTCTCATGTACTTTCTGATGCTGACAATGGACGCCCGTCAGTTCGGATGGACGATCGCGAATAACACGACAATCTCTGTGTTTGTTATCCCTGCCTACAACTTCGACTTCCTCAACCTCGCAGCTCTTTATGTGGCCCCAGTCGTTGGCGCGGTCCTCGGCCTCCTGATCGGACATTTCCTGTTCGACCTGATCGAGAAGATTTGGGCGAGGTACCACAACGGTGTGATTGCTCCAGAGAACAGACTGGTCATCCTTTGGCTTGTGCTGCCCTTCAAGCTCATCGGATACAACCTGATAGGTGCGACCTTGGAAAACTCGAGGACGTGGAGTTTCTGGGTGCTCGCTTGCGGCTGGGGATTACATAATTTCGGAACGATTCTCACAACGTCTGCGGTTGGCGCATACTTGCTAGACGCGTATCCCGAAGCTGCCGGCGAGTGCGCTGGCCTGATCAATTTCGCCCGAACCCTAGGCGGTTTCATCGTTGGGTATGTTGAAGCCTGCCGTCCCCTTGCTCTAGGACCAGTTCGCTGACACTTCTTTCCTTCCAGATATATTCAAATCGACTGGGCCAATTCCGCGGGCACACAGACCGAATACGGGATCCAGAGTGGGATCATGGCGGCAGCCTTCTTCATCGTCGTGTTCCTGCAATTCTTCGGCGCGAGGCTGAGACATGCCCAAGGCCCCTTGAAGTTCAAGACGTACTAGGTTTGAAGGGCAGTTTCAATGTTGGTCTGGTCCTTGGGCCGGGAGTTGGCCACGATTATCGCATACCCAGCACCTGCCGCCTGTTTGTTGTTGCAGTATCTTGTGAGTGCTAGGGCTTTCAAGATTGGAGAAACCGATACCCTGTTAGCTGGTTCATAGTAGCTGAGCAGCCACACCCTGGCTGGGTAATATAGTAATTACTACGTACAAGGGGAGTGACAAAGGACGTGAGAAAGAGGAATTAGCCCCTATTGGCGCGAGTGGTCACGTGAAATCACGTGGGCTTCGCTTAGCAGAGTTGTGGCGGGGAAGGTTGCCCGAGGGCTGTAAAGACGCTGCCAAGGCGTCACAGGCCGTATGGGTATTCGGGACCCACGCGTAATAATACCGTAGGCCTTCGTAACTATATAGTCAGGCGTCGCCCCCGACCCCTTCGAATACGACCATGTCCTCCATTGAGTCACAGAGTACTCGGTACCTCCGCCCTGAATTCACCTTCCTGCCTACTCCGTACCACAGGGATGATTATGAATGACAACTGCAATTAACTCTATTAACACAACATTTGGCGCTCCGGAGTGTGATGTTTGACGTCGCTGGGTCCGTGGTTGGCTGGCTGTAGGGTTCTGGTGGGCGTTTGGGAGGGGGAAGGGGGTTGGTTCTTAGAGTCTATTACACCAAGCCTATAGTGGTATAGTGGTAAATACTGCCTCTTGCCTCTGGCCGTCTGTAATTGTCACCCAGGGCAGTACGCACGAGGTATGTAGTGCTGTTCGCCGACAAGTGCAGGGTAGTCACGGTTATCGTCGCCCCGCAGCAGCCCGACTGACCTCGTGACCAGACTTTACGGGGCCCTTGGAGCCCTTCAGCAACAGTGTAATTGACCCCGGGGTGCCCCGGTGGAAAGAGGGAGCTGCTGTACGTTGGCCACGAGTCCTCCGTACACAATTTGGTGGGCCATTGGCAACCACAACCCAATACGATTGCGGCATTTATGAATTCGACAGTCAGATCTCCTACACTCTCTGCCTCTTCCCGAATCGTCACACCTCCTACGAGTACACTCTCTTCCTCTTCACCTTCCCACATCGTCACACCTCCTACGAGTACACTCTCTTCCTCTTCCCTTCCCAATCGAGGACCGTACAGTGTGGAAGGCAATGGGGGGTCAATGGAAGACTCCGACCAGTTCGACACTCCACAGAGCAGTTTCTTCCCCCTCCCTCATGGGACCGGCCATGGTAGTGTCTGGGAAACTGTCGAGCACCCAATACTCTTGGTTCTGGTCAAATGATGTCGCAGTGTATCCTCAGGGGTCGACCTCCTGGACTCCGTACTCAGTAAACTCAGTGCGGCGCGCAAACTGACAAGGACGGACGCGTTTCCAATCAACCGCCACGCGCGAGGCTATATTTCCACAAATGGCCTAGCCTTCTTGGCATCCGCCGCCAAGAATTTACAGGGGCACGAGGGGCAGCCGCAACTTGCTCGGTACACAGTCACACAGTCCCTCCTCATCACAGGGAAATATGGATTTCTGCATCCTCTCTACTTGTTGCTAGACCCTGCCGTCGATTGCATTGCCTCATCCTCATATTGGAGACGAACTAACCTGGACCTTGCCCGCTCAGGCGGAGCGGAGTGGCAGATGTTGGCGCTGAAACATGGGTGGCGCAAAATGTCTGGACCGCGGACTCACAGTAGCCTTGCCTCCTGGCCAACCAGAAATACATGGACCAAGTGTAGCACAAAAGTCCTTCGTGATAGTGGAAAGAGGGTAAGACCAAGATTCGAGATTGGGCCAATCAGTCCTCCCTGCTCAGGGGTGTTGCCTAGTGCATCTAGAATACTCATGTCCCTGTCGTTCCCACAAGATCCCATCTCTTGGAAGTGTTAACTATTTCCTTGAGCCTCTGACCTGCAGCATCCCGGAGGCCCTCTCCGATTGCGGTTTATGACAGAATCCACCAGAATCTGGCTCCGTGCATCTATGGATTGTTTACTCCTGCCCAAAAGCGCAACTGAGAATCGGGTGCCACCACTCCCTAGGATCCCACTCGTGGCCGAGCAAAGATGGGATGGAGGACCATTTCTACAATATCCCCTGAGGAGAGGATTTCGCGAAATGTACGAAGGTGCCGGCGGAACCACAGATCATCCCTGGGAAATTTCTCCCGCAGCTGCTCAACTTTCAACTAAGGTCTTGGAGGCGTTCTTCCAGGAATGGCTCTTTCTCGGACTGATCATTGAATCACTGGGTGGCAATCCGGAAACACTGGGTTCAACCCCTTCGCCCGGGGCGCCGGAGACCAACGCCGACTCTGCTCAGGAGCACAACGATGCGCCTGCTGAGGAACATTCTGCGCGTCGATATAATCAAGCAATTGTTGATCGCGTCTACCGGGATTACGTCTACCAGGCAGACGCTTTGTCCTATATCACGACGAAAACTTTCCTGTTGGACCTCCAAAATTCATGGTCAATCTCATTGTTATCCTTCCATCCTACAAGAAACCGGCTCGCACTTCGTTGCAAACATATGCGTCTGTGCTTGCGACAAGCGTACTACTTTTACACCCACCTGCCCGCAGACTTCTGTTCCGATATCAAGTTCTCCATCGGAGCAGTGGCTGAGACCATCGCTCATGCTATGCAGCCTGTTTGCTATTGGTTGAAGATTGATGAGATCTGCCCAAATGAATGGGGAGGTGGCTACTATGCGGACGAGAACGTTGTGTCGAGGATGGTGGCCAACGGATGGTGTAAGAGTCATCTGGACAGGACTACACACAGCTTCAAGTATTTGCAAACCTTGCACTACTTCTCATACTTGGACAAGAGGATGCCAGCGAAGAGCCACGCCGAATGCGATCGGGCCGAATGTGTGACTGACAGAATAGCTGCCACCAGCGGGATTCAGCGTCACCGGATCGAAGGATGTCCATGCGATAAAGTCGCTGTCAACCATGAAGATGTCGTGGCCGCGCTGAGGACGAGCAATTCCGTCCCGTTGCTCCTACTCCAAGGAGGAGAGCAGGCAGTTAAATCCGCCGAGGTTGCAACCGACATCAGCTCGGAAGAAAAGGACCTGACGATCAAAGTTGTACGGTCAACAAGCTCCACAGCATATATAGCAATATCCCATGTGAGTCCGTCCTTCCGTAGGAAGAACCAAGATGCTTACGGACATAGATCTGGGCCGATGGTCTCGCGAACAAGGAAGCAAACTCGCTCAACGCCTGCAAGCTTCGTGAATTGCGTGACATGGTTCGAGTCCTGCCCATGTCAACAACAACAACAACAGACTCGGCAAACGGAGATTCTTCTTCGGCAGAACGCCGAGACCAGTGCCCGCTGATTTGGTTAGACACGCTTTGCTGCCCCGTAGCGCCGAAGGAGGCTAAAAAGCTGTCCTTGACCAAAATCCACCAAGTATACGAGCAGGCAAGTAGCGTCCTGGTCCTTGATTCGTCGCTCCGGTCGTACTCAACGGCATCTATGGACACACTGGAAGTCTTGGCCCGGATATTCACGTCGAGATGGCTCAGAAGGCTGTGGACGTTGCAGGAAGGCGCACTGGCAAAGCGTCTGTGGTTTCAATTTGCAGACAAGGCCGTTTCTCTCACCGAGCTCAAAGCCAACATGGAAACAATCTGGCCAAACGACTTGCAGCAGAAGATTATCTTCTTCGACACCCGGCACGAAATTGACCGGGTCGAACAGTTCTTCCAGACCAAAGGTTACGATGAAAGTGGCCCTAACCTCAGGGTTCTGGATGAGGCCCTCTTGCATCGTGGAGTCTCGAATGCGTCCGACGAGCCAATATGCATCGGAACCTTGATGGAGCTGCCGGCCAAGGCGATCCTTGCCCCTGGAGACGACATACTTGAAGCTCTGCGGAAGAAAATTCATCGTAACGAAGAAGATCGGCTCCAGCTCAAACTCCGTGACGTGCGAATGAAAGTGGTGTGGAAGCTGCTTGCCGAGAAATTCAAATCGCTACCAGCACGGGTCATTTTCTTCGAGGAGCAACGGATCGACTCACCGGGTTTCAGATGGGCACCGCGATCGTTACTCCAAGCCGAAAACGTTTTTCTCAGCCCGACATCGAGGAAGCTGGTATGGGATGACAAGAAGCCGGGCATTCTCACCAACAAAGGGTTACAGGTCAGCTATCCTGGATTTCGACTTCACCTCGCGCAGTATAACGACGGGAAGCCGAGACATCCTTGGAAAGGCTGCAGGCGAATTCCTGAAGACGGGATTCTCTTCCGCGACTCGTCGAGCGGGGAGTGGTACTCTGTCAGTACCAAGACGCGGGCGATGGAGCTGCGACATGGTTCGGTCATGCCGAAGCGCTCGGAATTTCCGCTCCACGACTTTCTGCACCAGAACAGCGAACCCCAAGGCCAATCGGGCGAGGTTTTCCTCCTGATGCCCGAAATCGATCAAGGCGAAACGCCGCATGCCCAAAAGAACGCCGTCGATGGAATCCTGACGACAGGAACCTTCGAAGAGCCTTCGACACTGAAGTGGCTTTTCTCCTTTCTCCCATTTGGAGCCGCCAGCAGCAGAAGGAAGGCCATCCTCGCCAGAAGCGAATACCATGTGATCGTCGGTACTCTCCCCATCGCTCTGTCGACACTGTACAACACTGCCGAGCAGCTGGCTTTGACGCTTCGAGGCGAGGAAGTCACAGACCGGTTACAGGCACTCTCGCATCTCGGAGTCGAAAACGAAGAGTACAGAGTGGTGTTGAGAGAACTAGAGCAGAGAATGAAAGATCTCATGAGAGAAGCGCTCAACAGAAACGAAGCCCTGAGGATCGGGATGAGGAAGACATGGGGTGATGACATTGACGAGTACTTGTGGGTGGCCATTGGCGACTGGTTCAACCATGCATTTCTCGGGACGAGGCTCGGGGACGATCAGATGTGGATTGTCGATTGATGCGCTTCTGTATGGGGCTCCTTCCTGGACACTTTGCCCGTCCCCAAAGGGATGGATGTGTTATTATGTACCAATCGTAGGAATAAGGCGATATGTCATGGCCGAAGCGAGAATTAAGATGCCCTTCTCAGTGGCAGTGTCTAGACTGCCTTGCTCTTCTCAGGTCCAGCAACGTACCTCGCAATAGGCTCACGGTCGTTAAACTAGGGGATACGGAATACCCTAGCTGCTTCTCCGCGTACACTTGCTGTGATTAATGCATGAGTCTGTGTACACAGTACAGCGATACAAGACAGTGGGACTGAGCAGAGTGAGCAAACTACACAGTACATACTGAAGTCATGTCCAGCTGGAAGGCAGTTGAAGCCGATCGCAAGGGGCCAGAAATCAACCCCCTGCACGGTGTCGAGTCCTGCTCGGGGTCAGGCGCTCAGTGAGTGTCGAGCTAATCAAATTAATGACCGTTAAACCTCATGTTGAAGCGGCTTTCCCTCAGCCTCTGGGGTCAACCTGTAGATGGCAATTACATTGTTCGTTGGCGAGGAGTCGCCCCAACTCGGTTTGGTCTGTTGAAGAAGGCATCCTCCGTAGAGCTGTACTTCCCTCGGTTGCGGCTCTGGACATGAGATCTCAGATTTGGTCGCCGGTCAATCCTGCCCGCCGCGAGATCAGGCTCTTCATCCTGGCGCCTGACGAAGACGAGAAATCCGTGCCGAAAGGAAGACTGATAACCCTGTCGTTGGAGGAGCAGCTACATTATAACGCGATCTCGCATGCCTGGGGCCGTGCCTCGTTTCCCGAAGTCGTCGTTATTGACGGCATCGAATGGCTGGTTAGCACCGGCATCTTCGAGGCCCTTCAGAGGCTGCGGCACGAGGCCGAGGAACGGTGCTTCTGGCTGGATGCCACTTGCATCGATCAGTCGGACCTGAGGGAGCGCGGCGAGCAGGTAATTAACACGACCCCGGACCTCATGTATCCGGTCGCTCGCCCTTTCTACGTGGCCCGCGCCTTTTTCTCTGGGAAAGAGCCTCGTCTAATCTGACCGCGCTGTGTTGTCACATGTGAAGCTGATGCAAGCCATCTTTAACCGGGCCATCAATGTCCAGGTCTGGCTCGGGCGGAATCCAACGTCAGTCAGGCTACTGATCGACGACATGAACAACCAGCCCGCCCGTCACCCATTCTCTAGAAAAAAGAACGCCCGCGACATGCAGAAGGACTTCGATCGATTTCTCGACTTAGTGAACCTAGACTACTGGTCTCCGAGAAGAAGCTCAGGCCAGAGGAACTTCGGCGACGGAGGCGAATGGAGAGCGCAGAGGTCCTTCTTACAAGCTACAGCATAGGATGCTCACTGCCACAAACGAAACGTGAAAATGATACTGCGAACGAGCTCACCCAGAAAGGTGGTCCCGATCACAACTTCAAAGGAGGGATAGTGAATCTGTCGTTAGCTTGATGCTGCGAGGTCATTCTAATGCTCTGCCCAGCACGAAACGCGTCGCAAGGCATCGATACTACAGTAAGTCCATGTCCTGCCAGCCGCGCCGGTCATGGTGCTGACAACGTCTACTCTCCCGGCACCATTCAGCCACAGGAGCGTGTGTTCGAAAGCACAGAATGGCATGCATATTACGACCGAGTAAGTGGTCTTGCTCCCTATCTTGGGATTCATTACTTCGGCAAAGATAAAAGGAGGCCAAGTATTGCATCTCATTGCAACTGAGCGATGAAGCAACCAAACGTCGACCATTCAGGGCAAATCCAAATGCACGGCCTTTTTTCCAGAGCTCATCCTTATCCCTCAGGGACGATTTCGCAGGACATCAAACTCCCGTTCTTTCTGCGCAAGCTCGTTTTGCTCTGGGATCTGTGGCTCCCTCTGCATTGGCATCTGCTCCCGCTCTGTTCCGCTCAAGGACGCTGCCAAGAAAAGCCCGGCAGCTCAAACAGTCGAAAGGGACAGTCAGCTTCGCGACGATGACGGTACAATCATTCTCCTGCTATAATCGCGGTGTTCTCTGCACCCCCTCTCCTCCACTTCAGCATCTCTAGCTCGTCTTCCCCTCCTTCACTTTCCTCTTGCGACCCTTCTTCCCTTTGGCTGCGTCCTTGATCGCCAATCCGTGGATGAGCTCTTCCTTCTGGGCCAACTTCGTCTGCGACTCGGCGAACTTCTTCTGCAATCTCGTCGACACCTCCCAGTTGAAGTGCGGGTGGTTGACCATCACGTGCTGGAACACCGGGTCAAGCTGGTAGGCGTCAAAGCTACTAGCCGCCTCGTCGGCGAGGATGTCCCACACCCGTGCATCGTTCGCCGGGGAGAGCGAGATGGGCGGGTTTGAGGCAGATAGCACGGCCGGGGCTGCAGCCTTCGGCGGCGCCGGCGGTGGTTGTGGCTTGGTATCGCTGTCGAGCCGTTTACCCTCTTCGACGGCGTTGCTGTTTGCAGTACAATCGCCATTGCGACCCCTCTCGCCGTTCCTCGCGCTGTTCTCGACTCCACGCTGGCCATTCCTGACGCCGAATAACTCGGCCAGCAACGGCATGAAATACGTCTTCTCAAAGTCGAGTTCGGTGAGCATGACCTCGATCTCGAGAGCCGCCTTGTCCTTCAGCTCCGTGATCCCATACTTGCTTGCAAGGAGGTACATGGCCGCATGCAGCGTGTCGGGCAGCCACTCCTTCTCCGCTGGCATGAACAGCTCGTCCACCGGACTCAGCACCCCGGGTGATCCATCCGCGCGGGGCGGCCGGATGAGGCCATGCTTCATCAGCTCGTCGATCTCCATGGCGGGGGTGGGATTGTCGTACTGGGTCGCCTCCTCGGCGAGGTCGCCGTACCCATCCGTGTAGACCCAGAGGATCAGATGGGCGACAATGACGGGTGATTCGGCCGTGGTCCATTCTTTCGTGGCTCCTTCCTATACACATGTGATTAGAGACAGACACACGTCAGAACCGTTAAACAGCGCAGTGCAGCACAGGACTGTGTCATGCTTGGGACATCGAGAGTTGGGACTCAGGTGTCTGAAACCCCTCTCATTTCCCCCCTCAAGAGCAAATACGAACCTGAAAGATAGCCTTAAAGGCCGTGGACTGCCTGGCAAACAGATGGCCGTGGACTTTCCAGCTATATTCGCCGCAGAAGATGGTGAAGTCAGGGAGTTGCTCCTTCCTGAGCGCCGATTTGAAGCTGCATTCAAGGGTGTCGCGTTAGAAAAGTGTGCCTGAAAAGGAAAAGAGAGGGGAAGAGAGACAGAAAGGGGCGGCCTGTTTGGGAGACAAACGTTTCGATCTCGCTTGTGATTTTCGAGGGCGCCATTGTGACGGCACAGGGTGTGGAGGCGAAGGTTAAGGACTGCACCGCGCAGGCCTGGCGGTGTTAGTGGTGCTGAAAGACAGATTTGAGGAGGAGAGCTGAATGATGGGTCGCGAGAGATGGAAGGAGAGATATGAGATGAGGTGGACGTCTCGCGGTGTTAGATCGGTGACTTTATATTAGAGACCAGGAAGAGGTGTTGAAGTGAAGTCTAGCTGCCAGAGTTGATATGGGAGCTCGGACGCATGTGAAATGAAAAATGATAGAGAAAATCAAGTGGGAGGAGACCAAGGTAAGAGTGACCACAGGGATGTCCAGGATGTCCCAGGTGAGACCAATTATTCCTAGAAAGTCCGTCCCGACATCCTGATCCAAGCTACGAACGTGTGACAATCCAAGCAGCAAGCCATCCGTCTTCACAAGCAGAGCAGGTTCAAGCGTTGGACAGGATGGCACGGACGCCACTCGGACAAGAAGTCAAAAAAGGGAATGGACAGTTTCGCTCTGGCATACTTGGTAGCACGATGGAAGACGAGACTAGCAAACGACATTCAGGTACCAACCTGGACATTGAACAAATGAGCAATACATCACTGATACTTGGAGGGTTGAGTCTGACTTAGAGACGCAGACCCGTGTATTGTATTCGACGGACGGGCACACAAGCTCCTGAGCTCGACGAATAATACATCCGACCTGATGGATAAGTCAATGTAACAACGAAACTCAAGTACCCAAAATCCAAAGGTATCCAAGACATGTGCGCACACCTCTAGTCTGCCGTCCCTCAATCTTAAAGATAGACAGGTCTGAAATAGGTATGTCATGGATGGATCGTAGCCGTCGCCGGGCGAGCATCAACCAAAGCCGAGCTTGCAGCGGACGACTACAACCTGATCCTTTTATCTCGCGCGTCGGATTGCTCCATGGCATCTCTGACTTGTGATCTCCGGCCGTGGGAGTGATCGAGGCCGTAGACGTACATGCTCTGTTCTGAGTCGCGCTGTCGGGAAGAGTGCCCACGGAATGCCACCAGTCGAGTCATAAATAAATGTACTTGGGTATCATTTGGAAGAGTGGAATAAATATACAATGTTAATGGCACTTACTGATGACAATGTCTAGCTCTCTGCTGACATCTTGAGACTCTTCAGTTGCCACTGCTCCTGGTCTTGCTCGACCCAGTCCTTCTTTTCTCCAAGCACGCACACAGATTTCAGATCAGATGGGAGGTCGACGAGGTGCTTCTGAGCGACTCTCTGAACATCATCTTTCGTGACTCCGAGCAAGCGCTCCCTCATCTGTTGATCCATCTCTTCCGTGATGCCGTACATGAACTCTTTGCTCGCTTCACTGCTGACGCTCCTGGGAGCGTCGATGCCCTGAAAGATGCTGAGCTTGCTTTCTTCGAGTTCTCGAGCGCTCCAGTCCTTGTCGCGAGCATACAATCCAGCGCGATTGAAGACATTTAGGGAGTTCCGGGGGTTGGGATCTCGGTATGAAGACATGGTGAACAGACCGCTGATGGGACTTGCGCTGGCTGACGCTCCGTAAGCACCACCCTTTTCTCTAACTTCGGGATGCAAGAAGTTATGAACAAGGAGCTGACCGAGCACGGTGAGCGGTGCTTTGTCCGGTGAGCTGTATGGCGCTGTTTGTAAGCAAGTTCCGGTGTAAGAGACTTGGAAAGGTAGGCTGAAGAATGCCCGTCTCGAAAGCGAGGAACCTGCAACGGCGTCCGACGCTATGGAGTTTGTGACAGATGGCTTCTCCTGTGGCAACTGCGCTAGGAAGCCCTCAATGAGGCTTTGGTTCGTCCTAACCGAGTCTGGCTCGCAGACGACGCGCATCGACAGATTCGAAGAATTGGCGACCGCTATCGACTGGATCGTCTTTAGCTTCTGGACGACATGCTCAAGGCTGTGGGGATCACGTCTAGCTGCATCCAGTATTTTCGCTGTAGACTCAATTTGGGATAGCCCAGAGAGCTGATCTTGTATCCTCCCTCTTTGTGTCAGTGCGGATGAGGCACTTGTGATAGCAAAGTGATGCCCACTCTCCGCAACCGTGTCCAGAGCACCAGAAGCTCTGGCTTCCAGAAGCTCACGAATTGCAGCAACAGCCTTGGGACTGGAGAAATCGACCTCCAGGAGGAGCGTTCGCATAAGGTCGAACATGGCAGGGACATTCCTGTCTAGAGCATAGCCATCAACAAGGAGGCCTTCATGATGATTGTCCAGGCTCCAAGGCTCCGGCGCAACAAATGACGAGACAGAGATGCCACCAGTCCTCAGCAGTATCTCAGCCTCAAGGTCTCCTACTGACTTTGTCTTAGTGCCCAGTCGCATGAGTGAGTCAGTGAATAGAGGCATCAGAAGCCTCAGTCCCTCCGGCAAGTCCGTAAGCAAATGTTTTGCCTGGAAGTATGTGATGCCGTTCGTCTCCGTTTCCCGCCACAGGACATCCACATCGCCGACCTTAGAGTGGTACCTCGGCTTCGTCTCTTTTTCTCGGGCAATATCACTGACTCGGAGGGTTGGAAGGGTATCGAGGTTCTTGTGTTGAGCTGATTCTTGCTCTTCAAGAAGCTCGAGTTCTTGTTGTCCGAGCTGGGAGAGTGATGCTTCAGGCGAGCTAGCGGATCTCTTGATGCTCTCCAGAATGTTCTTTCTTCGCTCTTCTTCCCGGCTTTCAAGAGCGGCGCCGTATGTTCCGTCTGGTCTCATGGTAAATTGCATGCTGTTGTCGTTCAAGAGGTACTTCTCGACCAACCGCTCGAGATACTTCTCTTCACCCATTCGTTGCTTGAAGGCGTCGATGATCTGGTTCCAAGCCAGACCGTCCATGGGATTGACGCCATTAAACCACCCAGCAAGACTCTTCTCTAGGAGACCCATACCGAAGTTGGCGGTCTTGTGCTTCAAGGTAAGTTCCAGTTGATGCATGTAGCCGTCGATTTTGTGTGGTTGGAAAGCTTCATGAGCTTTGTCTTGCAGAATTGTCTGGATAGTCTCTTTCAACCCAGCAACATCTTCAGCCTTCATGCCATCTAAGCCAATTGACAGATTTCCCACCGCTGCAGAGCTATCATAGCCAGAGTTTGGACTGAAGGTGGTTCCCAAGCCTGACTCAATCAATCCTTGGTATAAAGGCGAGCCGTACCCATTCATAAGTAAGGACGTCATTATGCTGACAGAGAACGATTCTACAATATCTGCAGAAGAACAGCCCATCCAGGTGACTGAAGATTTGAATTGCCGGTCAGGAGGCTGCATTGTATCGACGGGGCCGGAAACCTCGAAAGAGAGTGGCCCATCCGAAAAGCTGATGGGCATCTTGATATCAGAATCCGGGGCTGCCTTCTCGAACTGGGATATAGCTTCATCGACATGCTGGAGGTGTTCAGCCAGACTGAGGCTGCCGTACGAGAATATCTTGGCATTACTGGGATGATAGTGCGTCCGGGAAAAATCGACCAGTTGTTCATGGGTGAGTTGGGTCATGACTTCGGGATCTCCACCTGAGTTATGCAGCGAAGGGAAAAGATGCTCCCTGAATCTGATGTAGAAAAGGTAGCTCGCATCCGACATCTGGCCCTTCATCTCGTTGTAGACAACACCCTTGAACTTTATATTATCTTCCGTTGCCGGCTCTCGAGGATCCTCAGGTCCAAGCCGCCATCCTTCCTGCAGAAAATCGGAGCGCTTCAGCAGCGGGTGCAGGGTCGCATCGAGGTAGACAGACGACAGGTTGCGGAAATCCTGGAGGTTCGTCGTCGCGAAGGGGTAGGAAGTGTAGTCGGAGGATGTAAACGCGTTCATAAAGTTTGCTAGAGACCGGGGCATCATCTTGAAGAACGGATCCCGTACAGGGTATTTCTGGCTCCCACATAGTGTGACATGCTCGAGGATGTGTGGCAAGCCTGTTCGATCGGTAGGATTTGTCTTGAAATTGATGGCGAAGACATTGTTCTTATCGTCTCGCGCCACATGCAGATACTCTGCACCGGTCTTGTCATGCTCCAACCGCAACGCTGTCAAATGCAGCTCCGGGACATGTTGGATCTGTTTTAGTGTAAAGCCATGGATGCCTTCACCAGGCTTCGGGTAAGCCTCCAGATCTGTCACCGATGCATATCCCCGTCTAGGTACATGTGGCCTGGCGCAGCGTCGAAGGCCATGCCTGAGCATCTCAGGCTGGGTTTATTCGTAGGTTCAAACCGATACAGAGGAGGCCTTGCGGGGGGCGAGAGGAGGCTGTGGTCGTGGGAAAAATGCTGGAGCGAGGTCGACCTCGTTGTCGGTATTTTGCTTGATATTATGGAGTAAGAAGGAAATGTTGCAAGGCAACGAGCGAAATCTACAAGTCACGTGCCGGTCCCAATCCTGCCTTGTGCGGTCGCGCTGGTCAACTGGTAATGGATGTCTGGTTTGTGATCTACTGTGTGGCTAGATACACATAATAACACACCTGTTCAAGAGGCGCACCCGTCTTGGACTGTGGTTGACTTCCAAGTGTTCGACGTCCCCTTTTGCTGCACTGCGCATTTGCTTGGCCGTCGTAAAGAGGGAAATCCCAGATCTGCACGGCACGTCGTCCACCCAAGACCTACCTCGATCGACTCCTTCAGCCGTTCTCGACTTCCCAGTCTTTCCACGTCCCATTGGCGATCACCCGGCGCGCAAAGGATTGAGAAGACGGTAAAATCAGCAGCTGCATATCTCGAATTTTCACGTGCGATTGCGGCCAATTGCTATCTGACGCCACGGCGAAGGTCCTTGCGCAGATGGTCACGCCGAAAACGACGACCTCGGGAAATAGTTTCGCAGAATACTGCTTGGATCTGAAATTTGTGCAGTGCTCTAAAGGCCGTCGAGCCTGGATTCCATTCATATGGCCACCACAGCACTCAGCCCTAGTTCGCAAACCACAAATGGCGACTCCCACGATCTACCCCCACCTGCGCCGGCTGCGAAGAAAGGCAAGGCTAAAAAGGATAAGCAGCTCAGCGCAGAGGAAAACGCAAAGCTAGTCCAGCAGCGGTTGTCGCAACTGGAGCAGGAGAAGGCTGGCGAGAAGACCCAACAAGCCGAGATCGATCGGGAAGTGAAAAAGGCCATCCGAGACATCAATGAGTTGATCAGTGGCGTCGAGCCCTTGAAGGGGATTGACATGATTAAGCAGAAGTACGAAGAGCTCCTGGCGGAAATGAAAAAGACGGAGCGCGAACACGTCAAGGCCAAAAAGAGTCGAGATCAGTACCAGAAGGACGCCGAGAAGTCCAAGTCAGAGAACAACAAGACCGCCACCATGAAGGACAAGTTGGAGAAGCTGTGCCGGGAACTGACCAAGGAGAACAAGAAGCTCAAGGACGACAACAAGAAGCTGGAAGAGACGGAAAAGCAGGCTCGGGAAACCATCAACGAAAGGCTGGATCAAATGCTTTACGACGTGCAGGAGGCCATGGACCAGAAGAACACGACGCATTCGGAGAATTTGCACCTCGAGCTGGACGAATTGTTAGTGCTCCGCCTTCCTTGCCCATCCAGTTGAACTAATCTCCTCGCAGGTTCAAGACTCGGTGCAAGGTATTAGCAGATCAGGCTGAAATTCGAGAAATGCATTTCAAGGCCATACTTCGTCACAAGGATGCAGAAATCGCACATCTGCAAGCCAAGCATGAAGTCGAGCGACGGAGGGCAGACACAGAGGCGGCCCGTTGTCGAACACTAACGAATCAAGTCTCGACCTTCTCTCACACTGAGGCCGAGCTGAGGAGTCAGTTGAATATATACGTGGAAAAATTCAAGCAGGTAAGCTCATTTCCCGCAAACTCATTTGTCGATATCACAAGCTGAAATTCTTGAACTCACCATGCAGCAGGTGGAAGACACCCTCAACAACAGCAACGAGCTCTTCCTCACATTTCGCAAGGAGATGGAGGAAATGTCCAAGAAGACGAAACGGCTGGAGAAGGACAACCTCACCCTCACGCGCAAGCACGACCAGACCAATCGGAATATCCTGGAAATGGCCGAAGAGCGCACGAGGGACAAAGAGGACCTGGAAAGGCTGCGGAAGCAGGAGCAGCAGATGCGCAACATCATCAAGACCATGCAGGAGCAAGGCCGAGGCGGGCCGGTCCAGCAAGACCTGGTGGATGAGGAGGGCACGGAAAGCGAATATGACGAAGAATACGAGGACGAGGACGAAGACGACGAGGCCAGCTACGAAGCCGAAGAAGAGCTGGCCGCGGAAATCGCAAAGCCCGTGTTTGGACCGGTGCCTCCGCCGGAAATGGTCGCCACAAAGGCCAACGGGCAGAAAGCGGCGGCCAATGCTCTCGTCAATGGTATCAAGCATTAGATGCGTCCCAACTCAGCAGTTCACGAAGTTACCTGTGCTTTTTTGGATGTTATCTCGCCTGTGTTATTGCACGTTCCGTCAGGGAGCTTAATGGGCAGCGTCTCTGCGCCCGAGCGCGAGCGAGGCTGTACAGCCCGCCCAGAGAGCTTTGGATAGCCGTATTGTCCTATACAGAATCGCAGAAACACATGCTATCCAGAAACATTAGAGTATGCCTATGCCCTATGTGCTACCAAGAGATTTGTCGCCGGCGTCGTGCCCATCATAGTTTACTCCGCGGCCCAGCGGCATCGATATATGTCGCGCCCAAGCGTAACATGTCCACCGCCTGGGTCACCATCTCGTGCACAATCTCTCGGGCCGGTTTGATGTCCTTGATGATCCCGCTGACCTGGCCCATCAGGAACGGCATATCCACCTCGGAGTCCTGGTGTTCCATGTCGTGGGCCATGGGCACGACGCCCTTTTCGGTCAGCTCCTTGATCTTCTCCGGCTGAGCCTCCCACTTTGCAATATACTCGTTGAGGCGGACTCGCAGGGGCCGGCCTGACACGACGAGCGTGCGCAGCGTGTCCGTGAAATCGGCAGTCACCACGGCTTCCTTGTGCATCCTGCTCGCGCCGGACTCCTCGGCCGCGACGAATCTCGTGCCCACCCACACGCCCGCGGCGCCTTGCATCAACGAACTCGCGAGGCTGCGGCCGTCGTAGATGCCGCCCGCGGCGACCACCAGCGCCGGCTCACCCGTCAGGGGAGACTTGTATTTCTTCGCGACGTCGCATACCGCCGGGATGAGGATACTGTTCGCGATATCCCCGGTGTGACCGCCACCCTCGGTGCCCTGCGCGCACACGATGTCCACCCCGGCCTTCAAGGCCTTCTCGGCGTGTCTCGGCGCGCCCACCATGTTCATCACCAATATCCCCGCCTCGTGGAGTCTCTTGATCGTCCGCGCAGGGGGGACGCCCACAGCGGAGACGAAGACTTTGGCCCCGTTCCGGATGGTCACTTCGATCAGCTCGTCGAGTTGCCCGTGCGTGTAGTCGTGGTTTGTCTTGCGGGCGGAGCCGCCGACCTGGGGCAAGGCGAGGTCAACACCAAAGGGGAGCGACGGGTCTGTCAGGTGAGACTTCAGCTCGTCGATGATCTGAGCGCCGTAGTCGTGTTAGCGTTGACGGCTCATGCGGAGGTTCTGAACGGGACGGGCTGTACACAGTACCTCTTGTAATTGCTTGGGTGTATACCCCAGTCCGCCGATCGTTCCAATGCCCCCTGCGTTCGACACCGCTGCCGCCAATGGGCCGCCGGACGTGCGAGCCATGCCCGCGAGCATAATGGGATATTTGATCCCCAGCAGCTTAGTTAGCGGGGTGTTAAGAGCGGGCGGCGACGACATCTTGGGAATGGACGGTTCACAAAGTTTTCGCTAGGTAGGAAAAGAAAGCTTGCACGACTTGGGAGGGAAATGACCGGAGCGCGGATAGAAGATACGTAGGAGCAGCTCTCTTATGATCGACTCTTGAGATGGGCTTACACCGTAAACAAAATGTGTGGGGGTCGGCAATGGAAATCCATCAACCGAGGCTTTGCTCGTGTCGAGGCTAAGAGATGGCCTTCCCGAGCAAGCGGTTGGTTACAATGGAATCTCAGGCATCGAGCAACTTAGACCGAGGCGCTCGATCCTCACGACAGGAGCATGGGAGTGGGAGGGACAGTAGCGAGCTTGATGCTGCAGAAGTTTGAGTCAACAGCGAAGAGGAGACATGAGAACAAGCGCACAACTACTGTAAGTGCCGCAAGGCTTGGCTGGCAGCCATTCATTACTAGTACTCGTAGTTATCTGTGGGTGAAAAGGCACATCGATTACCTCGTACATGCCAGCATCCTCCTCGGCGCATTGCACGTGACTAGCACTAACATTTGTCTGACAATGCCTTGGCCTGGTCTCCAGCTTCTCGCGTGTGCTGCCTCAAATGGCCAACGGTACAAGGTACTCGGTACGTCACCCGGAGCTCGTCACCAGCAGACCCAGCCGTCGAGGCAACAGAAGGCTATCGCTGCGTTATTGGGACTTGGGTAGTACGTCCTACAGTCCGCGGCTACTGCAGATCACGGTCAGCGACCCAATCGAGGCTAAATCGGAAACACTTGCCGTTAGGACAGCAGTATGCGGCTCCCTTAGGTGCAATAAATTGTCCTTCTGGACAGGATGTATTGGGGTATCGCAGGGCGACGCCACCGTTTTAGCTATACCCAGAGTCGGCCAATGCATCCAGGAAGAACGACACCAGAAGAAAAAGCATCTTAGTCGTACTCCAAAAAGGGTCAGATCGGGGGCATTAAAGACACTGCGCGAATTGGAAGGCCAATAACTGGGGAGAAGAAGCGTCAACTCATGGCAAGTTGCCTATCCTCTGACTCCCAGCCCGCAATTGAGGCTTTGATATCCATCAGTACCAGCCATCCTGCCGGAGCCCGTGCATTCTGTGCACGAAGGCCATCGAGGAGATAGGCCGGGAAGGCTGCCTGCGGGAGGGGTGGATTACACAAGGAAAGCAGTCAAGGCGCAAGAGGGTGTCCCAGGAATGACCGGTGGCTCAGAAGTTGAGTTTGTCGCCCATATATCCGAGCTACACTGTGTCGGCCGCGTCATGGGCGGCTGAAGAGACTGTGGCCATGATCGTAACCACGACGATATCGCGGCGAGAGTGGTGTAGCGACACTTGTTCCAATTTCCAAACTCCCCCTCCTCCTCCGTCTCCATCACCTTGGTCCGCAGGGGCACGGAATCAGCCCTCGAAGCTGCAATGGAAATGCAAGTCTTGAGCTCACCGCTTTGGAACAGATTCGCAACATTCATAATGGCCAAAACGTAAAGATGTCTCCCAACAATACGACACTCACGACGCAAATGTCGTTCGTACACCAGTGCACTGCTCTGCACTCAGGTTCTCACCCTGTTTAAGCAGCGGCACCCCGTCTCTATGCAGATGGTCATAATCTCGGACATGCCAGCCGTTGTGGATCACTAGCGAGAAGTTTCCAATGGCCGCTGCTGCACTCGAATATGTGCCTCCTGATACAGCTAGAATCTTGGCCTGGGAAAGATGGTAGAGATCCACAATGTCGTCTTCTCCCTCGATGATGCGAGCATCCTGTCTGATGGGTGCAATGATCTGGCGTAACTCATCGTCAGACTCTTGTGCAGGTGAGTGCTTGATGAAGACATTGGACGTTAATTTGCGACCCAGGCACGCCTCCACGGATTGAATCGATCGTTCCAGCTCCGTGTTGTCGAAGTTCCATTTGCCGCCATCGTGGTGCTTCTGGATCAGGTCGACTACATCACCCCAGCGATAGTGAACGTGCACATCTCGATGAGGAATGGGGTTGGCTTTGCCCTGAGCAAGCTTGATGGCAGCATTGCGGCGGATCGCTTCGGACACCCACGCTCGAGGATAATCGTCCCATTCCCAATCTTGATGGACTTCCTGATCTGCGTAGATGATCACGTCACATCCCTGGACATTTTGCCGAACTTCGCTGATGAATCCCTCATCGTACTCCTCGCCTTGCGACATGAGTTTGGATTCCTCAATAAACCGCTCAACTCCCTTGCGCAGTCGGATCACACGGTCGGGAAACGGCTCGTGCCCTCCAACCTTGGTTATGGACGTGTGTAAATTGCACATGTTGTTCCAATTTCTCTTGGACGAATCGACACCCAAATTCAGCTCATCCATGGCGTTGTACTCGAACACGTCAAAATCAAACGTCCGCACAGGATAGAAGTCGACGCCGAGGACATGCGCCATGCGGATTCCGTCTTTGATAAAGTGCAGGGAGGACCCGAATCCTTCCTGCGGCACACCGCCAACCTTGACGAGCACGCGCCCGGACGGGGCACCCTTAGCACTCGAGCTCAGGGTGGTTGACTCATTGGTCATAAAACCTCGGATTGGTTCTCGAGAACGGTAGGCACTGGCGATCAAGAAAAGAACGAGGAATGCGAATACCGCCGCGGCTGTGAAGCGGCCTCTGGACCATCGACCTGTTCCGGACATGCTGCCGATAATATTGTGTGGACTTAGTCGTCACCGTCAGGAGCTGGTCATAATATTCAGTGTTGTGAACCTCGTGGGAGAGCGTCTTGTCCCTCATCGGCCAGGAGAATATCAGGGATTCTGATCTGAAAGAAAATTGCCAGATTGATCGCATCAGAGACTCCTAGGGAAAGGGGAGCCATTTCATGCTCCGGCTTCTGACGTCGGATGTGCACAAGCATCACTCTCCCACCGTTCGATCTAAGGAATACCCCTGATTTTCCCAGGTCCTTGTGTGACTTGGAGCCGGCTAGGAAATTGAAATTTTGCCCAACATGGTGTCTCGGGCGCCACGACCCATGATTTCGGGGTACAGTCCCGCATTTCCCGTCCATTTGTTGAACCTCTTCTGGACATAGCCCAGAGCTACCTAGCTTGTCCGATCTAATCCTTGCAGCGGATGAGTTGAGAGGATTTTCCGTGGCTTTTGGCTGACAATGGGAACGTGTTGCTTTCGTTGATAATGACAGTCGAACACCAAGAAGGCGTTGAATCACTGCAAGACACCTTTCATGGCAGCCACATTTGCAAATGGCTTTCATTTGAAGCCAGTTGTGCCTGTGTTTCGGGACTTTCCATCCTGTGGACGTTTGAATTGCTGTTCCAGCCATCTAGCGAATCTCACTGAAGGGAGATCTATCGATCTCCAGAACAGATCGGCCGTCCACAAGAGGAGCGGCAGCATTACAATATAGCCGCACAACCAGATAAACACGAATTGTCCGAGTGTCGTCTCCTCCCGAACATATGCACCTGTGTAAGCACGGAGCCACCAAAGCACGACATAACCCGCTGACCTGATCACCAGGCCGTGAGTCAAGTACAACGAGAAAGATATTTTCCCTAGGTATTGCGCAAGGCTGCTGTTCAGCAAGGGCGCAAGGTTGCTCGAGTGGACGCATGACCAAGTGGTCATGACTGCTCCAGTGGATCGAATCAGCTTGTTCTTCTCGGGGACGTACGCTGGGAGAAGCTCAGCAAGGTACACATATGGTGAGGCTGTAACTGGTTCCATGAAGGGGATAGAGAGGATATACAACCCAACGATGAAGCAGAGTCCCCAAGCTGTGGACGAAGGATCGAATCGTTGAGATGAGCAGGAAGCACTGAATGCCGGCCATGGGTTCCCGAGCAAGGCACCGAGATGAGGTGGCGTTCTCCCCGTCTGCTTTCGAATCAAGTCGAGTTCGGCAATGATCATGCCGGCAACGAAGAGCGAAGTGCGGTATCCTTCGAGGGCACAATACAGGAGAACTGCGACATGCAAAAGAAGCCGCCAGCCGCTTGTGAACATGGATGTTGCCATGGCAAGGATGAAGAGTGTGATGCTTGATTTAAACTCGACCGCAATAGTCCACGCATGCGCATCGTAAGCAAACATGTCATGCTTGGCCACATCTCCCACTGCCGAAGTTTTGACCAGCAGCAAGCATTGCTTGATGGCATGCAGGCCCTGTTCAAGGGTGGAGTTGGCGATCGGTGGAGGTGTCTCACGGACCAGGTGTGTAACGGGACTCTCAGATATCAGACCCTGCTCAATCAACCGAGTTACGTTGGTTCTTGCTTGAAAGGCCCTGACTTGAGCTTTATTCAGGTGGTTGTATACGTGTCTTGCCGGTTCGAAAGCTCGCATTTGCGTCAGGAACGCAATCAGCAGAATGGCCGCCATTGTTGGGAGCCAGAGGCGGAATGCCCTTCGAAACACCGAAGAAGCGATGCCTTCATACATTTTGGGATATTCCGATGCGTACAGCATGCTCAATGGCCGGTATGAAAGCACATAGCCCGATATCACGAAGAAGATGTTCACCATGGCCTCTCCGCCCCAGAGGAGAATCAAGAAAGGCTTCCACATGGTACCAGTGGCAAGGTCCTTCAGAGCATAGTAGCGCCAGGGATCATCCACCGCAGTTGTCCAATGCTCGTGTAAGACAATGAGACATGCAATGCCTCGCAGGCCATCGAGAGCGGAAATCTTATCAAGCGACGCCGTGGGCTTCGTATTCGTGGACCTGGAGAGAGGGCTAGGTATCAGCCACAGCAGAAATCTGTTGACTGCCATGATGGAAGGTACGCCTAGAGTATGACGGTGATCAGTATGGACCGGTTTGTCAGGGAACTCGACACAACTTACCAACATCCGCAGGGAGTGTAACACGTCCTTTAAGTCTCCTCTACCGGGACAGTGTGTTGCCAACAGAGAGAGATACAGAATCGAACTTGGAGTCATGTCCATACCGACGGCGCTGAGAGACGTGGTTCGGCGAACAAACCGCACATGCTTCCTGCTTACGAGGACACTACGTACAGTAACTCGTCCCCAGCACTGCGAGTTGCAAGCATCCCACCGTTTGCCCCTGGATCGATCTTATCGCGACTCCGCTTTAAATCACCGACGACTCGGCAGCCAAGCCGAGAAGAGCAATAAGCGAAATGGTAGGTGAGATCTTGACGCATCATAATGCTCTGACTGACCAGACAAGACTTTGCACAACCGGTGGTTACGGTGTTTGACAACTGCAGCTGGATAGATCGACACTCCTGCTCGCACCAGCCAGTTTCATGTCACCCTCCTGCCGATGTCGCCATGCCGATAAGGCACTTCCGGATTACTTGGCCATCTCGACCGGACTCCTTGATGGAATCATGATTCATGAGCTGCTGACCGGAGATTGGGCAATAGCGATCTCGTCGACTACCGTCTCGATCATCCGGTTAGAATGAGCGTGGCTGGCCCAAATGAAAAAGTCTACGCGAGTCCCCGAAACAGCCACTAAGACCGCCACCAGAAGCTGAGTGGCTGTTTCAGCGGCAAGACTTTCCTCCTTTTGGCTGCGGCCGAACAAGGTTTGACGCAGGTACCCGCAAGTGCGCTCCAATCAGACGCCGCAATGCTAACAGGGTTGCGATTAACACCGACTAGCGCCCACCGTGTTCGACTGCCCCTCGAAACCAAGTCCCACCACGCCACGGCGTCCTCAGCATCTCTTCTCAGCTGGTGGCGGCGTGGTCACTAATAGGGGCTCGGGGCCCTTCTTGGATCAATCTCACACGCTCGCATGTCCCCTGGGCTGGGCCTGGAAGCACATGTCGGGACCCGTGGATTCCGTCATGGCACTCCGTACGGAGTAGCAGTGATTCTTTATCGAAAGCCACGATAAGCTACACCATCGACAGTAAAATTCCATATACGGAGGCCGGGATTAATGGGCGCGGCTGCTGTTCAGGGGTCCAATAGTCCACACCGTCGAGCATTCTAGCGTCTCCAAACTTATACTCAGTACACCTGGGGCTGGATTTCGTCCTTGACTTCCTCTTCGACCCCGGGTGCGCACACAGAGCCAAAATGTCTGTCGCCTCGACCCTGTTTGCACGGGGCTCAGACAAGTTGTACCTGGCCATTCTACTCGTCTGTATTATCATTATTTCCTGTCTCAACGGGCCGTTTGCCTCGCTGTTCCAAACGAAAACCGATGCGGTAGACGAGTTCCTCTATCAAGCCACAGGTATCGAGGGCGACGTCCACCTCTCCGACTTCGAGCTCGGCGATGTTGCAAAAGATGCCTCGCACAAGGGAGCCGTCAGCCATTTTTACGAGGGGGAATGGGAGCCACCGGGGATTCCAGACCTCGATCCCGAGAGGACCAAAATCGTCGGCCAGTTCCTCAATGCCATAATGGATCCCAAAGACAGAACATTTCCCCGACTCCGATGTCCCCGACCCATCAAAGAGCGATACGAAATCCTTCGACGGCGGAGGAACTTTGCAACGAGGTGGGACTCGCCGCCGAGACGATGGTATTTCGCTCTCAATCTATACCAGTGCTCGCACGTCTTGCCTCGCCTGATGGCTTCAGTGGTGGAAGCGATCCGCTTTCTCCGCCCAGAAGACTGCGTGTTGTCCATCGTTGGCGGTCGCTCCAACGATGGCACGACCGAGATTCTGGCCAAGTTGCGGGAAGAGATGGAAGCCATGAACGTCACATACTATTTCAGCACGAGCGACGTCGATCCGCTGAAGTCCGGCAACGACCGCATCACAGAATTGGCTGTTCTGCGAAACCTGGTGCTGGATCCCTTGGTGCGGCAGCCCGAGCTGTACGACCCAGACACTACAGTTATTTTCCTGAACGATGTCTCCATTTGTACGGACGACATTCTTGAACTTGTGTATCAGAAGGTGAGTAAAGTGCGACTGGGGCCAGGCGGATGGGGTTTTCTAGGCACTAACGGTTTGATTAGTTCTATCAAAAAGCCGATATGACCTGTGCCATGGACTGGGTCGACCATGGAGAGACATTCTACGACTCGTGGATCTGCCGCGGGATGAGCGGCGACATGTTCATCGAGATCCCACAAAGTGGCAGCTTCGAATTCAAGCACAACCTGTTCTGGAACGATCCAGACACGAAAACTCGCTTCGAGGCGAAGCTCCCCTTCCAGGTAAGCTGGGCTGGCAACACTCAGGTACTGAAGCCCGCTAACTCATCACCAGGTCTACTCATGCTGGAACGGCGGCGCCGTCTTCACTGCCAAACCGCTCCTGGAGCACAACGTCACTTTCCGTGCTTCGTACAAGGACGAGTGCTACATGGGCGAACCCACGCTTCTTTGCAAGGACTTCTGGAAACACGGTCATGGCCGAATTGCCGTGGTCCCCAGCGTCAACATCGGCTACAACGATGACGAATCACGCGGCACAAAGAAAAAGTTCGGGTATGCCACCGAGATCGTCCATCGAGCAGAAGACGAGATGGGCCTGGGCAAATACGGCAAGATCCACTGGCAAGACACACCACCGGATCTCATCAAGTGTGAGCCGGATTGGCAGCATCCCACATGGGTCCGATGGGACGAAGCGAAGGAGCAGGTGCCCTTCGACTGGACACATTCGGGATACTTCAACGCCGAAAAGGCCACCGAGCAAGGAATCTCTTTTGAAGACGGCGGGGTGGCCGACCCATGAGCGGGAACGGGTGAGGGAGACTGGATATGAAAGGAGGGGACAAAGATTGGATGTACATCAACCCCTAGACGACCCATGGTACAGAGTCTTCTGTCGCGGGTGGGCAATTTCAGGCCAAGTGTTATAGGGCCTTTGGCTAGGACACGGCTTATGAAGCAAATAGACGGACATAGAAGTTCACGATGCACGAGCAATGACCGGAGTCTTGGACAGTATGTACAAGTGAGGACCCTAGGAGTGCCGGGGTGAAGACATGGTCATGGTCCGTACAAGTAAGTACTTTACGTAGCAAGCGGGGCGGAGCGTCGAGGGTCGGTCGAGGCTCGAAGACAGAGGGTCGAGGCGGCGGGCGGGCTGAAGTCAAGCTCAGCTGCGCCAGCAACTCGTACACAATAATTATCACAATGGCGTGAGTTCTGTCTTCATACGGAGTTCGTGGTGATTATGGCCACGTACTTTTCCTCCCCATCTCCACTTCCTTATCGCGCCCTCACTTTCACATGCAAGGCACCCGTCTTCCTAATCTCATCCGGGTGGGAACTGCCGCAGCAACCCCCCCTGTTGCTGATACTTTACCCCTGACACTCGCCGGTCTGGTGGCGGCCACATATAAGCGAAATCGTGCCGTCATGTCGGATGCATTTCTGGTGCTGCTGGTGCCTCTGATGGTTCTGCCACTGCTACACACATCTTGGGCACACAGGTCAAGATGTTGTCAATCGGTCGTAGCCAGGCGCTGTCGGGGCGGCTGTTTCTTCGCGTCGGCGTCGTCCTTCTCCTGCTGTTCCTTGTGTCACCTTGGCTGTGGCCCGATCGATATCTTCCACCGCTAACGTCGGGCTCCAGGACACCCCTCTTTGGCAGCAGCGACGCTTCCTTCGATGCCTCTCTCTTCTCACCCTCGATCAGTCCCTTCCAGAAGCAGCTTCCGCCATTCGGTGACACTCTGAAGCTGCAGCTCCCCGCCCAATGTGCCCAACGCTGGGCTCTCATTCACAAAGTCTTTACGCATTTCAACCCCGGCAGTCCTCTCGCAACGGGGTTTGAGAATGTAGACAGGAAGGAGTTGTATGCCGAGAGCTGGGACACGTGCCGGCGGCCAAATATCGTCGATCTCGAATACCAACAGGCCTTGAGGGCGCGGAAAAACCATGCCGCATTCCTCGAACGGCTTCCCGCCCTCGCTCGCGCCTTTAGCTTCCCCAAGAAAAGCCGGGGCATTGTGACGACGGCGAATGGCGCCCTCATGCCCATGTTGCTGGTGTCCTTGAGGTTGCTGCGCAGGACGGGCTGCACGTTGCCGGTCGAAGTCTTCATTGCCGACTTTGGGGACTACGAGCCTACGCTGTGTGAGAAAGTCCTTCCGTCTCTGAATGCAAAATGTGTCATGTTTGCCGACGACTTCTTGGACGTGCCATTACCCAACGGCAAGCCCGAGCTGGAAGCGTACCAGCTCAAACCTTTTGTCCTGATGCTGTCTTCGTTCAATGAAGTTCTATTCCTCGACGCCGACAACTTCCCGATCACGGATCCTGAACTGCTCTTCGAATCAGAGCCCTTTTTGGAGACCGGTCTGATCACTTGGCCGGACTTCTGGTGTGCAAGTCAGTCACCGCTTTACTACCAAATTACCGACACCGCAGAGCCACCTGTTGGAGACAGGCCCGGCTCGGAAAGTGGGCAAATCATGTATGACAAGACCAGGCACGTCGAAGACTTGTTGCTCGCCTGCTACTACAGCTACTATGGGCCCGGTCTGTGGTATCCGCTCCTCAGCCAGGGCTTTCCAGGCGAGGGCGACAAGGAGACGTATCTCGCAGCCGCCGTGGCACTGAACAAGACGTTCTACCAGGCCAGGCAGCTGCCCGCGATGCTGTCCGACGAAGGCGCCATTGACTTTGCGATTCTGCAGGTCAATCCCGCCGATGACTATGCCCAGATGAAAGCCGGGACACCCTGGCAAGACCTGCAATCGCCGCACGCCTTTATTCACCACCACTTTCCGAAGCTTGACGCCCTGCAGATCCGCCGCAGTAACCATTCATGGGTGCTGCACAAGCATGATCGCATGTGGGGCCCGGCGCAGAAGACGGTCGACATGTTCGGCCTGGATCTGGAATACGAGGTGTGGAAAGCGATCAACTACACGGCCTGCGATCTGGAATACGCGTTCAAGACCTGGCAGGGCAACTCGAGCTGCCATTTTGTGCAGGAGCACATGCGGCTGGTGTTTGAATCTGGTGATTGAAAGGTTGGTGACTTTGGCGACAAGACATCATCAACACGCGGCCGGAAGGCATCCTCCCAGCTGCCCATCTACATATGGCCAGAGGGTATCTGAGCGGTGGCCTGAATATGCCTCATATACTAGGCACCAAACAGTGTCCAGGTCTCCGCCATTGTCTGCCCTCACCAGGGTCCAAAATGCCCATCGCCGGGATCAGTTTGCCGTGCTCTGTTTCTGCGGGACGCCCGCGCACAACGAAGGGCGAATAACGACGCGACCAGGAAGCGAGACCTCTCGGTTCGAGGATTGGAATTTGGCGTTGTGCGGACCTATGAAGAAACTTGATGGGAAGAACAAATACGGATTTCAAAAAGGAAAGCGATCCATCGTGTCAAATATATTGTACATTTTCAGTCGATACCCAGGGATAGAAGGATTTGTTTCGGGCTTGTTCTTTGGGACTTTGGGCTGAAGACTTTTGGGGGCGTTTGGGATCCTGCACGAGGCGGCTGCAGTGCCTCCATCACTGCAACTTATAGATCACGGCTGATGACACCTCCAAAAGAAGATAGACTTGTATTATGAGCCGGCTACATATGTAACCACGAACGCCTTGAAGAATCGGATTTCGGAGATACTATGTACAACGCGGCAATGTAAGTTGCGCTCGCACCAGTACGGCGTATATGTACAGTATGTATGCAAGGGTTTGGAGACATTCGTGACGAAACCTCACTCCGAACGGATTAGTATGTACCAAGGGTACATACATACATTCCCCCACGAGACTTTTCCAGCATTGACCTATCTCGTTCTCGCACGATTGCTCTAATTTCCCTCTTTTCTTCTTTTTCTTCTACGAGGTAGTGGCCAAGGGTAAACACGCACCATCTCTTGCAGCCGGGCTGGATTCCCATGACGATCTGGGCATTCCGAATCTGCACCCCATGATGCCCGTGCGGTTGCGAAATGCAAGGGGGGGAGGCAAGGCGACACATGAAGAAAGCACAGAGCGCAAGGGCCGCGAAACAATGTGACTTGGATCATCCCCTCCAGACTCTTCTCTCTCTCTCTCTACCTCTCTCTACATTCCAGCGCGCCGGTCCGTGAGATGTCACGACACACGACACGCGCGCTCGCCCCCCTTGGAGGAGGGGGGAGGGGGGATTGTATTGAATTGAATTGAAGCTCATTCTCTTCCTCTCTTACTCGGTTCGTAACACCTTCTTCCTCTTCTCCTCCCCCTCTTCCTCCTCCTCCTTCTCCCCCTCTTTCGTAATGGATCGGTGATGGAGATGGCCATTGTCGCCGCATCATCTCCAGCTACAGCTACAGCTACAGCTCTCAGTGTTATCGAACCATGTTTCCCCGATTCGAGGTAGCAGGCTTTGCCATCACTCTGATCATCGTGTTTCTGTGCTTCTCGAGATTCCGGCCCGCGTTCCCAGACCTGGACTCGGCGGTGCTCAAATACGACAATGACGACGACACGCCGTCTGAGGTGATGGGCCTCCTCGTGGACGATGTCGAGCCGCCAAACCCCTTCGAGGACGCCGAGGTGGCGGACGTGTTCGCCCAACCGCCCGTCGACGAGAGCGGACTCGGCAGGCTGGCCGACTCGATGAACTCGACCCTCGGGTTTGCAAAGGTCTTTGTGATCTCTATGCCTAACCGGGCGGACAAACGAGACGCGTTTAGTCTCCAAGCGCGGCTGTCGAATATCACGTTCGAAGTCAGGGACGGGGTCTCTGGGGCGGATGTCCCTGCTAAAGCGCTTCCACTTGTACGTTGAGTTTTCTCTGTGAAGAATGAATTGATGGGCGTCGCGACAAAGCCGAGCTGACTGTCCACAGCACTTCGCACAAGATCCAGGCGCCACGGGATGCTGGCGCGCACACTTGAACGTCATGCAAGAGATGGTGCGGGAGAACATCCAAACGGCCATGGTGTTCGAGGACGACGCCGACTGGGACGTGGCGATCAAGCACCAGATGCTCCAGGCAGCGCGGGCGACACGCTTCGTCACAGGCCAGCCCGAAGACGTAAAGTCCCTCTCTCCCTACGGCGACGACTGGGACATCATTTGGTTTGGCCACTGCGCGTCCGGCGCCGACCCGGACGACGACCGCAGGTTCGTGGTCACCGACGACCCGACAGTCCTGCCGCCCTGGTCACGCTCCGAGTTCGTCAAGCCGGACATGTCGTTCTGGGAGGAAGACTCGGACGACTACCTCAACTTCCAGACCCGCATCTACTTCAAGTCGGCCTGGAACTCCTGCACCGCCGCGTATGCCATTTCGCTGCGCGGCGCCGAGAAGGTCGTCTTCACCGAGAGCATGGTGCCCTACAATGACCCCGTCGACAACGGCATGGGCGCAATGTGCAACCAGCACACCCTCAACTTTACCTGCATAGCTCCCTTCCCGACCGTGGTCGGCATCTCCAAGCCGGCCGGCCCATCAAATCGAGGCAGCGACATCCGCGGGTTGGAAAATGAGCAGATCTCCGAACAGGGCTGGAGCGAGCGGATTATGTACTCGACGCGGCAAAACATCCCGCGCATCCTCACGGGAGCAGAGGACTTTGTGAGCGTGTTCGGCACGGAGCAGGTGCCCCCCTTGTCGCTCAAAGACATCGGAAGCGGGACAGGGCACGGAGAATGGATTTGGGCGGGGAAACGATACTTCAACGAGGACGAATACAACGCAGCCAGAGAAACGGATCTGGCCTGGGAGGAGGGTTTAGCTGACCAAGAGGAACATGGCGTCGAAGTTGACGACTGGCAAAGCCCAATAGAGCCGGAAGCAGAGCAGGTCGAGCAGCATGCAGGAGATGAGTCCCCTGGCGAACCGGCCGCGCAGGAGTGGGCCGCAAAAGACGAGGCAGCTGAAGTGCAAGTCGCGGACGGTGCAGGAGGGTCGCGATCAGAGTCGGAGCCAGGGTCAGAGCCAGGATCGGAGCCAGAGTCAAAGTCAGAGTCAGAGTCAAAGTCAGAGTTAAAGTCAGAGTCAGAGACAGAGCCAGAGCTGGAGCCAGAGCTAGAGTCGGAGCCAGAGATAGACTCCGAGCGTGATATGCTAGGGCATACTCCCGAGCTGCTTGAGACTCGGCCACAATGAACAGCCGGGTCGGGTCGTTATTGATCAGCCAGAATCGACGCATAGTGTAAATACACAGAGCAACAGAGCCAGGTCCAGAAGTGTTTGAAGGGTTGATTCACAGCGAGTTCATCAGCCGTACTGAGGGCTCCTCAAGGTCCTTGGTGGAAGGACCAGACAGAGCCCCGATCCCAGTGCGGATGACGAATTGACCGTACCCGTTCGAGGTCTTGTGAGTCAGACGCCGGTCGCTGTGGGTTGCGGATGGCCGTGCATCTGGAAGTGCCCAAGGTTGAGCCCTCATTGCCTCTGACTTCCCACAAAGAAGACTCCTTGCCGCGTACTGGAAACAGCGTGAAGTCCATCCGGAGGATGTTATGCAATTCCAAAAACCCGAACGAGCATCATCTCGCGACGGAACCTCGAACCAGATGATTTCCGTCGCCCACGTCGATCTCTGCGCGCTGATACTGTTGATTGATCTCCCTTGAATCGATGGCTCAGATGTCCACAGTACTTCCTTCGTACCCGGCAGTCCGCAGTGTGATGCGCTGTCCACAACCAGACAAGGAACAAGGAGTGAGTCTCCACCAGACAAGCCGGCCCTCACTACAATAAGCAAGTGCGTGTACACGTAAGGACCGGGGCGTGGAAGGACGAGTCCGACCGTCACGACCCAGCTCAACTCCGCCCCTTTTTCTAAATGATCCCAGCCTTGTGTCGCCACGCTCGGATACAGTGGCGCGGAAGGGCGACAATCTCTCAGATCACTCAGTCAGTGACAGGACGAGGTCCTTCCACTTACTAAGAACAATCTCGAGGAGAGTTTCCGCATCAAGGCTAGTCTTGTGCGTCCCATGGCCGTGAACTTGGGGCCAAACCCCAAAGCGGAATCCACCTCGTCGTCACCCCCGTGGAAACATTGTCTTTGATGAGCCGGCCAAAATGAATTCCCCCAGTGCACGCAAAGGGACCCGCCATGCATAACCGCAGTACTAGTAGCTACGGTGCGGAGACCAGCATTAATAACGTCCTGACCCTCATCCGTGGAGGGACATAGCTGCAAAATAGGGAGGTGCCACTCCGGTGTCAACCACGGTCAACCTATCGGATGCGGAGGTGAGCA
The DNA here is from genome assembly GCA_002099365.1 of Phialophora verrucosa. Taxonomy (NCBI): domain Eukaryota; kingdom Fungi; phylum Ascomycota; class Eurotiomycetes; order Chaetothyriales; family Herpotrichiellaceae; genus Phialophora; species Phialophora verrucosa. The sequence continues at coordinate 163,636 of MSED01000003.1, read as the reverse complement.
TAGAAGCGACGGTAGGCGACAGCAGCTCGCCGTTTGAGATGAGCAGCCCTGCGCTGGACTGCTAGACCGCAGCACCACAGTGCCCCTGACAGCGGACCGACGAGATGAGGTGAGCGTCCCACAGTTGAGACACTGTACTTATACCCTCGTCCTCCCATACCGAACCATTCAAGGTCAATCATTCTCTGTTCTCCATCTCTCTCTAACTTTCGTGGCGGAGCTCGATTCTTTCCACCGTCACTCCTCCCAGCCACCATTCGGACTTCAATCATGGGGTCTTTCTCGGTTCTTGCTGTACCAGTTCTGGCCTTGGTGTCACTTGTCGCCGCACAGTCCGGTAAGTTCTCCTTGAGATCGAAGAGAGGATGACCAGAATGGTAGGCCCAAGTTAACTCGTCGGCAGCACCCTGCTTCCCAGTGCGGGTTCAGACCAACCTGCGCGTCGATTTCCTAGGCAGCTCAACGAGCGTCAGCCCAGCGGGAATTCTTCTGCCTCGAGACGGTAAGGCTCTATCGTAACATCCCCACACTCCGGCGCCAACAACAACACATACTACATACATGGATGTGCATGTATGTATGTGCATCTCGCTGATCAAGACACCGCAGACGTGCTCGATGCACCGACAGTATACGGCCCCGAGAATGCGACCCAGGAAGCCACGTACGTGCTGTTCATGGTCGACGAGGACGTCGACACAGGGAACGGCCCCCGCGTCCAGCTGTTGCATTACTTCCAGCCCAACCTTGTGGGGATCAACCATGAATTGTCCGTCCAACCGAGTGCACGGAATGCCACCACCGCGATGGGAGCAGACTATGTGACGCCCTCACCGCCGGGAGGGGACATCGCCCACCGATACACCCTGCTGCTGTATCCTCAGCCGGAGGGATTCGCGGTGCCGGAAGCGTACGCCTCATTCAGCCCCCCCGCGGACGTCAACGCCAGATACCCCTTTGATATGTCTGGTTTTGCGGATGCGGCTGGCCTGGGTCAACCTTTTGCTGCGAACTGGTTCCGCGTCATCAACGACACTACGACTGCGACAGGGACGGAGTCCGCTTCCACCACATCGACAACTCCAACTTCAGGTTCGGCCACTGATGCTACCACCATGACGACAGCTTCAAGTAATCCTGCATCCACTTCGCCGCCGGGTTCGTCCAGCGCGTCTGCAAGCGCAAGTGCAAGCTCTGCTGCAACGGGTGGGGCTGGCCTGGTAGAGGTGCGCGGCAGCATAGGAGAACTGGTTGCCGGCCTGGTTATGGGCGTCGCCGGCGCGTGGCTGTGGAGGGTGTGATTTGTTGTGATGATATTTAATATGGTTTGTGTTCGGAACCTAGCACAGGATGTGCATTTTCAACCCTGTGTCCAAGGCGGAAGTGAAGATGTTCGGATAGGAGTTCAGTACGTAAATCTGCTTCTCAGACTCATGTTCTTCTTTAGTACTAGGTATCGGTGATCTCCACTCCCCCAGTTGAGTGTTGGGTAGAGATGTCAAGTACTCGTAGCGGCGGCTTAAGGAATATTCGCGGTCCCTGCTCTGAACAGCATATGGACGTGACAGTGAGGGCTTTGGCCTGCAACGTTAGCCAGGATATCACCTTCAAAGAACGTGCTTCCAGGGCAGACCTTGCATTGACAAGGTTGGATATGTCATGCTTCGTCTGGACGCCTTTGACGAAGACTGTTTGATTACCTTACCGAGCACCCATTGAGAGGCCGGGGTCCTGGTAATTTGGCCTCCGTATCTTGAACTGGAAGAACGAAATTACATAGTCGGCAGCAATGGGACAATAGCGGAGATTGAATACTCAGGGCGGGGATGGCTAAGAAACATCAAGGACTTGTTCCGTGCCAGGATGTGCCATGAGCGGCAATCCGAGGTGCTGGGGGACCGTGGCCCGGAGGAGCATTCACGGTCTGTGACTTCGTCCAGCGAATACTCGAGTCTTCGACACAGGAAAAGGTTCAAGACCTACCTGCCATCATAGTGAAGATGCGAGAGAACCAAGGTCATCTTGGAAGTCGCCTTGTCTAGCATAGAGTGGCAATGATATTGAGCGACGCGATCTGAGTACTGCAAGCAGAGAAAGGGACAAGCTGGAAGAAGAACAGCGGCTTCTTAGGAAGAACTAGAGCATGGAAGTCACGATTCTCCCATGCCGGTGACCAGTCGAAGGCGGGCAAGAGGTTGCTGGCGAAGGCTGGGCAAGATATTAGGCGGGAGGACACCAGGCGAGTCTGCGGTGGAATTGACAGCAGCAGGATCTATACGAGTAGAAAGATTGAATCTTCGTAGCCTGCGCCGTGAATCTCCTCGAGTGTTGAAGATGAAAGTGAGGCCCCGGACTTTTCAAGGTGGTCGGTCGGGTAAACTTTGTCCCGCGAGGCTCGTAGTTAAAGAGCCTCGGCACCAGCAGCGGCGGCGTCGGCGCGTGATTTTCATCAGCTGCGCATCGTGCGAGGCTGTCATCGCCTTTTGCCCGCCAGCCATATTCAATTCCCGATCTATTTCCAATTCCTTTTCCTATTACGCCGAGTACTCCAGACATTTGTGAGATATGAGTTATGAGAGGTGACATGACATAACCCTCAAGCCGCCGCTCCCTCGCGCTCCCTCTCTCTAGGCGACATCTACCCACCCCGCCATGGCCGACGCTCTCTGCGGGCCATCCAACCCGCTTCAGAACCTCCAGAAACACACGCAGGTAGATCGGACACTCCAGCAGGATCGCCTCGTCGGGAACAGACAGTCGCCTGCTCAGGTGAGTTATCATCCACCTCGCCCTGCTCTCTCCCACCGCTGACCCGTGCGCAAAGGGCTTCCGCACCGCCGACCCCAGGACCGGAGCCCTCGATGCCGACTTCCACGCCTTCGAGAACTCAGCGCCGAACCCCTTCCAGTTTCACCAGCCCGAGCTCTTCCATTCTCAACACCATGCCCCATCCGCGGCGGGAGCATGGGCCTCCGACTTCCAGCGACTCTCCCTCCATAACCAGTCGCCCGTGCCGGCGCAGCAATTTCGTACCGAAGCGCCGTTGATCAGGTCATCCCCGCTGGGTGGATGGCAGAATGAATTCCTGCGCCAGCGGTCCAGCGCGAGCACACCTGTCTCCCAGGGGAAGCAAGCAGTGCGAGACCTTCCGCAGATGAACAGCAACACGTTCCAGGCCTCGCTGATGAACTATTCCCAAGCTCCGTACCAATCATATACCGCCGGTGGCTTCCAACAGCAGGAACCGCAAATGCAGCACCCAAGCATGGGCCAAGAGCTGCAGATTTCCGACGTGGACTTCGAGGCCGCATTTGCCGATGCGCTCGCCCACGCCCAAGAAATGGACCAAGACCGCGCCCACCAAATCGAGGCCCAACTCCACGCAGACCCTACAGATGTCCAACAAGGAGAGAATATAAAGATCGGGAGCGACGCGCTTCGCTACGTTGAAAAGCACGAACGTACCGCCGAGCCGAACGCACGCGACGCCGACGAACTGGCCCGCACGGCAGGCGAGCTGCTCAACAGCGTGTCGCACGATACAAGCGAAAAGTTCCAAAACAGTCAATTCCTGCAGCTGATGCGCAAGATCCGCGACCGCGAAGTCGAGGTCCAGAACGATGACCTGCACGAGACGTCGACGGGGAGGCCGGCGTCCGAAACCCTCCACTTCGAAGGCCGTAGACAGGGCCCTCTCCCTGCGACAGCGACGGGGATGGATACGGATATGAGCTCGCACTTCGAATTCCCCGACATGGACGCCGTCTATGCCCCCACGAACAGTGATGACATGTGGGCCGATGCCAGCGACGGCGCTTATGACGCCCAACAACGGGATCAGTCTGGCGCCAGTGCAGTTGCCCCGCAGACATACCAGTCTCCCTACACGACGTACGGGTTCGACGACGACCAGTACCCGCACACCCAGATGGAGGCACTGCACCCTGGTGGGAAATTCTATCCCGACCAGAGTCCCCAGCTCCATAAGGCGGCCCTGGCCGGTTCTGGCTCTTCCGAGGTTGAGATGAGCGGTGCTGTGCCCCCAGTCTCGGGCGGCGGCAGTATAGTCGAGGACGGCGCCGCGCTGGAGAAGCGCATCTCGGCCAGTGACTTCGACTACGTCGACCAAAGTGCCGGATTGGCGCGGCGATTTGCAAGAAATGAAATGAGCTTTTAGATTCCCGGAGCCTCCCCACTATAAGAGGTTGACGACCGATGGGAGCATGCAGCGTGAAGCGTACGGCGTGGAGCGCATATTTGGATACGCAGACGGCTCAGGGGTGGGGTATAGCTAGACAGGAGTGTAATAATGACAAAGAAACGCAATGGGCTGTGCTTTGCACCTCGAGTATCAGTCGGTTGTGTGATATGCTGTGCATAGCCCATTTCCAGCAATGAGAGGGCATTTCCAAGAGCTGTCACTGGTTGCCATAGCAAGGAACAGTGAGAATTGCATCGGATTGATGCAGGCTCAACGCAGGGTCAAATCGATGTGAGCTCACTGATGCCAAAGCCGGTCTATTTTGCTCCTTTTTCCGCCATGTCAACACTAAATGCTGAAGACCAGCGGGCGCGGCCACGGGGAGTTTCATGATCGAATGAGCTGAAGAGCCCTCGTCGAGATACTGTGATACCATGTCGTCGCCCACCATCTTCAGCCCAGCAATATGGGTACATATACTTCCCTAATTATGGCTTCCCAAGCCGGCCATCCAGCCTTCGCATCCCAGCGACGCCGTGCACTCAGCACCAGAAAATGAATGGCCCTCTCTCCAACTTCTTGGATCGGCTCCTCCCAAGGCCATTCCCATTGCTGGTGCCGTTGCCGCTGCCGTTGCCGTTGCCACTGCCGGTCCCATTTGCGGCAGAATGGCCATCCTGAACAGCCTCTTCCCCGTCCAGATCCATCGCGTCAGCCTCCTCGACCTCACCGAGCGCATCGCTCCACTCCAGCCCGTCTCCCTCGCCGTTCATAGCAAGCCGCCACCACCGCCCCATCATGATCTTCCCGCCGGGGAGGACGACGCCCTCGTAAGCGTAGGCGTAGTCAATGTCGTTCCAGTCGAGGTACTCGCTCAGCCGGTACTTCTCCTCCATCTCCTCGATCGTGTCCTTGTCGAATTTCGAGCCGTCGCGCCAGAGGTGGTTGTTGAGGAGTTTTTCGCGCAGATGTGCAGCAAGTTGTGCGTCCATTTCAGCCGGGTCAAGTTGTTGCCCTGCCGCGCCGACCCCGTCGAGGACCTGAGCGAGCTGGCCACTGTTGTTACCGTTCTGCGTCATCTGTGTTGTTATCGTCGTGGTAAAGTTATCGCCAAATTCTTCCTCCGCGTGCTCGAGGACTTGGATTAGGTGGCGGTGTGTAGGCTTGTACAGCACCATGATGATGCGATTCCAACCTGGGATACTGTTCAACCGCGGCTGCCCAGGGATAGAATGGATGACGCCTCGAAGCCGCATCGCCAAGTAGGGATGATATTTCGGTAGCTGGGCGGCATTTTGCGAGTCTGCTGGTGTTCTCGTGTCGTTGTTGGGCAGGGATAGCTCGATGAATGGGGCCAGACCTCGAATGAACCTGCCTGAGCTGGAGTCAAGGTTGAGGCCTGAAATGGTATTCCGAAAGATGGGGATGTTGGCGAAGATGGGTGACCAAAACCCGTCCACGTCGTTGTCGGCGCTGACGGAGAAATCGAGTTTCTGCGCCACGTCAGCCATTTTATTCCACTGTGACAGAGACTGTTATGATTTACCAGGGGGTCCACCTTCTGCCAGTCCTCTGCCAGACTTTGTACTTCATCAAGCTCTTGTTTCTTCTTCGGCCACTGGGCCAAGGTGCTGTAGTGGCCGTACCATTCCATCGCGATGTGCAAGTCTCTGTCTTTCAATGGTTTGTCCCACCTCTTCAAATTGATTCCAGCACGCGTTAGGTCTCTCGCCATATGCCCGTATGTGTTCTCAACCATGCTCGCTGATCCAAAGCCCTGTCGCTCTCCGATGAGATGACGGTGCCAAAAGTTACGTATGTGGAGCAATGCATGCGTATCGAGGAGAAACTTGGGCGGTGGCAAACGCTTTCTCAGACTCCGTCGCTCCTGGTAGGTAAAAGGTGAGGGTCCGGGAGGCTCTTCTCCTGCAACTAGCTCGCGGTACAAAAGTACGAGAGGTTTGTCCCAGGCGTACACCACAGCCAGATCATAGTTCCCCCGCGATGATTTGATGACATGCGCCAATTGGGATGCAGGGGACAATAGAAGGTGGGAAAGCACGAGCTGTAAAGCGTCGAAGAGGCGATGTGGCTGGCCAAATCTCTGACCACGACATGGGAAGAAGAAACAAGACAGGAAGGTGCGTATCCAGGGCGAGTTATGTGGAGAAGCAAATGCTGCGAGGTTCTTCGACATCGATGGCGGAGGGAGATGGCGTCGTCGCGGTCTGTAGGCCTCTGATATGACTATTAGATGAGCGGTATGAAGAGGAACATAGAGAACGTGTAATGGACAACATACCGATCACCATATCTCGCAGGACCTCCAGTTGCACACCGAGCCGTGGATCCTTTGGATCAGTGAACTCGACGAACTGGCGAAGCACGGCCCGACGAAGTTGATATGCAAAGATGAAAGGTCTTGGATTGGCGACGTACGCGAAGTCATATCGGGAGAGGAACCTCTCTTTCCAGATGGCGGATTCTTTGGGCACCAGAAGAGCAGCGAAAGTCTTGCATGAGCAACTCAAGTTGAAGAGGTCCTTGTCATCGGGTAGGTGAGACACAATGAGATTGAGGATCTGGTCAAGTCAGTCGGCCAGGACGAGTGAGGCACATTGACTTCTCTTGCCTCCGTAGGAACTTCCTCAAACTTTGTGCTGACAGGCTCCGCGGATCTAAGGCTCCTGGATTGCGAATTGCTGTCCGAATGTGAAACATCGTCCATCGATTCGTCGTCAGAACTGTCAAAGGGAGAAATCGTCTTGCGCTTGGTTCGAATATCTGGCACTGTGTTGGTCAAGTCATCCTCCATGTCGATATCTGTGTTTTCAAAATCCTCAGAAAGTTCAGAGAGGTCGCTATCGGATGGGTCAATATGGCTTAAGGCCAGCTGCACCGAGGGAAGATCCATGACCCAACACAAAAATGTGAAAAAGTGGGCAAATGTTGATAGATGAATGAGAGGGGTTGAAAACACAGACGAGGAAGAGGAGCCGTATGGGATCTTAGGCAGGTGGATGTGTTCGAAGATGATGAAAAGAAGGCGATTTTGAAGCTAGGTCCCATGCCTGCTTCGCCAGAACCGAGATCGATGTTCGGGTGAGGTGTTAAGTCGGCGGAAGTGAATACCTGCATCAGCGGCATGAGGAGCACATGCCAAGTGTGATCTTTCAAGAATTGCATTGACGAACGTCTCCATAATCAGCACAACAACACGCCTGCTTCTTGAACTTGCTTCATCATGGCATTATTTCTTGTATAGCTGCTTGCCGCCCCCCATCATATCTTACTGCATGAGAGCCATAGCGCAGAACAGTGCAGCAACAATTGACATAGCTGCAGCCTTGACGCGGCTGCCGGCACCTGTTGATGTTGGAGCTGAACTTGAGGTCGAGGATGGATTCCCTGACGAAGTTGAGGACCCGGAGACCTTGGATATCAAGTATATCTCGCCAGAGGCATCGGAGGATACGAAGATACGGCCTTGGTTATCGATAGCCATGCCCACTGGACGGAAGCAATCACCAGGACATTGCGAGTTGTCCTCGTTGGCGAAAATATCGCGGGCAGCTGTCTTACTCTTGGGACTGTCGACTGGCTCGCCACTCGTGTTGAAGGCCACAACAGACAGCTTGTATCCTGTGGATCACCATTGTTAGCCCGTACTGATGTTGACAAGGCGGCAGAAACAACGCCATTGGAGTCGGGATCATTCTGTCAGATGCTGGGAGAAAACTCACCCACGGGTTCAGTCCTGTCCCAGCTCCCGTGAAACGTGACCCAAGCCTCCGTGCCGCTGTTATTGAACTTGATATCAAGAGGAGCCATGTGAGCCTGGAAAACCAAGCGTGCGGGCAATTGCTGTGCACAGTAGGCGTCTGTCCGATTCTCATTGTTGGAATCCGGGCCGGCGTCTACAGCAAACTGACTTCCGACCGTCAAATTGTCATTGTCTGGAAGATCGTCGACGCCCCAAGCAGAGAAACACCAAGGGTAGCCAAAGTTCCCCCCCTGGGGAGCATATTGGGTGCCATTCAGATAGCCCAGGAAGTTCAGTTCCTCGGCAGGGTTGTCCTCGTGCACGTCGACACCCATACGGGTAATCTGGTCAGCGGAGTTCTCCACTGAGTAAAGGCCACCACTGTTCGGATGCTCCGCAATGCCGACATCATTTCTCAGTCCCCATCCTAGCCGCAGGCCGTCGCTATTGAAATCGTACGGAGTGCTGGTCACATTGCTGATGTTGAATGCTTTAATCTGAGAGTGGCCAGAGGACAAACTTGCGGCGTCGAAGTCTATGTTGGAGGTGGACCCTCTGGTGACCACAAGCAAACCTGGAGCCTTGTTTGACAGCAAAAGGGTTCGAGTGGTGTGATCGCTGCCTGCCATATTGCTGACAAGGGTAGCATTGTTTGAGACTGTCCTCGCTGACTGATCGTAGTCCCAAGAGTAGACATTCTCGGATGAGGAAGCAAAGAGAGTTTCTCCATCGTTTGAGATCTCTATACCGTGATTCAGCTGTTACCATGTCAGTGGCCGTGACCAGCGCCTGAAGGCAACGTGACAGACACTTAACGCAGGAGTCACATCTGACGAGGTGCCGACGGAGACACATCCATTGTTCTCCTCCAGTGTGTGTGCTGAGACGACGCCTCTTCCTTGTTCCACCACCAAGAGATTACCAGCTTTGTCGAGGAGGATGCCACGAGGTTTGGACAAGCCAGTCGCAACCACTTGCATGCGGAACCCCGATGCCAGCGAGGGTTGAATCGAGCCCGAAGGTGCCGGGCCGCAGCTTGAAGATGACTGCGCGAATACTGGCGACAGGACGGTGGCGAGCGCTGCTGCGAGGAGCGATGCGAAGGTCCTCATCTTTATCGGCAGATCGTTAAAGGGAAAGGCGGACAGCGGCTGGTGGGTTGAATGATGAGCTCTGCTCAACTGGGACTCAAGGAGGTTTTAGGGTGTGAGAGTTGCACAACTCCCTCCTCTGGAAAGCTGCACAAAGGTCCATAATGTGAGGCAGGTGTCCGCTTGGATCTGTCTTTCCTTGGAAGGAGCTGTAGTCATGATGCTTGCCAATGCAACAAACAGCCAAAGCAGGTCGATGATCTCATGCACCGCCCCTAGTCAACGCCTCCGGGTACAGCCGGAGTTGGCCCTAGCGCCAGTGATAGCGGAGGTGAATGCCGATATAGCCGACTCCTTGACCACGGCATTCCCTATTATCCTTGCAAGCATCCAAGCAAACGGCGACATGACTACAGGACACAGGGTAGGATGTTGAAAAGGCACAGACGGTGCTACAGCGGCACACCTCGACAGCTGGTTCTTGGCTACACAAGCCGCAATGACGCGTCAAGAAGATATAGACGGACAACAAACTATTCGTGGAATTCAGCCGGTCCCCTGGCACAGCCGAACACTTCGAGCATGGCCTCTATTTCTATCAGTCCCGGACACCGTATTGGATCCTCCTCAATGCGCCTGGACAACTCCAGCTTCGTTGGCCTGTGCAGAAATCCTCTTCTTGTATGCGTTGACGTCTCCAGGGAACTTCTCGACTACACCTTTGTCGCAGACCCACAGGCTGGTACACACGTTCTGAAGCATGGTCACATCGTGGCTCACCATCAGCACACCGCCCTGAAATTGCTGCAACGCTGTCGACAGAGCATCCATGGCTTCGATATCGAGATGATTCGACGGCTCGTCCAGGACAAGGATGTGTGGATTCGTCAAGGACAAACAAGCAAATGCCACCCTAGATTTCTGACCACCAGACAACAGTTCAAGCTTCTGTAGTCCAGTCATTCCGGTGATGCCGAATGCTCCAAGATGCCTTCGGTATTCTTCGTCAGTCTTGCCGGGGTACGTTTTTTGCATGAAGCCTACTGCGGACGTGTTCATGTCCAGAGCATCAACGTGGTGCTGTGCAAAGAAGCCAATGCGGAGGCGCGGGTTCTGCGATATCAAGCCAGACGTAGGTTGGAGCTGCCCAATCAACAGCTTTAGCACTGTTGTTTTACCAGCTCCATTGGGACCCACAATGCCAATTCTGGAGTCGAGTTGAACGTCTAAATCCACGTTGCGGAGTAAAGGTTTGTCTTTTGTGTAGCCGAAGGCGACGTTCGTCATCTGGATAATCGGAGGCGAAAGCTTCTCAACGTCAGGAAACCGGAAATGGACCGTGTACTCAGCCTCAGGTGGTTCGAGAACAGGCATCTTTTCCAACTTCTTGATACGAGACTGCGCCTCGGATGACTTGGCAGCATTGTATCTAAATTTGTCAATGAAAGCCTGCAGATGGGCTCGTTGCGCCATTTGGTTGTCGTATTCGCGTTTGGCGTTCTTTCTTCGTTCTTCCTTGGTTGCGTAGAAGGCATCAAAGTTTGCGCCTTTGTAGTAGTCCAGTCTCTCCGAATGCTGATGGATGATATCGGTCGCCACTTCGTTCAGGAACGCGCGGTCGTGTGAGACCACCAAGACAGTGCTAGGGTATGTTTGTAGGTAGTTGGACAAGAACGTGATCGAGGGAACATCCAACATGTTTGAAGGTTCATCGAGCAGTAGCAGATCCGGCTCACAGAAAAGTGCTCGTGCAAGGGCCAACCTCATCCGCCAACCGCCAGAGAAGGTCTTGGTTGCATATTGTTGACGTTCTGGTGAGAACCCGAGACCAGCAAGAATGCTGGCAGCTCGAGATTCCGCCTTGTCGGACTCCATCTCACTTAATTTGGCTTGAATGTCACCTAGTGTAATGTCAAGTCCGTCTTTGTCCTTGTCCAGCCGGGCAGCATCCTTAGAGGTATCAGCCAACTTTGACCTCTCATTCTCAAGAGCGGTGAGCTGCTTCGAGATCTTCTCCTGCTCCGCCAGCAAGTGTTTCCGCCAGACATCGGCATCGAGCACTGCTTGAATGGCAGAGGTATCGTCTCCAGTAATCTCCTGCTCGACGTGGAGGATAGATATATGAGTGGGAATGGCGACTTCTCGGCGGCTCAAAGCCCGGAGAAGCGTAGATTTACCGATACCGTTCTGACCGACTAAACCGTATCTCCGACCGTAGGCTAACGTCAGAGAGGTGTCTGTCAGGATACGCTTTCCAGAAATCGACACATCGATCCCATCCACCTTGATATCCTTGCTTTTCGATTGAGAATCAGCACCAAGCTGAAGAGGGTTGACGGCCATGAAGAACTCTTCGTACGATTGCGTGGGGTCCGGCTGGTTGAGCAACCTCGACGCTTCGTACTCGACATTCTTCATAACTTTCTTGTCTTGCTTCGCTCGAATTTTCCGTTCGGCTTTTTCGAGCTTCTTTCTGTCGACCTTCGATTCGACTTTACGAGCATTGGTGGCCTCAAGATCAACAGTGCCACTAGTCAAGCCCATAGTAGAAGAAATATTTCGCTGTGAGCTGACCTGGATGGTTTGCTCGAGCTTCCTGGCTGCAAACGGCATCCGCCGCCGCTCGGGATCGACGCCATTTGCCTCACTTAGTCTCGCAATGAATCTTTCAACAAGATTGCGTATCGCAGTTTCGTTCTGGTCAGAAAAGTTCCCGGATGCAGACACGAGCAGAGATGTTACAGTCTCAAGAGCCTCGCCCAGTGGCGACTGAGTAGACGGATCGTCTTCTGAGACGTAGAGCTTGGAGGCATGGTTCAGATATCCCTGTAGGGCCTCTTCAGCGAAATGACTTCCGGAAACAAAATCATGCAACAGTGCAGTTCTCAGTAGCAGTATGCGAAAACGAATTGATCACTGACACCATGCTAAAGACGTCGACTTACCACGGAATACTCTGATAGTACATGATCAATATTAGGAATTTGAGCTTGTATCTCAGCCTCCATGATTGCACAAGCTGAGGATGGCTCGCGAACAGGTCCAGTGGTAGTGCCGTTGATCTTCGGGTTTGTGCTCGAGCAGACGTAGACTTTGACGGGTCTTCCCGATATGGGCAAAAAGCTCGGTCAAAGGTCCGGATATGGACGGGACGAAAAAGTGTTGTCGATGTGGATGAGGCTTGGTGTGGTTGAGAGACTGTTGCTTGTGGTTCAGGTACCCTGCTTCAAACCCGAGCTGTCCAATGATAATGCGGGAAGATTGCGAATGAGTTCAAGAACGGCCCACGAAGAGATTGCGTATGTAGAAGCAACAAACTTCAACATGATGGATCTGCTTCAAAATCTTGGGGCGAAGACGCAGTCACGTACCTCACGCGTACATAATCGTCTAGTGCGGCAGAAATTTAAAAAGCGGAAGATATCCGAGCTGCTCTTGGCAGCCTACGACAGATATGTACTAGTGCCAATCTGACGACAAACTCACATTTCCCAATCATCGAATACTCCTCTGAGCGCGTCTCACTCTGGTCAGGCCAGACAGGAGTGAGAATGGCGTTTGTGAGAGCAACGCGTCGAAGTCTGCTTGATTTGCGAAGGCAGGCTCCTGACCCGAGTGAGCGGAGAACAAGGAAGCGCTTAGCGAAGACCCCGACCGCAAGACGCACATCTCCAAGCTCAAAAATAGTAGTCTACAGTAGTTGTGCCCCACGACCCGGAAATGACGCCCATCAACAATCATTGGTATCCGAGAGGGAGTGCTTCGGTAAAATCGCGAGTGTCTTGCAGTAGTCAGCAGCGCGGATGACCGGCATTGATCATGCAATGTGGTGCCGCAAGTGACTGCTTTTGCTGAAGGCTTGCCCATCCAGGCCCATCATGCCGAAGAGAAAGGCCAGAGGAATACCTGCAGAGCACGCCTAAGCAGTCGACGAGAATGCTTCTGTTAGCACAGAGTTGCCCGGCCAAAGTGACAGAGAAATGTTTTCATCGACTGCAGTTTGCATGTCCTACAAGTTCGTACGTTGAACAAACCCTGGTATTGGTTTCCGAGCTGTGGGTGTCGAATGACACCTTAGGCGTATGGGTCTCCTCTTGCAGTGGCAAGACTTTAGCCCTCTTGGAAGTGGTCTTGCGATCTTCGACTTTCCATCCCGCCTTTTGATGTCAAGTTGCAGCTAGGATGCATTTGAGCTCTCCAAGACCCCGCACTGACTCGTGTCTCGTCCACAAGGGTCATTTTGAAAGTTACCAACGACTGTGAAAGCAATGAGGCAGAGTTGAACCAGCATCAGTTTTGTTGGGTCAGGGACTAAAGCCTTCACAGTCGTGGCTGTGACAATTTATAGAGAACTTTAAGTCGTGCCTGTGACATCCCTTTGCGAGCCTGGCTGGCCTGATTGATTGGATGTTGTCAAACGGCAGCCCGGCAATCTGGCTGTGGACAGGTCCGCAAAGAAGGTGGCATCGTCTGCATCGTTCATGCAAACCCTGATCTTGAGCGAGGTCTTGCCGTTTCCCAGCTGCCTTGGACCATGTTTACCACCAGCGGACGGTGAATCAGCGGTCACGGTCTTCCAAACAGCCTCCACCAGTTGCCTACTAGCATAGTCTGACAAGTGTCACGTCATCCGAGGCTGATGTGTGACAGATACACATCAAAGCAGCTTCTACGCTCACCAGTGGCTCCAGATTGTGCAAGGAGCCAAGCAGCCGGTTAGCCTCACCATTTGTATCATCAAGGCCTGTTCAAGCTAGACTGGCTGGCACGCGACGCGAGATCTAACTTTGTGTGTATCAACACGCAGATTCCGTCATACACGACGCCAACCTATCATCACCCTAAGCCTTGAAGAGCCGGCCTCCACCCGGATCAGCCACTGCCAGACGTCCCTTGATTAGGCGAGACCGTTCGGCTGTGCGAGAGTTTCGAACGAGCTTCCATCCGTGCACCCTCCCCGCTTGACCTCGATGGGCGTTGATGGGACCGACAACAAACAGCCACTTTTTCCGGATCTGCAAAACTTGTTTCCCACGTCAAAATGTGAGACAACTGCTGGCATAGCTGCATGTGCCGTGTAAGCGTCGACTCTTCGAGGCTAGGACGATCTCGACCGCCTGAACCTGGCGGGCAACCGTGGCTAGCTGGGTGTCGAATCGCGATATCAAGCCCAGAGGATCCATGCTGGTACTCTCTCATCCGATTGATCGGCCATTTACGTACACCCCGGCCTTGTTTCCCAGGTTTATCGTCGCGTTTCACGCGCTGAGCCCTCGCTAACGCACTTTAAACTCGCTGCTTGCTGGAACCATCTGTCTCATGCGTTTGCCGGTCGTCTCTTCAGCTCCAAAGCTTGCTTTTTCGGCATTTTCAAATGCTCTAATGACTTTTTTCGCATGCACTTTTGCACAAAAGCAGCTGGACGGCCGAACGACTCGGTGCTAAACGACTGACCTCTTCCCAGCCGAGACTGAGATTCCCGAACCTTCACGAAGCCAAACCAGAAGTAAGGAGACCAGGACCAGGCTTGTTGCTTCAACGGGTCGCCTGGTTCTCAAAAGGGCAGTTCAACGAAGTGGACTTCTCACGCGCGTGCCGCCAGAAATGCCCTGTAATACATTTCCCTCTTTGCGAGGGACTACGGATATACCTTTTGCTGGGATGCCCTGGTCTATTGTCACACGGTTTGTGGAGTTTCTTGGGCCAGCCGACGCAAGGGTATGACACCATGATGTTTTAGTTGTCATATTATTCGTACACAGTAGACGCAAGTGCCGCCACATCCACGGGCCCTTACCATCGACACGCAAGCAGCAGTGATCAACAGCAGCGACTGTGGGCGCAGGATGATTTTGTGCCGTGACGAGCACTTGTGTACGAGTAAAGTTGGTTGACCGAAACGAGTCAATTACGGTCATCTTCATGTACGCCACCTTCAGGACTCCCCCGTCCTATTTTGACCAGCTGCTACAGGAGGTTGGTACCAATAAGAAATCCCGTTCGGAACTGTTGAGGGTAGTCAGTAACACCGCATCTGGTTGATCGGGCGTTGAGCAACGATGCCGCCTAATAATGTAGCATCTGCGGTCACAGTGACTGTATATGGCCGCGGGAATGATTTGCGAACGCGAAGCTGCAGTCAATAGCATCGTCCCACCACCAACAGGATGCCGCTTCGGTGTCGAGTTTGACGCACTGACAGCCGATTTAGACGCCGCGGGCGCATCTGGTCGGGGAACCATGTTTGTCCTGTGCTCCGGCCTTCCCTGGACGGAACCGGCTGGAGATCCCCTAGGATTAGCAGTATTGGCTCCTCAAGACGTCCTGACAGGTCTACCAAGAAGCGGGCGCCGGTGTGGCTGCGATTGACATGCATAGCTTGAACGCTCTGCCCGCCTCGAGCAGCAGGATGTCACCTCGCTGGACAAACAGAGGATATGGACACCAGCAACGGCGCCGGAGGAGCGAAGATACTTTGCTAATACCGGCCATTACAAGTTTCGTGGTTCGCGAAGTGATACAATTTGCTCACCTTCCAGCCCCGTATCGACCTATGTGGGAGGAGCTACTAGTTGTGTAGATTCACAGCTCTAAAGTTGAAATCCAACCACGGGCCAAGACAGCCTTACAGCGCTGGTGAATGGTTGCTACCTATAACACCCAGGTAGCACTCCGTATGGTGGATCGCGTATCTGGGGACGCCCTGGTGCTTGCTTGCCAATAGCCACACCCCAAACTTTCCATCCACACCCACCTAACAACTACCACTGACTCCCAGCTGAGATTCCTCAGTTCCTCCTTTACACTTTCCTCAGTCTTCATTCTTCAGCCGTGACTTTTCATTGTGCCTTTTGCGCGTCCTTGCATCTCTTGTGTCTTTACTCTCACCGCATGCAGCCTTAATCCGCCAGATCCACTTGTGTTTGCATCCTGGCCCGACCCATTCCAAACCAGTCGCGTGTGCTCGCCCGATTTGTGACCCAGCGCCCAAGAGAAGCCCGTACCCCTTGCATCCACCATACGTCTTCTAGAACACCAAAGCAGTCGACCACGATAACAGCACACTGTCACTCTTGCACCGAACCTCTGACCTCCTGCCACTGTTGCCGATGGTGAATCCGCCATGAGGACGTCCCGTACCAGCGGCCTCCAGAGGATCTGGGTAGCGGTGCCACAAGGGCTTTTGGCTCGTCACGCGTAATGGAATCCCGACAGGAGCACATTGCTACGGTAAAACAATTCCATTGAGCCTCTTTTCTCCTCTGGATATACTTACTGATTGTTGGGTCCAGCTCTGTGCAGTTGGTACCTTGGGCATTGCTGCCGCCGGCCTAGCATTAGGTTCATCTGAGGGAGATTCATATCTAATCAAGCCCGGCAAGAGAAAGGCTCCTGGCTCAAATGCTGCCAAACGCTCTCCTAACTCCCCCGAGCTACCACGTCCTCTTACCTCAGACCCCAGCACTCCCGCCCTAGCATTGTCCGAACGAATCGAACGCCGGCTGTCCACGTCTATTCTGCGACGGAAGATCACTACTCCTTCGGCAGCTACACAGAGCACGGGCACGGGCTCGCGTGAAAGTTCAATCAGCAGGCACGGGATCCTGAGACCTTGGACGTCCGGCGAGAGGGACTCGTCAATAGAAGGAAAAGAGCAGAAGCCCAGTCAAAGTCAAACCTGGTTAAGACGGATCTCGAGTCTTTCTCGTCCCACTCGCAGCAGCCCTACATCATCCTCGTCCAGGCTCGACGTCTCCCCAGCTCCCTCGCGTCCTTCGATGAACGACCTGGACCAACCCAATAAGCTTGTCAAGCGCTCATCATCTAAGCGAGTTCTCACTAGTGACGGTGCGACTCGACCTCCGGCTCTTTTAAGGCGTCCGGCTACTAGCCATCAAAGGTCAGCAACACTGTCTGGCCCACCATACTCTCGACCTTTGACCACCGAGTCGACGTTCCCAGAGCTGCCCGGTTACATTTCTCAGGAGTGCACCTGGAGACCTTTCTTCGAGACTGGCTACTCCAGGAAAAGACATTCATCGGGCTTCAATCAAGAAGGCGTCGCCCGGACTGTTCCGATTCCACAAGGTCGGCCCCCGACGTTGCTTCTAGGAGGTACTATAGAACCTCGAGACGTTGCGGACATGGAAGATCGGATTGAGCAACCGCCTGAAACCCCACATTCTCCACCCACTCGAAGGCACAAGATGCGGCGGACACTGGGTTCGGTACGAAAAGGCATTCCTTCTCGCCATTTCACCGATCCGATAGTGAGGCTGAATAAAGACGAAGCCTATGGGAGCATTGTTCCGTCGACTGCCTTCTCAAACATATCGCCCATGTCCAACATATCCACCTTCGAGATCGATTTACCTCATGGAACTCCTGTTTTCACTTCTAGCCCGCCGTCGTACGGCCCTCCACAACACCGGTTTAGTATACCAAAACGTATTTCTGTTGCTCCTTCAGACCCCACCACCGCCAGCTCCGACAATGACACAAGAGTTTTCACCGATGATGACTCGATGGATTTTCACAGCGATACGGCGTATGACTCTTTGGCCACTCGGGCCACAGCAAGTAGTCACTCAGGCTTCCGTCAACCTAAAATAGAAACGATATTTGACGAGATGTCCATTGATCAGCAGCCCGACGAGACAGACGACCTCGAGCAATTGATGCAACGAGCTACACTGGAGGACGATGTGCAATCCATCTCACGGGTGGGGACCAGTGGACCAAGCACAATTGGCATCGGTATCCATGGTATTGAAAACAACGAGCACATGCAAGGTGTCAGCCCTGGCGAGGCTTCTACCCCGGTCAAAAGCCCCACGATGGATGCGGAGGATTCTGTTTCAACTCCTGTGCCGAGAAAGGCTCCTCGTGACTTGGCTATCTTCAACTCTTCACCGCCAACGACCCATCTGTTTGCTGGACTGCAACATGGGGAGCCAGAGCTTCCAAGCATGATGGACGTGGACGCGGAAGACGATATCGACTGGTCGCCGAAGTCGGATAGACTCGGAGGAGATGTCTCAAATAATCTGCCGTCGAGTCTTGAGCAGCCCCGACTTGACCAGCTTTCCGAGGATGACTTCGATGAACAGCGGTCTACCAAGAGATCGTCAATCTTTGACTGGTCGGAACAACAGAAGTTCGGCAGTGACCAGTCTAATGGCATCAGTCCAAGACCTCAAACAGTCCACGGCAAACAAGGCAACCATGTTGGACGAAGTCGAGCCTCTGGTCGGAAATCCAACGCAGCCATGCACCTTCGTAGCCAGAGCGTGCCGGTCAATCGAGACACGCTCATCGAAAGTGATACGCCATCATCTGCCACCAAGTTTGGTACGTGGGCTCTCGGGAGCAAGCCCGTCAGCGAGGAATGGAGCGACGATTTTGACTTTGACGATGCCGAAGAGGTTGTTCAGGAAGCTTGGGCGCCAAGAGACGAAGAGAAGGCGAAGAATCGGGAGTCAATCCGAAGCGTCAAGGTGCCGCAGTCCATCATCGATCGCCAGCAGAGCGTGCACATGCAATTTGGTCAAGTCCGAGATTTCATGCTCTTGGTTGAAGAGCTTAAACGGCTTCGGATACGTGGGGCTGATCTAAAATTACTTGATGGCTACTCACGACAACTATGGGAAGACGCAGAAAGCATCATCGACCTTGCAACGGTCAACGAGGATGACGAAACTTTCCCTCGGCCGCCTTCGCCGGTATCGTCTGATATCTTTGGTGACGAGACACCTCCGCACAAAAGGGCGGTCGAAGACGATCTCGGGGCCGCGACGAACCGGCGTTCTATCTCCAGTCCGGCAACACCTCCCTACGGACGAGCACGTGGGGAAAGCTTGCAAACTAAGAGCTTTCTGCAGGCCATCCATTACAACCGTAGTGCGGTGGAACCGCCACCTGTGGAGCAAGCAACACCTTCTCATGATCGTGATAAACTGCCTTTCGACACGCAGGATCTTAGAGATCTCGTGGTCAGAGCAGGGGTGATCACTCGAGCGCTGAAGGAGATTGTCCGAAAAGCTGAAGGGGTGTCTCTGAGCCCTGAACGACCTGTCCATAAGTATCAAGAGCCGGTGTTTCGGCAAATTTTCGATCCGCCAAATTCGTCACCCAGCCCGGGGCTGCGAAAGCCGGGTCTACCCAAGAGCAGGAGTGCAAATAGCTATCTCGATGTGGCTGGCACATCCTCCGACCACGACCTCCCCCAGCCGTTGACATTTACCACGGTTGTGGAGGCTAATTGAAGAAATGCGAGATCCAACGAGATCTCGTTTCCCTTGTGCAGCATTGTACAGTACGAAGGCACGGAGTTTACGAATGAGCTCGGGATTTTCACTTGGATGCATTGGACGGCGCCAGTCGTTTTCAGCATTGTATTGGGACGGAGCATTGGAAACCAAAAGCAGAAAGCGGGAAACGCAAGGAAGACTTTTTGTAATATGTGGGCAAACCAATGCAGCGCGCAGCACAAGCACGGTGTGTTGACATTGTGATGGGTATGCATTGTTGACGGCATTTTCACGATTCTCATGGAGGAGTTTGACTGTCGAAGCGAACTCTTGTGCGAAAAACTACAGGAGGGTTCTTGTTCCTTCTCTTCGTGTTGCAGATTTTCCGTACACAAAGCGTTGAGCCCCGGACGAAGGCAAAAAGAGGCGAACATGGCAACAAGCAGAACACACGTAGCGCTGGATTGTCGTGTTGGGCCATACATTGATGAATTGACTGATGAGTTGTAGAGACTCCATTACCGAGTTCTATTCAAACTTTGCGCTTTGCGGAACTGTAATCTTTTGGAGCCATGGTGATGGACGCATTCCATTCCAGCCTGACAAACCACCGTAGGGTAGGTGTGGTGTTGAGATGAAGCTCTACGAGGTACTTGAGACCTTGCTCAATGGGTGAGCTGCTGGTGAGCTGCTGTCACACAGTGTCAGTGCCGCTTCTCCGACTCCCCAAGCTGGAGCTCCAAAAACGCTTGGCAAACCGAGCGACGTCTCAACCTCAACTCAACCTCATTTTCGTAGCTGACCGCAAATCACCTTTGTTCCCGTTCGCAATTCTGCACAACTCGAACAACCCCGCGGCATTGCGATCAGATCAAGCGAAGTCTAGAGCTCTTCCGTGACTCAGGTTGACCTCTCTGACCACCGTGGTGCCGCCCTCGGCACTTCCTCACTTGCACGTCACACCCCATCTCCTTTCACAACAACTTAATCGAGGATGTTCAACCGGTTACCGTCGCGCCTGACGCGCCCTGCTTCTGTCCTTACTCGTCCAGCACCCTCAGGCTCCCGCCTAGCCTTGGCCCGCACCTCAATCCGCACTGCCACGACCGCCCACAATGAACATCGTGGTGACGACTCCCACGGCCATCACGCAAGCGGACACGACGACCACTTTGACCCTCCGTCAGGGTGGCTGTGGGGGATTCGACCGGGGGAGAAATATGAAAAGGAAGGTTGGGAGGGGTTGGCGTGGGTGTTTGTCGCCAGCTGGGTGGTCGCGATTGCAGCATATACGATGAAAGAGGATACCTCGTACGTTCTGAGCCCCTTGATTGCCTCTTACCTGCGACTCGCGGCAAGATGCACCAACGCGCAATCGGTGCTTGACCGGGGCACCGCGTGCACATCCCTCGCTAACATGAGTTTCTAGGATACAGACATGGGCCCTCGAAGAGGCCCGCCGAAGACTAGAGAAGGAAGGGTTCTACGAAGATAAATAGACGGACCGGGACCACATGAGGGCAGCAGTGCTCTGTGTTGGGAGGAGAGGGATTTTCGCACATCATGAATCGGCTGCATTCTATACTCGACGGCGTTCTTGGAGTTTCAGTCACGTTGATAGAGGTGGCACCTTATGCCTGCGAGGCGTCGGACCATTTCTCTGGCTGAGTGGAACGAGGCAGACTTGAAAAGGAGACGTCCGTGAGCAAGATGATCCAGGCAGCATGTCCTTATCCGAGCATCGATCAGGCAGACCGAAAGAGTGAATCAACTCCTGCCTGTTTCTATGCTATGATGCGCCCTAGACGTAGCATTCACCGGGTCTGCGGGCTCTTCTTTCTGTCCTAACATTCGCATTTTAGAGCCGAGGCTCCGCGCGTTCATGAAGTACGAGTATTATAGCCAGTTCTTCAAAATCGAACTGTATCGGAGACTGATCATGGTCCCGCGAGATTCCCCATCAGCTGCCTCGTGGGGAAGACATTGCCGAGCCTGCATGTCTCGTCACATCCTGGACGACGCAGTTAACAGTCAGGACCGCCCCGACAAGTCGTGAACACGGAGTGAAAACCAGCCGGAGAGGTAGTGGCGGCAGCGGCGCTTTAAAGATGAATGCGTGATAAGGACAACCAATGCTCCCGTCAACTGTACCTGATATTATCTAAGGGGCTTATTATTCACGGGGGGAGGGGCGCGGAACTACAACCTTCAAGAATGCAGGTGTGGCATGCGCCGCCAATACGGCCCGGGTTTCATTCCATTACTTTTGCTGATCCGCCGGGATGTAGGCATCTTAAAGTCTGGAAAGGAAGGAAGGTCAATCCATGGTAAGGACAAGGACTTAATGCCGGGCATGGTTGAACAAAGGTGTAAGAGAGGAGAGGGACCAGTGGTTCAGCTTTTGACGAGGTCCATATACATACTGGTCTTGGACGATGGTCATCACGGTGCTCTGAAAGATATCTTTTACATATCATACCTTGACGTTGGCGAACGATCGGCCAGGTAGGGATCTCGTCAAGTGAGGAATTCGGGATTCAGAATGAGATATGCGAGGAAACGGAGACGAAGCTGGTCACGGAGGGAGGACGGCAGATTGACAAACACCAAGCTCGAATGAACATGCCCGAGGCGTGGATGAACGAGATCGTTCTATTGACACTTTTTTGTTCCTGGCACGCACCAAGCACTCCGTCTTTGAATCTGCAGGTGAGTCTGCACCATTGAATCACATGTTCGAGGACGGTGAATATGGCTGCTAGAGCGGTCAAACACGAACGCGTGCCGGACGGTCGTCAGCGCTCCGAAGGGTCCCATCCTACGCCGGGCCAATGCAGAATGAACAACATTCAGGGGCCTAATGCAAGAAGACGTCTACCCCGACTTCGTTGCTCCAGCCTGACTCCAGCTCCATCTCCTCCCAAGCTTTGCCGACGTCGATGACGAGTATTCCACTTTCGGCCGGGCAATGCTCTGTTTCGAAGCTGACCACGTGCTCCGGCACGGCTCGTCCTTGAATGATGACCATCATATCCTCGACCTTGCGCTGCCGGGACTGGACGTCGGAAAGCCAGATCCCCAGTAGGCCGAATGCCTTGAGCTGGACGTGGATTTTCAGGCGGTGTGTGACCCCCTCGGACGTGACTTCGTCGAGGTTGAAACTCGACTCGACGATCGCAGCGGCGCCTGTGAATTGGCCTAGAAGGCCTAGCACGGCGACGCCGAGGTCCGAGTCCCCTGATGGCAGGTGGAAGGTGTGCACGGGCAGCGCGGTCCAGACATCGTAGCCACGGACGGGCAATGTGCACTGAAGCAGATTATCAGGTCTGATGGGATCGGAGGGCTGGATCGGTGACGTGATGTGTTTGGAAATATGTGAGCGGACGATCCATTTGTGCGTGGAGATCTCTCCATCGCCGGTTGAGGAGGGAGGAGCATTGACGCCCGGAAATTTCGTGATCGGCAGAATGAAACTGGTTTCTGACTCGGCGATGTTGAAGACGCCCAGGAAGGAAGAGCCGACGTCTGATTTACCGTCGTAGGCGCCGATCTTGAGGACGCCCTTTTCGTCGTACTTGTCGTAGACACCCATCGTCTTTCCAACACAGCTGGGTCGCAGGATCACTGTTTGTCCTCTTGGACTTAGTGCCGTCATTTGTTGGATAAGGGCGACGTCGTGCTCGCCGGGGGTGTCGGTGATGTAGATCGGTCCTCCTGAGACGCATCGCGCAGCGGCATGGAAGCCACTATACGGATGGCTGGACTGAAACATGTCCCAGTCGGGAAGGATGTTGAGATGCTGGGTGAACAAGGCGTTGTGGGCATTGACGAAGATATGCCACGCATGCGAAGTAGGCACGTTTGGAAAGAAATCGTCGCTGTTGCGGAGCAGAATTCTCGGTGTCGTTGTCGGCAGGAAGCTGTGAAAGAGAATTTGTGGCACCATCGACATGCAGGAGATAGCTTTTCCAGACAGGTGGCGTAGGTGTGCTTGTGTCCATGCCGACTGGTAGGTATTCGTAAAAGATCGACGGTCAGGAGTGTCATCGAGGAGGTCAATTGCGAACTGGACGTCTGTTTTGACGCCGGTGACGCCGGCGCTCGACAGGAAGCGATAAAAGTCGTCGTACATCCTGTGGATATCGTCTGGATGGATGGCCAATTTGCGGCCGGACATGGGCGTCCCTTCCCGGAATGTAACCTCTTGCGTCTTGTACGTCTGTGCGATTCTGCCCTCTGCAGATATACCGCCCCAATAGCCCATCAGGGCGTGCCAGACAGCTATATCACGGATCTTCGGGTGCGTCTCTCTGATCTTATCGACCGCCGATTTCAGGCCTTCAGGGAAGCCAAGTGGATTGGCTTCGAAGTCTTTCCAGCCACGTTGGAATTGGTTTGTTTCTCCTTGAGTGCCGTCAAGGGATTGCCAGTTGTCGTCAATGATCAAGGTCGAGATGTAGATTTTGTGCTGCGCCAGCGAATCCAGTCCGGCCATGATCTTCCCTGCATTCAGATCCTGGCCGAGAGAATTCCAGGTACAGTAGGCAAGGCTGTCATACCAGCTAGCTAGCCATTGGGGAGTCAATGTCGGGTCGTCGGTGGGATGTGCCTCGTGATTGACAAGCACCGTATCCGAATTCAGAGATTCCGATCGGATGCTTCTGGGGAGTTGCTCTAGCTGTGCGATCGCTTGTTGATATGCATTGGACTGTCGGACCAGTTTGCGCATTTCGTACATGACAGCGGCATTCGCAACTTCGAATTTCCAAGCCGAAGCCGCCAGGATTTTGTACTTGCGATCCCGTCCCGTATCGTTCCTGGCTTGAACCGCAATTGCTCCTTCGTCCGTGGATGTAATCTC
Source organism: Phialophora verrucosa (assembly GCA_002099365.1). Lineage (NCBI taxonomy): Eukaryota > Fungi > Ascomycota > Eurotiomycetes > Chaetothyriales > Herpotrichiellaceae > Phialophora > Phialophora verrucosa. Next base: position 139,470 of record MSED01000003.1, on the reverse strand, counting down.
CGTCAGGACTTCATCGATGCCGTTCACCGCCAGCAGCACGACATGCAAACCATCAGAGCGGAGGAAGGAGAGTAATATTGCTGGTTCAGACAGGTGAAGCCGATTTTCACCGTGCCGGGGGGCAAACCATGGTTCCCATATCCGGACCAGGGCCAGCCAGCGACATACTTGAGTGACGCGGCCTAGTACAAGTGATTCTACTTTCGCATTGCCCGTATTCGGGGTCGGTATCGGGTGAGCCGATTCGATGGTGTATAATCGAGCTTCTGGCGCATCGCTTGGTGTCTTTCTCAATGTCCAGCCTTCCTCCACCTCAACCGGGGATGCGCCGAGGAAGTTAGGGTCAATCGGTGGTTGAAGGATAAGTTCGCCATCTTTGATGCCAAAGTTGTGGTAGACCCATGACCATTCCGCGTTTGGATCGACTCTGAAGCGAACCGTGAAAGGCACCCTTCGGCCCTTGTAAGTCCGGCCATAGGACACAAATGGGCTCTCTAGGTCGCCAGAAAAGGTGTACCGGTAGTTGTCGGTTTGCGTGTCGTCGTAGAGGACCGCGGGAGTGGCGTGTTCAAGTTTAAGATCCAGTGCCTGCCATGGAGACTTGATCCCAGCGTAGCTCCCGTGGTCGTACCATATAGAGACTTCCCACGGTCTTTCGGGCAACGATCTTGACGATTCGAGGACGACTGTGAAATTGAACTACGCAAGTGTTAGTGTGATGAGCAAGGGGCATCTGTCAAGACGTCATCGTCATGCAGGCAGTCGGCGGAGTGGTCCGATTCCGCCACATGCTCACCCACACCCAGCACACAGAAGACAAGGAGGGCCGACACTTACTTTGTCTCTTGTCGGGGAAACAACCGTGACTTGGGCCAGGGGAGGGTAGGTCGCAAGCTTTGCAAAGAGAGCCATCTGCGCCGGACGATAGAATTTTATCTGAGTTGGCCGGGAAGGAGTGTCGTCGACAGGAGGGAATGGGGAAGGAGAGAAAGAATCCGGGAGCGACATGCGAGCAGAAAGTGCATGACAAGACCGGAGGTGGTGCTTCAGGAGATGTCCCTGTGGCGTTGGATTGTGTTTGCGTGGATGAGGAAACGATGAAATCGCGGGTAATCGTCCAGGGCGCGGTTCAAGATGCCCTCGGGGTGTGTAGGTTGTTCTCGGTCCTCCGAGGCCATTAAAAGAACGAATGGCAGCCGGGTTATCGAGTGGATAGACACATGCGAACCATATGGTGCCACAGAGCTTTGAATGGGACAGATCTGTTGTGGTTGGTTAGACAGACTGGTCGCAGCAAGGGTTGTCTGGTTAGTTCGCGGTGAAGCGGTTCAAATGTGCCAGTGACTCCGGCAGCATGATAGACAGACGCACGATGACATCGCCACAGATTTGGTCTTTGATGCCCTGGCGGATGCTAATCCCGTCTTACCTGTGGCGCAAATAAAGGATGGCGCGGAGGATACGAGGGAATGGTGGGAACAATTCTGGGCGCAACCGGCTGGTTGAGCGACGATCAGGGCGGCCAAGGGCTCTCTGAATCCGAATTCCGAGATGCTCGTCAAGGTTGACTACTCGAATGGCGGCGAACCGCCGGGTTATGAGTAATTATGGACATATCTCAGCCCGCAATTCAACGGGTATTTCTAAGAGGACATCAAACTAAGCAAACCACGGACAGCTGGCACGCAAGCTGTCCATGCAAAGAGCACATGCTAGCATCCTATTGCGCAAGAAGACACGGACATCCCCTTGTCTGTGGCCTTGTATCATCAACAACGTCGCGTTTGTGGATTGGCCGCACCCGTGAGCGGAGGTCGTGCTCGTGGCCTGATGCCTAAGGTTCTCTACGGTCGGGTAGCAGTACATAAGCTTCTCTATTCATCCACACAAGGTACCGATATCGCCTACCCAATGAAGCTAAAACGAGGTGATCCCTCCGTTACAAACGAACCGAGTTGATTCTTCACTGCTCATATCCCATACCAGTCCTTCAATTCGTCGTCGTCTGATGCGGCGTCACTGCTAAGCTCCACGCCGCTGTCCACGAACCCAGGCTCCGTGCCTTCCGCGCCCACATGGCTCCTTTCGCGTGGCAGTTGATGCACAAGATATTCCACTGGTGCTCGCAGTTTCTTGCCCATCACATCCCTCATGTACTCTTGGACCGCCGGCAGTGTCTTTGCGGCTTTGGCAATCGTCTGGATGATTTTGTGATCTCGCGCCTTGATTGTCATGGTCACTGGCTGATAATATTCTTGGTCTCCTTGCCATTTGCCTTCCGTCTCACCTTTAACTGCAGGGAGCTCGACGCCGGCTCGGGACACGATCTGCGAGCCTTTACGTTCCACTAAGAAGGAGCAGATCATGTCCAGTCCATTTGGTCGCATGTCCAGCACTGCATGCTCGGGAAACAGCCATCTGTCTGGACAAGCAGCCTGGCCACCCGCTGGCACACTGGTAAGTTCCAGAACAATATGCTTGATGAAGGGCTCTGGTCGGGGTGGAGTCGGAGCAGGATACTTAACATAGCCAGCCATTGGGACCCCACGACCAACAGGTGCAGGTGGGTTCGAAAACGTATGCACCACTCCGGGCAATGCTGCTGGTGCCGATGGCGGACCTGTAGGTGTTGCCGCCTGGGCCGACTGCTCACGAGCCTGCGTTTGAGGAGCGCTCTGCACGGCAGATTGCGTGGGCGCCATGGTTGCTGCCGCTGGAACTGGTGTCGGAGTCGACGCCGGAGCTGGCGGGCTCGGTGTGGAGGGCTTGGATTGGATGGCGGGTGAAGGCTGAGATGCTTCCAGTACTGGCCTAGTCGACGGTGGCTGGCTAGCTGGTCCTTCTTTTTTTGCAACTCGCGCAGCTTCCTGCCGCCGAATGACCTCGTTGAACTCGTCAATATGGGATTGGAACTCTTTCAACTGCTCCGGCGATGCCCTGGAAGTAGCCACGATCTTCATCAACTCCTTCAACTGTGAGTCCGTCGCGGCACGGGCAGCTAGCATCTGGATCACCGGATCTTGTGTACTTCCTTTCGTGGGTGCGGGTGGATTGGGCGCTGGACCAGGTTGTGGTGACTGAGTTTGGGGCTCATTCGGTTTCGGCGCTGCTGGAAGGCCAGCAGAGGTGGGCGGACCGTTGTTGTCCTGTTTGCCCGAGCCGTCGGGAGCGCCAATCTCGGTAGCTTTTGGAGTTGTAGGCGCTTGTGTGGGCGCCGGCTGTGCAGGGGCCGGAGGCTTGGTGGCCGAAGGGCGGTTGGAAATCGTTGGTGGGATGTGAGGCTGTTGGTGTGGAAGCTGAGAAGGGTAACCGGTATTTGGGGTAGGATGCGCTGGAGGGCCCATCTGTTTGGTGGTGTGTTGATTTGGATGGCGCTGGTAGGGCTGAGGGACCGTAGCATCCTTGACCACGTAGAACACTGCGTCAAATGTATGCGGTTCAATAATTATAGCGGCAGACCCTAAGCGCTGCATTGACTTAACGTCCGGGTTGTTAGGAGGCACTTCAACGCCCTTCCTCTTCTTGACGTAGTACTTCTGGAAGATGCCATTGTATAGCCATTGTATGCGAGATTGATATAGAGACGCGGCCAGGATGGCGGTTTCGGCAATAGACTGGTACTCCTTGAGGGACAACTTCGAAGGCGGTTTTTCCTTTGTCGTAGGCAACGGCTTGTTCGCCATGATACGCGTAGGTAAGACATCTCCGGAGATCGAGACTGAAGGTGATGAGCGCGAGCGCGAGCCCGAGGTGGGAGTTTGACCTTGGACCAGGCTGGCCCGTTTTTTATACGGCCCACGGGTGTACCCTGTCTTTCTGCCAGTAGCTGGCGTAGAGCCGGCCGTGGATGGTTTGTGAGTGGCGGGAGTCGACGTGCTCGAAGGAGGCTGCGCCGGCGACAATGCTCTTCGTTTTGTTGCAGATTCCCGTCGCTCTCGGGCGGGAAGTGCCCGCTTCTGGGGAGTCACGTCTGCCATGATTCAACCGATGGTGACCTCTTTTGCCGCGATGGCGGCTTGGAGGATTGAAGTCGAAGCTCGGAGCACACTTGGTTGTTGCAGCGGGATGCCTTGTTGACGATATTTCTGACGGGAAGGTCAGCCGAGGTGACCTTGATCTTTCACATCAATCTCACCAACACCGATAACCATTCCAACTGCATGTTGTTAAATATGTGCGTGTAGACGACAAATGCCTGGCCCAGATTCTTGATGATGAGTGTGTAAGTCCGCTGGTCTTGTACGAAAGGCCCAGATTGGGTCCAAGCAAGATACACCTGCTCCCAGGTCATCCGTAGAGATGGCCTTTGACAATCTGTTCCGCAAGGTCTTCTGGGCCCTGTCGGCATGTGGACTGATATATGCTCTGGCGATGGGCAGCTTGACTGTCCCAGTTGTCCAACGCAATGTAACATACGTTCACAACTTCAACCCTACTTACTGGCAAGATCTGAACAATACGGAGCAGTTTGGCTTCATTCATCATCAGATCCAGCCTTTCACTATCACCACTCCTGACAATGTCACCCTCTTCGCTTGGCATATCTTGCCCACTCATTTGTACTCTAAATACGAACAGGCTTTGAAAGCTCAGCCTGACTTTGGCTTAAAGCCTTTCCAGGCCGCCTCCCAGAGTGTGGGCTTGCAACTACTCCTGAAGGATCGACATGCGACCGCCGTGGTAGCATTCCATGGGAACGCCGCTCATCTTGCTTCCAACTACCGCCCAACTGCATATCAGCAACTGCTCGGCGTGTCAACACCAGAGAAACCCGTTCATGTCATTGCCTTTGACTATCGTGGATTTGGCCTCAGTACAGGAAGCCCAACCGAGACAGGCGTTATTCAAGATTCAGTGGCCCTGTTGTCTGCTCTGACGGGCTATTCTGACGAGACCGAAAGAGAACGCCAGGCGCCAGAGCAGCATCTTGAACCATCCCAGATCATCCTTGTCGGGCAGTCCATGGGAACATTTATCTCAACAGCCTTTTACCACGAATGGGTGTTGAAGCTCGGAAGGGCACCATTCAAGGCCTTGGTGTTGATTGCCAGCTTCACATCGTTACCCAACTTGATCGAATCCTACTCATTCAAGGGACTTACTCCGCCCTTGCTGTCTCCCCTGATGGGATACCCTCGGATCCAAGACTATTTGCGCTCCAAGATCGAAGACAAATGGGATGCGAGCTCTAGGTTGGTGGAGCTGGCAAAGACGCCCGATGTCCCGCTGGACCTTGTCATGTTACATGCTCGTAACGACCATGAGATCCCATGGCAGGAAGGCCGCGCAAACTGGGACCACGTGTTGGCAGCTGCGTCGAATAACAAGACCGACTTCACCCGAAATCTGGATCATGAGCAATTCAAGAGTGAGGATGGCAGAAAGCGTTTGCGGTGGGAGAGAGTCCGGCACGGCGGACACAACAGGATTCAAACGAGTGAACAGGTCAGACTCGGCATATTGCGACTGGTAGAGGGCGAATGCACAAGCTAGAAGCATTGGAGGACCATCATACTGGTGTGCTGACAGGGACCATCGACTAAAATTCAAGCTGGAGATCTTCCGAACTAGATGGGGTTCTCGCTCATCGCTCCACACGGTGAGATCCAGCGGGTGCTGACACGAGATGGATAGAAGGTTCCCTGTTTGGCAGTCACCGAATATATAATACTGCAGCCTAGTTTTTCACTGTGCTAGATACAATTGTCTGTTTGACGGTAGACGGCCACGACGTCCAGCCCCAGAGTGACCACGTTCACAACCGAGCTTCGCGTCAGGCAATTGCTCGCTGTCATCACCAAGCATGAGCAGTCGTGGTTGACGAACCAGGCCACCTCGAGTCTAGTTAAAGCTGCCGTGGGCCCCGTGCCCTCACAAACCTAAACCAGCATGCTCCGCGTCGCTTGACCAAGCCCACCAATTAACGGCATGGCCAGCCAGGCTTAGGCTAGTAACCCTCCGGAGTGCTGCCCTGTCACATTACCTTTGCTTCGCATTATTCGATTGATTTACAACCTGAACTGCCATCCACGCGGACAGCGGCCGACCGACCTTCTGATCCAGAAATTTTACCCGACCGCGCAAGCAACTCTAGTATTCGTGAAAGTCGCCCAGGCCTTGACATTCCTCGACGGCGTCACAAGCACTACCGCATGCCATCATTTGCCTAATGCAATGATTCCGTCTACAACTGCGCGCAGGAAGCTGCGGTAGCCGATCAGTGCACCTGCTTTGATGGGCAGGTGACTGATGTCGACTTCTCCCACACCTCCTGCAGGCCGAGTTGCCAGCGACGAGGTCGCCGACAAAGACCGCCCCGAATCCAACCACTTGTCGCTGCCCGTCTTCCACTCTGTTCGTGATCCTTCCGGCGAGCGAGATGGTCGAGCGTCGAGGACCGAGTCACCGGCTTCAGGATCGGGAAGTCATCGAACTGGCAGGCACACTCCCGAGCCTGGACACAATCGGCTGCTAGAGCGTCTTTCCTTTGGTGGAAGCAGTGCACGGAGCGAGCGTAGCAGAGAGAAGGAGAAGGAGAAAGAAAATGATGCTCCCCGCCATGGCGTCTCGCGGACCTCAGGCGGGTTTCTTCTCGAGCCCGTCTCCGATTCGAAGCGCCTCTCTCGAGGATCGCCTACTGCCTCCACAAAATCTACTGAAAAGAAAAGAGACGGTGGCGAGTCCGAGCTGACGGTCGCAAAGAGAAGGCACAAGACCAATGGCTACTCGAATTCATCCTTCAGGAGTTCTCCGCTGGCTAGCGAAGTCAAGCAGGACCCCATCATCCATCACACTCCCAACCCAGATCAGCTCGTTGCAGGGACCGACATCCGACGGTCGCTTTCGTCGTCATACAAGGGGGCTGGATTTACTGGAAGCTCAGCTTCGGCGTCCCATAATATGGAGGTACAAAAGACGGCGTTGGGCAAGGTCGGTTACGACAACGACCCAGCCCATATTGTCAACATGGCTCTAAGTCTGAATGAAGGTCGACGTCGTATGGCCTCGGGGAGGAGATATGTCTCGACTGAGCACGGCGATCGTCGCGTCATGTCCATCGCATCGACCATAAACCCAAGTAATTCTGTTCGGCGACGGAGCATCGCCCCGTTCATGTCTACAAAGCGCCAGCTATCGCACAGCCGTTCTCCAGGACGCAGGACTTCGGCTAAGCACCAGGACGCTGTTGGGGTATTGCCAAAACTGCCTATTGACACGTCCGTGACTGAGCTTGACGACGATCTCGATCTGGACCCTGGGTTTGTTGACCATGTCTCCCCGGCCACGGCAGCCCGCGTGGAGAAGGCAAAAATATATTTCGAGCTCGCCCACGAACATCGACGGCTTCTTCCACATCTACCTCCTATTCGGAGACCGGGCACCCCAGCACCCCCCGGGGGTCCAGAGACGCAACAAAAGGCCTACAATCCCCTACAATACGTCCGTAATCGGAAGTTGCGTATCTGGGAGAAGACTCCGATCAACAGTGAAGCCGAGGGATGGCACGATGTCGAGAAGGTCAGGGCTTGGGTTGACGCCCTGATCTCAAGCCATACAGAAACCCAGCATGACTGCCTGGAATGTGTTCGATTACCTCCGCTTGACCTACGCACCGTGGAGACTACTGGCGAAGACGCCGACGACCCGGAAGAGGAGCCAAAGAGTACAGTGACCCATCGGGCACCAGACCACCTCCATCCCAAGCCTAGTCGCCCGCGGTCTGACTGGGTCACTCATCCTGCTGATATGATCGCTGACGCGTATTGGTTGGAGCAAGGCTTGAACAAGACGAAAATACAAGACCGAGACAACAATCTAATCTATCCGCCTGACACACATTTCAAATTCTCCGGATGGCGCAATCGTACTCCCGCCGTCGAAGTACCCAATAGATTGCAACAACCATCTCCTCCCCCTGAGCCTCACCTTGATTCGTTCCGCGAGCCACCCCCATCGGCCCTGCCTGAATTACCAACATTCAAGTCGGCCTATCATACGCGCAAGAGTGGGCATCATGGGCGGCGTAGGGACATTATCCGGGATTCGTTGCAACCCAAGGAAGGCAGCTCCTCCAGAGAACGGTCTCGAATCAGGAAGAAATTATTTCAGGATAGCAGCGATTCCGAATATTCAAGTCTGTCATCGGACGGCGAACGTGGGCGTAGAAGACTGCGGAGGAAGAGACAGGATGCTCCGACGACCGACAGTTTGGAAGGCCAAGTCAACCATTTACAATCGAAGCAGTCGCCCCAGACTTTTGGCAATGGCCACGGAGATTCCAGTCAAGGCTCCTCGGCGCCCACTTCGAAAAGAGGCTCGATCGATCATTCGGCACTCAACAAGCTTTTCCGTGTGGACAGTCTCAAGAAGGCCTCACCACTCACTCGATCGCGAAACAGACAGGACGCATCGCAACATCGGTCATCAGCACAGGTTCCGATCAGGTCAAGCCTCGAGCACGACCGACAACCACGCGCTTCCACTGATTATGATACCACGACGGCTCCAAGCTCCCCCACCAACATTGAATGGCCAAGTATCGCCATCAATCTGTCGCCGCCTCCCAGCCGAACCGGTTCGCCTGCCAGGAAACCCATCTCCACAATATTACAGCCTTTTCATCGAAAGACGCATAAAGAACAAGGGTCGATCAGCAGAACTGACTTCGCACACGTCCCTCCAGTGCAAGTTAGCCAGGATCCAGCACAACACACCACAGGTCCTGATTCTCGTGGCCAAAGTCCGATGACGAGGGGCGTCAGCCCCTTGTCGAAGAATCGCACACATTCAACAGAAGCAGACGACATCGCCCCACAGTCGTCGAATGAACAAAGGCACAGCGTAGCCAGCAAGGTCAGCACCCGATCTGCTGGAACAACCGGAGGTGATCATTCAAGACTTCGCGGTATCTTCAAAGGGGGCCGGATTGCAGAAATTGTTGGTAATGAAGTGTCGCGAGTGGGGGACTTCATCTGGAAACGTGATCCTCCCACGTTATACAGGCATAGAGGCTCAGCTTCAGAAGGCAGTATCCGCTCGTACGAGTCTGATTCGGACAAGGAACACCATCACCACCACCACCACCAGAACGGGAATGTTCTGAAGACTCCACCGCCACTTGCGCGCTCGAGGTCTTCTACCCTTGAAAGCACCCCTAGTGATCAGGTCTCCCCGGTCACCGCGAAAGCAAGTGCTTTGAACAATGATCGGCCTCGATACAACAATCCTAACCTGCCCAGTTTCACTTCGCCCTTTCAAAGGGATCGCGACCAACAGGAACAGAAGCAAGGCCTTTTGGCCCCAGAAGACGCCATCAGCCGAAATGTCTCTACTGATAACATGTCTAATCTCACAGTCCGGCCACGGTCGAATTCTCGTTCGCCACGACTCGCCCAGCTGCCCAAACTTGATACTGGGGCTCCCAATACGCCCAATGACCTGAGCCGGCAGAACACGTACGGATTCGGTGCTGCCCTTGACCTGACTCGATCGAGGGATGCTTCAGATCAACTTAATTCTGTTTTAGGTCCTGTCACAGGCCTCACTCGTCTTCGTACTACGAGATCCACTGGTGATCTCTCCACCGCTGCTGGGTCTCAGGCAGGACCGGAAAACCGTGAGGCCGGAGATGTCACATCGCGAGACATTGAACGTGCTTATGCCTTGCTGTACACCTCTACCGTGAAAGCCCGGGAGATTGGTCGCCGAGCGGACGACCCCGGGGAAGACCTTCCGACATACCTTTACGAAAGCCTCACGGCGGAGAATAAAGCCTTACACTCAATCAAACCGCTTCGGGTGAAAAAGCGAGAACGCCATATCGTCGCAGCCCAGAATATCATGAAGACGCTGGAAGGTCATTCCTCGACCTTCAACACTAAACTCCACTCCTTTACCAGCTCCCAGATCCCCGCGTTGCACATCCAACTGCAAAGCCTCGAAGACCAAATCGAAAACACCATGACGCCACAGGTCCGCGTGACGGCCGATTCCGCGGGCGAACTCTCCATGAAACTGTCCACGACATCCACCCTTGCTGTGAAAGAACTCAATGATACGATTGAAGTCGCGTTCCGCCGCAAGCGGAGAGGACCCATTCGGCTTTTCAGAAAGTTGTGGTTTGCCGGGATTGAGTGGACGGTTGTGGGGTTGCTGTGGTTAATATGGGCGGTTGTAAGTGTCATCCAGGCGATCCTGGGGGTGGGAAGGTGCCTGATAAGGGGCGTAAGGTGGATGTTCTGGGTTGAATAAGGGAGAAAATTCGGTGCCTGAGAATCGGTCGATGGCCGACGAAAGCGTTGAGACACGGGGATAGAACATGGATCAGAAATATTCTAACATGAAGGACTGTCTACGAAGTACAAGTGGACGGAGTTGCGCGGTATTGGCTCATCATGCGAGGGAGGCACTGGATGGCAAGCAGAACGGCGTGCAGGAATCGAATCGAATCGAGGGGACAAGCGGGTAGAGAGGGACATGCAGCTTCTCCTTTCACGGTTGGTTACGCAACCTTTTTGTGTTTTGAAGCGCTGCGTCGGTACACTATATTGTATAGCTTTGTAATACATGCATTGGATGACGACGAGATCCGCGCGAGAATATGAGGTGTCATTCCTAGTGGCATGCCAAACTCGAAGTTCGCCTACATACATTCCCAACCACATCCGGGCAGGGACACTTTGTACCTTGGGGAGTCACCCGTGGGGTCGCAATATTGTTCACGACCCCATGCATGGATATCGTAGAGAGAATGAACAGTTAAAGAAACAAAAGCTGATTGGGATGGATCGCACTTGCAAGACCACCAGGGACAGTTCCCCCCCCTGTACTATGTGCGTGCGCCCGGGGCATGTTTGTGTTGGCCTCCGCAGTCTCTCTCTCTCTCTCTCTCTCTCTCTCTCTTTCTTGTGTGTCTTGCTTTCTCGCGACTGTCGAGCTACATAGAGAGTGTGTGAGCGGATAGGGAAGAACGGCGAACAGGTTGACTGGTCAAGAAAAACTTGCCGGAGGCTTTCTCTCTCGCTGAACAGGCTGGCAAGGGGAGGGAGGACGAGCGCGCGCGCTTTTCAATCGTCATGCTCGCGGCTTTGATGGACAAGAAGCAAGACGGCCGCGGCTGAGGCAGGGACAGGCAGGGGCAGGCAGGCGTGGGACGTGAATCTGGATGACGGTCTCGAGCGTCTTCAAGTGCCGTACGGAGCATGTCAGGGCCAAACTTCAAAGGATGGGTTCACAGAGCTTCTAGAATAGTGATATCGAAGACTGTCGGTCTTTGCCAGTCTGCTTTTCGGCCAACTTTACTGTACACACCTTGTTTGCGCAGCATTCCGTTTCTTCCTCTTGAAATATGTCTCCTGTCTCCGTTCCGGCTACTTATCCGACTCTCAGGCACTGTAACCGCGCTTCCGTCTCAATAACCTCCAGAGCCTGCTTCACTTCAAGCGCTTTCCTAACATCACTCAGCCAGTCCCTCGACAACACTTTCGCCCACCCCTGCAAAGAGTTCATCTCTCTCGCCGCGCCGTCGAGATCGCCTTCCTCAAGCAAAGTCTCCGTGCGAGTGAGGACACTCTCCACATCAGAACCAGTGGGTTGTCCGCGCTTCTTGAACAGTACATTCGAAAGGACGAGCGACGCAGCATGTGATGCGATACCGGCATCCTCGGGTAGCAGGGAAGCTTTCCTTACTTCGCTCGCAACGCGGCGGAACCGGTCGATTAGTTGTGGTTGTGACGGGATTCCCTTCTGGTATGCAGCAGGATTGATGCTCGCGATGGCGGCGTCGACGACGGGGTCGCCTTCAGCGACAAGTTTCAGGGCCGCCATTTCACGCACAAATGCTCTTGGCTTCGCGTCCGAGGCCGCCGAAGCGGCAAGGGTGGAGCGCACGGCATCGACTGCGACTTGGAGTTTCTGTGTTGCCAGGTTGGAATCGATCACACCATTCCAATTTGATGTGAGCTCTGTGAGAGAATCCACGTTTGAAGAGAGGTCCGAGAGCTTGCTCAATCGTCCCTGACGCTCGGCTTCCACTAGATCCTTCACCTGTGCCACGAAATCGCGCTTCATCTCGATGGCTTGTTCAGCGAGTTCGTTCTTCAGACGCTGCTCGGCCAGTTCTGTGCTGCGTTGGACTTCGGTCTTCACCTTCTCTTCGTACATCTGAGCAAGTCGGGCGCGTTCGGTCTCGAATTCTTCACGGTATCGGGCATCATCCTCGGCTTGGGCGGTTTCAATGCGCTTCAGCAATTGTTTGGCACCTTCGTCAAACTCTTTGTGCGCTTGAGCAATGCGTTCTTCGGCAGCCTTGCGTTCTGCTTCACGTAGTGCAGTGATCTTGCTGGCGACTTGTTCTAGTGACTCTTTGGCCTTGGTCATTGGCAAGGAGTACTTGTTGGCAGCATCCGCGGAGTCCGAGTTCACCACCGTGATCAGATCATTAACAATCTTCACCAGCTCCTGTACCACCGGCTCATCGGCATTTGGGACATTCAGAGGTGAGATCTGTGACACTGGCGGAATGGCAGGCGGCCTTGTATCAGCAGTTGAAGAGGCCGGGGGAGCTTCTGGACTCGCCGGAGGAGTAGGCGGCTTAGCAGAGGTGTCGGCTGGTTTGGAAAGCTCCGCAGGTGCGGTCTCTTTGGGATTCCCCTCCTGCTTTGCCGCAGCGCCCTTCTTTGCAGTCTCGACCGAGACACTCCTCTCTTTGGGAGTCGCTCCGTGAGGGTCTTGTTTCGCATCAGTAGCCTGCTTTGATGAAACTGGTGCCCCTGCATCCACCGCACTCATATGCTTGCCCTTTTGAGTGACATCGCTGCCCTTGTCCGGTTCTTCGACTGCTCGCCATGACAGTCCCGACTTCTCAGGAATGGTCATGACCTTGTCCTGTTCCCTCCCATCCGATCGAGGCGAGCGCGTTACGTTGTGCCTAGCATTTGGGAACCGCTTTTTGAATGCCCGCTCTTCAAAATACAGAACCGATTCCTCCCCAAGCGGGACGTACTCGGTAAAAAAGTCATGGAAGTTGTCGTTTCTCAATGCATAGAAGATAGCTCCTCCGTAGCCAAGCGCGGAAAGACCAATAAGATAGAGTAGAAGACGGAAGCGGGAGAATCGTTTCCGGGGTGGAGGGGTCGGTTTCTGCGACGGGGGTGGTGGAGGAGGCTGTTCAGGGGGGCTGACGGTCGAGGAAGTCGTGGGCGGAGCTGTTTGGGTCTTTGCAGGTGGACTAGGGGGTGCCAGCGGGACGTTCTGCGGAGGAATGGTAGAGTCGGAGGAAGGTGTAGCAGGTGTCGCGGCGGTCGTCTTCGGAGCTGGCGAACCCGGACCACCAGGGCCCAAGGGAACTTCTGTTTTTACTGGAGCCGATTTGGACTGGCTGCCTGGCATGAAGGCCGGATCTGAGCTCAGCATGGATTCATTCCTCTCTGCAAAAGTCCTCCGCTGTTGACATTGTGTTAGTCGTCTGAGCTCGGTTTCAACATGTTCAGCGTACCTGGAATAATCCAGCTTGAGCGACTATCTGTCTGCGCAAGGGTGCGCTGACGGGCCTGGCTAGACGCAGCATCTTGACCTGCGCTGCCCGCGTCCGGGCTCTGGTTCAAACGAGTGTGAGATATCTAGGGAACATCGACCGTGCTGTCGATTGAAGATTTTGGAGCTGCGCTGCATTTCGGAAGCTCCAGCACTGACTGCCCATGCCGCTTTTACGCTGTTCACGTGATCATCCTCCTGAAATCTACAGGAAAATTGCCCACAGCCACAGCTGAACGCATCAAGCGAGCATTGGCTTCGTATCTATCGACGTCTACAAACGGATTTTTGGACTCGAAACCCCAACGCCGCGCTAATGAGCAGTCGTCCCGAGGGCCGCCGGAGTCCCATGCTTCATCATCTCCTTCCAGTCATTTCCAACTTCCTTCGCTTGCTCCGCAGTTTCTCTGCCTGTCCGTCGCGCTTGCTGTTCGAGTACTGCATCTTTTCGAACAGTTTTCGCTTTTTATTGCTCATCATCATCTTCTGGCGCTCGATTTCCTCGTCCTTCCTCGTCCGCTCAAGCTGCCGAGCTTTGACAGCCTTAGTGTTCTTATTGGTCCCATGCACGTCGGGCTTGACAGGTCGGCCAGCCGCTTCAGCTTCAAGTTCCTTCTGGTGTTGGGCTTCCTCATCAAGGTCAGAAACCTCGTCGGCAGCGTCTTCAAACCCAGCGAAGTTGTCTACTTCGCCATCGTCTTCATCTTCGGATTCACTTTCTGACCCTGCGACATCCATGTCACCCGCATCGATTTCCTCCTCATCCTCGCCATGATCATTGTTCTCAACGTCGTCTTTGTCAGCAATGTGACTAACCACTTCTTCTTCTTCCTCTTCCTCTTCTCCATCTACAGCGACTTCGGCTTCCCCTTCCAGCTCCTGTTCTTCAAGGGTTGCTCTTGGATCGTATTGGCCGCTGGTGGGTTTGATCCAAGGACTCAGATGAGGCGGCAGAGTCTCGCCGGGCGCGTAGACATTGGCCGGAAGCAGCTTCCCCTCGTTCACGCAGTCCCAGATCCATTGTGGTTGGACGTAGATCCTCCCAGGCATAATAAATCCAGGCTTTACCATTTGCAAGTGCTGGTCCTTCGGTTCTTCCTGTCCCTGCAAGCTGGGAAGTGCTTGTGCTGGGGCAGGTCTATCAACAATCTGATGCGTGATCCTCGGATCTGTCTCGTCATGCGTGAAGGCTCCTTCGCCGAGCACATTGTCCCAGCCAATTCGCCTGCAGCCAAAGGCTCTGAGCAGAAATTCGATGGGGTGGCGTGGTGCTTCACGGGATATGAAGAAAGTAAAATCGGAGAAGAGCCGCGCCGCATCTTCAGAGGTCACGTCCGGCTGCGGCAGGGTGTCGCCCTCCGGCGCCGTAGGTGTAAATGTGTCAATGCCGTCGGGTTCTGGGTGGTCGTCCGGCTGCTCGTCTTGTCCAGCCCTCTCATCTGCTGGGGTTTCCTGGGCGATCTTGTCGATTTGAGCCTGCACCACCTCAGTGTTCCTGTTCTGTACATGTCCGTTGGCGATCGTATGTTGTTCTTCCGCTTGGTCAATTGCTCCCGCCACCTGACGACCTTCGAGAGTGAAGGCTGCCAATTCAGCGCCTCGTTCATCACTTGCCGTGTCAAATTTAGGAGGATATACGAGACCAATTGAGGTGTAGAGCTTGTAATTGACAAAGCCTAGTAGGGTGCAGTAAAACTCCACAAACGTGCCCATTATCCTGTAGTCCACATCTTGAGTTACCCGCTGCACAAATTTATACGGTACCAGCCACATGATATCTTGGCCCTGGATGGTCGCCTGATAGTAGATGCCTTTGATCGAGAGGAAGGATTTGCGAAGCGAGTTTGTGGCGATGAGATAGTGCTCGAATTCGTGGCAGAGGCGTTGACAACGGGAAATGACCTTGGCGGGGACTTCGGAGGTCGAGGGCAGGTTGGCAAAGAGGAACAGCAGCGACAGCGCATCGTCGAGATCTCTCAGAGCATCGACAAAGGTCGGATATCGTTCTCGCACAATGTGGTCCAATTTGATCTTGCGCATGCCATGTTTCTCCAACCGAAGTGCATCTTGCACCTCGTTGCGACCAAGCGATCTGGCGATCTTCTTCTCGAGCGCCTTCTGTTCCCGGAACTTGCCCAATAATGGCTCATGAAGAAGATACTGAATGTCTTTGGTGTAGTAGAAGGTGGTCGAGTGGGTGGCAGACTTGCTTGCCTTTTTGATATTCCTGGGTTCTCGAGGGTAGATGCCTTTGAAGATGCACAGTCGTCGAAAGTCTGGTAGAGATATCTGAAGTTTGCGCACCGCTTGTGTTCTGGTGATATAGTTCTTTGCCTGGCCAGACTGGCCTTTCTTCTTTTGTTTTCCCATGGCGAATTCTCTCAGCAGGACGAATTGGCGTAGATGCAAAGACACAGAGCAAATGCTGCTGGAGAAAAAGTTCGAGATGTGGAGAAATTCTGGCGCAGTTTTGCTGATTAGATTAGATCAGATCAGCCTCCTCAGGTACTCCTCCAAGTTCCGGCCACATCAATCGATCGGCCTCCTTTTCACATCTGCATTGTCCATTCACCACAACTATTCCGATGCCGGCGAGGCAGCCTGAGTTATAACAACTATGGCAATATTGCTGGGCCGTAATACGGTAGCGATATATGCGGGCGCAGCGCTGCTACGGCTTCTTGTGTTTCTCGCCTTCCCGGGCATCATCGAATTTCTGACCACTCGAGTCGAGATATCAACCCCCATATCCAGCTTCAAGAGACTCCAGGAAGGTCTTTTTCTGTACCAACATGGCTTGTCCCCTTACGATGGCGGCGTCTTCCACCAGGCTCCACTATTACTTGTCGTCTTCGAGATAGTGCCACCTCCATTTGTTTTCGTCGGGCTGGACCTTCTGAACGCAGTTTCCCTCCATTCCATCGCAGAAACCCTACAAATTCCGAGCCCTCGGTTTCAGAAACTGGACGGGCCACTCATTGCAGCGGCATATCTCTTCAATCCTTTTACCATCCTGTCCTGTCTTGGACGAAGCACCAGTCTCTTCACCAATGCCGCTATCATTCAAGCAGTCCTCTATGCGTCATCAGGAGATGCCATCCGAGCCATGTTTGGCCTGGCCATTGGCACATATTTGTCCATGTATCCAGCTCTGCTCCTACCGCCGACGCTGCTCATGATCCACAAACAACAATCATCGTCGACTTCCTTTACCACTTCGATCTTGTCCTACATTGGAGGACTCGGTGCACTGCTGGCAACCGTACCAGTCTTGACCAGCAGCTTTTGGGACTTCCTGGCGTCGTGCTACGGCGCGCAGATTACTGTCCCTGACCTGACACCCAATGTTGGATTGTGGTGGTACTTCTTCATCGAGATCTTTGATTCCTTCCGGGACTTTTTCATCGGTGTATTCTGGCTGCACCTGGTCGGCTACGTCGGAGGCCTGACTCTCCGACTTCAAAATCAACCTCTTTTCGTCATTACCAGTCTTCTCGGCTTGTTCGCTATCTTCAAGCCGTACCCGAGCATAGCCGATGTTTCGCTATATCTTGGGTTTCTGCCCATGTACCAACACGTTCTTCCCTGTAAGGCTCGCCCCGCCGGCTTCCGTGCAGACGCTGACTTGCCCAGTAACTCGGTACACCTTCATAGCAGCTTCGGTCTTGCTATATTCGACCCTGCTTGGTCCTGCATTCCACCACTTGTGGATATATGCTGGATCTGGAAATGCTAACTTTTTCTATGCCATCACATTGGTTTGGAGCCTGGGTCTAACGATCCTTGTCGGGGACACCTTGTTCGCCGTGATGCGCGATGAGTGGGAGATGGAGAGGCCGGAAATGAAAGGTAAAAGTGTACGCCAAATATAGACGGCAATTGCATTAGCGCTTCGACTGCTTCGATAGGATGATGTGGCTTGGTTCCTTTACTGTGCCGTTCCTGAGTTTTCGTGGACCAGGCGAGAAATCGTCTTCTTGGTAGCCCAGCTTGGTATACCAGTCCACAGCCCGCCTATTCGCCCGAAACACCGTCAACATGACTTTTGCGACACCGACGTTCCGTGCAATTGCTTCCGCTATCTCCATCAGCTTCTTGCCAAGCCCTTTGCCCTGCCATTGTGGAAAGAAGTGGATTTCGTATACGTAGAGGACTTCCCAGCCGTCTTCGTAGGTGACCATGAAGGACATGAAGCCAGCAACTGTTGTTTCGCTGAGGAGTGTGATGTATTTCATGTCTGGCAGTTTCATCTCCTTCCTCTTCTTGCTAACCGACCACCCCAAGTCGGAATTTTCGTAGTCATGGGCGCTTGTTTGCTCGATCAATCTCAAGAATGTTTCTCGCCGAGGATCAGACAGGCTCGCGGCATCATCTACTATCACACTATCTAGCTTTGCATCACTGGACAACAACTTGACACGGAACTCGGTGGGTTCGAACTTTCGGAAGAACTCCTGGCATGACAAAGCATTCACCGTTTCAACGAGCTTTCCCTCCGCATCTGCCCGATCTTGAGATTTGTTTCTCTGGCCTCGCTTGACTCGCTTGGAACTTGACATGGCGCTTTTTGTTTGCTCAGGATCCTAAGGACCACCACAACCGCGTTCCCCGAAGAAATATCGTGATGTTTGAGACCGCATACTGCGCCGTACTCGACCGCATCAACCCACGTCGATGGGGCAGCACGTGATATCATGTTCCACCGGAACAGTGACATCAGGGCATGCAGGGACATCTCCGCATCTTGCTTTTGAGCTTCGCACCGTGAAGTAATTGAATTCAACACAAGCTCTGCCATTCGAGCCAGTAAAACGTGTCCGAACTCATTCCTCCAGTGGATACGATGATTCCTTGCACTATGATGTGATTACTGATTGGCCATGACTTAATTGCAAGAAGAGGAGGGCACATCTGCAAAACGAAAACAAGCCCCTCCTCCATAACATCTTCCTCTCACAATGGCCTCTCTATATATCCGCACATTGCTCTCCTCCTCACGTCCTCGCCTTCCTTCATCCATATACCGCTCAGCCCTCCCTTCTTATCGCATACTGTCAACAGCCAAAATGTCCTCAGCACCCAAACTCAAGGATCCCTCCCTCCTCATTCAACAAGCTTTCGTCAACGGTGAATTCGTTGACGCCGCCTCTTCACAGACTTTCGACATCTACGACCCAGGCAACGGAAAGAAAATAGGGACATGTCCAGAGTTCAGCGCCGACGATACAAACAAGGCCATCGCCGCCGCGACCGAGGCTTTCGCCTCGTTCAAGAAGACCCTGCCCCGAGAAAGAGCCACGTTACTGCGGAAGTGGTATAACCTGATGATTGAAAATGCCGACGACCTCGCAACACTAGTCACGTGGGAGAATGGGAAGCCCTTCAACGATGCCAAGGGAGAGGTCACGTATGCGGCAAACTTCTTCCAGTGGTTCAGCGAGGAGGCGCCCCGAGTCTACGGCGATACAATCCCAGCCTCCGTCCCAGGGAACAGAGTCATGACACTCAAGCAACCTGTTGGTGTATGCGGTTTCATCACACCCTGGAATTTCCCTGCCGCCATGATCACGAGGAAAATTGGCCCCGCCATCGCCGCAGGATGTACAGTCGTGGCTAAATCGCCTGGTGAAACACCCTTCACAGCCAACGCGCTGGCGGAATTATCCCGCAGAGCAGGCTTTCCTCCGGGAGTAATCAACATCGTTACGGCGCTAAAGAACACAGCTGAAGTCGGGTCCATCCTCACCTCCGACCCACGAGTGAGGAAGGTTTCCTTTACCGGCAGCACGAACGTCGGCAAACTCCTCATGAAGCAATCGAGCAGCACGCTCAAAAAGCTGTCATTTGAGCTTGGTGGAAATGCACCTTTTATCGTTTTCGACGACGCGCCCGATCTGGATGCGGCGGTCGCCGGCGCCATTGCATGCAAGTTCCGCAGCTCAGGACAGACCTGCGTGTGCGCGAACAGAATATACGTCCAAGAAGGAATCTATGATGAATTCGCCAAACGGTTTGCGGAGAAGGTCAAGGACTTCAAGGTCGGATATGGTTTCGATGACAACATCACACACGGACCAGTAATCCACGACCGCGCGATCGAGAAAGTTGACTCGCACGTTCGAGACGCGGAGAAGAAAGGTGGTAAAGTTATCATCGGAGGCAAGAAATTGCCGGACCTGGGCTCGAATTTCTACGCCCCAACGGTGATCACGCATGTCACGAATGATATGGCGCTCGCTCATGAGGAGACATTTGGTCCTGTGGCGGGTCTATTCCCCTTCAAGACGGAGAAGGAAGTCGTGGCCCTGGCGAACGATACTGAGGTTGGATTGGCGGGTTATTTCTACTCGCGTGACGTTGGCAGGATTTACAGAGTCGCCGAGGCCCTCGAGGTGGGCATGGTTGGCGTGAATACCGGCCTGATCTCGGACCCCAGCTCCCCGTTCGGAGGAGTGAAAGAGAGTGGATTTGGAAGGGAAGGAAGCAAATACGGCATCGCCGAGTTCCTTAACATAAAGAGCATTACCGTTGGGGGAATCAGCAATGAGTTGCAGGGATGATTGGTGTATCCTGAAATGAAAAGATCACATGTACCCTAGCAGGATGAGAACGGTAAAAATTTACAAGGTTGCATGCACTTACCAGACCGTCACTGAGTGCGCTTCAGATGTTTCGTAGTCATTAGACTTGGCCTCGGACCGTACTCGACACAGCCGGGAAGGTACAGTAGGTACAATAGCATGGTAGGTAAAGCGGATTCAACCGCCTTGCTTCGCGCCAGACGCGGGCATGGGGAGTGTAGTGAGTGAAGGAAGAGCGAAGAAGCGCGAGCAGCCGTGGGAGAGAGAGGCCGGGACCGGGGAGGAGGGGGGGAGGGGGGCGAGGGAACAGGCAAGGCTGCGTCAAAACAGCGATGCCGAGTCTTGTAGCGGGAGTTGCCTATTTGGGCATAATTGCGACAAATACAGCACCGATGAAAAAGGGACAAAGGGGGTGTGTGGGTACATATGTAGTTCGGAAAAACGAGCCTACAGAGTACGAGTACTCGTACACGTTAGTCAATGCCAACTCCAATCCCTGCTCTGTCGTACGCGGCACACAGGACGGGGTACACTACACGAATTATTCCTGTCGATTCCGTTCCTCTGTCTCGCGGCAGACGATGATGTCCCTACATACTGACTAGCCCTTCCAGCACAACTCCATGAGACCATGTTATTCATACTTGGCATGCCACATGATGGGATGTCCAACGCAATAATTACTGGCTGTTTAGAGGATTGTCGAAGCTTTAGTTGGAGGACCCACACCTATTTTATCAAATATGCCCATTTTCTATTTTCCTATCCAATGCTATGGTGTCTACGTTTGCTGCTATCCAAGCCACTGGCCTTCCTTCCATGAGCAGTATTTGGCCATGAGCACCATATCTCCATAAGCAGCGCGTCTCTATTCGGCCAATGCAGCTCCAAGCCCGTAGCTTCGCGTCACCCTGTTGATAGCTAGAGATAGCTCTGTCTCACTCCAGTGGATGGACGAGCCCGGCTCATATTCCGTTGTTCCAAAAGTTGTTGAAGTCCGGGATGAAGACGCCGAGATGGGCATCGTTATCCGGGAATGTCAACTGCGCTCCATCCAAGCCGGAACCGGAGCCCAAGATTTCGGGACCGTCGTGTTCTTTTCGCCGTTATTGCTTGACTTGGGTCAATTTTGTCGACCCTGCTGTTGTTGGGAATGATGCTTGTAAGAACGATCCGCTCGATTGTTCGAATCCATCAAGTGGCAGGACTGGCGGCAGCTGCGCTAACCTTTGCTTGTGGTTGCCTTTCGCTCCCGTCATATTCATTCCTGCAAGACCGCCTCAACGGTATTGTTCCTCCGCCATTGCTCGTGCCTTCGCTGCGAGTTCATCAATCTCTTCCATCTGCGTGATCGCCTTCGACAGCGTCCTCTCGCAGTCAGCTCCGTACTCCGGGAATGCCTTGAACAACTTTTCCTTGCCTTTCCTGGGCTGGATCGCGCCGAGGTCAGACTCTATGGCGTCGACCGTGGCGTTGAGAGCTACCTTGATACTGTCGGAGACTTTGTTGATTATGTCCCGAGATTTCTCAAACAGTAGGGATCTGAAATCGTCCACAAAGTCCTCGCTCGAAACCCGGGCTTGGAGGATTTCGTGACGCTTCTTCGTAACCCTATACCCTGTTCTCCATCAGTTATGCTCCCGTGAACACGACAAGAGGGTGTCTCTCACCGGATACTCCACTAGCTGCCCGATATGTTTCGAGCATGCAATCCACGATGTAAGAGCCTTGATGAGCACTGTTTCCATCAAGCCTCATCTGTCCCACCCCTTTCATGTATGCCTTTTTGGCGGTTTCAAAGACGGTCACCATGATGTCCATCCTGTTCATGAGTGATTTCTCAAAGTTTGCAGGCGCCTGAAGCTCGCGGCACTGCTCAGCGTATGTATTCAAGCGTCCAGTAACATCAGTCTCAAGGGCCTTCAGTAGGGGATGGGTATGGACCTCGAAGTCGTGCCAGCCCTGGCCCATCACTTCGTTGTTGAAGCAACTCAGGAGTTCCACGTTCCAGCATCTTGGACCCATGCTACCGGTGCGATAGGTCCCGTCGTTTCTAGCCCATGAGCCCACTGATGCACTTGGCCATTTTTCCCAACTTTGAGCCACGGCGAGACATGCCTGACAGATTTTCTCCGCACCATTTTCCAGAGGAGTATTAACGTACTGCTCGAAGACGTCATGCATCTGTCTAATCCATTCTGAAAGTGCTTGATGACACTCCTTGAGCTCCGCCGCTTCGGGAAGACGTGGACGCTTCTCGAGCTCCATGTCGACCCTGCAAGACTCCACCCAATTGCCGAATGATCCTATCAATGCCGGAATCTTGTTCGTCAGGAAAAGATTCATGGCCTTGAATAGTGGCTCTGCGGGGAGGTCCTCGAGGTGCTGTCGAAGTGCTGGAATACCGCTCAGCTCCCTCTCTTCTTCTGTTTTGGCCTTCGAGTACAAAGTGTTGTCAATGCAGAAGACCTTGAAATTTCCGTTCTTGACATATGATCCGTATTTTCGCCGCAAGTCTTTCCCCACCTTCTCGTTGCGAGTTGTGATAAGTAGCGTTTCTAACTTACGCACGGCGTCCTTGACGGCTTTGTCACCCAATTTTTCGGCCTGCTGAATCTCGGCTTTTGCTTTGCCGATCTTGACACGCCCTGCGAGTTTCTCTACAGTGCGGTTGCCTTCCAAATCTGCCGCTGAACGTGTGCATATGACGGTGACGTTGACACAGGTAGCCTTCTGAATTTCGGCTTTTGCCTGCATAAACTCCAAGTTCTGCTGAATGATGGGTAGATCGCAGGCCCTGGAGATGTCCACCACCAGACACAGATCATCACACTTGCTTTGCGCCTTGCGGGCTGCTCTGATCCTCGCAAGATTCGTGTCGTTGAATCCAGGCAGGTCGACAAGGGTGACACCTCGGCTCTGTATGCTGGTATTAGAATAGATAGAGAGACGTTCGACGAAAGGCCAGAGACCACGGTCCTGGAGGAGTGATTGCTGTTCCTGACATGCGTCTGCATCCTCCCCTTCTTGGATCCAAGTGCCGTCGTCCTGCACATCATCGGGGAACTGAAGCTGACTGCAGTAATGGCGCAGGTGCTCTGTCGCCTGCTCTATGCTTTCCTCGTCGTCGCTGGGCTCGAGCATGTCCATATCGAAGTCTTCCATCTCTCCAAAAGCTGCCTCGAAGATATCCTGCGCCGCCTTGCCGTCCTCATGGATCTTCTCATCCTTGGGGTCTTGGACCTCTTTACCTACAACCGAAGTCCGCCAGAAGTCCTGCAGCAAACCACCCACATATTCGCCGAGCTCTCGCTTAGACATCAATTTGCATTCCAGGGTGTACGCAGCACGGTGTCTCTTTTGGCAAATCCGATATTCTACAGCGAAGGGCGTGACAGCAGAGCCGCAGGAACCAGTCTTTGCCAGCCCATACTGGTCGAGAACGGAGTTGAGAGAGCTGCTCTTTCCTGCTCCCGAATTGCCGATGAAACCAATCAGTCTCTCAGTCGGAATTTGTGCGTTCGCCAGCGACTCGGCTTCTTGCAGCAGTCGTTGTGGAACATCGCGTGGACATTTTTTCAGTTCGCAGGCGATCAGTCCGGCAAGGTTCATACCCTGCGATGCGGCCAATTCGAAGGATGGCTCGCGGAAGGGTGGATATGTCAAGTTCAGTGCCGCAACCTGATCTCTGGTAGCAATGGTTTCACTCATGGTGCCTACAAATCCTTCGGCGAGTGTGCAGGAATGCGATCCTCTGGGGTCGGCACGGCAAAGATAAACCTCGACTCACTGAACTCCAACTGCCAGAAAGAGGCGAAGGTTACATAAACGTTGGAGGGATTATTGACTAATCGCAGCCGCTGAAATGAAGGTCGAGTGAGGTTTAACCAGTAGTGTTTGGCTGCTGAATACAGTAGGGATGGAGGATGCTGAGCTGTCTCTGGTTGTTGAGGTTCGGGGTTAAGCAGGTGAAGTGTGTAAGATTTTGGTCGAAGCCCAAGTGTCTACTGGGATTCAGAAGAGGGCATACTGTTGAGGTCGAGAGCAAGTTATCATGGTACGGATGAGAGAGGAAGACCTTCAAGAAGAAGACATTCGTTGAATCATGTGGGAGAGGGAGAGTACTGAGTGCAGATGAGATGAGAGTCAGCCCATACCGTCACGTGTAATGGAGAGATCATGCGTTGCTCAGGGAAGTCGGAAGTCATCGACTCAGCAACCTCATGCGTGAAGCTGGAATTCAAATCTTGGTGTGAGAGCCGTCTGCTTTACGTCTCAGTGAGACGGGTATTCATTCGCAGCTCTCAACTGCGCCGCAACGCCGACCACAGCGGTTTACCTAGGCGGGCTCGCTGGGGCAACCTCTCTTGCAATGGCTGTACCATGAGGCTTCCGCAAGTACGAGCGGCTCGGAGGGGATGTCATCATTATGTGCGAGGGCAGCAGTGGTCAAGTTGAGTCGACGTGAATCAGAAGCAAAGGAGAAGTGGTTAAAGATTAAGCTTATCCTAATTGTGCCAAGCGTCCTAGAGCGGCCTCAACGGGACTTGGTAGATATGTACAATTACACGCAAGTGGCGGACCACAGGATCAAACAATCTATGGAAGTACTTGTATTGTCAGGGGGTATAGTGCGCGAAGCCCTTTTCCAGTTCTTTGCACATCCAAAAGGAGGGTCCAATTGGTTCTTGAAACATGCCACATTTCAATCATCAACTCCATTATCGCCGGGCTAGAGAGTTAGTACCATCCAAAAATTCATAAATCATCGATGCTTCTCACCGGTGCAGAGCGCGTTACGCTTAAGCTACCAGCGGACCATCTCCCAAGCGCCAGTTCCTCGAGTGTTTTGGACCTACAATGCCGTTAGTGCCTAAGGGATGGTAATGGGGGATACAACGTCGGAACACTCACTTGCCAGCCCAAACTGATCCCCGCTTCGCCTTTTCTTGGACTTCTGGGATGAAAAAGTGCGTGATTGCTGCTCCAAGTATCATACATGCCGAAAAGATGACCAGGATCGTACCGTAGCGCTTCGTCTGATTGTCCCCAGGAGATGAGGAGCCGAATTTGTAGTAGAAGGAGAAGACCTGCACCAGGATCGATCCCAGCTTGCCGGAGGCGGCCGCGATGCCATGACACGTGCACCGATAGCGTGTCGGGAACAGCTCGGCGGGAATTATATATGTCGTCGAATTGGGCCCTGTCCATGGGTTTAGTGACCGGAGAAAATTTACTAGATGTGACCGGACTTACCAAGATTAAAAAGCAGTTGGCCAAACACTGTCCATCTCCGTTAGAACGAAGCAGTATTAACATGGCGTTTGGCATTGGAGAACTTACCGTACAGGGTGATTGCCAGAGCTCCCTCCTGATGAACTGTGATGAACTCCGTGCCCAACGCAATGAACAGCGCGCCCAGGGCTAAGAAGCCGTATTTCTGGACAGAGACCCTATTCAAGCGGCTAGACAAGACTAAGTTATCATTAGCATTGCAATCTCGAGAGAGCCAGGACAATCTCCAATTCTGGCGGTCCTGGTTCGGCAAGCTCAGAGACACTTACGAATAAAGAGCAAGCCTCCAGCAAAGCTTCCAATGTTCAAGATCACCAATGCTTGAACAGAAGTATGCATGAACATGTCGTAAATGTCGGTGTTGGGGTCGTCGTTGGTCTGCCATATAGGTCGAGGTCCCGCAATGTTCAAATTTCCCCAAGTCTTCGCCAGAAACTGTGGATTTGAGAGGCCGATCCCGTAATACCCAAAGTCCAATAGGAGCCAGCACAATGATACAGCGGCCAGCGTCCTCCAATTTCCTTCGGTCCAGAAGTACTGTCTGATGTCGGCCTTTGAGATCTTCCAAGACGAGTTGAGTGTAGCTAAAGGCGCCGAGGTCACGGTGAATGACGGTCTCGCATCGAATCGGTCGTCAAGCGAGCGGGTTGAGATTGCGGACTCTGGTAGCGAATCGCACCACATGCCTGCCTCCATCTCGCTGTTCAACGAAGTCTCGCCGAACAATTGTGTGGCATCAAACTCGGCCTTCACCGGATCGTCTTCGATATCGAGCAGGAACCTTGGTGTTTCGGGGATAGCGAAACGGAACAGCAGAGCGACCACGCCCGGAACGACACCCAACCCGATAATCCACCTCCAGATAATGTCCACGGAGCGTTGGAGGTCATCCGAGTCCACACTCGACTTGCGCGATATGGCGACAACGATTAACGAGATGAGGTTGCCCATGATCTGTCCGAGCGGTTGCGAGAAGAAGACACACGCCATCATTCGGGCACGATGACGGGTAGGCGCGAATTCGGCACAAATTGTCGCGGAAAGCTGGGGCCATGTTAGTATCCGTCGACCTCATCAGAACCTCGTCAATCCGAATACTGACTGGATAATCCGCACCCACTCCAATCCCAACCATGAGCCTCCACCATATCAGCCATGCAAAGACGCTCATGCTCCCATTATGGCCTTCGGAGCTCATAACGACGCCGAGGGTCGAGGCAATGAGTAGCAGCAACTCAATGCCATACATCGTCTTTCTTCCCTTCTTGTCGGCCAAGAAACCAAATGTGGCTTGACCGATCAAGGTCCCAGTGAGGGTGACGATGTTGATACATGTCAACTTGTAGCTGGAGACTTCTTGGTTCCAGTAGACGAAGGATATCATGGGAAGAGTAAGATTTGCGGCAAAGAGCTGCTAAACTGTTAGTTGCGAGAAGGAATTTGAGACGAAACCCAGGGCGTACCGAGAATCCATCGAGCAAAAACCCCACTCCGGCGACGAGGACAACGACCCATTGGAAAGGCTGTCGGTCGATAGTCTCATAGATCTGACGGACACGGACATGGCGATCCTGAGAGCGAAAGAATTGTGAGTAGTTGTCCCCTCCGAACGAACGTCTGGTTGCTCATGAACACTCACCCGCTCATGATCAAAATCTCTTGCGCGATCAGTCGCATACAGACGTCCGCGCCATCGGCCCATGATGTATTTCGAGTCGGTTCAGGTTGGGGCCAAAAGCGAGGGGTCCTGGCCGTCAACGTTCCATGGCGCAGACGATGGGGGGTGAGAGCAAGAGTAAGCGGGAGGAGCGCTTCTGGCGAGGCCACAACTGCTGAGTGGGAGCAAATAGAGGACGGCAGATGGGCGAAGATGATGTTTGCCAGGAATAAATCGAGGGCATTGGGAACAGTAAGAACTGGTACCTGTATTGCTTTTGACTGTTGAAGGCGGGACTCGGATATGAAGTCTCTTAGCGTGGCAATTTCGAGGAGAACCCAGCGGGCTATTTTTTCTCTTAGAATCGGGGCTCTGCAAGGCGTGGGACCACGGACGTGTGGGCACCAGCTCACCGTCCAGTGAGAGCACCATTCTGCGCCTGGTGTTTCGATGGTTATCACCACAGAGATCCGAACTCCCCTGTGGGAATCAGCTAGCCTCCATGTGTGCCCCTGCTTTGGGAGGAGGAAGGTCACGCCTATAGATCCCTGAGATCGAGTGGTGTGCTCGGTGTGACGGATTGGCGAGGTGCTTAGAGGGGCGTACCAGGCTCACTGGGCGCGTTCATGGTGTCGAGAGAGCTTCGTCAAGGTGAGAGATTTGCAAACTGAGAGGCCCAGTTAGATTCGCAGAACTGCCACGTGCGATCCAGTGATGGAGCTCAAGGCCCTCGACGTGCTCGGCAGCAGTCCGTCTCCGAGGCTTCGCCTTTTTCGGACCTCGATAAGATCCATTTACGCTCTGCTGATACTCCCACGGTCTCAGCATGCTGCACGTTTCCCCAGCCATCTCCTCGAACTGGCGTGATCCGAGCAGCACCTCTCGTTCTACATTGCCGCTCTTCTAGGATACCTGTCTCCTTGGAGAACTTGGGGGTACAAGTTAGTCATGGCTTGGGTGTTATAAGCCGGGCAAAGATGAGCTTAGCTTCCACCCAGTTCGATCTCTATGGGCGACCATGTACTGGGAGTATCGTAGTGATTCCAATGCCTGTCGTTCCACCAGGAAGAGTCATCTCACCATTGGAAGACATCTCAAGGTTGGATCGGCGCAGCGCATCGGTCCTCCTGTACACAGCTGTGGAGAGATGTTTGGAGAGTTCGCAGCCCACGCTAAGCCTTCCAAGAGCCGCGCCTCAGTCCACAACCACGGCGCCATCCCACGGCTCGCAACACGTAGTGCCATGAGCCCTGCAGCAACGGACCCGCGCTCCTTGACATCGCTGACCAGGGATCTCGGCCAAGTTCCGGGCGTAAACTGTGCCGTCTAGAGCTTTGTGACGATGTGAGTGATCCCAGAAATTAAGTGGTGGTCTCACCAGCAGCCCTACCAAGTCCAAGACACCATCGCGCTCAACAGCAATGGGGTGCCTGCTGCATCCATCAATGCTTGTTGAATTGATCGTTTGACAGATCCCAGGTATCCGGAAGGGGAGCTTGATCTGTCAAGCAGCGCCACTTTTGCTTAACCTGGAGGCTAGCCATTACACTCTCTGATTGCTGTCCTCGACCCAAGGCCTGAAAAAATCTGGCGCATGAGATAACCAGTACTCCGTATATCGTGATCGGGTATCATCATAATCGCTCATACGCTCATATAATGGGAGTTCATGTACAGTCATATCTAGACACATCGTCTCCTCATCCCTGGAAGCCCACCCCATGGCACAGTAGGCCGAAGAACTTCTTTTCTAAACGGCTCGTTAGCTCGTATAGATATAGGCAGAATGTAACGAACGATCCGCCAAGGCTGGAGCGTTCGTCCGGGAAATTGGGGAACTCACGATCTGGAAGGAGAATTAGCTGCAGTACAATGAAGGAAGCAGCGGGTCGGGAGGACGACATACCGTTCTCGTCCAGGAACGAAACGTGTAAAGCTTTCAACTGTGCCAGCAAGTCGAAGTTTGGTCGAAGTGAAACTGTCATTGGCCGTCCCGATTTCTTGCTCTGCTCAATATGATCGATGCAGTCGACTGTTGGTCCGTCAGCAAGACATACCACAGGGAGGCTCGCTAAAAGCGAGGAAAGTACACAGGACCCGTGGCTTAATGTGACAGGATCAAAGTGACCGTCCTTCCGAAAGACGGGTTCCTGTCAGAAGAGGGTGCCACTGCTTCTTTGTCCACCACGACGTTTCGTGAACATTGCCAAAACTTACGTGGGATTGAGATGTAGCGCTTCTTCTCTTTTCGCTGCGAATTTGCAAAGAACAAAATCGTCTGCTTCCCTGTCCGAGATCGCAAAATACGCAGATTCTGGCTAATGCATTCTTCTCCACGGCCCTTCGACTTTGCCTCCGCAATGCCGGCAGTGAAGATCACTGTCTGGCTAAGCAGCGCTTCTTGGAAGTGGACGCAATCTGAAGACTCATGAGAGTTTGGCCACGAAGATTGAGGGCGCCTGCTGTCCAACCTACCTTCCCATGTCTCGAAGGTATACTGAGGCTGCGCTTGAAATAAAGTCTGCGCCATTTGCACATTTTGTTCTTCGAGAAAGGATACCCGAGAGATGTGAGAGGTGCTTGAGGTGACGGGCTGCTCGAGATGAGGGATAGGGATCTTAGTGCCAGGGAATGAATGCACGAATGTGCTTTGAAGGCCGGCCGGGTCGCTCAGTTCGATTTGTTTCAGATGGCCTGCAACGTCTCTCCGAAGCTGAATCTGCGAATACCTCAACTTGAACAGCTTGCTCCCTTTGCTGAAGGAGATATGGACGGGCTTGCTTAATGGGACGTGAACGTTGTTTTCGGGTGCGCTGGTTGATAGCCGACCATTATCGCTCCGGCCAGATAGAGCTGGCGTAGGTGGCAGATTCAGATTGGCGAAATGGACGCTGGTGGTTTCTGAAGGGGAACTCAGGGACGAAGTAATGCTACCTTGTCGAGTCGTATGCCGCAAGGGCCAGTCGGCGGTGTCTAAGAAACTGGACTGGCTGGACATTGCCGGTCCCACAGCGGTCGTCCTAAGACGCGAACGATGTTCTTTTGATGTCCAGGGCCTGCAAGACTAGGGATCTTCGACGTAACAGCTGGATTATTATTAGCCAACAGCCAGGATTGGACGGAAAAGACAATAACAGGGAATGCGGCGAACAGCTACGCAGAAGAAACTCTCACTTAAAGCCATGATTCAGAGGTGAGATTTCTAAAGCGGGCTTCGATGGCAAATCGGGCAGGATAAAGGATCTCCTCAGGGCCACATGCGCTGGCGAACACCATATTGTGCCGCTGAGTGACTGCTCGCAGCCTGGCTTGTGTGGCATCTTTTGAAGGCGATTTGCTCAGACAATACAAATGGATGACGGGTGGGCTGGTTGTGGAGAGATGCTGTGAACGTGCTTTCGATAAAGCGATTGTTTGGCTGAAAGCAAAAAGGGTCTGGGCTCCTTGGGAAAAAGCCCAAGCCCAAGCCGAGTTCAAGCATGCAGAAGCAGCTGCAAGTTCGGCTGTTCCCTTCTTGCCCCTCTGGCGTGTCTGTATTACGAGTAGTTTCGGGCGTACGTGACAACGGCATCGGCACGGTCTTGTACCTGGGGTCCTGGATAGCTTCAGATGCGACGTGACGTGGAGTGCGAGGCAGTGTATGTACATACCCTCTGTACCGCTCCGTGAACCGCAGCATTCAGAAAATTTCCCGCGGCTAGGCACATTTTCCAACCATCCCTTTCATCTCCACTCTCACTTAGGGAGTACTGACGCTCCAGATCCGTAACATTCCTCGCAAGGCGAACTGCAAGGGAGCTAAGCCAGCTTGAGTACGATCGCCGTGCCAGAGCGGTTGACCCCTTTTGTTTTGTTTGCCCTTGTTGGGGTGTTTTACGGCGTCCAAGGGAGGTTTGAGGAGTTGCAAGACAGAGATGCAGAAAAAAGAAACGAGAAACGCTCGGAAACGATTGCAAAGGCAATTGGCTTTTTTATTGTCTGGCTCTGGCCTTCGTAGCAGACCTCCCGAGGCATGTGGAACTAACAATTCTTTGATGCAAGATTTCTACCACGCCGTTTTGCTCACTGCGACAATGGAGGATAAAACCATGCTTTCCCATGTCGTGTCATCAGCCTAAATCTGTATGGTCTGAGAGCCGAAGGCATATTTCTGTGTCTGCGTATATCCACAAAAATTCCGCCGTTCGGTCGTCGACGACTCTCAGGCTTGAAATGCTGTCGTCAAGCGCCAAAGACCGTCAGGAACCGATGCTGAAGCTAAACGAAAAGCAACAGATGGTGCTAACGTATGATTTTTGGACCCAAACAAGGTGCCGACAGTGCACTTGGCCTCATTGTCGAAATGTGCCTGCTCTGGACACGCTCTTCCGGCATTGCAAGCACTCGGATTCTCTCGTAATATCCGGCAACAGTTGCTCCTCTAGCTGACAGGAACCTCGGCCGGACGATTGTGTTGCTCAACTGGCTGTTTGGAGTTTTTCCAGATGTAGCCGGCAAGTTCATCGCAAGCCACTACCTGATACTTGCCGCTCTTAGTGACCTTCAAGTAAGGGTTGGATGTCTTGCTGCAAATAATGCTGATGTCCTGGAGGTTTTCAATGGCAGTTTGATCCGCGTCGTCGATATCCACTGACATTTCGAGGTTGCAATCCTGGACCATGCTGGTTAGTGTACAGGGTGGTGTAGATGGATTCACGGTTCACTTACGCATTTCCATGTGAGGCGACGGTGAGTCTTAGGGGGCTTGGGCTTGATCAGTTGATTGATGAGATCCTCCAGCCGGTCACCGCTGCCGTTATCAGCAGGGGCTGAAGATTGTCTCGCGCCTTGCAAAGGCGGTGGCGCTAGGTTGTACCCTCTGCGCTCAGGAGGAGTTGGAGGAGGTTGGAGTTTGTTCTCTGGAGATCCCGGAGTCGCACCGAGAGCAGCAGCAGCGAGGGCTTGTCCTGCCGCCGCAAGTAATGGTGCCGAGGGAGCACGTGGCGTACCATTGGCGCTCATGGCATTGCTGAGACGGCGACCCTCCCGGGGACTGTCGAGATTGGGGTAACTACTGTCCGTATCCAGCTTTCTCGAGGACGCACTCAAGGACGGAGAGCCTTCGGCATCACGAGAGATGCCATCCGAGCTGGGGGCGTCGGTCATGGCGACATCTCGATCCCTCGTCAGGTACGGACGTTCGGAGGCCGTTGGCGGCTGGTCAACAAGGACATGACGACCATTCCCACCATCTTTGATTATGCCTTGCATGATCGCCCAGTTGGTCAGATCTTCATCCTCACGTTCTTCCTTGGCTTCGACAATGTCACGAGAAAAATGACCCCCAACGTGTTCCATACGTTCATTCCACGAACCTTCGCCTTCGAAGACTCTGCCACAGAAGCCACAAGTGCTGCGCTGTGGAGGCTTGCGCTTCTCCATCCAGCATCGATTGCGGACTTCTTCCAGACTGTCCTCAAAGGCTCTCCAGTCCTTGTCCCCGGCATTACCAGGTGCGATGGGGCCCGAGCCGGGACCGGTCTCGGGCTTGTGCATGCGCCGATGGTGCTGGGTGAAGAGATCCTTTCGATTGAAGTCGTTGTAGACGCGCTTGTGGCCAGGGACATTAGGGTTGAAGTCTGGGTTGCAGGAGCCGACGTCGCAACGATAGAATCCCAACTGGAGATGTTGAATCGAGACGTGGCGCTTCCACTCATTCTTGGAACTGAGAGCAACGTCGCAACCATAGTGGGAGAATGAACAGATGAACTTTCGCTTAGCTGGTTCAGATCTCTTGGCTCCAGATCCAGGAGATTTTCGTGCACGAGGCTTCACCACGCGCCCAGGGTGAGTATCGGAGCCAGAGATTGATTGCAGAGAGTCCTTGCGAGGTCGTGGTTTGATAATGCGGTCGGATGGACTGCCGCGCAGAGACGCAGCAGTGATATTGATGTTTGCATCGGTAGCCATGATAGGCGAGTTGGACCAGTACTTGTGGCGGTTGAAACGTGGGTGTGGGTTGGGGGTGGGTGAGGGACGGAGTTGAGCGAAGCAAAGCCGACGAGGCGTGCGCCCGTGGCAACAAGGCGCGAGGCTTTTGAGCTCGAGTCCACTACACGCTGGGGCCTCAGAAGAGGTCGCCCATGCTCGCGTCAACCGTCGTCGCGATGTAATAGACCTGCGGCTGATAGGATCGCCTTGACGCGAAGATGATGACGATTCAGCGCAAGCTCGCCGTGACAGACAGCCACGAGGATAATTTGAGAGCTACCGGGCTGGCGAAAAGGGTGGCAACCCGCGCCAAGAGAAGCCAGTCGTGTGTAAAGCGCAGCAAGTGAAGGCCTGACTGCGGGATTCACAAGCGCGACAATCAGTTGTGACTTTGAGTGCTGGCGGTCGCACCCTCTCAGTCTTCCTGGGGAAAAGAAAGAGGAAAGTGTG
The DNA here is from genome assembly GCA_002099365.1 of Phialophora verrucosa. NCBI lineage: Eukaryota > Fungi > Ascomycota > Eurotiomycetes > Chaetothyriales > Herpotrichiellaceae > Phialophora > Phialophora verrucosa. The sequence goes on along the minus strand of MSED01000003.1, from coordinate 105,984 downwards.
GGAAGGGTGAGAGGAATTCAAACGAAGAGGGGGACACTGCAGTGTGCAAATGAAGAGGAATCGGACGAGGCTTAATTAGCCTGTAATAAGGCTGCGGAGAGGTGCACGGCACACCGTCACTGAACGAGGCACGGTAAATTCAATTGGGGGTGGTGGCAGTGGCAGTGGCAGTCAGGCTCGGTTCATCATCGAGTCAGGCTTCAGACCCAGAGTTTGCCCGCGCCTCTCACTGGCCAACCTTCTCTTCTCCAAGCATGCAAGCATTCCTCCCATGCTTTTCGATCCCGCCCTCACATACGAGACAGCAGCCAGCGCACGTGTCAATGCACCGGACCTCATTTCCTGATAGTAGCAGCTGCGGCGTCTTCAACCGGTCACCTCATCCTCTGATCGTTTAGAACCAACGCGACCAACGTGGAGAGGGTGAATTACGCCAACGGCCACCCTTATCATCCACAAATTGGCACGAATGCAAGAGTGGCAAGGCCAGTTGAGCCAGCAAGTCCTTGATTCCAACTGGGCGACAATCTGCCGAGGCTGCACAAGAAGGTGGTGAGAAAGCCACCGGACAAGGCCACAGCAGACAAGAGGTGGGGAAATCTAGCACACCAGAACAAGAGCCAACCGAGACCGAGCTCTAGCAGGACAAGGCGGACAAGGCTTTGGAGTCGTCCAGTAAGAGAACAGCGACTGGCCAGGGCTGCCCGTCAGGCTAGAGAATGGCCTTCCCACAACAGATGTAGCCTCCGAGAAGCTAGCAAGAAAACCAATCGCAGGTGCAAGCGAAACCAACGCCCCTCAGGAAGCCATGCGCTCATCAGCCCATCAGCACCAAATGCTACCAAGGAGATACGAGGATAAGGGACTCGATTTCGCCATTCATCAATCACAACTCGCATTTCGACCTTCCGAAAATTGCAGAGGTTACGAGTCCTCCGTACCGTTGCATTTTCCGTTACCTCATTATCGCCCGAAGTCCACTGCGGTTTGTCATCGTTTACTTCGAGATGCAGGTTCGAGAGGGCAATAATCTCCATCAGGGGATATCTGCTCCTGATATTCCAGCCTGACGCGTCAAGGTTGCCGGCCCCCGGATTTTGGTCCTGGAATTTGCAAGGCTTCAACGAAGCCTCGTTGGGTTGCACTCAAGGCTGATTGCGGGCCCTGTTAGTAGGATGAACTTTTGATTAGCTCTGGTGTAGTTACATCTTACCCCAACCCTTCCACACAGCACCACCTCAGGGCTCCGCTGAGGCGATCAGTCTCACGGTGTCTTTTTGGGTCGCTTCCCAACACAAAGACCGCAAGAGCTGGAATGGATTTGCATGTGAATGTCTATTTGGCCCTCTGCACGTATAGACAACACAATACGAGCACTCCGTAGAACAGCACCTCCAACTTCGGTAAGAGTCGAAGGATCATTTTCGTCGCTTATCGCGCAATATCTCACCCCGGCTTTTTGACCTGTTGCAATCTTCCCAGCCACATGTCGCATTCTATCACACCTTCCCCATTCAACGATACGATGGACATTCCGTTATAAATCGTTAGCACAGAGTACCCACGTGCATACCTAGCCATCATCATTACAATGCATGGGCCCTTAGGCTTCAACTCATAGAAATCACCGATATAGAACTCTCATTGTTACTACTCTTACCTTCTGGGAGACCATTCCTTTTCTCGATCTCTAGCCTTACCCCGCAACCAGCGCGCACAGACTGCCGTTTTCGCGAGGTTCGGGAAATTTGACGATCTGACTCGTGGGAATTCGGCGTGCCCCGATGCCGGCTTGCGTTAAATGTCCCACCATTTTGGGCGCGGAGTTTCGGCTTCCCTCACGTGTGAACCCTCCTTATCGCAGCCACGAGTCTCGTACGAGGTAACTGAGAACACAAGTGAAAATTTTCACGCCCCGGAAAATTGATTTCCCCCCTCCGCACTTTTCGGCAGGGCTGTGCCACAGCCTTCTGGCAGATTTTCTCCTTCTCCGCTTGTCCAGTCCTTGGTGATTTTCTCCTACGTAAGTCTTTCCTCCTTTGACCATTTTGTGACACATAGTTCACCCTGTGCCCCTGTAACGTCCAATCTTCTGTTTGCCTGCGATGTTCCTCCTTGAAAGCCTTTTCAGCACTTCAGAATTTTCCATTGCTCGTGATCGGCAAGAATTGTTGCAAAGCTCGCGTTGATACCCACGTGGAAGACGCCATCTCATGCTATCCAGGGTGCAGCAGCCCGGCAATTGGTCTGTCTGCCTGCCATGCAGCGGAAATGGCTTGCTTGTTCGCCTGATCAGAAGGTGAAAATTCTCCAGCGATCTGCTCTTCTGACGCACTACTGGGCACGGGGTATTAGCAAAGCCCTCTTTACCCCGGATTCTGAGTCTATAAAGGCCCACCCCCAACTGGGGCTGGTCAGCCGCAAGAACAAGCATTGACAAGCTCATCTTCCGGCACTCAAAGCATCATTATTAGTACTCGGTACACTGAATCTACATTTGCTCCACAGGCTCATACTTGAGAAAGGCAGCCCACTGCGCCAGACCCCTCGTTGGTAAACACGTCCCCTACTAGAAGTCAGCTAGGGATCATTGGTCCTTGGATCACCAAAAGTTTGCTACCGCTCAACTTTCACATCGCTATATCAACCCAACAAGAATAATGTCCTCTGCACGAACCTCAGTCTCTTCCGACCCATCAACCTCTCCTGTCCCACAACCAACTCCTCGCCAGGTGTCGTCGATCTGCTACCCAAAGGGCAAATGGTATGACTGCCTCCGCCCGACCACGACACCCTATGCCGGATTCGGCAATATGACCAACTTTGCAAGCATGTCCGGCCAGCAGTCTGTGTCTGAGGCTGGAGAGAACTGGACGCGCGAAATCCAGGAGAAGATGCAATAGGCCGGGCCGCTACGATGGGATGAGCAGATTTACGAATCGATCAAGCGATGGAGCGCGATCACGAAGCACATGTACGAGTATTTTGGTTTCAAATTTGGGCTTATGCAGAATTGGCAAATTAGGTATCTTCCAATCCGGCTTGAGCGCCATTACATGTATGTTGATGTGCTTGTTTGGATCTACGAGGATAGGTTTGCCGGTCTCTATCGGGGCAACGGGTTCCATCAGGCTTTTCCGACTAAGTAGCGCCTGTTCTATCACGTACCTGAAAATGAAATATTCACCGTACTAAGCATCCATACTAGAATCCATAGTAAGACCGTGCAGTTGAGGAGGACAGATCGTGCATTAGAATAGGACACTTCGTCCGAGCGTGAACCGATCGGATCGTTACTGTACATTTCCAGCTTGTTTGCTAGTACCATTCTGGGAGGTCATGGCTTCTATATTTCGTGATGTCGGAGCCGCTCACTAATAATACAGTAGACTTCGCTCAATCGGCCTCGCCGGAATCGCGATCTTCGTCACCACCCGCGGCAACCACATCTTCGTTCTTCACGTCAACCGTGTTTGCAGCCACAGAGGAGGGTGGAACGTCGGCCATGTCTACATCTTCCGCCTTGACGACTGTTCCAGGGCCTCCTTCCGGCTGCTCTCGCAATTCCTCCTGGTCAGTAGGCGGCGCCGGCGGCTCGATTTTGTCGGGTGCATCATCTTGTGTAGAGCTTCCAGCTTCTCCATCTCCCTCAGATTTAAGTTCCGCTCCGACCCCATTCTCACGGCCCTCAGGCCTCTCCGCCCTCCCTTCCTCCTCACCATCACCTTCTCCACCTCTCTCTCCATGTTCATCGTGCTCTTCTGATTTGACTTCCTCGATCAACGGCTTACAGTCTCCACCATATTGCACCTTCTCACACATGACAAATCGATTCTTGCTACTTCTTAGCGCCCGCCAGACTTTTCCAGCCTTGCGCTCTTCGATCTCTCGTTTCTCTTCTTCGGTGCTGGCGAAGTCCATATCAAGAGTATCCGCTTCGATCCCACGGTAGTATTCCTCGGGCGTGGGAACTTTATATCGCTTGGACGGGTTCTTAAGTGCCTCGAGTGGTTCCACTTTTGAAAGGAACGCGAGATCATTCGCGCCAGGTGGATTCACCAATGGTGCGCGGGCCGATTCAATCTGTTTGGTCAGCGTATCCCTTGCTTGGAGATACATCTGTGGCGAGACACCTTCGCGCGTAATGGGCGGACAATTCTCCGCTTTCCACCTTACCCAGTTCTTGTCTCTAGACAACACAGTGTCGACCATTCTGTAGTAGAATTTCCCTTCGTTGCCGTTGCCGCCTTGTTGTAGATAAGTTGCAATCTGGGAACGTGTGGACTGTGCCCACTTCGTATCGTCTTCGGATAAGGTGTAAGGGTATAAGACGGATTTATTGGTCAAGCCTTCAAATTTAGCTTTAGAGGTGGAAGAGAGACTGAGTAGGAAGTCGATCATTATGAGGGCTTGGACGAGAATGTGCCGCCGGAAGGCGATGTCGTGGATCTCGAGGTCAAAGAGGTCGCGGTTCGTGAGATATTTCGGGTTGAATGTCGAAGTTGAGGCGGATGTATCGACGTTGTTGCGTTTGCGCTTCAGACCCCGTTTCACGTCACTTGGACTTGTGGTCGGGACCGCGGAGCTGCTGGAGACTGATTTGAAGCATGAGAGGGTCTGAGAGATGCCGTCTTTGAAGGCCGTCATGTTGGAAGGGTCAAAAAGCTTTGTGGGCGCTGAAAAGAAAGATTGTAGCGACCAGAATCTGGGGTATAGTGCGTCGAGGTCTGGAGGCGGCTGTTCATCTTTAGGTTCGGATTTAGCTATTCGCGGGACGGGTGTGCTTCTTGCGGTCTTCTCGGGGTCTTGGGCCTGAGAGGCAGGTGTATGTGCTCCAGATGTTGCTGCCTGGGGGGTTGCATTGTCCAATTCCATTGGCTTAATAGCATCTTCCGATTTGACGGGCGTGGGATCGAAGTCCGTGACATTTTCGACATGAAACTCTCCTCGCAGGTTGACCGAGCTTTTGTCACCTAAAGGGAAGCTCTGGAACAAGAAGATGAAGACACGGCCACAGAAGACGGTGTCCTCAGCCCTCGACAATCTTCTGAGCAATTCATTGCAGCACCGCAGTATGACCAAGTTCTTCTGCTTGAAGTGTTTTGCTGTCATTTTCTCCCTGCGTGATTCGAGGTAGTCAAAGACCTTTCTGCAGCCCTCGATAGTCTGACTGTCCAACAGCTCTTCGACAAGCCAAAACCCTAAACCTGGTTCGCAAAGCTCATTGTCGGAGAGAATATTAATGACGTCGAGCAGGACCCAGACTTGTGCGAAAGCAGGCTCGGAAATATCGACCGAGGCCACGATATCCCAGACGATCTCGCGACAGACGGTTTCGACTGCGGCATTGTGGATTTGGAGGGTGTCGGAACTAGCGTCTCTGCGGATTGCAAGAATCTGATCAAGAAGCTGCGCGCATTCTGTCTCGAGCACTGGAGAGTCAATATCTCCATCCTCGCGGCCATCGCTGAGTTGCTGCAGGCATGATTCGATCAGGTCTTTGTAGGTTGCGACCGAGGGGACGTCGGTGACGGCCATAAAGGAGGTAGAGGTTACGGGAGCTGGCTGCTGCTCGTCGTTCGCATCGGGCCGAGATATTTCACAGTCCAACAATAGAAGCGGCGGGAGGTCAGTCCACTAGAAAGACATCTTCGCAACTTCAGAGAGACGGAGACTGCTGTTGTTTGCGCGGGCAAGGCTGTACTTGTATGCAAGTCGTGTTTGCGGAGAATCTCGAAATGTCACCGCCAAGGATAATGACACGCTTCTGCAGCCACACTGGCCGCAGCAGGTTCAGGCGCCTACGGAGGATTTCACCGATATCATTGAGAATGCGGAGAAACATAATTTTCTAGGGTCGCGCAGTCTGGCTTTCGGTAGAGTGTCGCATCGAAATTTCACCCTTGCTTTGCTCGTCACTCACATTGTCCCGGCCGAAGCTCAATGGGACTCCAGCTGCGGCCGGCGATGGCTCCAACCCGCGATGTCCCTGCCGACACCAGTGACAACCAGGAGGGCACCGTCAGTCCCTGGGAAGAGCTAGCTAAAAAACACTGGCTGGATAGAACCCAGGTGCCCACCAAGGTCAAACCCGATGTCATCACGAACGAGATATGGCGCCCCCTGGAGCAAGAAGGCTTCCCACAAAGATCCCTCGCTATCTTAGAGAGCTGCCAGGTATTAGAGAGGTTTCTGTGGCCGACATACTCCGCGGATTCGTCCAACCACCATGTCATACTTATCGCCGAGTTCTTCAATCTCAAGCAGCGTGCCCGCCTACAGGACTGGTCGCTGTTCACCGACGGCCGCCCCAATGACTTCTCGAACCTACTGCGCCGAATCCTGTCCCTTAACCTCGACGCCTCGTTGCCGATCCACGCCCGGTTGTCCTTACTTAATTTCGTCTTGGGAGCATTCCAATCGTTGGAGAATGAGCATGTCCGGAAAGAGTGCGCTCCGCTGGTTTCAATTGCGACGTGGCACAATCTACATGACGAGCAGGCAAGAGAGCGGCACTTGGAGAAAACTGCGACGAGGAGGAAAGCGTGGAGAGCAGCTGCCCGGAGATTCGATGCGGCAGACCCAGAGACCCAAAGTCGCCTGCGGTTCGATCGCGCGTGGTTGTTTACAATGCTGGTGGACTTCATTGCAAGGCTGAACGTGTCAAAGTTGACTCATTCCGAAGAAATGGTGTACTGTGAGCGCTTTCTGGAGCTTCTCATTGACCTCATCAGTCAACTTCCGACGAGACGCTACACCAATCCTCTGTTCCAGGACCTCAATTTGCTGCCGATCATACGAACATCGAAGCTTTATGACAAGGAGGACGCCGTGCTATTACGCGACCTGGCCAATTTACTTGAACATTTCCAGGACTTCGCCGTTGATGACCTGGGTGCCACCGAAGCCAACGACGGCGTTCGCAAGACGCATTATCACGCTCTGGAGCAGTTACAGCGGATATCTCTGCAACATTTCGAGAATAAGCTCAAGGTCCTCGCATTGTCCAACTTCGGCTCCATCAGCAAGCGGAGTGACCTGGAGTCTCATTTTTCGGACCTGACGGATGACGAACTGCGGCAATTGTGCAAGTATCTCGGTTTCCGCACCACGTATCCAGCCTCTGCTGCGATAACCGCCAACCGTGCAATCCTGATGGAAACCCTTCTTTCTTCTTACTCCAAGCCACAGGATTTCCGGGAAGTTGTAAATCAACTGTCTGTTTTGCCCACAGCTGACTCAATATACGATCCCGCGCTGCTGAGAAACGAGCACTATGACGGCTCTCGACCACTTGGCATTCCGAAACTCAACCTACAATATCTCACTCTAGGCGATTTCATGTGGCGCTCCTTCCAACTGTACCAAGCTGAAGCTTTTTATGGCGTTAGAAAGGACATGGAAAGCATCGTGAAGCGCATGAAGCCGAAAGCTGGAAGGGATTCGAGTACAACGTTTGAAGGCTTCTCCAAGATGGCTCTACCGATCTCTGAGCCTGCGATCATTGAAATTGGTCCTCCCAAAGTCGGCCATGTCAAGCCTAGCTTTGTGCGAGCGGAAGTGGTTCTGGATGTTAGCCGCCTGTCGGACAATATCCGGAGGGAATGGGACAATCTCAGGCCCCGCGATGTTGTGTTTTTGATGGCTGTCAGAGCAAATGACAGTTCTCGACCCTTCACCAACGGTATTGCGCGCGTGGAAGAGGACGAGCAAAGACTGTTCACTGATCTGAGAACGGCTGAAGTCGTTCAAGTCTTGGACGATAATGGTCGAGCTATGAGGGACACCCAGACCAACGGCTATTCGAGGCCGAGGCGGCGACGACTCCTACTTGACCTTGATACAACATCATACGCAGCGGACAAGCTGAAGACCGGCCGTGTTTCATCAGACAAAGCGCCTCTCAATGTCATTGCACGTAGACAAGGCCGGGAAAATAATTTCAAGCCTGTGTTGGAGACCATTCAAAACTTGGTCTCATCCCAGACGTTGCTTCCTTCTTGGCTGCAGGACGTCTACCTGGGCTATGGTGATCCTAGGAGCGCCACATACCCTTTTATTCCGGACCCCATCGAGTCTGTTGACTATTTGGACACGTTCCTTGATTGGCAACATCTAACAGAAAGCTTTCCAGGGAAGACTGCCGAGTCAGTCACAGAGCAGCCGGCGCCATTTAGCCCCCCTTATGTCCTGAAGGCTACGTTTCAGGCTGCCGCGGAGCCATCTACTAACCCAAAGAAACGACGACGAGACCAGATGGAACAAGACTCCTCGGCGGTCAAGGTATCAACCTACAAACCACGCAACACTGGCCCATATCCGGTGGATGTACCTAAGAAGAACGCAGTACGCTTCACACCGAAGCAGGTAGAAGCTATCGTGTCCGGGACGCAGCCAGGCCTCACTCTCATTGTTGGCCCACCCGGTACTGGGAAAACCGATGTGGCTACGCAGACGATAAACCTGCTGTACCACAACTTCCCGTCAGAGCGCATTCTACTCGTCGCTCATAGCAACCAGGCGCTGAATCAGCTATTCCAGAAGATTATTGGCCTTGACATCGACCCCCGTCACCTCCTGCGGCTGGGCCACGGCGAAGAGGAACTAGACACAGAGGCGTCATACAGCAAATATGGACGTGTCGAATCATTCTTAGAGAATCGTCAAGCATATCTGGCGGAGGTCAGCCGTCTTGCGGCCTCGATTGGCGCTGAAGGTGCTCACGGCGCTTCTTGTGAGACGGCTGATTATTTCAATCGGGTCTTCATCCAACCTGCCTGGCAACGCTTCTGGGATGCAGCAAACGCGGAGGAGGCCAGCACCGAAGCTGTGCTCACAGCGTTCCCTTTCTTCAAGTACTTCAGCAATGCCCCTGTTCCCACGCTGTTCCCCGGAGACGCCACACTGGAGACGGCAAAGGAAGTCGCCTCTGGTTGCCAGTATCATATTGACAAAATATTTTCCGAGCTCGAGTCGATCCGACCTTTTGAGATCCTGCGCAATAATCGAGATCAGGCAAACCACCTGCTCGTATCAGAAGCGCGGATTGTTGCAATGACATCAACACACGCCGCGATGAGAAGATCAGAGATCGCAGAACTAGGCTTTCATTACGATACGCTCGTCATGGAGGAAGCGGCACAGATCACCGAAATTGAGTCCTTCATTCCTTGTGCCATGCAAACCCCTGACACTAAGTCCGGTGAGCTGCCTCTGAAAAGGATTGTTCTCGTAGGCGACCACCTCCAAAACTCGCCAATCATTCAAAACCTCGCCTTGCGTCAGTACGCCAACTTCGAACAATCCCTTTTCCTTCGCCTAGTTCGACTGGGAGTCCCCACTGTCCACCTGGATCAACAAGGTCGGTGTCGCCCTTCCATCGCCCAACTCTTCTCATGGCGGTACAACAATCTCGGCAATTTACCTCATTTGCTCTCGCAGCCTGAGTTTGCGCGCGCAAATGCCGGCTTCAGATACGACTATCAATTCATCGATGTACCGGATTATCAAGGCGCTGGTGAACGAGAACCGACTGCGCACTTCATCCAGAATCTTGGCGAGGCAGAATACGCAGTAGCTGTGTACCAGTACATGCGCTTGCTGGGTTATCCTGCACGGAGCATCTCCATTCTAGCCACTTACGCGGGCCAAAGAGCGCTCATTCGAGATGTCTTGGAGCATCGCTGCAAGAACAATTCTCTCTTTGGGATGCCCAGGATAGTGACCACCGTGGACAAATACCAGGGCGAGCAGAATGATTACGTTATCGTCTCAATGACACGGACAAAGTCCGTGGGTTATTTGAGAGATGTAAGAAGAATCACCGTCGCGTTGTCCCGAGCACGGCTGGGATTGTACATCCTCGGCAGACGGGAATTGTTCGCCAGTTGTTTTGAGATGAAGCCCGCCATGGATCTTTTCCTGCAACGCCCGGGTCACTTGAGCCTTGTGACGGGAGAGATGTTTGCGACCACGCGGCTCCTGGATGGCGACGTAGAAGAGGGAAAGGTAGCAGAGATGGACGGCGTGGAGCACTTGGGACAATATGTCTTTGAGATGACACAGGCCAAGGTTAAGTCAATGGGTGTGCAGGTTAATAACCTGATGGAGGACGCCGAAGGGGAGAGTGGCACCTATGCAAATGACGAGGGAGAAGAGCTGGGCGATGATATCGAGGAGGATCCATTGCATGAGGCTGTGTAAGGAGATTGCAGACGGAGTGTTTCAGACGCTCGGCAGGCGTACTGACCATTAATTCCGTCGGACAGACGCGTTCTTGCTATGGGCATCGCAGGGCGAATGCAAGATACCCTTTGAGAATAACTAACAGTGCTTGAGGAACACCATCATTCTGAATCTGGTCTGTGCATTACTATGCCGTTAACGTAACTGTACGTCGACGTGTAGAATGAGCTGGTTGTGTTCTGATTCGTCCACAAACTTTAACAACAACCACCTCCAAGCTTGGAATTTCGGGCTTCGAACATGCCTGTCAATGCAGACAGCCGTCTTCACCAAGATGCATACGGGATAACGTCGATAACCGAAACATGGAAAAGCTGAGCGGCTGCGGCTGCCAAGTGAAAACTGACTGCCTGTTTGGGAGCTTTGTTGTTGGAGCTGGAAGCCGTCGCCCCCCGTCGAGGCGGTGCAGGTGGCCGTGTCGACGTGTTGACGGTGAGGAAAGTGTAATGGAGGTGAGTCACAAATCCATCCCAAACAGACGGCTGTTGGACTATTGGATTTTCGCACTGTTTGTCCCTTTGACTTCTACTTAAGTGCCTGTCACCTCCCTTGGGTATTTTTACTACCGCATTTCCTCTATCGAAACGCGTACCTGTCTAGCGGCAACGTCTTCATATTGCAGTTTACTCCCCGAATCTTCATCTTCTTGCTCAGATCTGTATCTCGTGCATCACAGATGGGCGGCTTGGCTTTCGCGGCGGACGGGCTGTCCACGCCACGGATGCCTCCCAAAGTCTACGAGGCAGTCCTGGCTCATGCTGAGGAGATCCTCAAGGAACATTTCAAAATTGTTGGTCATGCTATTGAAGCCCCAAAAACGTCGCATGGAGATATCGATATCCTGGTTGCCGAACCTGTGCAAGGGCAGTTACCCTATGGACGTGCAACCGGAGATCTTCTGGCCCGGCTCCTGGGAGCGAAGACATGGAAGAGGATGGGTGGGAGCTCTAGCTACAATCTTGCACTGCCATGGCCGGATGAATTCAAGGACGATGTGGTAGACGCAAAATGCAAACATGGTATGGGTGACCGTCAGCACATCGTCGAAGAAAGGCACCGCCATGACTCAACGGCAGAGTCAAAGCCAGACAGCGAGAATGAGACACTGGGGGCTACCAGGGAGACAATGGGCTTGGATGTGACTGCAGACGCTTCAACAACCTCACTGGAATCCTCAGAACCCTTGGCCGGCGTCAGAACAGCCACGTGTCCTCGCAAAGCCATTGCAGAGAAGTATATCCAGGCCGACATCACCATCATGCCCACAGCCGCTTATTTCCAATGGAACATGTTCTTCCATTCGCATGGGGATCTTTGGAATGCGTTGGGAGGCATCATCCGGCGTTTCGGTCTCACAATTTCCTCCAAGGGCCTGTGCGTGCGGATAGCGGAGGTAGAGATGCACAACAAAGAGCAGGCAAGGGTGCTGGCCACAAGTGACCCGAATACAGTGCTGGAGTATATGGGTCTGGACAAGGAAAGATACTGGAAGCCCTTCAACAGCTGGAACGAGATGCTAGATTATGTGGCAAGCTGCAGATTTCACAATCCTGCCCGGTGGAAGTCCCGCAGTCAAGACGATGACGATAAAGAAACCGAAGAAGGCCAAGCGAGCGGTACGGGAAGCAAACCACTCATCAAGCTGTTGAAGGCCAACGATCGCCAGCGTGCCGCAAAAAGACCACTCTTCGGATACTGGATCGAGACTTACCTTCCCGCGCACGTCGACGACGAAGCAGGCAGGTCTGCATTTCTGACGCGAGAAGATGTCATCGACGATGCAAAGCAATTCTTTGGTCCTCAGTTTGCGCAGAAGTTCGAAGATAGAAAGAGGAAGATGATGCGGTTGATAGGAACCGACAGACTGTGGGCGGACATCAGGAAGGGGCTGCCAATTGAAGGCACGGAGGTTGGGTGGGTAATGAAAGGTATGAAGAGAGAGATTGTGGGCAAGCACAGCGACGCACCCTCAAGCGAAGCCACGGAAGGACTCGAAGATGTGAGAAAGGCGTTCGAGGAAAGCAGGTTCGACGATGTCTTGGAATGGGCCCGAGTCAACTGGAGGGCAGTTGGTCAAAGGCAAAAAAAGCTGGACCAGGAGCAGAAGCAGAACACCTCTCCAGGACAGAACCGAGTGGGGAGAGGTCCGCAACAGAGTGTCGCAGTAGAAGAAGCAAGGCCGAAATAGGGCAATACCGGAGAGAACGATCGATGCAAGAACTGGGACTCCAACCTTGGGCAGTTCATGAAACAATGATTTGGTTTTGATTCTTCAATTCAACATCCCCATTGACCAACACATCGGGTCACCGATGAGACTCCTTCCAGGTGCGCCTCCTCCCCACCACCATACCAAATGCCCAGGACGCCAGTAGGAGCTAACACAACATATACCGGGAAGGCCGCTCTGCCTGTCTGATTTCCACGCACTGATGCACACCCCTCACAAATGCAACCCGTCAACGTCATCTCATTTCCGTGATGGTGTCCTCACAGGTCTATGCTTTTGTCGTGAAATCAGTTTCCGTCGCCAAAAGTCCACCCTCAGTAGCCCCGGAGCAATTGCAGCTCGTAGCGCTCCTCTTCCCGCATGCGCAAGTATCACCGGACGGCATTACGTTCTCGGTGGCAGCTCGATCACAGGTACACTGCTGGGCCGGACGGGCGTCTACAGCAAGTGAACTGTTAGTACATACGCCCTATTTACGCGGGGGCCTGCGAGTGAGTGAAGACGTACTGCATGAACACCGTGCCCCACGGACAACATTTTCCTGTGCCTTCTTCTCGCAGGTACAATTCAATGCTGCTTGCTTGCCGCATGAGCACGTTGCTCTTTGAGAGCACACACAGGCGTCGTTGCTGCGGCCGCAACAGGTTGAAGGCTTGACCATGTTGGTTTGCGGGTGGGGGGTAGAGAGGTTCGATTGTGGACTTCGGTGAGCAAGAGTCTCGTGAGCTACGACGGTTGCAGTGAGTTGTAGAGCGTATCAAAGGTCGAATAGTTCAAGACACAACGTTGGCAGAGATTTGTCGAGCGTGTCAAAGCCGAATAAGTTCGCGGATGGTGAGTTGGAGAGCCAGCCACGGTTTATATCGACGTCACAAAGGTCGAAAGCGCGCAAATGCCTCTGTCGTGATTGGGCGCCACCGCACCCAACTGATAAGATCAAGCCAATCGTTCGGCTTTCATTTCAAAGCGTCACGATCGCCTCTGGACGCTGACCATCTTCTTGCATACTGCAGGGTGGTATGATCCATCAGGCGACTTGCAGGTGGAGGGACTAATGCAGGCACCAACTGCTAGGTGGATTTCGTTGAATTCAATCACAAGTCAAAAGTTCATCTATTCGTGAGTTCAGAAATATGGGTTTGCTGCCTCCCTTCTCCCTCTAAGCCCCCGCCTGTCTAGTTCAGAAGCAACCTCGAAAACCCAGGTTCAAAGATTGCTGCTGCTCTATCGTCCTTGCTTCATTCGGCCAGAGGTACAGGCTTGGAGACGTCGCCTGATAGAGGCTTTCCACACTCCTCGCAGCAGTCCGACACCCTCGGCCGGCCACTAAGGATGTCAACTGTCTCCTTCATTGACATCCAGAATTCATTCTTGGGCCTTCGGTCTTCCCAGTCGGTGCCAGTTGCTTCCAGCCCTGTCTCACCGCCCATGGGCGTGAAGACGACTTCGGAGCCTTGGATACCGATGACCGCTACCGAGAGAGGATCGGCAGCAATCCATTCCTTGTCCTTGCCGGTAAATCGATCCTCAATGTGCTGCATACACTTGATTGCCATTCGGAGTGCTCGGATTCGATCCATAGGCGACGGCTTGCCTCCTTGTTGGTAGTGACCAGGGACAGCCGCACGCGACTCAAATCGACCGCGAGCTTCTTCCTTAATCATGTCCGCAATCACTTGTGTCGTGTACGTTGTGCTGGCTCTCTCGTTTCGAAGAATGATCTTGCCAGCTCTTGAGGCTCCCTGGTCGTTCTTGAAGTTTTCGCGCAGGAATTCAATGTCTCTAGCGATCATGTGGATGTTGATTCCCTCTTCAGGAATATACACCGCCAATGCACCGACCGAAAGACCTGCCATCGTAGCAAGGTATCCAGACCGACCGCCCTGTGTTTCGATGACGAAGACTCGTCGTCTTGATGATGAAGCTGACTGTCTGATGGCATCGCAGAACTGGATCAAGGTGTTGAGACAAGTATCACTGCCAATGGAGTATTCCGTTCCCGGAACATTGTTGGATACGGTGGCCGGTAGGACGACCAACGGGATTTTGAAAGCGTCATACTGTGGCCGTGCCTTTCTCAGCTCACTTGCTGCAGTGAAGGCTTCGAACCCGCCGATCAGGAACATGGCGTCAAATCTGTACAACTCAAAGCACTCGGCAGTCTTCTTCAGGTCCGCGCTGGGCAAGCCACGATTTGTTCCAATCTCAGAACCGCCCTCGTTTACCCACGGGTCCACGTCAATCCACTTGCACTCACGAACAGACCCAAGTGGCTTGTCATCGTGGTGCCGTTGCAGACCTGGGAAGCCGTTGTGAATGGCAATCGGGGTATGGCCTCGCGTCAAACAATAGGCAACCGCAGCTCGGGTGGCTGGATTCATACCACCAGCAGGAGCCCCAACATGGATGATGGCGATACGCATCCTCTTTTCTTCTGGGAGTCTCAACGCAGGATGGTCGGTCGAGGTGGTAATGACGTAGCTGTTGTAGTACTCTTTGAACTCTATGTCGCGCAATTGCATCGCCTTGTCAAAGTTCTTCTCCTCGATTGCGGCGGTAACCGATTTGGTCAGTGCGACGGTCTCCATCAGGTTGGACCGCTCAATCTTGTTTTCTCGAATGGTGATGACAGGGCTGGGTGTTTCAGGAGTAGCTTCCAAGACCGCTTTCACGGCTTCCACTCCTTGCAACGTAGACAGCCAACGGTCGTAAAAGCATGCCTGTCCACCTCTTTGTGTATGGCCTAGGACTGTGACTCGCGTGTCGAGCTTTAGCTTCTTAGTCAGAAGATCCTTGACGTGGTTTGCCGTGATTTTGTTCAGCTCTCGGTCATGAGCACCCTCGGATATGATGACGATGGACCTCCGCTTGCCTCTTGACCTGTGTGTGGTGATGACGTTGCACATCTGGTCTTCCCAACCGACTCGTGGTGGCTTCTCAGGAATGAAGACATAGTCGGCACCGGTGGCTATAGACGCCATCAGAGCCAGCCAACCGCAGTGACGACCCATGACTTCAACGACGAAGCCTCGCTGGTGGGAAGCCGCAGTGTCGAACACGTCATCCACAGCACTACAGATTCGTTCGAGGGAGGAATAGCAGCCAATTGTGGCGTCGGTACCGGACATGTCATTGTCAATGGAGCCGACCAAGCCGACGATGTTCAGGTGTTTGAAGGGTTCGACCTCTTCTTGTGTCAGTTCTCCCGTGTCCACCAGCTCCTCGATCAAGCTCGGCCACTCTGCCCTGAATTTGTCAGCGCCGGTCAAGCTACCATCACCACCACAGATGACCAGGGCGTCGATGCCACGGAGAACCATGTTTTTGGCCGCTTTCAACCTGCCCCATCGCTCCATGAAGGGCATACACCGTGCTGTACCTATCAAGGTACCGCCACGAGAGAGGTAGCCTCTGACATCTTCCCACTTCATCTCTTTGATCAGATCACCACCCTTCACCAATCCATCGTAACCTTCGTAGATTGCATAAGACTCGCAGCCCATGTGAATTGACATGCGCACGACGGCCCGGACAGCTCCATTCATACCAGGAGAGTCGCCTCCACTGGTTAAGACACCGATTCTGCGCTTCCTGGAGGGCGCTGGCTCACCCTTGGCGGCCATAATTCGCTCGGGGGCCGTCAAGTGGCTTGGGTGGGACAGTGATTAGGCGGGGTTCTGTTCGTAGAGTTCAACAGTCGACAGCCTCCTCGAGGGAGTTGGCAGATGAAGGGCAAAGTTATATAGATCGGCGGAAAGGGGACCAGGGAAAGGAAAAGGGTTCGTGGGGGTATAGGAGGTCAGTCAAATAAAGATGAAGCTGAAAGATAAAGCAGAGGTGATAAGTTTGTTGCGCCCAGCAGAAGCTGGAGCAGAAGCAGCTCTGAGGGCCGACAACGTCATTCGTCGATCGACAAGTGCCCGCAAGGCTCAAACGCCTGTTGGCTGCTCAACGAGCTTCTGGCCAAAAGAAAGATGCACGGTAACCGATAGGCCTAGATTTGACCCCGGCGACCCCAAACTTCACTTGCGGTGCTAAAAATGCGCCTCCTTGTTGCCGAGCTTCACTGCTGTTGGCCACAGACTCTCTTGACTGCCAAACTACGGCGCGAGAGCTCCGATTTCTTTTGCACAGCGAGCAACACATCGCCAATCACGATTCAGACACTCGATCAAAGCAGTTGCTTCTGACCAGGAAAAGATCTCTGCTGTGCTTCACTCGGTGCTGCGCTGATGGGGACTGCCGCAGACTCCGTTCACAATTAATCCCTCGTCGAGAGGGTCGAAATTCAAGCATCATGGCCGAGTTAAACACAATCAGCCTTGTGATCCCGCCCGAGCCGTCGTCGAAGTCGCAAGCTCTGGAGTCACAGATTCAGCAGATCATCGCCCAGAAGGGTCATTTTCGCCATGTCACTGAACGCTCACTTCTCGCCGAGATCCATGGCAAAGATATAGCTCCGGATGCCGCCCAAGATGGCCCAGAAGAGGAATCCCCGGCGGACGATGATGAAACTCCGCAGAAGCGCACGGAGCGCCTTTGGGAGCGAAGAAACCAGATGCTTGAGCGACTAGGGTGAGCTCTATTGTTCCTGCTTATCCGTGCTGAAGTTGACAATCATAGGGCTGCACAGAACGACGTCCTTTGCGCCCTAGACTTTGTTTCATGGCTGATCTCACAGCATTCTGTTCCCGCGCGGCATTCCATGTCTCCACCACTCAAAGAGGCTGCTCCAGTAGGATCGTTGGGAGCAAGGGTCCTCGAAGAAAAGCCGATCTCGCAACCAGTCCGACGGCAACTGGTGTCCGTCTCGCAGGGCTGGAGGTCAGAGAGCTTCCATTTGGCCTCTAACAAGCTGTCCGCCGCCTCTTCTCGGTTAGAGATTGAAGCCGAACATGAAACACAGTTTTGGCGGCAAGTCGCTGATCTCAGAGCCAAGGGCTGGCCAATATCGCGACTCCCAAGAGATCGCAAAACCATTGGTGTCCATTTCGGTTTTGCTGAGGCTGCACCGCAGTTCCGCGATCAGGGCTTCGCTCTTCTTCTCCAGGCCGCTGATGGCACTGTGGGGTTGGATGCTCGGACATTACCCAAGAAGAGAAGGCGCCTTGCTGTTTATGTTATTCGCAATGCTGTCAAAACTGGGGCGTTTCACTTCGAGAAGCCCCAAATCAGCGAGACGATGGATATCAGCCAGCAGTTGACAGAGCATCGAGACGCGCTGTTCGAGGAGGAATTGTTTTTCGAGATAAGTCGCGAAGCACGCCTTGTCGGCAATCAGGGGATAACTGCACGTGCACAGTCCGTTGGGATTGACATGGATGAGTACCAACTTTCGCTCGTAGCGGCTGACGAGCAGGAAGTCGCATTACATACTAATGATGAAGACGACCTGGTTGCTGGGTTCGTGGGGATCTCCCTACGACTGCTACTAAACGCGGCTCATGAGCAAAATCTGAACAGAAGAACGCAGAAGGCTCCTCCGATGACAATCAAGACAAGAACGACGCCCGAGTACGCTCTGATCCGACCTATCCTGACCCATCTAAGACACCGTTCGGAAGCAAGAGCATTTTGGAATAGCTGCCAGACGCTGCTCCGCGCCTTCGAAAAGGCAAACCTGCCGACGGCATTGTCCATAGAAAACTCCGCTAATGTGATGTTTGGGTCGCTGAAGATTGAGGCCCCCGACACGATTCTATCGGAGCTGATGGTGCCTGCCAAAACATCATTCAAACTCAAATTGACGGCTGGCCGAAATTTGCAGGTTGGGCTAGCCACCTTCTTGGGACCTCCCCTGTTGGGTTCCAGATACGAGACTTCTCCGATTGACTTTGGATTCTCGAAGACACCGTTGTCTCGCCACGAGACACGAGATGTAGCCTTGGCATCAGTTCGGCACATGCTGCTGCTGGACTTGGTCGCGCATACGGAGACTCTTACAAGGGAAGCTGCCACAAACGATGGGGCGGACAAGAGTATACACAGAGAGTGGATCGTGTCACAACCACACAGTGGCGAGTTCACATTGTATGGTGGCCAAGAAGCAGTTCGTAAGATGCAGCTTTCGGTACATACGGAGTCTATCAGTCTCAAGTTGGGCCCTATGAAGAAGAGACCATCTTCCAGCATTGTCGTATGGACATGGACCGGCGCTGGGTGCTCCAAAGCAGAGGGCAACATTACCACGAAGGAACAGGATACGACATTCGACGCGGCAATGAAACAATTGCTTGCAGTAGGTTGCTAGAGGGAGACAAGTTTATGTTGGCTAGATGGAGCCTGCTTCTGGGCGTATAACACAATATGCCACGAAATGCAAGGGCGACGGATCATGAACTCCTCCCATCCCAGGATACCAATGACATCTTCTTGCAGGCAGGCCGCTGGCTGGTCTTGGACATCGTTTCTCGAAGATCCTCGTCTTTGAGCTGTCCGACCACAACACGCGCCACCTCAAGTCGCTTTCAGCCTTGGTTGAGAACAATAAATGTCCCAGGCTTCTGAACCCCACGTAGACCAGCTTGATTAAGTCTATGAGCCCTGAATTCTCTTCACGAGTCGACCGCAGAAGCTTACGTCAGTGGTGGGAAAGCGGGAGTACGTGACACCGTCGCTGGATTTATGCGAAGCAAAGTCCACATACATACTGAGCCATCCGATGTCAACCTGTGCCGGCGGAGTCCTTCGATTCAGGTATCGGCGTGACTGTCCAGCGAGCTTTGCCATCTTCATCCATTAAGTGCATCTCATCCCCACTAGCCGCGTCATGTTGACGAAGTGCTTCGTACATTCTACATTCAGTTTAGTCTTTACCAATGTACTTTCTCAATATATCGAAAGCCGCTTCTGGGTGACTTCAGCGTAGGTAAAGCCATTAGCTAGGTATCAATAAGGAGGGTACGGCCTGATCGTGCCTGATGTAGGAACTCACCAGGCGAGTGATCTTGGCATTGAGGGAAGAAACCCTCCAAATGCGGCGGCATTGACCGCCAACTCGACGGGAAACTTCCCTGTAACCTGCGTTGAACCTGTACAGTACAGAGTACCTAGTTTAAAGTATCCCTGACCATCCCTGTGTGCCTGACTCGCGCGTGACGGGGTTGAGCATAGGGCGGCCTCACCCTCGTCCCGATCGGGGTCCGAGCCGCGCAGTTATTAACTCATCTTGGCACTGTAATAAAGTTTCTTCCCCGCGTCCAACAATGGCACATGTAAGCCACCTCAACGCAGCCGCCGACTGATAAATAATTTACCTTCTGTTTCAATCAAGCATCGCACGCACGCTTGCCCATTCTTGATCTGGATGATAAACACGTTGCCAAGCTGCAAACCAACAATATGAGCACCCGTTATAGAATTGAATGTGGGTCGCTGCCAGTGCCACGTCTCAAGCAACAAGACTCCTGCTAACTAACGGCTAGATGCTTTGAAGGCAGGTGACCCGCGCAGTGTTGTAGAGACTCAAGATTATGCTAATTCTTGCAACCCTCAAGACTCATCGCAGAGATCAATTAGTAGGTGTCCGACCCGGCAACGTGATCAGAAGCTAATCCTGATAGATTGAATGGATCAAGGTAAGTTGTGACAATAAGTCCAGCACGGCCGAATGAGCTCGTTCCTGCATGGGCTGACGCACGCTTGTAGGGCCTCCTCACTGTGCCGTTCGTTCTAAATTCACAGCCTGCGGTCGAGTACGATGGATCAAGTGGCCAGAGTTTGGATGTCATGGCAAGATCAGCGCAGCAGCGCTACGCCGAAATATTTCGCGACGTCGAGGATCTCATACTTGATCACAGTCAGTGCTAGCACAGCTTGGTGGTCGAAGTCTAGAGCTGACCCGGCGCAGTCAACCAGCAAGCTTTGTCGAATCCACGGTCGAAACTCAACATGCTTGTCCCCACTATCTCAGCCTTTTTCACTCCGCTGGCCCTAGAAGATGCCTTCAGGTATCAAGACTCGGTGCGGGCCATTTCGTCACGGCGCTTCGTCGCTCCATCCTTCAATGATATCCGCCTCATTCTCAATACAGCGCAGATAATGGCCATGGTCCGGCCGAAACCATACAGACAGCTTAAATTCAAGTTGGATCCTGGCCTCGAGCTGCTAACCTTCGATGGCGATGTTACATTATATGAAGACGGGGCTTCACTACACTCGCCTGAAGCCAACCCAGTAATACTCAGACTCGTTCATTTCTTGGCACACGACGTGAAGATCGGGATTGTGACGGCCGCAGGGTATACTCAGCCGGAGCACTACTTCGATCGACTTTCTGGTCTTCTTCTGGCTGTCAAAGAATCCAAGGAGCTCACAGCAGCTCAAAAGTCCAACTTGATCATAATGGGAGGCGAATCCAATTTCCTCCTTGTTTTCGACGAGACGCAAGAACATTGTCTACGATACATCCATCGACGAGAATGGATCCTGGATGCGATGAAAGACTGGACGGAGCCGGCTATCAAAGAGCTCCTCAACGAGGCTCAGGCTGCGTTTGAGTCGTGCATACGTACGCTTCGTCTGCAAGCCAAGGTGCTCCGCAAAGAGCGGGCAGTGGGTATCTATGCGGCCGATCAGTCCAAGAGGCTCACCCGCGAGCAGCTAGAAGAGACGGTCCTGGTGGTGCAACAGGTGATTGAGACTTCAATCAATACAGGCAGTTCCGCCAAAAGAGCTTCATATGCTCACATCCCCTTTACCGTATTCAACGGAGGAGCCGACGTTTTCTTGGACATCGGAGACAAGTCATTGGGCGTGAAGGCTTGTCAGAAGTGGTTCGGAGGCATTCCACCTTCAAGCACGTTGCATGTTGGCGATCAGTTCCTGAGCGGTGGGGGCAACGACTTCAAGGCACGAAGCGCATGTTGTTGTGCGTGGATTGCAAGTCCGGCAGAAACTGTGGCATTGCTGGACGAGGTGATAACTCTAGCGAAGGGTGAACCCAAGTGGGCATAATTAGAGGGTCTGGAATGGCATCGGTGCCATCGCGTGGCTAAGAGAACGTAGTAGCGAGATAGAAGGATATAAATGAGTACAATCTGGACAGTAGTCAGTTCCACCGAAATTATGTGGGCTTCTTCAGTGTGAGCGCCAGTCTCCTAGGTCAATTGCGACATCAAGGATCGTCTCCGTCATACTCCGTACAAGACTGTGCTCCGTCTTTCTATCTCTAGACCTGCTGTCAGAAAAAGCTGTAAGAAGAGGTGCACATAATGTTGATCGGAGCGGAAAGTGAAATATCCGAGCTTTGGTCGCGAAGTGAGTCTATTGCTAGGCGCTAAATTGGGAAGCGCGATCGTCACAGGGGTGAGGGATTGGCGCTTCCGGGCAGGAGGGCAACTGCGGGCGAAGGCGGCCGGCCCTGTGAACAACCTCACATCATCTTTCGAATACGAGTTATTCTTATTCTTTACTCAGCTGTCCATTGCTCTGTTGGACCTCACAGTATCATGACACACCGTCTTTCTGTCACGCTTGCAGTGTTTGAAGACCATGGGTTGTGATAACCGAGACATCATCCAGTCGTTCCGTTGACAACCGCTTGTCCTCCTTGACGCAGCAATACCCCCGCCCCAGTACTCAGCATCCAGCGCGCGCACGGCCCTGGGGCTGTCTAGGGCGTGGTCGCTCTCTGACTTATCACAATGTCGTCCATGCGTGGTCTCGTCCAGTTCATCGCCGACCTGCGAAACGCCCGAGCCAGAGAATTGGAGGAGAAGCGAATCAACAAGGAATTGGCCAACATCCGCCAAAAGTTCAAGAGCGAGAAGTTGGACGGCTATCAGAAAAAGAAATATGTCTGCAAGCTGCTCTATATCTACATCCAGGGCTACAATGTCGACTTTGGACACCTTGAAGCCGTCAACCTCATCTCCGCAACCAAGTATTCAGAGAAGCAAATTGGGTATCTCGCGGTGACCCTTTTCCTGCACGAACAGCACGAACTCCTGCCCTTGGTAGTCAACAGCATTCGGAAGGACCTGGTGGACCACAATGAACTCAACAACTGCCTGGCTCTGCATGCTGTGGCCAATGTTGGGGGTCGGGAGATGGGAGAGGCCTTGAGCGTAGACGTTCATCGACTGCTGATATCTCCCACGTCCAAGTCCTTTGTCAAGAAGAAAGCGGCCCTGACGCTGCTGCGTCTGTATCGAAAACACCCAGCTATCATCCAACGGGAATGGGCCGAAAGGATAGTGTCGTTGATGGACGATCCGGACATGGGCGTGGTGTTGTCCGTTACCTCCCTCGTCATGGCTCTGATCCAGGACAACCCGGACGCATTCAAAGGGAGTTATGTCAAAGCTGCGCAAAGGCTGAGGAAGATTGTCATCGAGAACGACATCTCACCTGATTACCTGTACTACAAAGTGCCATGTCCGTGGATTCAGGTCAAGTTCTTGAAGTTGCTACAATATTACCCTCCTTCAGGCAAGTTCCACTGGTCCGTTGCTGAGTTGTACTGACCGTTCAAACAGAAGATTCACATGTCCGGGACATCATCCGCGAATCCCTCCAAGCCATCATGCAAGCCGCCACAGAGACACCAAAAAACGTACAACAAAACAATGCCCAGAATGCTGTCCTCTTCGAAGCGATCAACCTACTCATCCACCTTGACACAGAACACCAGCTCATGATGCAGATATCTTCCAAGTTGGGCAAGTTCATTCAGTCCCGCGAAACGAATGTGCGGTACTTGGGCTTGGATGCGATGACTCATTTCGCAGCGAGATCGGTGACCCTCGACCCCATCAAACGACACCAAAATATCATTATTGGCTCTTTGCGAGACCGAGATATCAGTGTGCGGCGAAAAGGTCTAGATCTGCTTTACAGCATGTGTGACATCACCAATGCACAGTCTATCGTCAATGAACTGCTCAAGTACCTACAATCCGCCGACTTCTCCATCCGGGAAGAAATGACCCTTAAAATCGCCATTTTGACCGAGAAGTATGCGACCGACGCTCAATGGTACATCGACATTTCCCTCCGGCTGCTCGCTATGGCCGGTGATCATGTCAGCGACGAAGTTTGGCAACGTGTCGTCCAGATCGTCACAAACAACGAGGAGCTCCAGCCTTACGCTGCCCAACATATCTTTGACTATCTCAAAGCCGATACTTGCCATGACACTCTTGTCAAAATTGGCGGATACGTTCTTGGAGAGTTTGGACATTTGATCGCCGACAACAAAGGCTGCAGCCCGATCGAACAGTTGATGGTGCTGCAGACGAAGATGATATCAGCACCGGATCCAACGCGGGCATTGCTGTTGTCAACCTTTGTTAAGTTTGTCAACTTGTTCCCAGAGATCAAGCCTCAGCTGCTACAGATGTTCCAATTCTATAGCCATTCACCCGACTCAGAACTGCAGCAGCGGGCTTGCGAGTATCTTACAATTGCAACACTACCTACGGATGATCTTCTTCGCACAATCTGCGATGAAATGCCGCCATTCTCAGAACGAACCTCGATCCTTCTGCAAAGGTTACACAAGAAGAGTGCAGGCACTAGCGAGAGGAGAACGTGGGTTGTCGGTGGCAAAGATGCTAACGCCGACGAAAAGGAAGTCCTTCTTGCCCAACAGACCGGCCTGAAACGAAGCTTTACTACCACTGTCAACGGAACGGCTGTGAACACTAATGGCACAAACGGTGCTTCAGCGAAACCTGCACAAAACGGACAAAACGGAACCACGAGCGCTGCAAAGGACCTGGAAGGTTTGGATATGAACGGCCATAGCAACGATGCGACTATGCCCAATCTCGCCAGCGCCGCCCATCTTTCTCCAGACTGGGAAATGGGATACGAGCAAATGTACTTTGCTAACGAAGGCGTATTATTTGAGGATCCACAGATTCAGGTTGGCGTTCGAGCGGAATACCGCGGCCATCTTGGTGTGATCAAACTCTACTTCACCAACAAAGCGTCGTTCTCCATCGGCTCATTTACGACAACCCTCGACAACAAATCAGCGCCTGATCTCAAGATTGATACAAAGAGCCTGCCCGACTCCAGCATTGATGCCGGTTCGCAGGCACAGCAGACTGTGGTCTGCACCTCCGTCGCGCCTTTTTCTGAGCCACCGACAATCCGCATCTCATATCTTGCCGGTGCACTTCAAGGGTACACATTGAAACTTCCTATTCTCGCTCACAGGTTTATGGACCCATCGGAGCTTTCAGCGGAAGATTTCTTCAAACGATGGAAGCAGATTGGGGCCGGACCGCTCGAGGCACAGAGCACATTTGGCCTGCGCAGCCCATCTGCGGGGATGAATGAAAAGTTTGTCCGTGATACGGTTACTGGGTTTCGATGGCGGATTTTGGACAACGTCGATCCGAACCCAAAGAACATTGTCGGATGCGCAGTGTTGCAGCTGGAGAAGGGTAAGACGGGTTGCTTGTTGAGGTTGGAGCCGAATCAACAGCAGAAGGTATGTGTCATCTCCATCCCTAGGCATCGTCGTTCGAAGGGCTGTAACTGACTTGCTCGCAGATGTTCCGCTTGACCATTCGTGCGACGCAAGAGACGATTCCGAAGATCTTGCTCGATCAAATGCAAGAGCGGCTCGTAAAAGGATCTCCCGCGTAGCCTTTGTGTGCAGGTTGAGGAGATCTGGGTTCCTTCCTTTCAACCATTTCCGAGCATCGTGGAAGGTGGTGTCAGCGTTTTACTTGTGCGAGCAGCATCACTCGCACGGAAGCATATACTGGGCATCGTGGTCCATGAGCGCCTAATTCAAACATGCCTTCTTAATCCACCGAGTGTGGTTGGGATGCATCTGACGACTCCGACTTGGAGACGGCTCATTTCTTCTCCGGTTCGGTATCCTCAATGACCTTCGCATCCTTCTTAGCTGGCCTCTCCCCAAAGATCGTACTCCCCACCCTCACTTCATTACTGCCCAGTCGCACAGCGGACTCGAAATCTTCGGACATTCCCATACTCAGCTCAAGCTCTTCCTTGCCCATTAGCCCAAGCTCTTCTACGATCTTGTCCCTTGTCGCGCGGAGCGTGATAAAATCCTCATTCTCCGTCTCGGCCGTTGTGGCCTTGGATCGAGCAATAGCCCCAATCGTCATCAAGCCCTGCAGGTGCAGATTCGGACACGACTCGTCACTCTTGATGAACTTGGCCAGGGAGACTAAGTCGGACGACTCCGGCTCCAAGCCCGATTTGCTCTCCTCTCCGCTGGTGTTCACCTGGATAAATACCCGGAGTTTCTCTTCCCATCCATTGCCCTCGAACTCGGCCTTCCACTTGTCGCCAAACTCCTTCCGTAGCCTTTGATTCCGCTCTCCCCTCCCCTTGTCGAGTAAGCTGGCTTTCTTCTCACTGTCGACACTCTCCACGGCCCAGAGCGGCTCCACCTCCCTCGCCAGCTGCGCGCATTTGTTCGACTGTAACCCCCCGATGAAATGCCATTTTATCGTGCGTGGCAGGAGTCTGGATTTCTCCAGTAATTCCTGCACGTAGTTCTCGCCAAAGTGCTGGTGGCCGGGACCTGTGGCAGAGGGGTCTGAGGGTGCGGATTGTGGTGGGGAGTGCAGCGAGAGGATATCGGAGGCGGGTTTTAACTTGGACACGGCGACGAGGCGGACGTGGCGGGCGGATCGGGGGGAAGGAAGGGACGATAGCGTGCTGGCTATGCGGGATTGGATCGACGACAGGTTTTGGGCGAGGACTGCGGCGCGCTGCGGGTTGAGTTGAATGGGGATGGGGGCTTTCATCGCCATGGGGTTCGAGTTCGAGTTCGAGCTTGATGTGGTGTTTGATTGTGGCTCCGTTGGCCCAGTCATCGTGTACGAGTAACTAACTTGTATGCAGCTGTAAGATGGCGTCGGGGACGCAAGAGAAACCAGCTTTCTTTTCCGGGTATTACAGGTTGTGGATATTGTTTCGGTGTCGACTCTCTAGGAACGTCCTAGAGTTCCCCGAACTTTCTCGGAATATTGTCAAACGTCATTCACAATGATTGGGGCAGAATGCCGATGGTAACCGGCCAAGACTTGGTTCATGACAATTTCGATTCGCCCTTTGTTCGTCGAACTCAGTCGACATCCTTCAGGTGAACCTTTACGAACCCCTGAGGGAATTGCACCATCTGGGGAACAGGAAACCCTGCTGGCTGATATGTTATGGCACGAAGCAATGAGAGTCTTAGAAACCACTGGGACTTGCACAAATTTGGCTATCATAATGCCATTCAACAGTGTCATTTTTGTCATAACCTCTAGTCTATCATGCATATATTCACGCCGGAAACGACCCACGCCAGTCTATTGGTATTAACGCCAGCGCTATGATCTCCAGAATCTCAAACCAGCTGCTCTGTCGTCCACCCCTATGCTTCATCGTCGGTGTCTGGTGGATGAGGGGTGCCCTTGGGGCTGTTCAACCACTCGATGTGCCTCAGCCTCCTCCGCACTTCTCGCTCCTTCATTTGAGCGCGGGTGAGCTTCGTCTTCTTCTTCTTTGACTTGAACTTCATCTCGCTGTTATCTTCCGCTCCAGAGTTGACTGCAGACGCAGTAGCGCTCGAGACGGCCGAGGAAACATTGCTCGACCCTGGACGCGAGTCTTCAAACCGATTAAGGTCGATGGCAAGGTGACCTTTGTGTGTCACTCGTCCGTCCGCGACATGCCACTGCTCCGGGCAGAGAGCCCCAACAAACTCTTCGTTATGACTGATCATGACAACACCTCCTTTGTAGTCACGGATGGCAACAGCAAGACCACCCAAGGAGTCTCGATCCAAGAAGTTGGTGGGCTCATCCAGCACGAGTAAGTGAGGGTTGTTCCACATCGCACCAGCCAGCACCACCTTTACCTTTTGACCGCCGCTCAAGCCGGAGATCTCGTTGTGGTTAGCAATCTCCGGGTCCAGGCCGACATCCTCAAAGTGTTTTGCGATGATCTTGGGTTCCAGGACACGGTACCCGAGACCTTCTCGTGACGCCTCATGGTCGTCAAACTCCTGGACTAGCTTCTGAAAACCCCATTCGAGCAACGTCTCTCTAGACACCATGCTGTTGAATTTGGGAAGCATTCCTCTCCACTTGACCTCATACTGGAATGTCTTCTTGTACTTTTGTCGACCAATCAAGTTTTCGAGTTGCCTTCCACCCTTGCCGTCCCCGAGGTCAATCCACTTGTCCAATTGTGCCCGGTCCTCGTCGGTCAGTTGTCGAGTAGCTTTCATGAGCACTTCTCGATCGTCGCCGTTGGCATATCTCCATTGCAGATATTGGTTCGGCGTCTTCTCCATATGCATCTCCACGTGCTCAAGAGCGTGCTGCTTGATGTATCCGATACGAAGATTGGGGTGCTTTTCGACTTTGCCAGTCTGAGGAATGGTTTCACCGGTCAGCAGCTTGATCAAGGTAGATTTGCCCGCACCGTTGGCGCCGATGATTGCCACTCGAGACGACAAGCTCAGCTGACACGACACATCGGTCAAACTAGGCTTCGATGCACCAGGATATGTATAGCTGACATTTGTCATCCGGATGATCGATCGGGTGTTTGATTTAACACCACTCAGAATACCAGGAGGAGGGAACTTGAACTGGACCTGAGAGGCAGAGAGCGTGTAGTAGCTCTTACCCTCCGGTTTGACTTTGACAAACGCGGCAAGATTGCCAGGATAGTGAACCAGTTTCTTGTTCTCGTAGTGGTAGATGTCGGTGCAGACCGCGTCGAGAAAGCCGGAGTCGTGGGATACGATAAGCGACGTGATCTCGGTGTGTGTCTGGAGATACTCCTCAAGCCACTTGACATTGGCAACATCCAAATGATTGGTGGGTTCATCAAGCAAGAAGACATCGGCACGCATAAGCATAGCTCTTGCCAACGCCAACTTCATCTTCCACCCTCCAGACAACGAGCCAACCTTATGGGACTGTCTTCCTTCCGGGCCAGCAGTGAATCCGACCTCGCTCAAGACTTCCGAGATGCGTTCGCGCCCTTCTTTGGCGATCTCGGGATCCTTGGACACATATTCAAGGATAGTGATATCCGCGTCTTCGCCCTGATTGTGCTCGACGAAGCATGACTTCAGGACCTCTTTAGGTGGGAAACCCTCCAACTTCCCTTCGGCAATGCTTCGCATCAAGGTCGATTTTCCAGCACCGTTGCGACCACAAAGGCCGTAGCGATGGCCTTTAAGGAGGCGAAGGTTGGTGTGAGACAATAGCAGCATGCCACCATAAGCTAGAGAGAACTCCGCATTCACGATCTCCACCTCATTCGGATCCTCGACAATGGGGGCTCCGAACTTCTTGTGATGTTCCTCGAGGAAGTGCTTCCGAACGCCCTCAGCAACCGCTGCACGGTGCTGCTCGGGCATCATATATTTGAGATAAGGGCCGACTTGGGCGGGAATACGAGAGAATACTCGAGCGTTGACATCTTCTCTGACCAGTTCTGAGACATATATCTGGCCCTGTTTCCAGACTGCCATATCCTCCTTTTGCAGACCTCCCTGTCCTCGGATTTGGCTGTCGAGCACTTTGAGAACGTCGTCTGTACTTGTCCTTGCGATTTGACCGTTAGTCACACCGTCTTGATCGTCACCCATCGCCTTTTTCATGACGTTCACAGCTCGTGTGGCCAACTCGCGGACTTCGGGCAATGAGGCGTTGTCTTTGACTCTCTGCACTCCGGGCTGCAGTTTGGGCAAAAAGGTTCTGGCCTCGATCGGATCGTGAACCAGCTTGGTCAAGTTTTCGACGACGACTACTGTTTGTCGAAGAACTTCTTGGGACGTCGTGGGAGTGTTCAGAGATCGTTCGAGCAACGGCGTGAGAAGCGCGAGGACGGGCGAGGTGACAATAGCGACAAAGGTGGTTTGGGAAAGCGCATGAATGGCTTTCTGGAGCGTCTGTGCGGAGGGGTTCTTCATAGTTTCGATGAGCAGGGGTATCCGAGGAGCGACATCGTCGTTCTGAAGCAGCGTTGTAAGGGAGTTCATGGTTTTGGTTGCAGCTTTGGCGACTTCGGCCTTCAGGTCGTGCATTCCACCCTCGACAATCGGAATGAGTTCCTTCAGCGTCTTGCCCATTGACTCTCTCAGCACATCTTTGGCTAGTTCCTCGTCTTTCGATCCGGTGCCTATCTGGGCCTTGTCCGCCATCTTCCCCAATAGCTGGTATGCACCAACGGTTCCCTGCCATTTTCCAGTGGGTTTGGACAGGTACTGTTGGAGAGCTGGAATGAGGCCGACGACCATTGCCTCGGGCGAGAGATTCTTGAAGAGTTCATCGACTGCATACTGTGCCGATTCGCGGACAGAAGAGCCTTTGTCCGCTAATCCGTCGAGGACCAGATTGAACAGACCTCCCTCTTGAACAAGGAAGACCACCTCACTGAGGGGCTGTTCGCGGGGAAATCGCTCGAACATGGCGCCCAGGATGAACATGGCACTTTCTCGTTTTGAGCCATTCTTCTTGTCGGCCGCCGCTTTCTTGATCTCCGGTATTAAATTGTAGGAAAGGAGGCCTCGAATGCCTACTGATTGAATAAGGAGATTTGTGAGCGCATACGCGGCATCGAGGGATATCTGGGCCGAGTCGGTGTCGACGATCGTCCTGAAAATGCTGCTCACTTCCTCTGATGTAACAGCGACTCCCGAGAATTCAGACTTGGAGGGGACGACGGACGCGGCCATGGCGGGAGGTGAGGGAGGACTTTCAAGGTGTGGCATGCCAGAAAATGTCGCGCAGCGCGGGCCGGAAATCCTCTGAGGGGTGGAAATTGAAAAAGAATGGCGAGAACCCTCGCCAGGCACTTTGAGATATGTACTTCTTGCCCCAGTGCCGCAGCAGCCCAAAAATGAGGAGAGGGTCAATAGAAAACCTAATGCCACGTACAAAATCTTTCCCGATAGAAATATTCCTGATGAAGGGGGCCATCCGCAGCGGACCTGAGCCTGCAGCCTATGAGACAAAATCTGAATCAGCCCGCGCCCCGACCCGCTGCGTCACAGTTTTTCCCAGCCTTACAAAAAATTTAATCGATAAGCGATAGGCGTTTCGTGGCGATTCCCCAGTGCTTTCCAGGCTGATTAAGCGACAAAACGCAGTGCTGGCAGGACGAGCACAGCGAGATCGATTGTGCTGCTACGGAGTGCTTCTTCAAGGTCTCATAACTTCTGACGAATGTATATACAGTCTTTGATCAACCCGGTCACCGGAGCCGGCACACATCCTGTTCACCTCCGAACTGACCGATGTGAGTCTGAAGCCTAGGGACATATGTTCCTTAGCCATTAGAAACCAGACTCTGTGTTCCCTTCGCCCATACTCTTACTGGAACTGCTGCCACTTTGGATAGCCCCGATGATGCCATCGATATACGGAGCACCACTCCATTTTTGATGGGTCAGGACATCCACACCGAGTTCTTTCTCTCGGCTCTGTACCAGCTTGACGTAGGCTAGCATTCCATCCTCCTTGAAAGCCTTCGAGAGCTCATGTGTGATAGTGGCCGTGGAGTGGAGACCCGCGAGAGAGATAAGCTGAAGCACAAACCCTTCCTTGGCCAAATCCCAGACAAAGGATTTCAATGATGCGTCGTCGAAGCCTTGGCCCATCCAATTGAACGATGGGCTCAAATTATATACCAGCTGCTTGCCAGGATATTGGTCGCGGATTTCCCTAGCAAATCCGGCAGCCTTGTGCACGCTGGGGTCCGCCGTCTCTAGCCAAAGAAGGTCGGCGTACGGAGCGAATTCAATAGCCCGCTTTGTCGCTGCGGGT
Source organism: Phialophora verrucosa (assembly GCA_002099365.1). Lineage (NCBI taxonomy): Eukaryota > Fungi > Ascomycota > Eurotiomycetes > Chaetothyriales > Herpotrichiellaceae > Phialophora > Phialophora verrucosa. The sequence goes on along the minus strand of MSED01000003.1, from coordinate 74,742 downwards.
AGTCCTGCTCGGTAATGGTAGAAGCCTTCTCTCGTCCGTGGAACGTCACAAGACCAGACCACAGGCGACTTGGTGTACTCCGAAGACAGCTGGCGTCGTTTGGTGAGGGACATGTTGCGATCTGACCTTGTTTTTGCAAGATATCCTGACGCATCCCCACCCTCGGCTTTGATATGCGCTTCGACAGCTTCATCAAACGTAACAAGCTTGTGTTTCTTAACCCATTCGGCCTCGAAGATATCGACTTCGGGTCCGGGGGCGCCGTTTATTTCCATCTCCTGTAGGACTTCAGCCAGTGGTTCCGTGTCTTCCGTCACACCAAGAATATATTCGTGATCCCGGACATCAATGGCGCTGGAGAGTAGCTTTCCACTCTCGGAGTCTGTCCGAGCAATGACTAAATTTTCGGTGCCCATCAGGTCCCACTGGAATCTGGCCGCAACAAGCCTGTTGATGTGGTCACCCACCGGGACCAAGACCTTGCCGGCCAAATGACCACATTTCTTACCCCCGTGAAGTTGGTCCTCAAAATGTACTGCGGCGGCACCATTCTCGGCAAAGAGCTTGGCCAGCTTGATCACAGCAGAAAGTCCACCGTGCCCAGTATCGCCATCGGCCACAATGGGTCTCATGTAGTCGATGTATGGGGTATTCTTTCGTTCCTCGGCAGTCATCTTCCTTCGCGAGTCAAAGTGTTTGCGATCATGCAGTTGCTGGGCTTTGAAGAGTCTCTGGACTTGGTTCGGTACGGTATTGTATGGGTAGTCGCCAAAGTCTGCCGAGACTTCATTCGTCGTCGTGAGAACAGAGGAGCACGCCCATCCGGAGATGTAGAGAATCTCTTGGTTGGGAGCCTGTTGCGTCATCTGTACCGGGTCAATAGCTCCCATCGTGTGTACTGGCTCCCCTTGCGCTGCCCTTTCTGCAAGCAGGTTGAAGAGTTTCCGAGCCATGAGCGAGCTCGGGTACTGTTGTTGTAATGCTCCTCTCTTGCTAACCACATCTTCCGGGGTGTAGGGCCTTTTGATGCCCTTGTATCTTGGCGATGCCCACCATTTCTTCACATCTTCCACCTGTTGCTGAAACAAGATGTCTTCGGCATCTCCAGCCTTTTGTTCGGTCGATAGAAGTTGGAAGGAGTCCGCAGGGACCGAGCCAGAGACTGGGGGCTGTACTGTTGGCAATGAGGACATATAACGGGGTGTCACGGCCATAAACGGCTTTGATGCTATTGATCTTATTGCAGGTCTCGTCGTGAGCCTAGACAGGCTCTTAGGTGCTCGGCGAAGCATTGTTCGTATCGTCTGAGAATGTTTACATATCTCAAGAGCTAAGCAGCCATGGAAGAAGGAGTGTCCCCCGCTGCTTTTTAGCATCAAAAGAGAAACACCGCCACCACTTCCGCGGGTTAACAACTTCAGGGCTGGTTTGTCAGAAACCAATGGTTTCGCCTGGCTAACCATCACAGAGGGTCGAACTCGTTGGAGGAGAGATGGGGACGGCAGCCTTCTCCGACGCCGGCTCGCTAAGCGACAGTCTCCGGAGCGACTCTCTTGGCTTACGGAAGGCTGAACTGCCTCGGTTAGGCGCGGTCATGCTTTGGGAAGTGCTGCTCGCCGAAAATGCGCCTTTCCATTCCTCCAATGCGCGGAGTTCACAGTTTCTGGAAAAGGCTCAAAGCTTGAGCTGCAACAGCGCTCAGATTTCTTGCTTCACATTCCTTTCACTGATCTTGCTGTGCCCTCGTCTTACCGAACCAGAGGTCTTCGCGTTCCTCTCTCACTTCAACTCATTGACCGTGCCCCGCACACAACGACTCGTCTACTCAGCAACAACAGAGTCAGTCCAGTTGCTGGTCACCATGGCTACGACAACGAGAACCACCCATCATGCCCTGAGAACTCTTCGAGCTGCCTCTGCCCGTCCTTACGCCTCTTTCGCAGCTCGCACCTACGCTTCTTCCGCGGAACCGGACCTCAAGGCCACCCTCCAGTCGGTCATTCCCGAGAAAAGAGAGTTGCTGAAGCAAGTCAAGAGCCATGCCGAAAAGAAGATCGGTGATATCACCGTCGGCCAAGTCATTGGTGGTATGAGAACAATGAAATCCATGGTCTGGGAAGGGAGTGTGTTGGATGCCAATGAGGGTATCCGTTTCCATGGCCGAACCATCGCCGACTGCCAGAACGAGCTTCCTAAGGGCACTTCTGGAACAGAGATGCTGCCCGAGGCTATGTTCTGGCTCCTTTTGACCGGCAAAGTCCCCTCAACATCCCAGGTCCGCGCCTTGTCACGCGAGTTGGCTGAAAAATCAGACCTCCCTCCCCACGTCGTGTCTCTGCTACGCTCCTTCGACAAGAATGTCCACCCCATGACCCAATTGTCATGTGCCGTCGCCGCTCTGAACACCGAGTCCGCATTCGCGAAGAAGTACGCGGAAGGCTTGAACAAGGCGGACTACTGGGATTCCACCTTCGATGACAGCATTAGTCTGTTGGCCAAATTGCCTCGTGTGGCCGCAGCCATCTTCGACAAGGCTGCCCTCGACATGCCGCTCGACCGAGATCAAGATTGGGCTTACAACTTTGCAAAGCTGCTTGGTAAGCCGGGCAAGGAGAATGAAGGGTTCCAGGACTTGCTCCGTCTCTATCTGGCCCTTCATGGTGATCACGAAGGCGGCAATGTCTCAGCTCATGCCACCCATCTGGTGGGCTCGGCGCTTTCTGATCCATTCTTGTCGTACTCTGCTGGTTTGTTGGGCTTGGCCGGGCCTTTGCACGGTCTTGCTGCCCAAGAAGTCCTTCGATGGATCCTGAAGATGCAGTCTCAAATTGGAGAGGACTTCTCAGACCAGGACGTCAAGGACTACCTGTGGTCTACCCTGCGCTCGGGTCAAGTCGTGCCAGGGTATGGCCACGGTGTGCTTCGCAAGCCTGATCCTCGGTTCAAGGCATTGATCGACTTTGGTGACGCTCGTGAGGACATTGCGAAGAACCCTGTCTACAGGCTGGTGAAGAAGAACAGTGAGATTGCGCCGGGCGTGCTGACTGAACACGGCAAGACGAAGAATCCTCACCCCAATGTCGACAGTGCATCGGGTGTGCTCTTCTACCACTACGGCTTCAGAGATCCCTTGTACTACACTGTCACATTTGGTGTCAGCAGAGGTCTTGGTCCATTGGCGCAGCTGATCTGGGATCGCGCTCTAGGCATGCCGATTGAGCGCCCCAAGAGCATCAATCTCGAAGGTCTGTTGAAATTGGTTTAATCAGCTTTCTGAGAACAATTGCTGTACATAGATCTCGATCTTCCCGCACGGGCGCAAAAGTGTAGTGTGTTACCCCGATCTGCTTGCCAGGGTGCATGTCAAGACGGTCTAAACCTTCAGTGAAGTGCCATCAGTATCTGAGTCGGAACGTAATGTCCTTCTTCCGCCTGACCACCACATATTCTATTACTGCCTAACCCCAGACGCGCCTTGGATCACGCAGACATCCATGTCCCTGACCTTCCTCACACTTCAAAACCCTCCGCTCTCCGCTCAGCCGCATGATCTACCAGGAATATCTGTACATCTGCAAGTCTACCTTGTCGATTACTCTACGCCCTTCGCTTGGCTGACACTTGATCCTTGTCAATCAAAATAAGGGCACCTGTCAAAACAACCTGATCCTTTCTTATACACACAGCCACTGTGCTGAATTCCACGCGCTAACGGATCAGTCACACCCCCTGTATCCCTGCTGCTGCCACATCTTCACGCTCTTTACCAACATTTCTCCACCGTCCTTCCATGTCGGATACCATGTGTCTCGCGCATTCCAGAAGTCGAGCTTCGCGCTCGCGCCGCCATCGGCCCAAGGCTTGCCGGCTTTGCTGTTCTCAAACCACCCGTTTGTCCCACCGACCGCGACATTCAAAATCAGATAAAAATCTTGATCGAATGGCGCCGAAGTAGAGCCAGTGGCCCACGGATTGACTATCAGCGTGCCATTCTCGTCGGACTGTGGAAAACGACCTCTTTCCCAGAGCGGTGTGTCGAAGTTGGTGTACAACACTTGAAGCAATCGAGTGTCGATATAAGTGAAGATGTACTTTTCCGACCACTCGAGGCCGAAGGTGTGGAATTTCTTCGCAAAAGTCGTATGCAGAGCGTTTCTCTTGACATTGGTCCGCCACCAAGCATCGTTTGCTGTGTTAGGGCCCCAGTGCAGCGCACTTGACACGATGTTGTTGCCTCCTTGTGGGTAAGTATGATTATTGCCACGGGACTCGACAATATCGATCTCGCCCGAGGCAGGCCACACACCATACTTCGATTTGACGGGAAGCAACCAGATGGCCGGCCACAACCAGTCACCTTCTGGCAGTTTGGCTTCGACCTCTACTCGACCATATTTGATCACTGCTCCCTTCTTCGTGTTAATCCGCCCGGATTTGACGGGATTGACGATGGTTCCATTGGTCGTGTTGGTGCTCGTCATGCAGTTGCTCCACAGCGAAGATGTGCATATTCCACCCTCTCGCAGATCAATGATGTTGTTCGTCTTGATCAATTTAGGGTCCTGGAGCGTCGGCTTGATGTGGAGCATTCCGTCTCGCACGAAGACGTTCTCGTCTGTGGCTGTGGTCTGCTCAAATTGGCCATTCCCGAAGCCCCCAACTTCCGCCTCTCTGGTCCAGACCTTTGAATTCAACCCTCCAGAGAAATCTTCCATATACACGGGGCAATATTTGTTGTTCACCACGGTACGGAGGCCATCCCACACCAGGAAACCGGCCACGGCTAATCCAACAGCAAGGCCTATCAGTGGAATGATTGTCACCCACTTTTCTCGAGGATCTTTGACCTTTGTCCACGGCCGCTCGACCTCTCCTTTCTTTACCCTTCGACTGTGGAAATATCTCTGATTGACCGTGGGATGGCTAAGCACAGCCGACGATGCTGCCCTAGAAGGATCTCCAGACGCATATGGTGTAAGGAAAGGGTTGACAGGTTTCTCCTGGTTGAAGGTATCAATTGTCGTTGAGTCCGGCGAGCCAGCTCGAGGTGTCGCATCATTGCTCATAATGGTGTCAGCCCTGGAATAACTCGGACGAGAAAAATGTGTCGGCATTGTACTGACAACGAGTTCCTTATGGACACAGGTCAGCCAAATGCAAAACGCCTGAGAGATCCGAGGTAGGGAAGGGGAAGAGTTCGCCAACCTTCGAGACGCGGGATCACAATTGGGTGCCTGATCTTCCGAACACAGGGATGAAAAGCAGGTAAGATATGATGGCAAAGTGAGCGCGGCTCCCGTCTAACCGCGATGTCCCGACGGCGCAATTTTACCCTAGCTGAGAAAATTGAGCTGTGTTGGCCCGGTTCAGTATGTCTCAGGCTTCTGGTCAATCGAAGCTTAACGACGCAATCAGCACTTTGCCGTTCTCAACCCTTCCCCAGGAGGTCTTCCTTGACAACACACAGCCATGAACCCACCAGGTGGAAAGACATATTGGTTTGGGCACCACCTTTCTGAAGGTATCCGTTGGTCGAACTGCCGACTTGGGACCAGCCATCCTGCAGGGATGCTGATACCGTTGGAAAGTGTGTGTCTATGGTTTGCGAAGTGATTCGTCTCTGGGCCTGGCGGGCGTGGTACAGCATCATGCATGAGGTCCGAGGTATAGTCGAAATGCCAATGCCAGGGTACGAGGAAACGAGGGCGAGTGTCGAGTGTTGCCCTTTGCGGCTGTTCGAGAAGAGGCCGGACTAACCGCAATAAGAAAGGTCATTTGTCGCGTTTCGAAGAGAGCTGTCAGGGGAAGTGACCTGTCATCCTTCTTTCAAGCCTCTCTTCCACTGACACCTTGTTGTTCCAGATATCTGGGGGCTCTCAATCATGGTCGCAGTACGGCGACATCGTGGATCGTTTTCCATCTTTCATCTCTTGGGCCTTTTTCAGCCAGGGAGGCTTCCACATCGCTTCCAGAATATGAGCCCCAGCAATTCCGGTTATTCGGCGAGCCTTGTTGTCGGCCCACTTCTGATGATCCATTTTAAGCAGCAGTCATGATGAGGATCGATGTCTGCGGGATGGGACATGGATCAACGTTGATGGACTCTCGAAGCTCGCTCTCATTGTGGAAAGCCGCAAGCATCGTTCCTTACAAGCAATATCACGCTGGTGGGACTGCCGCAGCCTCAATCTCGGCCCCTGATTTCGTCTTTGTTGACATCGGGGCCTGCTGGTCATAAGCTGTCGAGACCATATATGTGCTGATTCAGGTGTACCTAATCCCCGTCGTCTCTTTCTCTTGGAGTTGACTGTGTCCGTCTCCCATCTTCCGCTTCCCTGTACATACTCTATTGCTTCAGTGCCATACGCCCGTGCTCTCTGGGCATTCCGATCACTGAGAACTACCCGATGCGATGAGTCCCAAGCAAAAGGCAATTCAGCGCGTTGCCTCACCGAGCATACTCGCACATCAAGGTCTCTCCACCCCAACATCGCCTCATACCCTTGGCTTACCGCCTCACGAGTCGCCTCATTTCAGTGACTCGCCGGCTCAAAGCGATACCGCGTCCATTGGGGGGAGATCCACACGTAGCGTTCGAAGCGCTTTCGAGGACATTAAGCATGAGGTGATGGTCAACCACCTTTATCAACAACAATGCTCCCGACTCTGGGTGAGCGACGGCAGCGGAGAAATGGAGGGTGTGTTGCTTCGGAAGTCTCGCGGTCGTTATCTGTCGTGTCCGTACGAGCTCCGAAGCTCACAGTTTGCCCAAGCTTGCGCCGAGCTCAACGTGCAGGTAAGCCGCACCACGGGTGGAGCCAGACCATAATCTTACACAGTTCATAGGTTGCCATGACGGTAAACTCGAGAGTCATCAAGACTTTCTTGGCCTGGGCTCCTGAAGCGACAGATGTTCCTCTCATGAATGGGCTCCGAGTCCAGATTCTGCCCACAATTGGCGACCTCCCACGAGCACGGAAGTACCAGTTTGCAGCTTTCATAGCTGCCGAGTCGCTACTGGTGGTTTGGGATGACGATCCTTCGAATGTGATGAAAAGAGCAACAAGCATTGAATCGGAGCTGATGGAGCTCGTGTGGCATACTGGCGAAGTAGGAGACGACGAAGGGGTCTCCCACGAAAAAGAAGGCGGTGTCAGAAGCTCAATCGACTCCGAATCTGGGGAACTCATGCTGGACGACCGGTCTACGAACTTGATGAACACCATTCTTGTCGCTTTTACATTGATCATTGTTGTCACATTGCTCGGCTTGGCATGTCGGTCCCTCGCGACCGAGATTGCTGTCGATGGCTCATACACTCGCCTTGCTTTTCTCGCGTTGGTGCCCGTACAGATCTTCTTTACTCTGGTAAGCCTCATCCTGGTTTATTGGACATCGCTGACGGATGTTCAGTTCTTCGCACAAGTTATAGTCGGTTGCGTCGCGCAATGTATAGGACCGGTGCGGCAAATGCAACTCAACTCGAAGTATTTCTCAGCCAAATGCTCTCCTCGCTTGCGAACACCCACCTTGCCACACGTGACGATCCAATGCCCCGTCTACAAAGAAGGACTCGCTTCTGTTATTGCACCCACGGTCAAATCGATCAAACAGGCCATCTCGACATATGAGCTGCAAGGCGGCACGGCAAACATGTTCATCAACGACGATGGCCTCCAGATTGTTGACGACGAACAGCGAAAGGCTCGAATAGAGTTCTACCAAGATCACAATATTGGGTGGACAGCTCGTCCCAAACACGGCAGTGAAGGGTTCGTCCGAAAGGGCAAGTTCAAAAAGGCATCCAATATGAATTACGGCCTAATGTTGTCGTGCAAAGTTGAGGAGAAACTGCAACAACTCCACCGCAACTCTACCTGGACCCAGAACGACGAAGCAGAAGCCTATGATCAATGCTTGCAGGCGGTCCTGGACGAGACTCCGCGCGCTTGGGCCGAAGGCAACATCCGAATGGGAGACTATATCTTACTTATCGACAGCGATACCCGGGTACCAGCCGACTGCCTGCTGGATGCTGTTAGCGAGATGGAACAGTCGCCGAATGTTGGTATCATGCAATTTGCCTCGGGCGTTATGCAAGTCGTGCACACTTTCTTCGAGAACGGCATCACCTTCTTCACCAACCTGATATACACCGCCATCGAATACACTGTCGCCAACGGAGATGTCGCTCCTTTCGTCGGCCATAATGCAATCCTACGATGGAGTGCTATTCAACAGGTTTCCTACACCGACGAAGATGGCTATGAAAAGTTTTGGTCCGAGTCACATGTGAGCGAGGATTTCGATATGTCTCTACGACTCCAATGCGATGGCTACATTATTAGACTGGCGTCTTGGGCGCACGGAGGCTTTAAAGAAGGCGTCAGCTTGACAGTATATGACGAACTCGCTCGGTGGGAGAAGTATGCCTATGGCTGCAATGAGCTTTTGTTTCATCCGATGCGGAAATGGATTTCCAAAGGTCCTTTCACTGAGCTCTTCCGACGGTTCCTATTTTCGAACATCCGCTTTACTTCGAAAATCACCATCATCAGCTACATTGGCACTTACTACGCGATCGGAGCGGCCTGGATCATGACATTGGCAAACTATTTTGCCATCGGTTGGTTCAATGGCTACCTGGACAAGTATTACATCGACTCCTGGAAAGTGTGGTTCAGCATCGTCATTGTCTTTAATGGCCTAGGCAACATCGCTCTCGCAATCATGCGGTACCGCATTGGTCAGAAGTCATTCGTTCCGGCACTCCTGGAGAACTTCAAATGGATCGTGATGCTCTCCATCTTCCTGGGCGGACTCTCGCTGCATGTTTCCCAGGCACTACTGGCACACATGTTTGAAATCGACATGACGTGGGGAGCCACTTCCAAGGAAGCCGAGTTCTCGAACTTTTTTATTGAAGTGCCCAAAGTGGTGCGGAAGTTCAAATTCAGCATCGCCTTTGCGATTCTTGGCATCGTTGGCATGATCGTCCTGGCAACGAATCCCGGTGGATATATACCGTACGACTGGGTGATCAAGGACTTCATTGCGATTCTGCCCATGAGCACGGTTACCGCAAGTCATTTGCTGTTGCCAATAGTGTTGAATCCAGCGTTGATGACGTTCTCGTGGTGATACGATAGGCACATTTGTGGGATGAACATGTGGCCCGTGATGGCGCTCTGAAATTGGGCTTAATTTGGGATCAACGTATACATTATGTAATGGACATGCAAAAGGGACAAGGCTTCGTGGATTGGTCGTTCGTATGCGAGCTATTAGGCGATTTTGGTGAGGTCCAGTAGATGGACCGTAACGAGGATGGCGGTGCAGTTTTCGGAAGGACGCATGTCGAGGGCAGCGTCAAGTTTCGTTCTGGTTTTGGCCGCAACTCGTGTATATGTGGATTGAGAAAAGCGGTGCCCGCGCGAAAGGAGAGCAGAGAAGGTCGAGGCCTGGGCATCAGAGTGGCAGCTCGGTCTGCTTGCACCGCTACCCTCCGTTCTGGAAATCGATTCGTGCTGAGACAGAAGGATTCTTGACCAGCATTCACTGCTGCTGTGGCGAGACAGGATTTCCGCAATGCAACGAACGTCGGCCGCAGACGAAGCTCACCTTAAAGTCGCTGGCCTTGACCACTGAAGCGCGATATTTGACAGGGGTCGCTCCCGCAAGCACCAAGGCCATGCTATTCTGTCTGAATCAGCCTTCCGCAGGTGAAGAAGAGTCCGATAGTGTTGCGCGGTTGTCGTGCTTCCCCCGTTCTCCCGGCGTTTGAGGGACTGTGTTCCCGTCTGCGCTGGGGCTGTGGTTCTCTATCATCGCCTTCAACCCACTGGCGACATCCAAGGTCTTCCTCCACCTGACAGCTTTCCGAATGCTGTTCCGAGAGGGCTTCAGCGTCGTACTCGTCAAAGCTCATTGCGACGTCCTCTGCAGCACCATCCTCATTCTGGAGCTGATGCCGGCTAGGGCGCCCGCGGTAGGGTATGTGCCCCCGGCAGAGAACTCTTTCTTCGACCCCGTAGTCGAGCGAGAAAGTTCTTCCACATTATTCTGGCCTAGGACACAGAATCCGGCAAATTAGAGTTCGAAATATTCGCTCATGAGCCGTTCACACCTGGGCGCAAGTTATGGAATTGGTTATGACAATGATTAGCAATTGGACGTGCAAAGTCATTGGTGGCGGCCATGGAACGCTTGATGTTAAGAGACGCGCTGCAAGATTGTCATTGCATCAAGTCACCTGTGCCGGTATCAGTCTCATACGACTCACAACGTTGGTGGAAAGGGCGGCCGTGCAATCAACAGAAGGCGGCGTTTGTGAATTTCCGAAACGTGCGTTTGAAGCAACACAGCCTGTGATCAGCAAACGATCGATGTCCTTCACTTGCAAACAAGCAAAAAAAGAGCCAAAGGGCACTGCTCAGTCATTAAAGCTGTTCGAGAGGCTGTGCCACACCGCAAGAGTATTGCCGAACGTTCTGTCCACTTTGCTTTCTGCTACCCTGAGAGTGAAAGTACATTACATCTTCGCCATCATGCCATTACGTTACCTTCAGCACGGCTCGTCCTGCAAGTTTACCGGCAACCATTAAATCGATGTACTTGTCCAGGTCTTCCAGAGTTCCTTTGGTCAAGATGGGCTGAAGGTGTCAGTCAGTACGGTGAATTGGTCTGAGGAACTGTTTACTCACGTGTACCAACCCACGGGCTGTGAAGTCAAGTGCTTCTTCCACATCTTTCAGCGTCCCAACAACACTACCCACAATGTTCAATTTCTTCAGGCACAACAACAGAGGAGGAGCGCCCGCTAAGACTGTTGGATCTTTCGGTAAGCCAACGGCCACGACCGTGCCACCTGGACGGAGCAATCCCGGTGCAGACGCATAAGCCTCCTTGGTGGCTGCCGTCACAATTACTCCATGAGCTCCATATTTCGTGATTCTCATGACCTCGGCAGCGATGTCTTGAGTCTTGGTGAAGTCGATGAACTCTTCGGCGCCCAGTCGTTTGCAGAGGTCGCGCTTCTCGTCACCGCCATCAATGGCGATCACCCTCATGCCCTAAGCCATCACGTTAGCGGGCCGCAGAGACCATGAAATCTCAAACATACCATAGCTTTGGCATACTGTACGCCAAAATGCCCTAACCCACCGCCCGCGCCAGGCAATACCTATTTGTCGTTCAGCAGGTTCCGAATGCCAGATGACTATACTCACGATCCATTGCCCGGGTTTCACAGCGCTCCGCTTGCAAGCGGTATATGCTGTAACTCCTCCGCACATGATGGGGCCAGCTTCTTCGTCTGAGACACCTTCGGGGATTCGAGTGGTGTATCTTCCGTCGCTCAAGGCATACTGTTGAAAAGTGCCAGCAGCGCTGAAACCAGAATTCTTCTGCAGAGGGCAATGAAGCTCGTCGACGCCATTCGTACAAAACTCGCATTCGCCACAGGTACTCCAGACCCATTTGATACCAGCACGATCTCCAACCTTCCACTTGTGGTGCATGTCATCTCCTACGGCAACGACAACACCAGCACCTTCGTGGCCTGCGATGCCCTTCGTCTCTGGCTTCATGGACAAACCGAATGACGCCCACTCATCCTTGATCAATGACTTGTCAGAAGCACACAGTCCAGTCCTGGGTTGGGTGTTAGTACGACAGGCAGCCCAGGTAAGGGAACATACCAGTTGATCTTAACCAGGACTTCGGTAGGGCCCGGGTTTGGCACATCGATCTGCTGAACAGGGGCTTTGGAATCTGCCCCCTCGCCCTGTTTGATAGCAGCCTTCTGCTGTTTTGGGATCGAAACTGTAGCCATTATGGACAGCTTGAAGTGATACAATCAGTGGCAGAAGATACTAAATTCTGTTTCCTTTCCAGGCACGGAAGGAGAAAGGAGTACTCTAAACGGAACACTTTCACATCGAGCTTTATAGTACACGGGCTCAGCTTGGCTGTAACTGTCCATAGTCCGCCCGCCTTCTGATCGAGTCAATAGGGGAGACTCGCTCCCCCGCAGATGTTCAACAGCCATCATTCGGTCGAAAGCTTGAAAGGCGGGGTACCGTTCAAGAGACGTGGAGAAGATACCAATAGGTTTTGTCCAGAGGCTTCTATGAAACGCATGATAGCAATGCGGAAGCGCAGGGGAGAGCTCTGATGGAATTGATTGGCTTCAGCAGCCTTTGGTGGTACACTGCAGTCGCCCGCCGTGTTCACTGCCAGCGTTGGCACGCTCCAGACCTGGGGGTGCGTAGGGCACAAGTGCCTCGGCATACGCGAGAACGGTCCGATACCGCGCCTGCACCGATCCAGCTCAGTCTTGATTTGATCTGCGTTGAAGACTGGGATGGGCGCAGTGAGAAGATGTACGACAGGAAGAATGAGCGGCCCTTGCTGCCATGCGTGCCATGGCGGAGGACAACTGGGCGACAGACCACAAGCACAACCTGAAACGGCAGGGTTGCCGAGAACGGCTGGACGTTGTTCGGCGAGCAGCTCTCACAACTTTGTCATCGGATGAACGGAGGCCTTTTCCTGTTCCTCAGCCCACCTCTTCTGCCCTCGCTGCGCATCTCTGCTTTAGGGGACCGCCTCGCCCGGCGCGACATCATGGTACTTGCTGTACGGGGGCCCTTGGTCCATGCTCAACAGCATGCGCTTCGAGCCAACAATGGCTGACCAAGTCTCTACCAGGCTATCGGTCAGCTATGCTCCAATGCATCCATGTCCCATAATCTCGCTCAATGCCAGAAGCTAGTGCAGAAAGCCGTGGCTGCAGGCGCGAAGGTAGGCGCATACTTCTGTCCGTTTGATGTCTCTCAGGGTCCACGTCGACAAGACATCGACCTGATCCTTACCAGCGAACCTGTCTCCTAGGCCCTCTTCCTCCCCGAAGCCTCCGACTACATTGCCTCGTCACCAGCAGAATCGGTCGAGCTTTGCCAAGATGTGTCCAAGAGTCCCTTCGTCAGAGGCCTGCAGAAAGCGGCGAGAGAGCATTCTTTACCGATCAATGTTGGAATCCACGAGCCCACCGATCCTCCCTCAAAGCGCATCCGAAACACCCTGATATGGATCGATAACGAAGGGAATATCGCCCACCGATACCAGAAGCTCCACCTTTTCGACCTTGACCTTCGTCCAAACGGCCCCAGACTAAAGGAGAGTGACTCGACTGAACCGGGGAATGAGATTGTGCCACCATACTCTATGCCTCTTGGGAAAATCGGTAGTATGATATGCTTTGATCTGCGATTCCCGGAGCCAGCGCTCCGCCTTCGTAGGCTCGGCGCTGACGTCTTACTCTACCCGTCGGCTTTCACAGTCCCAACCGGAAAGCTCCATTGGGAGATCTTGCTGAGATGCAGGGCCATCGAAACGCAGTGCTGGGTCATTGCCTCAGCACAGTGCGGCAAACACAACGAGAGGCGTGTGAGCTACGGAGACACCATCGTCATCACGCCGAACGGGCAGATTGCGGGACGTTTGGACCATGTCGAGAATGTCGAAGACGAGAAAGAGCAGGCTCGGGAACCTGACATTCTCACGGTTGACGTTGATCTCGAGTCAACCAACCAAGTGAGACGGAGCATCCCACTACAAAGGAGGACCGATGTGTATCCTGAGGTGTAGCAGGCTGGTATCGGAAGCCGCTCAAGAGCGATGCCCGCCCTGTGATTGTTCTAACACGGACACCTGCATCATGACCGTGACGTCCCCGTGTCTAGTCGTCCTCGAATCGAACGAACACGATGGAGCTTTTCGGCCAAGGCTCTCGCCGACATCGTGGCAATAGGCTTCGGGATCACTGCACTTCCACTCTCCCGAACCAGCTTTCTTCCTGTAATTGCAGACTTGTTGGGAAACGTTGCGCTTTTTCATCAGAGCCTAGAAGTTCGTACAAAGCCTAATTTGGCAATACTACCACGTATGCTCCTATCGCACTCTGACTGTGGCTTTGTACATTGCAAATGTCCTATTCACGCAATTGCGGTGCTAGGTGTACTGTAAGTCCGCTAGAGCGGCGGAAATAGAGTCTCGCGTCACTCCGTACGCACATTGTTGGGCCTCCCACTTGGCAGATCGTACAACAACACCATCACCTGTTCGCGTCGCAACCCACGCCTATCCAAATGATGATATGCGACAACACCTTGGGAACGAGCTGTCGAACGCAACAATGATGCGAACTCAAGCTCGACACCGGAAACGGTAGGGACACAACCAGCCGCAAGGTGCTCCCTGCGGTTACAACAACTGAGCACGCGCCATTCGAGGCTTCTTCCACCCGCAGGTGGGCGTCTTCTTGTCTGCACGATTCCGTGATTCGTCTCAGTTATCGCTACAATCGTCCCGATGCAAGCAACTGCTGGTGACGTATCGTTTCCGGCTAAGCTTGGTTGCATGTTCGAACCCTCCGACAACCGTCGTACTCACTGCTGCCGTATAGCCGATCTCGGACCGCTTTAAGTCCAGCGCCCATGCGGCCGCGCTTCTGGGGGTTGATTGTGGTGGCCGGAGACGTATCGCCGACTCCAACAACTCCAGGAATGTAGATATACGGTCCTTGATACCATCAGCTGTTATGGCAGGGCAACAGTCCTGCAAGCTCGATTGAAGGCTTTCTTACACGAAATGGAAGGGCAATACTCTGCAGCAACACAGACACCATTCTCTTCAGCCTCAACGGCTACTCTGGATAACGTTCCAGAGGTTGAGAAAAGAGACATGCCGACCGATTCAGCAAGTGACGTTCTGTCGCAGAAAGAGCTTGAAAGCGGAGGAATCCCTGATTTAGCAGTACCAACGAGATCGCTAGTCGGCGCCGATGACTCCCTGGTTGAATTCGATGGACCCAACGATCCAGAAAACCCCAAGAATTGGTCAAAGGGAAAGCGATGGGGGATCACTCTTGCGATGGGCTTGATGACGTTTGTGGTTACGTTCTCGAGCAGGTACACTTCTGTCTGGCTTTGGATTGGACTTCGGTGGGTGCTAACTAATTCTATAGTATCTATGCTGTTGCCATTGAACCTGTGGCGAAGGAGTATCATATTGGCTATGTGCCCTCGACTCTCGGAGTATCACTATTTTTGCTCGGGTTTGTCCTAGGACCTGTCCTCGTAAGTCTCCCTCTCCCCCGGAGGACTTTTCCAGCTCGACGATGGGTTGCGGCTGTTACGTAGTCAGTATGGGCTGACGGAGGTTTACAGTTTGGCCCAGCATCCGAGGTCTTCGGTCGACGTGTTCCACTCTTTGCCGGTTACCTGGTTTTCGCAGTCTTTCAAGTACCAGTGGCCGTTGCTCAGAATGTTGAAACCATCATGCTCGGTCGCTTCTTTGGAGGCTTCGCTGCCTCGGCTCCATTGGCCATCGTAGGAGGAGCAATGGCCGATATCTGGGGACCTCTTGAGAGGGCTTATGGCATCTGCGTATTTGCGGCTGCGGCTTTTGTAAGTCGTATCTTTCTTGGGCCAGACATATTTCTGACGGTTGCAAAGACAGGGCCTGTCGCTGGACCTATCATGGGAGGGTTCATCACCCAATCTCATCTCGGCTGGCGCTGGACAGCCTGGATCACCCTGATCATGGCGGCGCTCTTCGGATGCATTGGACTCGCTGTGATCCCCGAAACCTCCGCGGCGCGGATACTGCAAATGAAAGCCAAACGACTTCGCTACGAGACCAAGAACTGGGCATTACATGCCAAAGCAGATGAAAGCCGGATTGACTTCAACACCATCACGCACATTTATCTTGTTCGACCATTCGTCATGTTTGTACAAGAACCGATTCTGGCCCTGATCACGCTGTATATGAGTTTCATATACGGCATCATTTACCTTCTCTTCGAAGCGTATCCAATTTCATTTCAGGAACAACGCGGCTGGAATGCTGGTGTCGGCTCACTCCCTTTTGCAGCTTTTATTGTTGGCATTGCGATGGGGACCGGATTGATTGCGTACTCTACAAGGACAAATTTTGCGAGAGCTTTTAGGAAACACGGAAAGGTGATTCCTGAGGAACGACTCCCTCCGATGGTCGTCGGAGCCGCTGTCCTCCCGATAGGCCTTTTCATGTTCGCATGGTATGTCCTGCAGCTTGTGGGGTTGTTGGACCACTGGCTGACCGACACTAGGACCTCCAATCCTCATGTTACTTGGGTGCCTCAAGTGCTCGCCACCGCTCTGCTCGGGATGGGTTGTCTTGTGACGTTCTGGGTTTGTCGCATCTGTTCCCCGGCTTCTGGCTTCGCTGACATATCGCAGCAAGGAATCAACTATATCATTGATTGTTATGGCTTTTACTCCAACAGTGCCATTGCCATCAACACTTTCATTCGGTCAATTGCCGGTGCAGGCTTTCCGCTTTTCGCGCCAGCTATGTACCACAACCTCGGTGTTGCGTGGGCGACGTCGCTTTTGGCATTCCTCTGCTTGGTTTTCTTCCCCGTACCTGTTCTTTTCTACAAGTACGGTGCGAAGATCAGGGAGAGATCCAGGTTCAGACCCATCATGTGAACATCTACAATTTTGAAGGAACGCGACAGTTTTTTGCTGGTGGGAAGTCAATAACGAGCTGTAGTTATTTGATGGATGCATCTACCAGGTTATGCGGATTTCATGCATTGCGAGAGGAGTACAAGGGAGTATACACTTGAAAGCGCGGGTCTGTGGCTTGTAGGAGGCCACAACCTCGAAAGAATCGCCTGTATTATTCTTTCTCAACCAAGACGGCTCCTTGTGTCACTGTGCTAATATTACGCAGTAGTTGAACCAGACTTGCCAATTACGAGTACACGAGATCGTATTCCCCGAATGACATCATTGCGGTGATTGCACAGCTACGAGGAAGGGAGCCATCGGCTGCCACGGCCCAGAGCAGCACAGCAGCGGCTCTGTCCCGAAGCTCCCACTCAGCATGCCGCATAGACCTCTCATATCTGAACCTCGTCGCCACTTCCGAACTTAACTTGGACATCTTTACTATCTCTCTCGCCGCCTCAGCTCTTGACCGCCCTCACGGGATGGGTGAATCCCACCAGCGGCCGCCTCTCGCCGAGCACAGAGCTGGCCGTGGCTGGGCGCTCTTCAGCTTGCGCTGGCAATGATCCTGAGCTAGACCCACCTGCGGCGCCGTAGCGAGCATCTTCGCTGCTTCTGCCCAGAAACCAGCAACCCTTTCTCTGCTGCAAAAGCTCATTCCACTGGCGAGGCCAGGCACAGCGTGGCGCTGTCGACTTCGAGCGTCCCCATCCGCAAATTTCAGCTTCTCCTTAATCGCAGCTGTCACGCCTTCTCCCTCCGGTCAAGCTGGGGATAGTATCACGTTCTGGTGCTTCGCTTGCCTATCACTCCAACATAAGTACGAGGTATCGCGTTGTCTTCCCCAAATTTGCGGAGATGTGGTGTCGTGGGGCTAGCCGGTAGGATTCAAAGCTATGCATAGCTTGAAGCTAGATCTAGATCACTATATCAAAAATGCAGGCTGACTGCAGCATCTGCCGCGACCTGGGGTACCCCAACTCCGCCCATCATCCACCAATGAGGCATATCCCCGTCTGATATACCCTGTCTCGGGGTAAAGAAGGAGTCAAGCTCGCCTAGCTTGGAGAATCTCCAGAGCATCTGCCTTTCGCGGCTCGCTTCTGGACACTCTTCAGAGCCAACATATAGACTGGGTCTGGAACTGCGCCCCTGATCAATCCACCCAGGGACACGTTCATCGCTTGACCAGCGCACCATGGGGACAACAACCAACTACAATTTTTTGATCGTTCTGATCGTGACCTTCGGTTCATTGACATATGGGTATAACTCTGCTATCATCGGCGCCGTGATAGGCCTCCCGTCCTTTTTCCAGTACTTCGACATCGATATCAAGTCGGGCGGCGGTTCGCGGACTACTGGCGGTGAGCTTATAGGCAAAGAGACTCGGATTCTGGTGCTAACGGTTTCTGTCAGCCACGAATGGACTCTTTGCTGGAGGTGGCTTCATTGGCTGCTACCTTATAACATGGCTGGCCGACAAGGTGGGCAGGAAAAGATCCATCCAGATCACTGCCTGTCTCTGCATCGTGGCGGGTGCGCTGCAAGCTGGATCCGTCCATATAGCGATGTTTCTAGTCGCTCGTTTTTTGATGGGAATGGGCGTCGGAATGGTCAATGTCATCACCCCACTATACCAGTCTGAAGTCGCTCCGGCCCACTCCCGGGGAAGAATGGTCGGCAGTCACGGTTTCGTCCTCTGCGTCGGTTATGTGGGTGTTGTCCCAGATCTTCATGCAACTATGTCTGACGCCAGTGCAGGGCCTCGCGGGATGGACAGGCTACGGCTGTTACTTTTTGAAGAGTCAAGTCGCCCAGTGGCGCTTGTGCCTAGCTCTTCAGATCGTTCCACCCTTGGGACTCTTGATCGGATCCTGGTGGGTCCCAGAATCTCCTCGCCATTTGGTCGCCACGGACCGGCAGGAGGCTGGTTTTGAGATCCTCAAGCGACTCCACCACCACCCGGGCGACGATGACGACACCATTGCTCGTGAAGAACTGTATCAAATTCGTCTGCAGTTGGACCTTGAGAAGCGAGAAGGCTGGAGACAGGGCTGGATCAAGGGTTGGATCCTCCTGTTCACCAGGAAATCCTACAGGAAGCGCATGCTCTTTGGATTCATACTTCTGTAAGTCAACACCCCTCATTTTGTCCGGGCATCTGCTAACAACGTCAGCGGTCTGGTGCAGAGCACAGGCTGCCTCGTTATTAACAACTATCAGGTTCTGCTCTACAATGGCCTCAGTCTCTACGGATCAATGCCCCTAATGCTGTACGCCCTGTGGGATACCTGGGCGGCCTTCATGAACTTGGTCAACGCGCTACTGCTGGATAAAGTCGGACGTATTCCCATTATGGTTGTGGGACAGGTATGTTGGCTCCTCCCATCTCTCGTGCGATGTTTGACGGATCTAGGTTGGATGTTCAATCTCCGTTGCCGGTTTCACCGCTTGCCTTGCAAGATACGGCGGCACCGACAACCGCATCGGGAATGGATTTGGCGTCTTCTTTCTCTACCTCTGTAAGCTTCTCCATAGCGCCCTGAATGGTGGTTACTGATGAGCCAAGTTGTCACATTTTTTGGCGGCTCAATGGACGCCTCGTCATATGTCTACTCCTCCGAAATCTTCCCAACTTCAATTCGTGCTCAGGGCGCCGGCTTTAGCGTCTCCGGGTTGTTCGCCTTCAGCTTGATCTACACCATGTGCGCACCAGTTGCCTTCAACAATATTGGCTGGAAATACTACCTCATCTTCGTCATCGTCCCGCTGTTTGGAGCAGCGATCATGTACCTTTTCTACCCGGAAACCAAGGGGTTGGCTCTCGAAGAGATTGCCGAAAAGTTCGGAGATGAGGTCGCCGTTAATATCACGCATCTCTCGGCTGAAGAGAGAGCCAGACTTGATAAGAGTCTTGTCAATACGGACATCATCGAGCTGGAGATGAAAGCTTGAACCCTTGGGGCTAACTCCTCAGCCCTGTTAGACGCAAAGGTGGTCGAAGCTGCATAGGTTTGCTCGGAGCGACTGTAGCTGTAGTCGAGTATATATGATCTGCACGACCGCCCTCCAAAAGCGGCTGCGAACAGCATGGCTACATCTCCTTCCTAATTCAGTATGGTCTTCGTCAGCTTTATCTGCCTGTTTGCTTACCGCACAAAACTTCCGCACAGTACATGAAGCGGCCCAGGAGGCCGTCCTGACCAGCTTAGCCTCTATATCAGGCTTCACCAACAATGACGATCCACAAAGACAACCCGTGGGAGACCCAGTCGGAGATATCAGCACTGATACCCCTTCCAGAACGAGATGTCTCGCTGTTCGTATCCGCATCAGGACCGGCCCGTCTTCGAGGAGAGCCGGTGGTGATCCTGTTCACTGGTGCTGGCGGGCCAACAGCCACGTATGTCAAAGTCCAACAGCACCTCAGCAGCTTCGTCCGAACTCTGTTCTACGATCGAGCGGGCTATGACCGAAGCACATTGCCCTCAAGAGCTGGCCCATTGACAGCGGAAGGCACCGCACAAGATCTCGATGCGTTGCTTGAGAGAATCGATGTACCCCCGCCATACATCTTGATAGGCCACTCGTATGGAGGAATCCCGCTGCGGGAATTCCTGCATCTTCAGCTTACGAAGCATCGACCTGCAAACCCGCTGGCCGTCATTGCTGGCGTTGTCCTGTACGATACTGGTACAGAGATCGAATTCGCATTGTTCCCGCGCATCCCGAGCGCGGATCTGGTCGCAGTGAGCAAGGGCGTCGACTGGGTGGCATTGACGAATCTCCGAGAGGAGTCGGGCATGACCGACGACGAATGGACCCATGCCCTGGAGGCGAGTCAGCGGACGGGCAAGAAACTCGCGGAAAAGGGAGAAGACACTCACGCCAGCGCGAGGTCATTGGCGGAAAAGAAACAGCTCGAGGATCATGTCTATCGGGGCGGGAACGTGGCCGTGGTAAGGTGTAACAGCGCGAGAGATTATCGAATGATGTATGATGAAGGTGTCCGACTCGGAGGCGGTTCTGAAGAGCAGAGGAAAGGTGCAAGGAGGTTCATTGAGGATTGGAGCTTATATATCTATGGAATGGTAAAGGTGCAGGTTGATCTGGTCGACGAGCACGGGAGTGCATTGTACCAGGAGCTGATGGATTGGGGGCATGACAGTCCTGTCAGGAAGCCGGAGTTGGCAGGAGATGCCGTCAAATGGGTGCTCAGTGAATTGAGGAAGCAGAAAGAAAGTCACTAGGAAAGAGACTGTGAAGAAGAATACGAAAGTGACTAGGAAAGAGACTATGAAATAACGTCAGCGGCAATGCAGCCATGTCGGTGGTGAGGGTTTTGTGGTGTGTTTGAGGAAACTGATCCTAGCTTGACAGCCTCGTGGTGGCAAGGCTGCGATCAGTCGCCGCCGGAGCATCCAAGACTTCAGTAGAACCCCTAGGATAACACTTCCCGTCGATCCCCGCCCTATCCCCGGGGAGTCGATCCTTATACCGCGTCTATCCATATTGCTCATACCGAATCCATGGTAGCATTGGAGCTTCTGCAAGGTCTTCAAAGGATGGCAATTTTGTACGTTGTGCTTGAATACCAAAATTTCTCCGCCGGCCTCAGTCCACAAGATCCATGCCTGTCTGAAGGACGTCCCGCTTCCCGACCGCCTCGAGACCAACACGAACGACCTGCATGCCGCAGCCCGTCGTGGTGAAGAAGAGTGCAATACCTGCTCCATACATCGCACCACCTTGAGTCAGGCCGGAGATCGCACTGGCCAGTTTCCCAACGACCTTGGCCCATTCCTCTACAGCCAGGTACACGCTGTAGCCTGCGCTGGCTGTCCAGCTTTCGATCTGCAGCCAAAGCAGCAGTCCTGTTTGAACCAGAGACGACAGCAGAGAGAACACGTAGCCGAGATATTTCCCTCCCAACGCTCCAATGATGGGCACACCACCCACAAGCCAGATGCGAAATCGATGGGCGAACTGGGCGTCTGCCCAGCGGGAGCTGATGTCCCAATTGCCTGTTTTGATGTCCTCAGTCGTGTACTTCGCAATGCTTACAAAGGAGCCCAGCCACAGAATGAGCTTCGCGCCGGCACTTATCAGGGCCTTTGCCGGATTGTATGGCTCCTCTGGGATAAGCTGCTTCGGCCAGCTGTAGAAGGTGTAGAACAAGGAGCTTGCTGTTGGAACCGCAAGTTTGAGGAGCACGGCGACGGTGCTGCTGGACTGCGCGAAGCGCTTTTGATTGAATTTGATCGCCTCCTTTTGCTTGTCGCTCAGAACTTTCTTGGATGTCGTACCAGCACTGGGGGTATTAGATGATGCTGTTTTGGCTGCATCACCGTTCATTTTCTCAGGGGTAGTATTGGCCGGCGCCGCAGGTGTAGACATCATCATCATCATTGTGTGGGTTTGAGTTGTGGGTAAAAGGGGTTCTTGCTTCACCCTGCCCATGCGTTTATCGAGTTCCGCTTTCATGAAGTTGAGCTTGATGAGGTCGCCGACGCCCTCGATTTCCCTAGGCTTCTTTCCTGTGACAATCTTGAAGACGAAGGTGGCAGGAATGGCGAGCACCAGAGACACAGCATCGAGAATAGTGAAATCAGCGCCTCGAGTCAACTTTTTGTATAGTGGTGTCAGTACTGGAATCTGGATTGGCTTGTTCAGACCATCCGTCAGTTCGAGGAGGAGATCAGCAAACGATCCGAGAGCAGCAACGACGACGCTTTGAACAACTCCGATGGTGTCTTCGAGTAAGTCCACACCCACTTTTTGGAGTACATCATCAACGGTGATGTCTTTGGATTTCAACAACGCGCTGATATTGACTTTGCACCTGCTCAGGAGTTGTTCGACTTGCTGCCATATTGTACCTAGACGTTGGAGCAAGCGCTGGACAGCACTTTGGCCACCATTCGGACCGCCTGGACCCCCACTGTGGGTAAGATGATATGTGCCATATCGCGATGCGGGTGAATTCAGGGTCTCTTCTGACTTGGAATCACTTCCTGCCTTGGCCGAGTTTCGCTCGGTTGCGTCGTTGCCGGCTTTGAGCTTCTGCATGCCAGCTGGGAGGTTGGTCTTTTTCAAGGCCCTCGCTTTAGCCCTGAGGTCATCAAAAAAGTCGTTGGCCTGGATCTGAAGCATATCGACGGCGTCGACGCCCCAGAGGAGGCCTTGCGTTGTGAGGTTGACAAGAACGGTTCTTGACATCTAGGATATCTTCCCAGCCGAAGATGAACTCGAAAAATTTCCTCACCTTTTCAATTCCATCACAGATGACTTCAAAGATCTTCTGGGCTGCAGCAGCAATCTGCATTGCAGTGTCAAGCACAAAGTTGCAGACCTTGCCAGCGATGGTCACAATGAAGTTCCATGCTCCACCCACCATCTTCACGGTCCACTCGTAGCCCTGCTTGATCTTATCCTTGATCCAGTACCACATGCCCCAGAGACGATCGCCGATGCTGGACGAAGATGACGCAGCAGAAGAGCTTGCCATGAGTGAGACCTGAGATGCTTTAGGAGCGACTTGAGCTTCCGTCCGGATTTTTGATAGCTGTTGTAATGCATTGACCGAATCCTGGAGCTCTTTGTCGCTAACACCTGACTTGACGAAGCTTGAACCGTCTGGAAGCTGCATGTCTTTGAGATCTTTTGGGGTCTTGAGGTTGACCACTTTAAGCCAGAGCTTAGATGCAGGATCCACAACAAGAGGGCCGTCCTTCAGTTTCTTGGGAGATGTTGGAGTATCACCCACTGTCAGAATTGGTGCGGCCAGTTCTTCGCTCTTGAGAATGACGGTCAATATGCCGCCTTCGTCGGCAGTAGCGACTATGCCCTCCGGTGAACCTCGAACTGATTTTCCATTGATCAACAATTCCGCAGTAGTCGAGCAGGAGATCTTCAAAGGATGGAGTGGAAGAGGCGCGTCTGAATCAGAGTCATTCACTCGAATTTCGACGGTATGAGACTTGAACTCGATGAGCTCGTCTGACTGTGGAATCATCACGTCAATTGCAGTTTGCCACATCGAG
Source organism: Phialophora verrucosa (assembly GCA_002099365.1). Classification (NCBI taxonomy): domain Eukaryota; kingdom Fungi; phylum Ascomycota; class Eurotiomycetes; order Chaetothyriales; family Herpotrichiellaceae; genus Phialophora; species Phialophora verrucosa. The sequence goes on along the minus strand of MSED01000003.1, from coordinate 51,134 downwards.
GATTGGTTGTCTTGTTCCAACATCTTTATGGCGCCGCCTTGGTCAATGACGAAGATTTTCTGTCCGAGCCGAGGATTTCGCAATGCATAAAATCGATCGGTCTGGCTCTTGACCAACGGGATGGTTGGAGTCCTACTAGTTGGTGCTGTTGTCGGATCTTCCGGTATCGCGAATTCCTGGTAAGACAACATCTGATCTGTGTTAAGTGACCATGTGGACAAGGTCGTCATCGACTGTGCTATAGTGAGCTGTTTTGCGTTGGCATATGCCACATCGTCACTCAGAACCGAGTATGGTGCAGTCGAGCCTGCGTAGAGTTGCGCTGAGCTTCGCCATGTGAGCTGTTTGCCGCCAATGATTAGGTCCGAGTATCCACTCGCATTGTCGAAAGAAGCTAGTCGGTAAGCTCCTTCCGGCACCTTTTGAATGATGGGTTTGAGCACAGGAGTATCTCCGACAGTCAAACCGATGAATCGGAGAGCGATTTCGGTGCTGCTGCCCAGAATGTCCCTAGAGAGCACAAAGAGGCCTCGATAACGCCTCAAATTCCCCACGCATTTGTCGATGATGCTGCTGGGGTTAATTGTCATCTCGAAACCCCGCTGTCGCTTCCACCCTTTTTCTTGCTTGCTCGCACTGAAAGCCCATATGTCTTCTGTTGTGCGTCCAGTTTCTTTGAGAACAATGTAGAAATGTGGAAATGCCTTGAATTCCTCATCTTCATCAGTACAATCGTTGCTAGTTCCCTGCAAAGAGTCAGTATGTGTGCTCATTTCGTATGACTTATACTGACCAACATAATTTGACGAACTTGAAAACTGGACTGTTCACCAACGTAGAAGTCCTCGGAGCGGCTGAAGCTTCGAGTCCATTCAGCCCTGGACGCCAACATAGGCCTCAAAACGAGAATATCGTCAGAAGTATCATCCTTCCGCGTACTGAACACGACATGAATAGTACCGTCTCGATTTTGAGACACTGCCAGTGCTTTGACTGTTTGGCCATCGGATAGGCCAAATTTGTCACTCAAATTGACGAGTTCGTTGTGACCTGAGTTGCCCTTCAAAGATCAAACAGAGCTTGCCTCGCGAGTCAGCGCTGAACACCATATGCTCGCCATGATCGTCTTCAACCACAAAAAACTCTCCACGAAGCTTCAATTGGCCCGCAGGAAAAGCATTGGTCATGAACTCGCTCTTTGCTACAACCTTTGCCATGGCTGGAGGTAAAAGTATCACGCAACTTGGTTCGAAGGGGGGGACGACGCTGCTTGGAAGTGCGTGAAGTCCTGCTCCAAGGAGAGGATGGCTGCTACATATGTATAGGCCGTTTAGATCGAAGGGCATACACAACGTGTTGAATGACAGGCTGAGGGGTGGCGCGAATGTTTTCGTAGAGCACCTAACACTCCAAGATATTGGTAGTGATCGGACAAAACCCAAAGTTAGGATCCATTCGCCGCTCAAGGTTGCATCTGCAGACGCAAGAAAAGAAGGCTGCAGTCTTCTCTGCAATCAGAAGCAGGGTTATTCGTCAAGACTGGGCCAGGCAGAGTGTATGCGCAAGTGTCGTGCAGCATATGATGGTTTCCATACTGCAAATGGATGATGGATGCTCGATTCGTGCATAGGAAGTCCTGTGAGGGCTGTGAGACTTTGGCCAAAACCACAGAGCTGCATTTCAGCTTCGTGATAAAGCCTGTGGCTGCAGCGGCCTGCACTGTTGCGCAGATATGTTTAATCTCAGCTCTGGTGCATGTATCCGAAAGGGGTCCTGGGTTTGGTGGCTGGCCGTTCGAAATGGAGCCTAAAAGGACGGAAGGAAGGTCTAGATTAATACTCTGCTGCAATCATCTCCGAAGCTGCAGCTCAGCTTTCCAAGGCTTGCGTTGATCCAAAGTCTCGTACCGATGAGCAGGTTGAATGATGGAGATACCGCTGGAAAGCATATACTTCAGTGTTTGCTGGATGGGCATCGGGCCTTTTGGACATGGAACATGATGCTGTTGCATATTGAGGTACCGCACGTGGCTGTCGGAGTGCCTCCGAAGCAAAGGGTAGCTGTTTAGACCTTCAGCTGAGCAGATGGCTCCAATCATCCCAGAATCATGGCATATGTCAAAAGACCAACAGGCGCAACCTCCAGCTCAGTGCGCCAGGTGTGATGCGAGCTGCAAAGAGAAAAGCTCAGGCAGCCAAATATCACAACGTCATCTCTGCTTTTCATGGGTAGTCGAGCGAATGAAACACTGAGCGTTGAACTAATAACTCGAACGCAGCTCTGCGTGTTAGATTTGCTACCAAAGAGTTTGGTATGCAGGGAAAGGAGCTAATGAAGATGCAAAAACCTTACCTCCACAATAGGCCATGACTCTTGGCAATAAGAGCGGAGATGTCACAGATCGATGCCTTGAAAACTACGAGGTAGCAGCTGAGGAAAGTAGCTGATAATATCTTAGACTGCCGCAGGCAGTAAGTGAAAATTTAGACCGCTCTGGAACTTCCTACTCGGAATAACTTAATCCATTCAATTCAATTGTTGAGCACGTGCTTGCACCCACCTCTACACAATACGCAAAACCAAAGGCGGCGTGACTTGGTTGGCTGACTCCTGCATGGCATTCAGTGCTGCAAGGGGCTTGTCGTGCCAGATCGCATTCAAGCGAGCTGGAGTGGCTCAACGATTACAAAACGTGTGAACTCGAAATAGCGTGCGACAGAAAAATGACATTCAACGCTCGGCAAGTTTGTGGATGATGGCAATGTCACTGTTTTGTACGGCCACACCCATGTCGTCGCTGAGCATCGATTTAGACGACTACATTCTCCTTTGACAGAGAGGGTCTTTGTGATCTGTGAAGAGCTCCCCAGGATTTTAGCGTGGCATTAGGCGGAAGTCTCGACCAAATGTGGCCAAAATGGCTTACCACCCAACAGCTGATCTTACCCATTTGCCAGTCCTAAATGCGATCTGGACAGTGTAGAATAAAATATTCTGCATGAGCCATGGCCCCTCGGTGGGGACAGATTCGTCCAACAAAAATGCAGCGCAACGCAAGCCACCGATGCTCGCTTGCGAGCTTGTCGGTCGTCTCTTCTTCTACATGCCGACCTACGCAGGTGTAGCCTTCAGCTGTGACATGTATTCAATAGCATCCTCATGAAGATGCGTAGAACAGGTGTATGTATAGAAGTCTAGGGCAGCTCTCGGGAAAACGCCAGTTTCTCACTCGGCAACCACGAAGATGGCTCCCGCAAACTCGGCCTCTCGTCTGGGCTTGAAGATTGCCGACTATGACCAAGTCATTGCACTCTCACAGGTCAATATCAATGACGCGTTGATATACAATTCGATACTCATCCAGAGTTGTGCAAGTTCGAAGCGAAACTGCAAACTGCGACCAAAGAGGCCATTCGTGGCACGCTCAAGCTACCCAAGATCGAGCTCATCGACATCGAAAATGCCGATCAGGCTTTCTACTGTTTGGAATTTGCCAGTGGCGATTATAGTTACTGGAAGCAAGCGGCCGTGACGAACCCTGACCCTGATGTACCTCCAGGCAATACTTGAGGCAAGTCAAGGTTCCGTTGAAAGGCTGGAAATTGGCGTTGACTTTGCCATGAAGAAGATGGCGCAAGTTCCCGAGAACATCCAGAAACAAATTCAGTTGCCAGGATCATACAGCGTCGAGCAACTACTGATCAACTTCGGGACTGCCGGCACCATGAACTTTAACTGGGACACATCTGTTGTGACTGGATTTGGAACTGCGGCAGAGACACAGAATGCGAAAGCTGTCATCACCCTGTTCGTCACGAAATGGCTCAACGGCATCAAGAGCACCCCAGGCAACCACAACACTCTTGGGTACGCGGTCAAGGTGGACACCAATGCTGCTGCAACGCTTCCAAGTTCCAATGCTTCCTTCCCCCCAAACGCAGTCCGTCTACAAACTATCAACCATCGACCTGATGGAGATGCCAAGAAAAGCACTACTTCGAACGGCTACAATGCCTTCTTGTTCACCGAGATGACTGGCACGGATGGACCAACGAGAATGCCGGCCAAGGATCTGGATTGGACCGGAGATTTCTTTTACGATGCTATGGGCGGTACTATGGTCATGTCCAGAAGAATTTTCTGGAATTTGTTCGTCAAGGAGAAGCTCCGCCCAGCCAACAAGCGAGCAATGGACGGCATCAACAAAACTGCGGCTCGATGCGCGACCGCGGAACTCGAATCTCATTCTCAATGGTGGCTGTCCGATCAAAATAACGTCAATGAGGCCTACTGGATGAAGACGGATGGTCTCAGTGAGATCTACAACTGGAAGTCGAACAAGTACTTCGATGTTGAGCACGAAGTACCTGGTCCCAACCACATGTATGAGTACTGGACAGATACTTCGGTGTACCATAAGCTCACGCCGGTCAAGGGTACGCAGAATATCACGCTAGACTACAACTATACTTTCAAGTCTACACTGAAGCTGGGTGTCTGGGGGATACCCAAGTCACTCTCTTGCTTTCAGGTTGACGTCAATGCCACCGTTAACGACACACTCACAATCGCGCTGTCCGCTGTTGACTCGACTGGAGGCCTGTCAGTGGCTTGCACTGGAGGCGGCAAAAAAGCAACTGTCGACGTTAACGCCAGATTCGAGGGAGCAGCTCAGAAGATTGCAGGCTCCATTCCAGGCGTTACTGGCTTGTTCAACGATATGGCAAAAGTAAATGAATTGAAGACCGCCATCGAAAATATGATGAAAGACGGTATTGGGGACGCGGCATCCACGGCCAACGACCTGCAGAATGCCTTGAGTGGACAAAAGCGATTCGTTTTCCCAGGAGGTGGTACTTTCGATATGAAGAGCCCCTTGTTTAACAATGCTGGCGATTTGTTGATCGGATTATCTTATCGACAGGGCGAAGCGGCCAAAGCCTCTTGATGATGAACGGCGGTATATGATGAGTTATGAGCGAGGATTGCACTCATGAATCGTGTCTTAGTTTGCAGTCGATTATCTTCTCAAGATTGGGATGCAGCAATGACAAAATGGTAATGGTGAACAATATTCAACCTGCTCATCCCGAGCTTTGTGGGAGTTAATTGCGCCATGGACGACAGCTCCTTTCGACGCTTTTCATCTCCTATTCATGCGGATATTTCATATGTAGTCTACAAAATCAGCACAGAGACATCCAGCTAATTCTGAGTCGAAGAGACCATCAATGTCCACATTCAGGTTTCCAGACCTTGGAGTTAACAACACTGTGCAGAAAGTCTTCCGAATTTCGACGCTTCTCTCATCGCTGCCCATTTTGCTCCATAAACCACTTGGATATCACAAAAGAGCCAGTTCATGCCCGGTTGGTCGTGATTTAGAATGGTGCGATTTGCCTCGAGAAAGCCCGATTGCTGCTGGCCTACCTGCAGCACTTCCAACCTCGGTGGACACGTCTCCTCCGAGACCGACAGAGTTCGTTAGTAACGGTACCCCATCTTACACTGATCTATGCCGACGCCATTCTTGGGCCACTGTCACCGTCCCCATGCTCATAATGGTTTCAGAAGATAGAGTGATACGCCTTGACATGTAGAGATTGAGTGGCGAGCTTTCTTCCGCCTGCCTCAGTGCCCGCGTTGGTCGCCCGCGTCATTAGTCATGCTGATAATGCGGTCCATTTCCTGCCTCCATCGGCATCCGCAGCTCAGTCTACCGCGACCTTGTGCGTAGGGATATGGCTGTTGCATGCTTCAGAGGTACGTAAATACAGTCTGGCTTCAAGACGCGCTAATGCAACATACCCTAGACCAGCGCTTCAATGAGGTTAGACTAACCAGCTCACCTCGTATAGCCCCTGATGGTCATAGGCCTGAGCGATCCTTGTTCTGGAAAAGTACCTCTTGTCTTGTTTCATGCAGAAGCGTCTGCGAAGAGCCTCGTGGAGACAGACTTGGTGATATCACGGTAGCGCTAGTAGCTCACGGTATCAGACCGCCACTCAACGCCCGCGCACAGAACCTTTCCACACCTGCGTCAGCGGGAGTCTCACTGAGTATCGGCCCCAGTCACTGCTTGAGTTTCCTTCGAATATCATTTCGAGCCTGTGCCACCACTCCAGCATGGCTCAGCACGATCAGATCAGCGCATCCCTCGTCGAATCAGAGGGTTTCTTCCCCCAGCTCCTGCAGGCGGAAGAACGAGCCTATGGATCCTCCAGGACGATGTCACTCCTGTTCGCTCCCCCAGGAGGAACATCCCGACAGCAGAGGTACAGCAACTGCGTTTGAAGCGACACATCACCTCGTGGAAGGAAGATCCAGCAGCCATCTATCTCAAGGCCGTGGCCCCCAAAGCCGAGGTCGTCGGCATGGCAGTATGGTACTTCTACTCAGATCCGTCATTCTGGTGGAATCTCTAGGCTGGGATGCGTGTGCCTCAAGACGGGCATCAAGAGCTTTGCGATCATTACTTCGGCACTTTGGTCGACACGAGAGAACAGAGATACGGCTCGGACAAGCCTTACGTGCTGTTGGCGAATCTGGTCGTTACGTCGGAGTGTGCAGAGGACCGGGGTTGGAAAACTGCTGCTCCGGGGAATGGAAAAGGCCGATGCGCGAGGATTGGAATGTCGGTTGGATGCGTCGCCGTACAGGCTTCCGTACTATTAGTGGCCAAGACCCCTCTGGTCCGGAAGGCATGCAGATCTGGCGCTGCAACATGCAGGGACATGACAGACGCTAGCCTCTGTATAGCTATCATGGCGGTGGAGGTCAACGACTCTTCACTACTTACCGGCTCGCAGGAACCCTTTGCCGTCAATGTTGCGCCCACTTTCAGTTCTGCAGAACAAGAACAAAGGAGGCAGAAACCTAACGAGACATTAGAAGGGGTAAGGGGACTTTTTCTGGGAACCCTCCCCCACGCAAGCAACATAAGGGCATGTCGTGAGAGGCCTATAACGCTTATGAAGACCGCCTCGTTCTTCTAGGGTCGAGGAGGCAACGTGCTGTTGTGCGTCTCTAGGGAACCCTCCCTAGGACCTCCTTCTAGGGTCCTCGTTAAAATTTGACAGTCTGAAGGAGGGACAACTTTTGGGCCACCGCCCCGACGTGGTCAGCAGCTTGAGTCAAAAGACAAACGGCTTCGAACATCTGGCCACTCACCAGAACAAAGGCGATCGTTGCAGGTACACAATCATAGAATTTTCAAGCCAAGCAGACCTGTGGGAGAAATGGAGGATGGATATGCTGCCAATAGCCGCTTTGCCTCCTGCTCCTGATTTGAAATGTATGGCGCAACCATGATATAGTAATTCAGCAACATTCCTGGCGTCTTGAGGCCACGGTCCCGTGCAACGGCTATCAGGGTACAGCTTGAAAGTAGGCTGACCTGTACCTCGTATAGTAGCGAGATAGTAGGTGCTGTGGTGACGCCGAAGGAAAGAAGTGTTCTTTAAATGGTAGGGCCGGGCTCCTAGTGCCCCTGACTGTTAGAGCTGCTTGTGCGGAGTAATCGAATAGTGACAAGAATTTCAGAGACTTGGTTAAACTGAGTTTCGAGCACAAGGGAGTAGTGGATTTGTCGGGTTGGTGGGATAGAGCTCGCCGAAGTCGGTGCAGGTGTTTTGATATCGTTGGTTCTGGGCCCGCCTGAATTAACTCAACTGGTTAAGCATGCTGTGTGTTCTCGAGAAGCCGCGTCTGCTGGCCACGTAAGCAACCAATAACAACGGCACTTCCTGAAGGCGATTAGATAAGATCGCGTACTTGAAAAGATACTCAGGCCACCACATTGTCGAGTCCTAGAATGCTGTCTTCTTCCCTTCACTGATTTACACGGGAAAGATGTGGCCAGTACCGTTTGTGGCCGCCTCCAGCCTCTTCATCGCTGCTTTGGTAGCAGCGTTGCCCCACTCAGAACCCGGGAAAGCCACCAATGATATCCGGAACGCCAACCACATCTTTAATGCGATACACTCGTCAATGAGACAATGGGGCTCTTCGCTCTTTCACAATGGCATGTCGGTTTTCCCCGCCGTGGTGCCGGCAGGAACGCAATTCTACCATGGCTCTGGGACGCAAGAGCCAGTACAGGGCCTTGAATGGCTTGCATTCGAGCCGGAGCATGCGATCATGTTTGCGAGGAGTTTCAAGCCACCTGACTCTGAGAGGAAGGGGCCGATCGATGAATCCGGCCAGCACCTCCCAACCAGCATCGATAATCCGGCGCCATCCGAACCAATGCAGATCATAGGTGCCAGCTCCGGAGACGAAGAGCATCATCTCAGGCCCAGCCCACCTCGCGTTGAACCCGGATGGCTCCACACATACCGCACCAAAGAGGCGACGCCTCTGCTCTACATCGACGGTATGTCAGCTGGCAAGTGCGACAAAGGGACGCTTGACAGTCAGGACGTCTTGCTTTTGAACGCGAGTTCCGAGAGGAAAGGTGTATTCTGGGAGTGGGAGCGCGCCGATCGATTGTGTAAACTGGCGGCCGAGCAGTGGGGCGGGAAAATAAAGGGCTTTATTCGGATGGAGGCAGGATTCGAGATTATCATGTGTTCTTTTTCCGACAGTCTGGACTTCGTACAATCGACGAAAGCCGGCCCCTTTGCTCCTGCCGGCGCAGAACGAGACCCTGAAGAGAGGCTATTTCAATGGCAAGTATGGCAATGGGTCAAGTTCGTGACTGCGCGATACGATGGCATCGGTGGCGGCAGGGTGAAGCTTGACTATGACAAATTTGTCACAGCCTACAGTTACGACTTCGATCTGTTTCAGGCTGACGATGGCTTACCTCGGCTCGAAAATGCTTCAGTCCCATCCTTGAACGTGGCCCGCGCTGACATCGATTCGACGATACGGGGTTGGGATCCTGACCAGGTCTCGATTCAAAATTCAACGGACTGGCAGAGTGTCGCCGATATGGTGGTCGAGCGGTATGGCAAGCTGCTGAAATACCTTGTGTCAGGCTCTGTCAGGACGACCGAAGAACTACTGAGGGAGCTGGAGTTGACGCTTCGTGTGTTTATTGACTCTGACGCCCGAGACGCCATGGCGGAGATTGATCGCTGCTGGAAGCAATTCAATCCAGCTAACAGCAACATACAGAGCTCGATTGCTGCTCGCTCGATTCGGGATGTTACCAGAAGGATCTGTGAAACCTTGTTTCTCATCTTTGACATCAACATGCCGTTGTCCGAGTCTCTGAGACATCTGTGGGCGATCATCCACTACCTGGATTGGTCGGTATGGAAGAAATGCCCGGAATGTCCATACGACGAAGTCTGTTTCATACCCATCTGGCCGTTTGGAGCGCCCGAAGATCGAGAGGATCCACAGTGTAGGAACGCAAGTGACCTGAGCGGTAGAACGGGATACTGGGGAAATCCTCGAGCTCGTGGGGTGGAATTCGGGACGGATGAAGTGTAGGCAAAGCATGTGTAGTGCTCCGACGCAGACGTGAGAGACTGGAGACTATGCAATGGGAAGTTATGGCGAGGACGATGCTTCCAAAGGCACCAACCTCTGCTTCAGGTGGTCAGTCGGCCGAGGGGAATCGGCAGTCTCCCAGCATGGTTTCCGATAGTATGGGTGTGTCACTCCCACGAGCCACGGCATATTTGGACGGGATACCGAAAGCGATATTGAGCCATATTTCATTATATACTCCCACTCCATCATTTACGCCATTCTAGGCTAAAGCCACCACCGCATCAGGTAAAAGGTAAGATTTGCGTGTCGGGCCAGAATAGTCAACGCGCAAGGTCTCCAATAGGGAACGCCCTGAGACTCGTGCCGACAAGGAAAGGGAGAAATTCGAGTCCGCGAGGAGTTGGCAGCTTGCATCCTACGCATAGTACAACCGTCGTATGCAGACCATGCTGAAAAGGAGGGTATCGTCGTTCGTGCATGGTATTGAAGCCATAGTAGAGGAGGAGCATGTGGCCGACCGGCAACGAAGTTGTTGAGCAGCGGACCGAAGATCTTTTTCAGAGCCGCTTAGCTCACAGATGCTCACAGGTGGCCAGAAAGGTTCTAAAACCACGAGACCAAACCGAACTCAAGAAGGATTCTTGTTGACGGAATACGAGAGTGGTAAAAGGTCGAAGTTGGTCTCCCTGAAAGGCGCAGGCGGGGCTCGGTGCTCGGACATTCCCGGCACGCCTCCAGCGACACAAGAAGCGTCCATCACGCCTTCACGCCCAGCTTTCCTCTGTCCCAGCTTACCATCCTTTGGTCTCTGGGCTTTGTACTGTTGGGTTAGGATGTAACTGCAAGTCTTTCGTGAAGAGAACCCGCCGTCATGACCGAAAACTCTGCCCAGGTGAATGCAACAATTGCGACCGATGACTACTTCGACCTTGGCCCGTTTCACCGGCCTGTTAGTACCACCAGCAACGAAGCCCAAGTCTGGTTCGACCGTGGACTTGCATGGAGCTACGGATTCAATCATGAAGAATCGGCGGAATGTTTCAAGAAAGCTATCGCCATCGACCCTGGTTGTGCGATGGCTTCTTGGGGCCTGGCGTATGCTCTCGGGCCAAATTACAACAAGCCATGGGAATTTTTTGACGGCGAGGAGCTGCAATCCGTCGTCAAGCGGACACACGCTGCCGTCGAGAAGGCAAAACACGAGGCTGTCAGTTCGAGCCCTGTCGAGAAGGCACTGATCGACGCACTTGAGTTCAGATATCCACAAGCTCAACCAGCTGTTGATTGCTCGATCTGGAACCTGCCCTATGCTGACGCCATGAGGTCGGTGTACGCATCCTTCCCCGAAGATCTCGATGTGGCTGCCCTCTATGCGGACTCCTTGATGAACCTCACACCTTGGAAATTATGGGATTTATCAACGGGGAAGCCCGCTCCTGGAGCAAGCACAGTCGAGGTAAAGTCCGTCCTGGATCGAGCACTGAGTCGGACTGGTGGTCTACAACATCCGGGCTTGTTGCATCTCTATATCCACCTTATGGAGATGTCAGGCACTCCAGAGATTGCCATGCCTGTCGCGGACCGCTTGAGAGGATTGGTTCCCGATTCTGGCCACCTGCAACATATGCCCACACATCTGGACATCTTATGCGGCGATTATCGTCGAGCGGTTGCTTCAAACATGGACGCAATACGGGCTGACGAGAAGTTCTTAGCCAAGGCAGGCCCTTTGAACTTTTATACGCTTTACCGTTGCCACAACTACCACTTCCGCCTATATGGTGCAATGTTTGCAGGTCAGTCCCAAGTCGCGTTGGAGACCGCGGACTGGATCGAAGCAACAGTTCCAGAAGATTTGCTTCGTGTGGAATCACCTCCCATGGCTGACTGGCTGGAAGCCTTTCATGGCATGCGAGCGCATGTTCTCATACGCTTTGGCCTGTGGCAGGATATCATTGACCTGCGCCTTCCGAAAGACCAAGACCTCTATTGTGTAACCACAGCCTTGTTTCAATATGCCAAAGGTGTCGCGCTTGCAGCAACCGGAAGACTCGAGGAAGCGGACGAACAGCGTATCATCTTCGACGAAGCAATGAAGCGGGTAAAGTCAACCCGAACGCTCTTCAACAACGTTTGCCTGGACATTCTCGCTATCGCCAGATCGATGTTGGAGGGAGAAGTCGAGTACCGGCGCAGCAACTTTGACTCCGCTTTCAAACACCTTCGCCTGGCCATCGCGTTGGACGATGCATTGCCGTATGATGAGCCTTGGGGTTGGATGCAGCCTCCTCGACATGCGTATGGTGCACTCCTTCTCGAACAGGGTTTTGTAGAGGAGGCTGCTGCAGTGTATAGTGCAGATTTAGGATTCGACGATACGCTACCTCGGGCTTTACGCCATCCAAACAATGTCTGGGCTTTGCATGGTTACCATGAATGTCTGAAGAAGCTGGGCCGTATCGCCGAGGCGCGCATTATTAAACAGCAACTGGACTTCTCTGTCGCTATGGCGGACATACCTATCAAAGCCTCGTGCTTTTGTCGCACGGACAACAAATGATTCGAGCTTGGACCTGCTGTGTTCTAACCTTGTTTTACGCAATCGTCGCGACTGTCAACCATTATCTTCCATGATCCCCGGAATTGACAGAAATGCCAGACCAAGCATGATGCGTGTCATCTGACAGTCTCTCGATGCTATTTCTCTGTTATGGAGGTTTCCCTTTGTTCCCAAAACGGCGAGGACGGTTCCGGGGGGTAACGGGCGTAGCCATCAAACTCATCCCTTTGTTGACATCACGCTTGCAGAGGTATATAATTATTGTCGTGGTTCGCTGATTCTACAATAGATGCGTTGTTCTTGTTTGATCACTCAAGCTGCTTGGAGAACGCATACGCCACGCACAGCAAGCCGTTGACACGTCCACAACAACCCACGAGTTGCCAGCCAAAATGAGGGTTTTCAAGCTCGCAACCTCTCTCGCACTCGCATCGACGGTTGTTGCGGTACCCAATTTGTCTAGGGTAAGAAGAGATGCTTCGTCGAACTCGACCTGCATTTCTCAAAGTGATGCCGAGGGCATTGTCGCCAAGTTCATCACCGTCATGGAACATACGGATGTCAATGCTGCCAACGAGACGGTGCAAGAACTTCTGAGTGATAGTTTCTTCGAGACAAGTGAATCAATCAATATGATTGCAGGAAACGCTGTGAGTTCAGGACCAAGATAGAACTGGGATGACCATGCTGAGAGAATGTTGCAGCTAGGCAGTATTACCTTTCCCAACAAGGTAGCTTACATCGCTTCCATCCTGAATGCTCCAGCACCGCGCAATATAACAACGCTTAAGATCATGCCTGCGGGCTGTACCAATGTTCTGTGGTATTGGAAGATGCAGGTCGGTATCGAGTTGGCGCCGGTCCAAGGCTTCAACTTGATGGAAATCGACGCGAACAACAAACTGCTTAGCCAATTCATCGAGTTCAACAGTATTGCCTGGGCTGTTGACACAGGTAAGTCGATAGCTTCCTAGACGTACCTCTTGCTGACGTGTTGTAGGATTCACCGTCACGAACCCTGCTGGGCGGAAGGTCCCAGTGCCCGGCCAAACCTCCGCTTCTGGCTCTACTCTTGCCTCCTCGGCCCCGAGCATGTCCACGACATCAATACTACCTCTCTTGCTGACAGCCGTGATTGGATATTGGATGGCATATCTATGAGATCGCCCGAGGTTCTCTCGTGTACGGGGTCGAGATCTCCCCAGATGTTTGACCGAAAACTCAGAGTGCAGCGGTGTTCGCTCGGCCAGGGATTTTTAATCCTTTTTGATTGTACTCCGTAGCTAATAATAAATTAAATCCAAGAGCATCGTTCAGGTCCAACGTCATCGTGTCAGGATAGTTATACGAATTGCTCTAGAAGGGTGCCGAGGCTGAGATGCTGAAGCGAACGTGGGGTATTTCCAGAGGCCCTTCAATGAAATTGCCATGCACTTTCTCCGCGTTCCAGACGGCGGTGGACGGCAAGACGTCGACGATTGGTCCGCTGTCGTGCCTAAAATCTTAACCTTTCGTGGGGTCGTCCATCTGGCCATCTTACTCGGTGCTCCGCCTGTCCATCTTTGGCCAGTGAGCCTCCTGAACCTGTTGGTGTCAGACAGCCGATAGTTTCCGCAATTCTGGCCGCTGTTGCCGCTCTTATCTAAGCGGCCGCCCCTCAATTATCTGAACTTCGTCGCCGCGGCCTTTGAAACATTTTTAGAATCCTCATGGGTCGCAGAAATGGATGGCTTTCATGACCTTATCCGCAACCAGGCCCTTCTGTCTTCAGCATGCATCAAACAACCTGCGCCTCCTGCCGCAGCATCGTCCACTCCGGAGAAGCGCTACCGCTGCACCACCTGCGGCCAAGGTTTTTCTCGAGCTGAACACCTGAAGCGGCACCAAACGAGGCGTGAGTGACCCTCAAAGCGGGTATCCATTGCCACTGACACAGTCTTGGAGACACCGGAGCCAAACCTTTCTCATGTGTCTTCTGTTCACGGGACTTCTCGCGCAAGTACGTACTGCAGCCATCGACCGGCTCCGCCACCGCTGACCTACCCCGTAGGGATCGCCTTCAAACTCACTACAGCCATTGTCAACGGCGCGGCGACAGAGATGTCCCTAATTCGATCCCGAAAGGCCGTCGCCCTCATGCGTGTGTGACAGTGAGAATCCTGGGGCTGTCTGCGAGGCAGCCATCGTACTGACAGCGCCCACAGTGTATTTCGTCCAAAATCCGCTGCGACGGGGGCAATCCCTGTGCACCCTGCAAGAAGAAGCAGGTCCAATGTCGGCAGAAACGGGGCAAAGGCGAGGATTCAAGTTAGTCCTTTCCGCAAGAAAGATCGAATCGCAGAGTCCGCTGACTTACAATTTAGTCACTGACAAATTCGGGCCCGTTGGCGATCGCGTGTCCATCCAAGCGCTGTTGAACGGCGGTACAGACACCTTCACAGAGACATTCAATCTCCCGCCTTGCGATGATCGGCAAGCGGGCTTCCAGTTCCACCAGCAGAATGATGAGCCTGAAGACGAGATCGACTCCGCTCATCTCAAGTCAGAGTACGAAAGCCCGCTGACATTTGACTACTCGGCCATGTTCGAAATTCCGACTGGGGTCGATGACCAATATCTGGACTTCTGGACTGGGCCGTTCGGACTGATGCCCTCACCTTCATACTCCGATTTGCAGCTGGAATTATACGACCCGTCGATGGTTTCTCCGGAAATCCAGATGGGCTCGACCCCGTCCACCTCGACCCAACCGCCTTCGGACCAAGCGCAGTACGTTTCGGCATTGAGTATGGCGATCTACAACAAGCTATGGTGCCTTGCTCTGGACGAGAAAGCTAGACAAGAGCTCACATCCTGCCTGAATTTCCTACTGACGGGGGAGAGGATTCGGAAATTCGTGTCGCTATACTTCCGCAATTGGCACTTGAATTGTCCCATTATTCACAAACCCTCTTTCGATCCGGCAAACGTCCCAATCAGTCTAGTCATCAGTGTCGTATTCATTGGCGCGATGTATTCTAAAGACCAAACCGAACGGCTCGCTGCAAAAAAACTGGTAGATGTGGCGGAATTGGTTGTTTTCGACTCGGAGATCTTCTCGTTCGAGATTGAAGTTACGCGGTCGATACAGGGTGAACTGTTGGCAACGAGTTCAGACTCGGACCGTGAATGGGATATCTTTCAAGAGCTGCAGGCTGGTTATCTGATGGTCATCGCGCAGTACTGGGGCGGCTCCCGTGGATCGAAGCGACGAGCAATGCAGTCGCGTCTCGGCGACGTGATCAATGTTGCCCGAAGCATGCAGCTACACCGCGCTCGCCATCTGCCGACTGACCGCATCTCGGAAATCGTTTGGTTACAGAAAGAAACCAAAATCCGAACGATATCAGTCATCGCATTGCTCGATTGCGCCATGCGAATTTATTCCAACTATCCTTGTCGCATCACGCTCGCCGAACTCGACAACGATCTGCCTTGCAAGGAAGCAATTTTCAGCTCGCGGCACCCTTTCATGCAGGATGAATCGATCTTTGCTCCGCGACTTACAATGTCACAATCTTTCGCCCTTCTGTTCGATGGAAAAGCCAAGTTCCCTAATTCTACAGCGCCTTCGGTACTTTCGTCACAGGCAGATGCATCGGAGGTGGAAGCATCATTGGATGGGCCAGATACTAATTGCGATCTTACAATGTTCGACCTTTTCATTCTGATACACTGTGAGCTTGCTATCCTGGTCCCGGCACTTGAGTGTTCTCGAGACTCTTTATGACTGACCTGACTCTAGTTTTGTACACTTACGTCCATTCCTGTATTATGACGATGTCACTCAATCTGCCTACCACAAACTTTGGCCCTGGATCGAAGTCCTCCAGTCTGGCCATGGGCCAGATTACCCACCAAGTCAAAGGAGCGCTCGAAAAATGGCGCCAGTTGTGGGAAGTCATTCGCTCTCAGACACAAGACAAATCACTGAAGGCCGAGGGCATGTACAGAAACGCCTTCAAGTTTTGGGTCCTACTACAGTTCATCTTGGCTAAGGAGGAAGCCGTTGATGTGATCACGAGCATGGAGGTCAACTGCGACGATGCCTTGACTAAGCTCAAAGTCCTTTTCAAGAACGACAATGAAACTGAAAGGTGAAATTAATCAGGTGAAGCGAAAAGCTTACCGGGGGGGCCCACGTATTTTCCAAGAGCTGGAAGACTTTGAATGATATCGAGGCTGCATCTCCGGTCCTCACCAGATCTTCAGGCTCTGCGCAGAGCAATATTTTCGGAGCAATATGTCGCCAGCCTACGCTCCGAGTATCTTCGGGCTTGGCCATCAGAAGATCTCATTGGCCCAACGCTGAACGTCAAGGGAGCTAACGATGGATATCAGGCGATGAGTGGGCTGCTGGGGCGGCGGCGCCACGATTTTGATTTCTCAATATGACAGCTAGTTCGACCGTTTCTCCCCTCCTCGAAGTCTGGACGGAAATGCCATCCGGTTCCGTTCCAAGTCCCGCTACTGGATCTCACGGATGCCTTTCGACTCCGTCAGTCGACCCTCGAAGCTTGCAAGATGCGATTACAGGGATACATCTCTGCAAAATTTCTGCATCGGGGTCTGTGAGATGACTGGAAAGTGGACATCGAAGAGACGCGGTTACAATGCTAGATGACAAGCGCACAAAACGACTTCAGATAGAGACGGAAACCGGCTCTCTGCCACTGAGTCCGAAGGGACTCTTGGATTAACAGCATATCTGAGCGTCGATCTGTTGAGTTCAGACTGAGAGTTTCTCGGTGTGAACAGTTACTCCGCCCTTCGAAAGCTCATCCAACTGCTGTTCGGCGATCTCTCGAGCTCTCTCTGAGGAGACACACTGGTATGTTTTGAATTCGCGACGGGGCACTTTGTTGACGAACATTTCGTCAATTTCCTCAAGAGAGCGCCCTTTGGTTTCGGGTATCAAGACGAAGAAGAATACTGGAGCCCAAGGTCAGTAGGAGGACAGACAATGATTTGTGGATACGCACGGAATGCAATCGCGTTGGACCCTGCCCATATGTACCCATATTTCGCACCCCAATTGAGATTGTTCGCATTCAGAAAGTATGGTGTGCAGTATGAGATCAACCCTGCAATGGTCAGTCAATGTTTGAAAGACAACGCCGACAGAGCTCACAGTTGAAGAAGTAGTTGATTCCAGTCCCAAGCCCGACACTGAACACGCGCAGTCGAGAGCTGACAAGTTCACCTGCAATCGGCCAGGTGATCGTCCCTGTGAAGCCGTTGTAGAAGAAGCTGAACATCAACGCAAAGCCTACCAGTGCCTGACCAGCACGGTGCGAATGACCAGCGATGCTCAACAAGCCGATCACAAGCATGCAAATTCCACAGCCAGCGGAGCCAATCAACAGCATTGGACGACGGCCGAAGACCTTGTGCATCAGGAACATGCCGCACATCGCTCCCACCAGACCGAGACAGTTCTGCAGAATCGTTGCCTGGAATGGTTTTTCAATGCCCGCCATCTGATAGAAGAAGGTGCTGTATGAGATGGTGAACCACACTCCGGACGCGGCGTGAGAGGCGATTGCTCCTGCAGCCAGGATTGTACGGCGTCGATCCGTCCCTTTGAACATATCGAAGACAGAGGTGGAAGATGCCATCTCTTTCTCTTGCTCAATGCCTCTCTGCATCTCGACGAATTCTTCGTTGAGAAGCTCTGGCTTCAGTGATGTGCCTCGGAGCTTTTCTAGGGCCCGACGTGCCTCTTCTGGCCTGTTGTGCAGAAGAAGCCAGCGAGGTGATTCAGGCACGAAGAAAACGAAGATGCTGAGGAGGACCGGGATCGCGAACAGTGAAGCCAGCGGAATTCGGTATGCCAGTTTGCTGTTCAGTGTCTTGGTGTAATTGTCTGCGATTGCTCCGAGTATGCTGCCCAGATTCACCCAGAACCCAAAGAATGAAGCAAGAAAGGCTCGGTGTTGTGGAGGTGAGACCTCTACAGTATACGTATTCGAAAAAAGAATGAAAAACCCGTTGCCGAGTCCGAGAAGGATCCTGCCTGCGTACAAGCCCGCGAGACTATTAGCGCCGACTTGGACACCACAAGCAATCATCGACACCAAGGCAGCCACCCAGATTGCGGGTTTACGGCCGAACTTGTGCGAGAAAGGACCACCGAGCAGCACCGCTACTATGGTTCCGACGTTGAGAAAGCTGGAGATCAGCTGCTGAGGCTTGGTATTGATGTTCCAGCCGCTTTTGACTTTGGGGTCTTTGTAGCCGAAGACTTCCAGGAAACCGATCATGGCCTGAAAGCCTGCGACGGCTGCCGTATCTGCGACAGTTAGCCTTGAAGATTTTCGCCTGAGAAGCGCCTTACCAAAGCCATATTGGCAATTGGCCATGCTCACCACACAGCATATGATGAGACATTTCCAGTTGTCGAGGAGGTGATTGTTCCGTCCTTCGCTGATCATCTTGACTATTGGAAGAGGTCACCTTGCCCCGTCTGCTGAGATTAGAGGATGCAAGCGGCCGAGCATTGTTGACTGAAATATAAGAATTGTTCACAAGTCTGGGAGGTTCTGATCCGGGGCAAGGTCGGGCCCAAGTCTCTGGGAGCAGCAACCCAGTCATATGGGCCCCGGAAAGACGGCGCGGACTTTGACCGGTGGCTCCCACTGCACCAATTGCACCTCCGTTCTCATGTATGGAGACCTTGTGGCACAAGAGATCTGTTCCCCTTAATAGCATAAAGATATCTCGGCTCTTCTACAACTTGCATCTACCGGATGCAAGGCAGTATACAGGTGGGGCTGACTACCAGACATCGCGTGGGGACTCGCGCAATAGTCTCTTGAACAAACAAGCACCTGACCAGGGGAGTCGTTGGGAAGCAGCCCGGTCGCCATGTGGGATCATCACACTAACAGTACCGGCAATGGACTCTACTAACCTCACGTCTTTCAAAAGTGGTATCCTCCTCCTACCTGGATTTAGGGTCGAGGGAGAAACAGAACGACAAAAATTTGTCTAGACGCCGCCAAGGCTTGATAGCTCACTTCAAGTTGTCATTCCCGGCTTTTCGAAGCTGCCAAGCCCAAGTAGCAATGGAAGCCAGGCCAATTGCCATCGGTCGCCGACCTATGACTGCATGTCAAAAGATCCTGGTCCATCATGCCCTTGGACTCGAGGTACCGTATGTCGAACCAGGAACGGTCATTCGCATCGCCCCAGATTGGTTCCTGGCATCTGAGGTTGCTTGGTTTGGAATGAACAAAAGCTACGAGCGAATGGGCCGTCCTGGGATCCGTCGCCGAGACAGATTCTGGCTTGCAGGAGATCATGTCGTGGATCCGAGAGTTAACCACCAAGCATATGAGAAGTCTCTCATCGAGGCTTGCGATCAGATTGCGAGGGAAATGGACCTTGGGGACAATTATGCCGGCCATAACACCACTATCATGCACACCGAATACTATCGCTCTCGATGCCAGCCTGGTATGCTCGTCATTGGTGCAGACTCACATACCTCATCTGCGGGAGCTCTGGGCAGCCTGGCAATTGGCGTCGGTGTCACTGACATGATCCTGCAGCTGGTCACCGGGGAAACATATTTCGAGGTTCCGGAGATTGTTCGCATCAACTTCGTCAATAAGCCACCCCTTGGCGTCAGTGGTAAGGACGTCATCCTCGGAGTGATGCGTAACCTCAGGAGGAACACGGTCGCCGCAGGCCGACTTGTCGAGTATACAGGAGAGGGACTGCAATATCTGTCATGCGATGCAAGGTTTGCGATTGCGAACATGACCACGGAATTCGGTGGCATCGGTGCGTGCGTGGTGCCAGATGGAGTCACTCTCGAGTACATCCAGCGTCGAAGGGATCCGCGACACAAGTCCAATAGTATTTACTTTCGACCGGATCCTGACGCGCAATATGCGGAGTCGTTCGACGTCGATCTGGCGGACCTGGAGCATTTCGTCGCGCTTTATCCATCTCCAGACAATGTCGTCCCAGTCAGCGAAGCAAAGGAAAAGCTCCAGAATTTACAAGGAGTCTTCATTGGGGCCTGCACCACTACAGAAGAAGAGTTGATCCTTGCGGCGCTCGTGCTGAAGGAAGCAATGTCTCGGGGTATGAAACCCAATACGCCTGGACTGCGACAAGTCACTCCAGGATCGAACTCCATCGTCAGCAGACTCACGGAATTGGGGCTGTTGGATGTCTATGAGCAGGCTGGATTTGTGATAGGTCCAGTTGGCTGCAGCTATTGCGTAGGTATGGGCGTCGACAAAGCCGGCGAAGGCGAAGTCTGGTTGTCGTCGCAGAATCGAAATTATCGCGATCGGATGGGTCCGGGCTCGATTGCGAACATCGCATCGGCGGCAACTGTTGCCATCTCGAGTTTCTCAATGTCATTGCAAAGTCCAGAGGATATTCTTCGCGCGATCGACATGGCTGAATTTGATGCAATGAGGAAGTACAGACCACAGCAGCCAAGAGCGTGTCCGGAATTCGTGCAACCTGAGCTGCTCGCTCCGGTCTCAGCCGATGGTGTCAAAGAACAGAAGAAGGGCGAGGATGGACAGCCGCCGTCGCTTCCTGAGTCGATTCAAGGCCGCATTCAGCGATTTGGAGACAATGTTGACACCGATAGCATCATCCCGACCGACAAGTGCCATTCTCACTTGACTCGAGAGGAGGTTGCCCGAGGTGCATTTTGCTACACCAGACCCGAATTCTACGACCGTGCTCAAGCGGGTGCCACAATCGTTGTTGCGGAGAAGAGCTTTGGCTGCGGTTCTTCTAGAGAGCAAGCTCCAAGGGCGTTAATGTGGGCTGGGGTGCAAGCTGTTATCGCTAAGTCCTACGCCTTCATCTATCAGCGAAATCAAGTCAACAATGGGTTGATGGGGATCAAGATCCTGGATGAAGAGTTCTACCGACTCGCCCAAGAAGGGAAAGAAATTGTGATTGATGTCAAGAATCGCAAGATTCAATGCGAAGGGAAGACGTGGGACTTTCGGCTCGATCGCATTCAAGAACAGCTGCTTGCAGAGGGTGGGCTTCTCAGCACGTATGAGAGATACGGACCAAGCTTGTTCTCGAAATTGCAAAGTCTGGACCAAGCAGCGGGACAACAGATGAAGGAACTTACAGCAGGGCTTGTGACGGAAACACCAGGGCAGGCAAAATCCATGGAGTGGTGACAATCTCTAGCCCCCAACTGATTCTTGCAAGTGTGTAGCCAGATTGTTCATGGTACATGACGACGCCATAGCAAAATACCCCATTCCAACTATCATATCCCCTTTGTTCATTGTCGACAGATGACGGGGTCGTTGGAGCAGCAAAAACAACCTGGTATGGTGCTGGTTGACACGGTTCAACGCTGAACCAACCAGAGACCGAACCTGGATCGCGGTAACAAACGTCGCCTCCCGGCCTTTCCTCCATGTGTGACGTGGCAGGGGTGAAATGTGCGCGGGTCATTCACGTTCGGTGTCGAATCTGATGCGCTTGAGTTTCGTGAGTGTCGTTCGCTGCTAAGGGCTGGTTCTCTTGCTGGAAAGGCTCTTCTGTACAGGCGGTTGCAACTCGCACTGACAGAACGCGAGACGATGTGAAGTGAATGGCCTCGCGTTCTGCTCGCGAGTCGGTGTCTGCGGGAGATCTTGAGCAGATCGGCTTGCCTTGTGGTCCGCTGTGGTCTATTTGTGCAGGGCAACATGAACCTCTTCACACCATACTCATAGATTCATCAACAATTAACATTTCGGATCAGCCGGCAGTTCCATAACATCCTTCAACTCCCCTCCAGTCCTCTGTTTCAACCCTGAAATCATAATGGGCAACGTTTGTACCTCGCTGCCAAAGCTAGTTAAAAATCATCTCGACATGTCCAATTATCCCAACGCTTGAACCAAGCCGGACACCTGCTACACCTTCACAGCGTAATCTTGCAGTCGAGAAGATCTCAATTTGGACTGGAAGCTAACAGCAGGGCAGATGCAATCAGCATGGACTTGGGGACCAGCCTAGCCTTGCCATGCCATGCTGCCTATTCTTACAGCCGGAGCTGGTCGATGATCGAGTGTTACTACTATTTCCTGGTACTGACCACAAGAGTTTTGTGGAAAGGTGAGAGCTTGTTTTCATTCTGGCCATAACTTTTTTACAAACTTACTGGGGCGTTCATCCGTGAACCTCTGAACTTCAGGTTGCCCATGAACACCTCAAGAGGTGTGACCACGACCGATCTCCATGGCGTCGGTCGCGCGTATACGCTTCAGGGCCGAAGAGGACGTGTTAGTGCATACGAAAAACGATATCGGTACGCAACCAAGAATCAATAATGTCAGGTCATGTCTTCTGAACGAACCGTGTTGCCTCGCTCCGCCAATCGGAGCCTGCTAAAAGCGGAGAAGATTTGACTGGAAAATTATATCAACTTTTTTCAACCAATATGGTGTTCAATTTAGTGGGTGTTGGCTGCCGTGAACCGTTGTGTCAACGCCATCCGAGCTACGTTGCCCTGAGTGTTTGATGTCCAATCGCACGGATGCGCAACTGCGGGCGAGGTCTGGAAGACGATTTGTGTCAATCACACAGGTGTTTAGGCTGCTAGGAAGGGGTGGTCATCTCGCTTGAAGCTGGTTGGCCAGCTACATCATTGCGACTCGCAATGCCAAGTAGGCTACACCGAGGCTCGCCGCCGTGAGGCGTGGGGAAGCCCCAGCGTGCGCGACTTCCCCAGGATCCAAAGCACAATTCTCCCTCTCCCAGAGCAAGTCAGTCATTCACCGATCCTATTCCAGTCATGATCGTGCTCAGTCTAGAAGCCTGTCTCATCCGACCCCTGTATCTTCCCCTCAGGTGCAGGATAAAGCCTTTCCGCGTGACGACTCGTCGTTACCTCTCCCCACCGGACTTCAAAAGCTGATGACCTGCATCCCCGTCCCCTTGCACTCCTCGACTCTGCGCACTCGGTATCGTCCAACACCCCCCTCCATTGGCCTCAGCCGCTATGAGGGCGAAGGCCTGCACCAAATGCCGGCAATGGAAAGCGCGATGCGAGTACACAGAGGACGATTCCGGCGGCTGCGCACGCTGTCGCGCGCTTAGGCTGCCATGCGTCTTCGACGCATCCTTCAAGCGCACCTCGAGGGCGAAGTCGCTACAGATGATGTCATCGAAGATTGAACAGTTGCAGCAAGCTCTCCGGGAGAAATCTCCAAGCAATGGATCGTCGAGTCAGACACAAGAGCGCAATGAGACACTTCCCTTGAACAACTGGTCACCACAATTACCTAGTATGGTGGGCACGATCACAGCTACAGAGCCTCCCATGGATCTTCCGGCGATCCTCCCGGCGCCGTCAATTAGTTCGGGAGGCGCATCATCCACAGCATATCGGATTCTTGGCAATGTTTCTCTCACATATGGTCAGATTAACGAGCACTTCAAGACATACTTTGCCCGGTGTCACCAGTATTTGCCCTTCAAGATGACGACACACTCACCCGATGCCATCCACGCGAAGAGCCCCTTGTTGTTTTGGGTCATATGCACCACCGCGGCGAGCTGGAGAGTCCGGTGTCAACTTGCTCCGTCTGTCAAAGCAATGATTGCGGATTCTATCCATTCGTTCCCCCGCTCCGTCGAACAGGTACAAGCCCTGCTTATCATGTCTATGTGGCCGTTTTCGGTCTCGTCGGTGATGGAAGACGTATCTCATTACTATTGCTGTCTGGCTACCCAGATGGCTCTCCATCTAGGACTGCACCGTCCGACGCAGACACACTTACACGAGCACGGGATGGAGGAACGAGAGAATGCCCGAGCTGTCGGCGAAGAAGTCAAGACCACGACGTGGCTTTCCTGTTTTGTCGTGAACCAGAAACTGTCGGCTATTCGCGGATTGCCTCCATCAATTCTAACCGACGTACATTTGCTCAACGCGTTTGACAAGAATTCTATCAACCCAAGACTTTCGCAGCTTTGCCGGATCTATCACCTCCTGATGCAATCAAATCTTGCCATCAGTGCCAACGGCTCAACTCCTTCCGGCATGTTGGAACCTGGACAGCGGCTGAGCGCGATGAAGAGTTGGGCGGAGCGCTTTTCAACCCTGGAACGACAACATCTAGAGAACATCGACGCTGTTGTCAAGATCGCCTTTCTGACATCAAGGTTACAGCTCTGGTCGTTTGCTCTGCTCGATGATATGCTGGTCTCACCAGAGCTCATTGTATTCATCGACAACGCGAGACGAGATGCCAGCGAGCTGATCGAAATGTGTTACAGCCAAAACTTGTCGATTGTGCCCGCATGCGTGCGCCACGCCATGTGTTTCAGTGCTTTTGTCTTGGTCAAAATTCTCCGGTCTGGCTACAGCTCCGAGTCGGAAGTGCTTCAGGACGACATCGAGCGAGTTCGCCAAGCACTCAGTACCACATCGGGGACACCGGATGATACTCACCACAAAGCGTGCGAGACAATACGACGGCTTCTCTACATTGAAGACAAAAAACTTTCACCGCCCATCCACACAAGAATGGGTGCTTCAGTGGTTTACGATCTACTGCGGATCCACGCGGAAGACAAGTATTGCAACATGCCGAATCATGCCACCACAAATCCGATCATAGATCTCGAGGGACTCGACTGGAACTTCTTGGACATGATGGGATAGCGCAAGTCGACTTCAATCACCGATACATTGCTAGTCTTAGACTTCCCCCCACACGAGGAACGTGCGTTGAGTCAATATTGCTTCGGTCAACGACCCGAGCAGAAGTTTCTGGCTCTTTGCCCTTGACCGATGCCTAGCACATATGCCGTTAAAGAGTATACCTGAAGTTGATGTGGAAGTCCTGTTCATCCTCCAAGGACCTGTTCATATGGGGATGGATCTCTCCACGTCTTGCATAGTCCTCCAAGATGCTGTCCCGCTGCTTGTTCAGACGGCTGAACACCATCATCAACGCTGCCGCGAGAAACAGTGAAAAGAACGAAAAGGCCATAGCGGTCGCATGACCTTTTACGTATCTCGGGCCATTGTCGTATATGTTGGCACCCATGATCGAGAACAGCTGTCCAAAGATTTCTGCCATCGCCCATGTTGTGGCACGCTTGGTGAACCCACCCGTGTTGATCGCGAGCCAAGTGAGGAAGAGGACAACGGCTGGGTACATGCCGCTCGTAATGAAGCAAGTGGCAACAACCTTGGCCGCGGTGGACTTGACGCCGAGCAACATGGCATAGCCGATGGCGTTGACAGCAAATCCGAAAATGATGAAGGGTCCTTTCAGATTCACCAAGTCGCTGAGGTAGCACAAGATGAGCAGGGTGCAGAAAGCGCAGGCGTACGGGATGACCGAGAACAGCTGCGCATCGAGATTGCTGTATCCGAAGTCGCGGATGAATGTCGGCAGGAAAATTCCGATCGAAGACAGGCAGAGACCACTGGTCGCATTGAATATGGCAAAGGCGTACGTCTTTGGGTCTTTGAGGCAATCCCAAACTTGGGGCCACAGAATCTTGGAGCCTGTCGTGTTCCAGCCTGGGATGGTCAGCATATCATCTCAGTGAATCTCCTCGGCCACCACGTACTCGACGTTCTTTCCAGCGCCAGGCTTATCTCGTCCCTGGTGAATAGCCAATTCTTTCCATTCTTCATTCTATCAGGAAACGCAGGAAGAAGAATGATCACAAGGACTCCGACGAAGACAGCAATGACTCCTTCAATCAAGAAGAGCCACGACCACGGCGAGCGGCTGCTGTGGGCCAAATCCTCCCCAATGGCGTACGCTATCAAGCCGCTGAAGGCGCCGGAGAGGGTCGCAGTTGAGAAGATCAGAGCTGCATGACTAATCAATGATTGCTCGCAGTGCTGGGAAGGACTGGACTCACCACCTCTGGTTGCAATCTCCCTGCGGGTGTACCAGAAGCTGTTGTAGATACCCGAGTTCTGCGTGAAGGACTGGGCACAGCCGATAAGTATGCGTGTTGTCACAATAGTAGCATAGTTGTTCGCCTCAGACATGCCGCACAGAATTACACCGAAGGAGATACAGGAACCACCCAGCACCCAATGTGGTGGGGTCCATCGCAACGAGATCGAGCCTGGAAACATGCAAATTGTGTATCCAATGACTGCGATCAGTCAGACCAGTACGCATACCAAGCTGTCATGCGCGACCTACAGAAGTACTGCGCGGCATGAGAATACTCGGAGTTGGAGAAACCGATTTCTTTCTGCAGTCCCAGAAGTCGACCATTGCCAAAGCTGTTTCTGTCCTATTATGGATCAGTACCTGAGAGTCAGGAGGAAATAATGGGTTTGTACCAGGAAGGTGACGAAGTAAATCAGCGCCAGCAGAGGAAGTATCAGCAGGTCTTGTTTCCGCAACAATCTCCTCTCGAGGCCTGACCGGACCGGTTTCTTTTCTGGTTGGAGGGTGTACGCTGTCGTCGGCTTGCTGTCTGCATCTTCAACGCAGGAAAGCTCGACGTCAGTGGTTGGTTGCTTGGCTGAGATTTCGGAAGTCATCTTGGAGGCACAACTATTTCGATGACGAAGGCTTTAGCGATTGCTTGTCTCTCTTGGTCTTCTTATATGGCGAAGCTTCGTCGCAAGCTTCGGGCCAAGAATTTCCCCAGATAATCTAGTCTGAATTCGAAAGCCGACAACAACGAGGCAGAGCATTGCGAGTCGCCATCAGACCCCCCCGCACGGTGCCGGCTATGCGTAATCTGGGGACGAGACTAACGCATGGAGACTAGCATTCCGGATTCAATCTGCATTGGGGCCGCTTTCGCAAGCTTCACTCGGCCAGCCATGGTCAGACTCGGGCTTCTCATTGTATGGTGCTGGGCGGCAGACGATTATTAGAGACGTGGTTCTGCTCTGACAGGAGTCTAGGACTTATTTTTACGCGACTTGCTGACACGTTCGCCGGTACTAGGCATGCATGAAGTCTCCGTCTGCTGCTATCAAATCTTCGCATGCAACTACCCCGTGGTCAGATGGACAACTGATGATCTATTTGCCCATTCGAACGCTAGAGCTCTGCTTTAGGGGCTCGTGCTTCAACTACCGCCAGGGGACGCACCGGCGATCCCGTTGCGCCAACCAGCTTCAACGGCGACAACACGAACAGAAACTCTTTGACCTTTTCCCGAGCCAACTCTTCCATGTCCAAAACTTCAATGATGTGGATTCCATTTTCCCACAGAAGAATACCATGGCATGGCCTTTTACTGAAATTAGGCCCAAGTTGAACCTGCTCAAATGAGATTGTGTCACCCCCAGCTGCCCGTACTTTGTGAGATGCCAACCACCTTCCTCCACTCGCGTCCGGGCCGGGTGTGCCTGTCTTGTGACCAAGAAATGCCACCGGGTCAGAAAACAATTGAATCCATCCTGTTCGAATCAAAACCACATCTCCTTCGTTGAGTGGTGTGTCTCCTAATGCTTCTTGGAGGTCTCCGTCGGTGATTCCGTACCCAGGGTCGAGCCGTGTCTTTCCTTTCAACGCCGGTATATCAAGGAAAACACCTCTGCAGACCATTGGTTTGATAGAGTCTGCTCCGAGTTTGACGTATTTCCCGCCTTGCATTGCATCCGAGACTGCCACTCCTCCGCACAGAACTCCTTTGCTGGCAACGTGGGAGAGTGCGTCGATATGCGTCCCGACGTGGTCACCCGTGATGATGACAGCGTTGGAAGCTGTCCCTCCTTGACCCGACCCATCTGAGTCCCCGTGACGACGCGATAAGGCCATCGAGAACGGGACATTGGCTGGAGCTGCTGGCATGCCGGATTGCATCGGAACTGCGAGGTCGAATACGCGAATACCCTTTTCCAATGCCTTTAGGAGGGCCATGTTTGCGCGGGTAGTCTTGTGTGTTGATCTGCCTGAACATCACGAGCTGGGCAACATCTACATTTTTATCTTTTAGGTGGGTCCCCGGTTTCGGCATTCTGGCCAATTCCGAAGATTAAGTCCTGTTGTTAGGAAGCCGTCCCTTGTATTATGAACCGCTCCACGTAAGGTCATCAACCATCTAAGTAAGTTTAATTAATAGTAGTAGTGATCAGATTCACTACGAAAGTAAAGGGTACGAGGTTACTTATAACGGCGTATGGGCAAAGTGACTAACTGACTCTACTGTTAGGAACAGCCTAAGTAGATCAGACCTTCACGCTGCTGCAGGCTGTTAGTAGCATTGTTGAGAGACATGGTGGAGCTAACATGATCTCAGAACTTCCAGAATTGTTCGATCCCGACTGATGAGGTAAGGATCATTGGTTGAAAGTACACGACAGTATCTTGTACCAGGGCTCGATCACTTATACACGAATCTACGTGTGGATATGGTTCACGTACTCTCCCGATCTTATAGATCTGCGAAAGAACTTCATCAGCAGGTCCAGGGTGAGGTTTTGAGGTGGAGAGAGCTGGAAGAGCCGAGAGGATGACTAGGTGGTCGGCATGTCGACCAGAAAGACGGGCTGCGAAGTATTTTTGCCCTCGAGAGGCTCACTACATGGAGTTGGCTTGATCTGCCGCTGGCTGTTCATCAACAAAGACTGCTCGTTATAGGGGTCTTCTTCTGGCATATCAATGGCTAGCCGCTGTTTAGAGTGCTACGAACTGGTGTTTGGGAAGCAGAGTACAGTGAAGAGGTTTACTTGAATCAACGTGATATTCAGCGAGCGTTTATGTTACCTGTTTCATATTCCGCAGCGTTTCCTGAAACACTGCAATGGCTATGGCTTTGAGCGAAAATGCTTCTCTGTTTCTGTCCCTTCATGTCCTGTACCACTGACCGTAATCAACAGTCTTTTCTCAAAAAAGAAAAGAATGCCTTTACATCCCACCCCTGAATATGCCGTACCAACAAGGACGAGTGTATCCGCAGCATCAAGCTCTGTGATGCTTTGCGCGCCTGTCATCGCAAATGTCGGTGCTTAGGTCGCGTGGACCGGGAGCGAGAGACGGCTCATGCGCAGTTGCACCATCGGCACCGGCAGTTCCTTTTTTCACGGCAGAAGCGGCATCGTGGGACGTGTCATCTGCTTCATTCCAGTGAATGGCATGGAACCCCGTGCTGTTCATGTCATCGCCCTCTGGATTGATAGCCTGTCGATTGTCCCGCTTGACCATGTTGTTGGCAGTAGAGTTGCCGCCACTATCGTCGGCAGACCGTGCAGACGCATGTGCAAGTATAGGCGAGTTGGGCCAAGTGCTTTGGCGACGGGGGTAGCTCGTTCTCGATCTTGGACCATTGGGGCAGCAGGTGTTTGAGACAAAAGAACGCCAGCAAGGGCGGAGAGGAAGATTTCGGTCTTCAGTCTGGATTGGAGCGTGAGTCTTGCGAAGTGATCGTTCCGGCGTAAGAAGTTGGCTTTGGAGGGAAATTGAATATTGATATTGTGTCGTTTGCTGTTAGAACTGAGGATGAATGAATGGGGCTTGAACTGGAGAACGATGTCTCCACTTATAACGTTATTTTCTCTGAAAAACCAGCTCTCGACATATAATGGTTTGTGTATCGTTCATGCTGGAAGTGCCAAGTGCTTGTCGTGCCATTCGCAAGGAGGGTTGACGAGTCGCTGTGGAGGTCGTATGAAGGCTGTGAACCTTATAGCATGACTTCTTAGCTGTTGAGTGTACGTAACAACAGTTGAGTTGTTGTAAAGTTCCTCGAAAGGCTCAATGCACTTTCTCGTAGCGAGGTGAGTGGCATGGTCTCAGCGTCGTCTCGCGTCACCTTAAATAATCAGGAAGACTCCAAGACCTAAGATTACCCTGGATTGCTAAGGGGTAACAATAGCGCCGTAAGCGCCGTAAAAGAATAAACCGCCAGTCTTCTCTAGACTTCCACTACTTCTGCGTCTGCTCTGCTTCTTGGATCAGCTTTCTCAGGGTGTCGGCACTCTTGAGCAAAAGACTCTCTTCCTCTTGATTTAACGGTATTTTGAGCGATCTGACGATCCCCCATCGTCCAAGTACAACGGGCAAACTCAAGCAGCATCCCAAGTCGTCGACCCAGTGCGAAATCGGACGAACATTTCGTTGGTCAAATAAAATCGACTTGCAGATGGCAGCACTGAGGGCGCCAATGCCATAGGATGTAGCACCCTTGGCCTCGATAATCTTTGCCGCTTTGTCTTTCGTTTCCGTCGCGACGGCTTTGCGGTCAATGGACGTTCCCGGCAGAAGACATTGATCCAGTGGCACGGCGCCGACGGTGACGCAAGACCAAGCTACCTATGGCTTCTGATCAGCTCGTCGAACCCGATCCGGTCTTTTGCCCATTTAATGTCATACCATCTGTGATTCTCCGTGTTCACCTAGCACATAGGCATCCACACTGCCGGCATCGACGCCGAGCTTGGCGGCCAAGATGCCCCTCAGCCTGGCACTGTCGAGGAAGGTCCCGCTCCCAATAATCTGGCCCTGGGGTAGGCCGGAGAACTTCTGGCAAAAGTAGGTCAATATATCCACGGGATTCGCCACGAGCAGAATGACAGTGTCCTCGCGGAACGGCTTCATATCTTCCGTAGCAGACTTGAGGATGGCCAGATTACGTCCCAGGAGATCGGTCCTTGATTCGCCTGGAAATGAACGTATTCAGAAAGGTAGTCAAGGTTGGTCGTGGGCGAACGTACCATGTCTCTGTTTTGCACCGGCACTGATGACGACAATATCGCATTGTCCGGCCTCCTTGTGGGTTGCGGATCGAATCCTTACCCCGCCGCCACTACAGATAGATTAGTTCGACCGTCTGAGACCATGCATCAGGATAACAAACCCAACAGTACCATGGTAAGTGGTGGTATCTTCGAGGTCTTTAACTTGTGCGTCTCGCTGCTTGGTGTTCGGGTCAACCAGCAGAATCTCGCTTGCAACAGGGTTCAGGATAAGGCACAGAGCAATTGCGGAACCCACGCTTCCAGCGCCGAGGATCGCAATCCGCGATCTATCAGTCGCTACTTCTGGGGCCATTGGTGTGGGCTCCATGTCGGCGTGTTTGATCAGATTAGCGCGCGGCGCGAGGGAGAATTGTGCCGGCAGCGAAAGGGAAAAGCAACGAAGGCGAGGCTGGAAGAGGATATGAACTTCAAGGCACCAACTCTAGTTGGGCCAATTTGAGGACCATTCCAAGGTCAAGCGGACTATTGGCACTTTGGAAGTGGGATGATGTCGTCGTCTGGGCTTGCCACAACTAGCTCTAGACTCACTTCTGGCGTCCAACCAATCGAGATCCCACCTCCGATTGTTGCACGTGCAACGAGGGGTCGTCAATTACCTGGTACGATAGACATCGTCTCACAGGTCCGCATGGTTGATGCACAGAGCTCCAACTTTCAGACTGTCCAAAGCAACAGCCGAGTCACCCGTGCTGTCTGCTTTATGGATCATCGCCAGATCCCTTCCAGCCATAGACGAATGCGAACTCGCGAGCCTGTAAGTCGAACTCTTGCCGGGACGTTGTGCACATTTCGAAGGCAAAACCCTCCAGAACTATACAGTAAGATCTTCATAGATACGGGTCATTAAGCGAGTGTGGAGACCGTATAATTCTGATGCTAAAATAGGTGGCAGATGCAGAAAGGGCTTCTGGATCTTCTCGATGCTGTTCTCTCCTTGCATACGATCAGGTCAGCTGCAGACATCAAGTCGAGACTTGAGTGTTCCCTCTTCTTGTCTGCGTAAATGTACCATGGTCCCCAACGAGACGAAGGATATCCTGATCAAAATTGCAGTTCGGTGCGACTTGCTTGCGAATACACTCCACATGACAAACGATAGGCCCCATCTGAATGTAGGCCCCATCTGAATGGAATGACTTCCCGTGGGGGATAGGAGATGGAAACCCCTCTTTCTTTTGAGAACATTCGGTGAGATGCGTAGAGATCACCCACCGCATGCTGGAATTGTGGCTCGGCTCTCTTTTAGAACTGACACCTTTCCCTATCACTGGTTTTGAGGTCAAAGCGCGAAGGCAGTGCCACAGCTTTCTTGATTGCAGACTTTTTCCATAACGCACCGCACCGCACCCTTCAATGCTGGCACCCGATTCCCAATCGCTGTCCGGCTGCTCCAGCGCTTGAGAGCATAAGACGCGGTCCGTCAGGGCTGATTCGCAGCGCTGTTCGATATTTTCTTCCCTTGTTCCTGGTGCCCGAACAGAGAGTTTCTGGTCGAACTCTCGGATTTGCCGGCTGTCAAACAGAAAGGCATGATTTGATGTGGTTTTGCGACCGTATCCCCCTCGGCGGCCAACTCGGATTCGAGCCGTACCTCCCGATTTGGCTCGTGTTTGAGTCCATGCGATCAGGAGGATGCAGGTGAAAGAGGCAGCCATTCCCGACTTGGATTTACATCGGCCGATATCACCTCAGGAAGTTGGACAGTGTGAACGGCCCTAGTGCTCGAATGGCGACCAAACCCAACTTTTCGCCGTCAACCAGTAAGATCTGATTTCAAAGACATCTTTTCAACCACCGGAAGAGAGCGGGGAAGAGGGCGGTGATGTTTGGGAATAGATGGATCTACCAAGGAAACTTGTATTGGCGGGCGTAGATGTCTTGTCATTGGATGAGGAGAGCAACATTTCGTCCTGCTGTATTGCCGCAAGTCTCGGAATGGGCCGGGGCCCTGAAAAAAGGTGGGCAAACCGTATGCCATTGCTGAGGCATCCTTGCCTTGATATTCTGCTTATCCTTGAACTGGAAGAATAACCCTTTATCAGGCCAGTGCAATACACTTTCGAATCCAGAACTCAACACAAGACCGTGTCAAATGATAAAGACAGGCATCACCTCTGGTAGAACCTCGGTCCACCTTCTTTCCGATTGGACCTTCCAAAATTCCTGCAAGGCTGCCAGCGCAGTTGGAATGTTATGGAACCTGGTGCGTGAGAATACTTCTTGCAGTCGCATTGTAAAGAAGTTGCGATGTTCTAATGTCGAGCTTTCGGCTGCAGCAATAAAGTACACCCACACAAGAGTATGATGCCCAGGGGTGGCCGGAGGGATTCGTTCACACAGGCTTTTGAGGCGTTCAAGATCCGCGACAGTCTCATGGTGAGGTGGACCGCTTGTGACACGTTTCAAGTATAAGTTGCAGGCCATATGGATGGCAGATTTATACATCCCGATCTGAGGCGCAAGCAGAGGGTGGAAAATGGCTGCGTTGGAAATGAAGTCAAAGTAAGCAGCAGGTCGGGCAGTCAGACTCAAAGCGCCGGAGCTCTCCCCGAGGAGAGGTTGAGCAAACAGCGTCATCATGCGAGTCTGTTCCGTCAGGAATGAGTGCATCACGCTGTCTCGGCCGTCTCTCGTGTTCGCATCTGCGAGGTGTTGAAGGACCTTGAACAAGTAGGGGAAATTGGTACCGCCCGTGATTGTTTCGCCGGTCAACAGGATGATTATCGTGGTCCAGGCGGAGATGTCGACCAGATCGGCTTGACTGGATGTGCGCAAGCGAAGCTCAGAAATAATGGATTGAAATCCGGCTTCGGCACGAGACTGAAAACCCGGCCGTTGATGCGCGAGGTGGTGCATGGCGACGACGCATACTGCAGATCTGACTAGCTGATCTTCGAAAGCAAGTGGAAGAATGAGATCACGGTAACCGTTGAATTTGCCGTCCAGGACCACCATCACGGGTGCAATTGTTGAAGAAAAGTGCGCAAATAATTCTTGATATTGCGGACCGATCAGCTGGAGGGTTTGTGGAATCTCATGATGGCAGGCTCCATCTTGATGTACTGAATTACACGAGGCGCAGACCATGGGCTCAAGCGGCGAATTTGAAGAGCGTCCTGAGAATGCTCCCACGAATGGGAGATGGTCAACTCCGTCTGTAGTATCATGTGGGAACGTTGCAAAGTGATTGTCTCCGGCTGAGAGCAGTTCGATGTCCTCAAAGTCCCGGAATACCGACACTGGACTGAGTCGTTCGACAGTCGAAGTCGTCGTGCCATCCGGCCATAGGAGAACCGGGGCTGTTGTTTGCTTGGGTCGCCTTTGATTATTTGCAGTCTGGTCGAGGGGAGTTGTGCAGCCAGCAAATCTACCACGGGAAGCTATACCATCATTAAACCTATATCGGATTCCGTAGCCGGGACAGTCCAGGCCCTTGCGCAAGCACTTGTTGCATTTTGGACGAGATTGGTCGCACTTGATGCGTCGCTGCGAACAATTGTGGCACCCTACTTTCTCCCTCAGCGTGGCTGTGGCACGTTGGAGAAATGTGGTAAACTCACCGGGCAGCTCCTTGGGCATTTTATCTATGCGCATCCAGTGGCATTACAGTGTCTTGATTGAGAGGCATTTCGCGGCAGGGGTTTATGCAGCGAGCCTGATGGGATGTCAGGGTATTGGGATGGAATTGAGGAGAGCTTTTGATGATGAGGCGAGCAATCTGGATGGCCTGAAGTGGTGATGTCTTGGCCGAGGTTTTCTTGGCTGTGCCTCACAATCACATGATACTGTACGCCACGCTCAGCCACAAACCCGTACCCAAGGCTTATTATCTGCCGTCCGCGAAGACATGTTTTGTATTGTGAAGCGAAAGAGTACAATATCGATAGCCATTGAAAGGTACAAATGTTTCATTTGTACGGCATCGAAGATTTCAGACTATCCACCGGTCGTCTGTCATAGCCGGCTTGTTCTCGAAACAGGTCGCAGCTCCTGCTGGACTGTCAAGGCGGCTTCAGTCCCCGATTGAATGGCGCCGTCGATAAAACTCCTCCATCCTCCAGCAGCCCAATCAGAGTTAGCAAACAGTACGGGTCCTTGCCGCTTCCTTAGGGCCTCGAGGTATTGTACCTCCATACCCGGTCTGTACCAAACCCTGGACACTGTTAGAAACGATGGTGTAACTCGAAGGGCAGTCCCCTTACCATGCTCCTTTGGCAAATTCATCCTTGGACCAATTGTGAAATACCTGCAGTGCAATTTTGTCAGCCCTGTTGGTCTCACACCCTGTAAGGTCTTCGCACTCACCAGCCGGTCAACTTCCATGGGGCCAAACTCTTTGACGGCCCCCAGAGTCTGATTGATGTCCTCATCTGCATGCATATGGTTGGCATCACATCCGAAAAAGACGCAATGAGTTTTTCCCGTTGGGGTTGTGCCATCCGCCACTCCGATAACGAGTTTATTGTGAGGGTAAGTAACGCCGCTCCAAGATCTCATTTCTGGGTCTTCGATATCCGCGTGGACTTTGACGCACTGATTGACATGCTTCAAGGCGGCCGCCTCGCGCTTCGCTTGATCCAGGGGTGGATTGAACTCGATCTTCTCAAGTACATTCAGTGGCGCCGTGCATATGACCTTTTTGGCCGAGAAAATTTGGCCGTCCTTGGTCCGGACTTCTACAACCCCTTTTGACGAGTCGATAAGGGCAACCGGCGTGTTGAAAGAGTATGAGAGATTGCCGCTCGTCAGCGCCTCTTCGAAAAAGCGCTTTGCAAAGCCGGACTGTCCGCATTTCAGCTTGAAGACAATGATAGTGTCCAGAAGCATTTTGTAGTTATAGTTGGCAGCAGCCCACCAACGGAGAAAATCAAGGAATGCCGAGTTTTCCGTCTTTCCGCCACTGCAAAGAAGTACAAAGGCTTCGACAGCGTGCCTCTCGTCGCTGGAAAGATCGTGGCTGATCTGGGCGATCCTATCTGCGACGGACAGGGTTGCATATTTGGACACGTCTTTATTCCAATATGCGTTGAAAGGGAATGGCATCACGGTCCTACCAAGGTTACCGTCGACATTGACGAACTTCTCAATCGCTCGCGCGAAAAGAGAATCCTGGATCTGGTCAGCCAATAAGCAAGAATAGCACCTGCGCCAACTCACCTCTTCCTCGTGACTCATGTTCCTGTCACCAGATGCTGTCTTGAAGGTGAAGAAGTTGTGCTTCTTGCTGTAGTCGGTCGAGTGCACGAGTTGGTGTTTCATGCCATATCTTGACAGTTCACGATATACATGTGGCTGAAACCAGTGAACCCATGTGCCCCCCATTTCATAGTTATACCCGTCAATCTCGGATGACCAGGTTCGGCCGCCGATCCTGTCGCGTCCCTCTAATAGCAATGTTTTCAAGCCTGCGTTGTGGTTAGCCGAAGTAAAGGCCAATGCAAGCTGTAGGCTCAGGAAGGCTGACCGGTGGCTGATGTATCTCTAGCTGCCGTTAGTCCTGTGTACCCTGCGCCGATAACAATGACGTCGAACACGTGTTTGGGATGTTGAATCATCCGTGACGGCTCTATCACTGCAATTGAAGGGAGGCCAGCTTGAAGCCCGGTGCCCGGAGTCCAATGCCAACCTTCTCGTGATCTTTGCATATTCCTTGCCATTTATCGCACAAATGCCGTCCGGGGAGTCTTGTTCCTGGGAGTTGGAGAAAGACGCTTTCGTCCTTGACGAAGGAGATCCAAACGTGAAAATAAATAGGCGTTGGAGCCGACTGTGCAAAATTCCGCCACAACCCTGCTCCATCATTTTAGGCAACAGAGAAGGGACTCCGTTACGCTTTTCGATAGAAGCAGATCAAGATGTATGACCTTGATAGACATATCACCGGACTAAGCCCTTTATTGGTTTGGGTTGAGTGGCAAATAATGTGGACTTTCGTCCGAGCTTCCTCTTCTGAGAAATAAAGTTTAGCTTGGCGCATAAGCCGACACGCTTGTCCTACACGGTTAGACCACTCATTTAACATTCCCCTTTCAGACAGCCAAGTCCGGGGTGCAGGATCGGTGGGTCGACGGGCCCATTCCGCTGCTCTCCATCATTGCATTCGAGTCCTCGTCCATGCGTCTATTAAAGCGTCTGAAGGTCATGGCACTCGAGGTAGATCTGGTCAACTATCTTGGCCCACCCACTGTTAGCCTGCACTTCTGATCAACTGCTATTACAAAGGACCCCCAAGATGAGCTCTGTTGAGAAAATGAAGGCTGCAACTCAGGCGTTTGGAACCCAACCTTTCAACCATCTTGAACAGGGTATGCACACAGCTTGGTTATCGCCGGTGATGTCTCTGCGGCTCCATCTGTGCCATTCATTATATATACGTGACTGACGCGGCACTCGTATCATGACAGTTGAGACCCAGCATCAAGGGACGTTCCGAACGGTCGAGCTCTCTACCTTGGGTCTTCGGCAAGAGACCCAGCGGGACATCGGACCTCTCGATACCATCTGTGTCGGTTGGAATATCTGCAACAGTTGGGCTGGAGTAGCAGCAACTTTGGCTTTGACAATTGCTCAAGGTGGCTCAGTGACACTCATTTATGGTGTTGTCGTCTGTTTCGTTATGGTTGGGTGCAGCGGATTGACAATGGGAGAGCTTGCTTCGGTCTACCCGACCGCCGGAGGACAGTACGTCATGTCGCCTTCTTCTTCAAGACGAATAGGACCATAACCTGTTGCAGGTATCATTGGACATCAATTTTAGCTCCACCGCAGGCGAGTCGGTTCTTGGTACGCTGTTCACTGGTTCGCCAAACCCAGCAATGTCTCCGCTGATAGTACGGACAGAGTTATGCATGTGGTATCACCAATGCCTACGCTTGGATTGCCACTACGGCTGGCATCGCCATCATCGTTCCGCAAGTCATCCTGGCTATGGTCATCCATTACCAACCTGACTACGTGGCTCAAACCTGGCATTACTTCCTTCTTTATCAGGCCGTCAACTTTCTGGTCTGCATGCATAACATATTCTCGCTGAAAAGGACCATGTGGGTCAATGATGTCTCATGTCAGTAACAGTCTGCGATCTACGAATAGTTAGCTGACCTCAGCAACAGTTGTTGTCACCTTGACGGGTTTCGTCACGATCATCGTTACGTGCCTCGCCCGAACATCCTCAAAGCAGACCAGCGAATTTGTCTGGACGAATTTCGTAAATGAAAGCGGCTGGCCTGCTGGTATAAGTTTCCTGACGGGCTTAGTATCACCGAACTACATGTACGCAGGGATTGACGGCGCAATCCATCTTGCCGAAGAATGCAAACAGGCCGAGAAGGTCGTGCCGAGGGCTATCGTCAGCACTTTAACAATTGGCTTCATCACAAGCTTCATGTTCGCGGTGTCAATGACATACTGCATTACGGACTTTGATGCCGTGCTTAGCACACCTACCGGGTGAGTGGACAATCAGGGTAGCCCGTGCACAGAACCACTGCTGATCCGTGTTAGATTTCCGATCTACGAGATCTGGCTACAGGCGACCCGATCCAGCACAGCAGCCACAATCTTCATGGCTATTCTTCTCACAGCCGCAACAGTGGCCCTCATCGCTGTTCAACAAACTGCCTCTCGCCTGACCTGGTCTCTCGCACGAGACAAAGCTTTGATCTGGTCCAGATTCATTGGCCATGTTCACCCATCCCTCCAGGTTCCAGTGTGGGCGCTCCTGGCCAACAATGCCATTGTCTTTATCATTGGCTTCATCTTCCTTGGATCTTCGACCGCCTTCAATGCCTTCATCGGGACGGGCCTTATCCTGCAACAAGCAACGTACGCAATCCCGGCAGCTCTTTTGGTGTATCGAAGGCGGTCTTCGATGTACTTGCCCATCAACAGGCCATTCAAGCTATTCAGCACGTTTGGATGGACAGTCAACCTCTGTACCATTGCGTTCGCTATCGTGGTCTTGATCTTCTACGATTTTCCAGTTGTCGTCCCTGTGAGCGGGTCAAACATGAGTAAGTTTGCCATACATTTGCAGTCTACAGATGAGATTGCAGACTAACTTGGCGCAGACTATACATCTGCTGTTATCGGCGTTATGGCGTTATTTGCCATCCTTAACTGGGTCCTCTATGCGGGGAAGTCATACCATGGCCCAAGGTTGGACTAAAAGAGAAGAACAACAAGTGCTTCGGTGCTCGGTGGTGCTTGTAGTGGTAGTCTGAAAGTAAACACGGCATTAAAATGGTTAGGAACCTAAATTACATACGGTGCTTGGAATGATCCTCCAGTGAAAGGATAACCGGCTTTGAGATTCCGTAGGATCCACGGTTGATGCTGCATTGAGCCTTTCTTGCCTGACATCTAGGTTCAGTTATTGGACTATTTTGGGAAGCGGATCAAGCATCCTATATCTCCTCACTCTGCAATAAATCCCAAGTTGTATGGGAGGTTGTGCATTGAGCGTAGGGCGCCAGAACGCACTCCGACCACCTGATTACCGTCACATAGGTTGCTAACACACAACTTCCTCTCGAGCTACGTGCTCTCACCCAGTCAGTCCAGATTTTCACCTAGTGATCAGACCTAGTTCCAAGTCGTCTATCCAGCTTCCAAAAGGATCCACATCACTGAAGAATTGGTTGCTGTGCCCAGCTCCGAGATCTTGCGGATGAGATGGTTGGTAGTCATCGACCATATTGATGGAGACCGAGCTTGAGTGCAGCGATGGTAGTGGAGGAAGAGCTTCTGTAGCGGTACCATGCTGTTCCAAGAGCCGGTACTGTCTGCATAGCTCGGGACCAAAATCCTCAACAAACGGCGCAAGCCTTCCAGCATCAAAGTCGGGTACACCACCTAGGCTCGGGCTCCGTAGTGTGAGCCTCTTCATCTCGGCCAAAGCCACAAGGGCACCCTCCGCGGAACCCCATTTCTTCTTCAATTCCGTCAGGGATGAATGGATGATGGACAATGATTCTTCGGCGGTCGAAACGAGAGAGCGGTACCGCAGGGCCA
Organism: Phialophora verrucosa; assembly: GCA_002099365.1. Lineage (NCBI taxonomy): Eukaryota > Fungi > Ascomycota > Eurotiomycetes > Chaetothyriales > Herpotrichiellaceae > Phialophora > Phialophora verrucosa. The sequence continues at coordinate 11,391 of MSED01000003.1, read as the reverse complement.
GGACCTGAGCGAGACCAGCTGCAAAAGCATAAAAGGTAAATACTGGCCCGCAATGACAGAGCTCGCCTCTGTTGAGGAGATCTTCGAATATTCCTCCCACAAAAGAGGACGCTACGAATGACATACGAATGGACTGCTTTCGCGAACCAGAATGTCGGGACAAGATAAAGAGAAACACGAAATAGGGGATCAAGAGCTGTCTCGCTTCGAAGTTGTAGGATCTCAGCATCTTCGGCGACCTATGGAAAAGTTGAAATTCCACGGGCAAACTTTTGATCCAGCGGTACAGGGCATTCTCTAGGGAGGTCTGTATCCTCTCGGTCATAGTTTTCCGCCGAATATTTCGGTCAGATCTGCCAGAAGACGAATAATACCGGAAAAGGCCATAAATAAGCGCGCTTTTGTGTCTGGACTTGGAAAATCGTGGCTGGTTAGAGCGGGGACATCGCTGTCGTCAAGGTTGATTGTCCTTGGTCGCCCCGTTCCTATGGAGATAACATCGTCGCGACACTGCCAGTATTCAACAAGCGGCAAGGGTATATCGATGTGATAAACACTTACCACAATTGACCACCATAGCCTGCGACGGAGGGCCCTGTCCTTCTGCGTAGCAGGCTCCTTGTGTAGTCCTATTTGGTACGCCAATCCAGCCGAGATGCGCACCCAAAACCCGCTCGTACTAGTTGAGATGTGCTCTGGGCCTGTCGGATTATACCATTGAAGTAATGTAACGGCGACGATGGAGGTAAGGGCGTCTTTTTCGTGACCCAAGATGAATAGCAACCTCGCTTTCCGATAGAAATCCTCGGCGAAAGCCGATAGACTATCGCTCGATACGACCCTGCTACCGGCCAGAAGTATTGCGTTTAGTAAGAGAGGCGAGGTCCCATTGGCTTGGATTTCTTCCACCTCCGGAGGCTCCAGGACAGGAGTCCATGGAGAACAATACTTGAAGTAGCTGTCGACGAGAGTAGCGAGTACAGACCTCCGCGGCAACTCGAATGCGTTCTGTAGTCTCAGTAGTTCAGAGTCTGTCTGGGATAGTCGCGCAGTGTCACTCTGGACCTGCGCCATTTCCTCGCGAAATCTGATGTCGTCGCTCCCAATGTAGTCACTTCTGCCCACATGGCTTTCCGTCGTTGCCACATATTCAGGTGATTCGATGCTTTCTCTGTGAGATCGGTCTCCCAGTTTCTCTGCTGCTATGTCGTTATCCGGGCTCCCCCACTGTCTTCCAGGCCGGTCGAATGGAATTTGGGCTTGGTTGCGCGCCACAAAGGGCTGAAAACTCCGCCGCGGCGTTGGCGCCGATGCTTCATCCCCACACTGCTCTGTAGAATCTTCCTGGCTCTGTGGACTGGTGTGGCTTGTTGATAAGTATCGGGGACGCTTTCGTTGATGTGGCTTGCATTCAAGGCCTCCCAATCTGCAATTCGTGCATGGTTGATGGCACGAGCTGAAGTCACATTTGATCTGAACGACTCGTTCATCAGTATACCTAACCAAACTCCCTCTAGCGTTGGGTGTCTACTACCTTTCTTCGATGGCATATGTCACATGCTTTCTTAATCCTGGTGGACACTGACATCTGTGTCGCTTTTGTTAGAGAGCACAAGGCTGATGGAGAGAAGACGTTGAAGTGCCGAAGTGGATATTATTCGCTCTAAGAACCCCTCCTCAGTGTGGGGTTTTGGCATTACGAGCCGAGACAAAACAGATTTGTCAAAGTTTCTCACTCTACTGTCTTGGCTGGAATTTGAGGTGTCATCCGTCTTTTCCCAGAAATCGGACGCCCCGTCGTGCTATTTAGAAAGCGAAGAAGCGACCATTTGCGCAATGTACTGGAGACGCTGCTGGGGTCTGGTCGATCTTGTCGATAGATGCCAGCCATCTCAAGAAAAGTAAACGCCCAGGACTCGAATGTTGAGAACATGGGAGATCCATTCTGTGCACATGCAAACTGAACAAGCAGGAAATATGAATCTAGCACGACCAAAATTACCCCTGGCTGCTCTAACAAGCCTTTCCCGCCCGGCCCTGTGTCCCGCCCGAAGACACCGCAAAAGATGGCCGCAACCATGTCAATGTGGTTTATCATGAGACCGCAAAGCGATAGAAAGAGGCTTGTATCCAGCCATCGTCGCGGGAGATTTCAAGATGCCGAAGAATATTTCAAAGTCTCGGCACGTTCCTATAACCTTGCGCGCTCTTGTGGTTCGAGGTGATAGAAATGCTGGAATGCGTGCAGACAGCCTGGATTAACCACAGTGGAACTTATGGTCCTTGGCATCTTCCCGGTTGAGATGATCTCCTTGACAAGAGTCTCGACCTTCTTGCCATTTGATGTTATCGGAATCTCCCTCACTTCAACCACGAAACGTGGAACGTGCCTAGGGCTGAGGGACTTGCGCAGAGTGTCCTTCAGTAGTCGCTCTAAATGATTGGTGAATGTGTGTCCAGCACGCATGACGACAAAAAGAAACACAGACTCGTCAAAGTCAAGATCTTGCCTCTTCCGACCAACGCAAAGGGTGGTGGCGATCGTGTCTAAGAAAGGAGCCGCTTCTGTGATGGAGTAGATCTCTGCGGAGCCAAATCGTATACCTTGTGGGTTAAGGACTCCGTCACTTTCCTGGTCAGCATTATGAACCTTCGTAGAACGGGTGTAATGTACCTTCTCCCATGCACTACCCACCCCTTCGTGATAGGGTTTACACTCGCCCAGTCATGTTGGGCCCAACATGGGAACGAGTACCGACTGAAATACGATGCTCGGTACTTTTCACCTGTTGTATCTCGCCACATGTAGACAGGCATCGACGGGAACGGTTTTCGGCAGACAAATTCTCCCGCTTCGCCAGTGTTCCTGATGGAATGACCGTCAACAGGATCTGCTATATCGACATCGTGTCCGAGGATGGGCATTTGAATTTCTCCTGGGAAAAGAGGACCTGCAGGATCGGTTCCACACCAGGAAGTGACCAAGTCAGTTCCTCCAGTCACGCTTGTGAGATGTACGCTTGAGGGAAAGACATCGTAAAACCAGTGATACTGGTCTGCGGCAAGATGAGATCCTCCGGTCTGCACCATTCGTAGAGTTGAAAGATCGTATTCTTCCTTGGGCAGACATCTTGTCGACTCTAGCTCTTTGAGATACTTTGGTGAAGTGCCCCAGTAGTTGACCCTGAACTTTTCGACAACTTCCAGCATGCGTTGAGGCTCTGGCCAGGTAGGGGATCCGTCATATAGCAGCAGAGTACTTCCCATGGCTAAGTGGCCGACCATGATGTTCCAGAGGACCCACGACGTACTCGAGTATTGGAAGACAATTTCTCCTGGCTTTAGGGAATTATGAAGCTTTCCAATCTTCTTATGCTGTATGATAGCTGCGTGACTATGCACAAGGCATTTTGGAGGACCTGAGGTCCCGCTGGAGTAAAGAATGTAAAGAGGTGTTGTGAACGGCAGCCTGACAAATTCTAAGTCGTCCCCGTCGTTCGACCTGTTCAAGAAGTCTGATAACGGCTGGAATACCGTCGTAGGTCCTGTAGGGACGACGAATAGATCTGGGTTCGGTTTGAGTAGCGTGAGGATTGCGGAAATCTTGGGAGCATTGGAACGCTGTTGACCTTTGTAAGTGCAGTGGCTATCGGCAAACAGGACAGACGGCTGTATCTGCTGCAGTCGAGAAATGCATCCCTGAGAAGTTTAGAATTATCCTAACGTTCTTTTATTAGGGTCGTACCTCAAGTCCAAGATCCGGAGCAATCGAGGTAAAGATGGCCCCGATGCTCGCAGAGCCAAGGAGCAATGCAACTGACCAGACTGATGTAGATATCAGAGCAGCCACCCTATCACCCTTTCGGATCCCGCTTCTAAGTAGAGCACTCCTGATTCTCCGTACATTTTCTCGCAACATTGACCATGTCCAGACCTCACCATTGAGGTGGTGGCTTTCACTCAACCCGATCAGAGCAGGGCTCTGGTCATTAACAAGTGGCTGAGTCAGTACGTTCTCCGCGTAGTTGATCAATGCTCCTTCGAAGAATGGCGGGACCTCCGAAATGGGAATGGCCGGATTGTAGGCGTGCTTCACTCCAGGAGGCAACGCGGGTATCAAGCCCACAAAATCCCAGAGATCAATCCAGAAAGCCTGGGGGTCAGTCACGCTCCATTCCTGCAGTTCGTGTGAGTCCTTCAAATGGAGATTGAACTTCTTGTTGATATGCTCCCTGTAAATGTTCATGGGTATCTCACCGACAGGAATTGTCGGTTTCCATATTGGTGTAAGTTGCTGTGCCTGGTGTTGAAATTCATGTTGGGAAGGCGAGATACTATTCCCTCTAGTAGTAGCCATCTTGATGGTTACCGGTGTCTCAGAGATCAACAAACATAGAAGCAAGGTTTTCACTGGCGGTATTCTAATTCAGAGCCGATGTGAGAATTCATGTAGTCTCCGAAGTACATTGATGTTTATGCTGGGGTACGCCTCCACCGGCTGCTTGCTTTCGCCGTTTTACGCCGAGTAACGGCCATACAGGGGAAATTTTCCTTTCTCCAAAGGTCCAAGTCCATGTCTGTCTGTCTGACAAGACTCTTCAAACGCCGAAACAGATCGGGCACTAGGCTTTTAGCGGCGCCGTTCGGCGCCTTGAGATGCTGCGCGGAAACTTGTGAGGGAGCATTTAATATGGGCAGACAACCTCCAACTCTACGAATGAACGGTTGGTCCATCAGCGTCAAAATTGAAAGCATGTCTCCTCTCAAGCCCTCCACTGTGGACAGTGGCTTTATCTTGGTGCCGCCTGCTCTGGAGAATCCTTTCACATCGGACGAGTCGTATAAACGGGTTCTCGAATGGTACCTCCCACGGTATGTCCTTGATGTCGTCAATCATCGTCTCACCGAATTTGCGGAGGAGGCTATCTCACCAGAGATTAATGAATTGATATCAAACGCCGAGTCGCAGCAGCCATACATCAAGACTCATAACGTGTGGGGTGCCCGTTACCCATATGATCGATTGGTGACCAGTCACGGGTGGAAGGCATTGGGAAAATGGGGTTCGAAAAATGGGTAAGCCGTCGCCCATGTATCTCGATGACACGGCCTGATAGGTGGTGGCAGAGTGATAGCACTCGGCTATGAAGAGGAATTCAAAGAGTATCGAAGACTCGTCCAACATGCATTGCAAGTCTTGCCTTTATACTCTGCTTACTACGGCAATCACTAACAACGACGTAGTAACTATACGTTTTCTGCTTCATCTGCGGTATACTCATGCCCAGTTTCAATGACCAGCGGAGCTGCACGGCTCGTGTCAAAGCAGTTGAGCTCCGTACCTGCCGATCATCCATTTCACGAGATTTATCGCCTACTTATAGCTCGAGAAGGGAATTGGATCTCGTCTCAGTGGATGACGGAGAGACCAGGCGGCAGCGATGTGCAAAACTCCGAGACCGTCGCCGTGTATTCTCCGCTGCCCAACAAGACAGGACGCCACGGGAACATTGAAGAAGGGGACTATCTTCTGTCCGGATTTAAATTCTTTTCCTCAGCTACCGACTGCGACATGGCTCTTATCCTGGCCAAAACAGAATCCAGACAGCTCAGTCTCTTTGTCGCGCCAACTAGAAAGACTGTGGATATAGACGGGAAGCGGCAGCAGGCCACAAACGGAGTTCGCATTCATCGCCTCAAGAACAAAATGGGCACCAAAGAACTTCCGACCGCCGAACTGGAGCTCAACAACGTGAGAGCGCATCTTATCGGCCCCTTGGACCGCGGAATTGCTACCATCGCACTTCTTCTGAATGTGACCAGAACCCACAACTTTATCACCGCCCTGTCCTGCTGGCGTCGGGGCATGGCTATCGCGAAGAGCTTCGCCAAAGTCCGAACCACGATCGATCAGCCTTTGTGGACGTTTCCGATGCACCTCCGAATGCTCGCAAACATGGAAGTGAAGCACCGAGGCGCTCTCCAACTCGCATTCTTCACTACTGCATTACTGAGTTTCACTGATAATGGGTTCCCTGCTGAGGAAATCCAACGAAAGGGCTACGTGCCTCTTCCATCCCCAGGAGAACAGACAGAGATCATCTTGAGGACTCTGACTGCGACGGCTAAGGCTGTGATCTGCAAGACCGGTACCCTTTCGCTGCAAGAGTGCCAGGAGGCCATGGGCGGCGTCGGATATATGGATGAGCCCGACGAGCCAGAGTTCAATATCTCGCGCCTCATGCGTGATACAGCTGCCAACATGACATGGGAGGGTACCACCAACGTGTTGAGCAGTGAAGTAGTCAGACATCTTCTGAACAAGAACGGACTACATCTATCTGCTTTCGGCGCTTGGTTGGACAAGGCGATTTCGCGAGTCAAGGATGGTGAGCTGAGAAGTAGGCTTGACCGAGCTTGGAGCGAATATTTCAAGATCCTGGACAGAAAGCGTGGTGACTTGGTCTCTGCTCTTGCCATGGGCCGGCAGTTGATGTTCACACTTGCATGGCTTGTGGCGGGTGTGTTGCTTGCACTTGACGCAGCAAGAGACGCGAATGCGATAGCAATGGAGATTGCGCGACGTTGGACCCTCGATGGTGAAGGAAGCATAGGTGAGTTCCATCTTTCGAACGTTGTCAAAGCGTCGGAGCGAGCGTTGGCGGTTAGTGATAGGGACCAGATCAACTGGGACTGCCGAATAGTCTGGGGCGTCAACCTACCTGAAGGTTCTGCGATAGGCTATAGGGCACAAGGCAGATATATATCGCGCCCTAAACTATAGGTATATTATGGACTCCCAAGTCCTGACACGGCTTGCCACATTACGACTTCCAGATCGATGGCTCTGTTATACCGGCGCTTCTGCTTCGCTGGTGTTATTTTCGAACGCAGAGCAGCCAACACAATGTCTACCAGCCACGAGAGCAATTCCGAGAATGACTTAGGACCCTATATCATCACTGACCTTTTGTCGTCTTATAGGACAAAGAGAGAACAGATGTGAGCTTAACAGACCACCTTCAGAGTACTAGAATAGCTCTTATCTGCCCGAAGCTTCTGGTCCCAGACTCTAACGGCAATGACTCTTGGCCTATGTACTGGAAAGATGCTTCGCTGCAGGGGTGGACTCAAAGGGATCTTAAGCGGGGGCTCCAGCAAGTCCAGCATGATATCCAATCGAGTGCTGGGGTCGCAACCATCGCCAGGTCTGGTTGTGACGTGTCTCCGTTGGAATCTGTAAAGCTGCGGCGCAAGATTCGTGTACAATATAGAGCTGTATGAGGTCGTCTTCGTTGCAGAAGCACGAGTGGAAAGCCTGTCTTCCATGGTGACGGCTGTGCGAAGTAGAAAGAACAACAGATGTTCCTCGGCGCCTGCCCTTTGCTTCACCATTTCCAGATCTTCGAACCGAACCCTCTCTGAACTTGGGTATCCGGAATCACGGAGAGCCGTTTCGAGCAAGTTGATTTCCCCTATCCTTATGGTCGTCCGCATACCAAGGGTGGGGCCGGTACAATAGCCACTGTGTGGCCTTCGCTAGACGTGGCTCCTACAGCCTGTCTTGAGAGCCCAATTCTCTTCGTGGTGATGATGCTTGGTCCTGGTCAAAATCTAGTGGGGTGGGGAGGATCTTGCGATGAGAGTGTGTTCGCCGTCTCTGGCTCCGGCTGTCGAGATGCTCGGAGCTCGGGACTGCGCTCGGCCGTATCTCTGCTCGAAGTGTCCAACATTCTGCACCAGTGCCAGACTCTCGCGCGAGGGACCATTCTGTGAGTCTGATGGCCTGGAGTGCGGTAATCTTAGGGCACGTTTGGATGTAGGCTCCTGCAGCTCGGGATATTTGTTGGCAATGGCCATCATCTCCTCGAGGAAGAACTGGGAGTGGGATATCGCGGCCATTGGCTGTGTTAGCACTTCCGCATTGTCATTCCTGCAGTCTGCAGGATGACGGACGGAACTTAGAGCCTGACGTCTCTCGTATGCCTCTAATACGGCAGCTGAAGCATTGCTTAATTGTCCAGCAGTAATCGGCGCTGTGCCGGGTCTCTTGTCATGGTTGATGGTCTCATTTCAGGAGGAGCCCGCGCGGGATGCCGAACATAGGTAGGTTATATATCAACAATGTTTACGATTCATTGCTGACTGTCGGCATGCCCCGTAAGGTAGAGGCGGGACTGCTGATTCAACTATTAGGATATCGATTTCGTATTGCCCGTACTCTGCACACTGCAGCTTGATGCGCAGTGCGGATCGATGATTTCAGTTCCAGGCGAACTGCGAGAGTTCACCTTATCGCAAAATACCAAGGCATGGCCGGGTTCGCATACCTTTACTTCTGGCTTCTAACTTGGTATACATTCTGATTTGCAATTGCCAACGCCATATATAGAAGATGGAAGGTACCGAAGGGATCTCGGTCAATTACCGGGAAAAGGGGCCTACAGCTCAAGTGAACTTTCCCTATTTAGTGAGCCGTTACCGAACCTCGGCTGAAACACCTGTGGTCGCGACTCAACTTCATCGTCCGTCGTCCTCTTGAACACTTCGGAATCCATGTAGTTCAAGGGTTTGACTGATAGACTTCGCAGGGAGCATAATAATGGCGAGCACTCTGGCGGAACAAATCGGCGTCGAAGAGACCGGTCCAGACGAGTTTATCTCACTGTTTCCGCCCGCACGAGGAGGTAATCAACTACCAATTGCGTACGGTGGATGTACGATAGGTTTTGGTGTACATGCTGCATTTCGCACTGTGAAGCCCGGCTACAATCTCTATTCAGTCCTAGGACATTTTCTTGGGCCAGCAAGGACAGATCAAAAGTTGATATGTCGAGTCCAGCGGTTGCGAGACACGAGGACATTTGCCACCCGACGTGTGGATATACACCAGAGCCTTCCGACCGGAGAACAGCGGCTCTGTATGACGCTGCAGGCCGACTTCCATGTCAGTGAACCAACAATGATGGAATACTCGGCGCCTCCAGAGACTCGATACAGCGACGTGAGTCGATGTCCATCGGTGGAAAAAATAGCCGAAGAGCTTATGTCGAAAGGCTATATCACCGAAGAAGCCGCCCGTTCTTATCGCACTAATACCTCCATCTTACTCACATTCTTCGAAAATCGGTTCTGTCCAGAAGGGATCTGGGGGCAGACTCTCGGTGGACTAGCAAAACAGATCCGAACGACACAGGATCACCTTCCAATCACTTCCAAAACCTCTGGGGATTGGTTTCGAGCAACGCAGCCTCTGTACTCGACAGCCGAACACCTAGCAGCTTTGGCACTCATGATGGATGCTGGACCGTCTTTCATGCCGCTGATCCACAATCACAAGGGTATGCATGATGCTGGTGCCGCCTCAACGCTAGATTTCGCTCTAAGGATATTTGTAAACGATGTCGATGTAAGGCGCTGGCATCTCAGAGAGCGGATGACCCGGACTGCCGGAGTTGCACGGAATTATGCGGAGTCAAAGCTATGGGACCAGAATAGTAAGATGGTGGCTTCTATGACACAGCAGTGTATCCTACGACTAAAGCCTGATATAAGCGCTTCGTTATAGACTAGGTACACCTACTACCCTGCTCGATAGTACCTATCGATAGGAACTACGATTTTTTATACGATAAGTACTAAGATATATTCCGGTTAAACTATAGATCGGAAAGTTTCGGGTCAGGTTATAGAGGCTTTTATCCGGTCCGATAATACTACTCGAATACTTTTACCCTATTTAAGCTTAAGTCTAATTAATCCTAAATATAGTACTTAAATAGATTAAGTTTTATTAAAATTATTTAAAACCTTAAATTTTTATTAAAAATAATAATAATTTTAATAATAATTATAATAATTTTTTAAAATTTTTTTTATTTTAAACTATATTAATTATCTAATAATATAATTTAACCTACTACCCTACTCTATAATACTTATCGATAAGAATTAAGATTTTTTATATAATAGATATTAAGATATATTCTAGTGCTTATTTCGCTTAGTACTTATTATATAACCTTTAAGTTTTTTCGGTAATATCGTCTATTAAGGTCTATTTTATAGATATTAAGTCTTAGAATACAAAATATCCCTCTTTAATATAGAGATATTAAGTTAACCCTAAGGGGGAAATAATAAGAAAACTCTAAGAAAGAAAAAAGACTTATAATTTTTTAACTAAAATTTTTTAAAATAAAAATTTTAATTTTATTAAAAAGAGAGTTATAAATAATATCTATAGCGAAAGTTTTATAAAAATTAAGTTAATCTTTATAAAGTTATAAAATTAAAGGAGTTACTTTAAGTTTAAAGTAAAGGATTATAAATTAAAATTTAAAATTTAAAATATTATATTAATAAATTAAGTTTATATTAGTAATTTATAAGTTCTCTTTCTTTATTTTAAAGTTATAATAATATAAAATATAAATTAATTTATATTAAAAAATTAAAAAATTTAAAATTTAAATTTTTTCTTAAGATTTAATATTATAAATTAAAATATAATATTATTATTATAAAAATTAATTTATATTATAATTATTATTATTATAATATATAATATAAAAAGATAATAATATAGAGAATAATATAAATAAAATTAAAATATTAAAAAATATAAAAAATATATTTAAATCCTAACTTTATATTATTTAAGTATCTATAGTAGATACTTATTCTACGAGGTAATGCCTAAAAGTATATTCCTGCCTCTTTAGGATTGACTAATCAATAACTATAAACACGCTAATGGTGGCTATTAGATTAGTCATTCTAAATCTTAAAGAATATACTTTTAGGTATTGCCTCGTAAATAAGCTTAGCGCTATCCTAATTAGGAAGTTAAAATATTAAATAAGATTTTATTATTTTAAATAGGATTCTACTATTCCTTATATAATATATTAATAATATAACCTTTATTAGTTAGGATTTTACTATTTTAAATAGGATTTTACTATCTTTTATATAATATATTAGTAATATAACCTTTATTAGTTAAAATTCTATTATTTTAAATAGGATTTTACTATTTCTTATATAATATTAGTTAGGATTCTACTATTTTAAATAGGATTCTACTATCCCTTATATAATATATTAGTAATATAACCTTTATTAGTTAGAATTCTACTATTTTAAATAAGATTCTACTATTTTTTATATAATATTAATTAGGATTCTACTATTTTAAATAAGATTCTACTATCCCTTATATAATATATTAGTAATATAACCTTTATTAATTAAGATTCTATTATTTTAAATAGGGTTAGGGTTAGGGTTAGGGTTAGGGTTAGGGTTAGGGTTAGGGTTAGGGTTAGGGTTAGGGTTAGGGTTAGGGTTAGGGTTAGGGTTAGGGTTAGGGTTAGGGTTAGGGTTAGG